>JAKSZU010000011.1:50541700-51905313 GCA_026018925.1 Tupaia tana | reverse complement strand
CTTGGGTTACCTAGACTCAGGCTGCCTGTGTCCATTTCTACTCTATCCCTTTGCCTCATTCTTCCCAATTCCCAGGTCCTGGTAAGATGGAGGGCTTTCTCTTTCTTATCCTCTTTCTCTTCCTCACCAGCAGCCCCCTGATCATGATTCAGCCAGACCCAAGCCCTGGGGCGGACGCCGACATATGTCGATCCCATAGTAGATCACTAACTCAGTCTCCAGCTCCTCTCCCCTTTACAGAGGAGGGGTTGGGTTGAAAGTTTCAAGTTTCTAATCACGGCTTAGTCTTTCTGGTGACCAGCCTCCACTAAGATTCACTTCGTTAGAAAAAAAAGACATACCTCCCACCCAGGAAATTCCCACTGTCATAGGCATGCCTGGTGATCAGACCCAACTTCCATGTGGTTCTTATCTGATACTCACAAGAATTAGAGACACATACACAGGGGCTAGCAAAGCAGAGTTTATTAAGAGAGGGAAGGAAGAACAGAGCTCCCAAGCATGGAAGAGTCCTGAACAGGTTGACAAAGAGGGGGCAGGGAGTTCTTATCTAGCAGCCTGAGCAATGGGCTGGCTTTCTGATAAGGAAGTAGGCTTTTTGAACAGAATTACATGGTATCTGAGTGATGTATTATCCTATTCTTCATGTGGTCACCAGACCATAGCAATCTGTACTGCTTATTAGAACACAGTTACTAAATAAAAACTGCCACCCTTAGCTACAGTTGCTTTGAGTCCCACTGCAGCCAGATTTCGGCTGTGAAAACTTGGATACTGTTACTCCATCTTTGCCTTGACCCTGTCTGTGTGCTCGATATCCCTCTGTCCTGCCTTACTAGCAAGGGGTCATACATTTTTTTAGAGATAAGTATAAGAGGTGTACATTGAACATTAACCGGACCATAGAGGAAAAACATAGAGATTTCACCAAAAAGGAAAACATGGTGATCCCCCTCATGACCTCCTTTTGAGGCCTCTACTCTATCTACCTGTAACATGGGTCTTACTCCTATCTCACCAGGGATTTTGGAGCGCCATGTCAGGAACCAGGATCAAAGAGCAAATATTACAACAAAAGATGCTCCTAGCTTCCCATCAGGAAAGTTACAAGGGTTTAAGAAGTTGTGCCAGGAACTGGGGGCAAAGACCAAATATATGATATTACACTGTCACAGAAAGGAAAGTTAACCACTCTAGATATTTTAAATAGAAAGGGATTTTGTGCAAAAAATGTTTATCATTGGAATGTCACTGGAGAGGCTAGAGGGAGTGAAAGCTAGCAACATTGTTCTCGGGCTGCTTTATCACTTCTGCTCTTCAAAGAATCAGAGGTCAGGAAACTTTGGGAAACCACTGTCAAGGTCATCATAGCCCCACTGTTCCCTGGCCAAGACCGTGGGGCAATGTAGACTCCAGGTGGCCACTACAGCTGCAGGTCTGTGACTGTACCTCCTTTCTACCAAATTGCACATGAGTGTGTTTTACTGGCAGCATCGTACTAAAGGAGTTTCTCTCTTTGTGTTTTAAGGTTTTGGCCATAGGGCATGTGTACTTACCAGAGTATCCGCTCTCCTCTCGGGATTTGGGGCCTGCAAGCACACAGGCCTGGTGTAATTTTCAAGCCACCAGGTCTGGGACTCAAACTGCTGTCAGCTAATGGGAGAATCTTGTGTCTTAACCACCATGCCACCTGCCAGCCTCAGGGAAAGGAGTCTTGAAGTGCAGCCTCCAGCAAGCACCTGCATAGAAAGGGGTAGAAATGGGTGTCAAGAACCAAACAACTGTCTGCAGCACACCTCCATATCCCCTTTGAACTGGAGGTATGTATCCTGGCACTCCTACCCCTGACTGCTTTTGCCGTGTCCCATAGATTATGGAAACTCGTGTACTCATTATCAATTGTTTCCATAAATTTTTTTTATTTCAGACTTAATTTCTTTAGTAGTGAAGAAGTCATTCAGAAGTAGGTTGTTCAGTTTCCATGTATTTGTGTATTTTCAAGGGTGTTTCTTGACATTAATCTCAAGTTTAATTCCACCATGGTCAGAGAAGATGCTGGATATAGTTTCTATGCCTTTGAGTCTGTAAAGGCTTGATTTGTGTCCTAAAATATGGTCAATCTTTGAAGAGGTTCCATGCTGGGATGAGAAAAATGTATATTTTGTGGACTTAGTATAGAAAGTTCTATAGATATCTATCAAGCCCATTTGATTTATAGTATCATTTAGGCCCTGTATCTATTTATTTTCTGCCTAAAAAAATCTGTCTGGGGACCAGCAGTTAGCGTAATGGCTATATTGCTGAACTCCCATGTAGTAAACCGCTGTTCGAGTCCTGGACCCGGTGGCTTAAAGTCACGCCAGGCGCATGTGCATGCGTGCCCAAGATCCCGAGAGGAGAATGGAGGAGAAGGGATTGTGACATGGCCATCCCCCCGGGGGGGAGGGGTGATTTCTCTCTTTCTATCTCTCTGTCTCTCTCTGTCTTTCTGGTGAGCACACGTGCCCTGTAGTGAAAACCTCTCCAAAAAAGAAAAAAAAAAAAAAAAAAAAAGATCTGTCTGAAGGAGATAATGAGGTGTTGAGATCTCCAACAATTATAGTGTTTCTTCCTATCTCTCCTTTTAACTCCAGCAGTCTTTCCTTTACATATATAGGTGCTCCTGAATTGAATGCATAGATATTTATAAGCGTTATTGCTGGATTACCCCATAATGCCCTATTTTGTCTGAAATCAATATCACAACTCCAGCCCTTTTTGGATTTCCATTTGCGTGGAGTATCTTTTTCCAGCCCTTCACTTTTAGTCTCTGTATGTCTTTATCCATAAGGTGAGTTTCTTGTAGGCAACAGATAGAGGGTTTCTGTTTTCTTATCCATTCGGCCAGTCTGTGTCTCTTAACTGGAAAATTTATTCCATTGACATTCAATGTTATTATTGATATTTCCGGACCTGTTCTTATAATTAAGTGAGCCATTTTCTTGGTTGCTTTTTGTTATCTTTTTGTTCTCTTATAACTGTCCATCTGACATTTTAGATTTCCTGGTATAGCACTCCTTTCCGAGCCTCTTGAAGAGCTGGTCTGGAGTTGGTAAATTCCTTCAGATTTTGTTTATCCAAGAATGTTTTTTATCTTTTTTTCCCATATGAAAGATAATCTTTCTGGGTATTCTTGGTTGAAATTGTGTTTCACTGAACACTTTGACTCTATTTCCCCTTGCTTGCATTGTTTCCATTGAGAGGTTTGATGTTAGCCTGATGGGGTGACCTTTGTAAGTAACTTGACGATTCTCTCTTGCCAACTTTAGTATCTTGTCTTTGTCAGTTGTTTTTGCCAATCTGGCTATGATGTGCCTTGGAGAGGATCTTCTTGGGTTGATTTTACTGGGGGTCCTATGTATTCCTTGGGTCTGGATATTTGAATACCTTTCTAGGTTTGGAAACTTTTCTTCCAGGATTTCATGGAATAAATTATCAATGCCCTTATTATTTTCTTCCTCTTCTGGTATACCAATTATCTGGATGTTGGGGCACTTGATGGTATCCTGTATTCCTTGCATATTATTCTCGTTTTTCTTGGTTGTTTTCTCATTCTTCTTAATACTTTTTTCTAGGTCCAATGTTTTGTCCTCTGCCTTCAAGATTCAATCTTCTGCCTGCTCTAATCTACTTTTAATACTTTCAAGGGAGGTTTTGATTTCCTGTATCACATTCTTCAAACCTAGAAGTTCCATCTGGTTCTTGTTTAAGGTGTCTATTTTTTCTTTCAAATCACAAAAGGACTTCCTCATCTCCTGGAGCTCATTGTCTCTTTTCTATTCATTTTCTATCATGGTTAGTTTGGTCACTACAAATATTCTGAATTCTTTATCAGACATGTCCACGACATTTATTGTTTTGACTGTGAGTGATGTGGGCTTGATGATTTCCCTTGGAGGAGAGGGCTTTTGTTGGTTGCTCATACTTCTTGAGCCTCTGCGATTGTTCCTAGTCATCAGGTGGACTATGTGTCCCTTCCTAACATATTCGAGGTATCTCTGAGTGTTAAAAGGTTTACAGGATTAGAAAATTGGTGATTTCTCTTCTGGTCTGCCTACCTGTTGCTCACCAGTACCATGCACTGTTGTCACACGTCCTGGGTGACCCAAAGTCCTCCCTGTTTCTAAGGAGTGGTGGGCCTCCAACTGACTTAATAAGTACACCTCAAGAGCAAAGAAAATAATTGCACATTCTGTGCCACGTGCTATTGAAAACACTGAAATTCTGAGAGTCTGAAGGCAAGTAGAGAAGGTGGAGGATGAGCAATGGGCCCCAGCTTTTAGAGCCTGCAGCCACAGGCAGCCTGGTGTCTGGCATTGCCGCTGGCTTGAATCAATCTCCAAATGGGGTGGGGAGGGGTGCAAGTTCATCTTCAAGAAAACCATCTTTAAAGGCTAGTCTATCATGTCATGTTTAATATGGAGTTACTCTGATTTCTTTTTGTACCTTTGCTACAAATCTGCGTGGTTAATCCTTTCCACCTCTATGGAGTAAGTGGGGTAGTCTATATTTTGTAACTACTTCCTGCTGAGCTGGAGTAAGTAAAGGTTTCATAATGAAAGTTTTTTAAATGATGAAAAATTTTCACTTTTAGTTTTGGTTTTTGTCAGAGGGTGCTTGCATTCACCAGAGAGACACAGAAAATGAGAGGGAACGTGAAAAATCACCTTCCAGGGGATATGGCCACACTGCAAACTCTTCTCCTCCATTCTCCTTCTGGGATTTTGGGCATGCACACACACGTCCGGCATGACTTTCAAGCTCCAGGTCCAGGACTCAAACCACGGTTGGTCATATGGGAGTCTAGCACCTTCACCACTGTGCCACCTGCTGGTCCTTAGTTTTCTTTTCTAAGGGAGAGAGGAATTGATTATATCTCTGCTCCTGTGTCATTTAGGGGCCAGTAAATGGCATGGTGGTTATATCACTGGGCTCCCGTCTGACTGACCATGGTTCATGTCCCGGACCCAGTAGCTTGAAAGAGTGTGTGTGTGCATACCCAAGATCCCAGAAGGAGAATAGAAGAGAAGGGATTACAGTGTGTCCATGCCCCTGGGCAGTGATTTCTCACTTTCTTTCTCAAAGTGTCTGTCTGTCTTTCTCTCTGGCAAGCTCTCATGAATTCTGGCAAAAACCTCTTTTAAAAAATCAGTCATTGGGACCAGCAGTTGGCATAATGTCTGTGTAGCTGAACTCCCATGTATTCGACCGCAGTTCGAGTCCCGTACCTGGTGGTTTAAACTCATGCTGGGTACGCGTGCCCAAGATCCCAAGAGGAGAATGGAGGAGAAGGGACTGCAGCGTGGCCATCCTCCCTGGGGGATGATTTCCCGCTTTCTATCTCTCTGTCTCTCTCTGTCTTTCTGGCGAGCGCATGCACACTATAGCAAAAACCTCTCAAAAAAAAAAAAATCATTCATTTAATCTCCCACTGTCATTTAGACTTGAGACTTTTTAACACTTAGCACCTTTTTTTTTTTTTTTTGGAGAGGTTTTTTGCTATAGGGTGCGTGCGTTCGCCAGACAGAGAGAGACAGAGAGATAGAAAGCGAGAAATCACCCCCTAGGGGGGATGGCCACGCCACAATCCCTTCTCCTCTATTCTCCTCTTGGGATCTTGGGCACGCACGCACACGTGCCCGGCGTGAGTTTAAGCCACCGGGTCCGGGACTCAAACCGCGGTCGACTATATGGGAGTCCAGCGACATAGCCATTACGCTAACTGCTGGTCCCAACACTTAGCAATTTTTAGGAGCTGGAGAGAATGCAAAGTGGCTTGTATTTATTTATTTATTTAGATTTTTGCTATAAGTCATGTGCGTTCTCTGGAGAGACAGAGACAGAATGTGAGAAATCACCCCCCTCCCCCCAGGGTAGATGGCCATTCTGCAATCCCTTCTCTTTCATTCTCCCAGGACCTTGGGCATGCATGCACATGTATCCAGCGTGAGTTTCAAGCCATCAGGTCCAGGACTCGAACTCTAGTCAGCCATGAGGGAGTCCAGCAATGTAACCACTACACCATCTGCTGACCCCTCAAGTCCCAGTTTATGTGCCATTTACTGCTCTCCTAAAGAGGTAAAGCATGTAAAAAGGAATGCATTTGGACATAAAATTGAGAACTGCATAATTTTCAAACATGCTCCCCAAGGCTTTTTTTAAACTTCTGACAGGTTTAAACACAAATACTACAAATGGGGAAGAGTTTCTCAAACAGCCTTTATTGTTTTCAGGCATGGAAGTGTAAGAAAACACTTTCTCTGTGACCTCCCCAGCTCAGTTTGGTCAGGTTTGACACAAATGACTTTATTTTGATTCTGTAAAACTTTCAGAAAACATTTTTTCTCTTGATCAAGATACTTTTCTGTAAGGATTATTGATCAGTCATCTTATGTGGCTTTAATTGTCCCTTGATGTCAGGATGGACTTATCCTAGTGGTTGGTCTTGTCATCCCACATCAGAGGGACATGATTGACAACTAGGTCAAAAACCCACTTCTGCCACATTTGAGCAACAAAGCAGGCCTAGAGGGAGTGCCGTTCAGGCCAGATCTGCCTGAAATCGTTTATCTTAAAGCCTTCAAGAGCACTTGTTACAGTCTTTTTCACATGATGCAATTTTGAACTGTGGATGACAAAACTTAAAATGGTCATAATTAATAACTCGATGACTATTCATTATCATAATGATGTAACTGACAAAGTGAATGCACTTATTTCTATTGTATACGGCATTTAAAGATAACCAGAATATATGATTGACAACATCACATCAGTACTATTAGGACTTTATAATAATCTCAAGAACATTTATGTCACGAACATATTCATGTAAATATAATCTTAAAGGATATTTACCATGACTTTATTCACTGACAATGTTTCCTATATAAGTTAAAATATTACATAACCATAATTTAAATTTCTATTAAATGAGAGGTACATATTTTGAGATTTTACAGGGTCCTAACTGGAAAATCTAAAAGTCAGATTTTAGGTTAATAATACTTAATTTAGAATTTGACCCCAAGAGGGACCAGCAGTTAGCGTAATGGCTATGTCACTGGACTCCCACATAGTCGACCACAGTTCGCATCCCGGACCTGGTGGCTTAAAAGTCACGCTGGGCGCATGTGCATGCTTGCCCAAGATCCGAGAGGAGAATGGAGGAGAAGGGATTGCGGTGTGGCCATCCCCCCCTGGGGGGTGATTTCTCGCTTTCTGTCTCTCTGTCTCTCTCTGTCTGGCTGGCAAGCCCACGCACCCTATAGCAAAAACCTCTGGAAAAAAAAAAAAGGAATATGACCCCAAGAAGGGTTATCAAAAATATAAAACCTAGGGACCAGCAGTTAGCATAATGGCTATGTCACTGGACTCCCATGTAGTCGACCACGGTTCGCGTCCCAGACCCGGTGGCTTAAACTCATGCCAGGCGCATGTGTGTGTGCATAAGATCCCAAGAGGAGAATGGAGGAGAAGGGATTTCTTCGTGGCCATCCCCCCTGGGGGGTGATTTCTCACTTTCTGTCTGTTTCTCTATCAAGTGCATGCGCCCTATAGCAAAAACCTCTTCAAAATATATTTATTATTTATTTATTTATTTATTTATTTATTTATTTATTTATAAAACCTAGGGAGACCAGCAGTTAGTGTAATGGCTATGTCACTGGACTCCCATGTAGCCGACTGTGGTTCGAGTCCTGGACCCGGTGGCTTAAACTCATGCCAGGCACGTTTGCATGTGTGCCCAAGATTCAGTGAGGAGAATGGAGGAGAAGGGATTGTGGCATGGCCATTCCGCCTAGGGGGTAATTTCTCACTTTCTATCTCTCTGTCTCTCTCTGTCTTTCTGGTGAGTGCACACGCCCTATTAAAAAAACCTCTCCAAAAAAAAAATATATATATATATGTGTGTGTGTGTGTGTGTGTGTGTGTGTATATATATATATGTATATGCATATATATGTGTATATGTATGTATGTATGTGTGTATATATATGTATATATACACACACACACACACACACATACATATATATGTATGCATATATATAAAACCTAGGGCCAGCAGGTGATGTGGAGGTTAAGGTGCTGGACACTTCCACGTGGCCGACCACTGTTCGAGTTCCAGACTTGGTGGCTTGCTTTCTCACTTTCCTTCTCTCTGTGTGTCTGTCGTTCTCTGGTCAGATTAAAATAAATGAATGAATAAATTAAATTAAATAAATAATTCTTTTTAAAAATATAAAATGTCCTCTCAAAACATAATCACAGGTTATTTAGGTATAATATTAATTTATTAAACCAAAATGATAAGTACACAAATCTCATTTCTTAGGCAAGTTACCAAAATGTGAAGAAAACCCTCTTGTAGTGTGATTGTTTTATGATTGCTGTTTACTAAGAGTAGACCAGTACCTTCAGAAAATCGCGTTTTAACACAAAGGGAAAAATAATTCTTTAACTTTTAGAAATGCTTAAGACCCTCTTTTTTATTTTTAAGTTCTAGCTATCTTGCCATATACAAAATACCTTTCATAATATTATCCTTAATCAATCTTTGAAATACTTTTCAGACCCTTTCAAATGTAACTCGGCTTCAACGACATGCTTTAGACCTTCAGTATGTATCCCTTCCCATCTTTCCATTCTGAAATAATCCAGCGAGTTTACTTAGGCCAAAAATTTTACCACACAGAATTCTTTTTTTTAATTAATTAATTTATTTTACATCCTTTCACCGAACATCATTACAGCATACAAAGTGCGATTTCCCATCCAGAACACACTGTAAAGTGGCTTAATCATACATGTTATCATCAACAAATAATTTCCCATTTGTTTCTTGTGTGTGTGTGTATGTGTATATATATATATATATATATTTATTTATACACATGCATATGCGTGTAAATATATATATATTTATTGCCCCTATTTCTTACCCTCTGCCATTTTTTTTTTGTATTTTTTTTTGGAGAGGTTTTCGCTATAGGGCACGTGCGCTCGCCAGACAGACAGAGAGAGACATAGAGACAGAAAGCGAGAAATCACCCCTCAGGGGGTATGGTCATGCCACCATCCCTTCTCCTCCATTCTCCTCTCGGGATCTTGGGTTCGCACGCAAACGCGCCCGGCATGAGTTTTAAGCCACTGGGTCCGGGACGTGAACCACAGTCGACTACGTGGGAGTCCAGCGACATAGCCATTATGCTAACTGCTGGTTCCCCCGTGCCATTTTTCACCCTCCTCTCATAGTCTCTGAATATTCTTTTTTTTACTAAAATTGTTTTTCCTTTTTTTCTAACCAAAATATATATGTTTACCTTTTTACTTTCTTTTCACATCTTTTCTTTTAACCTTACTGTTTCCTTCCTTCCTTTCTTGTAAGTTTACTTACGGAAATAACTTTGAATAACCTCAAATTTAGACCAAATATTATTATTATCATTATTATTATTATTATTTGTTGTTGTTGTTTGTTTTTGTTTTTGGAGAGGTGTTTGCTATAGGATGTGTGTGCTGCCAGAAAGACAGAGAGAAACAAAGAGACAGAAATCACCCCATGGGTGATTTCTCGCTTTCTGTCTCTCTGGTGAGAGTGTGCACCCTATAGCAAAAAACCTCTCTTTAAAAAAAAAAAAAAATCCCTGCACCAAAATGAACTCATATTTAATTTCGTGTTTCCATAAGCCCCTTAAAACACTCCCGTACACACAAACACACACACAAAAAGACCTTACAACTTTATAGCCATTTGGTTTCTCACAAACTTTTTTTTTTCTTTTGGAGAAGTTTTTGCCATAGGACATGTGTGCTTGCCAGAAAGACAGAGAAAGACAGAGAGACAGAAAGTGAGAAGTCACCCCCCAGGGTGGATAGCCACTCTGCAATCCCTTCTCCTCCATTCCCCTCTCGGGATCTTGGGCACACATGCACACACGCCCGGCGTGAGTTTAAACCACTGGATCTGGGACTCAAACCGCAGTCGACTTCTTGGGATTCCAGTGACAGCCATTATGCCAATTTCTGGTCTCCTCAAAAACCTTCTTAACCTTTTGGTTTTTTCTATTTCTGTTTTAAATGAGTTGAGGAGTTAACTCTGAAATGTTTACAATTTAGGCAGAACTAACTGAACCTGAGTAAGAAAAAAATAAGTTTCCAAACAGTCTTGAATCTTTCTCTCATAAAACTACAAGTGAAAAGAAAGAAAAAGAAAAAAAGAAAGAAAACTCCAACAGGTTCAAAATAGGCAAAGGGAAACAAAGAAGCTCATGAATTTACCAGAAAAATCATGAGTTGGTCATCACTGGATTATAGTGATAAATGGATCAGTGTACAAATATTTGTCTCAGAGGACCTTGAAAGGGGAATAAAACAAGGAGGAAAGATGGAATCATTTATTCAGGGGCAGTGGGAGAGGGGGTTTCTGGTGCCCTCTTAATTTTAGAAGTAGCCTCTATTATTATTTTTAAATTCTGAGACACTTCACATTTTTTGTTAGCTTCCTGAAGGGAAGTAAGTTTATCTTTTCCTCTTTATTCTTTTAGAAATGTTTGCTATAGAACATGTGCGCTCACTGGAGAGAGAGAGAGAGAGAAAGCAGGAAATCACCCCCCGGAGGAATAGCCACGCTGCAATCCCTTCTCTCTTCTCCTCTAAATATTTTAGGCATGCATGCACATGAGCTTGGTGTGAGTCTTTCTTTTTTTTTTTTTTTTTTTTTTGGAGAGGTTTTGCTATAGGGTGCGTGTGCTCAACAGACAGACAGAGAAAGACAGAGCGATAGAAAGCGAGAAATCACCCCCCAGAGGGGATGGCCACGCCGCAATCCCTTCTCCTCCATTCTCCTCTTGGGATCTTGGGCACGCACGCACACGCGTTCGGCGTGAGTTTAAGCTACCGGGTCCGGGACTCGAACCACAGTCGACTATGTGGGAGTCCAGCGACATAGCCATTATGCTAACTGCTGGTCCCGAGCTTGGTGTGAGTCTTAAGCTGCCAGAGCTGAGACTCGAACTATGGTCAACTATGTGGGAGACTAGCAACGTAGCCATTACACCAGCTGCTGGTCCCAGATGGCTTTAAATCTGCTGGTTTAGATGGCTTTAAATACCAAGTAATGTAGGGATTCCATTTTCTTTTCTTAATACAAGATCCTAACTTTTTTTTTTTTTTTGAGAGGTTTTTGCTATAGGATGCGTGCGTGAGCTCCCCAGACAGAGACAGAGAGACAGAAAGCGAGAAATCACCCCCCGGGGGGATGGCCATGCCGCAATCCCTTCTCCTCCATTCTCCTCTCGGGATCTTGGGCACGCACGCACACGCACCCGGCGTGAGTTTTAAGCCACCGGGTCTGGGACGCGAACCGCGGTCAACTACGTGGGAGTCCGGCGACATAGCCATTACGCTAACTGCTGGTCCCACTAATTTTTTTTTCTTTTTTTTTTTTTAAGAGAGATTTTTCTGTTATAGTGCATGTGTGCCTGCCAGAGAGACAGAGACAGAGAGACAGCAAGAAATCACCCCCTGGGGAGGATGGACACACTACAATCCCTTCTCTTTCATTCTCTTCTCTGGATTTTGGGCACACATTCACATGTACCCAGTCTGAGTTTTAAGTCACCAAGTCCAGGACTGAAACTGTGGCTGACTATGTGGGAGTCGAGCGATGCAATCATTACACCATCTGCTGGTCCACCAAGGCTCATTTTTAATCTGTACAAGAGGTATTATCATTATATGATAATGGCTACCTACCTTCTGGGTAATTGGTAAGAAACATAAGGCAAATTACAGATACCTACCTACAAATAAAATGATTTTCCATTTTCTATAAGTATTAATTCCCTAGTCACTCATCTCCAAGGTTAGGCCTGGAGGACAGATTCAATGATTGAAAGCAGAAAGTAACTTCCAAGAGGAGTTCTTTTCAAAAAAATGTTATTAATTTTTCTTAAATTTGCTATAGGGTGTGTGCACATGCTGGAGTGACAGAGCAAAAGAAACACTGAGAAAGCAACCCCCAGGGGGGCTGGCCATGCCACAATCCCTTCTCCTCCATTCTCCTCATGGCATTTTTGACACACACACACACACACACACACACACACACACACACATGCCTGGTGTGTTTTTCAAGCTGCCAAGTCTGGGACTTGAACCTTGTAGTCCGCCATGTAGTCCACCATCCAGCCAACTTTGCCACCATGCCACTGGCTGACCCCAGAGGAATTCTTCAGGACAGAGATTCTCACATTTTATTATGTTCAGGGTCATCTATAGTGAGGGCAGGGACAGGAAGGGTGTGGTCAAGCTCAAACTCTTAGACCCCATTCTGGAGTGACTTTTTTGTTTTTAGAGAGAGATTTTTGCCATAGGGCATGGGCCAGAGAAACAGAGAGAGACCGAAAGCAAGAAATAAATCCCCAGAGGGGAATGCCCATGTCACAATCCCTTATCCTCCATTTTCCCTTTGGGATTTTGGGCATGCACACACACGTGCCTGGCGTAAGTTTCAAGTTGCCAGGTCCAAGACTCATACCATAGTCAGCCATGTGGGAGTACAGTGATGTAACCTCTATGCCACCTGCTGGCCCTTGGAGTGACTTTTTAGGACTGTGCTAGAGCTCAGGAATCTGCATTGGATCTGTCCCTAGGGCATCCTGAGGCCTGCAATTCTCTTATCTGGTTTTAAGTAATTCTGGATAGTGCTCTACATCTTTTGTTTCCATATTTTTAATTTAGCATAGGGTGTATGCTCAAGGAGAGACAGAGAGCACCCCCCGGGGGGAGGGTGGCCACACCACAATCCCTTTTCCTCCATTTGCCTCTCAGGATTTTAGGTACACATGTACATGGGTCTGGAACTCGATCTACACTGTCAACCATGTGGGATCTAGTCGCCTTAATCACCATACCACTGGCTGAGCCTACATCCTCCTTTATTTCCTTGTTGGTCTATCTTGCTCTCCCCTTCCCATCTGGCCACCTCCTCTTAATCTTTCTTCATCTCACTTCCTAGCTTCCTCCTCATTTCTTGGTGCACTCTCCCCTGAGCCCAGCCTGCTGGCCACCCATCCTTTCCTCTGTGATGAAAACCCCTTCTTCTAACACCTGGAAGGCTCAGGTCAAAAGTTGCCTCTTCCAGGATGGCTCTCAAGCCCACCTCTCTGGTCCCACAGCACTTTACAGGCAACTTTGTTATTGTTCAAGTCATGCAACAATGTTTTTTGTTTTCTAGCTGGAGTCTATGAGGGGAATTCCAAAAGGTCACAGTGGTGGGCCAGCAGGTGGCATAGTGGTTAAAGTTGCTAGAATTCCACATGGCCAACTGCGGTTCGAGTCCCAGACCCTGGTGGCTTGCTTTCTCACTTTCTCTCTCTCTCTGTCTCTCTCTGGTCAAATAAATAAACTTAAATAAAAATAATTATTAAAAAAGAGAGGAAAAATTGAGAGTGGAGTCCAAATGGTGGGACTCTGAGTTCCAGGGAACATGTGTGTGCCTATCATGAGTGAAGGGCACATGCAGGTACCCCTGATCCGGGGCTGGCTGAAGATGAGTGGATCAGTGTCAAGACCCATTTGGGCTGTTATCCATCTGTCTGTCTTGCTCGTGGAAGGAAAAATAAAAAAACTTAATGAAGTTAAAAGTAAGTTTATTTTGATACAAAAAAAGCTGAAATCCATGCACGGTTTCTTCATAATACACATTCCCCATGAACTTTGTGAAGAGCCATCATACTTTTTTTTTGAGAGAATTTTTCCTATGGGGTGCATGCGCTCACCAGAAAGACAGAAACAGACAGAAAGCGAGAAATCACCCCCGGGGGGATGGTCATGCCACAATCCCTTCTCCTTCATTCTCCTCTTGGGATCTTGGGCACGCACGCACACATGCCCAGTGGGAGTTTAAGCCACCGGGACCAGCACTCGAACTGCAGTCCATTACACGGGAGTCCAGCAACATAGCCATTACGCCAACTGCTGGCCCCAAGCCCTCATACTTGGTGTGCCCCTGGTCCATGTATCAAATTTTTAGTGGAAAGACACACTTTGTGTGTACGTCCTCTACCTTCCCCATACCTCACTCCATCCCAGGATCTATGGCTTTATGCCATGTCACGAGGCATACAGAGCAAGGTAAGTAGAGGTGTGCAAGCCGACAGACTTCAGAGAGGCTGGGAGGCCTGGGCAGTAAGAGACAAGGAGACTGGCTCCTGAAAAGCAGGCAAGAGTTTACTTCAGCCGATTCTCTACAGCTTCGGCAGACAGCGATGAGAAAAAATTCACTGGAATAACTGAGTGACATCATGTGCTTGATTTAGGGGATGACACACCTGTACAAAGCCACCAATGCTCTGCCAAGTATAACCAGAAATACCCTCTTTTTGCCAAGATAATTGGCAAAAAGAAAACCCCTTATTTTCCATCTTGTTTAAAATGAGTTCAGCACCAACAGAATAGTTTTATCTCCTTGCCCTTATTTGTATTCTCCCTGCTCAACCGTACACTGCACTGAAGACATGCAGATCTATCTAGACTAAAACCGAGGAGGTGGAGTTCTCACTCCTGGGGAGAGAATTACTGAAGGGACAGCCCCCATACAATTGGGGCCACATTCTCATCAGCCCCTCCCTTTAAGAATTACTATTATTTATTATACTATTATTATTTTCTTTTTTTTTTTTCTTTTTTTTGGAGAGGTTTTTGCTATAGGGCGCGTGCGCTCGCCAGACAGACAGAGAGAGACAGAGAGATAGAAAGCAGGAAATCACCCCCCAGGGGGGATGGCCACGCCGCAATCCCTTCTCCTCCATTCTCCTCTCGGGATCTTGGGCACGCACGCACACGCGCCCGGCGTGAGTTTAAGCCGCCGGGTCCGGGACTCGAACCGCGGTCGACTACGTGGGAGTCCAGCGACATAGCCATTACGCTAACTGCTGGTCCCACTATTATTATTTTCTATAGGCCGTGTGCGCTCATGAGAGAGAGAGAGAGAGAGAGAGAGAGAGAGAGAGCAAGCTCCCAGGTCCAGGACTCGAACCTCAGTCAGACATGTGAGAGTCCAGCACCCTAACCACTATGCCACCTACAGGCCCCACCCAACAGCCCGTTTTGTAAGTGGAACCAGGCATTGGGACCCAGACCTTTCCAGAGATATGAGGGACATCTTCCTTCCTGGAGAGTCCCAGGGAGCACAAAAACTAGGGCAGAGGTCAGTGGAGCAAGCTTCCAAGAACAGGGCTGTTCCCCAACCATCCCTCTAGGCTCTTAGAACCTTCAGGTAGGTACCTCTGTCTGCACTACAACACCCACACCCACCCCTGCTTCTACGCCCACACTCAGACCCCAGGCTCTCATTTAACCAAGGTTTCAAATGTAAACTGCCCAAGACAGGGTCCCTGCCCTTTGTTGGCTACGGCTACTTTTTTTTTTTTTTTTTAGGAGAGGTTTTCGCTATAGGGCTCGTGCGCTCGCCAGACAGACAGACAGAGAGAGACATACAGACAGAAAGCGAGAAATCACCCCCTAGGGTGGATGATCACACCGCAATCCCTTCTCCATTCTCCTCTCGGGATCTTGGGCACGCACGCACACGTGCCCGGCGTGAGTTTTAAGCCACCGGGTCCGGGACGCGAACCGCGGTTGACTATGTGGGAGTCCAGCGACATAGCCATTACGCTAACTGCTGGTTCCCACTACGGCTACTTTTGAGGTTTGTTCTGAGTGCATTTGAAAGACAAATGTCTCGGGACCAGCAGTTAGCGTAATGGCTATGTCGCTGGACTCCCACGTAGTCGACCGCGGTTCGAGTCCCGGACCCGGCGGCTTAAACTCACGCCGGGCGCGTGTGCGTGCGTGCCCAAGATCCCGAGAGGAGAATGGAGGAGAAGGGATTGCGGCGTGGCCATCCCCCCTGGGGGGTGATTTCCTGCTTTCTATCTCTCTGTCTCTCTCTGTCTGTCTGGCGAGCGCACGCGCCCTATAGCAAAAACCTCTCCAAAAAAAAAAAAAAAAAAAGAAAAAAGAAAGACAAATGTCTCGGGACCAGCAGTTGGCATAATGGCTATGTTGCTGGACTCTCATGTAGTTAACTATGGTTCGAGTCCCGGATCTGGCGGCTTAAACTCACGCCTAACACGCGTGGGTGCTTGTCCAAGATCCCGAGAGGAGAATGGAGAAGGGATTGAGGAATGGCCATACCCCCGGGGGGTGTCTGTCTCTCGGTCTCTGTCTTTCTGGCCATCGCACCCTATAGCAAAAACCTCCCCCCAGCCCCCCCAAAAAAGAAAGACAAATGTCTCTTCTATGATGGAAAGAAACAACTACAGGGCAAAAAGAGAATAAGCAGGCCCCAGAGCTCCATGCCCCACGGGACTGATGGGAAGTTACAAGCAGCAGAGTGACCGAGGGGACCTTCAGGAGCTCTCTTGGTATTAGGTGTGGTCAAAACGGGTATGTTTGCGTGAAGGCGCCAGGAGATAGGCTCCACTACGGCCGGGTTCTGCTCACCGGGATGCGCTGGTGTCCTCAAGGAGGCAGGCAGGTGAGGCGTTGTAGGTTCCCCTCAGAAGTAAGCCGGTCAGGGCCACCTTCTACAGAGAGAGGCGACGTGACAGCCCCAGTGTCGCTGTGATGCTGCTGAGGCCGAGCGTAGTCAGGAACCCAGAAGTCAGGATCTAGTCTGACCCAGGCCTGAGACAGATTACTACCCGGTGTGCCAGGCTGGCGTCCCGAGGTCTCACACCATCCACATAACTGTCCCGGAGACTGGCACCTTCAGACTTCGGAGAGCAGTTGTCCACGCCCGCGGCTCCTCCCGCCCCGCGATTGGCTCCGGGGGCGAGGGGCGGGGCCTGAGCGCAGAGCCAACGTATTGGCGTCACGCGTTGTAGTCGCCGCTTCCTGTTGTCAGTGGTCGCGAGGCCACAGCGTCCTTTTGGCGATTGAGCTGCAGTAGCCCGATCTCTATGGTGAGTTGGGGGTCAGGGGTCGAGGGAGGAGGGAGGGGCAAAGCGGCCGAGACTCAAGCGGACGGTGGGCCTCCAGTCCTCTCCGGGGTTTGAGACTGCCCAGCCTTGGAGCCCTCAACCCTTCCCAGCCCGCGCCCCGCGCCCCTCCCGACAGGGACCCCAGCCTAAGCAGCACTGCCATATCTCTCTGGTCCTTCTCCCTCCGGGACTCTTGTCCCCAGCCCTTCACCACCGGTTTCCATAAATGCAGCCTCACTCGCGAGCCCGCTTTAGACAAATTCCAACCCGATCCCGGCCACACGCCTTTGCCTTGGCTTAACAAACACCTCATGCTCACCCCTCAACCCCTGACTGGCCGTCCTGATGCTCCACGCCAAAGTCCGCGACGCCCACTGTCTGGTTTCCCCTTTCTTATCCCACACCCCACCCCCAGCTCCCCAAGATCCGTTTATCCCAAACACTACCTCTGCCACCCCATCTTAAGACCCATCTCAAAGTAGGGTGTCCCGTTGAGCTCACACCTTTCTTCTAGGTGGTTCTGGTCCCAACTTGTCTGTCTTACATGTGTCTTCACGTCCTCACAAAGTTGGCCCCTAATTTCCAACCTCTCCTTGTCCCTAAGTCTTTGCGAAACTGCCCCCAACTCCTACTGCTTCAGCCTTATAAAAATGAGATCTCCATGTTCTTTCACCACTGCTGCCCTCACCTCCACTCTGCCCCGAGTCTGCAGCCATTTGTCCCTTGACCCAGCTCCTATTCTGTCTGAAAACTTAGCACAGAGTCCCTTGCTGACCTCACCAGCTGCCCTTTAAAAGCCAGATCTAGGTGTTTGCTCTGAGTCTGGCACTTAGAAGCCGAGCAGCTTGGTTGGTGTGACCAGGGCTCCTGTGGTACATTAGTGTGGAAGGGTAGACATCCTCTCTCCTTTCCCCTACTCTGGAGTGGGGACCTTTTCCTGGTGTCTGACTTTTACCTGTTCCCAGGGGTTGTCTTTCTGGCGTTCACACTAAATTACTTGTGCTGGATGCTGGAATGGCTGGTGTCATTCAAATTTGTGGCAGGTGAGAGATGGCCACTCACCCACCTCACTCAGCGTGGAGCAATGGAAGCCATCACTTCCTTTTGACAGATAGTCTGGCCCGAGGAACCCCAGGGAGGTTCTGTTTGGGGTTGGCTGTGGCCACAGGATATTGTCCACGTGTGTTGTCCAGGCACTTGTGAGACACCCTCTCCCAGTGCTCCTCCCTGCCGTTGCTGGCTGCAAGTCAATCCCAGCGCTGAACACAGGGGACATGGTGGGTGCCGGGGCCATGCCTGTGTGAGCAGCATAGTGAGTGGGTCCTGGAGGCTGAGGCCTAGGCAGATACAGAAGCTATTGAACTGTGTCCTCTTTTTGTAGGTTTTAGATCATTGAGTTTGGCCTTGTGGGTTCTGTGAATATGGAGAGCCGAGTTGTCTCAGAGAAGCTGACCCAGAGGGACATACCTGATGTGCCCAGGTTCATGCTCAGCACTTAAGGCCTCCTGGGAGCTTTTAAGTGCACATTTACTCCAACTTCTGATGACCTGCCATTTGACAGCAATTTTAAGGGTGCCCAGAATCTTCATTAGCCATTTATAATCTCATTCCTTTTGAAAACTGAATACCATTCTGCCTTCCAAATTCTCCTATTAAGGTGCAATGTCTGAATGGTTTTCAGCCTTAACGACAGCTTGGTTTAATGAAGGCATTCCCCACCACTTTCTTCAGTGTCCCATATTCTGGGCAAAGGGGATATCTGCCTTGTGCCTTGTGTTTACTTTATTCAGTTCATTCAAGTAATTTGGGGGCACCGTTGTGTGCCAAGCACTGCTCTAGGTATAGAAGTGCAGTGGTGAGTCAGTCAGGCAAAGTTCCCGTTTTCATTTATCCAGAGTCTAGTCCTTGTTAAAATCCTGTGGGCTGGGGGTTGGTGAGTGGTGTGGTGGATGGGGCACTGGACTCCCAGTCCAGCTGCAGTTTGAGTCTCAGACCTGGTGACTTGCTTTCTCACTTTCCCTTTCTCTCTTTCTCTCTGTGGTCAAATTAAAAAATAATGTTAATAATTTTTTTTAATTAAATAAGTTATTTTTTAAAATCCTGTGGACCCTGGGACAAGAACATAGGGGAGAGGGAGGAAAGAAAGACACCCAGTGTTCACCCATTTCACAATCCTGCCCTCACTCACCAGGACTTGGTCTGGGAATCACAAGAAATTTCTTGCCCTCCAACTGGTTTTTAATTGCTTTAAAGTCTTCCTACCCCAGTCTCGCCCACTTCCTCAACCCCACCTCCTGGAGGACACTTGTTTAGAAATCAGCTTTCTTCAGGTGGAAGGGGGTGCTATATACTTATTCAGCACTCACATGTCTGAAAGATCAGCTGCCTTTCTGAATCAGAATATAACTTTGTCACGTTTTTTCCAGCTGGAGAAAAAAAAAAAAAAAAAAAAAAAAAAAAAAAAAGCTTGACTCATCAATTGGTATAGCAGCTGGATGGCTTAAATACCAGGCAGCTGTTCTGAGCAGCCAGGTATGCAGTTCAGGCAGCAGAGAGAAGGCTGTGGGGAGGGGCTGAGAAGTCTCTGAAGAGACAAGTTTGCTGTTTGCTGATGGGGCAAGTGTTCTAAGAATGGTGAATCGGTGAAGGTTATCCATTTCTTCTTTAAATGTAAGTCTCATCTAAGCCATTCTTCTTGTTTCTTTCTTTCTTGGCCTCTGGAGAAAGTGAAATTGGACAGATACAGAAAGCCAGGCAGTATAACTGAAGGAAAAAATCCAAGAGAGTTCCTTCCTGACTGTATGTTGGAACTTTTAAGGAAGGACAGTTCTGAAACTTTGGGAATGTGGAAAAGGACATGGGTTTAGCTGGCTGGGTTATCAGTCTGATTGGCCAGACTACTTCTTGGTTTTAGGCCTTATTTGATGAAATGGAACTTCTGAGTGCCTCTGAAGGTGCTGTAAGTAATAGTTGGCATGAAATTCTCTAAGCCAGAGACCTGAGACTGCTTGATCTGGTGAAAGCCAAAAGAACTGGAACGAGGAAACCAGAGAGTTCTGTCCCTAACCTGAGATCCTTTTCCACAGTGCCTCAGTTTCCTCCTTTATAAACCAGGGATAGTCATCTTCCTCTAACCGTATTGTAAGAATTAAATGAAGTGAGAGAATAAGATTGGAGAAGCTCGCCTCGTTCACTTCGGAGAGCTGTGCAAGAGTGAAACAATACTTAGGGGTGGAGGCAATCATCGTGTGGTTTGGGGTTTCCTCAGTGGCAGAAGTCACCTTTCACCTGCCGAACTTTCATCGGTCATGTCTTCAGAGTCCTTTGTTGGTGTCGCCCAAGCTCTTTCTCTCCCTTCAGTGCAGGTTTCCTTGAGCCTGTGCCTCTGCTTTTGGGTCTTGGTGTTAGTGAAGAGTGTTTGGAGGACAGAAGTGAAAGCAGTCCCGTACATTGGCAGCATTGGGGTCTGGGCCACCCAGCCTGGTGATGGAGTGCTAACCCAGCAGTCAAGAGACCCAAGCCCCGCTCAGTTCGCACCTATGAGTTCTTACATCATTGACCCTCAGGCACCTGTTTCTCTGCACATTCTGGAACAGACACAAATAGGTAAAGTGTTTTGCTTCCTATAAAGAAGCATGTCCTGAATTATGACTGAGTCTCAAACTCTTGGTCCTGTTTTGTGAATTGTCAAGCAACTGTTCTGGATTCTTCTAGGCTGATGTCAGACATTTTGTGGCTTTTTTGACACTTAATTTTAGGTGGCAGTTACTGTCTCTTCTTATCTGGCCCTGCCCTGCCCTCCCTTAGCTTCAGTTTACTTTGATTTTTTAGCAGTTACTTGACTAGAGCACCCCCTCCCATGTAAATACTATTATTCTGTTACTCTCAGCTAATTAGTTAATGAGACCTTAATGGGCTCAGGCTATTATTCAGATTCTTGGGGTCTAAGTCCTCAAGGTCCTGACCTTCTAGCTGGCTGAGGGAAGGGTGGGTCTGGAGCTTGAGGGCTCTATCTAGAAGACAAGCCTGAGGATGAGGCCTTAGGCCGCTGGATTGAAATTTGAGTGCAGGCTCTTGGAGCCAGGGAAGCTGGACTTGCCTTCTGGGCTGCACAAGGGTGACACTGGAAAACCCAGCCTCCAGGACTCTCTAGGAGTGACTCCCACTGCAGCACACACCCTTCCCTGTCATCCTGGTGGCCAGAGTGTAGGACTGGTTACCAGTGGAGGACCCTGAGAACCCCAGGTGGTGGGTGCAGAGAATAGTGAGGGCAAGGTAGTCAGCCAGGGGCTGCAGCCGGGGCAGAGCCCTTCCTGGCTGGCTGTGGTGCCCAGACCAGAGCTGCAGGCTCCACCCTCCACCACACCCGTCTGTCCCTGAAGCTTTACTTAGGGAAGTCAGCTCAGGGTTCTGACTCCTTGGGTCCTATGTACCCTCTGCAACCCCAGACGCCAGAGGTTGAACCCGGGCATCTTCCACCATTTCAGGCCTCCCTGCTTTCCTCCTCTCCAGACCTCACGTGCCGCCACTGACCTATAAACCTTTTCTGCCTGGCTGGCCTAATGTTCTCCTGGAGTCCCAGCTCCCCTTGCTGGTCTTAGCTCTGAAGTGAGGGTATTCATTCAGGAGTCTGGAGTTTCCTTTTGCCATCACCCTGGGGCCTGTGGTGGAGCTAAGGCCACTTATCAGAAATGGCATCTTCAGAAGTTCCCTGACCTGGGTCGGCTTCCTTTTCCTTATCTGTCAGGCAAAGACTATGAAACAGCACTCCTAGAGTGGTTGGGAGAGATATAAGTGAGGCAGCTTATGTAAAGAGAACAGACCCATTTAAGGGTGCCTGGTTTAACTTCATTGGGGCACGGCTGCAAGACAGCAGAGACAGCCCTAACTGTCTTAGTGTTCCCCTGATGCTCAGCAGGGACTTCCTGAGCGTTGCCAGGATGTGGATGTGCTGTCCAGCCGAGCCCAGCTCCGTCCAAGTTGCTGGGGCTCGGTCTGCCCCCCGGGACTCCACCCACCCCCAGGAGGAAGTCAGCTGCCCTGAGGGATTTAACAAGGTTCTGACTTGAGCTTTTCTCACATACTCATTCAGGCCCTGGTGCTCCCTTTCTGTAGAAAGGGATGGCCACATCCCCTGGGATTACACACACCGTCAATGCCTGGAGCATACCAGGTCCTGGCGAGGCGTTATACACATTCTCCCCCTGGGTCTGATGCTGCTCCCTAGCATGCCTAGCTGGTTAGTGGCAAACTATGATTAAACCCTCAGTGGTCCCGTTCAGATATGTCCCTGTGCTGTTCAGGCTAGACCCTCGCAGCCTGAAGGAGAAGCAGGAGTTGGCAGGAGAGCCCTCCGCTCGTGAAGCTGCTGCAGTCGTACTCCTCATGCTGGGCTGGCAGACTTGGGACAGGAGTCGGGCTAGGTGGGACCTGAATGGGAATTGTGAGCTTTTACCTCCTGGGCCCTGCAGGTTCTTGGCCCCTTCAGCTGCAGCAGCCTCCTCGCACCCTCAGCTCTGTATCTCACTCAGCCTCCCCACAACTCTTTATCCACAGGGCCCCGGCTTCCTGTGCTGCTTCTGGTGTGGAGTAGAGAACTGTCCTAACAGTCCATGGGCCAGCCAGCCCATGTCACATGGGGCTCCTCATTGCTCAAGGAAAGAGCCCTCTGGCTTTTTCCCCTTTCTTGGTTTCTTCCTTAAAATCCACTCTCAGTGTGCACTTTTGTGTCACTCAAGGACTTTCTGTTGCAGTTTGAGTAAGCTGGGCTGACCTCTGCTGTCGCCACTGAGAGGACTCCGGTCGGAGGGTGAGCCGGGAGCTTCTTCATCTGACTGCTGCCAGCTCTGCAGGTGTCATGTGATTCTCCTGGGGAGCGGCTGCATGAGTGGAAATGCTCTCAGCGGTGGAGAATGGACTGGACCCCCGGGCTGCCATCCCGGTAGGTGGGCAAGGGAGGATCAAGGGTGGGAAGTCTTCTCATTTTGAAAGAAGTGGCCAGTGATGGAAAGGGAGGCCTCAGGCTGAGAAAAAGCTATAGCAGAAATGGGCTTTGAGAAGATTGCCACCCTATCTAGATCATTTATTGGTGATAAAATGGGAATTGACCCCAAACGGTGGGGATTTAAGACAGGTTACCTAGATACCAAGGATTTCCTTTTAGACCTTCCACCCCAATTTGGCACAGTTTGGCCAATGCATTGAGTTGCTCGCAGGCAGATATACCCAGGCACTGGCTGTTGTTTCAGTAGCTGGAGTAAGTTGGCAGCGTATGTATTTTTTTGACCATTTAACCATTTTCCAGGCCAAGTAAGCATAATTGTGTGAGACCAGTTCACCAGAGCCCCCTGCACCCACTCTGTTGGAGATCCCTTTGCACCCTGCTGGGCCCGGGTCTATCTTGTGCACTCTGGACCAAGCCCTGCCAGTTCTGTTAGACAGGCAAGAGGTCAAGGAGCTTTGGAGCTATTTCCCCAGTAGGATTCTGAGGTGATCTTTGGGGAGAAGCCAGCATTTCCCTTTCATCCCCACTGCTTCTCCCCAATTCCGAGAATTTCCTGCATAAGACCTGCAGCCCCAGGCCAGCAGGGGTCCACCTTGACATGTTTTCCAGCCTGCTTTCCTACAGGGGCCTTTCTCCAGGGCTGCCATCCTCATGCCACTCCAGGGCCCTCCTGAGCTGGAGCAGAGTCCTGGGGCAGCTCAGCAGCTCAGCCTTCTAACAAGGGCTGCATGCACTGGCTTCTTGAGGGCCTGAGTTTCTTCAAGGTATGCCTCATTCTTCCCTGTGTCCCATAGCCCAACACCTGGTAGGTGCTCAATTGAGTGGAATGTTCATACTCTTTTTTGGGGGGGGGCGCGTAGTGTACATGTGTGTATGTGTGTAGCAGTTCAGACAGGGTCTCACTGTGTTCCAGTCTTCCTGCCTCAGCCTTGTCAGTAGCTGGGTCTATAGGCACATGGCACTGCACCCGGCCTTTAGGATGAGTCAGGAATAGAACCTGACCCTCTCATGTGGCCTTCAGCACACAATCCCACACAACATTACCACATCGCTGGAGCTGTTACTTTATTTATTAATTTAACTTTTCAATGAATATTAACATTTACTGTGTGGGCTAAAATAAAAAAAAAAGAAAATATTTTTCCATAATTTTATCACTCAACAATTAAAACTACCTTTTTCACAAATTCTTTCTGTCTTTTTTCAAACACTTAGGTCATTTTGACATAATTATGATTAAGCAGTTTTTACTCTGTATTTTCTAAAGACTTTTTGTACATTTTGTAATATGTTCATTTAGCAAGCATTTATTGAGTACTTGTGCCATGCGCAGCACCAAATGTTGAGGACACAAAACGAACAAAGAACAAGTCCTTCCCTCAAGGACCAGTCTTCACAGTGGTATAGATCAGGAGATATTATTTTCATTTAACATATGAGGACACCGAGGCTCAGAGAGGTTAAGTGAAATGTCTGAGGTAACCCAGGAAGTCATTGACTCACTGACAGAGCTGAGACTGAATCTGAGCCTCTGGATTTCTTGATGCTTTTATTGTTCTAAAGCAGCACCTTTTGCCTCTTACACATGTAGCTTGTCTGTTTCTTCCATGAGCTAGAGAGGAAGAGAGAGAGACCCCAAAAGGGTCCTGATACAGTGGTGCACCTCTAGCCTATAGCCAGCCTGGATCATGGGCAAATATATGCCCGGTAAGATTTAGGCCTGAGATTAGGGCCTGGCCTGTAGCTCAGTGGTTCACATTGTAGCTGAATCCCACATGGCCCAACCATGGTTCAAATCTCATCCCAAGCAGCTTGAAAAACATGTATGCCTAATATTTCTTTGTTTTAATTTGACCAGAAAGAGACAGAGTGAGAGAAGAGAGAGCGAGAGAAAGAGGGAAGTGATACAGCAAGCCACCAAGTCTGGGATTCAAACCACGACTGGCCATGTAGGAGTCCAGCGCCTTTAACCACCGTGCCACCTGCCGGCCCCACTTCCTTTATTCTTAAAACATTTTTTTTTCCTTTGGAGCCTGGTAGAGTATAGCTTTCTGATTTGAAAATTCAGTTATGCAACTTTCTAGCCAAAGTCCATTTGGCTAACTTACGTGCTAATTAATACAAAGTACAAATGGACGTCATGACAGGATTTTCTAAAACTGCTAGATTTGGGGTTTAGGACATGTGGTCTCTTGATAGCACTGTTGTCACTTGCAGTCCAGATAATTAACTAGGCAAAGCTTCTAACAGGGACAGGAGGGAGTTAAGGAGGAAAATGGATTGCAATGTGATCACATCCCTTTGAAGGGTTCTCTCACTCTTTTTGGTGAGTGCGTATGCCCTCTTGCAGTTAAAAAAGTAAAACCCACAATTATATGGCTATGTCACTGAAGTTAAGTTTAGGGAGAAAAAGGACTCACAATGAAGGATATGCCAGACATAAGTGTAGTAGTTATCTCTGGGCCCTGTGTGTATATGACTTTCTTTTTCTTCTCCATGCCCTATCTGTGCTATAATTAAGGTATGTTAATTTTGCAGAAGGAATCTACAGACACAAAGTTATGTTCCTGTGCAGTTGTATGTGTATTTGGCAAGAAGCTAAGAGGTACATTCCAGGGGCCCTCCCTAGAATTTTCCTGTAAAGGTCTGTGTTCTGTTTGTTGCTGCCCAGGTCATCAAGAAGAAGCTGGTGGCATCTGTAAAGGCACTACAGAAGCAGTATGTGTCCCTGGACACAGTGGTCACTAGCGAAGACGGAGATGCCAACACCATGTGCAGTGCCCTGGAGGCCACGTTCATCCACGGCCTTCACGCGAAGCACATCCGAGCCGAGGCTGGAGGGAAGAGGAAGAAAAGTGCTCACCAGAAGCCTCTTCCTCAGCCTGTCTTCTGGCCCCTCCTGAAGTCTGTCACCCACAAGTGAGATCAGCTGGAGAATGTTTACTCTGGGGAGGAACTGTGGCGTGTGGGATGTTGGGCGCTTCTCTTGAGCTGTGTCGGAAGCCAGCAGATACCTCATGTCCTGGTGCAGCGACAGGGGAGGTAGGGAGAGTATCTCACAGAAAGGTTCTCTCTAGACCAAGCTTCCCAGCCAGTGTGCAGGGAACCTTAAGAGCGTCAACCCTGAGGCAAGCCTGTGACTGCTTTGAGCCCTTGGGCTGGTCCCCTTTAGCAGGAGTAGCCTTTTCGCCATTCCTGGCAGAATGAAGTAGTTGCATCAGAGGTGGTTGTGGTTTGTACAGCCTAAAATATTTATTGTCTGGCCCAATACAGAAAGTTTGCTGACTCCACCTTAGAATATATGAGCATCTGTGCTCTAAATGTTATACTCATAATGAGGTATGAGGTTTTGTTAAGAGTGGAATCCAGGTAGAGCATCTGAATATTCACCTGAGACAGTCAGCTGTTTGGCCTTACCCCTGACTGCCTGGGCTTTTGAGCATGTAGCTGGCACCGCACCTCTAAGGGCTGTTAGGTGCTATCCTCAGCCCAAAGGTGCCTTGTCAGTCTCTAATCTTCCTTTCATGCCGATTGCCCCTGTGCTATCTTAGGTTCTTACCCTTCTCGTGGGTGTCAGTGGCTTTCTAATTGTCCCACTTACCTCACTCTGTCTTCACTTAGCTCAGTCAGCTAGTCCCCATTTGCTGAACTTGGCCTACCTGGAGCTCAAGCACTGAGTCCAGTAGAGTGTGATCTGCACTCCCATGCGGGAGACATGACCAGAGGACTGTGGCAGTGCATAGGAGGGGCCTCGCATCAGACCGAGGAACCCAATTTGGTACGCCTAGTGTCTGATCTTCCCTAGAGCACTTCACCTACAGTGCTCACAGCCATGGTCAAGTCACTCTCTAGTGCAAAACCTGTAGCCGATAGGCTCCCAAGTGGGAGCCTGTAGTCCGGTTCCCTAGGTGGGGACCCCAGAATCTGTGTCCTGCCCAAGTTCTCCAGGGGGTTCTGAATCACAGCCAGGTGCAGAAACCATTGTTTTATTAGTTTGATATTAAGGGCCCTTCTTTCCCTGGCTTTGCAACTTAATCACCCGCCTTCCTCCAGTGCTGTCACTGAAGAGTTCCTCACTCCTGTTAGAGGTCTGCTGCTTTCCTTCCCTTTGCACCTTTTTTATGTCTTTATCAATCTCCTTTTATCTGTGCCTCTTGAAATTCCTCAGGGCCTATTTCGAGTACTGCTCTTTGTCGGGTTTCTGACTCCATCCCTACACACCAGTTC
This sequence comes from Tupaia tana, assembly GCA_026018925.1. NCBI lineage: Eukaryota > Metazoa > Chordata > Mammalia > Scandentia > Tupaiidae > Tupaia > Tupaia tana. Next base: position 51,878,049 of record JAKSZU010000011.1, on the reverse strand, counting down.
TCCCAAGAGCACTTGCTACGTGTTCCCCTGAAAGCAGGACTTTATCCCATACCTTAACAGCTTCAAAGATCTTTCACATAGGGACTCAGCAGGCACGTCATGAGATGATGATGTCAGGGGTGCAGTTATCCTTCATGACACCCACCTCAGAGAGTTGGTGGTTATAGCTTAATGCTCCTATATGCCCCCCTTTGATGAAAAAAAAAACTGAGTTTTTCTTGCCTTTATGTATTATGGTTCTGGCTAAGCAGTGGATAAAACAACACCTCAGTGACTGAAGTGTTTCTTCTTATTATTATTCTCTTTTTTTTTTTTAAGAGCGATTTTTGCTATAGGGCATGTGTGCTTGCTGGAGAGACAGAGAGAGAGAAAGTAAGAAGTCATCCCCAGAGGGGATGGCTACACTGCAACCCCTTCTCTATTCTCCTCTCAATATTTTGGGTATGCACACACATGTGCCCAGCATGCATTTTAAGCTGTTGGGTCCAGGACTTGAACTGCAGTCAGCCACATGGGGGTCCAACAATGTAAATATTATGCAATCTGCTGGTCCCTGAAGTGGTTTCTTGAAGTATGTCTCTTCTGCCCTTCCCAGACACATCATCTCGGAATTGGAACACCTGACCTTTGTCAACACGGATGTGGGCCGCTGCCGGGCATGGCTTCGACTGGCCCTCAATGATGGCCTGATGGAGTGCTACCTGAAGCTGCTCCTGCAGGAGCAGGCCCGACTGTGCGAGTACTATCAGCCCACAGCCCTGCTCCGAGATGCCGAGGAGGGCGAGTTCCTCCTTAGCTTCCTGCAAGGGCTGACGTCTTTGTCCTTTGAACTCTCCTACAAGTCTGCCATCTTAAATGAATGGACGCTCACCCCTCTGGCCCTCTCTGGACTTTGCCCGCTCTCAGAACTCGACCCCCTTGCTACGCTTGGTGCAGAGCTACAGCGGAAGGAGTCTCTGGATTCAATATCCCACTCCTCAGGTTCAGAAGACATCGAAGTCCAACACTCAGGCCACAAGATCCGGCGGAACAGGAAGCTCACTGCTTCCACCCTCAGCCTGGACACAGCCAGTTCATCTCAGCTGTCCTGCAGCCTGAACTCTGACAGCTGCCTGCTCCAAGAGAATGACTCCAAGAGTCCAGACCACCCTGAGGAGCCCATGTCCTACGACTCAGATCTGGGCATAGCCAATGCTGATGAATCAGACCGATCTCTGCAAGAGTAAGTGCTCTGCCCACCCCTTCTCCCTTCTTTCTCTCTTCTCTCCCACCCTTCTCTTCCTCCCTTCCTCCCTAGGTCATGTGATTGTTTGCCACTGAACTCTGTTGGGGCATAAAGTCAGGGGAGTCATTGTCTTGAGGGACTGGCATTGCTGGGACTACAATGGAGGCTACATAGGCATAGTGGGGAGAATGAATCAGAAAGGGTCAGCACTGGTTGACCTTTCGTGAGTCTCCTGAGGCTCAGTGTAAATTGTTATCCTCTCCATCTATAAGGAAGGAAACTAATACTTCAGAGCATAATAACAACTTCCTCCAGCGTATATAAGAAAGCGTACCCCAAAAGTGTGCAATCTCGCAGACGGCCTTGCGAGGGATGCAACCGCTGAATGAAGCATGGAGGAGGTGGTAGATACGCAGGACAAGCGAGTATGTGAGCAGACTAACTTGACTGGAGGGGCAGCTGGGGCAGGGACTTCTTCACATAGCCTTTGTAAAAATTAATTTTTGAACAGATCGTCTATATTTTTAGAAAATTCTTTTATTTAACTTTATTTATTTATTTTTAATTTGACCAAGAGGGGCAGAGTGAGAGAGAGAGAAAGAAAGCCATCAGGTCTGGGACTCAAACTGCAGTTGGTCATGTGGGAGTCCAGCACCCTTAACCTGCCAGCCCCATAAACAATCTCTTTTTATGGTTAAAGATCATTTGAAACATTTACAAGGAAAAGTCTTTCCCATCCCTATTTCCTATCTACTCTGGTTGTCCCTCTCATCCCTGTGACATAATTTCTTCCATATTTTTTTAGAGTTTCTAAAGGTCTCTATAGTAAGTATGGATATATAGATTTTAACATTTTTCTCCTACTATTCTCTCTCTTTTCCACAAAAGTAATGTATGTGCACTGTTCTGTACCTTGTTTTAAAGATCTTTTTATATCACAGATTCTTTATTCCTTTTTTTAATTGCATTTTTTTAAAACCAGGCCACTTTAATGTTTTTGTACAATTTAATAAATAATCTTCTGATGACTGCAGACATGTAAGACCAGCTATATTCAGGAACATCAGTCATGATGATTTTCCAGATTGGTGTATCATTTTCAAAAATTACAAGGAATTACTTGTATGCAGCTGCTGTCAAACCAGTAAGACAGCATTTATGCATCCATCATTTTCAGGATTGTTAGTAACTTGGGCATATTTCCCCCAAATAACCCTGCCTCCTTACGTCACAAGGCCCAACTCACTCACGTTCACCTCAATAACAATACCTTTGGTGATAACACCCAAAGTTGTATATAGTGGGGATGAAGGATTCTTCTTTACACCAAGTTTTGGCAGGCAAAAAGCTGACTTTCAGTTCAGAATGTGTTATGTGGACCTTTTTGAAATGTAAATCCATTGGCCTAATGGATCTTTCATATTTCGGTGGTTTTCTGGTAAAGCTATCACCAACAAAGCAGACTTTTGTAACCATCCTCTTCCATGCCTTCTTCTTTCTCTTTGCTGTTCAAATAACTTTTAATACTTTTGTTTCTCCCTGGGCTTGAAGTTTGGGTAGAGAGACTTCCCATTTTCCAGCTTTCTCTTTTCGTTTTTGTTTAATCATATCAGAAAGTACTTTAGATCAGGACTGTCCTTCTCTGTCCAACAGATAGGCAGGTACTACTCCTTCTGGAGTCTTTTCATCATTCTTTTGTTTGGTGTTCCTCTTTTCATGCATATAGTCTTTTTCATTTGTATTTTCTCCCAGCATGGTGCTGTGTATAGTAGAGCTTAGCCTTCAGACCAATCATCTTTTTTGCCTTCTTTGAAGTTCATGAGCCTCCCAACTTTCCTTCTTTTTGTCTCATGGTAATCCAAACAGTATCCCTAGCATGTACAATGTAATTCAATATATTTGTTTTGTGGCATGGTGACGGCTACAGAGTCGCTGGGAGCAGTCTCCCAGTTGCAAAGAAGTTGTCAACTTTCAGGTCTCAAGAGACCAACAAGCGGAGCCGATGCAGTCTGGAATGGGAAAAGCTCTATTGGATATTGTTCTTTATATGGATGTACCTTAGTTTACTTTATCAGCCGTCTATTATATGGACATTGAAGTTCAGAATTTCCATAAATAACCTTGTGTATGTGATCTTTTTGTTCTATAGCAGTATCTCTGTTCAGTAAAGTCCCAGAAGCAAGATAACTAAGCCAAAGAATAAAATAATCTGTCATTTTCACAGATATTATTGCCTGTTTACCCTCAGTCAGGAATGTATTTACATTCCATCGAGAAATCTGTCTTCTCGGTCCTGGCAACAGAAGATATCAAACATTGGAACATTTGCTCATCTGATATTATTAAGAGCTGCCTTCAGCTAGACTCACGTTCCGCTAGCCTGTGGTTAGCACCTTCTTTTCTCCTCCTAATGCCACTGCTTTGGCTCAGGTCCTTCCGAGTTCCCACCTGGCATGGGAATTAGCTCCAAGACTGAGTGGTGTTGGAAATTAGCTCCAAGATTGAGTGGTGTTACAAGCTGGGCTTAGAGCAGACCTGATCTCTGATCCTGTTCCACCACAAATATGTAATAATTCAGTAATAATAAGGCAAATTTCTAACTCTTTCCAAATCTCTGTTTCTTTATCTTCAAAATGAAGATTCCCTCACAGAGCTTTTAAGAATCAAACCAGACACTCTTAGTGAGTTGCACACATGAGAATGTCTGGTAGGTCCCAGAAACAGCTTCTGAGCACTGCATACATTGTATGGAGCTTTCAGATGTCTAACAGGAATTCGTGTAGAAACACAGCCCCTGCCCTCGGAGATGGGTGGACTCGGGGCAGGGCAGCCTCTCTCACCTCTCTTAGCCCTTCGTGCACCTCGGCCTCCTCCACAGACCAGCCAGCCCTCTTTGTCATATGCCTTGCCTTTATCTCTCATGAGTCTTGTGAGTGGAAAATTCCAGCTGAAGGTCTTTGAATCAGTAACCATCTAGCCTGCGTGGGAAGCATTGTTGGGTTTTATGGGGGAACTTAAGGGACAAGGGTTAGGCCAGATAGGCAAACACTGGACAATGATGTGAGGAACTGGCCAACTTCTAACATGCAGATGCGCAAATACACGTCTGGCACCATCGTTCTTGGGACTGGGCCTTGAAGTTAGACTCTGAGCATCCACAGATACCAGCATTTCTTAGAGTGTATATAAGTTGTTATTTTACTGCTTAAATATATATTTATAACTTAAAATTAAGCATAAATACCTTGTGCTTATCGTTACAAGTATAAAATTAAAATATCTACAAATTAAACATAAAGAAAAGTGCAAAATACTTAATGTTCAAAATAAAATTTCTCAGTGTAATTTAAGGGAGTCTGTTTTGCAAAAACCTAATTGTGATTTGCCTTAAAAATAGAGAACTGACGGTCCTGAGTAGCTTCTTTCCCATTCATTGGGTCTGTATTGTAGTAATCCCTGAGGATGGGGGCATAGGTGCAGTCTAATGGTTAGGAGCCAAATGGCCTGAGTCTTCCATTTAACAGCTTTGCAACCTGGGACATATTACTCTACTTTTTAAAATTTGGATGTCCCCATCTGTAAAACAAGAACAAGAACTCAAGGGAATGCTGGTAGGGTTAAATGAATAAAGATAGCTAAAATGCTCAGAACATAAACCCTCCCCCCATTTCTCTCTGACTAGCACATATGCCCTCTAGCAAAATAAATAAAATACAAATTCATTTTGGTGCAAAAATATTTCAAATTCATGCACAGTTTTTTCATAACAGGCATTTTTCATAAACTTGTCAATGACCCTTATACTTTCCATCATGTTCATACAGGGGCGAAATTGTGTAACAGATGGGAACCAGCAGTTAGCGTAATGGCTATGTCGCTGGACTCCCACGTAGTCGACCGCGGTTCGCGTCCCGGACCCGGTGGCTTAAAACTCACGCCGGGCGCATGTGCGTGCGTGCCCAAGATCCTGAGAGGAGAATGGAGGAGAAGGGATTGCGGCGTGACCATCCCCCCTGGGGGGGGGGTGATTTCTCGCTTTCTATCTCTCTGTCTCTCTCTGTCTGTCTGGCGAGCGCACGCGCCCTATAGTGAAAAATCTCTCCAAAAAAAAAAAAAAAAAAAAGAAATTGTGTAACAGTGCATTTCTCAACCATATCCCTGTCGTTAAGCAACCCGTGACTGTGTTTATTTTGTGCTGAACTCTCTACTAAGCATTTTGCTTATATTATCTCATTTAATCTTTGTCACATGTTAAAAGGTAAGTGTTATTACCAATCCTGTTTTACAGATGAGGGAATTGAAGTCTATAAACTTTAAGAACTTGTTGTGGGGCACACAGTGGTGTGCCTCCTGAGGCCAAGTGGACTTCGGGGCCGTTGCTCTCAATCACTTAACACACCACCTCCCAGATGCCCACGGGGAACTGGGACCTCGTAGGAGACATGTATCAAAAACCTACCTCCCGGGACCAGCAGTTAGTTTAATGGCTATGTCGCTGGACTCCCATGTAGTCGACCGCGGTTCGCGTCCCAGACCCGGTGGCTTAAAACTCACGCCAGGCGCGTGTGCGTGCGTGCCCAAGATCCCAGGAGGAGAATGGAAGAGAAGGGACTGCGACGTGGCCATCACCCCTGGGGGGTGATTTCTCGCTTTCTGTCTCTCTGTCTGTCTGGCAAGTGCACATGCCCTATGGCAAAACCTCTCAAAAAAAAAAAAAAAAAAAAACTACCTCCCTAGTTTATTTTGGATGGTGGTCCCATTCTGTCACAGTGGTTTGGACACATAATTGGTTAGCAAAGTTTTTTCCTTTTCTGCCTATGGAAACTATGCTTTCGTTTCCAGAACTCAGCATTGTCTAGTCCCTGTGAGTTGCTCTGTTGGATTTTCATCAGTGAAACCTCAGAGAAAAAACCAGGACTTGCCTGCCTGCCCTCATGACTATTCCACAAACAGCTTTTCACCTTTCTTTGATTAGTCACCTATGTATTAAATCGAGATGGGGGCTGGACTCCATGACTAACTTCGGTTCGGGTCCTGGATCTGGCACCTTGCTTTCTCACTTTCCCTTTCTCTCCCTCTCTGTCTGTCTCTGGCCAGATTGAGAAATAAATAATAATAATAAATGAAATTAAATAAATAATTCTCTAAAAAAGTAAATAAATAAAATTGAGAGAGGAGTCACATACTACAAAATTTGTCATTTTCAAGTATATAATTCAATGATATCTGGTATATTCACAAATTTGTACATCACTACTATCTAATTCAAGAACATTTTCATTGCCCTATAAGGAAACCCCTTACCATTAACTCTAGATAAAATGCTTAGTAGAGAGTTATGGATTTGCCTATCCTGAGCTTTTCATATAAATGGAATCATATACCGTGTGGCTTTTGTGACTGGCTTCTTATACTTAGGTTTTTAAGATCCATCGTATTATAGCTTATATCTTGGTTGATTGGATTTCATTGTGCGGATATACCACAATTTGTTTATCCACTCATCAGGTAGTAGACATTTTTTTCTCACTATTTGGCTATTATAAGTAATGTGTCTGTGAACATTCATGGACAAGATTTTGGGTGTACATATGTTTTCCCAGACTAGATGAGATTGGGTGCATGAATAGGACCTATACTTGTAATTCTCTTAGGTATACATCCAGGGCTAAAACTGCTGGGCCATATGTAACTCTTTTTTTAATTCTTGAGCAACTGCCAAACTCTTCCACAGCAGCTTCGCCATTTGACATTTCTGCAACTAATGTGTATGAGTGTTAATTTCTCATCTTTGCCAACACTTGTTATTCTCTGTCTTTTTGAGCATAGCCATCCTAGTGGGTATAAAGTAATATTTCAATGTGGTTTTGACTTACATTACCTTGATGGCTAATAATGTGCATCTTTTTGTGCATCTTATTGGCTATTAGTATCTTCTTTGGCAAAATGTCTATCATATCCTTTGCCCATTTTGAAATGTGGTTCTCTTTTTATTATTAAACTATAAGAATTCTTCATATATCCTGGATACCAGGCCCTGAAATAGATTTATGAATACTTCCCCCCATTCTTTGAGTTGTTTTGTCACTTTACTGGTAATATCCTTTAAAGCACAAACGTTTTAATTTTTTTAATTTTTTTTTTTTAATTTAGAGAGATTTTTGCTATAGGGTGTGTGCATTAGCTATAGAGGAAGAAAGGCAGAAAGCGAGAAATCACCCCTCAGGGGGGATGGCCAAACCACAGTCCCTTCTCCTCCATTCTCCTCTCAGGATTTTGGGCATACACAAACACACACCCAGCATGAATTTTAAGCCACCATGAAAGGGACTTGAACCACGGTTGACTAAATGGGAGTCCACCAACATAACTATTATGCCATTAGCCAGTCCCAAAGTTTTTAGTTTTTATTTTAAGAATTATTTTATTGGGGGCCGGCAAGTGGCATGGTCGTTAAAGGCGCTGGGCTCCCACATGGCCTACCACGGTTCAAGTCTTGGACCTGGTGGCTTGCTTTCTCACTTCCTCTCTCTCCCTCTGTCTCTCTCTGATAAAACTGGAAAATAATAATGATAATAATATTAAATGAAGTTAAATAAAATAATTCTTAGAATTATTTTATTTAACTTCATTTATTATTATTATTATTTTTATTATTATTAAAATTTGACCAGAGAGAGAGAAACAGAGCAAGAGAGGGAAAGCAAGAAAGCCACCAGGTCTGGGACTCAAACCACGGTTGGCCATGTGGGAGTCCAACACCTTTAACTACCATGCCACCTGCTGGCCTCCCCAAAAGCTTTTAATTTTGATGAAGCCCTATTTACCTATTTTTATTTATTGTTTATGGTTTGTACATTATCTCTAAGAAACCATTGTCTAATCCAAAGACATGAAATTTATACATGTATTTCCTTCTAAGAGTTTTATGGTTTTAGTTTTTTTTTTTTTTTTTAAGCATTATTTAACTTTATTTATTTATTTAATTTGACTAAAGAGAGACAGAGAGAGAAAGAAAGTGAGCTGCCAGGTCCAGGACTCAAACCACGGTTGGCCATGTGAGAGTCCGGTGCCCTTAACTGCCACGCCGTCTGCCGGCCCCTAGTTTTAAGTTGTTACATGTAGGTTATCAACCTATTTTGAATTAATTTGTGTATAAATGGTATAAGATAATGCTCCAACTTTATTATTTGGCAGGTAATTACCCTCTATTTACAGCAGCATTTGTTGAAAACACTATTCTTTTCCCCATTGAAATGGCTTGGTGTCCATGTTAAAATCAGTGACTCAGAAATGTGTTCAGTGGTCAGCAGGTCTTGACTATACTGCCCCGACATGTTGTTTAGCGTCGTGGTGGTCTACGTAAGAGTAGAACTCATCGGGAAGACAATCAGGTGAGCAGCTCGGGTTCTAAAGTCCTCATTTCCAAAAACCCAGATCAAGGGGAGCTTAATGTGTCTTCTGGAGATAGTCTAAGCCATTAGGGCAGATCCATGCAGTCTTTTGGGATCCAAACAGCTTTGTTGCCATCCAAACCTGCCTTTCTCCATGACATATCCAACTGGTTTTATAAGCAGAGTCAGCAAATGAGTTTACTTTACAAATGGAATTTGACTTCCAAAAGCCTTAGAAGAGGGAGGAGCAGTCACTAGCCAGTGCACATTCCCGAAGCCCAGAAGTATGTTTCTGTGCAATGTGTGTGTGTGTGTGTGTGTACAAAAGGAAGAAATGTTGACTTTCAGGACCAGCAGATGGCAAAATAGTTGTCACTGGACTACTATGTAGTTGACCATGGTTTGAGTCCTGAACCTGGCGGCTTAAAACTAATATCGGGTGTATGTACGTGAATATCCAAAATCCTGAGGAGAATGAAGAAGAAGGGATTGTGACATGGCTAAACTACTCCCCCACACACACCCGGGGGAGTGATTTCTCACTTTCTGTCTCTCTGGTGAACATGTGAACCCTACAGCAAAAATCTCTCTGGAAAAAAAAAGAAAGAAAGAAAGAGAGAGAGAGAGAGAGAAAGAGAGAGAGAAAGAGAGAGAGAAAAAGAGAGGTGCTGGCTTTCTGTGGCCCCCGGAGGCATCACTAAGTGGGTAGGGAATGCCAGTCCCACTGAGACTGAGGAAATAGGTGCACACCCCATGTATATTCTTCTCTGACTCCATACTCAGTTGGAGACCAACCTTGGTTGGAGACCAACCCTGGGGACCAACCTTGGCACCTCACCCCAGCCCTGCTGCCCCAGTCACTGTCCCAGGGACAAAGTGTGTCATCACTTAGGAAACCAGGTTAGCTTTTGCTTCACCTCTTCCCTGCCCCAGGGAGCAGAGTCTTGGTGCCTCCACTGCTTGTGCCGTTGGGAGCCTCTCTCTGAGACTGTTCATGGAGGCTCTCCTGCAGGCAGTGTTGGGGAAGTGATTGCCTTCACAGCCTTGTGTTGGCTGAGCAAACTCCAAGTCCACACTAGCCTGTTGAGAATGGCAGTCAGTTCCCATTCGCATCAAGTTCTCTTTCTCTACTTTTGAGTCTTTGGTAGGAGATCCTGAGCCCCACAGCTTACCTCTCCACCCGTTCTACCTAAGGCCTAGCCAGAAAGACTGTTGCAGGAGCGAGAGAAAAGGGCTGTGTGAGGGCGGCAGGGAGTGCAGTGTGTAAGTGAGAGGGTTGTGTGTATGTGTTTGTTTTAAATCATAAAATAGCAGCTTTCCATTATTAGCACTGCCCCTTAGCCTTGGGCATTGTAGCTGACAACCTGTCACACAGGTTTCTCTGCTTACAAACTTTTAGGGTGTTGTCAGAATTCAGCAAAGCCCAAGTAAACTCTGTGCCAACCAACGGACTAAGCCGAAAGACGGAGATTTCCATACTCCAGGCCTCGCCGTTCCTCCAAGGTCCCGACACCAGCACATGCCTGCACTTCGAAGCACCTACAGAGCCCCTTCCTGCCCAGGCATCCCCTGTGGCTACAGATGGTGGCCACAAGCAGGCGCCACTTTCCCAGGCACCTGGCACTGTGGACTTGCAACATCTGGGCACTATCCAAGCTGTCCCTTCAGGGAGTGCTTCAGGCCAGCAACCTCCTAACACTGTGAAAGAGATGCCCAGAGCAGACGGCCAAGGGAGAGACCAGCAGAACGCCCCAGAGGATGCCAGAGGTGGGCTGAAGCTTGCGATTTCCTCACCCACCAGCCCGGTGAGTGGTGCACATTGTCTGGGGGAGGTCTTGGGGAAATGACTCAGAGCTGATACACGTTCACCCGCTAGTGGTCTCTGCCTTCTCCACACCAGCCTCGCTCCTCCTGCCTGGTGACAGCGTTAACAGCACTGTAATGATGGAGCTGAGGGTTGTTGCGTGTGTGGCGGATTATCAGCCACGCACTGCGCTACTGATCGCTTCCAACATGGCTGGCTTCCTGTCATCCTCACACTGGCCCTGGGAAGAGGGTGGTTCTCATCTGCCTGCACTCTGAGCTCCTGACCGCTAACACTGACCAGCAGAAGGCCCTGGGCAAGCTATTTCATCTCTCTGGGCCTTGGTTTCCTCCTTCGTACTTGGCATTATTAAATTCACATTAGTGTAAAATGCCAGGCACATCAACCAGGGGTTTTTTTGTTGTTTCTGGATTTTTTTGTTTGTTTTGTTTTTGCCATAGGGTGCATGCGCTTGCCAGAGAGAGACAGTGAGAGGGACGGAAGGTGAGAAATCAGCCCCAGGGGAGTGGCCATGCTGCACTGTCCACTGCACTGTCCAACATGGTAGGCACATGTGGCTGCTGAACACTTAAAATGTGACCAGGCCAAACTGAGGTGTGCTCATAAAATAAGTACTGGGTTTTAACAGGGTCTAAAAAAAACAGCAAAATCTCTTATTTTTTTTACTGATTACATATTAAAGTGAAAGTATTTTTGATATATTGAGTTAAATAAGATACATTATCAAAATTAATTTCACCTGTCTCTTTTTTTTTAAGGGAGATTTTTGCCATAGGGCATGTGTGCTCACCAGAGAAACAGAAAGCAAGAAATCACCCCCCAGGGAGGATGGCCACACTGTAATCCCTTCTCCTCCATTCTCTTGAGATCTTGGGCACACACGCACATGCAGCCAGCACGAGGTTTAAGCCACTCAAACCATTGTTGTCTTTTTGGGAGTTTGGTGATGTAACCATTACGCCATCACCCATCACCTCTTTCTTTATTCTTTTTTTTTTGAGAGATTTTTGCTATAGGGCACACATGCTTGCCAGAGAGAAAGACAAAAAGTGAGAAATCACCCACCCGGGGAGATGGCCACGCCACAACCCCTTCTCCATTTTCCTACCAGGATAATGGGCACATGTACACACTCCTGGCATGAGTTCTAAGCTGCCACTCTGAGACTTGAACCAGTCCCACTGTCCACTATGTGGGAGTCCAGCTATAACCATTACACCATCTGCTGGTCTTTTTTTTGGGGGGGAGATAGGGCACTTGTGGTAGCTGGAGAGAGACAGTGAGGGGGAAAGTGAGAAATCACTCCCCAGGGGGATGGCCATGCCATATCACTTCTCCATTCTCCTCTCAGGATTTTGGGCACATATGTACATGTACCTGATGTGTTTCAAGCCACCAGGTCCAGGACTTGAACCATAATTGACCGTGTAGGAGACCAGCACCTTAACCAACATGCCACCTCCCTCCTTTTTCTTTTTTCAGTGTGGCTACTCAAACCTTCAGAATTATGTTTATGGCTCATGCTGTATTTCTACTGGACAGCACTGTTCTAGAATGAGCCAATCCAGTTTGTTGATACCCTGACGGAAGCCTCATCTCCTTGGGAGACCTTTTGGCAGCTCCGTAGACAAAGCAAGTTCCTTCTAGCCTATGCTGTTTAGGTTTGCTGTTCCCTCTGCCTGGACCACTTTCCTAATCACTCCCGTTCCTCATCGTAGTCTCAGCCTTCCCTGACCCCCTGTCCAAAAGGCACCATCCTGGGGGCTCTCTCTCTCATTTAGCTGCCTTATTTGATTATGACATGCCTCACTATGTGCAATTATATCATCTTTGCATTTGCTACTTGTTCATTTTCTGTCTTTATGAGAATATTAGCACCATGCCTGCTCACCTCTGTATCATCCGTACCCAGCACTGTACCTGTGGGAGCAGGCAGGCATTAGTTAATAGTCCTGATTCTCAAAAGACACTCCAGATGCCAGCTTGTGAGTTTACTTTGAGAAGTGTACCTTCGAGTGAATGGGGGTTGGTCTGGCCAGGGCAGACTCCAGCACTTACCAGCCTCTGGGCTGAACTCTGAGGGATGTGGAATCAGCGCACTTGGTGCTGAGTCTTGTGTGAGAGCCTCGGCGCTGCCCCTTGCCATGTCTGTTCCCACAGGGAAGTTGTGGGTTCGTTCATTGATCCATCCACTAGGTAGTCACCGGGCACCTCTGCGTGGCCTGCCTGTTCACACAGGTCTGGTGACTCTCTGCCTTTGGACAGTGCTAGTCTGTGCCCTGCACATTTGCCCCTGTAGGCCTTATGTTTCTCTGCTTCTATCATTTAGTTTTACGCTTTTGAATTGACATTTGGGGATGGGAGAGAGATGGAAGTCGTCAAATTTTACAGACCTGAGAGCCTTTCAGTCTTTTTTTTTTTTTAATTTGCTGTAGGGTCCATGTGCTTACAGGAGAGAGAAAAAAAAAGTGAGAAAACACCCCTGGTGTGAGGGGAATGGCCATGTCACAATCCCTTCTCTTCCATTCTCCTCTCTGGATTTGGGGTATGTATGCATACCTACCTGGTATGTTTTCCAAGCTGCAGGGTCTGGGACTTTGAACCATGCAGTCAACCCCGTGGGGATCCAACCCCCATGCTACTGCTGGCCCACCATTTAGTCTTTCTTTTAAAAAGAAAAAAAAAAATTGAAGTTATTCAGCTTAGACCAGGAGGTGGGATGGTCCATTAAGGCACCAGATCCCACATAGCTGACTCTACAGTTTGAATCCCAGATCTGGCGGCTTGAAAAACACATTGGGCACCATGTGCATGTGTGGCCAAAATCCCAAGAGGAGAATGGAGGAGAAGGGCTTACAGTGTGGCCATCTCCCCTAGTGGGTCGTTTCTCTCTTCCCCCTTCTCTCTCTGCAAGTGCACACGCCCTACAACAACTACAGTTCAAATCCTAGACCTGGTGGCTTAAAACACACCAGGTGTGTGTGCGTGTGTGCTCAAAATCCTGAGAGGAGAATGGAGAAGGGATATGGCATGGCCATCCCCCTGGGGAGTGATTTCTCACTTTCCCCCTCACGTTCTCTTTTCAGCTACCATAAGTGCCCTATGGGAAAAAAAAAAGTTGTGTGTGTGTGTGTGTGTGTGTGTGTGTGTGTTTGTTTAATTCATTCAACACAAGTCAGCTGGTTTGAGTCATTTACATTGATCAGACCAGACAGACAAGGCCCTGCCCTTTGAGGACAAACACTATATTAGTCAGTCATCCCTATCTTCATTACTCTGTGCTGCATTCTGGGAAGGGACAGTGCAGGGAGTGGGGAAGCTGTCAAAGGTGACTGTGGGTGTGGGATCTGGGCGGGTGAGCTGGTTCCGCAGTTTCACTCCCGGGGACAGTTGGAGTTCTAACACTTGGCCCAAATCACTGTCCCCACTGCTCATGGCATGTAGTCCCCTCCCCCAGTGGTGGGTATGGGGACACTATTTGCCTGGCACTGTGAGGACAGACTGGACACAAAATTCTGTCCTTTATTTTTGGAGAGGTTTTTGCTATAGGGCGCGTGCGCTCACCAGACAGACAGAGAGAGACAGAGAGACAGAAAGCGAGAAATCACCCCCCGGGGGGATGGCCACACCACAATCCCTTCTCCTCCATTCTCCTCTCGGGATCTTGGGCACACACGCACATGCGCCTGGCGTGAGTTTAAGCCACCGGGTCTGGGACTCAAACTGCAGTCAACTACATGGAAGTCCAGCGACATAGCCATTACGCTAACTGCTGGTCCCAAAATTCTGTCCTTCTGAGAGTGGCCCAGAGATGTGGCATTTCACTCCTCAGTCAGCCCCTCTGGGGGACGTAGCTGTGGTACGCAGTGTCATGAGACCTTTAGTATCCCACGATGGCTGTCCTCTTGTCTTGGACCCCTGGGAGCAGGTGCTGCCCTGCTGTAGGTCCTGGGTCGGTGGTGATTTTCTTCCACTGTTAAGGGGCAGGGAGCTGGCCAGATGTGGCCCTGAATGAACAGGCCGTAGGAAGGTGGTAGGAAGAGGCAGAGAAAGGGGGAACAGTGGTGCTCACGCCTGCGCACTCTCACGCGGTCCTCCCCACCCCGTGGGGGGAGCACACAGCCTCAAAGTTCTGTCCAGTGTGCAGAAGCTGTAAGGAACTAGCGTTCCCACTGTTGTCCCTTGTTCCCCAGAGCGTCATTTCCTGGCAGCTGACCTGTGCTCAGTGGACGGAGTGTGACACCTCCTAGTGCTGTAGCCTCTAATCAGTGGAGAGGGAAGCCCTCACCAGTGAGCGCCTGTGTTCCTCCCTTCTAGTTCGGCCACCTTTTACATTTTACATGAGACATTTATGTACTCAAGATTTATTTTCTCACCTTCTATGTCTCTGTGCTAGGCACTTTTACTGGAGACATTAAGAAAAATGACCATTCCAAACTGCCTTCTAAGTGTAAGGTGGGGGTTAGCACGGAGTATCGTGAAAGCCCAGTGGGAGGTCCTAACCCAGCTTGCAGTGGGTTCTAGGCTGGGCGTGAGTCAGGAAAGCCTCAGGAGGGGATGGATGACCCTGAGCTGGGAGCTGGATGGCGACCTCTCCCACCCGGCCATCAGCAGGGGCTTGAGCCTCGTGATTCCTGGCATGTGCCCGACTGCCAGGACAGCTAAGAGGATACTGAACATCTCCTCCTCTGCTCGTCTTCCTCAGGGAGTTCCCCTGGGGCTTGATGAGCTAGGCAGGCTTTGTTCAAAAGCCAGTGTCATCCATGGTCCCCAGTAGCCGCCCTCACATATCCTGTCACTGCCAGAAGAAAGTGCCTGTCATTTCATACAGTTCAGGGAAGAGAACTTGAGGTCCCAGTTCTGTGAGCCCTCCCCTCCCACCAAGTTCTCGAATCAGAACTCGCCTCTCTCAGCTTAAGGAATCATGCCATCTGAATGGATTGAACAGTCCACACAATCCTTCTGAGGCCACGCCTCTTCCCCTTCTGCATAAGCAGGGAGGGCATCGTGATTTAGGGGTTGGAATAGCACCGTCAGGGTGAGGTCTGTAGTACTTAACAGAATTCCTGGGCTGGTCCTGCCCCTTATGTGACTCATTTCCTATGTAGACAGCCACTCAGGGCAGCCGAGCCAGCCTCCTTGCCTCTGCTTGTCTGCGTTCAGGCACAGAGAGACAGGAAAGGTTTGAATTAGTGAAGGAAAGGAACTCAACTCCATTCCCACTGACCCAGGCCCCCTCCTAACTTCCCCCAGCCAGTGATCGACTTCAGACTCAGAGAAAACAGCAGGAGAGGAAGGCACAGCTGCCTTTCTGGAGTCTTAGGGCTCCTCAAAAGTGGAGAGTAGAGGCAGAGGAGGCCAGTGGGGTACTTGGGTCCTGCTCATCCTGCCTCCTTCATCTCAAGCCCTGTAGACAGGGTGGAAAACCCCTGTGTGTGGAGGCAACTGGATAGCCATGTACAAAAAAGTAAAGTTGCATTCTTTCTTATAGACCTAATAAAAGCTCAGCCTAGAAAACTCTTAGCAGAAAACACTGGAGTAAACCTTTTCATTTTTCCTTTAGGTTTTTGCCATAGGATGTGTGCACTCACCGAAGAGAAAAAGAGAGAAAGTGAGAAATCACCCCCTAATGGGGATGGCCCACACTGCAATCGCTTCTCCTACTTTGGGGATTTTGGGCACACACACACACATGCGCCTGGTGTGATTTTTCAAGCTGCTGGGTCTGAGACTCCTGCTGCAGTCGGCCATGTGGGAGTCCAGCAAGGAGTAAATCTTTGTAGCTTAGGCTTAGGCTTCTTAGATACAACACCAGATGCACAGGAAGAATAAAAACAGGTCGTTGGATGTTGCTTAAATGAAAAACTTTCATGCCAACGCCTTTCAAGACCCAGATCCAGCAGCTTGAGAAATATGCCAGGTGCATGTGCGTATGTGTCCAAAAACCCCAAAAGAGAGAAAGAGAAGAGAAAGGATTGCGGCATGCACATTCATCATGGAGGGTGCTTTCTCACTCTCTGCACCCTCTCTGTCTCTCTCTGGAAAGGGCATGTGCCCTCTGGCAAATTAAAAAAGAAAATTCAGATTTCCTTCTGGAAATTCTAAGGAAGGAGCTATTCCATGACTTTCTCTCAATTTCTGGTGTTGCTGACATCCTTGGCTTGTAGGTGCCTCGCTCCTGTTCTTCTGGTCATCACATGTGTCCTCCTTTGCCTCTGTCTCCACTTGCTCCTCTTCTGTATGTGTCTTTTATTTGTTTTTGTTTTAAGAATTTTTTTACTTAATTTTGTTGTTGTTGTTATTTTTATTTGACCAGAGAGAGAGAGAAAGGGAAAGTGAGAAAGCAAGCTGCCAGGTCTAGGACTCTAACCACAGTTGGCCACATGGAAGTCCAGTGCCCCAAGCACCACACCACTTGCCAGCACCTGTATGTGTCTTTTCTCTTCTTAAAATAACGTTGGTCCGCCCTACTTAATGGAGAGCCCACTGTGCTCCAGTATGATTTCATCTTAACTAACTATATCTGTAAGGACTCTGTTTCCAAATAAAGTTGCATTCTGAGGTACAGGGGTTAGGATTTCAACTTGTCTTTTTGCAAAGTACATTTTAACTCATGATACAATTCAACAACAACAAAAATGCTTTAAATGGTCAAAGGGTTAAATGGATTTTTCCCCAAAGAATATGTACAAATGACTAATAAGCACATGAAAAGATGCTCAGTGTCACTAGACATTAGAGAAATGCAAACCAAAACCACAGTGAGGTAGTACTTCACACCCACCAGGAAAGCTGCATTGCAGGAGACAGTTCATAGTAAACACTGAAAAGCTGCAGAGAAATTGGAACCCTTGTGTATTGCTGGTGGGAATGTAAAATGGTACAACCATTTTGAAAGAGTTTGGCGGTTTCTCAAGAATTAAACATAGTGGGCCAGACTGGTAGTGCAGCAGTTAAGTACTGTTCAGAAGAAGCTGGTTCGGGGCCAGCAGGTGGTATAGTGGTTAAAGGCACTAGACTCCCACATGGACAACAGTGATTAGAGTCCCAGACCCAGTGGCTTAAAACTCACGCTGGGCACACGTGCATGCATGCCCAAAATCCTGAGAGGAGGATGGAGAAGGGACTATGGTGTGGTCATCCCCCCGGAGGGTGATTTATTGCTTTCTCTCTCTCATGAGTGCAAAATTTGCCCTATAGTAAAAATCTCTCTCAAAAGAAAGAAAGAAAGAAAGAAAGAAAGAAAGAAAGAAAGAAAGAAAGAAAGAAGGAAGGAAGGAAGGAACGAAGGAAGGAAGGAAGGAAGGAAGGAAGGAAGGAAGGAAGGAAGGAAAGTAATTGGTTTGAGTCACACCCCTGGCAGCTTACAGGCCATGTGTACACTGGTGCTCGTCCTGAAGGAAAATTGGAGGAAAAAACATGCAGATGACTAGGCCCCGTTGGAGGTTGCTAGAGTGTGCACACTTGTGTGTGCACACTCTCGCTCTTTCTGTCTCTCATTCATATATGTGCCTCTGACATAATAAAAGACAATATAAATGTTGAATAACAGAAAAAGAATAAGGAAGCAAAAAGAAGTTGAACATAGTTACATATGCTGCAGGGCTTCCATTCCTGAGTCCATACTCAATTGAATGGAAACACAGGTCCCCACAAAACCTTGTACATGAATGTTCACAGCAGCAGTATTCATAAAGGCCAAAAAGCATTAACAACCAACGTCAACTGCTGAGTGGATAAACAAAATGTGGGGCATCGATACAATAGAAAATTATTTGGCAATAAAAAAGAATGGAGTACTCAGGGCCAGCTTGGCAGTACAGTGGTAACACACCACTCAAGCAATGCTGGATCCGTATGGAAGATCATGGCTCGGATCCCCCAATTCCCACATCTGCATGTGATCCTTGCTGGCTGGGAAGGCTGGGCAGTGGGGAGGTCGTGGCATAAAACCCTGTTGAGAGTGTTTACCTTTTTCTCTCTCTCTCATAAAAGAAAAAGTACTGAGACACTCATACAAAATGGATGAATCCTGAAGACATTATGGTAAAGGAAAGAAGCCAGTCACAAAAGACCGCATATTATATGATTTTATTTAAGCTACAAGGTCTGGGACTTGAACTATGCAGTCAGCTAGTTCCCATGTGGGATTCACCTGCCTTAACCACCACACCTCTGGCTGGCTCTGAATTATACACTTTAAATGTGTTAATTTCATAGTATATGAATCATGTCTAAGTAATTATTTAAAAAAGAAACAAAAACTTCGGGCCTGGCAGGTGGCATGATGGTTAAGGGCGCTGGACTCCCACATAGCTGACCACAGATTGAGTCCTAGATTTGGCCGCTTGTTTTCTCACTTTCTCACTCTTTCTCTGTTCCTTTCTGGTCAAATTAAAATAAATAAATAAATAAATAAACAAATAAAATAATTATTTAAAAAAAAATACTTTAAGACAACTAAAGAGGCCAACCTGTAATATGGTGGTTAAGGCAGCTGAATCCCACGTGGCCTACAGCACAGTTCGAGTCTCAGATATGCCAATTGAAAAACATACTAGGCACATGTGCATGCATGCCTAAAATCCCTAAAGGAGGGAGAAGTGGAAGATAGGGGATTGTGGCGTGATCATTCCTCATGGGGGCGTGCTTTCTTGCTTTCCTTTTCTCTCTCTCTGGCCAGTATATGCTCCCTCTGGCAAAATTAAAAGAAAAAAGAACAACAACCTCTTCTTTTCATCTTCTTTCTCAATAGAAAAGCAAGAGCTGGATCTCAGAGGACGATTTCTACCGGCCTCCCCAGGGTCAGCCACCAGAGAGTGCTTCAGATCATTCGACGGCTTCTTCCAGAGAGACTCCAGAGTCAAGGCCTGGCCTCCACAGGCGTTTTTCTCAAGGACCAAGAAAGAGCTGCTCCTTGGGGTCATTAGACAAAGAGTGTGTGCCTTCCCCAGCAAGCAGGAAGAGCACAGCAGCCCCAGCGCAGGAGCACAAGACCTTCTGCGTGGTGCACCGAAGGCAGATGGGTAAGTGACTCAGTGGATCCCGCCTATGCCCCAGCTGCAGGGACCCTGCCTTTCTGAAAGCAGATATAAAGTGCTGTTTTCCATTACCAAATGGGCAGTGCAGTCCCACCAGAAATACCTCATCTCAGGGTGTAATAAGGAATACGCGTGCTTAGTCATTCAGGAAAGATTTCAGAAAAAGTACCATATTTTCTTATAAAACCTTAATAAAGTAATGCTCAAAACAGCCTACAGGGTCCAAAACTACTGTTTCATATATTGAAATAGAAAACATTTTCCCTATAAAACTTAGGATTCTACAAAACTCTTGATTTTATCTGTAGCTTGAGCAAACCCTGCCCTTGAAAGCCAGGGTGGTTTTTTTTTTTGTCTGTTTGTTTTTGTGTGTGTGTGTGGAGGGGGGGGTTAAGATATTTACCATAGGGTGTTTTTTGTTTGTTTTTGTGACTTTTTTTAGATTTTTGCCATAGGACATGTGTGCTTGTCAGAGAGAGACAAAGAGAGGTAGAGAGAGGGAGAGACGAACAGAGGCGGAGAGGGTGAAAGTGAGAGATCACTCCTTGGAAAGATGACCACACTGCAATCCCTTCTCCTCTCCAGATTTTGGACACACACATACATGCCTGGTATGATTTTTTTTTTTTTTTTTTTTTTTTGAGAGGTTTTTCGCTATAGGGCGCGTGTGCTCGCCAGACAGACAGAGAGAGACATAGAGACAGAAAGCGAGAAATCACCCCCCAGGGGGATGGTCACGCCGCAATCCCTTCTCCTCCATTCTCCTCTCGGGATCTTGGGCATGCACGCACACGCGCCCGGCGTGAGTTGTAAGCCACCGGGTCCGAGACGCGAACTGCGGTCGACTACGTGGGAGTCCAGCGACATAGCCATTACGCTAACTGCTGGTTCCCATGCCTGGTATGATTTTTAAGCCACCAGATCTAGGACTTGAACCATGGTCGGCCACATGGGAGTCCAGTGCCTTCACTACCTTGCTGCCTGCTGGCCTAGAAACCTGGTTCTTAAATGTCCTACATGGTTTGTTTAACAGTTCTGGTGGGTTTATCAGATCTGCCTCTTACTGTCCTCCACGTGCTGTTTATAGTGAGGTCAGCTTGATCTCCACATCCTGTGAAGTTCCAGAAAGTGTTAAGTAACCATAAGCTGATTTTTCAGTAACTCTTAACGATAGATTTTCTCTTCAGAACGCACGAACAAAACATGTACCCTAGAGATGGTCTCTTTCTCTCCTCATTTTCTGTTTGCAGTGACACAGCAACAAATCCCGGCAGGTCCATGGGGCCCTGACTTGGAGAGAGCCCTGGTCTGTCCTGGCTTCTTTTAGGGCTGTCTTTGAGCCCATGTATGGCAGTGTTCTGTAACCACACAGAGAAGGTGTGCTTCACACCTAGGCCACCAGGTTTTCTTAGGGGTAGGAAAACTCCAAGGCTAGTTCAAGTGGAGAGAGAATCGTGTATCCTTTGGGACCCTCCAGTTGGTGGCAGACCCCTGGGAGCACTGAGCCATGAGTGGGCCAAAGCACCCGCTCATTCAGCAGATAGTTGTTGAACATCTGTGACATGCCAGACGTTGTTCTAGGTGCTGGGGACACAGCAGGACGCAGAGCAATATCCTGATCTCCATGGGACTTAAATTCTAGCAGGGAGAGCAGGCTTCGCATTCCCTGTGGGAATGTATTGGCACTTCCAGGGGATGGTGGAGACCAGAGTGGCCAGAGCAGAGGGGATGGAGATGGGGACGAGAGATGAGGTTAAGGTGACAGGGGGCCCATGAGCCACAGAAAGCACCTTGGCCTTTGTTTTGTTTTGTTTTGTTTTCTTTCTTTTTTTTCGAGAGGTTTTTGCTATAGGGCGCGTGCGCTCGCCAGACAGATAGAGAGAGACAGAGAGATAGAAAGCGAGAAATCACCCTGGATGGCCACGTCGCAATCCCTTCTCCTCCATTCTCCTCTTGGGATCTTGGGCACTCATGCACACATGCCTGGCATGAGTTTAAGCCACCGGGTCTGGGACTCGAACCGCAGTCGACTACGTGGGAGTCCAGCGACATAGCCATTACGCTAACTGCTAGTCCCGCACCTTGGCCTTTGTACCAAGGGGGATAGAGCCACTGTATAGTTTGGGGCAAAAGGACATACTCTGACTTACTTTCTTTATTTTTTTAAGTTTACTTTTTCCATGAGTGAGAACAACAGGGTTGGGGGGCAGCACCTCCAATAGGGCCTTGATGGTCCACCTCCAGCTTTGGCCAGTCCCAGATCTAGGGCACATGCATGCTCGGCGTACTCAGGGAGATCTCTGGAGATGAACCCAGTACCCTCCGCTGTGGGCCACCCTTGCAGAGGATCACGTTTTACTGCTGTGCCACTACCTGGCCCCACGTCTGACTTATCTTTTAAGTAGTCCATCCTGGCTCCTATGTAGAAGGACTGCAGGAGGAGAAAGAACAGCTACAAGGCTCTGGTCAGGCCGGTGAACTGAGTCCATGAGGGGAGTGGTGGAGGTGGGAAGTGGGAGTTCTAGAAATGTGCTGAAGGTAAAGCCCATTTGCTGACAGAATGCTTGGGGGTTTGGGCGGGGGGAGGGGAGCAGGAAGATATGGAACCCAGGGCAGAAGCAGGTCTGCAGTGGGAGAGTCATCCTTAGACATGTCAGCTCTGAGATGCCTGTTAGACACACCCAGGGAAGATGGACAGTGGATCTGAATTTGAGAACAAGGTACAGGCTGCAGATAAGTGTCGGGGTATTGGCTTAAAGCCCCGAGAGCAGGTAAGGTCAGCTAGGAGGGGGTGTCCATAGGAAAGAGCTGGTGGGTTCCAACCCAGAGCTGTCAGGGAGAGACAGAGCCAGCCGAGGAGACTGACTGTGGACATGAATCCTGAAGAGTGGCCTTTGAGTTTGGTGAAAAGGAGGACATTGGTGGCGTTCCCAGGAGCAGAGCCAGTACAAGAGGACAAAAGCCCAGTTGGAGGATTCAGGAAGGAACGGGAGTGGAGAAACTAGACACGGAAGGTTTTGGTACCTCCTCAAGCACTTTTCCTATAGAGGAGCAATGGTGGTAATTAGAGGTGTGAGTGGAGACAAGTGCTATTTGGAAGATGGGAGAAATAGCAGCATGTCTGTGCATGGGTGGGACGATCCAGCGGTGAAGGAGAACAGGGCTTGTTGCCAAAGAGACATCCTTGTCCTTGAGTAGGTGGTGGGAGGAGGAGCTCCTGCACGGAGGGAGGGGCTGGCCTCACACAGAAGCACAGATGGTTCATCCCTGGCAGCAGGAGCGGAGTGTGTGGGCACAGATGCTGGAGGGGCAGCTGTGTGAGGGGCATGTGGAAGTCATTTCTGGGGTACTTTTGTTTTGTCCAGGAAATGTGTGGGGGTGGTTGGCTTAAAGCCCCAAGAGCAGGTAAGGTCAGCTAGGAGGGGGTGTCCATAGGAAAGAGATGGTGGGTTCCAACCCAGAGCTGTCAGGGAGAGACGGAGCCAGCCGAGGAGACTGACTGGATGTGAGTCCTGAAGAGCGGCCTTTGAGTTTGGTGAAAAGAGGACATTGGCCTTCCCAGGAGCAGTGTCAGTGCAACAAGAGGACAAAAGCCTTTTGTTGGCAGGATCAACAGCTGAGGGTGAGGATGGGGTGAAGGCATTCCCCAAGTATTCCCATCTGGCTCTCAGCAGTCCATTCGACAGTGCCCCTTGGCCGGCCTGTGTTCTGGTGCCAGTCTCTGTCCACTCCAGGACATGGGGCACTCAAGGTTGCCGTGGGAGCTAAAGGCACAGGCCGGAAGTCTAAACGCCTCTCTGCTCTTTCTGCCTCCAGGGTTGTCCAACCCATTCCGTGGTCTCATGAAGCTGGGCATGGTGGAGCGGCGGGGGGCGATGGGCATCTGGAAGGAGCTCTTCTGCGAGCTGTCCCCACTGGAGTTCCGCCTCTACCTGAGTGACGAGGAGCGCACCTGTGTGGAGAGCTGCTCCCTGCTGCGCTGCGAGTCTGTGGGGCCAGCCCACAGTGACGGGCGCTTCGAGCTGGTCTTCTCTGGCAAGAAACTGGCCTTACGTGCCTCCTCCCAGGACGAAGCCGAGGACTGGCTGGACCGGGTGCGGGAGGCCCTGCAGAAGGTCCGGCCTCAGCAGGAGGACGAGTGGGTGAATGTCCAGTACCCAGACGAGCCTGCAGATGCCCCCGAGGACCCCCAGAGTGGCCTCCCTTCTCACTCAGACCTGCCCTCCGAGCCTGCAAATCTCCAGGGCTTGCAGTTTGACTGGTCGTCTGCCCATGTCCCAGAGCCAGATGCTATTAAAGAGTCCCTTCTGTACCTGTACACCGACAGGACCTGGGTGCCCTATATTTTTTCCCTGTCGCTGGAGTCTCTGAAATGCTTCCGCGTGAGAAACAACGAGAAGATGCTAAGTGACAGCCATGGAGTCGAGACCATCCGAGACATCCTGCCAGACACGAGCCTCGGGGGCCCTTCCTTCTTCAAAATCATCACGGCCAAGGCTGTCCTGAAGCTGCAGGCGAGGAATGCTGAAGAGGCAGCCCTGTGGAGGGACCTGGTCCGCAAGGTCCTAGCATCCTACTTGGAGACTGTAGAGGAGGCGGTGACGCTCAGCGGGAGTCTGGACGAAAACTGCCAGGAGGTGCTCAAGTTTGCCACCCGGGAGAACGGCTTCCTGCTGCAGTACCTGGTGGCCATCCCCACCGAGAAGGGCCTCGACTCCCAGGGCTGCTTCTGCGCAGGTGCTGGCTCGCTCCTCCCCCAGCCTGCCCCGTGGGCTTCCTGATTTAGGCACCCCACCCTCTGCTGGTTCCCCTCAAGCGCCTCTGTCCCTCACAGGGGCAATGCAGCAGAGCAGGCTGGCCCCACAGCCTCTGCACCTCCCCAGTACCTACTTGAGCCAGCCCCCTTTCCCTCTTCTGCCACCTCCTGCTGATGGTTCGAGCCTGAGGGTGGTGGCCCTGCTGTCTGCTGCCACTTCTTGGATAGTTCCACCCCCTCGTTACCTTGTTACTGTACTGTCCTATTCTTTCAGGGCAGGGCATGATAGCCTTCCAAATACTTTTGCGTGCTTTCGCAAGTGAATGCAATTTTTTAAATTACAGAAAAATGGGCTCATGCTATTCAGTTCTGTCCAATAGAGCTTGGTGTGATGATGAAATTTTTCTAGATCTGTGCTGCTCCAGTGCAGTAGCTGTTAGTCATAGGTGACTACTGGATGCTTGAAATGTGGCCAGTATGGCTAAGGAACTGAGTTTTTCCTTCAGGTGTATTTAAATTTGAAGGGGCACATGTGCTGGTGGCCACCGTCTTAGGCAGCATAGCTATATACAGTGTTCTGCAACTTGGTTATTTCGTACTTAGTAATCCATGAGGGATATTATTCCAAGTCAGTACAGCTGTCATATCATGATCATCATCAAATCTAATACCTCAGTGCTGGGCACCAGGCCACAAGCTTTACTCAGATTATCTCATTTCATCCTTACAACAACCCTGTAGACATGGGTGCTATTCTTATCTCTGTGTGGAGATGAGGACTCTGAGTCACTGAGTGGGTAAGTACTCTGTCTCAGGTTCACGCAGCTAATAAGTTCTGCAGAGGCAGAAATCGGACCTGCAGGGGCCCCAGAGCCTGTGCGTATAGGTAGGACCCTAGAGGGCCTCCTCACCCTGGTTTAGTTCAAAGCTGCAGGTGTCCTCCTGCCCGCAGCCCACTGTTAGTATTCCCAGGGGAGATGCCCCCTCTGTCACGTTCGGGCACTCAGGTGGATCGTGGGGACGTTGCCCTGCCACAAAAGGCCAGAGTAAGAAGCTGAACCTCAGCTGGCACAGCAGCTGTCCTGTCAGGGTGGTGCCTGCCAAGTGGAGGGGAAAGCCAGCTTCAAGCATCTGGAAGGAAATGGTCTGTGGTTGGTGCCCCTGGAGGATGGGAGAAGCTGAGAAGAGCAGGGCTTCCTGCAGAAAACCTCTGCACTGCTCAACCTGCACCCACCCACCCCTACCCCCCATACTCCAGCACTCACACTTTGCTGTTTGCCTCAGGAGGGTTCCCCAGCTGTGGGTGTGAACGCTGCAGGGGCCGTCAGCTGCCATCCAGGACTGTGAAACTGGGGAGGTTGGGCCTTCTGTTCCACCCTATGCACAGCGGCCAGTGGCTGGGCAGACACTAATCTCTGACAGCAGAGTCAGGTGTTGTGGTTTGCAGGGCACTTTCAGGGCCTTGTCTCATTTAAGCTTTGTAATAATCCACAAAATGACTGGTAGTTGAATTTTATAGACACTGAAATGAAACCTTGAAAAACTTAGGTGAAGGGCAGGTGAGGCAGCTGGTATGCAGAAGAGTTGGCCTTCTGGTCCTGAGGCTGGAGGGCCCCTTCCACTGTCTCTGCGGGAGGCAGGCCATGGGTGTAGGATTTGATCTAAGCCTTTGCTTTTTGCCCTGGGTGCACCCCACTACCTCCGCCATGGAGAGAACTCCAACCAAGGGGGCTCAGCTGGCCCTGCTGCACTGTCCTCCTGCTGGCTTCCCTTCCATACCTTGCACCCAGCCCCATCCTCCCAGCTCCTTCACTACTTGCTGAAGCTCCAACTTATTTGCTTCCATTTCTGGACCCCAGTCAGGATGGACCTAGCTGCGGTTGGCATTAGCAAGCAAGCAGTGGAGGCATGGGACGGAGGCAGCCAGGTATAATGGGAGAACATGCAGGCTTTGAAACTGACCAAACTCCAACGTGGATGCCAGCTATGCCCCTTAATTGTCGTGTGACCGGGCAGATGTCTTTTTTCTTTTTTTTTTTTAAGAGAGATTTTTGCTATAGAGCATGTGTACTTGCTGGAGAGAGAGAGACAGAGACACATAAGATGAGTAATCACCCCCCAGGGGAGACGGCCATGCCACACTCCCTTCTCCACCATTTTCTTCTTGGAATTTCAGACATGCACGCACACGCATTAGGCATGAGTTTCAACCCAACAGGTCCAGGACTTGAACAGTGCTTGGCTATGTGGGAGCCCAGCGACATAACCATTAGGCCATCTGCTGGTCCCAGCAGGCAGATTTCTTAACCTCTCTGAACATTGATTTCTTTGGCAATAATAACTCTTACAAATGTGTTGTAAAGATTAATTAATAGGGCTAAGTCTGAGTGGTGGAAATGTTAATGGTGGTTAGTTCCATCTTTGTACTTTCTCATAATAAAATGAACTAGCAATCCCTTTAAGCTTCTAGTCCCCAGGAGATGACGCAGGCCCTGCCACTCACCCATCACCACCCATCCCCCCAGGCTGCTCCCGGCAGATCGGCTTCTCCTTTGTACGACCCAAGCTCTGTGCCTTCTCTGGCCTCTATTACTGTGACATCTGCCACCAAGACGATGCCTCAGTGATTCCTGCCAGGATCATCCACAATTGGGACCTCACTAAGCGCCCGGTAAGTCTCGAGACCAGTGACAGCCATTCAGGGCTGCTGAGTGGGGAGGAGTGTTCACTCCTCCGCCGCTGCTGTCCATCTGTCCAGAGGGGTTTGGCAGTAGCAAAGCCAAGGTCACTGGTTCAGGCCGTGTGATGTGGGCGAGCTGACCAGGAGATGGTGCTCATCCACAGCCTCCAGGCAGAGCTGTCGGTATCTGCCTTCGTCCCTGGGTGGAAGTCTGGGGATGGTTCTCTGCAGCTCCCTCAGCTATAGACAAAGCTATAATGTATAAGGCACCAGCCTGCATAGACAGGATGGGTTAGATACGTGGACGGATGGCTGGACAGGTGGACAGATGGATAGGTGGGTAGATGGATGGATTGTGGATGGATGGATATATGGGTGGACAGACGGATGGATGGACAGGTCTCTAGAGCAGTCAGCCCTGCCTTTGCCAACCCTAAGAGGCCCAGGTAACTTACTTATTTCATGTTTTTGTTTTTGTTTTTTGAGAGGTTTTTTGCTATAGGGCGCGTGCGCTCGCCAGACAGACAGAGAGAGACAGAGAGACAGAAAGCAAGAAATGACCCCCCCCGGGGGGATGGTCACGCCGCAATCCCTTCTCCTCCATTCTCCTCCTGGGATCTTGGGCACGCACGCACATGCGCCCGACATGAGTTTTAAGCCACTGGATCCGGGACGCGAACCGCGGTAGACTACGTGGGAGTCCAGCGACATAGCCATTACGCTAACTGCTGGTTCCCCTTATTTCATGTTTTTGAAAGAATTATTTTTCTGGGGCTCTCTCCATTATAAAGATAATACATGGTTATTGTTTAACATTTTAAAATTACAGAAAAGTCCAGAGAGGATTGAAAATTAGATGTCATCACCCAGAGATCATCGCTATTAAGCATTTCAGGGTATAGCCTCCTCTGGATGTTTATTTATAAACGCATCTACATTTTATAAAATTGGGGTCATACTGAATTCATACTGCTTTATAATACACTTTGTTCACTTGGTAGGCTAACTTGGGCTCTTTTCTATGTTCGCCAAATACTTTTCAATAAGATATATGCAAGATCTTTCAGATTTTTCTCTTTGGCACAGGTCAGCTTCTTTTCTGGCTGTGTTACCATGTGTAAATTAACATCTGTTTTTTGTTGTTGTTCATAAACAGGGATTAATAACTGCTTGTCTTGGGGTAGTTTGAAGGACAGACATGGCAATACATGCCTGTCACCAAGCAGTGCTTTAAGCAGTCTCCTTCCCTCCCCTGAGACCTGTCACACTTTCTACCTCCAATTCGCTTGATCAGGGTCCGCCTCAAGGGACACAAACTTGGACTTCTCCCAAAGGCACAGAGTTCTAAAACAGAAACATAGAAAGCAGCTGTTTGCGTCCTTCTAGACCCAGGTGGCCGGCCACATAGTCTTGCTATGTGGTTGTGTCCTCCACGATGTGACTCACCGGGTCAGGAAGGGAGGTGACGCTCCAGGTTTTACCAGAGGTGTGACTCTCCAAGTCAGTTCCACTCCAACCTCTACCCTACCCACCAAGAAGTTGGCTTTACTTGGCTTTTTCTTTGTTTACCTTGTCCCCACCCCATCCTCCGGGTTAAGTATTTAACCTCAAAATCACCAAAATGCAAAGAACCCTTTGATCATAAAATATAGTCACCAGACCTTGATACTTCTGCTGAGCCTCTTATTCATCACAGTAACCCTCTGCTATTTATTGTTTCTTACTAGAAAGCTATGACATGTTTCTAGGCATATCTGAGATTGGGGAATATCCAGCTCTCTCAAAGACCCCCGGCCTGGGAAAGGCAGGAAAATTCACAATAGAATGCGTCTGGCGGCAGGCTTGGGGCCTGACTGTCACCAGTGCTGCTCCAGCTCCCCACTTGTCTATCTGGCTGGCACTTGGCAGGACACCAGCCCAGGATGGGGCTTCTTTCTTTCTTTGTTTCCTCCACGCCCACAGGAGAGGAGTGGCCTCTGGGGAGTACGAAGCCCCTGCCCCGCGCAGCCCGGCAGCATTTTAGCCATTCCTGTGTTGTTTCATCTGAGCCTTGCCCGAGGCCTGACGCTGAGTCCTGGGAAGAGCTGGGCTAGGGCTGGGGAATAGCAGTTTGTCCCAAGTCACCGGGACATGTGCCACATGTGCAATTGGGCTGCCCTAGGCTGGGGGCTGATACCCAGAGTCTAGGATATGGGAAGGGAAGGGACTGTCCATTGTGGGAGGAGATGAAGAGAGAGGTCAGGCACCCCCTTAATCACTGAAACCTGGGGAGGCCTTTTCAAGGGGACAGCTGGGCTAAACAGGCCCATCAATGACAGCAAATGGCAGTGCACGTTTACTGGGGATGAGTGCCAGGCCCTGTGCTGAGAGCTCACAGGGATGACCTTTACATGGAATGCAAACCATCCCGTGAAGTGCTTTATTTTCCCCACTTATCTACCTTATAGATAAGAAACTGAGGCCCAGAGTTAAGTAACTTTCACAAGGTGGTATGGGTAGGAGGTAGTGCAGGCAGGGTTCAGCCCGTTTCTGCCCCCAAAGCCAGACTTCTGTCCGCCATGCAGTCGCAGACTGTGGAGAAGCCTCACCTTCTCTGCCCTGCTCATCACACAGCCAGGAGAGTGCAGGGGAGACTGACTGTCAACCTGGCAAGCCGAGACACTACCCCGGGTCAGACCAGGGCTCTGCTTTCCACAGGCAGGTTGGATAAGCCCCTTTAGCTTCTCTGAGCTTCAGTTTCCTCATCTATAAAATGGGGATGATGACACCTTCCCCAGTGGGTTCTAAGCATGAAGTCAAGGGTCAAGGCCCCTAGCCCAGAGTCCAGCAGACAGCAGGTGCTCAGTTAATGGTGTGGTGTTAGGGTCGGGGCCATAGGCAGAACCTCCCTATGGGGTTTCAGCTGGGCGAGGCTGAGACTGAGGGAAACCCTGCTTGTTGCGCCGACCAGAACCAAGAGAGCTCAGGGAAGTTCTCGTTAAGCTGTGGCTGAGCTGCAGCTTCCTGTGGCTGGAGCCTGACTCAGACCAGTCACCCGGTTCCTGAGTCAGAGCCCGGTGGGGAGTGCATGTTTCCTTTAGGCAGGAGAATGGGGACTGGGAGGACAGAAAAGAGTGGGAAGGGTCTGTGAGGCCCAGAGTGAGAGATGTTGGACGAGAGTGACTCCTTTGCCCATCCTGGCTTGGTCCAGGAAGGCGCAGCAGGTGGTGCCATGAGATGAGCGTGGCATGGGAGGCGGGTGAGCTGCGTCCAAATCTTGACTGCGCCATTTTTAGCTGTGTGACCCTGGCCAGGTTGCTTCATCTCTCTGTACCTCAGTCTTCTCATCTGTAAAATGGCGATGGTACTGCTTCTCTTGGGGGGGGCGGGGGTGTTGCGTGGACAGATGAATGAGTAGGTGATGCAGTGCCGAGCCGGGAGGTTCTCACTGAACAGTCACTCTTTCCCACCCTGACACCTCTTGGTGTCCCCAGATCTGCCGGCAGGCCCTGAAGTTCCTGACACA
This sequence comes from Tupaia tana, assembly GCA_026018925.1. Taxonomy (NCBI): domain Eukaryota; kingdom Metazoa; phylum Chordata; class Mammalia; order Scandentia; family Tupaiidae; genus Tupaia; species Tupaia tana. The sequence continues at coordinate 51,847,623 of JAKSZU010000011.1, read as the reverse complement.
GATCCGGGCCCAGCCCCTCATCAACCTTCAACTGGTGAATGCGTCTCTGTATGAGCATGTGGAACGGATGCACCTTATTGGGAGAAGCCGGGAGCAGCTGAAGCTTCTGGGGGACTACCTGGGCCTGTGCCGAAGCGGCGCCCTGAAGGAGCTAAGCAAAAGGTGAGTACTGTCTGTGTGTGTACTCATGCACACACACACACACACACACGCATGGGGCCAGTGCCCAGGGCAAGGCTTCTACTTGGGAAAAATGCTTGGGCCAAGCAGCGATCTCCTTCTCAGGTGTTTGGAAGTTACTGCATCCTTTGGGGTTGGTTTTTGTTCCTATATTCATTCATTCAACAAATATTTATTGAGAACATACTAAGTCCCAAGCACATGGTTTGAGATTCAATATTGAGCAAAGGGGATGCAGGGAGATTCAGGTCCTACCCTCTGGAAGCTTCTCATCTGACAGGGAAGGCAGACGGGTAAGTCAGCAATTCCAACCAGGGAGTGAGGACCCGGGGGAGAGGTAGGATCTTCTGGAAGACATCTAACCCAGATGACAGGCGAGCATAGCAGAGAAGACTTCCTGGAGGAAATGACTTCAAAGATAAGACCTGAAAAATGAGTAGGAGTTAGAAGAGGAAGAGAAGGGAGGGTGAGTGTTCCAGTCAGAAGAAAGGGCCCTGCTGCCGTGAACAAAGGCACCGTCCACGGAAAGGATAGGGAGAAGTTTGGCTGGAGTGCGGAGGGAAGTGGGGCGTGGTGAGAGGCCGGATGACGAGGCCGAGCTCAGGAGGACAGACTCAGCCAGAGGCGCTGGTGCCCCCTGCCCGCCATGTCACCTTTGCTGGGGACATGAAGCAGCTTGTGAGCCCTCCAGGCTCCCCCTTCTGTGTCCCCACCTCACAGGCTGGCACAGAGCACCTGTCTGAGGTGCCTGCTTCGTCCTGGCTGCAGTACCCCAGAGCCACGCCTGCACGCCCCCAGCACCAAAGCATGCCCAGTACAGGTCTCGGGGCTCTCTGGGAGAGCTACAGGGAGTGCTCTGCTAGGAAGAGGGGAGGGGTTGGCCACTGGTAGGCTCCGCAGGGAACCGGCTGAGGCCTGGTCTCATCTGCAGTGCCTAGGAGAACAGAAAGCTCTCTGGGGGCCACCTTGAGGGACCCCAGAAAGCGTCTGCCCTGGGAGGTTCTGCCCACCCTGATCACCAGCTGGGTGCCTTGGTCTCCACTTCTCATGGTTCTGGTTCACTCCCATCCTTTCTGGAATTCCATGGCCTAAGGCTCCAGAGTCTGTCTTCCTGCCCCTATCCAGGGTGGTGAAATCTCTGGGCTCAGGCAGGGCCTCATCACCCTCCCTGGCACCTGCAGAGACCTGCAGACCTGTGTAGACCAGGTGCCTTCAGGGGAGGTTCTGGGCGTCGGTCCCACTCACCTGCCCTGCCTGCCGAGTGTGCATGGGCCTCACTGGCCAGTCTCCCTGCTGGCCAGGTGGCAGGGCAGCTGCTCTGCACCCTGCAGTGCCCCTGGCCAGCTCGAGGCAGGGCCATGCTTGCGGAAGATGAGAAGTGGCCTGTCACACACACACTGGGCAGCCCCCTTTCTGTGAAGCTGTTTGCCTCTCCATTTTGGAAGCAGTACAAGGCCGGGGACAGAACCTGGCAGCAGTCCCTGCCCAGCCCAGAACCACCACAACTCGGAGTTACTTCACATCTCTGAGCCCTTCCTTCCCCATCTGTAAAGTAGGCCAGCACTCCCTGTGTTTATGTGGCCTTCCTGAGTGTGGTGAGGGCCACAGATGGGCAGACAGGGAGCCTTGGGTCTGCATGATGTGTGCCCTGAGGGAGGACACCCGACTCAGCCATGGTAGAAGCCACGGGGTCAGAGGAGCTCCTGGAGATGGCATCTGAGCTGCAGGTTTGTAGAATTCTTTTCTTTTCTTTTCTTTCTTTCTTTCTTTCTTTCTTTCTTTCTTTTTTTCTTTCTTTTTTTTTTTTTTTTTTTTTTTTTTTTTTTTTTTTTTTTCCCAGTTTTTGTTGCAGGTACAGGTCATGTGAGCTCACTGGAAAGAGAGAGAAGGAAAGTGAGAGAGTGCCTCCTGGGGGGATGACCACACTGCAGCCCTTTCTCCTCCTCGCTCCTCTTGAGATTGTGGGCATGCATGCACACATGCCTGGCATGTTTTTTTCAATCTGCCAGTTCCAGAATTCAGACCACGCACTTAGCCATGTGAGATGCAGCTATCTCAACCACCACACCACCTGTTGGTCCAAAAACTATCTTACTTTAAAAAAAATTTTTTTTTAAAGAGGGCCAACTAAGTTAGCCATAGTGGAGGCTGAGAGGAAGAGAAGGGCTGTAAAGGCACAGGCTGGTTGCGTGTGGGAGTGAGGTCAGGGAGAACCCCCCCCTTAGCTAGCAGCAGCAGCCTGGTGGGTCCCCCGAGAGAAAAGGACCCTTCAGGAAGCCTGGAGCATGTCTGCAAGGGCCAGAAGAGCCCTCCAAAACCTCCCCTGGTCTTTGGGAAGGACCCGTTGCAGAAACGCCCAGTGGGGTATTGCCCCCTGATCCTAACCTCAGGCATTCCTCCTGACCGTGGGGAGGGCTAGGCAGAGGAGGGGCCCAGCTTGGGGAGACAGAGCCCCTCCCACTCAGTCACTTTGTTGGTGACAGGCATGGAGATGCAGCCCTCTGTCTTCCACTTCCTCCCAGTGAGCCCTGAAGATTCCCCTGGTCCCTTCCCCAGGCAAACAACCTCACAGAGAGGGGCCTGCCCATCATATGTGTGAGAAGGTGGTGAGCCCAGAGCAAGACCTGGGTGTGTCCTAGTCACACAGATTTCTCCCCGAAGGCCAGGGTGCAGAGTGGATTTCCCCCCTCTGGCCTTGACTGAGTGCAGTAGAGGAACCAGCTGCACGGCCTTGCTGAGAGTGGGACAGGCTAGGGGGACCCTGGCTCACACAGAAGAAGGCCCTGGCATGGGTACTTCCTGGGCCTGTAGGACTGGACAGGGCAGATGACAGAGACCACGTTCCATCCAAATCAGCTCCACCCTTCCTGCCCTTCAGCCCAGCTGTGTGCCCCCCCACAGCCCCTGTGTTTTCCTGGTGATAAACGGCAGCTTCCTGTTCTCAGAAAGCTGGACATTGCCTGGAAAACGAGCATGGTAAACGGAGTGGCCACCTGGCATTACCCTCACCCTGCATGGCACAGTGTGGCCTGCCTGTGTTTAGTAGGACCTGCCTCCCACCCCAGATCGGGCTCCCAAGACCACAACTGAGGGTATCAGTTGACATGTGGCCAAACCACCCTTCCAGATGCCCCTGGGCCTGGCTCTGTCCCACAGCCAGATGTCCGGGGCTTCCTAGGCAGGTTTCAAGCTTCCTCTGACTTGGAGTATTGTCCTCACACACCACCCCCCACAGCCCCACACCCCGCATCTCACCCCCAACACACACACACACACACACACACACACACACACACACACGGCCAGGCAGGTTTTTGCACCGGGGAATTTTCTGCAGGTGTTTCCTTTCCATCCTCAGGATATGACCCACGCGATCACTGCCATTGATGTGTGGAAACTAGAGGAGGCCCATGTGAGCCTGTGTCCCAGCCACCTCTGAAATGGAATCTGCTGCATTTGGGACTCCTCTCAATTTCTCGCACGTAGAGCTGAAACCACAGACTTGAACGTCCCTCCCTTGGCTAGACCAGGGCTAGACCAGAGGCCATGTCCTGTGCCCTTCTGTTCCCAGCACTGGCCCTGGTCTGTAAGGGTGGCAGTGATTACAGTAGCCAACAGGCTCCAGCGTCAGACTCCTATGTTCAGTGTCCCGAGCTCTGCCACTTACTGGCTGTGTGGCCGCAGACAAGTTATTTATCCTCCCTGTGTTTCCTTCTCTTCTCAAAATGGGGATTATAATAGTACAGGCTCACAGGATTATTGTGAGGATCAAATGAATGAGCACATACAGAGTCTGAGCTGGTTCCTGGTAGCCGGCGTCAGGGTTCATCACCACTCGCTTCGTGGCCATGCGGCATCGTGCCGAACGCTGTCAGTAAATTATTTAATCCTCAGAATGACTCTGTTTCTCAGGGGAGGAAACCTGAGCTTCCGAGAGGTTCAGTAACTTGCCCAAGGCCCCACAGCTGGTTAATTACCTGGAAGACCAGTTCCTAAGCCCGGGCAGGCTGATTTACGCTCAGTCACTGCCCCACCCAGGCGGAAGGCATTCATGCCTGGTTAGCCGTGCTGAGGGAATGCAGACAGACAGCACTGCCGGCCTGGTCTTTAACCCCTTCTAAGGACTCTCTGTGTTTTCTTGGAAGGCTCAACCACAGGAATTATCACTTGGAGGCTCCCCACAAGTTCAGTGTTGCAGATCTCCAGCAGGTGAGAATGTCATGCCCTGTCCCCAGACCTCACAAGAGGGACCTCATTCCCAGAGAGATCAGAAAGGGAGACTGCGGAGGAGATAGGGCGGTAATCACCAGCTTTTCCATACCTCGAGCTCCCTGGACAGTGACTGGGCTCTGCAAACCCCGGGGGCGAAGGCTTAGGGATACTCTTTTCCTCAAGGGGAGTACAGTGGATTGGGATCTTGCCTGGAAATGCCGTAACCCCCATGACTCCGGTGCCCCAGGGCTGGACTCCATGTGGCTCAGCGTGGCCCATGTGGGAGCTTGGGGTAGGGGCTCTCCCAGCAGGGCATCTAAAGGGCTGGCGGCCTGCCCCTGCCCTCCACAGATTGCAGAGGGGGTATACGAAGGGTTCCTCAAGGCCCTCATCGAGTTCGCATCCCAGCACGTCTACCACTGCGACCTGTGCACCCAGCGCGGCTTCATCTGCCAGATCTGCCAGCACCACGACATCATCTTCCCCTTTGAGTTTGACACCACTGTCAGGTACGCGGGACCCCAGGGCTCGGGCCACAGGCCGAGGTTTACTGTGAGGGACATATTCCGGGTCTTCCAGAGATTCACGGAAAGTACGTAGAATGATGAAACTGTGGGTGGATTTTGATTTTTTATTTTTTTGCACCAAAAATAAACTCATACTTTAATTCCATTTCTCACAAACTGTTTGAAGTCCTCTCATATCAAACATCCCTTTGGTGCCAGAGCCAAGGGTGATCAAGTTGTGCAGCGTGTCCCATGCCCAGGGCAATCAGGCCAGCTCCGCTCCAGCTCAGGGAATAGGTGAGCCCTCACAGCATCTTCCTGCACTGCCAGCTGTCGGCCTTCCTGGGAGAAGTGGCTGCTGGCTCCCTGTGGGGCCTCCCTGGACCTCAGTCTTGTTGCCTGTGAGTGGGCAGAGGGGAGACTGGATGGGTTGCTGCCCCTGAGTGTCAGCACAGGGCCTGGCACAAAGTGGACACCCAGAGGGTGACCTGTCCCTGCCTCTGCTGCTGCAGTGACCCTTCCATCCCAGTCATTGTTCATTGTCAGCAGCCTCTAAGTGGGAAAGTTCACCCACACCTTCTTCAGCTCACGTGGGAGCAGAAAGCTGAACTAGTGGGAGTGTTCCTTCATTTTCAGGCCTGGAGTCAGCACCAAATGGGCCTCGGGCTAAGGTTTGAACCGTAGTGCATTTTAGACTGAGACCAGAAATCACTTAGTGACTATCAAGGAGCATTAACAAAAAATGAAGTATGTGGGCCAGCCAGTGGTGTGGTGGTGAATGCACTAGATCCCACATGGCTGGCTATATGGTTCAAGTCCCAGACCCACCGGTTTGAAAATCTCTTTGAGAAGAGACTGGAAGAGGGACCAGCAGTTAGCATAATGGCTATGTCACTGGACTCCCATGTAGTCGACCGCGGTTCGAGTCCCGGACCTGGTGGCTTAAAACTCACGCCAGGCGTGTGTGCGTGCATGCCCAAGATCCCAAGAGGAGAATGGAGGAGAAGGGATTGCGGCATGGCCATCCCTCCTGGGGGGTGGTTTCTCGCTTTCTGTCTCTGTCTCTCTGTCTGTCCGGCAAACACACGTGCCCTGTAGCAAAAAACCTCTCCAAAAAAAAAAGAGAGAATGGAGGAGAAGGGATTGCGGTGTAGTCAACTCCCCAGGGGATGAAACTCACACCGGGCATGTGTGCATATGTGCCCAAGATCCCAAGAGAAGAATGGAGCAGAAGGGATTGCAATGTGGCCATCCTCCCTGGGGGGTGATTTCTTGCTTTCTGTCTCTCTGTCTCTCTCTGTCTGTCTTTCTGGCTAGCGCATGTGCCCTATAGCACAAACCTCTCCAAAAAAACTTGAAAGGAAGGAAAGAAGGGAGGGAGGGAAGGAGGGAGGGAGGGAGGGAGGGAGGAAGGAAGGAAGGAAGGAAGGAAGGACAGGGTGTATCAGCATGCATTGCATAGCTTATGCCGAGCGGGGCTTAGTTAGGGCTGGAGAAGTCCTGTGTGCCTGGCGGCTCGTGGAGCCAAACACTGCCTTACGCAGGTGCTGGTCAGAGTATGGCCAATCCGGCCACGGGGCAGCCTCCAGCCCAGCTGGCACAACAGCACATGCTGCTCTCTCTCCAGGTGTGCCGAGTGCAAGACCGTCCTCCACCGGAGCTGCCAGGCTGTGGCGAAGAAGGGCTGCCCCCGCTGTGCCCGCCGGCGCAAGTACCAGGAACAGAACGTTCTCACCTAAGTCCCATCGCCCGACTGCTTCCTGAGGCTGTGCAACTGGCCAGCTGGGTTCGCCATCAGCTGGGCTACTCTCTCTCGGGGTCTCGCCTTGTCAGGAAGACCCTCAGATGTGACCCGCACTGCCTCCAAGAAAACCTAGCAAGCCCAGATGACGACCGTGGGCTCCCGCCTCCCTCTGCTCCAGGAGGTGGGGCCCACCATGCCCCCTGTCGGGGCAGGAGGGGCCTTTCAGAAACTGAGCCCAGGCTACTTCACCGTCAAGGCTGTCCACTAGGGCTGTTCAAATACTGTGGAAACAAGACTTGGCACCTTTCCACATTCCTGATTTAAAGGTCTAGTTTTTTAAGGTGGGTTTCCCCCCTTCATATTTCAACAGAAAATATTTTTTTATTCTGGATTCTACACAAGAAATCCAGGCCTTCCCACCATGAACAGGTATACAAGAGCCACTCAGGCCCAGCCTGAGGGCAGGCAGGTGGTTGAGCAGGCGGGCTACCGTGGGGTTGGGCTGGTAGGGTGGCCTCGGTGCCTTTCCTTCACCCTTACCAGCGCCCAACGCTGACAGCTCGAGCACCATGTGCCAAACCGCCGGCTGGCAGGGCAGCTCAGTCCTGATGGCCACTCTTCCTCTCCTGTCTCTTCATTCCTTGGCCCGTGCCCATCAGCTGATCCTGTCCCCTTTCTTGGTGTCACAACCCCTCCTGACCCCAGCTCTTCTCCGGCCTGGAGTCCTGGACTCAGCCTGAGAAGGAAAGTGACTCAGAACCAGCACTGTCAGCACTTTGAGCCTCCCTTGTTCAGGGAAGGGTCGTCGTCTTGCCCCCCCCCCCTTCCCCATGCCCTCCTCACTCCTACACACACAGGCAGGGGTCTGTTGCAGATGCTCCAGGCCCACCTCAGGGGGGCTCTTGGGGTCACCCTATTGTCTGACCCCTGCCTGGGCAGAGATAGGCTGGACCCCAGAAAGGGCAGGTGTGTGGAATGGTTGCCATGGCTGCCAGGCCCTGCACCGTGGAGAAGTGACCCACCCTTCCACTGCTAAGGGGTGCAGGGATGTGCACCTGTGGAAGCAGCCTCAGCCTCCCTCTCTCAAAGCCATCCATCCCCAAAGCTCCGCTGGGCCTGCCTGGCCAGGGCACTGCCCGAGGCCAGAAGACTTCCTTGGAGCAGTCTGCCTTCAGAAGGGGACCTTGGGGTTGCAGGGGGAGGCCTACAACTGTCTTCTAAGTGATGTTCACACCCCAGGTTTGGGGAAAATGTGGGTGTAGTTTCTCAGCTGCCTTCCCCACAGACCCAAGAGGCCCCTCAGGCCAGGGATCCTCCATCCATCCTCCCTGCACTTGGCTTGGAGTCAAGACCCCTAGGGGCCCCACTGTCAAGGGAGGAATCGGCTCCTCCTGTCCCGCGCAGTGACTCGGCCCGAGTTACCCACCCGGCCCTGCAGAGCTGGGAGGGTTGTGCAATAGAGTGGAGGGGCTGTAGCTTCTCTGTCTCCTTCATGGAAGGTAGTGTGCACCTGTGCCCAGATGCCGGGGCCTCCTCAGCTGGGACGTGGGCCCCTACCCCACCTTACCCACAGCTAGCATTAACATTCCACACACCAGTCAGAGCCAGCATTGCCCAGATACTCGAGTGGGCAGGAGCCTGGCCTGGGGTGGGCCTGGGCCAGCGAGTGCTTGCCAGGAGGTGCCCAAAGAGGTGGCAGAAGGGAGGCCTTGGTTAGCAGGCCACCCCTGCCCCCAGGTTATTACCATTAGAGCTGGCCCTCTCCTCATTACAAAGAAGCTGCTAACGCTTTCAGATACTGACCCTCTCCCCTCACCCCCAGTTGAACCTCAGTAGTGCCCACACTATTTTTTAAATGTTATTTTATGCAATAAATGGTTTCTAGCAGGCCAAGTCCTGGCCCTGAGAAGTGCTTTGCTATATATTGAAGGAACTGCTGCTGTGTGATTTTTGAATGATTTTGCAGTAAAGACCTGGTCTTTCTAATCACTGGCCTGACTTCTGAATCTACCTCTGCCGCTGCCCAGGGAGGCAGGCCCCCGGCCCTCCCTTACCATCCGACTGAGCTCCCTACCCTCCCGGGGGTCTGTCCCTGAGCCAGGGGAGTCAGGAGGGAGTTGGGAGAAGAGGGCAAATGACTGTTCTTTCCATACCCACCCTGCCACCCCAGAACCGGGGTGCCCTGTGGGGTGGGTGCAGGGATGTTGGGGAGGTTTGCTCACACGCACTCATGTCTAACAGCCGAAGCTAGTGTCTGAGATGCCACCATGGCTCCTTTCCTGGGCCCAGATGTCTCGACAGTGAATTTACTTCAACAGTGAATCTGTGAAATCTCACAAATACAGGAGAACTTTCTCACAGGAAAAAGGAGAGAAGGGGCCAGGAAAGACAGGCGATTTGAGCAGGGCCTCTGACTCAGGGCTCATGACTTCAGGGCTCACGAGTTCCAGGAGAAGGCCCGAGGTCCCTGCAGGGGAAGCCGGCATGTCCATTGTAAAAACTGAGGAAAGAAACACTATTTCAGGAAGTTGGGTTGCCGGAAAATGGGATGGAAAAAGGCATTAGGGTCTGCATTTCCCATCCTTGGAGAGCCCTCTTGGCCTACGAGAGGGGCCCTCTGCCCATCTGGGAGCCTCCACTTCCCTCAAGGGCCATACCTCCCTCCGGGGGAGTAGGCGGTAGACCCAGAAAAGAGAGACCATGAGTTTGAGGGCTGAGGGCAGTAAGCCCAGTGGAGGGCCAGGGACTGCCCTGCCTTTCGACATAGACCCCATCCTCAGCAAAGGGCTCAGAGATAGCATAGTGGTATGCATGTAGTCCCAGCTACTTGGGAGGCTGAGACAAGGAGGATCGCAGGTTCTAACCCAGCCTGAGCAACGCAAGGAGACTCCTATCAAAAAAGAAAAAGAAAAGGCGCTTTTGGGCTAGATAGTAGACCCACATAGAAAAGGTCCAGATTTGTGTTCAGAGACCTCCCTGCCCCTGCTGGGCCCCCATATGATCCAGGGATGGCTGAGCCTGGGGTGGATCACTGCCCGAAGAGCCTGTTGGGGGTGTTTCTCTTTCTCACTCATGGAAGAAATAAATGAATGTAAAAAAACAAGTGCCTCTGATGGCACTTGCTTCCCCCTTCTCTCTGCCGCAAGGAGAATGGGAAGTTTGGAGAACCCAATCCACCCCTGGAGAGCGCGAGAGTGCGTGCGTCTGGTGATGAAAGGAGAAGCAATCTCTAACGTGTGGTGCATACTCATTGTGCTTAGTGCATCTCACTTAATGTTCCCCATGAGCCTGTGAGGCTGGTTTTCCTGGGCTGTTTATAGGAAAGAAAGCAGATGCAGTGATGCAGCAAAACTCCCAAAGTCTAAAGGCCTGCAAGTGGCAGAGGTGGGTGAGGTCCATAACCACCACCTGCCACTGTCATCCTGCCAACCTTGCTGGGTAACTCAGGCAGGCAGGGAGGGACCTAGGAGCTGGGGGTGAGGAGTGGATCCTTTTTTTTTTTTTTTTTTTTTTTTTTTTTTTTTGTAGAGGTTTTTGCTATAGGGTGCATGCACTTGCTAGAAAGAGACAGAAAGAAAGCGAGAAATCACCCTCCAGGGTTGATGGCCAGGCCACAATCCCTTCTCCTCCCTTCTCTCGGAATCTTGGGCACACAAGCAAACGCTCCCGTGTTTAAGCCACCGGGCCGGGGACTCAAATCGTGGTCAACTACATGGGCATCCAGCAACATAGCCATTAGGCCAACTGCTGGTCCCAAGGAATGGAATCTTTAGCACAGCCTCCTAAGCCCTCCTGCATCAGGGACTAGAATGCCTGCCCCAGGGGATGGATGCCAGGATGCCAACGGGTCTCAGACACACTGAGGGGCAAAGGTACAGAGGTAAGGGGAGTCAGGGAAGAGTGTGGCCAGACTCAGTTCTCAACCAAATCCTTAGCCCTCCTGAGGGGTGTCTGGAGGGGTCCTGGCCTGGGCTGGGTCTGCCCTCCCTCCCAGAACAGGCCTGAAGCAGCCAGCTCTGGGCCCTGGACCTGCTTGCTCACACACCACTGTTCTTGAGAGGGGGCCTCTACTGGGGCTGGGGCTCCTCTGAAGTGGGTGCAACATCAGGGTAGCCGGTGGGCCTGCTTTCCTGAGAGGCAGGAGAGTCCCAAAGACAAGACCCCAAGGGGAAGGGCCCTGGGGCAGGATACAAGATCACGGCTTCCTGGAGGTTGCTCCCAGTTTACCTGCAACAGACTGGAGGGCGGCCCTCCCACACGAGGAATCTGGCTAGGGCGTTGATGGTGAGGCTCCCGCCCCCCCTCGTCCCACCACCCTGGCCTGATGCCTCCACTCTCTGGTGTGGCCCAGGATCCCCGGAGGTGCAGGGGGGAAGGGGGTGGCGTCTCAGCTCCTGGGGCTCTGGCCCGGCCCAGAGGGGACAGGAAGCCAGGACACCGGGGATTGTCTCTCTCAACCGCAGCCCAGCCCCAGCCGGAGGAAGTTCTGCCGGCCGCTCTCCGCCGGTGCCTCCCTCGCTACATTGTTGAACAGGAAACAAGGCAGCGCAGGAGCCCGGCGGTCGGGGAGGAAACTCCGGACGCCGAGCCCCCGCGCGCCCGCCGCAGCAAGTGGAGGCAAGGCCAGCGAGCGGACGCCCCGAGGTGCCGGGGCGGCGGGGCCTGGCTCGGGGTGCGGAGCCGGGGGTGGGGAGGGCGCAGCCAGTGGCAGGTATTTACCCGCGATCTCCGCACGCCTGCTCCCCTTCAAACCGCGTTCAGGCGGGAGCCGTGCGGACCCTAGCGCCCTGGGGAGTAGTGGGTAGGCCAAGGTCGGTCCTCGGTCCGGGGACCCGAGGGGGCCAGGCCCGGGTCCCCAGTGCCCAACCAGGCGTTGGCGCACTGTTGTCCAGCAATGGAGGCAGGGCACCTCCTGGCGACCCGTGCATTCTTTTAAGTCCCAGGAATCCTTCCCTCTCTCTCAGGGTCGCGAAAGAGCCGAGGGCGGTTCCCCTTCCCATCCAGCCTGAGACGCTGCGCTCGGGTGGGCATCCCTTTCGTTGGAATCTTGCTCTGAGTTTTTCCAGGCCTGGCTGGACTGCGCCTGGAAAGGTTTTGGGGAAGGCAGAGTGGGCCGGGAGCTGGTGGAGCCAGCGATCGGCCCGATAGGGATGTAGTTGGCGAATCAGGGTGCAAATGGCCTCGCTCGGTATGGGAACGCCAGGACGGAACAGCCAGTCCCTCCGGGGCATTCCCAGAGCAGCGGACCCGTGGGACACAGGGGCTCGCCGAGAGCAAAATCCTGCAGGAGGTGGGGTGGAGGCGGGACCCGACCCTCCCCCGGCTCGGTCCACTCCCGACCCGCAGGCGCTCCGGCCCATTCCTCGTGCCTTTCGTTCTGGGCCGGGTTTCCAAGCTCCCCAAGGGCTCCGCCTCGCCCCTCCCAGACACAGCTGCTTTGGGGATTGGGAACAGCCCTCCTGAGTGTCGCTCTTCTTCTCAGCTCCGGCTCCGCGCGATCCAGCCGTGCCCCAGGAAGCCGCGCCCAGGGAGATGGTAGGCGCCTAACCTGCAGCCTCCGCCGGCTCCGCCCACCCAGCCCATGGGCTCCCAGAGTCCCGCCCAGCCGACGTGAGTGCGCGGTGGGGGTCCGGGGAGAAGTGGCGTGAAGGCAGTGTCGTCCCTGGGGTTTGTTGGCCCAACTCTGGGCAGCCCACTGACGCCCTCCTGCGGGGCCCAGCGTGCTCAGCGACGCCCTTTGAGCCACGCTCTAAAAAGCAAAGGGAGCGCTATGAGCCTTGGTTGACTCGCGTTGCTCCGGTCCTTGGTCCTTCGGCCTCAGCTTGCGCAGGCTCCCGGCTCCTGAGCCTGGGCCACCTTTGTGGGGCAGGGAAGGTGTGTCAGTGCAGGGTTTGGAGGGACCAACGCTTTCAGAGGAGGCCACAGTCTCATCGCTTTAATGGAGGGACGCAGACCGATTCTCCGCTGGGCTCTGGCCCCTCCCCAACTCGCCAAGAACCAGCTCAGCCCGCACAGGAGGAGATGGGGTTGTGTGGCTCCAGAGAGCTTGGAGGGCCCGGGAACAGCGCATGGGTGACCACTGTCACAGAGCGCATTCCCTGGGGGCCGCTGTCTCGGGAGAGTGTAGGGATCGGTGTAGAGGCAGGTGGGAGGACGCGAGGGCCGAGTCTTTCTCGGGAGGCGGCGTGGGAGCTGAAAGCAGAAGCCCGGCGGCGCCCCGCTGGGCGGGCCAAGCTCCGGGTTCGCGTCTGCGGCGAAGCTGCTGCGGAAGGGAAGAGAAACCGAGAGAACCGGTTTCCCAGCTTTGGCAGTGGCGGCACCTAAGCCGGAGCTCGTGTACTAAGCCGGGTAGGGCACTCCCCGGGAGAGCGTCGCGGGGGGCCTCCCCAGAGCCTGCGCCCCAGCCCTGACCCGGCTGGCCCCGGCCGCAGATGCCTGGAGGTAGGGGGCGCTGCGAAGCCTCCGGCAGATTCCCTTTCCGCTGGAGGCGTGCGGGCGGGACTAGCCGGGCAGGGAGCGGTGAGATACAGCCCCGCCGTCTTCCACTTCGCTGACCGAGAAACTGAAGCTCAGTCACATTTAGGCAAATGTGGAGGTGACCTGATCGCGGGCAATCACCTTGTATCTTTGAGCTAAGGCGGTAAAGTTGGGCCAGTATTCCCAACCTCTCTGCGGAAGAAAAATGAGGCTCAGCGCCTCAGTATGAAAGGGCTGCCCTAATTCCATCCCTGAGTGCAAGAGTGGGAGTCTTAGAGATGCGGCCCCATTTTAGAGATGAGAAAACAGGCCCAGACGCACACGGCGAGTACAGAACTGAGACTCGAACTTCGGTCTTCCGTCTCCTTAGCGCGGCGTTCTTCGCCGCTCCGCGGCTCTGATCGCTCTGATCTCGGCGCCGCCTCCCCGCTGTTGCCTGCAGGGAAGGGCCACGGCCGCGATGGCGGCGGACGTCGAGGGGGACGTGTACGTGCTGGTGGAGCACCCCTTCGAGTACACGGGCAAGGACGGGCGCCGCGTCGCCATCCAACCCAACGAGCGCTACCGCCTGCTGCGCCGCAGCACGGAGCACTGGTGGCACGTGCGGCGCGAGCCCGGCGGCCGCCCCTTCTACCTACCCGCGCAATATGTGCGCGAGTTACCGGCGCTCGGCGACCCCGCGGCCGCCCCGCCGCCGCCTGCGCTGCGCCCGGCCCCCGCAGCCCCCGAACCTCTGGCCTACGACTACCGGTTCGTGAGCGCATCGGCGCCCGCGGGCCCCGGTGGCAACCCAGCGGAGCCACGGGACCGTGCCAGTTCCCTGTGTAGCCCTGCACGGCGCGGCGCCGCAACCCAGCGCAGCAGCCTGGCGCCCGGGCTGCCCACCTGCCTGTACGTGCGCCCCGCAGCGCCGGTGCGGCCTGCGCAGTCCCTGGACGACCTGGCGTGGGCCACCGCCGCGCCTCCTGCCGGCCTCCTGGGAAGCACCGGCAGCTTCAAGGCCTGCAGCGTGGCGGGCTCCTGGGTGTGCCCGCGGCCCCTGGCGCGCAGCGACTCGGAGAACATCTACGAAGCCATCCAGGACGTGCACGGCCCGCCGGAGGAGAGCCCGAAGCAGGTACGCCGCTGGGAGCCGGGAGGCGCGCGGGGGTAGGGAGCCGGCACAGAGCCAGGGCGCCAGGAGACCAGCTCTGCTTAGCGCCCGGCTCGGCGCTGACCATGGTGTCCGCCGAGCTCAGAGACCTCACTTTCCTCAACCGCGAAACACCACAACCCCTTATGTGCAATTCCCAAGCGCCAAAGCGTCCAGGAAGCCCAAAGTTTTTTCACAATTCGTTTGGTGGCAGAATTGACTTGAATCGATGAGACCAATGTGAGGCCTTTATTGATCCCACTTAGTGGGAATATTCATATGTCTAAGACGAAGTGCAACAGAGCTGAATTACAGGGCTGCCCCAGGCCCTGCTGGGAGGTTATGTAACCTGCAGCAGGTGCCCCGTTATTTCCTTCCCCAAATCCCAACCATCCTGTCGCATCTGTAGTATGGGATAGGCATTTGAGGACCTTGTTCCCAGGAACTTGAGGAGATCAGATGAGATGGTGGATGTGAAAGTCAGGCGTCTGCTTCCCTTTTTGACTGGTTCCAACGTTTCAGTTCCTTTTAAAAGAACTCTTGATGGGTTAGTTTCAGAAAAAAAGTCCAGTTATGGTAAGGTCCCCCTCCCCTTCATAATGTGTTAATTTGGGAAATCGAAAGTAGAGCACGTTTTCAAAACACTCACATCCTCGGAATCCCCTGGTCAGTCCTGGCATCTTGAACTTTAGTAACTTTTTTCTAGGGAGGGGCAGCCTGAATGGGGGAACGTGCAGATCCTGCTCTGACACCTGCCGCCCGCCCCCTGTGCAAGGGTCCCGCTTCTTCTCAGGGTCTCAGTTTGTTTTTAGCCCAGAGGGGAGTGGATGGAGGACCCCTGAGACTTGTGGGCTTCTGATTTCTTTCTTTGTATTTGATGTAATTGCAATGAGCACTGATGGCTGCCACGTGCCAGGCTGAGTCCGGATGCCCCGACGAAGGAGCACCGTTTCTGCCCCCCCCCCCCACCTCTTCCCTCGGCCCGGTCTCCTTACCGCACAGTTTTTTTTGTTTTGTTTTTTTTTTTTTTGGAGATGTTTTTGCTATAGGGCACGTGTGCTCACCAGACAGACAGAGAGAGACAGAAAGCGAGAGATCACCCCCCAGGGGGAGATGGCCACGCCGCAATCCCTTCTCCTCCACTCTCCTCTCGGGATCTTGGACACGCACGCACACGCGCCCGGCATGAGTTTTAAGCCACCGGGTCCGGGACGCGAACCGTGGTTGACTACATGAGAGTCCAGCGACATAGCCATTACGCTAACTGCTGGTCCCCGCACAGTCAGGTTTTGAAACTCCAGACTGAGCCGCGGAACCCCCCAGGCTCAGAGTCCTCGTGTGCAAGCACAGCCTCTGAGGATCGAGGTTGCCGTGAGCCTTACACGAGGTGAGGTGGGGAAGCACTTGGCACGTAGCAGGCTCCACCGAGACTCGCTGGGGTCCTACTCGGGATCCTTCCTGGGAGGTCTGCAGGGGCAGCCCGCTCCCCTATGGCCTTGGGGGAGAACAGCACCTGGGCGCGGGCGGGGCCCGGGGCGGGGCCGGGTGCTCCAGGTAACAGGTGGGCAGTTTCTCTGGGCTAGGTACCCGGAGGCCCGAGCTCCTTCCGTGGTGCCCCTGGGTTTCCTGAGCGGGTTGCCGGCCCGCGCACTCCGGGCCCCTCCACGCTCTTGCTCCCGGTGATGGGAGCGTGCCTGCGCCTGGGAGGTGCACCCTTGGAGGTGAGGGAATGGTCTTTCCTCCTGAACCCCTGAGCTGACCCAGGGTCTGCCCCGGAGAGTGTGCACAGGGTGTGTGTGAGGGGTGAGGGCAGCTGCTCAGGGTTCTGCAGGCCTGCCACGCCCCACCACCCCGGAACCCGGACAAGGAGGAAGGAGGCCCCCAGGTCCAGATGTCTCCTAAGAGAAATCCCCTGGCCACCAGATCACTGCCGGTGGTACCCGGTCTACCTGGGCCCTCCTTCCTCCAGCTGCCAGCAGGTTCCTAGTGGCACGGGCACGTGGGGATGGGGACACACAGACGATGGGAGGATGGCACTCACAGGGGCAAGATCTGCCAGAGGCCTGGGCACTGGGCAGAGAGGCTGCTGCTCCGGCCCCCACCCCATATCTGTGACCCCTGCCAGTCACTCTGCCTGGGCACCACCTTCTCCACCCTGTGCTGGGCGTGGCGGCACCACACCCTGACTAAAGTGTCAGCAGAGGGTCTCCCTGACACCCTGTCCCCAACTAACACTGGGGATGGGGACTTGGGCCCCCCAGGGAGGGGGACTCACCCCTGCTCCTAGTCCTTCTGGCAGCATTTGCATCTCCCATCCCCCGTCACTGCCCCTGGGGCCTGCTGGGAGCTGGAGGGGGGAGGCAGAGGTGCCACCCGCAGTGATCTGGCAGCTAGTGTGTGTTTTCTCTCAGAGGACACAAAAGCAGGTCCTCCACACCTCTCTGTCTCCCACCCCGGGATCCAGTCCCTCATTTGTTAAGCATGAATGATCTGATACCTGCCAAGCTCTTGGGGACCCCTGGGGTCTAGTCACAACTAAGGCACAGCTGCAGCCCTGGGGGGCCCACGAGGGGCCAGGCCCTGGTGATGGAGCAGGGCAGAGGCCAGTGTGGGAAGCTGTGTGTATTTAGAGTCTTGCTGCCCCGCCCCACCCCACCCCACCCCACCCTGGGGCTCAGAGTTGGTGCATGGCACTGGGAGTGGGTGGCACTGGCAGGGCGGGGCCTCAGGGACCCCACGGGAGCTTGGACTTTTTTTCTGCAGCCTTGGAAGGCTCCGAGCAGAGAAAGGAGTGGGGCCGAGAAAGCCCGCTGTGGCCAGGGCTGCATGAATGACCCTTGTGTCCCCTAGGCATGTGGCAATGATAGGAGGTTTGGAAAGTCGGCTCTGCAGGGTCTGCTGGCCACGGCCTGTGGGGTGGGAGAGAGTCCGTCTGAGTTCCAGCTGCCTCGTTCTCACTCGTGGGCAGACAGGGGTGCTGTTTGCTGGGGCGTGGGGGAGAGTGGTGGTGGGAGATGGGCCCACCTGAATTTAGGTGACAATGGCAGGGAAAGAGGAGCCTGAGGAGAGGTGACAGCCAGGGGATAAGGAGGAAAAACATGAGAGCACTGGCCCAGAGGTTCAGGAGGCGTCCAGGTCAAGCTAAAATCCATGGATCATTTATCTACGTGGCCACCAGGAGGCGGGCTGGTAATGAGGGTGGCTGGAGGCAGAGGGCACCGTGGAGGAATGAGGGTAGGATGTGGGTTCACAGTGTAGACAGCTCACAGAAGCTTGGCAGGGAAGGGAGAGGCCCACGTGACCAGATGGGGATGGAGACATCCCAGGCCCCGAGGAGGGGGAAGTTGAGGAGGGGAGAGGTAGCTGCTAAGATGGGGTCCCTGCAGAAAAGGGGTTGAGGAGAGGATGTGAGGATGGAGGTGACACAGGCTTTTGGGGGGAGCGGGGTGCCATCTGATGGGCATCAACTCAGGGCTGAGGCTGGGCCAGAGAGCCCCCAGAGGAGAGGAACCTCTGTGAGCCTAGCATTTTACTGCCTTGTCATTCACCAGCCACACAAATACACATGCTGTGAACATGTGCTGTCACCATGCTGGACACTGGGGACACAAAGTATGGTAAGACATAATCCCAAAGGGGCTGACAGTCTTGTGGGCTCTCACCCAAAGGCTTGTCCACAGGGTTAAGCTCCCAGAACTTAGAAAGCAGGCAAAGGACTCCCCATTTGCTTGAATTAAAGAGAGACAGAGAGGTTCAGAGAGGTATAGTAACTGGGCAAAAGTCACACAGCCAGGCCTGCTGACCTGGAGACCCAGCCTGCCCCAGGCTCAGGCTCAGCCAGGTTGTGGGTACGAGCTGCAGGGAAGGAGGTACGAATCCAGGATCCTGACCTCACTGCCACCCAGGGTGTAGCTGGAGAACTGGATGTCTCCGGACAGGGCAGGAGCAAATGCTTCTGAGGGAGAGGCAGAAGGGAGGAGGGGAGGAGGGTGGCCACCCACCCACCCAGGGAGGCCACTTAGGGAGCCCCAGGCCAAAGCTAGTGTGGCCAAGGCCTCAGACCCTCCCCGGAGCCCTGACTCCAGAGTTCATCCCCGCCCCTGGACTGGGAGGGAAAGCCCAGGCCTAATAGGGACACTGGGGGGGGGAGGGAGTCCCTTTCTGGCAGGGCTGTGACTTCTTAGGCAAACACCCAAGAGGCACACACCTGAGCTGCCACCAGACAACTGAGCCCAGGCCCTGCTTCCTCCTCATCCACCTCTACCTCCTCCTCCTCTCCCTCTGGGAACTGTGAGACTGCCAAGATCGGGGCCCTTGGGAAGATGGGACTGCTCCTGCCACTTTCCCACTCCCTGCCTTCCCTCTGGAGCTCCTCACCCAGCCCTCCCCTGTACCCATCCCAAGACCCCCTCCCACCCCTCCTGTCTGGGTCCTAGGCCTGGCTCCTACTTCCTGGGACAAACTCCAGGGGCAGCAGAGGCAGCCCTGATTGAGATAAAGGAAGGCCTCAGGGCAGGCCCACCTCTGCCCCTTCACTGCCGGCCAGAGAGCCTTCTGGAAAGAGCAGGGAGCCGAGGCCAAGGGAGGCTCCAGCGAGACCCTTTGACCCAACTCCCTCTTCCCAAGGAGTCCCTCTCTTCTGGCTAGGCCACTGCCCTGGCGGCTCAGCAGGTCTGTTCTCAGCACCTGGCCTGACCCTCCCATGACTCACCGTGCCTGCTGACCCAGGCCACAGAGCCCGGCTGCCCAGTGTACCTGGCTTCTGAGCACAGGCTCTTGGGTGCCTCCCAGCCTCGCCCATATTCCTAGCCACTGAGAACTCTCCCCACAACCTCTCCCTCCTGGGCCATCTCCCTGGAGCCTGGGCCCCATGGCAAGCAGAATCGGCCTCGCTCCAGACCTAATTTCTCTGAACTGACAGTGTCCAGTAGTGGGAGGGAGCGGGCACACTCAGTGCCAGATGCTAGCCTGGTGGGGGATCGCTGCCAGCCCTGGGCCAGGGGAAGTTCCATGGGTGGCTGGTGGTCAGGAATGTGGCCAGGGCTCCAGGCCAGTGTTGCAGAGATTTAGAACTGGATCTGGACTGTGGACAGTGAGCGCTGGCTGATATGAGTGGAAACGAGGCTGCCTGGACTGGGCTCTGGTGCCCAGGGGCATAGGCGCTCGTGCTGAAATTCAGGAAGCTGTTTCCAGATGAGGAAGGAGTCTGGTGTGAGGGGGTTCCCAGGGCTGCTGCGGAGGTCAGGCGAGGTCCGCGGGACCCTGCTCTCCGGCTCAGACCAGAGAGCCGCCAGCCTTCATCAGCTCATAAAGATGAGAGGCACAGGGGTCCCTGTCTAGGCTTTGTGTCAGTCTTGGGGCCTGGGGTGACTTGGACAAAGAAAGAAAGCAGAGGACCAAAAGGGACACTGCTTCCAGATGCTCCCAGGCTCTGTCCCTCCTGTCTGCACAGCCAGGGCGCTCCTTAGCCTATTTGCAGGGTGATTAGTACTTCCCTCCTATATGAATAGTTAGACCTGATTACAGATATGTAGATAATGGGCCAGCACATAGTGTGATGGTTGAAGCACCGGACTCCCACATGGCCAACCACGGTTGGAGTCCCAGACTTGGCGGCTTTCTTTTTCACTCCCTCTCTATGTGTGTGTGTGTGTGTGTGTGTGTGTCTGGTGAACACACATGTCCTATACCAAATTTTAAAAAGATAATAATAGGGGCCAGCAGGTGACATGGTGGTTGGGGCACTGGACTTCCACATGGCCAACAGTGGTTTGAGTCCCCAACCTGGCAGCTTGTTTTCTCACTTTTCTTTTTTTTTTTTTAAGATTTATTTATTAATTTATTTAATTCCACTTGTTATCATTATTATTTTTTAAAATTTGACCAGAAAAAGACAGAGAGAGAAAGAAAGGGAAAGTGAGAAAGTAAGCCGCCAGGTTCAGGACTCGAACTGCAGTTAGCCATGTGGGAATCCAGCACCTTCAACCACCATGCCGCCTGCAGGCCCCTGCTTTCTCACTTTATCTCTCTCTACTGAATGCACATGCCCTATGACAAATTAAAATAATAATAATTATACAAGTAATTCTTTAAAAAATGAACGAATATGTAACTTGGGGTGTCAGTTTAGTTGCTGTCAGCATTTCTCCGTTTGTGCTGCTTCCCTGGACTTGCCTCTGGAGTTCCCCTCAGTACCAGAGCAGGGCGCCCACCAGGCATGGCTGCATTGAAGCTGGCGGGCTGCTTTTCACCGACCGTGTTCGCCTGCTCAGTAAGGCAGGAGATGTACTGGGCACTGCGGAGGCAGTGCAGCGTGAGGCCTGGCTCTGCCGCCAGGTCACTTACTGCGGAGGGGAGGCTGGCCCGCAAACGGACAGTTACTACAATAGATGCCGTGTGCTCTGGGGGGCATGGTCAAGGAGCCGCCCTCCCTTTCTTTAGTGACTAGGAAATCTAGGAGTGACACATGCGCCTTTCCTGTTTTAGTGTTTAACCTTAAATGTCCTCCGATTGAGGGCTAACAGGTGGCATGGTGGTTAAGAACGCTGGACTCCCACATGGCCAACTGCAGTTCAAATCCCAGACCTGGTGGCTTGGTTTCTCACTTTCTCTCTCTCTCTCTTTCTATCCCTCTCAGTCAAATTAAAATAAATAAAGTTAAATAAAATAATTCTTTTTTAAAAAGTCAGCCATTGGGAACCAGCAGTTAGAGTAATGGCTATGTCGCTGGATTCCCAGGTAGTCGACCGCGGTTCGCGTCCCAGACCCGGTGACTTAAAACTCACGCCGGGCGCGTGTGCGTGCGTGCCCAAGATCCCAAGAGGAGAATGGAGGAGAAGGGATTGCGGTGTGACCATCCCCCCTGGGGGGTGATTTCTCGCTTTCTGTCTCTATGTCTCTCTCTGTCTGTCTGGTGAGCGCACGCGCCCTATAGCAAAAAAAAAAAAAAAAAAAAAAAAAAAAAGTCAGCCATTTATTAGCAATATGGCTACTCCTTTTTTTATAGAATTTTGCTATAGGGCATGTGTGATCACCAGAGAGAGACAGAGAGGAAGGGAAGTTGAGAAATCACCCCTTAAGGGGGATGGCCACGCCACAAACCCTTCTCCTCCATTCTTCTCTCAGGATTTTGGGCACGCACATGTCCAAAAATCACCTGAAGTGATTTTCAAGTCACTGAGTCAAGCACTTAAAAACCATGAGGTTGGCCATGTGGAACCCAGTGCCTTAACCACCACACCACCTGCTGGCCCCAAAATGGTCACTCTTATTTATTTATTTATTTATTTATTTATTTATTTATTTATTGCATTTGCTTGCTATTTCTTGGTATCCTTTCATTTTCAAGCATTATCACTTTTAAAAATGTATTTCTCATATATATCAGATCACTGTGCTTTTAAACCCAAGCTTCTGTGGGAGTGTTCAATCTGTTCACATTTCATTGAACAACTGAATACTCTCTTTGATTTGATTTCCTTCTGGCTCATTTTACATTTGCCAGTTGTGGGTTTTGCCCTTTGATCTGTTGCTGATTGCCTTTTCTACCCTGGTCCACTTTGCATTTCATTACTGGCTTTTCCCTGGGGTTCCTCATCAAATGCATATTCTGTCGGATGGACTGCGTGGGATTTCTTTATCCCAGCACCCCCATCTGGAACTCACAGAACCTGTTGGTCTGTACAGTCAGGTCTTTTTCAACTTGGGAAGGTCTATGTGCTGCTTGATCGTTGTTTCTTTCACTCTGTAATCTTCCTTTTGCGTGTGAGCTCTCCTGACTGGGACCTCCCAATTTCTCATTTTTTATTTTCCCTTGTATTTCTATCTCCATGTACTTCTGCTCTGAAGTTTGAGATACTTCTTCGGGTTGATCATGTAGGCCTCAAACTTGAATCTCAAAAGTGAACACAACTCCTTCAGTTAAGTTGGAAAAGACAGTCTGTTTTCTTACTTTTGCCTTGACTTGAATCTCCTTAAGAGTTCTTGGGTTTTTTTCGTTGTTGTTGTTCGAGTTGTAATTGCATTATCTACCCCCTCTATCTTGCCAACAGTCTTAACTTTTTAAAAATAGGTAATGTACAAGGGGATTTCAAAACCTGTGGGAAAATGGAATTAAACTACTAGTTTATTTTGGGGGACAAAATTTTGAAATCCATGGATAGTTTCTTCGTAATACATATTTTCTTTGAGCTTCTTGAAGATCTCTATTTATAGGTTTTTAAAAATCAAAGCAATATTGGGAACCAGCAGTTAGCGTAATGGCTATGTCGCTGGACTCCCACATAGTCGACCGCGGTTCGCGTCTCGGACCCGGTGGCTTACAACTCACGCCGGGCACGTGTGCATGCGTGCCCAAGATCCCGAGAGGAGAATGGAGGAGAAGGGATTGCGGCGTGACCATCCCCCCTGGGGGGTGATTTCTCGCTTTCTGTCTCTATGTCTCTCTCTGTCTGTCTGGCGAGCGCACGCGCCCTATAGCGAAAAACCTCTCCAAAAAAAAAAAAAAAAAAAAAAAAACTGTTATAAAAAAGCAATATTAAAAAGCATATAATAGGTCTGGCCCCGTTGCACACTGGTTAAGTGCTATGCATGAAAAGCTGGATCCCACATAGTAGATCAAGGTTCAAACCCCAGCCCTGAAGTCTTGAAAAACATGCCAAGTGCACGTGTGGGTGTGCCCACAATCCTGACGGGGTGGAGAAATGGAGGAAAAGGGATTGCAGCGTGACAATGTCCCTTTGGTAAGTGCTTTCTGACAACCACACGTGCCCTCTGTCAAGTTTTTAAAAAAGCGTAGGGGCCAACAGATTGCATAGCGGTTATGTTGCCGGACTCCCACATGGCTGACTGTGGTTCAAGCCTTGGGCCTGGTGGCTTGAAACTCATGCCAGGCATGTGTGTATGCGTGCCCAAGATTTTGGGAGGACAGTGGAGGAGAAGGGACTGCAGCATGGCCATCCCCCCTGGGAGATGATTTCTTACTTTTTCTCTCACTGTTTCCGTCATTCTCTCTTTCCAGCAAGTACATGTGCCCTAAGGCAAAAATCTCTACCAAAAAAAAAGTATTGTGAAAGTCTTACACATACCCTGGCTTCTTACCCTGTTCCCCATGAGCTCAGGAGTCTCCCCTTTCATTCATTCTTTCTCCATTTTCCAGTGTTTCCTTATACAAATACAAATTAGCGTGAATGTCTATCTGATCACTTGATTTTCTGACTCTCTTATACATAAGCAGTGCCCTGTGCACACAATCCTGCATCTTGTTTACTTTTCGCCGTATTGATTTAACAATGTGTCTCGGCGATTGTACATGGAGAAGATCTGCTTCCTTCTTTCCAGCTACGTGGGTTTCCGCCTCAGGGAGGTAGCAGAACTCTTGAAGCCATAATGAATGATCTTCTGTACATGCGCAAGTAAGGGTAGGAAAAATTCTAGAAGTAAAATTTCTAGATCAAAAGGTAAATGACAGGGTTTTTTGTCTTTGTTGCTATAAACGTATGCACTCACCAGAGAGAGACAGAGGCAGAGAGAGAGAGAAAGCGAGAAATCATCCCCAGGGGTGATGACCACACTACAATTCTTTCTCCTCCAGGGTCCTCTTGGGATTTGTGCACACAGGCATGTACAGACCTAGCATGATTCTCAAGCCACCAGCTCTGGGGCTTGAACTGCCCAGGTGGTCATGGGATCCAGCACCTTAAACTCCACTCTATATGGTGGCCCCAGTAGGTGTTTTGGTTTGGTTTGGTTTGGTTTATTTATTTCTTCCATGAGCCAGAGAGACAGAGACAGTACTTCAAATAGGGTCTGGACATCGTAATCCACTCCTAGCCTCAGCCAGCCCCAGAGGGTGGGCACAAGACACTCAGGGAGGTCTCTGGATGCAAACTGGGAACCATGTCATGCAGACCACCTTCACAGAGCATTGTTTTACTTCTGGGCCACCATCCAGCCCCTAAGTGATAAGTATTCAGTAAATATTGTCAAATGTCACCCATGAGGTTTGTGCAAATTAACCCTCCCACCAACATGGATAAGGGTGTCTATTTCCCCACCATCTTGCCAAAGGAGTGTGATCAAGTTCTTCTTCTCTGCAAAAGGTAATCATAAAATATATTATCTTAGAGAGTTTGAATTTTCATTTCTCTTTCTAGTGAGGGTGAGTATCCTTTCATATCATATATATATATATATATATATATATATATATATATATATGTATTAGATTAGTTTTTTGTTTGTTTGTTTGTTTTGTTTTGTTTTGTTTTTAGATTAGTTTATTTTTAACACCCATCAAGCCATGAATTCATAGGGAATAGGTTCCAGTAGCTCAGGCTCCTTTCCATTGGTTCTCACAAAGTGTGCTTCTCTGGGTGGAGCAGTCTGGCACTTTAGTTGAACCCAGGTACCTTTCTCTTTGGCTTCTTTCTTTTTCAGGTCATTTTCCTTCACTCATTTTAGGAAGCTATCTCTGCTCTTAGAATGTTTAATATGCTCAATATGCACATTGATTCTCTTGGCAAGAATCTTGCCCTTAACTTGTTTGTTCACAACACCGCCAAACAGCATGCTGGGTGACATTGTAGACTCTTCCAGTTTTGCCATGGTAACAGTAGTGGGGCATTCCTTTTTGAACAGTACCCATTCCCTCTATGTCTACAATATCACCTTTCTTGTAGATTCGCATGTATGTCGCCAAAGGAACAACTCCATGTTTTCTAAAAGGCCTAGAGAACATATATCGGGTGCCTCTCCTCTTTCCCTTTGTGTTCATCATTTTGGTTAATTACTGGAAGATGGCGGTTCCAGCCAAAAGGCTCCTTTCATATATTTAAGGGCTGTTTTGTTTCTCTTTCTCTGCAATTAGTCTATTCATAGCCTTTGCCCATTTGTGAATTATGTTCTTGTGATATTTTTCTTATCAATTTCCCGAGACTTTTTCTATATTAGGAAAACTAGCCCTTGTCTATTATATGCATTGTAATTCTTCCCCCTGTTTTGTCTTTTGATTTTGCTAATAGTATTATTTTCCTACTTAAGTTTTCTAAAAATAAATTATGTTGGGGGCCAGCAGGTGACATGCTGGTAAAGGCGCTGGATACTCCCACATGGCCGACCATGGTTCAAGTCCTAGACCTGGAGGCATGCTTTCTCACGTTCCCTCTGTGTGTGTGTGTGTGTCTGGTCAAAATAAAATAAATGAATAAATAAATAAAATTAAATAAATAATTCTTAAAAATAAATAAATAAATGTAGTCAATGTATCAATTATTTATTTTATGGCTACTAGATTTTGTGAGTCTTTGTTACAAAGGCTGTCTGTACATACATAGTGTGTATATGCACAGTATTCAAAAGTGAATAGAAAGTGCATATTATGGAAAAACTTATGTGGATTTCAAACTCTTTTTTTGCACTAAAATAATCTCAGGCTTTAATTCAATTTTTCCATGAACTTCTTGAAGTCCCCTAGGATGTGTGCGTCTGTGCATGCGATTTTGTAATTTTGTTTTATCTTTTCTTCGAGTGTTTTTATGGTTTCATTTTTCACACATCAATTTTGAATCCATTGGGGACCTCTCTGGGTAGACAGCGTGAGGTGTAGGCCCACCTTTGTTTTTTCTGGATGATATCACTCCTTACTGGCACGTGTGTTTCTGCCAGGCTTTGGGATGCCCTCCTTGGCATCTGTAGTTGTACTGGGGTCTGCCAGCAGCGGCCGGTGTGGTCGGTGTGGTTGTTCTTTGTCCAGCTGCTGAGCTGCCATGGAGTGGCCCTTCTGCATCTTTGCTCAGACACAGTGGGACCCTGGAGTGAAGAGGGAATGGGGACTCTGTCAGTGGACCTGTGGGGCTGGGACACCTGTGCTGCCAAGACATCAGCAGGAATCGCCGCTCCCCTCTGGCCCTGCTTCCTTGCTACTCTCAGCCCTAAAGGAAGAGAGTGCCTAGAGGGCCTGTTTGGCTCCCCTCAGATCCTGGGGGCAGGAGGTCTGGTACAGGGGGCACCCCGCCTTCTCCCTGGGATCTCATGGTGGGCCCAGTCTGCTCTGGGATTACCCAGGGGCCAGCCTCCCCTTCAGGCTCCATCTCTTACCTGTGCCTGCCAGGTCTGTCCACCCACCTGCCCCAGCCCCTGCTTGACTCAGGTGTTACAGGTCACAGTTGGGAGAAGGGGAGAAGCAGGACACGTGTAAGCTGCCTTGTTCCCAGAGTCCCCAGCCCCAGAGCTGCATCTTAAAAGGAGAAAAATGACTTTGTCTGTGATAGATTGGCGGGGAGGGAAGGCTAGAAGGGCAAATCTGTTAGGAACAGTAAGGATGCAAAGTGGCAGGAATGTTCCAGGGAGACTCTTTTTATTTTTATTTATTTATTTACATTATTTTAAATTGCTCGGGCCGGCAGACGGCATGATGGTTAAGGGCGCTGGACTCTCACATGGCTAACCACAGTTCAAGTCCCGGACCTGGCAGCTTGCTTTCTCGCTTTCCCTCCTTCTCTCTCTCTCTCTCTCTCTATCTCTATCTCTATCTCTCTCTCTCTCTCCCCCTCTACGGGTGCTTGAGAGAGAGAGAGGGAGAAAATGCTCCCAATGGGGTGTGGTCACACTGCAGGCTTTTTTCTCTTTATTTCTCTGACCTGTCAGGATTCGGGGCACACATGTACTTGGGGTGTCTTCCAAGTCACCAAGGCTACAATCCAGCCACGTGGATCCTTATGCACTGTGCGTAACCATCATGCTACGCAGCAAGAGATCCCTGCTGGGTACCCTTTTTACTTTTTCATATGAAATTTTTCAAGCATACAGGAAAGTAAAAATAATATTTTAGAAAATGAAAACAATTATACTTATTACCTAAATTTAACAATATTTGCCACGTGTATTTCTATTTTGCTAAAGGGTTATAATTCCAGGCATCATCACATTTCAGCCTTGAAAATTTCAACCTGTGTTTCTGCAAAATTATATTTTTCTCCATAATCACCCTACTGTTATATAACTAACAAAATTAACATTAATTAATTAATGATTTAGATTTTTGCCATAGGGCATATGCACTTGCTAGAGAGAGTCAGAGAGGGAAGGTGAGAAATCACTCCCCAGGGAGAATGGCCATGCTGCAATTCCTTCTCCATTCTCCTCCTGGGGTTTTTGGCACGCATACGCATGTACCCAGTGTAATTTTCAAGCTACTGGGCCCAGGACTTGAACCACAGTCATATGGGATCCAGTGTCCAAACTACTATGTCACCTGCTGGCCCCAACATTAATTTCTTAATGTCATCTAACAACCAGGCCATAGTCAAATTCCCACTGTCATCCTAAAGCATCTCTCTCTTGTTTATTTGAACCAGGATCCAGTCAAGAACTAAATGTTGCATCTGGTCCTTTTTCTCCCTCTCTCTTTTTCATAGTTGACTTATTTCTTCCACAAGTGAGAGAAACAGAGAGAGAGAGAGAGAGAGTGATAGCACCTCAATAGGGTCTTGATGCCATGATCCACACCCAGTCTCATCCCGGCTCAGGACATGGCACATATGGGTCAGGCTCTCAGAATGTCACTAGCTTACTGCTGTGCTAGCCCTCTGGCCCTTAAATCTGTCCTGGGACTGGCAGATGACATAATGGTTACATCACTGGACTCCCACGTAGTTGACCACAATTCGAGTCTTGCATCCATCAGCTTAAAATTCACACTGGGCGCGTGTGCATGCATGCCCAAAATCCCAAGAAGAGAATGGAGGAGAAGGGATTGCGGCGTGGCCATCCCCCCTGGGTGTGATTTCTCGCTTTCTGTCTCCCTGGTGAGTACACACTCCCTACAGCAAAACTTTCTTTAAAAAAAAATAAGAAAAAAAGAAAGGAAGGAAGGAAGGAAGGAAGGAAGGAAGGAAGGAAGGAAGGAAGGAAGGAAAAAAACCCCCAACACTGACGTCCAGGAGACCAGACCTCTTGCCCTGTGTGTGCCCATCTGAGAGGTCTGTTTGTATCCACGGCTGTGTGACCTGGGGACTGGTAGGTGGAGGGCTTAGCTGGGTATACGGATGGAGCTGGGAGTCATGGACCTACAGCTGTTGCTCTCAGGAGGGCAGAGAGAGAAGCAAAGTGAGACACTGAGGGGCTGGGCGAGGGTGTGGAGCCCACAGAGCCGAGAAGAAACCGCCAGAGAGGACAAGACCAAGAGCCGTGGTCTCAGGAAGCCTAAGGAGGAGAGGATTCTAAAGAGTGAACACCAGGGAACTCAGGCCAGAAGAGGACCGGATTTGTCATCAAGGAAGTTGCGAGAAGCCTCCCGAGCAGTGCCCTGGGTGTCTAAGTGAGGTGCCAGGGAAGTCGGCTCAGGAAATAGGAGGCCAGGTGGTGGGGCAGTGGTAACACAGCTGGACCCACATGGGCAAGGTCCTGGGTTTGCGTCCTGTGACCTCCCTGAGTCTGCTGGGCACGTGAATGCCCCTGAGGCAGACTAGTTGAGACAGAGTGGATCGCAGCAAGAGGTCCCTGCTGGGCGCCTCTCAAATAAATAAATGTGCTTTTTCTTTTGTTTCTAGAGGGAAGGTGTGCTTGCCAAACAAAGAGAGACTGATAGAGAGAGGGGGAGAGGGAGAAAGCACCCCCCAATGGGGCATGGCCATGCTGCGATCCTTTCTTCTTCATTTCTTTACCCTGCCAGGGCTTGGGGCACACATGTTTATGCACATGCAGTATGTTTTTCAAACTTCTGGGGCCAGAATTCAAACCACTCAGCCATGTGGGCTTCAGCTCTCTTAACCACCAGGCCATGGGGCCAACTAAATTTAAAAAGTCTATGGGGCCAGGCAGGTGGCGTGGTGGTTAAGGCACTGGATTCCCACATGGCTGGCTGCGGCTCAAGTCCTGGACCCGGCAGCTTGCTTTTTCTCTTTCCCTTTCTCTCTCTCTCTGGTCAAATTAGAACAATAAAAAGAGGGTCAGGTCCATGGCCTAGTGGTTAGGAGAGGTGGATCCCACATGGCCAATTGCACAGTTCAAGTCCTAGACCTGGCAACTAGAGAAACATACCAGTAGCATGTGTGTGTGTGCTCAAACTCCCCAAAAGAAGGACAGATGGAGGAGAAGAGATTGTGCTGTGACCATGCCCCGGGGGGAGGGGTGCTTTCTCCTTCCCCTCTTTCTCTATTTCTCTCTGGCAAGCACATGCCCCTCTAGCAAAAGATAAAAAATAAAAGTGACCTACGTTTAGGAAGAAAAAAGAGAAGAGAAAGAGAACAGTCATTTAAAGGGGGCTGCAGAGCTGAGCCAGGGGCAGGGGGTGGGAGGACTCTTCTTTGTGGGGGCGGCTTTTCCTTTTTAAGATGGAGAGATCTTGCATTTACTGAAACATCAAACTGGCAAAGGTAGTCGGGAGGAAGAGGTTGGAGACCTGAGATAAGGCCACTTCCAAACAAGTGGGAGGCTCCAGGTTTCCGCCATCTTTGGCCCAGGCCGAGGGTGCTGGCTTGGACAGAAGGCCCCTGTACCCTCCACTGGGGGAGGGAGAAGAAACGTGGGTGCAGGGGCAGGTACAGTTGAAGGGCTGGGCAGGAGGTGACCTCCCGTGGGCACACGTCCTACCTCCCTAGATTGGCCCTTACCATGGCCCCTGCTGGCTGGGAGGTTCCTTGATGGACCATTTCTGATCCCTCCCGGCCCCAGCGGGCCTGCTGCCAGCCTTCCTTAGACACAGGTGCTGTGAGCTGGTCAGGGGGCCCCACCCGGATCCAACCCCGCCCTGGAGGAGCAGGTCAAGCAGGCAGCCCCACGAGGTCACCCAGAGGCCAGGCTGAGTCTGGTGCTGCGGGCACCAGAGAAGCAGAAGTGTAGCTCCGCTTTTCCCCGGGTCGGGTCGCAGTGGGCGTGGGAACGCAGGCTTGCTCAGCTCATTCTCAGAAACTGGCCCTGGGGGCTGGGGCCAGGCGAAGCAATGGTAGCCCCATTGTTCAGGTGATGAAACCAAAGCCCAAAATTCTACCAGCTCAGAGAAGCTGAGGCAGAGTCTGCATAAGAACTCAGGGCTCGGGACCAGCAGTTAGTATAATGGCTATGTCACTGGACTCCCATATAGTCAACCGCGGTTCGCGTCCCAGGCCTTGTGGCTTAAACTCGCACCGGGCATGTGTGCATGCGTGCCCAAGATCCCGGGAGGAGAATGGAGGAGAAGGGATTGCGGCGTGACCATCCCCCTGGGGAGTGATTTCTCGCTTTCTGTCTCTCTGTCTCTCTCTGTCTTTCTGGCGAGCACATGTGCCCTATAGCAACCCCCCCCCCCCGCCCCCAAATAAAAAGAACCCAGAGTCCTGGACTCCTTTGTTCTTTTTTCCTTCTCTTTATGTTAATTTTATTCATGAGCATGACAAAGACAGGCATCCTCAAAAGGATCTCAGAACCAGGCAGTGGCATGGTGGTGAAGACATTGGACTCCCACATGGCCAACTGTGGTTTGATTCCTGGACCTGGCAACTTGAAACTCACACTGGGTGTGTGTGCGTGTGTGCCCAAAATCCCAAAAGGAGAATGGAGAAGGGATTGCAGAATGGCCATCGCCTCTGAGGGGGTGATTTCTCATTTTCCTCCTCTCTCTCTCTCTCTCTCTCTCTCTCTGACTCTGACTCTCTCTCTATCTCTCTCTCTGACTCTGACTCTCTCTCTCTGGCGAGCACATGTGCCCTATAACAAAAACAAAAAAAGAGTCTTATCACATCATGGTCCCCTGCCTCCAGTCCTCCAATTTGTCAGGATTTTGGGCGCCTACCGGCGCCTAGTGTGTTCCTGGTCAACCAGAGATCCAAACCCACGGCTGGCCATATGGCTTCCAGCATTCAGTTCAGCCTGCCACTGCCAGTGCCCCACAGCTGGACCCTCTTTGTTCCTTTGTTTATTTTTAGAGGGTTTTGTCTCAGGGTACATGGGCTCACCAGAGAGAGAGAGACAATGAGAGGGAAAGCAAGAAATCACTCCCCACCCCGGAAGGATGGCCACACCGCAATCCCTTCTCTGTTGTCCTCCTGGGATCTTGGATATGCATGCACATGTGCCCAGCATGAGTTTCTTTCTTTTCTTTTATTTTCTTTTATTTTCTTTTTCTTTCTTCTTTTATTTATTTATTTATTTATTTATTTGTTTTTTGGAGAGGTTTTTTTGCTATAGGGCGTGTGCGCTCACCAGAAAGACAGAAAAAGACAGAGAGACAGAAAGTGAGAAATCACCCTCCAGGGTGGATGGCCACACTGCCATCCCTTCTCCATTCTCCTCTCAGGATCTTGGGTATGCACGCACATGCACCTGGTGTAAGTTTAAGCCACTGGGTCCAGGACTTGAACCGCGGTCGACTACATGGAAGTCCAGCAACATAGCCATTATGGCTAATGCTGGTCCCCTGCCTGGCATGAGTTTCAAGACACCAGTCCGAGACTCGAATCATGGTCGGCCATGTGAGAGTCTAGTGACACAACTGCTATGCCATCTGCTGGCCTCTCCCTTTTTTCCTTTTAATCAAGTGAAGCTGCCACCCCAAACCCACGAGAAGGGTCTCACCTAAAGCGTTAAATTTGGAATCTCTCACTACCTCCGTGCAGCACTGAGCCGTGGCACCTCACCCAGGCTGTGCAGCTAATCCCCCGAAAACCTTCCACTGAAGTGCTTTGCCCAGACCCCAGACCCAACCAGCGCCATCAGATCTCAGAGGGCTGAACTCCCCAGGAATTCTGCAGCCACGGGACCAGGGCCCTGAAATGTGATCCCCAGTCCCCCTTCCCTGCATATTGCTGACCATGTAGTTCTGGGCTGGGCCGGGGTGGCTACAGAGTGAGGTTCAGCCTCTGTTCCGCGGAAGGTGTGACCAGGAGGAGGGACCCACTGGGTGATACTAGCGGATGGGATCCTTGAGACAGGGAACACATTCCCTCCAGCCCTCCCTGCTCCAGCCTGGGTGGCCAGGCTGACTGAGTTGACAAAGGAGCGTGTGCCCCTCACCAGCCCTTAGCCAGGCCTGGGCTGTCACTGGTCTGAGGACATCTCCCCTGTCTAGCCCAGAGGATAGGATTTGCCTACCGCACCTGCTCCTGCCCCAGTGCACCCTGTGGGTTCAGAGAGAAGGGCTTAGGAGAGGGAGGGCTCCCTCTGAGGGGAGAGGGCAGTTGCAGCCGGTCTGTTCTGGCGCTTCCCCTCCCTCCCCCAAGGGCCTCTCAGTGGTGTGAGGTTGTGGCTGAGGGAGAGGACCCCACTGGGGAGCTGCTGTGGTCACCACCTCCTCTGGTGGTGGCAGTGGCAGAGGTGGGGGAGGCTCAGACTGTCATGAGAGCCAGCACGTGCCACCAAGAGCGGGAACCCCTGGGAGACCCGTCCTCACCTGGGGAAGGGAAGCCAGCGAGATGCTGACTGCTGTTCTGCCATCCCCCACACTGTCCCTGCCTGCAGGGGGACCCTGTCCCTTGTTCTGCCTTCAGGGCAGTGCCGAGGGTTTGGTTCCCATGCCTGACTCCTCCTTCCCCCCCTCCCCTACTCAGCTCCTCCCTGGTGACTCAGTTTCTGACCCTCCTGGAACTTACAGAGGCTATTTCTGTCTCTGGGCCTGGCTCCGGCTCCCTGTAGTGTGGGTGTGGGTGTGTATGTGCGTGCGCATGTGTACACGTCTGTGTGTATCCACCTGTCTGTCTCTTGGTGGAAACAGGGTCACGGATGTGACAAGCAGGGGATTAGCCTGCCTGTGGAGGCCTGGGCTTTTAAGTCCAGTTGGACACAGGAGAGGGGGGGACATACAGAGCCCCTGAGGGCAGAGGAGGGCATGGGTCCTGGAACATCTCCCAATGTGCTTCCTCCATTGTCCACACCCCAGAGCCACCAGGCCCGTCTCCTTGTCCGGAGCCCACAGAGGGTGCAGGAGAGAAGAGGTCTTAGGGACTGAGCAGGGAGAAGGAGCAGGGATGGGAAAGGTAGAACAGGCCAGAGCTGTGGCAGGAGGCCAGGTCAGAGCCCGCACTGGGAGGGGCCGGGCAGCCGCTGCAGGAGCGCCTTCAGGTGAACTGTGCTCCTTGGGGTGGGGGTGGCACCTTTGAGTTGGCAGTCGGGGAGGGCCGCGGCTTCTCTCCCAGGGCTTGCTGTGTGCAGTGCCTGCCTGGGGTCTGAATGCCCGCAGGCATGAGGGGTGAAGGGAGGAGAGGCCAGGAGGATGACTGACCTGGGGAGGAAGGGCGGCTATGCCTGTCCCCTTCTCTGGGTCCTCAGAGAGTGGGGAGGGTGCAGGCACACTTACACACATTTGTGGACACCAGGCTGGGGTGGAGGTGCGCGTGGACACACGGTGTGGGGGGGGGGGGGCACATGCATCTGAGTGACCAAGAATGGAGGAGACAGACCCAGGTGGTCAGGCAGGCAGATGGTGGTGTGTCCAGAAGTCCTGCTGTCCTCCATGGGACAGCGGATTCAGACACCAGCCCCACCTACTGCCACGTCTGCCCGGGCCCCTTCCTCTTTGGGAGCCCCTCCCGTCCTCCCACAGCTTCCTCTTTCCCTGCGTATCCACGCTGGGCCTTGGGGGAGTTGACAGCCACGCGTTGTCCTGCTTCTGCCCAGGAGCTACTCCAGGCCAGCCCAGCTGCCACTTGGCCAGCCCTTCTCCTGCCCGATGGTGCCCAGGTCTGTCCCCACGGGGGACCCAGGCTCATCCTCCCTCTGAGTACCTGCCCCCTGGCTGTGTCTGGGCCTGGAAGTCAGAACTCACTATGAGCATAGCACTGAGTGGGGCAGTCGGTGGTCTCCGAAGCATCAAAATACCTGCACCGGAAGCCCCCACCCCACCCCGTCTCAGGCAGCACTTCCGCAGCCCTGACAGGAAATGGGCTGGAGTCACAGCCTCCCGCCATCTCAAGGCAACTTCTCGTTTCCCTCTCACCCTGTACCAGCCCCGGGGTTGTGCCCCTTGGCTCCACCCCCCAAACCTTCCCAGGCTCTGTCCCAGGCTCTGTCCCAGCCGCTCAGAGGGGACAGATGGTGGACATGATTGCCAAACTGACCAGGAGGCAGAGTCGGGCCCTGAAGGCACAGGTAGGGGACACTGGCGTTAGGGGGAGAGCTCAGTCTCTGACGCGGGTGGCTGAGGGGCCTCTGGGCTGAGGCTCCCGGTTCAGAACCGAAGTCTCATGGAGGTTGGGGCTCGTCCTTCTCTCCCCTTTCCTTCTCAGAGGTCCTGCCTGGCTAAGATGGGCCCCAGAGGCCCTGCCCGGCTAAGATGGGCCCCAGAGAGATGCCAGGTGGCCCTGAGAGAGGCAGCCCTGCCACTTGCTGTGGAGGAGAGAAGGGGACTGGAGACAGGGGAGCTCTGCAGGGAGGACGTGCTGCCCCCCACTCCCACAGCTGGGTGTGGTCAGGGAGGCCCTCTTGGAGCTGCCTTCTGGCCCAAGGTGGGAAGACCACTTCTCCTTCCCACTCAGTGTCCCCTGTGTCTCCAGACGCAAGCCAAGAGCTCTTGGTGTGGCTGGCTGGGTGTCCTCTGAGCCTCCAGCACTGGAGGGCCGGGAGGCAGGGCCTGCTGTACCCCCTGGAAGGCCCGAGGGCACAAGAGCCATGGAACCCAGCCGAAGCTCTGCTGGGGGAAGGTACTGCGGGATGCCGTAGAGAGTCTTAGACTGCAGAGGGGCTGCGAGGACACTGCTGTCCCTGACAGGGAGTGGACGCTGCATGCTCACCTCCAGGAGGGCCTCGCCACCTCCTGAGGCAGCCTGCGGCTCTGGGCAGCCCAGTCCTCGGACCGCTTCCTCCCAAGGGGCGTCCCCCCCACTCCCGCTCCCATGGCGATTCTGCACTTTCTCTTCCTTGTGACAACTCTGTCGTCGTGGGGACCTCATCGTCTACCTCCCAAATCTCTGTCCCTGTTGGGGGTGTTCCTGAGGGTGAGATCCCCATCAGCCCTTCCAGCCCAGGACTCCCCATGGACTGAGGGCCAAGGCCAGCCATCGGCAGGGAAGCCCCTGCTCCGAAGTGCTCTGCTCCTTCGCCGGCTCATCCAGCACCTGTGTGCCCTCCCAACCCCTGCCCTAGGGGACAGCCAGGCCGCTGCCTCAGTGGGTCCAGCTAGGGGAGGGAGAAGGTGTGTGTGTCTGGCTCATCCCCCTTCCTCTCCTGCCGCTTCCATCCTGGCCTCCTGAGGAGTCTCCTGGTTTCCGTGACCCAAACCCTTGTTCTCGGAAGTTGTTGCTCAGAGCTCACTGTCTGTCCAGGAGTATCAGGTGTGTCTGTTGCTCAAGTGTGGCAGGGATGGCCACGTACTCAAGACTGGCTGTGCAACTTCGGGCTTCACCCGCCTGCTCGGGTGGGACAAACGGAGTCAATGACATCCTCCTGAGTCTTGCTCTCCAGAAACTCCTGCCCAGTGACCAGCAGTTAGTGTAATGGCTATGTCACTGGACTCCCATGTAGTCGACTACAGTTTGAGTCCCAGACCTGGTGCTTAAACTCACGCTGGGCACGTGTGCGTGCATGCCCAAGATCCTGAGAGGAGAGCGGAGGAGAAGGGATTGCAGCGTGGCCATGTCCCCGCCGCTGTCTCTCTCTGTCTTTCTGGCGAGCACACGTGCCCTATAACAAAAACCTCTCCCCAAAAAAGAGAACCTCCTGCCTTTTGGGGCAGGGATGGTGGGCGTATGGGTGGACATCTGACCCACAGAGGAGATTGCCATGGGGATACCACAGGATGGCTGTGGCAGGGAGGAAGGAGAGGTAGAATGGAGGGCCCCGCTTCAGCCACACAGGAGCCTGGAGGGGTGAGGACAGGAGAGAGGACTATGGGATGGATGTCCGCAGCTCTCCCTGCTGCTTGTCCCTGGGGTCTCACTCTGCCTAAAACTGCCATTCATGCCCCCTTCTCTGATGACATTTTTGTTTTCTTGCTCCACAGTGATTATCACTGACGAGCCGTGCATCTCACTTCTCAGCTCCCGTGCACACTCACGTGCGCTGGAGGGTCACCCTGCGAGGGCAGGGCCTCGGGCCCGTTTGTTCGCTGCTGCGTTCCCAGGGTCTGTGCAGTCTGGCACAGAACAGGAGAATCTGTGTGGGAGGAACGAATGATTTTAGGCACCTGCTTAGGGCCCAGGGACAGGCCGCTGTGAACACTTGCTTCCCCTCTTGAGGAGTTTACAGCTTAGCCAACAGAGGAACTTCTGTGATTTGTTTTGTTTTGTTTTTATTTTGTCAGAAGTGCATGCACTCATAGGAGAGAGAAGAAGAGTGAGAAACCACCCCCCCCGCCATGGGGAATGGGTGTTCTGCAATTTCTTCTCCTTTCTGGATTTTAGAAATTCATGAACACACTTCCTGAATGTTTTTGGAACCATCAGGTCTGGGACTTAAACCTATCAGTTGACCATCCCGCCATCTTAATAACCATGAACTTCTGTGATTTAAAAATAGTTTTATTGGCGGGGGAGGGGGGCAGCAGGTGGCTAGGTAGCTTTAAGGCACTAGACTCCCATATGATGACCTCAGTTTGAGATTCAGACCTGGTGGCTTGAAACACACTGGGTGCGTGTGCATACATGCCCCAAATCCCAGAAGAATGGAGGAGAAGGGATTGCAGTGTGCCCATCCCCCCAGGGGGTGATTTATTTCTTTCTCTCTCACTGTTTTTCTCTGTCTCTCTAGTGAGCACATAACCTTAAAAAAAAAAAAAAAGTTTTGGGGACCAGTAGGTGGCATGGTGGATAGGCTGGACACTCCCACATGGCTGACCATGGTTCGAGTCCTGGACCTGGTGGCTTGCTTTCTCACTTCCCCTCTTTCTCTCTCTCTCTGTGTCTCTCTCTGTCAAATTAAAAAGAAATGAATGAATAAATAAACTTTTTTTAAAAAAGTATTATTGGGCCAGCAGGTAGCATAGTGGTTAAATTGCTGGATCCCACATGGCCAACTCTGCAGTTTGAGTCCCCAACCCTGTGGCTTGAAAAATACACTAGGCACATGTGTGCACATACCCAGAATCCTGAGAGGAGAATGGAGGAGAAGGGATTACAGTGTGGCCATCATGCTGGAGGATAATTTCTAATTATTTCTGTCTTGTGTGGGCATGCGCCCTATGACAAAAATCTAAGAGGAAAAAAAAGGAGTTTTATTGTGGTCTTTTTTTTTTCGAGAGAGAGGTTTTTGCTATAGGGCAACGTGCACTCGCCAGAAAGACAGAGAGAGACAGAGAGACAAAAAGTGAGAAATCACCCCCCAGGGGGGATGGCCACATGGCAATCCCTTCTCCTCCATTCTCCTCTACAGATCCTGGGCACGCACGCACATGCGCCCAGCGTGAGTTTAAGCCATCAGGTCCAGGACTCAAACCATGGTTGACTACATGGGAGTTCAGCGACATAGCCATTATGCTAACTGCTGGTCCCTGCAGTCTTTTTGTTGTATGAACACAAAATGTTTTATAGCCCCTGGGAAAAAGAATTT
The DNA here is from genome assembly GCA_026018925.1 of Tupaia tana. Taxonomy (NCBI): domain Eukaryota; kingdom Metazoa; phylum Chordata; class Mammalia; order Scandentia; family Tupaiidae; genus Tupaia; species Tupaia tana. Next base: position 51,809,921 of record JAKSZU010000011.1, on the reverse strand, counting down.
TCAGTAAATTACAAAAAATCTAAAGCATTCCTTTAATTTTATAATTCTTTACTGTGGAAAAGCTCAGGATGTCAGTTCTGTTTTAAATAAGAGAACTGATAACTGAGCAAGGAAAAGTACCTTAGATTGTAAGGTTCTTGCTTTAATAAAAACGTCTTAAGCAGTAGGAAGAAAAGTTTTATTGTACAAAATGCTGAGACTGCAGAAAAGTTTAAAGAAAAAATATGAAACAAAATCAAATCCAGCCCTCTATAATTTCACTTTCCAGAGAAGACCTCTTAACATTTTGGAAGTTTCCTGAAAGATACAAAATTAGAATTATGCTAATTATTTCATTTTGAAATCTGCTCCCAATGCCCAGCCTCCCCCCACTCCCTGATTATGATATATTCTTAGCAAACAGTGTTAATCCCTACCTGCTATTCTGCTGCCTGGGGTTTGAAAGTGGAGTTGTCTGCTCCCCTACTGGGCTAAGGGTCCTGGACTGAGTGGCAGGGAGGGATCTCAGGGAAGGTCTGGGACCTGGCACCTGAGCTAAGTCCTGAAGAAGACACAGGAGTCAGCCAGGTGAGAAAGAGGTGGAGGTGGGCCCAGGCTAGCTGCCCATGAGCCAAGGCCAGGAGGAGACACAGCAGAGGGTGGGGCCCTCTAGTAGCTGGGTGCTACTAGAGCTTAAAGTTCAAGACAAGGACAGGAAATGAAGCAGAAGCACAGGCAGGTGACAGACTGCTGGCCTGCCTCTCCCCTGGTCAAGGGCTTAGACTTCGCCCTGCAGCCAGCAGGAAGCCAGGAGGTGTCATCAGGAGAGCTTCTGGTCTGTGAGGCTGTTGAGTGACAGGCTTGTACTCTGCCGTACTGAGCCCAGCCGTCCCCACTTCCCTTTGTAGAAGGAAAGGGACTTGCTTTTCTTTGCCCCTCTCTTCTCCAGCCCATCTGGTTGTCACCTCTCTCTTCCTTTTAAAAGGAATTGAGATTGATTATAACATCTGCAGACCCCACAGAGGGCAGTTCCAGCCCCAACACTGATAGCAATCCCAGAGCTCTCTGGGCTGGGAGGGAAGGAGGCCCAGGAGCCCTCAGCAGCTGGTCATAACATGCAGCAGGGCTCTGAATAAGGACAGGGAAAAGGGACAGAGGGACGGGTCCCAGGTCCCTGTTCTTGCCCAGTCTCTGACTTGTTTCTGTGTGCATAGCTGTGGGAACCTTGTTATCAGTATTTTATTGTTCATGAATAATTAATGTCATTGCCCCACCCTTCTGGGGCACTAAATATTTTACAAAGCACTTTCAGGAACATTTCCTCATTCTCATGTCACTACAGTTTTCAGAATAAACAGAGCAGACATTTTACACCCAGGGAAACTAAGGCAGAGAGCTGTGACTTGCTGCAGGTCGCGCGGGTGGCAAATGGCAGAGTCTGAACTGTGCAACCCCGGAGGTCCCCTGAAAGGAAGTTCCCTGAAAGTCAGTCTCCTTCCTCCTGTAGCAGGTGGACGACCCCCCGGAGCCTGTGTATGCAAACATAGAGAGACAGCCTCGGGCCACGTCTCCAGGCGCTGCCACGGCCCCCCGCTCCGGCCCGGTGTGGGAGACGCACACGGACGCGGGCACCGGGCGCCCCTACTACTACAACCCGGACACCGGCGTGACCACTTGGGAGTCGCCCTTCGAGGCTGCCAAGGGCACCGCCAGCCCGGCTACGTCCCCGGCCTCTGCCTCGGTGGGCAGCCACGAGAGCCTCGAAACCGAGTGGGGCCAGTACTGGGATGAGGAGAGCCGCAGGGTATTCTTCTACAACCCACTGACCGGCGAGACGGCTTGGGAGGACGAGCCCCAGAACCAGCCCGAGGACGAGCCAGAGGACGAGGGCGAGATGCAGCCGGGCATGAGTCCCTGCAGCCCCAGGGACCAGCGGGTGAGGGGCGGGGTCTGGTGGGCGGGGCCATCCGAGCGTCCCTGACCCCGCCTCCTGCTCGCACAGCCCCAGGGTCCAGAGGGGCGGGACCAGGGTGGGCGGAGCTTTCTCGGAGTGCCTCAGACCCCGCCTCCTGCCCCCTCGGTCCCCGGTACCAGTGGGTGAAGGGGTTGGCCTGGTCTGAAAGGGTGTGGGTAGTGGCCCCAGCGCACTGAGAGTCTGTAACCTCACCTCCTGCTCCCTGCAGCCCCCCACGCCCGAGACTGACTACCCTGAGCTGCTGACGAGTTACCCCGAGGAGGACTATTCCCCCGTGGGCTCCTTGGGTGAACCGAGTCCCACCTCTCCCTTCACTACACCCCCCGGCTGGTCCTGTCATGTAGGCCCTGACAAGCAGACGGTCTACACCAACCACTTCACCCAAGAGCAGGTAGGCGCCGCCACAGAAGGGTCCAGACCCGCACAGGGTGGCTCCCCCAACGCCCCTCGCTGGTAGCTCTAAATGCAGATGAGTCACCAGCCCCTGCCCTGCCATCCCCTGGGCGGCCTGGGAATCTAGTTGGAGGAAACCGCCCCCCACCAGCGGCTGGGCCCTGACATTCCTCTCCCCACAGTGGATGAGGCTGGAGGACTCACAGGGGAAGCCCTACTTCTACAACCCAGATGATGCCTCTGTCCGGTGGGAGCTGCCCCAGGTAACCAACTGGGGGTGGAGGGGGAGTGTTGGGGAGAGAAGAGACTTTATATGACAGTGGCTTTCTCCCCAGGTCCCTGTTCCTGCCCCTCGAAGCATCCGCAAATCCAGCCAGGACAGTGACACTCCAGCCCAGACTAGCCCCTCAGAGGAAAAGGTAAAGGAGGCACTTGGGTCCTGGCAGGACCACCACAGAAGTGGGGGGATAGTTTCAGGAGGTCCTGGGGGCAGGGACTGGCGGGATGTGGGATGTATCTGATTCCCCCAGCCACCCCAGCGCCAGGCCCCAGAGGTATGCGAGGTTGGGAACTGGGAGGAAATCTCTCCTTCTGCAGCTGCTGGGGTGGGGACAGCTCCCCAGCCAAGTGGCTGGGCCTGACAGCTGCTACCACCTGTGGTTTACCCTTAATTCCCACGCCCTTTCCCTTCTCTCTCTTAGATCAAGACCCTGGAAAAGGCAGGGGTGCTGCATCGCACCAAGACGGTGGACAGGGGAAAGCGGCTCAGGTGAGGACCCGTCCATACCCAGAGCAGTGCATGGAGGCCTCGATGGTGAGGTGCACCGAGCACTTCCATGTGCCAAGCTCTTGATATCCTCACAGCGACTTCATGAGAGGTCCTTGAGGAAAATGAGGCACTGAGAGAGAGAGAGCGACTCGCCCAAGGGCCCCTGGCTCCCAGGTGTTAGAGTCAGGAGTCTAGCCCTGACAGTCCGGAGCCCAAGCTGTGTTCTTAAGCTTTGTGCCATATTCCTGGGAGTGCAAGGGGGACCTCTGCCTAGGACCAGATCTAAGCCCGGCCTCCTTCCCTCTCCCACCCCTGTCTAGGAAGAAGCACTGGAGTGCCTCCTGGACCGTACTGGAGGGCGGCATCCTGACGTTCTTCAAAGACTCCAAGACCTCAGCTGCAGGCGGCCTGGTGAGGCCCAGCCCAGGCCACCCCATCTGCTCTCCCTCTAATGGGGCTCTGGAAAGGCCAGGTCTGAGCTAGCACTGCCTGAGTGCCAGAGCAGCTGGGCCTCGGCAGGGTGGCAGCAGTGCATTCACCCTAGCACACCGGCACCAGCCATCTTGGGATGGGAAGCAGACCTTGGGAGCCAGGGGGGACTCTGGGCGCACCTGTGTACAGGGAGGTGGCTGTGCTCCTCTCTCCTTCCTCTTGTGTGGGCAGCAGTAGAGGACACGCCAGGCAGCAGGCTATGTGGGTAAGACGCACTAGGATTTCTGGGTTCCCGGAACCCTTGGGCCCCTTTCCCCAGAGCTGCTGGCTGGCCATGCCAGGGACCCCATCCTGTCCCTAGAGCCAAAGGGCACTGGTGGCCCAGAGCCTGGGTGCTGTAGCAGGCCCTATGAGCTGAGGGCCCCTGTAACCTGCCCCCCACCTGCCTTCCTGTCCCACAGAGGCAGCCTTCCAAGCTCTCTACCCCCGAATACACAGTGGAGCTGAGGGGAGCCTCTCTCACCTGGGCCCCCAAAGACAAATCTAGCAAGAAGAATGTGCTGGAGGTGAGTGGGGGGGCTGGGGAAAGGAGGAGAGGGCCTGCCGATAGTCTGGGACCCTGGTTGCAGACAGGCCCCAGAAGGAGGTTCTGGAGAGAGCTAGGACTGGAATTCTTAGAGCTAAAGGTCAAAGCTGTCCCCACCAGGGGGTCTTCCCATAGTTTCTGGCATCAGACATCCTGCAGTTCCCTCTCCAGTCCTGGCCCTGGAGGTGGTGGAGATGAAACTGTCATGCTTAGAATGGCAGCCCTCGTCCCAGCCCGAGAGAAATGGACTCAGTCCCTGGCTGCTTACCTGGCAGGCTGGGCTGCGACACCAGGTTCCATCTAGGCAGTGCCCCCAAATGAATATGCCAGGGTAGGGGCCAAGCTTGTGAGGGTCCCCCAGCAGGAAGAGAGAAAGACCCAGGCGAGAGTCCTGATGGCACCACAGCCCTCACTGTCCATGTGTCATCTTGCTTATAAACTATTCTGATCCCACTTCAGTCCCTGACAGTTCCGAGGCAGATCCCAACAGAAACTCATGGAAAAGCCACTGAAAAGCCAGGACTAGGTACAAGTGGGAAATGGGGGCAAGGTGCAGGTGATGGACAGCTGCTAAGGTGGTTGCTGAAAAACTTTAGCTCCAGTTTTCCTAGTAGCTAAGGTAAAAGGGAAGGGCTATCCGTTACATGGGTCTTACTGTTGGAAAAAATAGTAATAAAGCCTCAGATTTGGAGGTGATCAAAGCTTTTTCCTAACCCTTATATCTTGAAGAAATTTCTAGTGTGTCAAGCCTCCAACATGGGGCCGAGGGGGATGAGGCCAGTGGTCTATTAAAGAGTCCTTTGGAGGTTTAATTAGGGACCTTAGGGTTGAATATTTTGATGAAAGCCAAAAGTCTCACATTGTCACTCGGCTCAAAAAAGGCAATTCTGCAAGGAGCCTGAGCATATCATTTCCTTGTGTTTTGTTTTATTTTGTTTTTAATTTTTGCTATAGGATACATGTGTTTGCCAGAGACAGAGACAGGGAGAGACAGAGAGATAGAACATGAGGAACACCCGCCTCCTGGAAGATGACCACTGTCCTCTCCCCCTCCTCGAGATTTTGGGCATGCACACACACGTGCCTAGAGTGTTTTTCAAGCCACCAGGTTTGGAACCTAAATCACACAGTTGGCCATGTGGGATCAGCCACCTTAATTTCTGTGCCATCCACTGGTCCCAGTGTGTCATTTCCTGATGGTTCGCCAAGCTTCATTAAGTTTTTTTTTTTTTTTTGGAGAGGTTTTTTCGCTATAGGGCGTGTGCGCTCGCCAGACAGACAGAGAGAGACATAGAGACAGAAAGCGAGAACTCACCCCCCAGGGGGGATGGTCACGCCGCAATCCCTTCTCCTCCATTCTCCTCTCGGGATCTTGGGCACGCACGCACACGCGCCCGGCGTGAGTTGTAAGCCACCGGGTCCGAGACGCGAACCGCGGTCGACTACATGGGAGTCCAGCGACATAGCCATTACGCTAACTGCTGGTTCCCAAGCTTCATTAAGTTTTAAAACCAAAGTACCCATTCAGCAGAGTCAGAAAACCAGTTCATCTCATGTGCTAATCTGATCAGTAGGTCTGGAGCCTTCTTGAGAATTTTGGAGCCTTCCCCAGCCTTGGCAGGATGGAGTTCTATAATCAGATGACAGTGTCTGCCACAGTGTCAAATTGAGAGGGACATCACATTTGCTAGGCATGTTCATTCTCTGACCTTGAGGGATAACCTTCAAATAGCTCTCTGCAAACGTCTTTGGGTTTTTGACGGCAGTTTCAGGGTAGGCTTTTCTGGCAAGAGCTGGAAGGCAGATGGTACACATGGAAGGTGCTCAAGCCAATGAGGAGGCTGAAATGAGGAGCCCCCTGCCTCCTGGCTGGCCAGTAGCGTCCTCTCTCCACTTAGGGGTGACATGTGGCAATTGTAGGATTTTCCTTGAGACAGCCCGAACTGCCATCTCAGCAAGGGTGGATGGGTTAGTTGGGCCTAGAATTTCCCAGCAGGTCTTCCTCATCAGCCCAGAGCCCCAGGAGACTGCAGGAACAGCCCCCCGAGAGCAGTATACGTTGAAGGAGGAATATTTGGTGAAATACATTGCTTTGTGACTGGACGGCTTTGCTTTCTGTACAAACTTCCAAATATAAACTGATTAGCTTTCGAAAGAGCTGCTGGATACAATGATTGTTGTTGGGCCAGCCAGTGGCATAGTGGTTAAAGTGGCTGCATCTCACATGGCCAATATTGTGGTTCAAGTCCCAGACCTGGCGACTCAAAAAACATGCCAGATGTGCATTTGTGTATGCTCAGAAAACTGAGAGGAGTATGTCTATCCCTCCTGGGGGGTGTTTCCCTTTCTCTCTGTCTCTCTCCTGTGCATGCCCTGTAGCCCTATAGCAAAAAAATAAAAATAAAAAAGACTTAAAAAAAGAAAGAAAAGAAAAATGATTGTCATTGTAGGAGTGTTGTTGGGCTGTTCTCAAGGACAATAGAGGACAATAGACAGCAGGGTCCCTCCTGTCCACCGAGACTGGAATGAGGCTGTTCTCTCTACCTGTCGGAGGTTATTTTTTTCTTTTCCTTTTAAAAAGCAGTTTAAATGGTATTCAAGTACACATTTAAAAGGAGGGCAGTCGATGGGCATGTCTGTGACCCTGGCTAGTTGGGAGGCTGGGGGTGGGGTCGTAGTGTGGCCAGACCCTGTCAAGGATACTTCTCTCTTTCTCATGAGAGAAAAAAATAAACTTAAAAAAAAAAAAACAAAAAAAAAAAGGCGGGGGCAGTCAGAAGGCAGTCGTCTCTACAAGTGCTGTCTAGACGTGGTTCCTGTTGTCCTAGACGGTTTCTGCTGTCTCTCACTCACACTGGACTGAAGGGGCGGGTTGGTGGGAGCAGTGGGGGCTCCCTAGAGCCCTTGACTCTCAGACCCAGAGGCTCATGAGGGAGCCATCAGGTGGCCTCCCAAGGTGGCCTCCCAAGTCAGAAAGGGCTTTGAGCCTTCAGGCCTACAGTGGAGAGCTTCCTTCTCGCTGGCGTTGGGGCCTCCAGGCTGCAGAAGGTGAGGCAGCGCTCCTAGGTCCTCAGTGTTGGGGCAGGTCTAGGAGTGGCACCTGCTTTCTCCAGGATCAGCCATGATCTGCTTTCAGACCCTCTCCCCCCTCTTTTTTTTTTTTTTTTTTTTTTTTTTTGAGAGGTTTTTGCTATAGGACGCGTGCGCTCGCCAGACAGACAGAGAGAGACAGAGAGACAGAAAGCGAGAAATCATCCCCCGGGGGGATGGTCACGCCGCAATCCCTTCTCCTCCATTCTCCTCTCGGGATCTTGGGCACGCACGCACATGCGCCCGGCATGAGTTTTAAGCCACCAGGTCCGGGACGTGAACCGCGGTCTACTACGTGGGAGTCCAGCAACATAGCCATTACGCTAACTGCTGGTTCCCCCCCTCCTTTTTTTCACTGTTAATTCCAGCAGCCAGAGGTCTCCCACAGGAAGTTTCTCCCACTTTGATTTTTGCAGGCCTGTGCTCTGGGTAACACCTGCCATGTTCTCTGGCTTGGGAGGCGGGCTGGGGCCTGGGAAAGGGTGCCAGACATAGGGCTGTGCCGATCTGCAATGGCCGCTCTAACTGCGTGCCCTCGAGGAAGCTGCTAGAACTCGCTGGGCCTCAGCTTGCCCATCAGTAAACAGACACTGTCACCCACTGGCTTAAGTGAGGTGGAAAACCTTGGCCTAGAGGGAGGCCCTTGTTTCATTAAGCTCTGAGTTCCTGGGGGCAGGGACAGGTCACCTCCCTCTGTGTACCCCAGAGCAAAGCCAGAGAACCAGAGATGACAGACTGACTTGTGTCCCTCCAGCTGCGGAGCCGGGATGGCTCGGAGTACCTGATCCAGCACGATTCGGAGGCCATCATCAGCACCTGGCACAAGGCCATTGCCCAGGGCATTGAGGAGCTGGTAGGCAGAGCCTGGGGCCCTCGGGGCTGGAGGGCGAGGGTGGCCATTTGTTATGCTGGGCAGCCATGCCCACTCTGGGTGGGGTCCTCAGCTCAGGCACAGGGGGCTACATGGCACCAGTGGGGAAGAGCTGGGATGGCAGGATAGGCTGCTGAGGAAACCGCCTTCCTTCGTGAGTCCAGCCCTGGGTAGCTCTGCGGGTAATCCCCCCCCACCCCCCCCCAGTGAATGTGAGGACACACACTTCAGGAATTTCCCATTTCCAGGGAGACAAGACAAAAAGGAAATACTGAGAACCAATTTTGGTCAGAATGGCAGGCTGAAACTAGAAGATAACATTTTAAAGTTTTTGGTTTTTTTTTTTAACAGAGATTTTTGCCTTAGGGCATGTGCACTCACTAGAGACACAGAGACAGAAAGCGAGAAATCACCCCCAGGAGGGATGGCCATGCTGCAATCCCTTCTCCTTCATTCTCCTCTTGGGATCTTGGACACATGTGCACACACGCTGGGCATGAGTTTTAAGCTACCGGGTCCAGGACTCGAACTGCTGTTGACTATATGAAAGTCCAGCAACAGAACCATTATGCCATCTGCTGGTCCCAAATTTTTTTTTCTTTTTTTGGAGAGGTTTTTGCTATAGGGCGCGTGCGCTCGCCAGACAGACGGAGAGAGACAGAGAGATAGAAAGCAGGAAATCACCCCCCAGGGGGGATGGCCACGCCGCAATCCCTTCTCCTCCATTCTCCTCTCGGGATCTTGGGCACGCACGCACACGCGCCCGGCGTGAGTTTAAGCCGCGGGGTCCGGGACTCGAACCGCGGTCGACTACGTGGGAGTCCAGCGACATAGCCATTACGCTAACTGCTGGTCCCGGTCCCAAATTTTTAAAGGATTTAATTTGAGTCTACCATTTTGGGGATTCAAGATATTCATTGTATAAGTATAGATAGGGCAGATCTCTGACATCTGAAAATGATCTGGGGCTTTTTGACCCCTAATTCCCTATGAGCCAACACTGGGTGCAACTCCCGGCTGTATTCATAGAAGCAGGGATCCAGAGGCAGGAAGGTGGTGCTGGTGCAGTTGGCGATGCTCCAGGATGGCAGAGTTGCAATTGCAGCTTAGAGCTGGAGCCACATCTTGAGGAACAGTGACCTAGTGGAGTGTGTGCAGAGGAGCAGAGGAAAATACAGGCAGGGAGGCCAGGAACTGGCGGAGGGGTGGGGTAAGAAAGGGCGGGGTAGGGCAGAATAAGGCCCCCACCAACCTAGGGGCTCCACGCAGCCAAGACAGGGTCCCTGGTGGAGGGAAGGGGGACTGATCTGATTATGGGAAGAGACTTCTGCCAAGCCTGCTGGGAAGGCCTTTCGGATCCCTTGCTCTCCTGGGAAGGACCCCCCTCCACCCTCGGCGCTGGCCCAAGCCGCCGCGCTCGCTGAGGCTGCGTGGTTCCAGTCCGCAGACCTGCCCCCGGACGAGGAAAGTGAGAGCGGCAGCACGGACTTCGGGTCGCGCGAGCGCCTGGGAAGCTGGTGGGAGAAGGAGGATGACACGCGGTCGAGTGCAGGTGTGCGCAGGAGGGGTCGCTACGCCTCCGGGAGACTCATCTGGGTGGTGTATGCGGTGTGCCCAACCCAACGCCCGGGACTGACTCGCTCCTGCGTCCCTCTGCGGCAGCCGCGCCCACCTCGGGCCCTGGGGGCCTGGAGAGCGACTTGAGCAAGGTCCGGCACAAGCTCCGCAAGTTCCTGCAGAGGCGGCCCACGCTGCAGGCGCTGCGGGAGAAGGGCTACATCAAAGGTACCCGAGGCCGGACGCGGAGGGGGCGGGCAGGGCGGGGCGGCCGCCGGGCGGCGCTGACGAGCCTCTCCCCCAGACCAGGTGTTCGGCTGCGCGCTGGCCGCGCTGTGCGAGCGCGAGAGGAGCCCGGTGCCGCGCTTCGTGCAGCAGTGCATCCGCACCGTCGAGGCCCGGGGTATGCGCGGCGATGGGCGGGCATTCGGCACGGGGGCCTCCTTGCAGGACCGCAGGGTGGAGACCCCGGGTGGGCGCAGGGTCCAGGAGGGCGAGGAAGGAGGGGGCTCTGAGTAGGAATCACCCCACCCAGCTGCCCCGGGCTCGACGCCTCCTTCTGCCGCAGGGCTGGACACCGACGGGCTGTACCGCATCAGTGGAAACCTGGCCACCGTCCAGAAGCTGCGCTACAAGGTGGACCACGGTGAGGCCCGCCCGGGTCCCTGCCCCAGGGCCCGCGGGCGCTAGGAGGTGCTGACTGCCTTGGTGCGCTCTCCCCCCACCGCAGATGAGCGTCTGGACCTGGACGACGGGCGCTGGGAGGACGTCCACGTTATCACCGGAGCCCTGAAGCTCTTCTTTCGAGAGCTGCCCGAGCCCCTCTTCCCCTTCTCGCACTTCCGACAATTCATTGCGGCCATCAGTGAGTCCTCACTGGGAGGTGGGGCGGATTTGGGATAGGGGACTCTGAGTCTCCCTGCCCTCCCTCCCCGGTCTGACTCCCTCCCTCTGGCCCTTCCCTTGCCCAGAGTTGACGGATCAGGCCCAGCGCAGCCGCTGCGTGCGTGACTTGGTGCGCTCGCTGCCGGCTCCCAACCACGACACGCTGCGGCTGCTTTCCCAGCATCTGTGCCGGTGAGCTGGCGGGCAACGCGGGGATGTGCTGGGAGGCAGGGCCTGGCAGGAGCCCCCACGCCACCCCCCAGCTCTGGGCCCTGATTCCACCCCACCCGCCACAGGGTAATCGAGCACGGCGAGCAGAACCGGATGTCGGTGCAGAGCGTGGCCATAGTGTTCGGGCCCACCTTGCTGCGGCCCGAGACGGAGGAGACCAGCATGCCCATGACCATGGTGTTCCAGAACCAAGTGGTGGAGCTCATCCTGCAGCAGTGCTCAGACATCTTCCCGCCACACTGACCGTGGACCTGAGACGTGGCCGCTCACCGTGGTCCCTGCACACTAGCAGGGCGGCTGGCGGCCACGCGGCTGGGCTTTCTCTCTCAGACCCTGGGCCTCCGCAGGCCGGAGTTAACTTCTGTACCCTTCGGTTCCGAGAGTATGGTGACCTCTGGTGGGCAGTTTGCAAAAATGTGATTTTTTTCCCTGGCACGTCCTGTTTGGGGAGTTCATTAGGTTCTGTGCTTTGTTGCAGCGCCGCCTGCTGGGCGTGTACGAGAATGTGTGCGTTTGGGGTGAGGGTTTGTGTTCTGGGACCGAGGTACTCAGGAGGAATTTGGTGCGGAACTTCCTGATTTCTTCAGGCCTTCACCTGCGGGAGACCTTCCCGGAGGCGCCGTGGGTCCCGGCCCTATGCCGGTTAGGAAGCAGCTTCGGGCAGTTTCCATGCCGCCAGATCAGGACTGATGCCGCCCAGCAGGGCAGCCACACCCGCTTTCCTCAGGCCCTCTCACAGGCTCGCTGTGATCGGCTTCATTTGTCTTCCTGTTTGGAGTTCCACCTCTACCCTCCCTGATCCACCTGTGTTCTGTGCAAGGGTTCTTCACAGTCACTAAAGAGTACCCTGCACCTGCCACTTGGCAGGCATCATCGGACACGGTCCCACTTTACAGGTGAGAAGACCGAGCTTGCAGAGGCAAAGTGCCTTGCTCAGGGTCCAGTGGTAAATCTGCCTCCCCAGCAAAGGCTCCTCCCCCTGGAGCTGCCCCCTTCCCCGTCTCCAGCATAAACCTATGGGCTAGGCACAGGACTTGAGCTGGGGGTGCTCCTGAAGGCACAGAGGGAACCCACCCCAGCTGTTTCCTGGGGGAGAGGAAATAGCACTGCAGGGCCCTCAGCCTCCCTCTGCACCCTAACTCAATATGCCTGCCTGGTGCCCATCTTGCCTTAAGATCTGGAAAAGGCCTACAGGATGGGGGTGGGAGGCATACATGACCACAAGAAAGGAAGCATGAGCCCCGGTCAGCAGCCCCTCCCCCAACCTCCTTATACACAAACCACCTCAACTGATGGATCTCAGCCCCACCCACCCATTCGAACAATAATAGCTGAGATGTACTGGACATTTGCATCACATGCAGCATTTTTCTTGGGTTATCACATTTATTTCCTGAAGCCAATATTTATTGTACCCTCTGTGCTGGGCTCTGGGCCGGGGCAGGGGTGCCACACATGCTGACCGCCTGGTGGAGCTGATGGTCTAGTGGGCAAGGCTGTCTAAGCCCAGCCCAACAACAGCAAGGCCTCAAATCATACATCAAAATATTTAAAAGTCATAAAGCAAGCTAACAACTGTTAAATAAAATATGTTCTATTCTCCTACGCTGATGCATGTACTTGAGTAATGACCTGGAAGGTCATTGAGACTTCTTAGACTCACCCAAGTTCTGTACACAAATACACTGGCATAAAAGGAGCTAGCTCTGGCCATCTGCCCACCTCTCTGGTCTTCCCACCCTCAGAGCAGTCCTGCCTCAAGGACACTCCAGTCCGTGAGTGCAAACTGCCCATACCCTGCCTCCAGTGACCACTTGCCACCCCATTGGTGACACCGTCTAATGTTGAGGGAATGGGTTTAGGGCCATTTGGGCAAGGCGTTCCAAGGCCTCGTATATCAGGAACATGGTATCAAAGGACAAGTCTAGCCTTTAAGGGTCCCCCTAGATGTCTTGTCTTGGTAAGGTCCAGAATGGGGAGCCTGCTGAACCAGGGGACCGACAGCAGGGACTCCTGTCACCTGGCATGGAACCAGACAGGTGTTAAGCAACTGATGACTTAGCTAGCCACATTCGTACAAGTGCTGGGAAGATGCCTGGGGGGGGGGGGGGGGGCTCTGAAGGTTTGTCACAGTCACCAGAGACCCCAGATATGCCTGCAAAGCTCCGTTTAAGCGGAGCTGTGAAGAAGGAGTCATGCAGGCAGAGTGACCAGAGGAGAGAACAGCAGGGCAAAGGCTCTGGGGCAGGAGGGTTTGTGGGGAGAAGGCCACCGTGACGAGATCCCAGAAAGCCAGTGGGCACAAGCACAAGGTAATGCTAGAGAGCTGCAAGAAACAGAACTGGCAGGCCTTACAGGCCTCACTGCATGGGGCTATGTAGGGACACTGCATCACCAGGACAAGGAGCTAGAAGGTCCTTGGTGAGGACATAAGAAGCGTCAGTTCCCCACTCCACCCCAGGCTCCTGGCCCTGCCAACGCCTCAGTGGGCAGATCACAAAGCAGCTGGCAGAGCGGTTCCAGAGTCATGTTTTGTCACCAGGAGGAACTTCAGCCTGCAGACTACTGTGTGCCCCGGAAGCTACTCTCTAAAAGGCTACGTGCCCACCTGGTTGCTAAGCCCTGCGGACATGCCCAGCCTTTGTGTGAGTGGGTCTGTGCACTGCCCCTTGTCCTCTTTGAGACAGACACTGTTCTTTTGCCTGCAGTGGCTTGGGTCCTCTCCATCGCTCCACCCTCCCTTTCTCAGCGCCCCATCTTCTGCCTACCCTGTGAATGGTAATAGGTCGTGCCCTTGACCCACTGCTCTCTCCCCTCCATCCACTCCTCTCTGGGCCTCAGTCGCAAAGCCTGAACATGTGTTACCCAAATCTCTGTCACCAGCCCGCCACCCTATCCCGAGTTCCGAGTACATGTGTCCACCTGTTTGCAAGACACCTCCCTGTGGATAGCTGCCAGACACCGCAGGTGCAATCGCCCCCAATGAAACTCCAGCCCTTCTCTCTAACCTCTCATGGCCCCTCCACTCAGTCCCAATCTTCTGGCTCCTAAATATTTCCTAGCTCTGCCCCGCCCTCTCTGGATGACCACAGCTGCAGCCTCTGAACGTGCTCTCTCTCCTCGCACTGCATCCTCCACCCAGCAGCCGCCCAACCACAGCACATCCGCGTTCCCTCCCGGCACGTCGCCCACCTCTGCACATCAGCCATGACTGAGCCGATCGCTCCCAGCACCCTCCAGGCTGGTTCTTGTCTCGGTGCCTTTGGGCTGACGGGCCCCACACCTTCCTCCCTTTGCCTGGCTAATTTTTCTTCCTCTAAGCCTCAGCTCACACGGCCTCCTGCACCCATCCTCAGCTTTCTCTTGCGTGTCTCCGTCATCACATTTAGCTCACCCTGTGTAATCGCACTCCTGCATTCATCTCTTCCTATCGGGCCGTGGGCTGGCAGAAGGTTTTCAAGCTCTTATGTGCCACAGCCTGTATGGCCACCTCATTCTTTTCCATTGCCAAGTAATAGTCCATGGTATGGCTATGTCACATTTTGTTTATTCATTCATCAATTGATGGCCATTTGGGTTGTTTCCACTTTTTGGCTGTTATGAATAACACTGCTGTGAACTTTCATGTAAATGTTTTAGGTGGACATATTGTTAGTTCGGGCAGCCATAACAAAATACCATAGACTAGGTAGTTTAAGCAACAGATTTGGGCTGGGCTGGCCTGGCCGCGAAGTGCAGTGGTTAAGCACTGTGTAAAGGAAGCTCAATCCCACATGGCTGACTGAGGTTCAGATCCTGGCTCTGACAACCTGATCCTTTTTTTTTTTTTAGAATTATTTTAATTTAATTTAATTTATTTATTTGTTTTGATTTGACCAGAGAGGGACAGAGTGAGAGAGAGAGAGAGAGAGAGAGAGAGAGGGAGGAAAGTGAGAAAACAAGCCACCAGGTCTAGGACTCGCACTGCAGTCAGTCACGTGGGAGTCCAACACCCTTAACCACCACGCCACCTGCCGGACCCAAGGATCTGGCTGCTTGAAAAACATAACCAGGCGCATCTGTGTGCACTCCCTAAATCCTGATGGGATGGAGACGTGAAAGGGGATTGCAGCATGGCTGGACCCCATTGGGAGACGTCTCTCTCTCTCACATGCATGAACTATCTGGCACTGAAAAAAGAAACAAAAAATGGGCTAGTTGGTGGTGTGGTGGTTAGGGCAGTTGAGTCTCACATGGCCGACCACGTGGATCAAGTCCCAGAGCTGGCAGCTTGAAAAACACTCTGGGCACATATGTATGCATGTCCAAAAGGGGATGGAGAGAAATGAGGGGAGAGAGAAACAGAGGAGAAGGGATTGTGGCATGACCACCCCCATGTGAGATGCTTCCTTGCTTTCCCTTCCTTCCCATCCCCACAAGTGCTCTCTGGCAAAAAAAAAAAAAAAAAAAAAAGGGTAAAATAAATAAAACCCGAAACAACCAGAGACTTATTCCTCACAGTTCTGGAGTCTGGAAGTTCATGGTCGCGTTTGCTGAGAGCCCTCTTTCTGACTTGCAGATGGTCACCTTCCCTCTGTCCTCGTGTGACAGACACTGATAGAGCTTGTCTCTTCCTTTTCTTCCAAGGACATAAACCCACTTTTACGACCTCATCTAAACCTAATTACCTCGCAAAGGCACCACCTCCAAATGCCATTGCACTGAGGGTTAGGGCTTCGACAGAGGAATTTGGATACGGGGACTTGAACATTCAGTCTGATGCACAGTGGATATTTACCGAGGCGAGGACCTGCTAGATTATACGGTTATTCTCAGGTTCACCTTTTGAATAACCTCCAAGTTCCTTTCTACCAGCCATACCATTTTACATTCCCATCAGCCATATGTGGGGATTTCTGTTTCCTCTCACTTTCTGCAACACCCAGTTCAGATCTTCATTCTCCTCGAAGCCCCGGCCCTCCCCACCTTCCCTCTCTGTCCACGAATGAGCTGCCTCTCCTTCACGGATGTGATGGAAACAACGTTCAGCTATTAAGCTCAGACCTCTCTCACCACACCCTCCCCAGCCTTGTTTCTCTGGAACCTCAGAGCAGAGATCTCTTCAGGGTATAATGGATCTCCCCCATTCCGGGGGTCCTTGACCACTTCTCGCTCTTACTCATTTAACTGCCGTCTCAGGTCGAATGTCCCAGGAAATGGAGACGAGTGAGCAGGAAGCTTACCAGGTCCGCCCTCAGGCCCCCACCTGTGGGCCACGCAGGCTGGCTGCAGAGCTGGGCCTGGGGCAGCTGAGCTGGGTGCAGGCTCAGTCAGGCCTCAGCCGGCCCCCTGGAGAGTTCTGGAGCTGGGATGGCTTCAGACGTGTACACTGGCTAGAGGGCCAGACCACTGGAAGTGACTGCTTTGCAAGGCAGGGGCCGGAGGGTGTAGATTTGGCGGGAGCAGATCTCCTCAGTCCAGGGCACATCTGGAAGGAGGCTCAGAGGAGCTCACTTTGCCAGTCTCCCTGCAGCTGGGGAACTTGGTGCATCAGCCCTGGAGGGCCAGCTGGGCCTTTCCCCTCAGAAACCTGCCTCAGCCCCCATCTCCCTGCAGCCTCCCCTGTCCTCTTCAAAGCCAAATTTCCCAAAAGAGTCATCCAACCTTGTTCCTGTCTGTGCTCTTCTTGTTCACTCCTGCACCCCACACACCATCAAGCCCTGGATTTCCCCCCTAAACCTGCCAATGATTCCACACGGGCAGCTGCTGAATAGTTTGGGGTCATCCTTTTGTTGATTTTAATTTTGCCAGAGAGTACATGCACTCGCCAGGGAGAGAGAGAGAAGGCGAGAAAGCACTCCCTGTGGAGGACGGCCCACTCCCTTCTCATCTGTCCCTTCTTGTGGGGATTTTAGGTTTGCCCGCACATGCACCTGGCATATTTTTCAAGCTGCAGTCTTAGACTCAAACCAGGCAGTTGACCAGGTGGATCCAGCCTACTTAACCACCATGCCATAGGCTGGCCTGGTATCATCATATTGACCATCCTTTTGGGGGCATCCTGTCCTCTGCTGACCCTTCCCACCTTGGAAGCATGCTCTTCTTGGCTTGCGGGAAACTACCTTCTCCTCCCACCTCTGGCCAAGTATCTCCTTCTTGGCACCGGGAGAGTCCTCAGGGCCAGCCCCTGCTCTCCCTGTCCTTCCCCCCGATGACATTGGCCATGCTCACAGCATGAATGACTCCCTGATCGATGGCACCAGGCCTGACTATGCCTCGAAGCTCCCAGCCCTGAGTCCTCTGACAACCTGACGAGCTCTGGGACAGTCCTCAGCCCAAGACTGGGCTCATGATCTACCCCAAAACTTGTCCTTCTCGGGCTGCACCTATCTGGGGGAATGGCTCCATCAACATCACAGCTGCGGGCCAGAACGCGGGAATGCAACCCATCCACTCCATCTCCCATTGTCTCCCCACCCTCGTGTCCATCTGTGTCCAAGCCCTGGCGGTTCTCCCCCTCTGATCTCCATCCCTCCACCACTACGGCCCAGCCCTGGCCTGGAGGGGTGACATCTCCCACCTGAGCCACTGTGAAGCTCTGGGCCCCTGCCCTTCCCAAACCTCCACTGTCCCCCTGGTGTGGCCACCCCCCTGGGGGGGGGGGTGATTTCTCACTTTCTGTCTCTCTGGCAAACACATGCCCTATAGCAAAAAAGTAAATCCTCTCCCCCCCAAAAAAGATAGGCTTTGAGTTGGGTGATTTTGCCCAACTGGAGACTAAGGTAAGTGTTCTGAGCACATTTTGGATGGGGTAGGCTAAACTATGATATTTGGTAAGTTAACTATATTAAGTGCATTTTTGACTGATGACATTTTCAATGTACGATGGGAATATTGGGATTTAATGCCATTGTTAAGCTGATGTGCAGCTAAATATATAGATTTGTCTAAGCACTACCACAGTCAAAATATAAGATGGTTCTAAATGTCTAAATTTCAAAAGAAATTCCTTATGGTTCCCCTCTTTTTTTAAAAAAGAATTATTTATTTAATTGTATTTATTTATTCATTTGTCTTAATTTGATCAGAGAAAAACAGACACACAGAGAGAAGTAAAGTGAGAAAGCAAGCCACGAGGTCCAGGACTTGAATTGTGGTCAGCTATGTGAGAGTGTCCAGCACCTTAACCACCACATCACCTGCTGATCCCCCCTTATGGTTCCCCTTTATAGTCACCTCTCCATCCCCCTTCCCTAGTCCCTGGTAACCTGGTCTTTCTCCAGCTCTACAATTTTTTCATCTTGGGAATGCTGTATACATGGAATCATTCATTCAGTGTGGAACCTTTTGAGATTGGCTTTCTGCACTCAGCGTAATGCTCTTAAGATCCACTCAAGTCACTGTGGTATCAACAGTCCATTACTGACCAGTATTGTGTGTGTGTTGTGTGTATTACACATATATTACATATATATTAATGTATTACATATATCTATATATATATTACACATGTGTGTGTATTACATATATGTGTAATGTGTGTGCTATTAAATATATATAATATATATTTCTCACACCCCGCCCCCTCACTCTCTGTACTGGCAAATGCATATACCCTGTAGTAATATATGTGTGTGTGTGCACGCGCGCGTGTGTGTGCGTGTGTGTATATATATAAATGTAGGACATATACATATGCCAGGACAGAGCGGGAGGGTGGGAAGTGTGAGAAACCACCCCGCAGAGGGCATGGCCACTCTGTATCCCTTCTCTATTCTCCTCTCGGGATTTTGGACACCCATGCACACACACCTGGCATGTTTTCTGGCATGCTTTTCTTTTTTTCTTTTTTTCTTTCTTTCTTTTAATTTTTGGTATAGGGTGGGTGCACTCTATGGAGAAGAGAGAGACAGAGAGAGGGAAAGTGAGAAATCACCTCCCAGGGGGATGGCCATGCCACAATCTCTTCTCCTCCACTCTCCCCTCAGGATTTTGGGCACATACACACACATACCTGGCGTGAGTGTCAGACCACCAAGGCTGGGACTCAAGCTGCCGTTAGCCATGTAAGAATCCAGCCACCTTCTCCAGCACACCACCTGCTGGCCCCAACCTGGAGTGTTTTTAAGCTACTGGGCATAGAACTTGAACCACAATGAACTGTGTGGGATCCAGTCACCTTAACTTCCATGCTATTTGTTGACCCCCTCAGACATACTTTTTATTTTCTCAGAATTTTTTGCCTTAGGGCGCGAGGACTGGGTGGGGGGAGACAGAGACAGTGAGAGGGAAAGTGAGAAATCAACCCCCGGGGGGATGCCCCGGGGTTGCAGTCCCTTCCCCTCCATTGTCCTTCTGGCATCTCGGGCAGGCACGTACACATGGCGTGAGTTTTAGCCACTGGGTCCAGGACTCAAACCTCAGTGAGTCAGCTATGTGGGAGTCCAGAGAAATAAATACTATACCATCTGCTGGCCTCTCCAGACATATTAAAGAGACTCTCCCATCTGTGGGTGAAGGATGGCGGGAGTGGACCAATTAGGAAGCAGCTGGGGCTCAGGTAGCTTATTCGGAGCCAGACCACCGCCCCACAGCCTGCATCTGGCTCTGGGTGTGTTTTCAGGCCATTCAGATCGATTCTTCAGGCAGTAGGGCACACTGCCAGCAGGGGACGCCAGAGGACTTTTTGTCCAAGGACTGGTTCGGAGCAAGGACTCGGCTTTGGGAGACTGCGTGGGGCCAAGAGAATCCTGAAGTCTTGTCCTCTAGACTCGGGCCCCCAGGTTTCAGTCAAGTTCAGGGGCTGGAGAATGAGGCTGAAGACGTAATTTCGAGGAGGCGGCAAGGCAAAGCCTGGACCCAGAGAGGTGGGCAGAGTAGGGCAGAGGGAGGCCTGGTCAGCCTGGGGCTCCCCTCAGAAGGTGGCTCTGTACACTCCACCCACCCACCCTTCCCCATCCCTAACAACTGCCCTGGGTCCCCCACCCACTTCTCCAAGAGAACGCTCCCCAGACCTTGCAGCATGTGCTTACCCCTTTTCGCCTCATACACTGCATCTCTCACAGCCTCCCTGCAAGCCGCCTGCCCTCGTGTGCCCGGCCCCCTTCACCAGGAGCCTTATACGCTGCCCTAAGCTGTGTGGACTGGCACTTGGGAAGGGCGCTCAGTGGGCACTTCCTGCATGCTGGCACCTGCTAGCACTGGGGAGCTGGGGAGGGGAGCCCTGCCCTAGTGTTCCCAGGGGCCTGAGTAGAAGGCATTCTCCCCCAAACCTACGCTGGCCTTCCCTTCAGAATCCAGCCTACTCTCTGCCGCTCCCCACCCCTCCCCGGCTCCTCTACCCCCTCCCAGGCTTGTGCCCAGCCTCCCGGAGGCCTCCACCGCCAGCCCACACTGTGTATGTCCCCACACCTTTGCTCAGGCTGCCTCCCTGCGTCAGCTGCCCGTGCCCCTTCACTACCTCTGGCCCACTCTTCCAGGAACCCTTCCCCAGTGCCCAGCACATAGTAGGTTCAAAAAACATGAGTCACCATCCTCTACATTGTGGGTGCTTCGTAACCGAATATTTCTCTTGCAGCCTTGCCTAATACAGCGGGTGGGCCCGCAGAGACTTCTTATTCGTGTCCGATTTCCTGGAGCCTGGGACATGGACAGGGCAAGCAGAGTTGGACTGGATAAGAGAATGAATGCACGGGTGCCTTCTCTTGAAACCCTCTTCTGGTCCCCTGCTCCCGCCCTTCTCCTACTCTCGTCCTGCTCTCCTCCCACTCTGATTACTCTGAGGTTGTTTTCTTTGCGGGCATGCCTTCCCCTGCAGCGCACTTGCCCCGCTCCCTAGGCAAGCTCACCTGCCCAGTTTTAACTGCTACCCTGCTGCTGCCAGGCCCCAAATCTAACCCACAGCGCAGGACCAGAGCCCTGGGCATGCTTCCTACCACTTCCTCTTTACTCACTTGTCTTTGTCCTTCCAACTGTCTATCTTTCCTGCAAATGTTGAGCTTCATCAGAGCAGAAATCTGTCTGTCCAATGGACTGTCACATCCCTGGCACCCTTGGGTGCTCAGTAAATATTTGTGAAATGAATGAATGAATGAATGCCTCTCTGAGGTCCTGTGAACACTTCAAATTCGACATATTTGATCAACAATTGATTTGATTTTCTTTCTCCCTGCAATTTTTTCCTCCTGACTGCTGTTTTTGAGATTTCACTCTCCCAGTTTAGAAATCTTAGAGTCGGGACCAGCAGATGGCATAATGGTTACGTCATTGGACTCACATAGTCAACCACAGTTCGAGTCCTGGACCTGGTGGCTTAAAACTCACACCAGGGGACCAGCAGTTAGCATAATGGCTATGTCGCTGGACTCCCACATAGTTGACTGCGGTTCAAGTCCCGGACCCGGTGGCTTAAACTCATGCCAGGCGCGTGTGCGTGCATGCCCAAGATCCCGAGAGGAGAATGGAGGAGAAGGGATTGTGGCATGGCCATTCCCCTGGGGGGGTGATTTCTCGCTTTCTGTCTCTCTGTCTCTCTCTGTCTGTCTAGAGAGTGCATGTGCTCTATAGAAAAAAACAAACAAACAAACAAACAAAAACTCACACCAGGTGCATGTGCATGTGTGCCCAAGATTCCAAGAGGAGCGTGGAGGAGAAGAGATTGCAGTGTGGCCAATCTCTTGGGGTGATTTTGCTTTCTGTCTCGGTCATTGTCTCTCTGATGAGCACATAAACCCTGTAGCAAAAATCTCTGTTAGAGGGAAAAAAAACAAACAAACAAGAAATCCCAGAGTCACCCCAGATGGCTCCCTTTTCTCTCTTAATACATTAACCAGTTCCTACTGGTTTTCAAATTCTACTTCCTAGCAGTCCAATCTGCACCCCACCCCGTAGCTGGCTCACTCTTAGTTCAGACCCCCACACTTCTCACTGGACTTCCTCGAGTGCTCAAACGTGGGTCCCCCCTCCACATTGCCTCTGTCCACATGGCTTTCTGCATGATTTTTCTAAGCCGTCAATCTCGTGACCTTACCACCCTCATTACAGTCACATCCATACAGTTTTTCTTCCAAAGTGGAGGGTTTACTGTGGAGGGGCACATGACAAAGTGATGGGAGGTCCAGGACCTCCTGTACAGTGTACCCAGGGTAAGCCAGGGCTGTAATTAACATGGAGCTACAAGACAAGAAAGCTGTTTTTTTTCTGCCTCTGCACAACCTTCTGATCAAGTCTGGGAAGCAGTCTCTGGGTGGTCCTTCACACCTCCTGTCACTGTTAACCTCTTCTCTAGCACAGATCCAGATGCCAGGCACAACTGCCAGCCAGCAGGATATCTCACTAGAATGTGAAGATAGCATGGTCTTTAATCTTCTTTATTTTACAGTTACCTGCTATCTGTGACATGCAATACTGGGTTTCTAGTTATGGTAATAATTCTCCGTAAAATAAATTTATTTGGGAGAAGTAAAGTGCTCAGTCTTGTTACTCATCAGTGAAATGCAAATTAAAACTGCAACATGAGAGGCCAGCAGGTGGCATGATGGTTGAGGTGATGGACTCCCACATGGTTGGCCACTGTTCAAGTACCAGACCCAGCAGCTTGAAAATCATACCGAGTGCATGTGTGTGCCCAAAATCCCAAGAGGAGAATGGATTGGGGGATGGCCATCCCCCTGGAGGGTGATTTCTCACTTTCCCTCTGGCTATCTCCCTCTGTCTCTTTTCTGCACGCGCCCTGTGGCAAAAACCTAAAAAAAAAAAAAAAAAAAAAAAAAAAAAACCTGCAACAGAGTATCTGCACACCTGCCAGAGCTAATGAAAAAGACACCATCAAATGCTGGCAAAGATATGGAGCCACTGGAACTCTCATTCACTGGGTGTGAGGATATAAATGATAACAACTACCTTGGGAAACTGGCTATATCTCCTGGAGTGAAATGTACCTATACTAATCTATGGCCCAGAAATTTAACTCCTGGGAAAAATTCCAACAGAAACATGCAGTGTTCACCAAAAGCCATGCACAAGAATGTCTGTGATAGCTTTATTTATTTATTTATTATTTTTTTTTTATAATTCTTTTTTTTTTTTTTTTTTTTTTTAGAGGTTTTTGCTATAGGGCGTGTGTACTCGCCAGAAAGAGAAAGACAGAGAGACAGAAAGTGAGGAATTACCCCTCCCCCCCCCCCCCCCCGGAGGGATGGCCACGCCACAATCCCTTCTCCTCCATTCTCCTCTTGGGATCTTGGGCACACACGCACACGCACCCAATGTTAGTTTAAGCTACTGGGTCTGGGACTCGAACTGCAGTCAACTACATGGGAGTTCAGCGACATAGCCATTACGTTAACTGCTGGTCCCTGTGGTAGCTTTACTCATAACAGCCCTAAATTGAAAACTGTATGCACATCAGCTATAGAATAAATACGTCATGGTATAGTCACATAATAGAACACTATATAAAAGTGAGAATGAACTAATTAAACTGTACAGATGTTGAGCAAAGGAAACCAGGCACAAAATGAACAGTCTTTGTGGTTTCATGTATATAAAATTCAAAAGAAGCAAAACTAATCTTTCCTATTAAAGTCCAACAGCGGTTACCCTGTGGGTGGTACCTGAGAGGAGACTACTGAAGGGCTCATAATATCCTGTTTTGGGCCCAGCCTCGGTGGCACAGGCAGTAGCACACTGATTTATAGTACTGGAAGCCACATGGCCCACTTCAGATTTGGATCCTGAGTTGACCTGAAACACACAAGGCCAACCACCCAGGATCCTGGGATCACAGTGTAATGAGACCCTGCTAAAGGTGCCCCTTTCTCAGTAAAAAAATAATAATAATAATAAATATACTTAAAAAAAATTGCATGCACTCACTAGAGAGAAAGAGAGAGAGAGAAAGTAAGCACCCTTGCCCCAGGGGTGATGGCCACACCGCAATCCCTGCTCCTCCATTCTCTCAAGATTTGAGGCATGCAAGCCCTCGTGTCCAGCATGTTTTCAAGCCACTAGATCCAGGACTCCAATCGCGCAGTCATGCGGGATCCAGCTGCTTTAACCACCATGCCACTGGCTGGCCCCACCGCTCTGACGAATATTATGGAAGCACAGTGCAAACCACAGGCATTGGGAGAACTCTGCCGCTAGAATCAAGTTCAAATCACCATGCCTGGCTCCACAGCCCCACATCGCATACAGACACAGTTCAGCCTGGCTAGTTGGAGCCCAGATCCAGGAGACACTTGAGTTTGAATCTGAGCTCTGCCCGTGGCTGTGGCACTTTAGGCGAGTTACCTAGCCTCTCTGAGCCTCAGCTTCCTCACCCTAATCACCTTAGAGGATGATGAGTGATCCGTGGGATAAAGGAGCTGAGTCCTGTCACTGCGAGTGTGAGAAAGGGAGACACAGCCCCCTGTCTACTGCCCCCTGAACAAGCCCTGCAGCTTTTGTATTCCCAGGCATCTGTCCCTTTGCTTCCCTAAAAAGCCCTTCCACCTGGATATCACAGCACCCATGCTTCAGTGCCCAGCTGGAGTTCCTCCCTCTATGTGAAGCTGCACCCCCACTGTGCCATCCCACCCATGAATGCACATGTCCAATGCTAATTGTATCCTCTTTTCTTTCTTTCTTTCTTTCTTTCTTTCTTTCTTTCTTTCTTTCTTTCTTCCTTCCTTCCTTCCTTCCTTCCTTCCTTCCTTCCTTCCTTCCTCCCTCCCTCCCTCCCTCCCTCCCTCCCTCCCTCCCTCCCTCCCTCTCTCTCTTTCTTTCTTTCTTTCTTTCTTTCTTTCTTTCTTTCTTTCTTTCTTTCTTTCTTTCTTCTTTTTTGCTAAAGGGTACGTGCACTCACCTACCAGGGTGAGAAAGACAGAAAGAGGAAAAGTGAGAAAGCACTCCCCAGGGGATACAGCCATGCCACAATTCTCCTCTAGGGACTTTGGGCACACATGCATGTGTTTTTCAAGCCACCGTGTCCAGGACTTGACCCATGCAGTTAATCATGTGGGATCCAACCTCCTTATGCATCACACCATAGGCTGGCCCTAATTATATCCTATTTTGGCTCTTTATATGATTTGCCATTTCTTCAGTGGCTCTCAGAGGAGGCTCTCAATGCCTACCTGTTTGCCTATTGAAATAATGAACAGTTCCTCAAAGAGTAATTTCTCTGCAGTTTCTGGGGATGGCCTGGTTCCTTCTGCATGTTCACAAGGACTTTGGACATGCAGCACTGTTAGGGACCTCATCCATCTTTACGGAGAACTGACACCACGAGATGTCTTGTGGGTGAGTGGTTATCACCATGACGTCAGCCTCAAAGGTCAGGGATGCCCCAGGTCATCCCAGTTCCCTTTACCACCCTATATGGATAGGTCACCCGTAAGGCGCCTCTGCTTCTACTTCACCTCGTGGTAGGGTGGCCGGTTCCCTAAGCCAGGCACTCGCTGCGTGAGAAAGAGACACGTCTATAAGTCATCAGCAGGGCAGCTTGTTCTGATGGGACTTCACATGTGACCAAGTCCAGGGCACATTTGGTTAGGTGAATGGGGTCATTTTCCTTTAGCAAGAAAAATTGAACCCCTTTGGAATTTGTGCAGCCTTCCAAGATCTAGGGTGACACTTGACCTCACCCCCTGTACTCCATGCTCTCCCCAAATATGTAGCCCCCTGCCTTTGCCCAGTTCAGTCCCTCAGCCTCACTTTTTCCACCTATGGAGTTCAGCCCACAGATAGGGTTACCCCGTGCGAAGGTCAGAATAATGTGGAAGAGACAGAAACCCCAGCCCCCCATCTCCTACCTGGAGACAGATACAGGCTGAAATTCACAGCACAGTGGGAGAAGCACAGGATCCTGGAAGACCAGAGTAGATATAGGGAGAGAGATAGGGAAGGCTTCCTGGAGGAGGCTGACATTTCTTTTCCTTTTATTAAAAAGAATTAGTTACTTAATTCTATTTGTTTATTTATTTATTATTTTCAATTTGACCAGAGACAGACAGGGACAGAGGGAGGAAAAGTGAAAAAGCAAGTCGTCAGGTCTGAGACTCGAACTGCAGTTGGCAGTGTGGGAGTCTGGGGCCTTAACTACCACGCTACCTTGCAGTCCCATAGGCTGACATTTTGATTGCTGATCAGTTTACTCTCTGTCCCATTAGCACATAAGTTCCATAAGGCCTCGTCCTCTGCCTTGTCCTCAGTGTTTTGCCAAGGCCTGAATGTGTGGAACAGCGATGGGCTTGGCAGAAGTGTTCGACTGACCTCTGTGAAGGGGCTGGTCACAGCTGAGAGGGAGCTGGCCCTTCTGAAGGCATTCCAGGAGGGAGGTCCTTGATGAACAGAGGCCTAGAGGTGGAAAGGGCAGGCTTTGTGAGGAGGTGGGAAGCAGCTGGAGTGATCAGGCAGGGACTGGAGTGATGAGGCCTGAGAGGCAGGCGGAGCAGGGAGTCCTACCTCCCCTCCGCCCGTTCCTGTTATGAGAGCCCTCTGCCCAGAGCACTTTGCTCAAACTCCCTTCGCACCTTACATTCTTCACACGTCTCATGTGACATGAGTTCATTCACCAGCACTTAGGGAGCACCTACTATGTGCCAGTGTGGTGCCAGAGCAAAATACCTACTGTGTGCAACATGGACCCATTTCCAGAATGATTTCCCTTCTAATATTACACATCTCCTCACAGCAAACTAGAGAAAGGAATCTACCTGTCCATCCACCTATCCATCTATCCATCCACTCACTCGTACATTCAACAAATATATATGTTGAGCACTTAGTATGTGCCAGGTGCTAGGAATGTAAAGCGAAAAAGGCAAACGAGCCCCCCCACTGGGGGTGGGGAAGGACAAGCTCATAAACAAACCAACAAGGTAAACCGAGAGCAAGAAAACGTCTGTGAAAAACCTAGTAGGGTGACGTAATGGGGAGTGACTGAGGAGACCAGTGAGCGACACTAGACGGGCAGTCAGGGAACACTCTTCGAGAAGGCGGCATTCAAGAAGCTTCCAGCCATGGGAAGGACACGACAGGCAGAACACACAGCAGATGCAAAGGTGCTGGGGCAGACCAGCCTGGGCATTGGAGAAATGCAAGGAAGACCATCAGCCTCACTGGAGAACGGGAATGTTCCATGGGACATAGGATGAAGTAGAAGAGGAAGCCACACCAGGAAAGGCTTGGAGATGCTTGGTTTCATTCTGCAGTGAGAGGACTCCATTGAATGGCTCTGCGGAGGTGAACCAATGCATTCTGACACATTTTAGCTAGCCCCCCGGGCCAAGCTGCAGGCAGTGGAGAGGAAAGATCAGCAAGGTCTGTGGGAGGCCGAACATCAGAACCAACTGCTGAAGCCCTGGTTCCCCTTCCAGGCCCATTTCTACCCACCTTTCCAGAAAATGGCACCACTGCACACCCTGTTGCCCCAGCCAGAAATTTCTAAATTCTTCCCATGTCCTTTCTTCTATTTGCCACCTCCCCTCGTCCAATCAGCTCTGTCTGTCCACAGTGGGAAAATGGAATGGTTTCCAGGCAGTGCCGAGAGTGCATCTGAGGTTAGCGTGTGTCCAGACAGCCTGGCCATGGGATGGCCTCAGCAATGGCCTGCATCCCTGGAGCCAGTGGGGAGAAGTGGATGGTTGGCATCAGCCGCATTGAGGTCCTGCCAGGTGAAGAGGACAAAGGGAGCAAGGAACGAGAGCTGGGATGTTGCCAGAGAATAACCAAAATGGCAGCCCATGGACTCCAAGGTGGGAACAAGGGAAAGGGAGGGGGAGGACAATGGCCCAGGGAAAGGGGCTGTAGGAGGCGCTGAATGGACAAGAGGTGGTCAGGCCCAGCCCCAGTGATACATCTGTAGTGTTCTGGGCTGCAGGGCTGGAAGCCACATGGCTGACTGTAGGTTCAGATCCCTGGGTCAGCCTGAAAGCACGCCTGCTGCTCACGACCTTGGGAAGCCAGAGGGCTGGGGAAAGGGGTAAGGTGTGATGAGACTCTGTCAAGGGTATGTTCTCTCTGTGTCTCTCACATGTGTTTTCTCTGTGTCTCTCTCCTATCATGTGAGAGAGAGAGAGATGGTCGGGGTGGGAACTCAGGGATGACAAGCTGACAATGAGGACAAAGCCGGGAGTGTGCTGGGGGAGAGGGCAGCTGGGTGGGGTGGGGAGAGTGAGGAGTCCTGACGGGGCATCATGTAGATGCTGGGGTCATGGCAAATAAGGCTGGGGTGAGTAGCAGGCACCGAGCTCGGGTGAGGGGGAGCGGCTGGGTGGTGGTGGCCGCCAGCCCTGGCGGAGCCTGGGTGGTGGGTTTGTGCTCAGAGGAGCCAGGTCAAAGGAGGAAGGAGAAGCATAGTTGGGGGCTGCAGAGGGAAGCCAGAAGGTTGCCCATCTCCACATCAGGCACCGGGGTGCCCCTTCACCTCTGGAAAGGCCTGCTGGGAAGTCTGCACTGGGACCAGAAGGTGGGGGGCGCTCAGAATCCCATCTCCCCAGACAGGGCTGAAACGAAGGCCAGAGGAAATCCTGCCAAGGAGAAGGGCCGCTCCGCGGCCACCTTGGCAGACTCCCAGCTGGCCGAGTGGAAGAATGGGCTGGCAGGGGTTGGATGGGGTGAGGGGAGGGTGTGGAAACCATGGGTATAGGTGACAGAGGACACCATGGAGGGAGGAAAGATCTCAAGGAGGGTGAGAAGGGTCAACTAGCTTTTCTAGAACCATCTCAAACCTCCAAGCTGTCCAAACTGAAGCTTTTTGACCAGCAGTTTCCAGGCCAACAGACTAGCCTCCCCCAGCCTGCTCCCTCTTGACCTCACTTGGGGGGGTGGGATCCCTTCCCAGCACAAATCCCCGAGGCTGGCAGCCCCAGGTGTGAGCAGCCGAGGGCACCAGGAGCAGGCCTCCATCTCCGGAGCCTGCTCCTTTGCAGATAATCTTTGTGGACACGATAGAAGCACTATCCGACCTCATAGCAACTGCCCCCCAACCACGAGGAGGGAGGCGGAGAGCCTGGGGCACCAGCGTAGCCACCAGGCCCCCACAGTCTCTGCTGTGTGGAGAAAGCAGTTATCTCCCCTAGGGCCACTGCTATCTTATCAGTGTCTGCAGGTGGGGCCCACTGAACACTGCTGCTCCCCGTCCTGGGAGGCATGGCACCAGACGCCCTTCTGGGGGGCGATGAGAAGTATCTGGCACTGCCGTCTACACCCTCACCTGATCCGGACAGCCATCCTGAGCGGTGGTGGGGGAGGTGTGGTGTAGGGGACAGTCTAACAGACTGCAGCGTAAAAGGTGGTCTCAAGGGAGGCTCTGACCAACTCGGCCACCGGTCACCTCACTATCCCTTCCCCAGCACAGGCCGGAGTGGGGCTGGTGATACAAAGGGTGGAGGCCCTGGCGTTTCCCAGACTGGAGGGCGATCAGTGTGGCAGGACTGGGGCTGGGTACGCAGGGGGCCATGGGAACCCCAAGGAGGTGCCATATCTCCCTGGAGAGTCCCAGTGCCCACAGCCACACCTTGGGAGTCTTCATGCTGCCTGGGCCGAGGGTGCCAAGAAACCGGAATTTCTCCCTCTGGTTGGTGGGACGCACCCTGCAGTCCTATGACAGTGGGAAAGGACCCCGGCAGGCCACATTCGGCTGCTCACTGAGCACTAGTGACCGATTCGTGCAGCTCTGGGTGCAGCGTCCATCCTCTCGCATTGCCCTCACCATTCCCTGTGGGTAGCAGTTCCACAGGCTCACACGGACAGGGCCAGGAGCAGGACCCAGTGTGTGGCAGGTCCAGTCTGTGGTAGTGGGCGGGCCGACCACCTAGCCCCTCGCTCACTTATTCAGAGACTGTCTATCGCGTCCTACAATCTGCGGGCCCCATCGGTGCTCAGGAGGTTACAGATGACAGCACAGACATGCCCACACGGGCACACACTCTCCTGGGGAAAGAGCTTGGTATAAACAGAGAAACAGAAGGAACACGTTGGATTAGAGCCAGCTTGGTGAACAGCCCAGACCACTGGTGCCTCCCAACCCACTGCCCACGAGAGCACTTTCCCCTGGCTGGGCCTGCGAGGAAGAATGTGCCAGGCACGTCTGTGTGCATGCGCCTGCCCCGAATCCCCAATGGGGAAGAGATGGAGGAGAAAGGATTGCAGTGTGACCATGCTCTATGAGGGGTGCTTTCTCACTTTCACTCACTCTGTCTCTTTCTAGCAAGCATACGTGCCTTCAGGCAAATATATATATATACTTTTAAAGAATTATTTTATTTAACTTTATTTATTATTATTATTATTTTTCAGTTTTGATCAGAGAGATACAGAGAGAGAGAGAGAGAGAGAGAGAGAGAGGAAGTGAGAAAGCAAGCCATCAGGTCCGAGACTTGAACCGTGGTCGGCCATGTGGGAGTCCAGCACCCTTAACCACCATGCCACTTGCCAGCCCCTGGGCAAATATTTTTTTAAAAATTTAAACATAATAATAGAAAAGAAAGAGGGCAAGGCCAGCCTGGTAGTTAAGGTGGCTGGATCCCATCTGACTGACTGTGTGGTTCTAGTCCTGAACTTAGGGGCTTGAAAAACATGCTGGGGGAGCCAGCAGGTGGTGTGGTGATTAAAGGCGCTGGACACCCACATGCCAACCGTGGTTCAAGTCCCGGACCTGGCGGCTTGCTTTCTCACTTTCCCCCTCTCTCTCGCTCTCACTCTGTCCTTCTCTGGTCAAATTAAAATAAATGAATAAATAAAGTTAAAATAAAATAGTTAGTTTTAAAAAAAGAAAGAAAAACATGCTGGTGCATGTGTGAGTGTGCCCGAAATCCCAGAGGAAGGAAGAAATGGAGTGGAGTGATTATGTCCCGCGAGGAGTGCTTTCACCTTTGTCCTCTCTGCCTCTCTGCTTCTCTCTGGCAAGTGCTTGCATCCTCTGGCAAATTTAAAAGAAAAGAAGGGAGGAAGACAGAAAAGAAAGAGAGCCTTACTAAGTGGCAGAGGTACCGCCCGCAGATATAAAGGTAGGGTCCCAGCCACCTTGGACACCTCGGCCTGTGCAAACAGAAGGCCAGAGACCTGTGGCTAGATGGTGGTTCTGGGGGCCAGGTGTGTGCATGTTCAGGGAGCCCCTTCTCCCAGGAGGTCGGAATCAGTACCCTGAGCCACAAAGAAGGGAGGAGGAGGGTGCCACCCTAGGGGAGCTTAACGGGATTTTGAAGGGAGCTGGTGTGGAGCATCTGAGATGCCAGACCCCACGGCCCAGATTGCAGCCACCACAGTCCGTGGAAGTGAAACTTTTTCAAGCTTGCTTGAAGTTGGCTTTCAGCAGCTCCCCTGCTCAGAGGCAGAGGCCTGGGAGCCCCAGTCTATCCCCTGAAACACACCGAAACTTGCCTGGGGGATGTGGAAGAGAGCGGGCTGTGGGTTCCCAGGTGACCTCTCTGTGGGGATTCCCAGTTTGGGGGGAGGGCTGTGAACTCACAGGCCCTTCTCCTTTAATATCATCCCTTTGGTTGGGGGTGCAGCAAGCCCTCTCCCCTCTAGGAAAGATCGGTATGACCTTCAGAAGTCACTTCCCTCTGGGAGTGCTCAGTTTCCTCCTCCATAAAATGTCAGGCCAGTTGATCTTTAAGGCCCTCTCCTCTGACACCATCCGACCCCCTCCCCTTTGCTCTTGGCCTGCCTGCTAGACAAGGCACAGAGGTGTTCTTGATGATAAGGGCGTGAACTCAGCCCAGATGCACTTCCTCAGGTCAGGCTGAGTCTCTCCTCAGCTAGTCCTGCTGCTTCCCAACTTGCTGCACTCACAGGGAAGCTGACACCACTGCTGGGGACACCACAGGCCTCCTTCCCGAGGGACCAAGAACCTCCTTGCCAAGCCCTCCTCTATTAAAGGTGCTATCCAAGCACTCATGGGCTATTCTCAGGCAGAAGTGCAAGGCAGGAGGTGAGAAGCCTTAGGTCTGGGCACTCCTTAGGCTGAGATTTAGGCCCCCATCGAAGACCATCACTGAAGCTAGAACTTCTCCTAGGGGCTTGTCACAATGGGTTTTGTCTATTCTTACTATATTATTATTTTAATTTTTATTATTTCAATTTCTTTTATACATTCAATCACATTACTTAGCTTGCAAAGTGAAAATTCCAACATGTGTACATTTAACACCGGTCCCGTTGACAATATGGTAAGGTTATCCCTCAATGGATAATAACCCATTTCTTTGTCCCATAAATGCCTTGCCTCTCTTTTTTTCTCTTTAATGTCCTTCCTCAGACTCTACTCCTTCACTCTCCCTCTTCCCACACTGTATCTGGTATTCACAACCATTTACTGTGTTTCTGTATCCTTTAGTCATTCGGTTTGGGCCATGGAGTGTGGACAGTTGGTATATACATACAATGTCTCTCTTTCATAACCTGCCTTGCTTCACTCAGCAGTAAATCTTCCATGGTCTTCCACTTTCTGTCAAAGGCCAGGGTCTTGTTGTTTTTTATGGCTGAGTAGTATTCCATCGGCTATATGTGCCATACTTTTTCAATCCATTCATCCGTTTGTGGTATTATTATTATTTTTTAAGAATTATTTTATTTATCTTTTTTAACTTAATTTTATTTATTCATTTATTTACCTTAATGTGATCAGAGAGAAAGACAGAGAGAGGAAGTGAGAAAGCAAGCCATCAGGGTCCAGGACTCAAACCATGGTCAGCTATGTGGGAATGTCAAGCACCTTAACCACCACTCCACCTGCTGGTCCCTATTTATTTATTTTCACTTGACCAGAGAAGGACAGACTGAGAGAGAGAGGTAAAGTGAAAAAGCAAGCCACCAGGTCCAGGACTCGAACTGTGGTCAGCCATGTGGGAGTCCAGCACCCTTAACCACCATGCCACCTGCCAGCCCCTATTATTATTTAATTTGATCAGAGAAAAGAGAGAAACGGAAAGTGAGAAAGCAAGCCACAGGTCCAGGACTCGAACCATGGTCAGCTACATGGGAGTCCAGTGTCTGAACCACCACACCACCTGCCATTCCCCACCATGGTTCTTAATCATGCAGGGTAACTAATGTTTAACACTCTTTCTTGTCAGACTGGAAGCTCCAGGAAGGCAGGGACCAGGTCAGGTTCACTGCTGTATCCCCCACAGCTTGGAACTGTGACTTGCATGTGAGAAATACCCAATAAATAACTGTTAAGTGAATGAATGGACGAATTAATGCATACCCTTGAAGCACTTTTAAACTTGTGGGGAATACTAGGCATGTAAATATATGATCCGAAACCTTCTATGACATCAACATTTGTTATAAATATACCAGCTACTGTACATATGCTGTGGTCTGACTCTATGTTGGGCTAGTGTTGCTAGACTCAGCAAATCATCAAATGGAAAGATAGGCCCAGTATTCTGTGGTAGCTTACTGGACTGCAGAGCTGGAGGCCGTTTGCTGACCATGGTTTGAGTTCCCAGCCTAGCTGGCCTGAGAACACGGTGTGTGCATGCACAGGTGCCCAAGATCCAGCAGCCTGCACGACTGGAGAGAAGTGATCACGGCATGACTGAGTCCAAGGGAGGTGCCCACCCCCACCCCTTGCATGCATATGAGCTCTATTATGAATTAAAAAAATGCAAAGATACAAGAATCTCAAGGAGATACATCCCCACATTCATAGCAACCTTATTTACATTAACCAAAAGATGGAAGCATCCCCAGTGTCCATTTAGCAAATAAAAATACAAGATGCCCAGTTAAGTTTGAATTTCATATAAACGGTGAACAATTTTTTAGCATAAGGATGTCCCATGCCATATGGGTGTTGTTATCTGGCAGCCTATCCCAGGCCACATTCTCTACTTCTCACACCAACTCTGTGTCCATTATTATTATTGTTATTATTATTATTATTATTATTATTATTCTGCTGCTTCACAGATGAGGGAACTGTGGTACGGAAGGGATTCACAGCCTGCTGGGGTCACATGACAGAAAAGTGGGTAAAGGTAACACCCAAGGCTAGGTCTAGGAGCTGGAGCCTGAAGTCTGCCTGCTTTGTCACCAAGATCTACTCCCAACGAGAGTCCCTAGGCGGGTGCTAGCTGGGCTCTGGGACCTACCAGGAAAATTCTATTTGCTAAGAAGGACAATAGCTTCAGCTGAGATGTCCTCAGAGGAGAGAGTGGGGGGGGGGGGTGTGTGTGGGACAGAGAGCGTGGGCAGAGCCTTACAGGCATCAACCTGAGAGGCAAACTCAGAGTTACAGCCAATGGAATGACCATTCCCAGCCATGACTTGACTTCTCTGACCTCGACTCTGCTCTGTAAAATGGGTTTGGTATGGGGACCAGCAGTTGGCGTAATGGCTATGTCATTAGACTCCCATGTAGTTGACCGTGGTTCAAGTTCTGGACCCGGTGGCTTAAATTCACGCCGGGTGCGTGTGCGTGCATGCCGGAGATCCCAAGAGGAGAATGGAGAAGAGATTGCGCGGTAGCCATCCTACCTGGGGAATAATTTCCCACTTTCTGTCTTTCTGGCGAGCGCACGTGCACTATAGCAAAAACCTCTAAAAAAATTTTTTTTTAATTAAAATGGGTTTGGTGTCTACAGTCTCATCTAAAACCCATATGTATTCAGATTTTAGGAAGGAAAATGGTGCATGAGTTGCATGTTATGTATACACCCTGGAACAACACCTGTAGCCAAACATACATGTACATTTCTTCAGGGCACGTGGAGTGTTCACATTACGTGGGAGAAAGGCTGTCTACCTATCTAATCTGACCTGTGTTGTTCAGGTCAGATTTTGCCACCCTGTAAATTTGGGTTTCCGTGGACTCTGAAATTGGGGAGAAGGAGCGTGGATCCCTTCTCTCCGGAGCCCTAGGGATATCGCACGGAAAGGGCTCTTGCTCCCCAGGCTTGCGTGCCTGCCTTTATGGCCTGCTGGGGGCCAGGGAGGAGACCGGCTGGTTGGAGGCAGAGGCGTCCAAGAAGTTTCCAAATAGGAAAAAGCAGCGGCTGCAAGTCCCAGGACGTGGCCGGGCGAGCCGCAGCCTTATCCTGCGAGCGGCGTTCCTGAGCTGCCTGGGCCCTGAGTCACCGCGCGCAGCAGGCAGCGCGCAGGAATGTGGCCGGGCCAATGGGCGCGCCGCGGGTGGGCGGCTGGCAGGCGAGGGCACCGCGGGCAGCGCCGCCGCCCGTGACTCAGCAGGACCCCCGCGGCCCCTGCCCGCGGGCGGAGAGCGCTGCTGCCCCGCGGTGGGGACAAGAGCCAAGCAACCGCTTCGTCGCCCCTCCGCCAGACCCCTGGCAAAGGCCCAGGGCTGCGCAGGGCCTTCTCAAGGGGACGCGGGCAGAAAGAGTACAACTTCCATTTCCGTTTATTTGTATTTCACCCTTTATCATTTACTTGCTTTTCAGATAGAGAGTACATTCATATACTTAAAATAAGCAAAGATACAAGAATCTCCGAGAGAGATTTGTACACACCTGTTCATAGCGTCTTCACGTTAGCTGGTGGGCGGAAGCGACCCCAGCACCCATGCAGGGATGAAGGGATAAGCCAAGTGTGGCCCATCGTCCAGGGGAACCCTAGTCACCCTTAGAAAGGAGACTGACCACATGGATGAGAGCTGAAGGAGTGCTCAGCGAAATAAGCCAGTCACAAAGGGCAGTTCTGCGTGGCGGCACTTCTAGGCGGTTCCCAGACCAGTGGGACTCATGGGGACCAAAAGTGGAATGGCGGTTGCAGAGACGTGGGGGAGAGGAGGTGGGCAGTTATCCTTGAGTGGGCTCAGAGCTTCTGCTAGCAAGATGAGGAGAGCTCTGGAGATTGATGGTGGTGACTGCTGCACAGCGGAAGTGTAGTAAGTGCCACTGAGCTGCACCCATAAACATGGTGAAGTGGCACAAGAGGCGGAACACTGCTGCCCAAAGGCTGGGGCCACAGGGAGTCCTGGGTTCAGTTCCTGGATGGACCTGAACAGGCTGGCAGTGGGCTGTGGTCCTAGCTGACTTGGTGGCTGAGGTAGGTGGATTGTGACATGGGGAGACCCTGCTGAAGATACCCATCTATCTATCTGCCTCTCTCTTTCTCTCACTTTCTTTCTCTCTCGTTAAATTAAAAATAACAAAGATGGTAAGTTTTGTATGTATTTTACCACAATAATAAAGGAAAAATGTAAAGGTATTGAAGTCCTCACCTGCTCCTGTCCTACAAGCCATCCAAATCCTTCACTCAGAACACTTGGTGTCACCAGTTTTTGCTTTCCTTCCAGAGTGTATGCATCTACAAGCACACCACATATACATGTATACGTATACGTGTGTAAGTATAAATATGTATAGCAGTAAGTTTGGGGGCCAGCAAGTGATACGGTGGTTGAGACACTGGATTCTCACATGGCCAACCACAGTTCAAGTCTCAAACCTGGTGGCTTGCTTTCTCACTTTCCCTCCCTCTCCTCTCTCTCTTTCTTTCCATGACTCCCTCTGGTCGAATTTAAAAATAATAATAAAAAATAAAATTTAATAAATGTTTCTTTTTAAAAAAAGTAAGTTTGCACCTTTTTTTTCTCTTAAAGAAAGTGCAAATGGTGGGACCAGCAGTTGGTGTAATGGCGATGTCGCTGGACTCTCATGTAGTTGACCACGGTTCAAGTGCTGGACACAGTGGCTTAAACTTAAGCCGAGCACATGTGTGTGTGTGTTCCCAAGATCCTGAGAGGAGAATGGAGACGGGATTGTGGCATGGCCATCCCCCCTGGGGGGGTGATTTCTCGCTTTCTGTCTCTCTCTCTGTCTTTCTGGCGAGTGCATGCACCCTGTAGCAAAAACTTCTCCAAAAAAAAGGAAAAGAAAATGCAAATGGGGAGCCAGCAGGTGGCATAGTGGTTAACACTCTGGACTCCCACATGGCTGACTGCAGTTCAAGTCACACACCTGGCAGCTCAAAAAAATCATACCAGTCACGTGTTCATGGGCGCCCAAAATCCCAGGAGGAAAATGGAAGAGGCAGGATTGTGGTATTGCTAACCCCCTGGTGGAAGGGGGAAATTTCTCACTTTCTCTCTCTCTCTCTCTCTCTGCCTCTCTCTGTCTCTCTAGCAAGCACACACAGCCTGTGGCAAAAATCTTAAAAAAAAAAAAAAATCCAAATGATAGCATACTCTGCCCCTCACATTTTCCATTTAGTGATACATCTAGAAGACCTTCCCAAATCAAAGTCTAACAAGCTTCCTTGTTTTTTGTTTTGTTTTGTTTTGTTTCTTCAGGTTTGTGCACTCACTGGAGAGAGACAAACAGAGAGAAAGTGAAAAATCATCCCCCAGGAGGGATGGACACAGCACAATCCTTTCTCCTGCATTGTCCTTTCAGGATTTGGAGCATGAGCACACATGCACTGGTGTGGTTTTCAAGCCACCAGGTCCAGGACTCCAACCATGGTAGACTATATGGGAGTCCAGTGCCTTAACCACCGTGCCACCTGCTGGTCTTTGTTTTGATTTTTAAAACAAGTATGTAGATACATAAAATTTACACACACACACACATATATATAATTCACATCGAATATGAGTGTACTGTTGAACAATTTTTAGTAAATTTATAGATATATGCAACTCTCACTACAGTCTGATTTTAGAATATTTCCATTGTCCCTCAAAATTCTTCTAGATCAATTTATAGTTAATCTGCACTCTCACAATTGCTCCACCTAACCACTAATTTGTTTTCTGTGTCTAAGAATTTGTCTTTTCTCATGTGGACCGATGGAATAGAATAGAAACCCCAGAAATAAATCCCGAAACATGCAGCCAGCTGATTTTTGAAAAAGGATACCAGTTGACCATTTTAGCAAACGGTACTGGAAAAACTAGGTATCCACCTGTAGAAAGATGAACCTGGACCCCTATCTCTCACCGTTAACAAAATTCTACTCAAAGTGGATCAAAGCTCTAAGCCTAAGACTTCAAACTATAAAACTACTGGTGGAAAACACTGGGGAAACTCTGGGAGACATTGGGGTAGGCAAAGACTTCTTAAATAAGACCCCCAAAGTACAGGCAATAATCCCAAAAATAGACAAGTAGAATTACATTAGATTAAGAAGTTTGTGCTCAGCAAAAGACACAGTAATTAGTGTGAATCAACAACCCTTGGACTGGGAGAATATTTTTGTAAACTATGGCTCAGATAAGGAATCGATATCCAGAATACACAGGGAACTCAAGTGGTTTGCCCGGAAAAAAAAGATCAACCCAATTGAAAGATGGGAAAAAGAACAGAACAAACAACTGTTTAAGGAAGACATCCGAACTGCCAAAAAGCATATGAAAAAATACTCAACAATCCTCATCATAAGGGAGATCCAGATCAAAACCACAATGAGATACCACCTGATCCCAATCAGAATGGTAAGGATTGGGACCAGCAGTTAGTATAATGGCTATGTTGCTGGACTCCCACGTAGTCGACCGCGGTTTGTGTTCCGGACCTGGTGGCTTAAAACTCACGCCAGGCGCGTGTGCATGCATGCCCAAGATCCCGAGAGGAGAATGGAGGAGAAGGGATTGCGGCGTGGCCATCCCCCCTGGGGGGTGATTTCTCGCTTTCTGTCTCTCTGTCTCTCTGTCTGTCTGGCGATCACACGCGCCCTGTAGCAAAAACCTCTCCAAAAAAAAGAAAAGAAGAAGAAGAAGAATGGTAAGGATTAATAATAATAATAATAATAAGTGCTGGGGAGGCTGTGGTGAAAGGGGAACTCTCCTACACTGTTAGTGGGAATGTAAATTTGTACAGCCACTGTGGGGAACAATACAGAGGTTCCTCAAAGACCTATAAATGGAGGTTCCTCAAAGACCTACAAATAGAACTACCATATGACCCAGCAATTCCACTCCTGAGTATCTACACAAAGGATAGGAGAATGCTCAGTCAGAAAAGTGCTTGTACATCTATGTTTATTGAGGTATTATTCACAATTTTTTTTTTGGAGAGATTTTTCCTATAGGGCACGTGTGCTCACTGGAGAGATAGAAAGAGACAGAAGCAAGAAATCACCTCCCATGGGGGTGGCCATGCCTCAATTCCTTCTCCTCTGGGGATCTTGGGCAGGCACACACACACCCCTGGCGTGAGTTTTAGGTCACCAGGTCCAGGACTCAAACCACAGTCAACTACAAGGGAATTCAGTGACGTAACCATTATACCATCTGCTGGTCCCCACAATTTTAAAACATGGAACCAACCCAAATGTCCACGAACAGATGAATGGATTGAAAAAGTGTGACACATATATTCTGTGGGCTACTATTCAGCCCTAAAAATCAACAAGATCCTGGCATTTGATAGAAAGTGGGCAAATATGGAATATTTACTGTTGAATGAAGCAAGTCAGGCTATGAAAGAGAGACATTGTATATCTCCAAATGACATATACTGACTATCCACACTGTATTGCAAAAACTGGAAGACTAGAGAATTTAGAAGCATGGCAAAGGGTGAGGGATACTGAAGACAGTGTGGAAAGATGGTGGGAGAAGGAGGAGAATATGAGGAAAGAAATTGATAAGAAAGGGGGCCAACAGGTGGAGTAGTGGTTAAAGGCACTGGACTCCCACATGGCCGACCGCGGTTCAAGTCCCAGACCTGGTGGCTTGCCTTCTCACTCTTTCTCTGTCTCTCTCTGATCAAACTGGAAATTAATAAAATTAAATAAAATAGCTCTTTGCTGCACCTACTGCGAAGATGAAGACCACTCTCAGCAACCAGACGGTCAACATTCCCAAGAACATCGATGTCACCATCAACCTGAAGGGACGCACCGTTATCGTGAAGGGCCCCCCCCCCCCCGAAGAACCCTGCGGAGGGACTTCAACCACATCAATGTCAAGCTCAGCCTCCTTGGGAAGAAGAAGAAGAGGCTGCGGGTGACAAATGGTGGAGAAACAGAAAGGAGCTGGCCACCGTTCGCACTTTCTGTAGTCACGTCCAGAACATGATCAAGGGTGTTACACTGGGCTTCCGCTACAAGATGAGGTCTATGTACGCTCATCTCCCCATCAAGTCCGTTATTCAGGAGAAGGGGTCTCTTGTTGAAATCCAAAATTTCTTGGGTGAAAAATATATCCGGAGCATTCGAATGAGACCAGGTGTTGCTTGTTCAGTATCTCAAGCCCAGAAAGATGAGTTGATCCTTGAAGGCAATGATATTGAACTTGTTTCAAATTCAGTTGCTTTGCTACAGCAAGCCACGACAGTTAAAAATAAGGCTATAAGAAAATTGGTGGATGATATCTACATCTCTGAGAAGGGTACAGTTCAGCAGGCTGATGAGTAAGATCTAAGAGTTCTCAAGCTTACAGTAATAAGCCAGATAATTTCTAAGGCCATTATATGACATTTTAAAGATGATAATAAAAGACAACAATTGATTTGAAATGTTATCCTTTTCCAGTTACTTGGCAAGTAAGCAATTGAGGAGCAAAGAATTACTCCTAGTAATAGGAGTATGCTAAGAACACTACAGAATTCCCGATCAGGAATTTTTTTGTGTAGTTGTTTTTCTTTGCAGGAACAAGTGGCTTAAATCTGGTTTTTGAAGGAATAGCAAGGATATTTCAGGCAAGGGAAATACAGTGCCAGGGAATGTGGCTGTTCATCATGGATATAGAAGTTGAGGAAGATCCTGAGTCTAATTTTACCATGGCATCAATTTTTATTTGGTACAGATGTGTCCTAGTCACTTGTAAAGAGATTCCTGAGAAGTGGAACAAAGCGATAAAGCCTTACTATGAGCTACAAGACGTAGTTTGTGTCATGATAAAGAATAATTTTGCCATCTGATGTCTCAGTAATCTGCCCTACTTCAACCATCCACCCTAGATCTTGTTTATTCTTAAAGCATCTTAATTCTTCCATAATGTCTTAATTCCTTACGTCATACTTTAAGTGTGATGTTATTTTACTATGCTGGAATATAACGTAGCATGGTTCTCACCAAAAGAAAAAAAAATGAAATAATTTTTTTTTTGGGGGGGAGAGGTTTTTTCGCTATAGGGCGCGTGCGCTCGCCAGACAGACAGAGAGAGACAGAGAGACAGAAAGCGAGAAATCAGCCCCCAGGGGGGATGGCCACGCGGCAATCCCTTCACCTCCATTCTCCTCTCGGGATCTTGGGCACACACGCACACGCGCCCAGCGTGAGTTTTAAGCCACCGGGTCCGGGACGCGAACTGTGGTCGACTATGTGGGAGTCCAGCAACATAGCCATTACGCTAACTGCTGGTTCCCCCAAAAATGAAATAATTAAAAAAAAAGAAATTAAGGAGAAAGATAGAGAGGCAAGACATTTATGGGACACAAATGGATTATTATCTGTTGATGATAATGTGTATAGTATCCTGAACTGGACTGATGTGATGTGTACTTATGTTGGGTAAATTCACTTTTTAAGCTAAGTGATGTATACTGATTGAAGGTACAAAATAAAATAAAATAAAAAGAATTCATCTTTTTACATAAATGCGACCAAAACAATATGTAGTCTCTTGGGCCTGGTTTCTTTCACTGACTATAATGTTTTTGAGGTCCATCCATGTTGTAGCATGTGGAGGAGTCCGACCCGGCGAGGCCCCAGGATCTGTCTGAGCCCCCCGACCTTTGAGCTCCGCTTCCGGTCAGGTCAATATGCTGGCAAAGCCACTGTTGTGCACCCCCTGACCTTGGAACAAAGCTTGGGTCAATTAGCATGTCAGCAAGGCTGCTTGCTATTTGCTCCAGAAAACTGGTAGCCTTGCTGGGAAGCAACCCCCCTGTGACTCCCCAATTTACTACTATAAAAGAATTGCATAGCTCTCTTATACATCCTGAGTATATGATAAAATTTTCCAGAAACTCCCCCGACCGCTCCCCTTTGCTATAATCACCTACTATTAATTACAATGCTTTATCTCCATGGTCACAGTAGAGAGTAGGCTGAAGTTCTATCTAGGCAGAAATAATCTTGACCTTTGGAAGGCCCTTCAAAATACATTTAAGGTAAACTTAATCCTTTCTTTACTTAAAATAGGATTAGGCCAAAACTGGCCCAGGACACCTCCGCCCTCACCAAGCGAAATGGATAAATATTTTAGGACTCCTCAAATCAAGTTTTAGATCCCTATAAAACTATGTAAGTATCATTCTTTATTAAAATCCAAAGGAACTAATATCTATTCTTGAGATTTTCTTTTCTCAGAGCCATTCCTGGTAATCACAAAATGGCTGCTGCGCAGCATCAGCTAATAATCATCTCTGCTTACCGGAACCGCCTTTCCAAAACTGCGTTCTATGGAGACCCACCTACAATTGCGGAAATGCCCGACACCCACCCTTAATCCAACCCTGAATAGAATCTATGTTCCCTTTTGTTAAAACCTTTATGAGCTAATAATTGAAAGCAGTAGCCCCTCTCCCATTTACTTGCATGTAACACATTTTCAATAAAAAGGCACAATAATTCCTAGCAGTTGTCACTCCCCAGAGAGCGATCTCTGGGGGGTGTCCGGCATAGGACGTGCCTGAAAAGGCACCGAGGCCTGTGTCTTCTGTTCACCTGCGCCGCCCCCCGTCGAGATAACCCACCCACGCCGAGGCTGGTCCCTGGCAAGCATGCTCAAGTCGTTTGTTCCTTTTTATTGCTGAGTAGTATTCCATTGTGCCATCTTTCACAATTTGTTTATCTTTTCAGCAGATGACAGACACTTGATGTTTCCAAGTTTTTCAATTATAAATGATGCTGCTGTGAACATTATGTAAGAGTCTTTGTGTGGGCTTATTTTTAATCTCTCTTGGGTAGATAACTAGGAGTAGAAGTATTGGGTTTAAAAAACTGCCAAACTGGGGCCGGTAGGTGGCATTGTGGTTAAAGACGCTGGATTCCCACATGGCCGACTTCTAGTCCCAAACCTGGCAGCTTGCTTTCTCACTTTCCCTTTCTCTCTCTCTCTCTGTCTCTCTCTGGTCAAATTAAAAAATAACAATAACAAATGGAATTAATTACATAAATAAATAATTCTTTAAAATAACAACAACAAAAAACTGCCAAACTTGGGCCAGAAGGTGGCATG
The DNA here is from genome assembly GCA_026018925.1 of Tupaia tana. Lineage (NCBI taxonomy): Eukaryota > Metazoa > Chordata > Mammalia > Scandentia > Tupaiidae > Tupaia > Tupaia tana. The sequence goes on along the minus strand of JAKSZU010000011.1, from coordinate 51,767,088 downwards.
GAGGTTAAGGCTCCTGGATCCCATATGGCCAACTTCACAACATCTGGGACCCAGTGACTTGAAAAATACCCTGGGTTGGGGCTGGCAGGTGGCATTGTGGTTCAGGGCACTGGACTCCCACATGGCCAACCGTGGTTCAAGTCTTGGACCTGGCAGCTTGCTTTCTCACTTTCCCTCTCTCTTTCTCTCACTCTGTCCCTCTTAAATAAAGAAAGAAAACTAAATTAAAAAATAATTTTTTTTTTTTAAAAAAAGAAAGAAAAGAAAAAGAAAAATACCCTGGGTGCTTGTGTGCGTGAGCAAAATCCCAGAGCAGAATGAAGGAGAAGGGATCGTGGCATGGCCGTTCCTCTTGGGAGGTGCTCTCTCACTTTCCCTCTCTCTCTGTCTCTCTCCAGAGAGTACACGTGCCCTATAACTAAACTGAAAAACAAGCAAACATAAAACCCGCCAAACTTTGTTAAGACAGCTACACCATTTTGCATTCACACAGGGTTTCAATTTCTCCACATTCTTGACCACACTGGTTATTATTTGTCTTTTTGATGACAGCCATCCTAATGAGTATCAAGTGCTTCTCATTTTAATTTGCATATCCCTAATAACAAATGAAATCAAGCATTTTCATGTGCTTATTAGCCATTCATATAGCTTCTTGGGCAAAATGTCTATCAGAATCCTGTGTTCATTTTTAAATGCCATTGTCTTATTGAGTTATAGGAACTTATTCTTTTTTATAACTCAGTAGTCATTGAATATATGGGTAGGACATAATTTAACTTGTTTCCTATTAATAGCTCTTTAGTTTTTTCATTTTATCTGTATTTTATAGTGGGCATAGCATATTAGTGTAATAATGTATCTTCTGACATAAGTAAATAGAGTTGTTGGGATATGCCCTCAAATTATTTTGCTTAGAGGAAGTCATTTAAGCCTGGGACCCCTGTTGAGCCGTCCTCCCCCTCTTACCCCTTTCCACCAGCCCCACCCCACCTTCAGGCCTATCTAGCCATCCTGAGCTTTTATGCAAACCCTTTTCAGAGGGTTCCCTAACTGATGGGGGAATTTGAGGCTCAGAGGAGTCCACCCAGCACAGTATTGGCACAGTCTGACTCTAGGGGGCTCTCGGGCATGACCCAGAGCCCATAGAACCTTGAGAGCCTTGGGTAGCTGACATGATGAGGGTCCATATGGAGTCCCCTGAGTCCACAGGGTGTGGACAGCTCCTCGTCCAGGATCCCAAAGCGGTCTGGGACTGCTACTGCTTTCGGCCTCTGTGATCTGCTCTGGTCTCCCTCACCTGTGTCTCCCCAACCTGGCACCATGACCTCTTGGGCAGGATCAGCTCTGAGAAACCCAAGGGGAAAGCCCCTGCTGGCTCTTTCTGCCAGCCCTGGCTGTCCTACCTCCTCCTCGTCGTCACCACTGTGCAGGCATCCCCTGTGTCTGCATATGACATGCAGGATCCCAGTCTCGCAGAAGAGGAGACTGAGGCTCGGGGAGCTGTGACTTCTCCTTGCGGATAGAGATGGAACTACACACACGTGTGACTAACTCCAAAGCCCACACCTTGGGCCCATGCCTGACCCTACGCTGCTGGGGCTGATAACCAGCACAAAGGCTTTGGCTGATTTTCTTCAGTTTCTTGGCAGACGTCTGGGAGAAACCTAGTGACACAATGAGGGCGGTGTGCTCCAGAGTCAGGGGAGAAGTCGAGGGGGTGAGAATTGAGGGTCCCCCCCTTCTGAGTCAGGACAGCTGCAGCAAGCACTCTTCAAAGCAGGCCAGGTGAGACCAGGAGTGGATCCCGGGGAGCCTGAGAGCCCCCAGGCAGACATTGCTGCCCACCCCCCACTCCCTGCCCACCCTCAGGCTCATCTGGCAGGAAGCAGGGTGGTGGGGGCAGGGAGGAGGTCAGAGCAGGGTAGGAGGGATGGCAGAGGCGCTCAAGCTTCCTGAACTTGCGCAGAAGCTTAAGCTCTGTGATCACACTGTTCTCACTTTCCCTCTGCTTCTGAGTAAGTGTTTTTGTTGGAAACTCCAGCCTCCTCTGAGCTGAACCAAAGGAACAGGGGCTAGGGAGACACTCAGGGCAGGCTGAGGACAGAGTGGGGAGCAGCAGTGATCAGGGCCCCTGTGAGGGATAAGATCAGCTCCCAGGAGCTCGGATCTGATGACTTCACGTTTGGCTCATCAGCCATCCATGGACACCAGGCAAATTCAATCTGTGCCCTGAGCCTGCCATTCAGGGCCTTCCTTCATCTGGCTTCAGCGCTTGCTCTGTCCTGGGCTTACGTCCAGGTTTGTGCTCACATTGTTTCATCTGTCCACAATGCCCTTTCCTCCCCATCCCCCCCAGAGCCTAAACTTAAACTCTGGTCACCCTTCAAGGCCAGCCCAGAGGCCTCCACCTCCACGAATCCTTCCTGGATCCCCTTAGCTGGAAATGACATCTCCCGCCTCCAAATTCCCATAGCCCTTGGCTCATACCTCCCTGTGTGTATTCTACTCCCCTATCAGCAGTAGATCGTGGTTGTTACTCCACTGGCATCCCGCCCCCTTCTGATCATAACACCCCAATTTTCCTTGAAAACCATCTGTCCCCCATCTTCCAGAAGAAGCTGCCTGCAGAGGGACATGCAGCCAGGCCTTACAGCTGGAAATCGTGTTTTCCCTCCCGGTTCCCTGCTTGCCACAGTCTCCAGTTCAGGGATGTGCCTGTGGCCCAGTCAGAGCCAGAACTAAACCAGGGCTTTTCTGAAGTGACCAGGACAGGAGCCTACTCTGGGACCGAGAGGCATGGGATAGGATCCTAAGAGGATGAGCCTTCCAGAAATGCGGCCACTGCAGAGAAACGCATGGAGAAAAGACAGATTTCTACAACATAGTATTAGAACGACCTGGGTCCAGTCAAGCCCGAAGCTGGAATCTTTTCAGACTTGGGGGCAAAACAATCCCTTTTAAATTTGGTTCAGTGCTGGGTAACTCAAAGCATGGACTTAAAACAGCTGATTTAGGGACCAGCAGTTAGCGTAATGTCTATGTCGCTGGACTCCCACATAGTCGACCGCGGTTCATGTCCGGGACCCGGTGGCTTAAAACTCACGCCGGGCGCGTGTGCGTGCATGCCCAAGATCCCGAGAGGAGAATGGAGGAGAAGGGATTGCGGCGTGACCATTCCCCCCTGGGGGTGATTTCTCGCTTTCTGTCTCTCTGTCTCTCTCAGTCTGTCTGGCGAGCGCACACACCCTATAGCAAAAACCTCTCAAAAAAAAAAAAAAAAAAAAAAAAAAAAAAAAAAAAGACAGCTGATTTAGGAGACCAGGAGGGAAGAAAACTGTTTCACTCAGTAGCCCTATTTATCGATAGGATTTTGCAAGCAGAGCGTCTAGAAAGGTAGTCTTAAAAGCATAACATTGGAATCTGAATTAGGCTTAGAAGTGAGAGGGCACACAGTGTTTTCTCTCCGTAGCTCTTACCCTGACTCTGGGTCCTGTCACTTGCAAGTGACAGCCTCCTAACTGATACCCTCCCCCCACCCCTCCCACCCTCCCATCCCCCAACCCCCCACCCCCCAACCCCATGCCCATGCTCTTTCAGTGGCTCATGTTTTGCTCCCAGGCTGGAGGCTCCTGGGAGGAAGCGCCCCGACCCCTTGCCTTTGTGCTTCCACAGGGCAAGGGCACAGCCAAGTTCTCAGGGAGGCTCTGGCTCAGTGAGGCTCTGCAGAACGGCCCGGATGAGGAGTGAACACTCTTGATGTCCTGGCCCTCCACAGACCCTCCACCTTTTTCCGGGCCTACTCTGGCACTAGGCAGCCCTGGCCAGAGCTTCCTGCCTGCCACACCCAGCTGGTGGCTCCCAGTCAGCAGGGGCCAGAACGTGGTGTTCGCCAGGATTACAAGAGCTCTGCGTCCCCACGGACACAGCTCTGGAAGACAATGTGAGGGAGGAGAGATTTCCAGGCACTTTGGCCAGTATCTGGGGAGTGGCCAGTGGCGTCTGGGCCATACCTTCTGGATGCTGTCTGCTGGGGGCAGAGACAGTAGGGCTTTGCCCAGCACGAACAACTTTGGAAACCAGCAGCAGGGAGAAACTTGTTGCAGGGCAGAGGAGAAATAACAGAAGTCCATGCCTGGTGGCCCTGCTGTCCAGGAGGGCTGGGGAAGACCATCGTAGTCTCCCATCTGCTTTGGCATCTTGGGGTTCAGGCAGTCTTCGGTCCCATCCTTCCTTCGGAACACAATATACTTTACAAAACCAAACATTTGAAGTTGTCGAAATGACTGTCTTACTTGGCAGTGATCAAGACAACCATTTTGGTTGGCCTTTCTGGTATATTAGCCAGGAGAGCCCACAGTGAGCTCCGGTAACAAATTGTCTCCAAATCTCAGTGGCTTCTTAAGACAACAAAGTGTGTTTTTTGTTCACATAAAGTTGATGAAGTTGGGGAACCCTTCAGAACAGCTGTTCCTTGTACAATGACCCAGTGGCCTAGGCTGCTTTCTTCTAGTGGCGCCATCATTTTGCACCAGGGTCTCTCGCCATTTGGGATCCGGCTCCCTTAACCACTAGGCTATATGGGGCCAGCCACAGATCATGTCTATAAGTACTTGGTGGGGGCTGGCAGGTGCGTGGTGGTTAAGGGCACTGGACTCCCATATGGCCAACCACAGTTCAAGTGCCAGACCTGGCAGCTTGCTTTCTCACTTTCCCCCTCTCTCTCTCTTACTCTGTCTCTAAATAAGTAAATAAAAGTTATATAAAAATAATTCTTAAAAAAATAAATAAGTAAGTGCTTGGTGGCCCAGCTGCAGTAGTGCATGCTGCTAAGACACTGTGCTCCGCAGGTTGGGATCACATGAGAGGCCTGGGTTTGATTCCTGGTCTTCCCCAAAGGCCTGGCACAGCAGTAATCCCAGTGACCTGGGAGGCGAAGGCAGGAGGATTTGGATCTTGAGGCTGCCTGGGGCAACATAGTGAAACAGTGTCTAATAAAGAGATCCGGGTGGTAGTACATGCCTTTGGTCCCAGCTAGGAGGCTGAGACAGGAGAATCGCAACGTAATGAGACCAGTCTTCAATAACAAGGAATATTGGGCCAGTAGGTGGCATGGTGGTTAAGGCACTAGATCTCACATGGCTTACTCTATGGTTTGAGTCCGTGACCCAGCAACTTGAGAATCATGCCAGGCATGTGTGTGTGTGTGTGTGTGTGTGTATGTGCTCACATGTGCCTAAATCCTGAGATGAGAATTCTGGAGAAAAAGGCGTTGTGGCATGCCCATAGCCCCAGGAAGATTTCTCATTTTCCTTCTCTCTCTCACTGTCTCTGGTGAGTCCAGGTGTCCTATAGCAATAAATAAATAAATTAATAAATTAATTAATTAAAATAAATAAAATTCTGCATTAATTTTGAGGGAATATTCAAACAACAGCAAGGATCTATCCAATCACCCAATCCCCTGTGTGTGAGAAAAATCTGTCCCTCTCCCAGGTCACATGGATCTGAAGCCTCAGTGTTGACTGTGGGGAAAAAGCCTTGGTCCACACTTGAAGGAATTACGACACTAGTGAGGGACCAGCAGGTGACGTAACGGTTACATCATTGGACTCTCACGTAGTCAAATGCAGTTCAAGTTCCAGACTTGAGGACTTAAAATTCATGCCAGGTGTGTGTGCGTGTGTGCCCAAAATCCTGAGAAGAGAATGGAGGAGAAGGGATTGTGCTGTGGCCAGCCCCCCACCCACCCCTGAGGGTGGCGATTTCTTGCTTTCTGTCTCTGTCTCTCTCTCTGTATGTCTCTGGTGAGCACACACACACACACTATAGCAAAAATCTCTTAAAAACAAAACAAACAAATGAAAACGGTGAGCAGGTGAGAGAGGGGAAATCTGCCCCCACATATTTCTCCTGCCCATGTTCATGGCAAACACGTCCTAAAGCACAGAATAATTTAGTGTGGGTATTGAGATCCCTGCAAAGGGAGGAGATCACATTTACACAACCATCTGTAAGGAAGGGGAACTTGGGGACACTGAATGAGGGGAGGGCTGGCGAATAGCTTGACAAATTTTAGAGATGGCTATGAGCCTAACATAAGGTTGCTGATGTCTTGGTGAGAGCCCACCTTGGGGATGGAGTGGAGACAACTCCCCCCATCCCAACAGCCCTCTCTGACTTATAACGCACAGCCGTGAAACTGGGGAAGACCCAACGGAGCTTGGTGGCAGGGACGTAAAACCCACACTCTTCTCTGCAGTGTTGAGTTGTCACTGGGAAGTGGTTGCTGAGACGGGGCCCACATTGCCCCAGCCCTCTTGGTCCCAGGATAGATTCTTGACAATGTAAAGTCGGGAAGAAGAACATGCACCACGTCTGGGCCAAGTCTTTGAGAGGTGGCTATTCCTTTCATGGGGGCGTCTTCCCTCCTGCCAAGTACTGCAGAAGATGACATTCCAGGGCATGGCAGAGCCTCAGGATGGAAGGCTGGTCTCGAACTCACTGCGTGGAGGAAAGCTGCCTGCAGACCAGGTGTGCCTGCTATGAACTGGACATCAGAAGCTAACACAATCCATTCGGGGGGTTGCTTGTTCCGGCAACAGCATTTTCTTAAAGCATGGGAAGTCTCCCCACTTTGAAGGGGCTTTGGAAGCACCGTGAGGGCTATAGAGGGGTGGGAGCCTCGGCCCTGCTCCTTTGCCTAACAGCGAGGACGCCTTCTTGCCTTCCTTCCCTCCTGCCCCACCCAGTGAAACAGACAGGACCCGGGATGGGTGGGACGTGGACTTGTCCAATTTTCTGCTTCTTGAGAATCTTCTCTGAGAGCATGAGTTGGAAGTTTTGGCCTTCGTGAGAGATGTGGGCAGCTGATCCCATAACTGGGTGGGGCATCATGAGGAAACGGGGCTAGAGAAACCCTGGGGGTGGCAGGCAGTGGGAGAGCGCTGTGCTGAAAGCCAGCCCAGGAGTTTGGCTGTGACCTATAGACGAGAAGAAAGCCCAGGTTCTCAGGCTCTGCCTTCTCCCTGCAGGCCAAGCCAGCCGAGGACCAGAGGCCCTGGCAGAACATGTCAGGTCTACCACTGAGGCCAGCTTGCTCATTTATAGAGGGTCACACCATGCCAGGCTGTGGCGGCAGCAGCCCCCATTGGAGGTTCTGGGGAACAGGGACACTTCCCCAAGATCCCTTGGCATTGCCCTGCCTTCCCTCCCAGGAGGGTATTGAGCAAGAGTATTGCTTCTTAGGAACAAGATAGAAAGAGAAAGTTAGTCTTCTCCTTGGTGATGTGACTCTAACCCCCCTCCCATCACTAGGCCACCTTCCTTTTGACCCTCCCAGGACTACAACTGCCTGCAGGTGCGTGGTAGCTCCCGCATCTCTGCTTCCTCACACCTAAGATGTCCTGGTGGAATGTCCTTTCTGTCACCGTTCTGGCATTTGGCTTTGCTGCCAACAAGAGAAAATAAAATTCAAAAACCTTTCCATTTACAATAGCATATTTTTTTTTTAAATGTGAAATACTTAGAAATAAATTTCATGGGTTGGCCCCATAGCCCAGAGGTTAAAGGAGCCGGATCCCACATGGCCAGGAGTGGGTCAAATCCCTGCCCCAGGGGCTTAAAAACCACTCCGGACATGTGTGCATGTGTGCCCGAGATTCAGACAGGAAGGAGAAATGGAGGCGAAGGGGTCGTGGCGTGCCTGTGGCCTGTTGGAGGTGCCTTTCTCTCTCTGTCTCTCCCTGGTGAGCACACACAGGAAGGAAGGAAGGAGGGAAAAGGGGAAGAGGGGAGGGGAAAAAAGAAAAGAAGGAAGGAAAGAAGAAAGAAAAAGAGAGAGGAAAAAAAAGAAAGAAAGAAAAAGAGAAAGAAAAAAATTTTCATAAAATAAGTGTCAGACCTCTACACTAAGGACTGCAGGATATTGCTGAGAGAAATGCAAGAAGACCTAACTCAACGGAGAGATGTGGTCATGGGCGGAAGACTCCGTATCTTTGAGGCGACTATTCTCACCAGGATGATCTCCAGATTCAAGTCAATTTCCACCATCTTTCCGGTAAGTTCTTATTTATAAATTGATCCTAGGGACCAGCAGATGGTAAAATGGTTACACTGCTGGATTACCAGGTAGTTGACTGTGGTTTGAGTCTGGGACCCAGCAGCTTAACACTCACACTGGGGGTGGGGGTGGGAGTGGGGGGAGTGGTGTGCGTGCGCAAAATCCCAAAGGAAAATGGAAGAGAAGGGATTGCAGTGTGGCCATCCTCCCTGGGGGGGTCATTTGTTGCTGTCTCTGTCTCTCCGGCAAGTACGCATGTGTTATAGCAAAAATCTCTCAGAAAAAATTGACTCTAAATTTTTTATGGAAATATAAAAGACTCAAAATATTATATTATAATGCTAAATTAATCAAGACACTGTGGTCCCAGCACATGAAAAAACAAATTTATCAATGGAATAAAACAGAGAGGTCAGAAATAGAACTATAATTGAACAGTCATTTGAGTTTTCCTAAAACCACCAAAGGTTCCTTTGGTGGTTTCAGCAACCTTTGGTGGTTTCAGTCTTTTCAACAAATGGTGTCAAAACAACTGAATATCCATATGGGGAAAAAAAGTGAACTTCAGCCCCTCTGCCCTCACGCCATTCACAAAAATGAATTTTAAGGAGCCAGCAGGTGACCCTGTGGTTGAGGTACTGGACTCCCACATGGCCAACTACAGTTTGAGCCCTGGATCTGGTGGCTTGCTTTCTCACTTTCCCTTTCTCTCTCGCTGTCTCTCTTGGGTCAAATTTTTAAAAATAATAATAACAACAACAAATAAAAATAAATAAATAATTATTTTTTAAAAATTTATTTTAAATGTATCATAGAGGGATTGGCAGATGCATGGTGGTTAGGGTGCTGGACTCCCACATGGCCAACTGCAGTTAGAGTCCTGGACCTGGTGGTTTGCTTTCTCACTCTCTCTCTCTCTCTCTCTCTCTGCCCCTCTCTGGTCAAATTTTTTTAAAAAGAATAAGAAAAAATATGAATAATAAATAAAATTAAATAATTCTTTAAAAATAAAAATGTATCATAGAAATCAGGGTGCTCCAGCAGAAGACGTGGCAGTTACGTCACCACACTCTGACGTGGCCCATGTGGTTTTAGTCCTGGACCCCGTGGCTTGAAACTCATGCTGGGCATGTGTGCGTGCATGCCCAAGATCCCAGGAGAAGAATGGAAGAGAAGGGATTGAGGCGTGGCCATCCTCCCGGGGGTGATTTCTCACTTTGCCTCTCACTGTCTCTGTCTCTCTCTCTAGTGAGTGCATGCGCCCTAAGGCATAAACCTCTAAAAGAAAATAAATCAGGGCTAGCAGGTGGCATGGTGGTTAGTGTAGTGGATTCCCACATCATTGACCATAGCTTGAGAGCCAAACCTGGTGCTTGAGAGTCATGCCAGGCGTGTGTACATGCATGCCCAAAATCTCTGGAGGAGAATTGAAGAGAAAGGATGGTGGTGTGGCCATACCCCATGGGTGGGGGTGTGATTTCTCACTTTCTATCTCTCTGGCTCTCTGTCTCTCTCTTTCTCTGGTGAGTGCATGTGCCCTACAGCAGAAACCTTTTAAAAAAAAAGTATCATAGAAAGCAACCATGGGCCAACAGGAGGTACAGAGGTTTAAGTGGTTAGATCCCACAATATCAACTATATGGCTGGGCCCCATTCATTCTTTAACCCACTCCAGCAGCTACCTTGGCCCAGGATACGACACTTAGGATGGGAAACCATGTTCTACTGGGTTGTCAAAAAGATCAGGATGTATATTTTCTATGCAGAAATACATCATGACTTTCCCAATGACTCGTTAGAATGACACGGAAAGACATAAAGAGGCTAGGTTCCCAGAGACTCCAAGCAACTACAGGACCAACCCTGGACAACCCGCCTCCAGGCTGCTGTTCTGTGTAAGAGAAATAAGTTTGATCATGTTTAAGGCATTACTACTGGGGAGTTTTCAACTTCTACCGGATGAATCCTAAACAGTACATCCTTATCTCTCCTAGCAGGCGGTAAGCTGCTGACTGTACTTATTTTCTGCTACGTGCTTATTAGACCATAGATACTAAATAAATGTTCGTTGGGGTGAATGAAATCTTCAAAATTAGCCAGAGGCATCAACATAGGAAACAGGGGATCCACCCTGAGCTCCATCCTGGGGTTAGTAGCTGGGGTTCCTTTGCTATGTCCGTAAGTGTGGTCCTGGATGGGATGAGATGTGTTTGCCAAGGGAAGTAAGAGGAAGTGAGAGGTTGTAGGTGAGGATTCGTGTTTGGTTTAGTTCTGTCTGTGTGTAGGCTGACGAATTTCCTTGGAGTTCCATCTTTAGGTTTCTTTTCTTTTTGTAAGAGCTTTCTTGAGATATAATTTACATACTGTACAATTCACCCATTTAAAGTGTGCGGGTCTTTTCAGTCTATGCACTGAACTGCGCAGCCATCACTCCAGTTGATTTTAGAACACTTTCATAACTTTGGAAAGAAACCCCCTAGCCTTTGACAGTCATCCCTCGTTCCCTCCCTAGCACCTCATCCCTGAATAACCACTAATCTGCTGTCCATCTCTACAAGTTTACCTATGCTGGACATTTCACATAAATGGGATTATAAAGTACGTGGCCCTTAGTGTCTGGCTTTTTAGCACACTTTCAAGGTTTATCCAGGTTGTAACATGTGTTAGTTCTTCATTTCTTTTTATTACTGAATAATATTCCATTGTATAAACATACCACATTTTATGTATTCATTCACCAGCTGATGGATATTGGGTTTTTTTCCATTATGGATAATGCTGTTATAAATTTTCAAGTATAGGTGTTTGTGTGTATGTACGTCTTTAATTATCTTGGATACACACCTTGGAGTAGAATTCCTGAGTCATGTGGTAAGTCTATTTTTAACCTTTTGAGGAACTACCGGAGTGTTTTCCAAAGTGCCTGTACCATTGTATATTCCCACTGGTCTTATATATTCCCACTGACTTTGCCGACAGTTATTACTATCTGTTTGGTGTTTTGTTTTGTTTTGAAGAATTATTTATTTAATTTTGTTTATTATTACTATTTTAATTTGCTATAGGGCACTTATGTTCACCAGAGAGAGAGGGAAAGTGAAAAAGAAAGCCACCAGGTCTGAAACTCAAACCATGGTTGGCCATGTGGGAGTCCAGCACCTTAACCACCATGCCACCTGGTGGCCCCGTGTTTTGTTTGGTTTTAAGACAGAGTATTGCTGTTGTGATCCTCCTGCCTCAGCCTCCAAGCTGGTACTCCAAGTGCATGCCACCATATCTAGCTCTTCTTCTTTTTTTTTTTTTAGAATTATTTTATTTTATTTATTCATTCGTTTATTTCAATTTGACCAGAGAGGGACAGAGTGAGAGAGAGAGAAAGTGATAAAGCAAGCTGCCAGATCCCGTACTCGAACCACGGTCAGCCATGTGAGAATCCAGCGCCTTTAACCATCACGCCACCTGCCGGCCCCAGCTCTTCTTTTTTTTTTTTTTTTTTTTTCCAGAAAGTATCTCGCTATGTTGTCCAGACCAGCCTACAGCTTAGGATCCTCTTGCCTTACCCTCCTGAGTTGCTAGGATTACAGCTACCCACTACTGTACCTGGTCCTTAGGTTGGACCAGCAATCAAACTGTGGTTTCCTGTGTGGTCCTAGCCTGAAAAGGGTAGCATATTAACAGGAGTGACACCACCTCTGGGATGTTTTCTCTTCTTTATTACAGACATCCTAATGGGCACAAAATGGTATGTCATTACAGTTTTGATTTGCATTTCCCTGATGGCTGATGATGTCAAGTGTCTTTTCAGTGCTCTTTGGCCATTTGTATATCTTCTTTGGAGAAATGTTTATTCAGATCCTTATTTTTAAATCAGGTTATTTGTTTATTTATTTATTTTAATTTGACCAGAGAGAGACACAGAGAAAGAGAAGGGGGAAGCGAGAAAGCAAGCCACCAGATCCAGAATTTGAACCGTGGTCGACCATGTAGGAGTGTCCAGTGCCTTAACTACTACACCACCTGCTGGTCCCCCTCAGGTTATCTTTTTACTGAGTTGTAAGAGTCCTTTATATGTTCTGAATACGAGACCCTTATCAAGTTCATGATTTACAAATATTTTCTCCCATTCTATGAATTGTCTTTTCACCTTCTTGATGGTGACTTTTGAGACACAAAAGTTTTTAAATTTGAGAAAATCCAATTTATCTGGGTTTTTATTTGTTGTTGTTGCTTATACTTTTGCTGTCAAGGTCATGAAGATTTCCCCTATGTTTTTGTCTAAGAATCAACGCTCTTATATTTAGATATTTGACTCATTTTTAAGTGATTTTTGTATATAGAGAAATAACATCATGCTTTTTATGAGGATATTCAGTTGTCTCATTACCGTTTTCTAAAATTCTTCCCCTGTTGAATTGTTTTGGCATCCATGACAAAAATCGATTGATCATAAATGTCAATTGTTTCTGGAATCTAAAGTCTATTCCAATGATCAACATGTCTTTCCTTATGCCAGAACCACACTGTTTAGATTACTGTAGCTTTTGGGACCAGCAGTTGGTATAATGGCCGTGTCGCTGGACTCCCATGTAGTTGACCATGGTTCGAGTCTGGGACCTGGTGGCTTAAACTCATACCGGGCTCGTGTGTTTGTGTGCCCAAGATCCCGAGAGGAGAATAGAGGGGAAGGGATTGCAAGAGGAGAATGGAGAAGGGATTGCGGCATAGCCATTCTCCCTAGGGATGATTTCTCACTTTCTGTCTCTCTCTCTCTCTGTCTTTCTGGCTAGTGTACACACCCTATAGCAAAAAACTCTCAAAAAAAAAAAAAAAGATTATTGTAGCTTTGTAGTAAGATGTGAAATCAGAAAGTGTAAGTCCTCCAATTTTGTTCTTTTTCAAGGTCTTTTTGGCTATTGTGGATCCCTTAAATTTTCATATAGACTCAGTTTATCAATTTCTGGAAATAACCCAGTTGACATTTTGATAGGTACTACATTGAATCTGTAGATAAAAATGGTGAGTGTTGTCATCTTACCAATATTAGGTCTGTCTATTCACAAATATGGGATGCCTTTCCATTTATTTAGATCTTCTTTAATTGTTTTAACAATGTTTTGTAGTTTCAAGAATATAACGTTTGCTCCTTTTTGTTAATTTTTTTAAAAAAATTTTGCTATTGGGTTTATGCATTAGCCAGAGACAGAGAGAAAGAGAAAGAGAGAAAGTGAGAAAACATCCCCCAGGAGAGATGACCATGCAATCCTCTTTCTTTCACTCTCCTCTTGGGATTTGGGGCATGCATGTACATTCACCTGGAATCTTTTTCAAGCTGCCAGGTCTGGACTTGAACTGCACAGTCAGCCATGTGGGATCCAGTTGCCTCATCCTCCAAGCCATCTGCTGGTTCACCTATTTGTTAATTTTTCCTTAAGTATTCGATTGTTTTTGATGCTACTATGAATGGATTAATTTTCTTTCTTTCTTTCTTTCTTTCTTTCTTTCTTTCTTTCTTCCTTTCTTTCTTTCTTTTTTTTCAAAAATCTTGTTTGTTTGTTTGTTTGTTTTTAATTAGACCAGAGAGGGACAGAGAGAGAAAGCAAACTGCTGGGTCCAGGACTCGAATCACAGTCGTCGGCCACATGGGAGTCCAGCATCCTTAACCACCATGCCACCTGCCAGCCCCAAATCATTTTCTTAACTTTATGTTCAGATTGTTCATTGTAAGTGTATAAAAGTAAAACTAATTTTTTTAATCTACAAGCTTGCTGAACTTTTTTTATTAGTTCTAATAGTTTTTTTAATGGATGTCTTAAGATTTTTCTATATAAAAGATCATGTCATCTGAGAATGTAGATAGTTTTACTTCTTATCCAATCTGGATGACTTTTATCACATTTTCTTCTCTAATTGCTTTGGCTAGAATCTCCAGCACAATGCTTAATATGAATGACAAGAGTGGACATCTTTGTGTTGTTTCTGATCTTAGGGAGAAAGCATTCAGTCTTCCTCTGTTAAATATGATGTCAGCTGTGGATTTTTTTTTTTTTTTTTTTTTTTGTAGATGCCCTTTATCAAACTGAGGAAGTTCATTACTATTCTTAGTTTATGCAGCAATTTTATTATAAATGGGTGTTGGAGTTTATCAAATACCTTTCCTATATTTATTGAGACAATCCTATGGTATTCATTTTTCAATACTATAATACCATTTTTGAATTCTATTGATACAACATATTACATTAATTGATTTTTGGATGTTAAGCCAACCTTGCATTTCCGGGACAAATCCCACTTGGAATATAGTTTATAATCCTTTTGATACATTGCTGGATTTGGTTATTGGCATTTTGTTGAGGATTTTGAATCTATATTCATAATATATATTGGTATGTCATTTTCTCTTCTTGTAATAGCTTTGCCTGCTCTGGGTATCAGAATGAATGAACTGGGAAGTGTATAGGTTTCTTTTTGACTAACCTTTTGCTCACACTTATCTTTGGACCTTTTCAACACTCTGAGAAAAAGCCAAGGCCCTGGAGGTTTATCTAGGATTCTCAACTTGAACATACATACATTAACAGGCAATTAACTGGGCACTGTTCAAAGCAGATTCCTGGCTCCTGGTCTTCAGAGACTGATTCAGACAGTCTGTAGCAGGGCTTATAGCTCTCTATTTCTAACAGACACACCTAAAAGAGTCTGAGATAAACGCCCTCTCATTTCTCTTTAAGAAATATGGGACCAGCAGTTGGTGTAATGGGTATGTTGTTGGACTCCCATGTAGTCAACCGCAGTTCAAGTCCCAGACCCGGTGGCTTAAACTCACACCAGGCACGTGTGCATGCATGCCCAAGATTCCGAGAGGAGAATGGAGGAGAAGGGATTGTGGCGTGGCCATTTCCCCTGGGTCGGGGTGATTTCTCTCTCTCTGTCTTTCTGTCTCTCTGTCTCTCTCTGTCTTTTCTTTCTTTCTTTCTTTCTTTCTTTCTTTCTTTCTTTCTTTCTTTCTTTTTTTTTTTTTTCTCTGTCTTTCTAGCGAATGCACATGCCCATTCCAAAAAAAAAGAAATATAACATGAGCCAGTTAGTGGTATGGTGGTTAAGGTGCTGGACTCCCACATGGCCAACTGCAGTTCAAGTCTCAGACCCAGTGACTTGAGAATCACAATGGATAGATACATGAGTGCCCAAAATCCTGAGAGGAGCATAGAAGAGAAAGGATTGCAGGGAGGGATGATCATCCCCCCCCCCACTCCCGTCTCTCTCCAGCCAACACATATATCCTATAGAAAAAAATTAACAAAAAAAAAAAGAGAGAGAGAAAGAGAAATGTTTATAGGCCCAACTGGATAGCACACAGTAAAAGACTCTGCTTCTCTGCAGACTGAGGCCATATAGAAAGCTTGGGTTTAAGTTACAAACCACCCTGAAAAGCTGGGTGCAATGGTACATGTCAGTAATCTCAGATGCTTGGGAAGCTAAAGCAGGAAGGTAGTGAGACCTGACCTTAAAAAAAGAAGTGAGAAGAAAGAAGGAAGAACAAAAAGAGGAGGATGAGAAGAGGAGGAAGAAAAGGAGAAGAAGAGGAGGAGGAGGAAAAGAGAAGAAGAGAAGAGAAAGAAAAGAAAAAAGAAAGAAAAGAAAGAGAAGGAGGAAGAAAGAAGGAAGAAGAGGAAGAGGGAAAAGAAGAACGGATATGTTGATAAGTTTGTCCAAGGTGATCCAAGTGAGTACTCAAAGTAATGTTTAAAAATGTTCTGGGGCCAGCAAGTGGCACAGTGCTTAAGGCACTGGGCTCCACATAGCAGCCCAAGGTTCGAATCCCAGACATGGTGACTTGCTTTCTCATTTTCTTTCTCTCTCTTTCTCTCCAGTGAGCACGTGTGCCCCATAGTAAGTTAAAATAATAATAATTAATACAATTAAATAAGTAATTATTTTTTAAAATTTGGGGAGGCCAACAGGTGGCGTGGTGGTTGGGGTGCTGGACTCACACATGGCTGATCAGGGTTCAAGGCCTGGACCTGGTGCCTTGTTTCTCACTTTCTCTTTCTGTCTTTCTTGGTGAGTGCATGTGTCCTGTAGCAAACTAAATAATAATTATAATGATAAACAAAATGAAGTGAATAATTCTTCAAAAAAAATTTTTAAGTAATGTTCTGTAATTGGACTAGAAAAGTAACATTTCTCCCCCAGGTGTCTCCGAGCCTTTAGGGTTTTCTTGTGCACTGTGAATGAGATGGTAGAATATGCACTGAGTCCCAGACTTATTTGTCCACAAAATCTTTTATTGTTGGAGGAAAGTCTCACAGGATTGATGCTCCGTGGTCCACACTTTAGGAAAAACTGCCCCCAAATTACACAAATGTCCTTTGGACGCTCTTGATGCTTTTCTTTTTTTTTTTTTTTTTTTTTTTTTTTTTAGAGGTTTTTCGCTATAGGGCGCGTGCGCTCGCCAGACAGACAGAGAGAGACATAGAGACAGAAAGCGAGAAATCACCCCCCAGGGGGGATGGTCACACCGCAATCCCTTCTCCTCCATTCTCCTCTCGGGATCTTGGGCACGCACGCACACGCGCCCGGCGTGAGTTGTAAGCCACCGGGTCCGAGACGCGAACCGCGGTCGACTACGTGGGAGTCCAGCGACATAGCCATTACGCTAACTGCTGGTTCCCGATGCTTTTCTTTTGAGCACTCACCCCTCTGGCTTGCAGCTGCTTTTAATCGTGTTACCATCAGGCAGAGGTCTGTTGGGGCCTCAAAGGTTATGTAAGTTAGGCACACGCCTCAAGAGCAAAATTCCAGGGGGGTGCCAAACTCAGCAATCAAGATAAATTATTGTTTGAGGGTGGGTTGACCAGATAGCCCACACGGCCAAGGGTGGGACTACAATAGTGTAGGGATGTTTAATGGTCACTATGAGAAAGCCTAAGGAAAGGTCTATCTGGGTGGGACAGCAAGGTAGCCAGGCCAGGCCCATTGCCTGTCTCCCCAGTGGACTGTGAACCCCTCCAGAGGGTTCTCAGTCCATGGAGCCAGATCTCCCTCCATTGAGCCGGATCTCCCTCACTGTTGAACTCCGGGTTCCTACAGTACATGGGACACAGACTCGTTCACCTCCTCTTAGAGAACAAAGAGAAGGCCATGTTGACCTACCTCTCAGGTCCTACTCAAGCATCTAACCTAGTGCTAGACACAAGGAGATTCAGTCAATGCATGTTTTGAGGAGATTAAATTTCATCTGGGAAGCTCCCCCAGTCTTCATGCTGGTGCCTTCCTTTGGATGTGCTCCCAATTCTGAACTGCAGGAGGAGAGCCTAGTGCCAAAGAGTTTCTGGAAAAAATGTGTCCCTTCCCAAATACCCTTTCTCTCTGTGTCCAACAGAGCTTGACCTCAAATGTGCAAGATTTAACATTCAGAAAAGTTGGGTTTGAGCCTGGAGGGGCTGGTGCTGGTTATCTGTGGTTTGTGCAATCATTGTGGCCTGTTTAGGCTCCACAGCCAGGAGGCTCTCGGCCATGACTTTGGGGAAAAAAATCCAAAAGCCAAGCATAGTTACCTAGAGACAGTTTCCTGGGCCCACCCTTTAGGCTGGTTCCAGGACATTCCCCTGTCCCTACCCCTGCCCACTCCCGTATTTCATTAACAGTGCTTTATAGGTCTCCTGACTCTTCCTTGGAATTGCCATTTCTTCTTTATTCCAAGAACTGTAAAACCTCGTCAATTAATTGGTAACCACAGAAACAAGAATAGTGTTCTCTTTAAATAACTTGTGTATAACAGCTGCTCCACAGTGACCTGCTCAAGAGAGGAAATGCTTCCCTCCAGACAACATCTAACTGCAGATAAGCCTCCAGCTGATTATAAAAGATTCTCTTCTTTGTGAAAAGAGCTGGTCCCCTGTGACCTATACTTGTCAACACCTCATAAATTCACTTTGAGTTGCTTCATAACCTCAAAAGTACTGTGATATCTTCTGGGAATTTAGCTTTATAATAACTCGATTGTGTTAAACAAATAAACTTCAGAAAGCAGGGCAAGCTAGACCCTGGGGAAGTTACACGGATGTGCAGGCTTTAGGACTGCTGGAACGCTGGTTCTTAGGGACTGTGTTCCTAGCTCTAAGATACTGATTTAGGAAGCTGTTATTTCATAGAAGGGATCTGAGACCCAGGATGGGAGAGCGGGGTGCTTTGTCCATAGCAAGACAGAGGCAAAACTGAGGTTAGAACAAGGGCTTTTAGACACCAAGAAAAGAAAAAAAAGAAAGAAGAAAAGAGAAGAGGGAGAGAGAAGAGAGGAGAAGAGAAAGGAGAGAGGAAAGGAGAGGAGAGGAGAGAGGAGAAGAGAGCAAAAGGGGAGTGGAGGAAAGGGAAGGGAAGGGAAGAGAAGGAAAGAAAACCACACCAGGTGCATGTGTACTCAGGTACATGACAGAACACATTTGTTGACTCCATTTTTGTGTGGATTAAGAGTGCATGGTTGATGGGGCCCCCAAGTGGTATGGTGGTTAAGGTGCTGGAATTCCCACATGGCTGACCATAGTTCAAGTCCCAGACCTGGCAGCTTTCTCTCTCTCTCTCGCTCTCTCTCTCTCTCTCTCTCGGTCTTTCTCTGGCAAAACTCATGTGAAAATAATAATAATAGTAATAAATAAAGTTAAATAAAATAATTTTTTTAAAAAGAGTGCATGAGTGCATGGTTGAGGCCAGCAGGTGGCATGGTGGTTAAGGCACTGGACTCCCACATGGCTAACTGTGGTTTGAGTCCCAGACCTGGTGGCTTGCTTTCTCACTTTCTTTCTCTCTCTCTCTCTCTTTCTCATGAATGCACGTGCCCTATACCAAATTTAAAAATAAAAATAATAATAAATAAAATTAAATACATAATTATTAAAAAATAATTGGTCGAAATAATTTTCAATACTAATCAAACGCAGTATTGAAATCAATAGATATGTACTGGGTGGCTCTTGCAGGTGGGCACTGAGCTGGGCACTGGGAGTAGAGGATGAGCAGGACAGGATAAGGCTGGCCCTCAGGGACATACACGCGCTGGGCAGAAGGCTCTATTCAAGGACGCTCACATATGGCTGGGTCATCTCCCATACAAAGAGGCCAGCAGGAAGCAGTCAAGGAGGCCAGCAGGCGGCAGGAAAGGTGTAACTGCAGAGTCTGCTTCAGCCAGAGTGGCAGGAAGGGAGGAAGAAAGGCCTGGAGAAGGAGCCAGCCTGGGCCGAGCCGTCAGGGGCAGGGCTCTGCTGGACTGGGGAGGGCTGCGAGTGGGAGGCCCAGGTAACCCCCAGCTCCTGCTGGGATGGTCAGAGGATACCCCCAAGAGCTGCAGACAGCAGAGAGAGGATCACCCCCAGCAGGACTGGTGACCTGTCCTCCTGGCCAAGGAGGGGTGACCCCAGAGCCCATGGCTGCTGGGACGGACGACCACATTTGTCATCCGGCCCAGCTTAGATTCTCAGGAAATAACAAAATTACAAGAGAACAAAGCAGCCTAATTCAGTTAGAGGATTAGTAAGTTTTAATCGGAAACATCAGAGAAATTAAAACCTTAACCCACCCAAACCATCCCTGCCAGATGGAAATGCAGCCGTCTTTAGAAAGAGCTCTGTGCGCACGCGGTACCCAGTCGTCAGATTGCGGCAACATCACCAGATGTGTGTTCTGCTTCCTCCTACAGCTAAATCTTCTTTATTTTTTTAAATTAATTTTTAAAGTTTCTTTAAAAATAACTTTATTTATTATTTTATTGTTATTATTATTATTTTGATGTGAGAGAGAGAGAAAGTAAGAAAGTGAAAAAGCAATCCTCCAGGTCCGGGATTTTTTTTTTTTTTTTTTTTTTTGAGAGTTTTTTGCTGTAGGGTGCATGCGCTTGCCAGAAAGACAGAGAGAGACAGAGAGACAGAAAGTGAGAAATCACCTCTCCAGGGGGATGGCCATGCCGCAATCCCTTCTCCTCCATTCTCCTCAGGATCTTGGGCACGCACGCACACGCGCCCAGCATGGGTTTAAGCCACTGGGTCCAGGACTCGAAACACGGTAGACTACATGGGAGTCCAGCAACATTATGCCATTATGGCAACTACTGGTCCCTAGGTCCGGGATTTGAACCGTGGTTGGCCATGTCAGAGTCCAGCACACCACCAGCCAGCCTCCTAAATTTTCTTTCTTGGAGAGGTTATTTTTTTTTTTTTTTTTGCTATAGTGCGCGTGCACTCGCCAGACAGACAGAGAGAGACAGAGAGACAGAAAGCAGGAAATCACCCCCCAGGGGGGATGGCCACGCCGCAGTCCCTTCTCCTCCATTCTCCTCTCGGGATCTTGGGCATGCACGCACGCACACGTGCCTGGCGTGAGTTTAAGCCACCGGGTCTGGGACTTGAATCGCGGTCGACTACGTGAGAGTCCAGCGACATAGCCATTACGCTAACTGCTGGTCCCTAAATTTTCTTTCTTGACAGCAAACATTAACATCGATTTTTAACTTTATTTCTGTTTATGTATATTTGAAGACAGTAAGTTGTCCTCCAATAAAAAATTAAAGATGACCCTCGAACTCTAACATAAGATAGCAGCTGTAAGCTGGATGGTGGCACAGCAGTAAAAAGCACCACACTCCGCAACATTGGCTCACATGGGAGGGCTCAAGTTCGCATCCAGACACCTCCCTGCATACACCAGGCACATGAATACCCAAGATCCAGGGCTGGCTGAGGGATGGGGGTATATCATGCTGTCAGACCCTGTTGAGGGTGCTATTTCTCTGTCTCTGTGTCTCTCTCACTCATAGAAGAAAAATATTAACTTTTTAAAAAAGACATCTTTGGGCCAGCAGGTAGCGTGATTGTTAAGGTGTTGGACTCTCACATGGCTGACCACGGGTCAACTTCTAGACCTGGAGGCTTGAAAATTATGTCAGGATGTATGCTCAAAAATCCCAGGAGGAGAATGGAGAAGGGATAAGGAATTGAGGCCTGGCCATCCCTCCCCTGGGGGTGATTTCTCACTTTCCCTCTCTCTCTCTCTCTCTCTCTCTATCTCTCCCTGGTGAGTGTACATGACCGATGACAAAAAAAAGTAATTAATTAATTTAATTAAAAATATACTCAATTAAAAATAAATAAAGTAGCGTCTATTCTTTTTTTTTTTTTTTTGAGAGGTTTTTGCTATAGGGCGTGTGCGCTCGCCAGACAGACAGAGAGACATAGAGACAGAAAGCGAGAAATCACCCCCCGGGGGGATGGTCACGCCGCAATCCCTTCTCCTCCATTCTCCTCTTGGGATCTTGGGCACTCACGCACACGCACCCAGCGTGAGTTTTAAGCCACCGGGTCCGGGACGCGAACCGCGGTCAACAACGTGGGAGTCCAGCGACATAGCCATTACGCTAACTGCTGGTCCCAGTAGCGTCTATTCTTTTAAGCAACTTTCCTCTCTGGGTTCTGGACCCAGCAGGAGTCCAACCTATGAGGGGACTTTAGAAAATGTGATTAAGAAAAAACTATTAATGGACTTCATTTTTGTTTTGTTTTGTTTTGTTCACCAGAATAAACTTGTACTTTTTTTTTCTAACTTTTGTCATAGGGCACATGCACTCCCCAGAGAGGGACAGAGACAGAGAGAGAGGGAGAGTGAGGAAGCGCCCCTTGGGGGGATGGCCACACCAGAGCTCCCTCTCCTCCGTGTGCCACAGTCCCTTCTCTCAGGAGTTTGGGACACACACACTCAGAGGATTTTCAAGCTCCAGAGTTCAAACTCAAACTGAGCAGTCAGCCATGTGGGATCCAGCTGCCTTAACCACCAAGCCACAGGCTGGCCCTAACTTGCACTTTAATTCCATTTCCTACATACTTTTTGGAGTCCCCTTGCATATTGCCAGCAGGGGGACAGCTAGCAGAGAGCAGCAGGGGCACAGGAAGTAGGGGGTGGAGGGAGCAGCAGACACAGAAGAGGTCAAAGATGTGGGGACCTGACCAAGCCCCCAAAGCCCACAGCTAGGTACCTGCAGCTGCCGAGGTCTCCTGGGACCTCCAAGGCTCACAACCCTGTGAGGATGGTGGGCGTTCATGTGGTTCAGGCCCTGGCCAAGCACTCTTCACAAGACCATCTCCCAAGAGAGCACCAGGAGCAGACTTTCTCCACCCGCCATTTCTACAGAAGGGGAAACTGAGGCTCAGGGAGGTCCTGATTCTATGCTGAGTCAGCATTCCTCTGCAACTTCTGGGCACTAATCTCTGTGCTGTGTAGCCATGTAGGGATAACACGGCTTCTGGGGGCAGGAAGGCCTAGCGGTGCCCCCCACAAGGCTGAGGCCGACTTACGCATTAGGCCTGTGAGGCACAGAGCCCATCACCATGTACTTTCGGGAGCCCACGAAAATGTGGTGTTCGTGGATATGAGACTGAGGAGAGAGAAAGGAAGAGAGCTGAGTGTCCTCCATGGGGTCCAGGCCTGCCACGATCCCCTTCCTCACCCTCCAGCCCATCAGATCCTGCGCACTTATACATGTGCCCCGTGTTCCAGGCTGACAGGGCCAGGAATTCAAACCACGGTCGCCATGTGGGATCCAGCTTTTCTTGAGCAGCACATGACCACAGTGCCATGGAACTAGCCCATGGAAATGTTTGAATTTTTATTTATTTTCAAATAAATAAAAATTGCAATTTCTTTCTTTTTTTTAAAAAATTTAATTTTATTTATTCATTCTTTTATTTTCAAATAAGAAAAGTTGAGCAAAAAGTAGTGAATACATATTCATGAGTGCCACTTGGCTTATATTCATCTTTATGCCAACACAATCATGCCAAATACTCTCTTTTTTTCTTTCTTTGTTTTTCATTTTGTTTTGTTTTGTTTTGTTTTTAAGAAGGAGGGACCCCTGGTGCTTCACAGTTCCACCCTCATGTGGGAAAGGAGGGCCAGGAACCCCTTCTCCTCCTCCTCAGCAAGGCCTGGTGGGAGCAAGTCCGGCTGACCTCAGAAGAGCCCTGACCACCCTGGCTTAGCATATGACACTCTCCTGCCCCACACCCTGCCCTACGTCCTTCCCCAAGTCCCCCCCATCCCAGCACCCTCGCAGCCCAGTTCTGAGGAAGGGCATGTTCCAGTTCCTGGCAGAGCCCCGTTTCCTGTTTTTCTCCAATTGGACGAGGTCAGACTGATACTAGAACAGGACATGGGGACCAGATAGGGGCCGGCAGATCCTCAGCTTAGTGGGTAAGTGGATGCAGCATAGCAAGCCAGGCTGCCCTCCTGGCCCTCTCCTCCTCTACCCAGAGGGCCCTTTTTCTGGACACCCCACAGACCCCTGTGAATCCCTGGAAGGCCTCCTCCTCTCTGACCTCCTGACTGCAATTTGCTCATGTGTGAAACAGAGTAAGGTTGGGCAGTGCCTGTCCACCTGCTAAGAGGGGCCAGGGTTAGACTGCGAAGGGAGTGTCAGTTAGACTGACAAAGAGGGGCTTTGTCAACATAAAGACCTTATCAGAGCTGGACATGGGCCAGCAGTAAACTGCAAGGCAATCCCACATGCGAAGGTGTCTGGTTCAAGTCCGGGGACCCTGAGTACTCCAGGTACATGTGTGCCCATGATCCAGGGCTGGCTGAGGGCTGGGGCAGATCATGGCATTGGGACCCCACTGGAATGTTCTCTGTCTCTCTTGCTCATGGAAAAAATAAATACAGTTTTTAAAAACGGACGCCATCAGTCATCTATGCAGTAAGCTTGTGACGAGGAACTGTGATAGCGTCAACTACATCCCTACCCCAGGCCAGGCCTTGTCCCTGTGCAATTTCTTTCTTTTTTTTTAAATTTAATTTTATTTATTCATTCATTTATTTTCATTTGACCAGAGAGAGACACAGAGAGAGAGAGGGAAAGTGAGAAAGTAAGCCAGGTCTGGGGCTCAAACCGTGGTCGACCATGTAGGAGTGTCCAGCATTTTAACCACCACGCCACCTGCTGGTCCCATCCCTGTGCAATTTCATCTTCACAACAACCATGGAAGGATGGGCTTCGTATACGTATTTTACAACTGAGGAAGGCGAGGGTAGATGCTTCCCTAGGGTCACGGGGGAAGGAAATGACCGGTGCCAGGCCTGCACCCACACCACAAGCACCTTCCTTCTCACACAGTGGTCAGGCAGTGCCAGCGTGGTACGTCACGTGTCCAGGTTTCCTTCTGGCTGGTAGATCACAGGATCCTGACTGAAGTGGCCGAGGAGAGACTCGTGGGGAGGCTAACTTGCTTCACTAATTGGTGCCAACATAAGCCAGGGGTTTATGCAAGAAGCCAGCCCCTGGCCTTCGCTCACCCCCTCGCACCACTGTCCATCCAACGCTGGTCATTGAGAGCTGGCTGTGTGCCAGGTGGACGCCCTCCTCAGGAGGCCCTGGGCACATCTGCATTCTTCCCTTCCAGGGGGTGGGGCCAGACGATTGAAGCTCAAATTCCAGCTCTGCCGGTTACAGGCAGAACTGTGGACAAGTTTCATAACCCACTCGCCTCACCTCCTCCGTGAAATGGGGATGATAATAGCCAGCCTTCAGAGGGAGTAGGTTGTTAATGAGTTAATCTATGTTCGATGTCACCATCAGCGTCCTCTCACTCCCTTCCCTCTCAACTCCTCTAGCTTGCCTTCACCAAGCTCCTTTCTCCAACTCACTCTGCCCCTCTGCTTTCTCCTGTTTACCCTCCCGCATCCCTTCCAGGGCCTTTCCTGAGATCAGGACCTGACATCCAGGAAGAGGAGGCGCAGGTCAGGAGTACACAAGGCCATGGCCAAGGGAGGGGCCGCATGGCCAGCAGGGTTCCATGCTACCTAGCCTCCTTTCCCAAGGAGTCTGAGAGGAAGGGTCCGCCACATCCTTCGTGATGCTCCCTTCCAGCCCAAGAACTCAGATCCAGCAGCCAAAGTGCAAAAGGGAGGACGAGAGGTAGCTGGGCCAGGCCACACAGAAGCCAGCATCTCACCCAGGTGACCTTAAGCATCTCGAGCAATGGCGGAGCCTTCTATCTCCAGCAAAAGCAGGCCCAGGGTGGCCTGCCCACAAGCTCAAGGACCTGTGGGATATAGGAGAATTAAAGGAGCGTGGTGCCTGGCACATGAGTAGGTGCTCAGGGAATATTCATGGTATGAATAAATGAGTCCACGTGGGAGTGGGTTAGGGGGTGTTGGAGAGAGGAGCAGATAAGGAGCGCCAACAGTCGCATCTGCTGTGCTCAATGGGACCAAGATGGCCGACTCAGAGGGTGACGCCAATAGTTCACCCTAGTGTAGCACTTCCAGTGTGCCCTGAGCACCATTCTAAATGTCCTACTCAGGATGCCTCACGGCTTCTTCTTACATCCTGTAAACACTTCTACTATTGTCATCTCTAGTTCACAGACAAGGACTCTGAGGCATAGAGTCATCAAAAAGCTGACTCAAGATTACACAAACTTGAGTCAGCCAATGGTGTGGTGGTGAAGGCAGCTGGATCCCACATGACTGACTGGTGGTTTGAGTCCCAGATCTGGTGACTTGAGAATCATGCCAGGTGTGCAGGCATGGGTGCCCAAAATCCCAAAGGAAGGAGAGACAGAAGAAAAGGGATTGAAGCTTGAAGCAAGGATATCTCCCATGGGGCAGGGGGCTTTCTTTCTCATGTGTGCTCTCTCTCTCTGGTGAACACATGTATCTTCTGCCCGTACCCCCAAAAAAATTAAATGAAAAAAAGATTATGCAAATCTAGGCACTTAAAGGCTATGCCATTAACCACCGTGCCTTTCCCCCCCTCAATTTTATTATTATTACCATTTTTTAACTTGCCAGAGGGCACAAGCACTCATCAAAGAGAGACAGAGGGAAAGTGAGAAAGCACTCCCCGTGGAGTATGGTCATGCTGCAATCCCTGCTTCTCCATTTCTCCCTCCTTTTGGGATATTGAGCATGCACGTATTTTTCAAGCTACCAGGTCTGGGACTTGAATTGCGCCATTAGCCATGTGGGATCCAGCCACCTTAACCACCAGGCCACAGACTGACCCTCTATTTCATTCTCTCTCTCTCTCCTTTTTTTTTTTTCTTTTTCTTTTTTGGCCCTAGGGCACATTTGCTCTTTGAAGAGAGACAGAGTGAAAGTGAGAAATCCCCCTTCAAGGTGGATAGCCACACCACAATCCCTTTTTCTCCATTCTCCTCCTGAGATCTGGGGCATACACACACATGTGCCTGGCACAATTTCTCAAGCTGCTGGGTCCAGGACTCAGACCACAGTCAGTCATGTGGGAGTCCAACGCCTTAACCACCATATACCTCCTGCTGGCCCATTGGTTTTTTTAATTAATTAATTTTTTAAAAGAGATATTTTTCATAGGTTGTATACACTCACGGGAGACACAAAGAGAGAGAATGTGAGAAATCACCCCCAAGGCGGATGGTCATGCTGCAATCCCTTCTCCTCCTTTTTCCTCTAGGGATTTTGGGCACACCTGCAAACATACCTGGCATGAGTTTCAAACCACCAGGTCTGGGATTCAAACCACAGTCAGACATATGGGAGTCCAGTGCCTTGACCACAACGCCACCTGCCCTCAATTTTATTCTTAAAAGGAAATATCTTTAACTTTCAGCTCACGCACTCACGTTTCCATTCCAATACCACATTTCAGTTTTCCTAAAGCTTGTTCGGTGTTCTTGCCTGGACCTCCTTCAGTGAGTTTTCATTCTATGGTTCGCATTGTCATCTATTTTCTCAGCAACTCCATGCTGTTGACCATCTCAATTCAAAAGCAAAACAATGTCAACCGTGAGGAGGGAGATGGAGATGGTTTGCAGTAGGATGAAGGTGGTGAAGATGGGGGAAGTGAATGGTTTGGGCTCTGTTTTGGAGGTAACAATGAAAGGGCTTCCTGACGGTTTGGATGTGAGGGATGAGAACAATAATTATATCTCATTGCAAATTAAATGATCGAATGCACGTGAAGTAGATACTATCACGCATGTGACATGAATGCTATGGTGCATGTGGAACCCATCACTGGTCCTAAATAAAGGAAACACATGAGGGAAGGGAGGAGAGACAGCCATGAGGAGGTTGCAGGTTGAGCTGCCCCTGAGGTTTTTCCTGCTGCCCAGGAGCTTTCTGCCACCCTGCATTCGTGCAGGGTAATAGCTGGAACACCCAATCAGGTGCTCTGCTGTAGGTATCTGCACCAGCTCTGGTCTACGCCTACTGTCTGGGCGTGATTACCAGCAGTGCCCCTGTGGCAGGTGTTGTGAGGCACCACCCAAATCCGCGGCTCTTGGAAATGCTGTCCGGTGCCTTCAACTCCCAGCCTTCTTCGGAGATTGCATCAGCTGAAGAAAACAGCCTCGCCCAAGGCCACATCTCCTTCCAGAAGGAGCCAGCCATGGACTGGCACGATGGTATACAGGCCAGGACCCTTCACCCCAGCTGGAGAGGATGCTGAAGGGCCAACTCAGCCCCAAGTCCCCGGCAGGGTTGGCTGGCCTTGGAGGCCAAGTCACAGCAGTTTCTCCCTCTGTCCTCACTTCTGTCTCTTTCATTTCACACAAGTGTTGATCCCCAGAGCCGCCTCGTCACCTTTCGGCATGCTATCTCCATCTCAGAATCTGTGTCCTGGGAACTCAACCTGCAACGGTCACTTTTACTCTCAGAAGTATCTCTGTTACAGTCACCTATACCGCACAGCAGTAACACGCTTTTGAGAGAAGCCAGGTCCCACACGGGGGATCACGGCTGGATGCCCCTGACACTCCAGTCTAACATGTGCCAGGCACACTCAGGAGTACCCAAGATCCAACAGGCTGGAGGACTGGAGGAAGGGCATTGCAGTGTAAACAGATCCTGCATGGAGGGTACTTTTCTCTTTCACTCTCATCTGCACACACATGCTCTATCAGGAATAAAAAAAAAAAAAAAAAATAGAAGTGTCCCAGTTAATGTAATAAATGCCACAGTCACCCCAGCTCTATGAGCCCTACCAGATCGGAGACTTAGCACTACTCATCGTGTTTACCTACTGAATGACGTCAGACTGGGAGCTCCAGGAGGCAGGGAATGTGTGGGTCTCACTTGCACCATGTGTGATGAATGAATAAACCACCTTATCTGAGCAGTTAGAGACCAGGGCAGCTCCAGGGAGAGGAGGGCTAGAAGAAGCTACTCTGGGCAGCCAAAACACAAAAAACAGCAGCAGGACAAGAGTATCCACACCCCACCCCACCCCACACCTCTGCTTGTAGCTCCCCCTGTGTGTCTTGTTCCCTCCCGGTGACATCCCAGCCCTGACTGTAGCTCCTTACATTTGTGACTTTATCCATTCATTCACTCGTTCACGTAATACCTACTGAGCCTTCCCTGGGTACCAGGTCCCGTGTGGGACTCTGGGATACCAGATGAGCTCAACCCAGGCCTCCATCCTCCAGGAGTGCACAGGTTAAAGGGGAGGTGGGTGTGAATGACTACCGGGACATAGTGCGAGAAGTCCATGGTACACCACGGCTACCCTTGATTTTTATTTTAGCAAGATTTCACTTGTACTGACGCTAGATAGGGAGGAAAAAGGATTTATCTATAACCTCAGTAATGGCTCTGGTCCCAGCTGCACCTGTTCTCTAAGAACCCCACCCCTGCTGGGTTCCCAGATGTCATTCCTCTTGCTGCTCCTGATCCTTTCTTCTCCCCCTTCCTACTGGAATTCATGGATCCTGTGGCCCAAGCCAGGCTCTCAGTGCCTTAGGCATCCCTTTGTAGGTGAAGCTCATGTATGAAAGATGGCCTTCCAGAGATAATGGCCTTGGCTTGGTGGCTACTCCAGCCCAGGTGGGCAGAGAGCTTGATCCCAGGTAGAAGAAAAGCTGACCTGTAGACTTGTGCACCTTCACAGAGAGGCATGTAGCCACCCAGCCACATGGGTTAGGTTCCCAGAAGACCGAGCTCAGCTCCTGGAGGAAATCTGGAGCCAGTCTGGGAGCTGATGGTGCCCGGGAGAGCTGGCAGCCAGGCTGCCTCTCCACCCGCCCTCCTCACTTCCCATTCTCATCTCCTGTTAGTCAGGAGGGAGTGTGGCTGCCACTGGAAGCTCATGTACAAAGCAAGATTCCAGGAACTCCAGGCTGCGAAGACTCCTGGCTGCTCTCTCGGTTCCTTTTTGCTTCTTAAAGGTCTCTATGCCAATCCCTGCCCCAGGCAGAAAATACTGGCTAATGGGCTCTAGGACGCTCCCTCCCCGCCCCCCTAACAATTACACTTCTCCCTTCTTGGGGTTTCTGAGAATCCTAGAAGGTCACAGCTGGAAAGGACCTTATAGATAGCAAAAGAGGAAGTTGAGAGGCCCTAGCCTGGGGGAGGGCCTCCGTTTGACTGCTCCCACCTGTCAGGGTCCCCAGAAGTGCAGTCATTAATTAGATGCCAAATGGCATGGGGCATTCTCTCATCCCCAGGCCCTTCCTATAAATAAAAATATGTCATTGTTCTAGAACAGGGTAGGGAGGTTGTTGGTAACTCTCATAGCCCAGGACGTGAAGGGAAAAAGCAGAGAGCTCCCTCATCCCATCTCCAGCAGCACAGGAGATGTAGAATTTTCTGGAACGGCGAAGGAATATCTAGAGGGACTGCTAAATTGATTGAGTGCCAAGTGATGGGTAGATTGAGTAGAGATGGCTCCAGGCAAAAAGGGGGTGATCTCTTTGGAAATTTTAGACTTTTTTTAGCCTGTGATTTATCCTGCAATTATGGTGATGCTGCAGGTTTACGCAAGTGTAGGTATGTGCAGTTCAGGGACAGGATCACTTTAACTCCTTCCCCTCTCCTAGCCTCAGTCTTCTCTCCCTCCCCAAAGCCATGGAGAAGAGCCCAAGGTAGGATGGACTGCTTCCTGCCTTTTTGCAGAATGACTATCCATTATTTATTCATTCCTTTCTTCAGCAAAGAGTTTTGAACACCTATTCCACACCCTGATGGTACAGCTGTATTCAAAGTAGAAGAGATGTCTGTCCTCATTGGGTGCACAGTTCAATGGGGACAATGAAAGAATGCCACAATCATGTAAGATAAAGTGCTATGGGAGCAGGAAAAAGAGAGAGAGAGAGAGAGAAAGAAAGCTAAGGAGTGAGTGTAAGGGAGAAAGTCAAGTCCAGCCTCACCCAGGGAATAATAATAGGTGAGTCAAATAATAAAACTTCAGGTTCAGAAAAGTTCATTCCCCCCATCACATATCTGTCACATAAGTGACAGTCACCAACTCAATTGCCCATCTGTGTAGACTGACTGAATTTGAATCCTGACTTTGCCACTTTTTTAGCTACTTTCTCTTTAATAAGTTACTTAACTTCTCTGGTCTCAGTTTCCTCACCTGTAAAATGAGAATTAAGAAATCTGTCTCGGGACCAGCAGATGGCGTATTAGTTACATTGTTGAACACCCACCGTAGTCGACCATTGGTTTGAGTCCTGAACCCCGTGGCTTGAAACTCACAACAGGTGCATGTGCATACATGCCCAAAATCCCAAGGGGAGAATGGAGTTCTCGAGAAAGGATTGCAGTGTGGCCATTCCCCTGGAGGACAATTTCTTGCTTTCTGTCTTTCTGTCTCTTTCTGTCTCTCCAGTGAGTGCAAAAGCCCTATAGCAAAAATCTCTTTTTAAAAAAAGAAGAAAGGAAGGAAGGAAAGGAAGGAAAGGAAGGAAGGAAGGAAGGAAGGAAGGAAGGAAGGAAGGAAGGAAGGAGAAAGAAAGAAGAAAGAAAGAAAGAAAGAAAGAAAGAAAGAAAGAAAGAAAGAGAAGGAAGGAAGGAAGGAAGGAAGGAAGGAAAGAGAGAGAGAGAGGAAGGAAGGAAGGAAGGAAGGAAGGAAGGAAGGAAGGGAAGGGAGGGAGGGAGGGAGGGAGGGGGAGGGAGGGGAGGGAGGGAGGGAGAGGGGAGGGGGGGGGAGGGGGGGGGGAGGGGAGGGGAGAGGGGGGGGAGGGGAGGGGGAGGGGGAGGGGAGGGGGAGGGGAGGGAGGGGGGGGAGGGAGGGGAGGGAAAGGAAAGGAAAGGAAAGGAAAGGAAGGAAGGAAGGGAAGGAAGGAAGGAAGGAAGAGAGAGAGAAAGAAAGAAAAAGAAAGGAAGAAAGAAAGAGAGAGAGAGAAAAAGAAAGAAAGGAGGAAAGAAAGAAATCTGTCTCATGGACTAAATGGCTTTAGTCCATTCTCTGCTGCTTAATAACTGAATACCACACTGGATGAGTTACTTTTTCTTTTCTATTTTTTAAATTTTTAAAACTTTTTTTTTTTTTTAGTTTGCTATATAGGTGCACGGATTCACTGAAGAGAAGCAGAGAGAGAAAAGTGAGAAATCACTCTCCCTCTCAGGGGCAATGGCCTTACCACAATCCCTTCGATTCCATTCTCCTCTAGGGATTTTGGGCACACACGCACATGTGCTCAGTGTGGTTTTCAAACCACCAGGTCCAAACTTGAACCATGCAGTTGGCTTCGTAGGATCCAGCTGCCTTAGCCACCACACCACCAGCTGGCCCCACACTGGATAATTTAAAAAGAAAGCAGATTTATTCAGCTCAGTTTGGGAGGTCACTCATTAGTCTGGCAATTCTCTCAAAGTGCAGTCCTCGAACCCCCAGGGAGTCCTCAAGGCTCTTTCAGGGGGCCCATGAGGTCAAGACTATTTTTGCAGTAATATTAAGACATTATTTACCATTACTGCTCTCCAGTGGAGTTTTCTAGAGACCACATGATGTATGACGTCACAACAAATTGAATGCAGTTTGAATCCAGATGTCTCTGATTAGGCTAGATATTAAAGGGATTTATAAAAACATAAAACAATCTCACTCTTTTTACTAAATACTTTTCATTTTGCAAACAGTTATTTTCATAAAGAATGCTACTTCTATCAATATGTAATGGGTTCATTAATAGTATGTTTAATGAATATATTTTTTTAATTTCTCAGTTTTAAGTTGTAAACATTAATAAATATCCTAGCATATGCTGAAGTCAGTTTATACTGGCTTGGGAAAGTTGATTATTTACATTTCTTCCCACTTTACATTCAGTGATGCCAGATTGGCATATTGAAATTGGCCATGCTGGAAGTATTTACACAATAGGAATTGGCAAATGTTACACATCAGCACTTTTCCCCAAAGACCTATTGGGCCGTCTGAAAAGTCATGACGTATTTTTGCATAGAAAAATACAGGTCTTCTCCGATGAGCCAATGGTCTTAAACATTTACCACGACACTGCCAGATATATATAAACAGAAGCAGTTTGGAGTCCTCAAAAAATCTTATGAGCAAGCCAAAAGTTTGGGGAACCATTGAATTAGCACATGAAACGCTTAAGTGAGTGTCTAGAGCATGATGGGTCCTCAGTAATTGTCAGCTGTTAATTGCCACCACATTTCGAAGCTCAAGAACTTAGCCCCTAACTCATGGTCTTACTTTGTGTTGTCTCTTGTGTTCCAAGCTCCCAGATGCTCCTTCGATTGCCTGGGAGCCCTGTTTGCTCCCCACCCCACCTCACCCCTCCATTCAGCCCTGGCCCCTCTTGTCTCTCACCTCAAAGGTTCTCTGCCTCTGAACCTTGAAATACCACCCATGCTCTGACTATAGCCTCCAAGAAAAAAAAAGTCTAGCAATGCTAGAGACTTCCTACCACCTCCTCGGTATAAAGAACACATTTGTGAAATGCTCCTTGTTTACATTTCCAACCACTGAGCTAATTGTTTGTATCTTTAGCTAACAAGCTGTGGGCAATTACAGGCCCACTGGTGGTTGTGGGCATTGTTCAGAAGGTTCCAGCTTTAAAATCTCCTCAAAGGTTTACTTGGGTTTGGTTGTTTCATCATACTATAGTTTAAGAGAATGACTGGGCAAGCCTCGGCCAGATTATGAAAATCTGACTAAGAATGCTAGGGAAAGACCTCTGCCAGGAGTCTCTCCAAATATCTCCAGAACCAGTATAGACAAAGAGACCAGGGCATCTGGAGAGCTCAAGTGAAAGAAATTCTCTGAGACAGTGCAAACTGATGACAGTTTTTTAAAAACAAAACACCTTCGTGACCAGAAGCTCAAAGAAATCCAAGTATGAGAATTACCAAACAAATAACATGGATAATAAACAATAACCAAATAAACTGCCTAGGGAGGAAGGCAAAGGTGAGACCATTTCAACACCTTAGATGAGTGAGCTACAAAAATAAACATCAAATACTCTATAAAGAGCTTAACCTTTCCTCCTTGCTTTGTTTAATTCAGCGATTTTCTAACCTCAGTCATTTGAATATCACCTTTGTGGGATTTTCCACATTTGAATTCCACCTACGTTATTATTTACTTAACATTCTTTCTGTAAATTGACTCACCTTTTTTTTAAACTGAAATTATTTCAAAAGAAACCTTCATATTTTGAAAGGAAAATCAGTTTCATCTGCTATGTAAAAATATCTTATAAAAGCCAAACACTGTGGGACTAGCAGTTGGTATAATGGCTATGTCGCTGGACTCCCATGTAGTCAACTGCAGTTCAAGGCCCGGACCCGATGGCTTAAACTCACACCAGGTGTGTGTGGATGTGTGCCCAAGATCCCAAGAGGAGAATGGAGAAGAAGGGATAGTTGCGTGGCCATCCCCCCCAGGGGTAATTTCTCCCTTTCTGTCTCTCTGTCTTGCTCTGTCTTTCTGGGGAGCACACGTGCCCTATACCAAATACGTCTCAAAAACGAAAACAACAACAACAAAACACTGATATTAAATTCTAGTTAGGCTTTGTGTCTTAGAAAACACAAAGCTGAGACCAACACTTTGTCTTAAAAAGATAAGCAAGTGTCAAAAAGAAGTATTAAAGACACATGCAGGGCCAGCCAGGTGGCATGGTAGCTAACTAAGGTGGCTGGATCTCACACGGCCAACCCCCAGGTTTGAGTCCTTGACCCAGTGGCTTAAAAAACTCACTAGGATCATGTATACGCATGCCCAAAATCCCAAGAGGAGAATGGAGGAGAAGGGATTGCAGCATGGCCATCCCCCCAAGGGGTGATTTCTCACTTTTTCTCTCTTGCTCTCTCTCTCCAATGATTGCATGCACCCTATAGCAAAACTTAAAAAAAAAAAAAAAAAAAAAAAAAAAGCATACATGGTATCTTCAAAACGTTTATGGAAAATGTGTATTATGAAAAATACCTGGATTTCAATTTTTGTTTTTTTGTGTTTTTTTAAAAATTATTTCCTTTATTTTATTTATCATTATAGTTATTTTCAATTTGAGCAGAGTGAGACATACACAGAGATGAGAGAGAGAGAGAGAGAGAGAAAGAAAGCTGCCAGGTCCAGGACTCAAACCATGGTCAGCCATGTGGGAGTCCAGCATCCCTAACCACCACACCACCTGCCAGCCCCTCAATTTTTGCTTTGCACCAAAATAAACTAGGGCTTTAATTCCATTTTTTGATGAGCTTTATGAAGTCCCCTTCTATTGGCACCAAAGTGAGACTTTTCTTTCTGACTAAATTAGAAGGATTGAAAGAAAGTGTGACTCACTTCTAGGAATTTATTGTGACTATTCTCCACTCCAGAACAGCAGCTCCATGATGCAAGGACTCTGTCTGTTGGATTGACAGTACTGCCCCGGCACCTAGAGCCAACCTGATGCATAGTTGGTGCTAAATAAATATTTGTTGAATGCATGGATTGATTAACATGTGAACTGAAACAGGAACAAGGATATTGATTGCAACAATTCTTCTAGAGGGAAACGGTTAGAAATAAGTAAGTTTATCAGCAGGAGACCAGGTAAATTGCATACCAGTCATACAATGGATTAATATGTAGTCTTTATAAAGAATGAGGTAACTGGGCTGGCAGGTGCCATGGTGGTTAAGGCACTGGACTCCCACATGGCTGACTATAGTTTGAGTCCCAGACCTGGCAGCTTGCTCTCTCACTTTCCCTCTCTCTCTCCCTGTCTCTCTCTGGTGAGTACATGTACCCTATAGCAAAATTTAAAAAAATAATAATAATAAATAATATTAAATAAATTATTCCTTGAAAAAAAGAGTGAGGCAGCTTTAAATGGCCTAAATGGAACTCACTAATATGTTAAGTGACATAAGCAAGGTACAGAACAGTTGTGTGTAGTATGCTTCCATCAATTATTTAATTGTTTTAATTTGCTAGAGAGCATGTGTGCTTGCCAGAGTGAGAGACAGAGAGAGGGAAAGAGAAGGGAAGGAGAGGGAGGAAGCATCCCCCTATGGAGTATGATTACATCAAAATCCCTTCTCTATTTCTCTATCCTGTCAGGATTTTGGGCATGCATGTACATGCACCCAGCATGTTCCACTAGTTTTTTAAAAAGAGACTCAAGGGGCCAGCAGGTGGCGTGGTGGTTCAGGTGCTGGACTCCAACATGGTCAATCAGGGTTCAAGTCAAAAACCCGGTGGCTTGAAACTCACACTAGATGCCTCTGCATGCATGCCTAAAATCCCAAGGGGAAAGTAGAGGAGAGGGGATTGCAATGTGGCCATCTCTCGAAAAAAAATTTAGAAAAGAGAGAGAGAGAGAGACTATATGGGGGCAACAGGTG
Organism: Tupaia tana; assembly: GCA_026018925.1. Lineage (NCBI taxonomy): Eukaryota > Metazoa > Chordata > Mammalia > Scandentia > Tupaiidae > Tupaia > Tupaia tana. Next base: position 51,731,417 of record JAKSZU010000011.1, on the reverse strand, counting down.
GTACAGTGATTAAGGCTCCCACAAGGCTAATTGCAGTTCAAGTCCCAGATCCAGCAGCCTGAAAATCACAACAAATAAGTAGATAAATAAATAAAAGTTAAAAAGAGAGAGACTATATGAATGTATGTTTGTAGAAGTACAGAGTATATCTAGAAACATACACATGAAACAAGTACAAATGATTGATTAAAATGAGAGGAATCTGGGGCCAGAGGTGGGAAGAATCACACTCTTTTTTTTTTTTTTTTTTTTTTGGAGAGATTTTTGCTATAGGGTGCGTGCGCTCGCCAGACAGACAGAGAGAGACAGAGAGATAGAAAGCGAGAAATCAACCCCCAGGGGGGATGGCCACTCCGCAATCCCTTCTCCTCCATTCTCCTCTCGGGATCTTGGGCACGCACGCACACGCGCCCGGCGTGAGTTTAAGCCACCGGGTCCGAGACTCGAACCGCAGTCGACTACGTGGGAGTCCGGCAACATAGCCATTACACTAACTGCCGGTCCCAAGAATCACACTCTTGAAATGGGTACAAAACACGTACATCTACTAGTCAAGAAATAGACAAACCTGAAAGCCATGGGAGTGCCAGCCATGGCAGCGCACTGCTGTATGAGGCTGACGAGACAGGGGAAGGTCCCGAGGTCTCTCTGTACGTGCCAGACCCACATATGCCATGATCTTGGCTGGCTGGAGTGGGGGTGGATTGCTGCCTGAAGACCCTGTAGAGGGTGCCCTTCTCTCTTCCTCTCTCTCTTTCTGAAGAGACAAATAAACTTAAAAAACAGATTAAAAAAAAAAACCTACTTCAGCCTGAGCTCCAATGTTGCTTAGAGCTGCAGGCCAACACATCCAGTGCACACTGGGGAACCAAGAGCCCCTCTGAGGAACTGCAGTTCATAGGAAAGCTCGGCCAGGATGGCACGGATTGTGTGAAATCACTCTTGTCTCCACTGACAGACAACTGCTCTAATTAGTCTCTGCCTCTGAGCTCCTGGATTTTCCCTCCACCTAATTTGAGCATCCTTTTTCTTAACTGAGTAAACATATCCTGGTCCTGATCAGCCCATTAGCACAAAAAGTCACGTAGGCCTTGACTGACATTCCGGGCATCCTCTCCAGCCCATTCAGTTACTCACCTCCCTCCAGCTTTTCCCAGGTAAGATGCTCTTTTCAGAAAACAGGAGTGGCACTGTCAGTTTACCCGGGCTACAGACCAGTCTTTCGCTACTGTTTCCAGGTGTTACACAACCTCTAATGAGCAAAAGCTTATTATAGTTGAAGGCTTTTGCCATCGTGTGATTTCATCCCCGGGCCACTTTTCACTGTTGGGAATTCTCAAGTTAGCTAAATGTTACAAACCTCAGTGCTCATGTCAGTATTCCCTGTCACAAAAACCCAGATACAATGGCTTAATCATGCAGCCAGAAGCTGAAGGTGGGCAGTCCCTGGGAGGTGGGCAGCCTGTGCTTTTATGACTGTTCCATGCGGCCATCTGAGACTCAGCCTGTGTGGTTTTCTGCTCTGCCATCAGGGAACAAGGTTTTCATTCTACTGCTCTAACACTCCAGGCTGTTACACCTCCAGGCACCAGGTCTGCATTCCGGACTGAAGAAATGGGATAAGGCAAAGGGCAAAAGGCAAAATGGCACGTGCCAGCCGGGCCAGCCCCCTTTAGCAAGCTTTCCCAGAAGCCTCACCCAGAGACTTCATGCAGATTTCACTGGCCCCAATTGCATCACATAGCCAGCCACCCCAGCTGCAAAGGATCCTAAGCAGATGATCACTGTGAAGAAAGTCACAGTTCCGATTGCAGACAGTGGATATCCCATGAGCAAAACATATTGTTTTAGACCACTTATATCAGCCGTTTCCATACATAGCTCTCCACTTTGGGAGACCACACACTTCTGGAGAGCAGGAAAGACATATTTGCTTTCTTTCTTTATTTTAAAGAATTATTTATTTAATTTTATTTATTATTATTTTTTAATTTGACCAGAGAGAGACAGAGAGGGAGAGAGGGGGGAAAGTAAGGATGTAAGGGGACCAGCAGTTAGCGTAATGGCTATGTCGCTGGACTCCCACGTAGTCGACCGCGGTTCGAGTCCCGGACCCGGCGGCTTAAACTCACGCCAGGCGCGTGTGCGTGCGTGCCCAAGATCCCGAGAGGAGAATGGAGGAGAAGGGATTGCGGCGTGGCCATCCCCCCTGGGGGGGTGATTTCCTGCTTTCTATCTCTCTGTCTCTCTCTGTCTGTCTGGCGAGCGCACGCGCCCTATAGCAAAAACCTCTCAAAAAAAAAAAAAAAAAAAGTAAGGATGTAAGCAGCCTGATCCAGGAATTGAACTGTGGTCAGCCACATGGGAATCCAGTGCCCCAACCACCATGCCACCTGCCAGCTCCAAGATGTATTTTATTTATTTTTTTCATTTCTTTCATGCTTCTAACATAGAGTTAGAATTAAACATGGGAGAGGCCAGTAGATGATATGGTGGTTAAGGTGCTGGACTCCCACGTGGCTTACTGTGGGGTTCAAGTCCCTGGCGGTTTGCTTTCTCACTTTCCCTCTCTCTCTCTGGTAAGTGCATGTGTCATATAGCAAATTAAATAATAAATAAATAAATAAATAAATAAATAAATAAATAAAACTAAATAAATGAGTATTTTAAGAGGACATGGGAATATGTTGGAGCAATAGTTAGGGAATAAGATTTGATGCCTATACAAACAGACATGTGAACCAATGGAATAGAATAGAGACCCCAGAAATAACCTCCAAAGCTTACAGCCAACTGGTTTTTGACAAAAGATATTAGTTGGGGGACCAGCAGTTAGCATAATGGCTATGTCGCTGGACTCCCATGTAGTCGACTGCGGTTCAAGTCCCGGACCCGGCGGCTTAAACTCACGCCGGGCGCGTGTGCGTGCGTGCCCAAGATCCCAAGAGGAGAATGGAGGAGAAGGGATTGCGGCGTGGCCATCACCCCTGGGGGGTGATTTCCTGCTTTCTATCTCTCTGTCTCTCTCTGTCTGTCTGGCGAGCGCACGCGCCCTATAGCGAAAAACCTCTCAAAAAAAAAAAAAAAAAAAAAAAGATATCAGTCGGGAATCAGCAGTTAGCGTAATGGCTATGTCGCTGGACTCCCATGTAGTCGACCACAGTTCGCATCCTGGACACGGTGGCTTAGAACTCACTCCGGGCGCATGTGCGTGCATGCCCAAGATCCCGAGAGGAGAATGGAGGAGAAGGGATTGCGGCGTGACCATTCCCCCTGGGGGGTGATTTCTCGCTTTCTGTCTCTATGTCTCTCTCTGTCTGTCTGGTGAGCGCACGCGCCCTATAGCGAAAACCTCTCAAAAAAAAAAAAAAAGATATCATTCAATCCATTGGGAAAAGGAAAATCTCTTCAGTAAATGGTGCTGGAAAAACTGGCTACCCACTTGCAGAAAGATGAAACTGAACCCCCATCTTTCACCATTAACAAAAATCAACTCAAAATGGATCAAAGATCTGAACCTAAGACCTCAAACAATAAAACTACTGGTGGAAAATGCTGGGGAAACTCTGGGAGACATTGGAGTAGGCAAGGACTTCTTAAATAAGACTCCCAAAGCACAGTCAATAATCCCTAAAATAGACAAGTGGGACTATATCAGACTAAGAAGTTTTTGCACAGCAAAGGACACAGTAAAAAGAGTGAATCGACAACCCTCAGAATGGGAAAATATTTTTGTTAAATATGCCTCAGACAAGGGACTGATAACCAGAATACATAGGGAACTCAAGCGCCTTATGTGAAAAAAAAAATGATTAATCCAATTAAAAGATGTGAAAATGAGCTGAACAAAAGTCTCTCTAAGGAAGACATATGAACAGCCAAAAAGCATATGAGGAAATGCTCAACATCCCTCATCATAAGGGAGATGCAGATAAAAACCACAATGAAATACCACCTAACCCCTGTCAGAATGGCAAAGATTAAGAATATAAAAAGTGATAAGTGTTGGCGGGGATGTGGTGAAAAGGGAACCCTCCTACACTGTTGGTGGGAATGTAAACTGGTTCAGCCACTGTGGAGAACAATATGGAGGCTCCTCAAAGATCTACAAATAGAACTACCATTTGATCCAGCAATCCCACTTCTGGGTATCTATCCAAAGGACAGGAGAACGCTCGGTCAGAAAAGTGTTTGCACATCAATGTTTGTTGCAGCATTTTTCACGATCGCCAAGACATGGAACCAACCTAAATGTCCACAAACTGATGAATGGATTGAAAAAGTGTGGCATATATACTCTATGGAATACTACTCAGCCATAAAAAAAACAGCAAGACCCTGGCATTTGACAGAAAGTGGTCAGAGATGGAGGATCTATTTGCTGAGTCAAGCAAGTCAGCTATGAAAGAAAGATATTGTATGCATTCACTTAATATATACCGACTGTCTGCACTCTATGGTAGAGAGTGAAATATTGGAGGACATAAAAGCAGTGAAAATACTTAACAAGGATAAGACAGTGTGGAATGGGGGGGGGGGGGAGAGAGTATAGAGAAAGACAGCAAGAGAACAAATAGAGAGGCATGACATTAGTAGGACACAGATATGGTTTATTACCTGCTGATGATGACGTGTTTAGTATTCTCAACTGGATTGGTCTGAGAAGTATTTCAGATTGGGTAAAGTCTTTTTACAAGCAAAATAAGAAATAGTGATTGACTGGTTAAAAAATAATTGGAATAATAATAATAATGATCAGGAAAAATAATGAAAAGATACTGGATGATGAAGTGGGGATTTTAATGTCTCTGTGTTGACTGACATGCATGGTATTTCTTCTGGAAAAATAAATGTAATACACTATAAAGTTATATGTGATTCAATGTAATATAAACAAGATTATGATGATAATAAATAAATTTTTTAAAAGTTTAAATTTTAAAAAGTACATTTAAAAAAAAAAAAAGATTTGAGTGACGGACGAGAAGCAGCCATGGCAGGTTCTTGATCTGAGGAATGGTTTTTGAGCTAATTCAGGACAACACACATTTTCTGACTATCAAGTCATCATATTGTGATTATAAGCTGCTGTCAAGGGATAGGCAGGCTGATAAATAGTTGGGAAATGAGATGCACAGATGCATGGGTGGCCGAAGTGGGGTGTATATTTCAGTTTCCAGGACAGCCTATAGTCTGGGTGCAAAAACAGGTGGTTTGGGGCAATGGTAAGTAGTGCTGAAGGGTGCCCACAAGACTAGGCTGGGGCTGGACTGTGAGAACCTTGAGAGCCGAAAGCAAGCTTGTACTTCACCAGTAGCTAAAAGGGAGCCACTGAAAGTCAAGTAATAGGGTGTAGGAAGGATTGGAAAGGAAATGACAGGAAACAAGAGGAAAAGATGAGCTATCATGAGGGCCAGAGAGAGACAGAAAGATGAAAAGTGAGAAATCACCACCCAGGGGGGATGGTCATGCCACAATCCCTTCTTTTCTATTCTCTTGGGATTTGGGGCATGCATGCACACATGCCCAATGTGAGTTTCAAGTCTCTGGGTCTGAGACTCAAACTGTGGTCAGTTAAGTGGGAATTCAGCACCTTAATATCCATGCCACCTACTGGCGTTTGTTTGTGGTTTTGTTTTCCTAAATCTGTTATAAGACATGAGCATTCACCAGAGAGAGAAAGAGAGCGAGGGGAGGAGATGGCCATGTCACAATTCTTTCTCCTCCACTCTCCTCTCAGGATTTTGGGCACGCACATACACATACCAGCAGCATGTTTTTTAAGTCACCAGGTTCAAGATTCAAACCACACAATCAGTCATATGGCATATAGCCACCTTAACTACCACACCACTAGTTGGCCCTGCGTGTTGTTTTTATACTGTGGAGGCTTGGTCACATTTATAGGTTGAAAGGAAGAAGCTTAAAGGAGGCAGATATTAAAGGGACATTGGAGGTGGTACAACATGACCTCGGTGGTCTCTTGCAGAATTAAATACAACGGAAGGATTCGGGATGATGTGGGGAGGAAGCTGGAGGCAGGTGAGTTCAGAGGGGAAGACTCCTCAGGTAGTGAAAATTTGAGTCAAGCCAGGGCCCCCTAAGAAGTCTCCAATATTGGGGCAGGAGGAGTCTCAAGAATTTATGTCCAGAGCCTACTCCTGATTAGGGCATGTTGGTCCAGTGCCTTAGAGACCCCTCTACCCAAGTAGCTCCATTCTTAGCCAAAATTGGCATCTCTTCTCCCCTTTATCCACATCTCCATGGCTCTTCTTCTTTTCCAATAGTGCTGTGGCTCATGGTGCCCTCTTTCATCTCCCAGTATAGGGTGGAAATGCCAGGCAGCAGGAACAGACCAGAACCAGCATATAGTGGTGTTATACTGGTAAATATTTCACAATCAGCTAAGGGGGCAGGTAGCCCTGGCTTATAGTTCACCAATTTCCATGGTGTAAATGCTCCCATTTGCCCAGTTTCAAGCTAGCAACATGAGGGCATGCATCACAGAATAGGGAGAGAGCTCCATCACATCCCTGTCTGCACCCATCCATCCATTCTCTCTCTCCTGCCTCCCTGACCCCTCTGAGGTCCTCTGGGTGGGGCAGCAGCACTAGGCAGGTCTAAGCCAGGGAGGGCAGCTACTGTACCATGTCTACAGCATCAGGCAGGCCCCTGGTGGGAAGTAAGACTGTGTCTCTCCCAGGAACATCCACTCCTGGTCCCCAGCCATCTCTCATCTCAGGTTTACATCTGACTCTTCTCAAGTGGAAGTTCAGGATCTCACAAGAATTTGGGGCCTGAGGTCCACAGACACTCTGATGACTCACCAGCCACTTTCTCACTGGATCTAATTGGACACATAAACTGTACTGACTAAGGCAATAAAAACAAGAATGTAACTTCCATTCTTCCAAGGCAAACAGAAAAGGAAAACAATCCTAGGATAGCACAAGATTGACTCACTCTTCATCATCCTTCCACAGAATTTATGGGCAACTGGCTCCTTGAAACCCTAAGTCTTTCTGTAAAGTCCTACACACCAGAGATAGAGGCTCGAGGCGGGGGGTTACACTTGGTTTGAATTCTGGGTCTTCTATTATAGAAATGTGACCTAGGACAATTTACTTCTAAGCCTCAGTCTGCTCATTTGTGAAACAGGATAATAACAATACTAACTACTCTATGTGGTCTGACAGCAAGGATTTTCAACTAGGCCAATTTTGCTCCCTTGGGGACATATGGCAACGTCTGCAGCTTTTTTATTATTATTTATTTATTTATTCTTAGAAAGAGAGAGAGAGCACACTCCCAACAGAGTCTTGATGCCACAGTGTACCCCCAGCATCAGCCAGCCCTGGATAATGGGCACATGTATGCCTGACCTACTCAGGGAGGTCTCCAGACATGAACCAGGAACCGTTCCATGTGAGCCAGCCTCAGCATGTTGCATTTTACTATAATCCCTTCTCCTACATTCTCCTCTAAGGATCTTGGGCATGCACGCACATGCACACACCCCTGGCGTGGACTTGAACCATGGTCAACCATGTGGGTGTCCAGTGCCTCAACCACTATGCCACCTGCTGGCCCCAAAACGACAGTTTTTCTTACCTTTTTTTTTTTTTTTTTTTTTGGCAGAGATTTTTGCTATCACTTGGCAGAAAGAGACAGAGAGACAGAAAGTGAGAAATCAATCCCCAGAGGGTACAGCCATGCCACAATCCCTTTTCTTCCATTCTCTTCTCAGGGTCTTGGGCAGGCAGGTATGCACACGTACCCAGCATGAATTTTTTAAGTTGCTGGGTCCGGAACTCAAACTGCGATTGACTACGTGGGAGTCCAGTGACGTAACCATTATGCCATCTGCTGGTCCCCAAATGACAGTTTTTCTATCAGCTGAAGACCCCCTCATAGATGGGATCCAAAAAACCTTAAGTACCAAAAGCCTAGCACACTGCTCCAGGTGTGAGTCACTCTGTAAGCGTCAAATAATTTTATTAAAGCAGAACTGGGGCTGCAAGGGCGACTCAGGGCAGAAGACTCTCCAGGTTGTCTTGACTTAGGCTGAGAAGCAGTAATGTTGCCACAGATGTTGCCACGGAGCTCTCGTTCCAGAGGGGGCAAGCATTTCCAGACTCCTCATCTGCAGGTGGGTGCTGTATTGTTCCTCACTGCTCCCCCACATGGTGGGCTTTGGGAAGACTGAGAAAGCTAGAGGCTCTGCCTGGCCAGAGTACCTTCCTTACTAGCATGTTGTGTTTTGTTCCTCCCCTGCAACCTGACGTGACATTCCTTCTCCAGAGCTGCCACTTTGGGTCAACACAGTTCACTCTCTCTCTCGTTAATACACACTAGTGTAAGTGGATAGAATTAAAGAGAGATCATCCTGATAGGGCAGGTGGGGACACGCAGGGGGCCCAGGGCCAGAGAAACGTCATGGAAGCTGAAAGAAATACACGGGCATTGGGTGCCCCAAAGAAAGAATGGTGAAAGAGGATGAAGGCAAAGTCAAGCCAGGGAGCATCTGTAGGCTCTGGACCTATGCCATGGCTTTCCTGAGAAGTGGTGTGCCCAGAGGCAGAAAGGCGGTGGGAGGGACAAGAAGGGCTTCCAAGACTTCGATACCAACTTGTACAACTAGCCGACATCTGCCTCTGCCTGAGTCACTGAAATGCAAAACCCTGGGGGTGGAAGGATTAGAGGCCACCGGTCTGGCTTCTTTCCTGCCCACCATCTCACAGTGGATCAGCAGCAGGGCGGGATATGCATCAGAGACTGATTGGTTCTAATGCACAGTCTCTGTGGGAGCCACAATCCTAAATGCTTCAGGACCCAGAAAGATGACATAAGGTTAAATAGATGAGCAGGAGACACCAGGGGCAGGGGCTATAGAGAACTGTAGGCTCTGAGGCATTCTCATTCAAAAATTTAAAAACACTGGGCCAGCCACAAAAAGCATATATTTGGCCTGGTCGAGTAGGTGAGGCCATCACGTTGTGAGTTTTCATCCTTTGCCTAAATCGATCGTTTTCCCTATTTCCCAACAACAGAGGTGTCTGTTGGGTGCAAATCCCCAGAAAGATGATTTAAGCTACTTGGGACTGTCTGCAAAGTGGTCCAAACAAAGGGAGGCCTGGCCTTTGCTCAACACTTCTGGAGATGGGGGTCCTCCTTACTTCTCAAAACGATCTTAGATGGGGCCTGCCTACCCCCACCATTAGTCACTACACCTGTGTGGGCATCCCCCGCATGAGGCAGAGTGCCCAAGGTAGGAGGTCATCTCTAATTTTGCAATCTTAAAAAAAATTAGGTTTGGAATTTTAAATTTGCAAATAAAATATAAGCTCACTGTGAAAACATCAGATTACATAGATAAGCACAAGTTAGAAAAGAAAAAAAAATCAATACATTCTCTGCTCTCACCCCTCAAGCCCCCATTCAGAAAGGACAAAAGGCACCTCGGTGTACATTCAAACTCCAGGTCCTTTCTTTGCTTATGTAATAAGAGCAGTGTTCACAGCACGCTGTTTCTTGGACGGTGGAGGGGCTGCCCTGTGCTGTCTGCACGCTCTCGTTATACCTGGGTTTCAACACACAGTTGTGCCGGGTGGAGGCGCTTGGCTCCCCGAGCTTCTCGAGGGCAGGCACTGTAACTTTCCTACTCGTCCTCAACGACTCCACAGCACCAGGCACACACTGAGCGCTCAATAAAGGTGTTCCTACACCCCTGACGCGGTCACCTGGTCACCTGCCACAGCCTCGCAGCAAAGGAGAAGCGCACGCGACCCTAGAAGGACAGCGCCTCGCCGTCTCCCAGGTAACCGAAATCAGAGACTGTGAGTGCCCACGCATGCGCACGCTCGCTCTTCCTTCCCGTAACCTCAAAAAGAGAGCAACCGGTAAAAAGACTGCCAAGAGCCGAGAGCGCATGTGTAGTTACACCAACACCCCGGCCGCCTCCGCCTTCTGTCCATCCGCAGGCCCAGCAATCTCTTCTCTATAAACATTATCCGGAAATAGTGCCCATTTCTGGAAACCTGGAATTGCCAACCAATCGTTGCTAGGGAGCCTTTCCATTGGCTAGCCTGGGGGAGAGGGCGGGGCCAAGGGTCGTGGTGCGGCCAAAGAGAGGAGGCGCGAAGCGAGGCAAAGTTGCAGCCGCCGGGGTAGGCGTGGCCCCGGGGACCGCCGCGAAGGCGGCGAGGGGGCGGGGCCCAGGCCCGGGGCGGGGCGAGCGTGGGTCCGGAACGCAGCGGTCGGCGCCTGGCGGCGGGAGATCGAGGGTGAGCGGAGCGCGACACACGCTTGGCTGGCGAGATCGGCGCTCGGCCGGTAGGTGACGAGCGGGACCCTAGGGCCCAGAGCGGGGCGCCGAGGCAGCGGCGGGGATGAGTCGCCCCTCAGCCCTGGGCCGAACCGCGGCCAGATCTGGCACCCCGGAACGGTGGGGGTCGACGGCCTAGCCGTGTGCCGACGGGCGTCCCCTGTCGGACACACTCGCGGCGGGCCCGGGGCACCGGTGGCCGTCCATCGGCGCGCCCTCGCACGGCGTGCCAGCTCCACAGTCGCACGCCGTGCCTTCGCGGAGCCTCCAGGTCACGCTCCCCCGCAGGCCACAAGCTCCCTCGTAGCGCACCCAGGACTCCCTGTTTCCCTTTCCCCAACACCCCGAGCCACCGCGCTCAGCTGCCCTGCTGCTGGCCGGCTTTCCCGCTCCGCGTCCTGGGTGCCCTCCAGGATGGGGCTTGCCCGGCGCGGGGAGGACCGTGTCTCCTGCAGAAGTACGCCTTCCCACCTGCCCTGGCAGTGAAACTCTCTGGCCTCCCTAAGAAGTTGTTGGAATCACACTCCAAGGCCAGCAGAAGGAGCAGGATGCTCCAGGCGTCCTCCCCCTTCCTCTGACCCCTCTGTAAATCTGTGCGCGCCCCCCCCCCCCCAGACTTTATGTGTCTGTTCAGATATAATATTCTCATCTTGGAAACTCATCGTGACCTCGGCATCTTGCAGCCGCAGGCCACCATGAAGACAGAGACCGCTGTTCAGTGTAGTTTCCCCACCTGCCCAGGAGCCTCCTTGGTGTTCGGAAACTTCAGACTCGGTGTTTCCTTCCTATCCTAGTTGAAGTTAACTTGTTGCTCTCCGCCCGGAACGTTGGAGTGGAGTGTGAATCAGTTAAAGGGGGAGATGATTAGTGGAAGAAAAGTACAGAGATCACCAGTGGTGTATGTAAATGGCAAAGTTACTTTTGGTAACTGGAGACAGTGAACTTGATGAAGGATCTAAAAACAAGCACAGTTAAATGGTGAGAGCAGGGCCGTGGTACAAAAGAGCAGTCTGAAATTTATTCCAGGAAAAATGTCGAAAACCCCACAACTAGAAACATGGTCTTTCTGAAAGATTAGAGGGAGATAGCATCTTAACATTAATGACGTGGTTTTTATCTAGTGTCTTCATACCTGTAACCTCGTTTTCCCTTCAGAGGTCTTTGTGGCAAGATAAGGAATATTGTACTGTTTTTTAGGAGAGGCACCAGGTGGTGGGGAGGGGGGGAGATACAAATTATCCTGCTAGCTGCATCATAGCTAGTCCGGAGGCTGAGTCTTCTCCCAGGCCGCTGGATCAGGGCCACATGTAGAACTCAGATGATGAAAGGAGGGACAAGTGCTTGGTGTGGTCTTTAGGCTCCTATGGTAAGAGGACACTTAATTCTGCTTAGGCAAAATTTGGATTTACTCTTGATTTTTTTTATTTTTTTTTTTGTAATGTCCAAGTCTGTTCCTTTGAAGTGATGCCAGACTTCTGAGTTTTTTCAGACACATTTAAAACGTCCTCATTTATTCTGAAGGGTGATGGGAGAAGGAACTTCTCAGAAGACCTCAAAATAGAAGTGCTAGTCTCTGACTTGAGTTTTAGAAGTACGCAGGTATATGTACCAGCACTTTTGTGAAATTAGACAGCAGTCAGCTGCCAAACTGCAGGTCATCTTCTGGCCATTTTCTGATTATAAGGAGCAGGTCTGAAGGGGATTTTTTTTTTTTTTTTTTTTTTTTTTTTTGCCCCTGGTGTTGTCTGTTAGGGTTTGTGGGAGTGGCACCAGTGACAGGGACCCTGTCAAATGAACCTTCATCTATTAAACAAAAATGTCTGTTCGGGCTGTTTGGCCTCAACAGTTGGAGGTTTGGTTCCTCATTTTGGTTCTTCTGTTGAACACTGAGTCCTTTGTGCTATGCTGGGAGTGTTTGTGTATCATGTAATGCTGAGAAGAGGGCTTGCCCATCCAACCTTAGGCAACTGTTGTGATTTATTTATTTATTTTATTTTTTTGGAAAGTGATAAAGTTCATCCCTGGCTAGAGATATTTAGAGAGGTAAGAGACATAAAGCTTTAACCAGGGTTGTTTTCTTCACTGTCAGCACTTTCTTAAGACCGTTGTATCACTTTGGCCTGTGAAGTCACTTTAAATTTCCTATTTGTTTTCCTGTCTTGAAGGATAGCACGTGGCCTTGCCTAACAAGCCTGCCTCACTTAATGAAGAACTGACAGGTTCATGTTGGTTGACTTAACAGATGGTCTTTCTTGGGTGGGGGGGGGGGGGAGTTCAGAAATCTTAACCCCAAATGCGGTCCTAAATAAAAAGCCAAAGTCAGCTTGATACATATACAGGTGGCATATTTCTACTAATGGCTTCTATCCTCTCAAAGCTGTTACTTTTTTTTTTCCTGGCAAAAGGTTAAAATGCAACTAAAATTATGCTTTCATGATTAATAAGTCACTACCGCAGTTGTGTCTGATGCTTCCTGTTTGCCCCATTTTAGTACTCAGTTAAACTGGAAACATCTAAGCATTATGGGCCCTTGGGTAACACTACTGTGAAGTTGGTGGGGAGGAAGGACAATTCTACGACAGTGGATCTGGGGAACTCTGAGGATAAGTCCACTTTCCTGGATTCCTCGGACCTCTAGAAGTAGAACAGAGGTTACCAGAGACTGGGGAGGAAAGCAGGGAGGGGAGGAGGAAAGAGATTGTTAAGGGTATGAAATCTCTAGTAAGGGAAAGCAGTGGAATGGGTGCACATTTAAGTGATGCACGTGTGAAGGCTTTGTATGTACTCAGTGATGCTGACTGAAATGTCGAAAGCAATAGCTTAGAAATGGAAGGCTATGAGGCCAGCAGGTGTCATAGTAGTTAAGGCGCTGGACTCCCACATGGCCAATCACAGTTCGAGTCCTGGACCCAGCGTCTTGAAACTCATGCCAGGTACATGTGCGTTCCTGCCCAAAATCCTGAGAGAAGAAGGGAGGAGAAGGGATTGTGGCATGACCATCCCCCCGAGGAGTGATTTCTCCTTTTCTGTCTGTCTCTCTGGTGAGCACACACACTCTGCAGTCTCTCAAAGAATAAAGAAAAAAGACATGGAAGGCCAGATGTCAGGCAGATTTAGAGCATTTCAGTTGCGCTGAGCTGGACATCAGGGTATAATGTCCTTAGTTCTGGGCTGATTTTATTGTCTAGTGACAGTGCAGAAAAAGTCATTCTTCCTCGGTGGCTTCTTTGTCCTTCTTTGTATTCTAGTTTAAACGGTCCTTTACCCTTCTTGCGTTAATCCCTTAGCTCCTTGACATAAATCCCTTGAATTTATGTGGCATCGAGAGTAATTTTGTAGCCAGTCTTTGTATTTTCTCAGAATACTCATATAAAGAAAGGCAGGGACAAAGATCAGAAAGCGAAGCCCAGTAAGGAGAAATAAAGTAGACGAGATTACTCAGGAAATCAGAGTCATGCCCAGAATCTAAACCCACTTTTCTTGACATCTAGCTCACTGTTTTTTTCAGCTAACTCGCTCATGAAAGGATAAGGGTTTTTCCCTACAAAACATGTCAATTTTGAGCATAACTGAACCAAAGTAGCAATTCGATTTATGTATTATAACAATTATTCATTGGTATTAGTAATCATTATCGATTATTATTTGGTATTGATTGTTAATCAATAAAGGGTAAAAGATAAACAACATGTCATTATTATCCTCTGGTCAGGTCTGGTTTGACGGATGCAGAAACTGAGGCAGAGAGTCAAGTGATTTGTGCAGAGTATTGGAGCGAGTCTGTAATGTCTCCAGGTCCATGAGGTGGTTTAGGTGGTCAGGTCAGACACACCTGGGTCAGGCCCACCTATGCCGCTACTTGCCCACGTGCTCTCAGACAAATCATTTCTCCTCCCCAAGTATCGGGTGCTTCGGTATAAATGGGATAAGAAATTCTTTTTTTTTTTTAAGAATTATTTTACTTTAATTATTTTATTTACTTTTATTTATTGTTATTGTTATTTTCCAATTTGACCAGAGAGAGAGGGAGGGAAAGAGAGAAAGCAAGCCACCAGGTTCAAGACTTGAACCGCAGTTCGCCATATGGGAGTCCAGCGCTTTTAACCACCACACCACCTGCCAGCCCCCCAGGAATTATTTTATTTAACTGTATTTATTTATTTATTTTTATTTGATCAGAGAGGGACAGAGTGAGAAAAAGAGAGAGGAAAGTGAGATAGCAAGCCGCCATGTCCGGTACTCAAATCACAGTCCTGGACCTAGTAGTCGGTGGGAAGTCTGTGGAAGTCCAGTGCCCTTAACCACCACGCCACCTGCCGACTCTGGATCAGAAATATTTCAGGGGACTGATATGAGTAGAAAATGAGAGGACAGTGCTCCAGCAGCATGGATACTAAAATGAGAATGATAAACAAGGTCAACATGGCCCCTGTGTGAGGACATGTTTTGCTGTATTGTTACCTGGAGGACAATATGTTAAGTGAAGAGCAATGCAGAAAGACAGACATCATATGTCCTTGCTCCTATGTGGATCTGAACAAGTTGACCTCCTCGAAGCAGAACAGTGGTTACCAGAGACTAGGGAGGGGCAGAGGAGGAGAGGTTGGTCAACAGTGCCAAGTTACAGTGAGAGAAGGGGAACACGTTCTGGTGGTCAGAACCCAGAAGGGGGACAAGTTAACAATAAGGTATTGTATATTCCAGAGCTGCTGGAAGAGAGGTTTTTGAATGAATTTACCATCAAAAAAATGGTAACTATATGAGGCAGTGGATATGCTAGTTCCCCTTGTCTGATCCCTACACAATGTTCACATGTATGTATACAGTACACTGTACCTCTTAAATATGTGCAGTTATTGTGTGTCAGCAAAAGATGAAGCAGTCCACATGGAGGGAAAATGAGAGGCGTCTTGTAAAGTGCCAAGCTCAGAGCCTGGTACATGGGACACTATGAGCACAGTGGCTGTGACTGGTGGCGGTGCTGGTGGCGGTGGTGGCGGTAAGAGCAGTGGTAGTAGGTACTGATTACTTGATTGTGACTACATCCGTTGTCTGTAAGTTGATGTCAGGAGGGATCAGACTGGCCTGACAGGGCAAAGAGTCATTTTCACTGTCTCCAAGGGGGCATTTCTTCTGTCTAGAGGTTTTAGCTTAGTTTTTCCTGTCTCCCACTAAATACTGCCTCTCCACAACCAAATGACCCTGAAGAGGCCCAGACCCTGCATGGTCAGAGTTGTCCTAAACCGCAGGCACCCTCAGGGCTCCCCTGCCTCCCTCAGAGGCAGATCGGGGCCTTTCTGGGGGCTCCCTGTGCACTGCATGTGGTCAGATAGGTCCCACCATTAACTCCAGAGGTGAACAAAAGGAAAACACTATGTAGCATGTAAGTCAACAAGGACCAGTTCTTTGGGGGACTAGGAGCGAGTGTTTGGTTCTATGGCAAAAGGTTCCCCCCACAGTGGCAGCCCCAGTAACCCCCCTTCCCCGTGATAAATAATGTCTTTGCCAGTTCCTCTCCAGTACCACTTCTGGGGGCCCTGGTTTGCCATCAAGGACTTGTAAATGTCTCTTTAAATCTCACTAGTTAAAAGAAAAGAACAAACTCAGTTTCATTTTAGCTTTTAAATTCTTCTTTCCCCTTAATACAAAACAAAAATATAGGCTCCCACCAGGCTGGTGTTCCCTTTAAATAACATTTTGTTTTCTCTTGGGGAAGCTGTCTTGATAGCCAAAGTCATTTCTAAAGTGAACCTAGTATTTAGAAAAAATAGATCACCGGATGTCAAGCCTCGTGTGGAGCTGGGTTCGGATGAAAATGAAACCAGCAGGCCTGGAGCGGCAGCTCTGCGCTTGACTTCAGGCAGGAGGTGAGAGGCAGAGTGTGTCTGGGCCCTGCTCAGTCACTGGTTGGCCCCACTGACGGCATTTGATAGGTGCCTTAGTCATTTTCCAAGCGGCTTTGCTTAGGTGCACAGAGCACTTTCTCTGGAAGGTGAGTCACTCATGCAGGGGTGTAGGTGACAGGCGATTTATTCCCCAGGACAGTTGCAGAGGAAGTCCCGCGCAGATCTTGTTGAGAAGCCCTTTGCTGAAGATCACGTTCATCCCAGCCCGAGGGGTGCAGAGACCCTGAGAAAGTGCCCAGGAGGCTCCCGGGCTTGCTAACTGGCAGAGATAGACCCCCTGGCAGGGGTGGTGGGAGTGTGGCCAGGACACAGAGCCCAGTTCAGCAGTGTCTCAGCCCAGCTGCACTCCTGAGTCCAGCCACCTTGAGGGTGGGAAATGGCCTGCTTTCGGGGACAGTCAGCAGTGAAGCAGGAGGGGAGCTTTGGGCCAAGGGAGCTGGGAAATCCCTTGGCAGAGAGCAGAGAGCCACAATCTGTACTTTGGTGTGACAGACCATTTGGGGAAGCCTTTCCACCTGCCTTCCCTTTAGCCACCTGTGTAGGGGACTTGAAAGAGCGCCAGTGATTGGAAAGGCTGGATTAAACCGTGGATTTCAGGAGGCTTTTGGAATCCCAACCCTGCCACGACCTGGGTTGTTGTCTACATTCCCACGACCAGTTTTTGGACTCAGGAAAAGGCAGTAGGGGGAACTCCGGAGCCATCCCTTCCTCCCATTTTCAGGTTGTTACGGCTTCTGCAAACCCTCTTCCCATAAAGCCACCATCAGGTGTCCATCAGGGAGAGATTTTTGTTCAAACTCTCTTCTAAACTAGTGCAGTTGGCATTAAGTTTGACTGCTCATGATCAATTCAAGATGTCCAGGCCCACCCACAAGGTGGGCTTGGCTTTATTGCACCTGCGGCAGAGGAGCCATTATTCCTTACAAGTAACCTTGTTTCTTGTCGCAGTCACAGATGCCTCCCCTGCCCTAGTGCCCACACCATGTCACCCTGGACTAACCAGCAGTCACTTCAGGATGGCATGGCTGAATAACTGGAGGCCTTAACTGCTCTCAAGAAAGAGCCGTTAGAATTAGACTGGAAATGATCCTTAGCATTTTCTTTTCTTTCTTTTTTTTTTAAAAAAAATTATTTATTTAATTTTATTTATTATTATTATTTTTAATTTGCTATAGGACACGTGCACTTACCAGAGAGAGAGAAAGGGAAAGTGAGAAACAAGTCGCCGGGCCCGGGACTTGAATCGCCGTCAACCATGTGGGAGTCCAGCACCTTAACCATCACGCCACCTGCTGGCCCTAATCCTCACTATTTTCACACTCTCCTATTTTGCAGATGAGACAATGGTAGCCAAAGAAAGACAGATGAGTCGCCCAAGGTCACATAGCTAGTTAATGGCAGAGCCAGAGCTCAGTCCAGGCTCTGTTCACTGTGCTCTACTCCCGGGACAAGAACTTTATTTATTTATTTATTTATTTATTTTTTGAGAGAGAGAGAAAGAGATTTTTGCTATAGTGCACGTGTACTTGCTGGAGAGACAAACGAAAAGTGAGATATCATCCCCCGGGGGAGCGGACACGGCACAATCCTTTCTCCATTCTCTCTGGATTTGGGGCACATGCACACATGTACCTTGTGTGAGTTTCAAGCTGTTGCATCTAGGACTTGAACCACGGTCAACTAGGTGGGAGTCCAGCAACATAACTATTATGCCATCTGCTGGTCCTGGGAACTTCATTTTTTAAAGTAGCTCCTCCCTCTATTCCCCTACCCTGACACCATCACTTTCAGCCTTTCTGTAAGCACTGCCAGGCCCAGGAAGGTGGAAGCAGACTAAGTTGTTGTTCTGGGCCTAAGAAAAAGTCAGTAGTCAGACAGCAGGTGGCGTAGTGGTTAAGGTATTGGACTCCCACCACGGTTCGAACCCTGGATCTGGCTGCTTGAAACTCGTGCTGGGCGTGTGTGTGTATGTGTGTGTACATGTATGTGCATGTGCACACACCCAAAATTCTGAGAGGAAAATGGAGAAGAGATTGTGGCATAGCTATCCTCCCTGAAGGGTGATTTCTCACTTTCCCTCTCTCTGTCTCTCTGGTGAGCGCACACACCCTATAGCAAAATTCTCTCTTAAAAAAAAAGAAGGAAAAAATCAATAGGAAGGCATGTATTTGACATTGTTTTATGATGAAGTTCATATTATCCAAAGAAGGACAAGATTGATAAGAAATACAATTCTGGGCAGGGTTACCCGGAAGTCTCAAAGGTTGTCTGCACCTTTAGGGTACTTTCCTACCTCGCCAAGCAGTATCGAACCCAAAGTGGGCATTCAGTAACTGCCAATGATTGAGCGTGAGGATCAAACCCACTAGACACCAAGAAGCTCTTCTGCCTCTTTTGTCTGTGAAGAAGGGGCGCGTTGCTCCTGGCATGCAGGGGCCAAACAAACCAGAGTAGCCGATGTTATCTCATCTGGATCTGTCTGGCCCTTCCTTGTGAGTGAAGCATGTTGTCATTTTCTGAATGGTGGCCCCGGTAAATGCAAAGAGCTATCGCAGCCAAGATCCATCACTTACCTTCTCCTGGCATTGACCTGGGCCAGAATTAGTCTTCTAGTTAGTACTGGAGTAGCTGGGAGCCTTAGGAGGACAGGAGACTTAGCTAGCCTCAGATAAGGATATGATTGCCAATTAAGATTACAAATAGAGGGGCCAGCAGGTGGCGTCACCACGCTGGACTCTCACATGGCCTACCACGGTTCAAGTTCTGAACCTGGCGGCAGCTTGCCTTTTTCTCTCTCTCTCTTGTGAGAGCATGTGTCCTGTAGAAATTTTTTTTTTTTTTTTTTTGGAGAGGTTTTTTTGCTATAGGGCGCGTGCACTCGCCAGACAGACAGAGAGAGACATAGAGACAGAAAGCAAGAAATCACCCCCCAGGGGGGATGGTCACGCCACAATCCCTTCTCCTCCATTCTCCTCTCGGGATCTTGGGCACGCACACACACGCGCCCGGCGTGAGTTGTAAGCCACCGGGTCCAAGACGCAAACCGCGGTCGACTACGTGGGAGTCCAGCGACATAGCCATTACGCTAACTGCTGGTTCCCTAGAAATTTTAAAATAATAATAATAATTAAAATTAAATAAATAATTCTTGGGGCTGGCAGATGGTGTGATAGTTCAGGTACTGGACTCCCACAGGGCCAACTGCAGTTTGAGTCCTGGACCTGGTGGCTTGCTTTCTCACTCTCCCTCTCTGTGGTCAAATTGAATACTAATAACAATAATAGATAAAAAAATAATAAATCATTTTAAAAATAATCCTAAAAAAAAAATTATTGCAAATGGAGCCTTTGGCCCAGGGAGTTAACTGGATGAAGCAGGCTTCCTGAGCCCATGCCAGTCTCAGCAGGTACTTGCTGTGCTTTATGAGATGGGAATAGCTTTACAGAGATAACGCTAAGAGAGAGATTCATATACCACCTCTCATTTAGGACATACTTGCAAATTGGAGCCCAGGATATTGTCCTGCTCAGAAGGGTCATCTTCTCAACCAATCAGAAGAGATTGTGTCTCTAGGTCAGCATTTAGGAGATGGGACTACAGGGCTCGGCAGCCAGCTGCTTGGTTATTGGATGGCAGCTGGGCAGTGTGGACACTCAGAGCCAAGCCAGCCAGGCGCTCCTTTACTCCTCGGGAGTGTGTCAGTCATTCTTTCACTTGGTGAACGCTAGTCGGTTGTGTCAGACATGCCACGCTTTGCTAGGTGCCAGAATATGCAGACGAATATAACTGAGGCAAGAGAAAGGCACAGAGGGACGCAGGTACATTCCAGGCCAGCCCAGGTCCTGAATCAGCCGTGACTGTGGGAGTTGGAGGGGAGCAAGGAAGGCATCCAGCCAGTGCCCTCTCTTCCAGCTTGCACCATGAATGTAGGAGCCCCCACCCTGCAGGTGTCCAGGCAGGAACGCGCTTGGCCTTGCTCTCCTCCTGGGACCTTGTATTGCTTGTTAGCTTGGAACTAGAGCTTGATCGCAATCTGGAAACAGCCCTCACAGAAGAAAGGAGGGCATTTTCAGAAGGGTAGGTGCTGTCAGTAGAAATGTGCTCAAATGGGCCAGGTGGTGGTATGGCAGTAACACAACCGGATCCACATGGGAAAGGTCCTGGGATCATGTCCCAGGGCCTCCATGAGCATGCTAGATATGCACACACATGCCTGGGATCCGGGCCAGCCGAGACAGGGTAGATCATGGCATGAAGACACTGTCGGTTGTACTTCTCTTCCTCCTGCGCACTCTCTCTCTCTCTTTTTCTCTCTCTGAAGAAATAAACAAGCACAAAATAAAGTTTTAAGAAATGTATTCAAACATAGCTCAGAGCTGAAGCAGACGTGAGCAGCCAGATATTTAAGACGGAGCTGACTTCTCCTACCCTTCCGGGCTGGAGTAGAGAGGGCAATGACCCCACTGGCAGATCCCACGTGCTTGGTGCCACTCAGAATTGTAGGCGGATGGTCCCAGGCTTGACCTTTGACAGTGCTTCTTGTTAACTCATTCCGCGATCCAGGAAGGTCTATCAAGGGCCACAGCAGTGAAAGCTCTGTGAGGGCAAGGACCTCACCTGCATCCTCGTATTCCTGTTGGCCAGCACAGCATCGGCAGCATGGGAGCCCCCGGATGGGGATTTGTTGTTGAATCAAAGTACAAGGCTCAAATCCAAACTCCTCCTGCTGGGCCCTGCAGGCCTGAGAGGATGAGAGCTACCAGCCATGCTGTGGTTTACCCTCCTCTCCCAAGGAGTGAGTCTGAGATCCTGGCTGACTGTATATCCTAAGCCCTTTTCTCCCTTCCCAGGGGAGGGCAAGAACATGGCCCCTTATTATAAAGGAACATGTCAGGTGCCCTGTTGCTGCTCATGTCCTCAAGTTGGTCAGTTGGGCCAGCTTGTCAAGGAGTGTGGGGCAGCATCTAAACAAAGCCGCCATGGGTCCCACTGCCTCCGGGCAGAGCTGGGCATGCGCGCCTTTCCATTCCCCCGTGCGTTGGAAGTCTGTGGAAAGCTGGGCGGTTTGGGTTTCTTGTTTATTCTATAGTTCCTCAAACTAGTTCCTCAATTTCAGAACCAGTCATCAGCGACTACAATGAACTTGAAGCCTCCTCCCTCACTAGGAGCTTGAGCCCTCTTTCTTCATCTTCTAATACAGGTAGACTCTGCTGGAAGCCAGTCCCACCTGCCCCACCTGTGGAAACCAGAAAGGAGGGAGGTGGTTGTGTTTCCACAGCTTGGACCATAGCCTAGGGAACCACTCCTCGCTCAGAGGCTCATCTGAAAGGTTAAGTAAGGAGAGTGTTTTTCACATCCAAAATGTGGCTGGTAGTGATGACCTCAAGACTTGGCAAGATTACAAAGTGCATTCTGACTCATCAAAGAAACTGGTGGTGTTTAGCATGATTTTAGTGTGGGGGTTAGTTTATGGTGCTGTAATCTTTAGAAATCGGTCATTGTTGAGTGGTACACACCGCAGCCCCCACTTATTCAGAATATTCAGTTACACAAAATACCCTAACTTACACTCTTCGGTGATACTTGAAACTTTTTTGTGTAAGTAACATACATAAAAAATTCCTTCTGCTTACTGTATAAAATGAAGTACACACATGGTGTTTGTTTTTTCTTTTTTCTTAATGCTTTTCCCTCCATGTTCTTCCACATAACAGTTCCATATTGGTCTCTGTGGACCAGTGATTTCTCCCTTTGACATTTTTTCTGTTTGCTGTTGGCTCTCCTCGTGGGAAAGATTTGAAGGTTGAATTGAAAATGCTTTTGTATGGACCAGCAGGTGGTGTGGAGGTTGAAGTGTTGTATCCCACATGGCCAACTGCACAGTTCGAGCAGTTCAAGTCCCAGACCCTGCAGATTGAAAAATCACACCAGGCTTGTGTGCACGCATCCCCAAAACCCTGAGAGGAGGCTAGGGAAGAAGGGATTGTGATATGGCCATCCCCCCTGGGAGATTATTTCTTACTTTCCCTCTCTGTCTGTCTCTCTCTGGGGAGTACATGCCCTATATTGCAAAAACTAAAATGAAAAGAAAAGAAAAAAGAAAACGCCATTGTAATACCTTTCTTTCTTTCTTTATTGTTGTTATTATTTTTTAAGTTTGTTCATCAGAGAGAGAGAAAGAAAGTGAGAAAGCAAGCCACCAGCTCCAGGACTTACACTACGGTTGGCCGTGTAGGAGTCCAGCGCCTCACCCATCATACCACCTGTTAAGCCCAACACTTTTCTTTCAAAGCTTGTAAGAGACCCTTTATCAGAGGCCCGGAGCCAAAGTACTGATCATAGTTATGAAGAAAGCAGCTGATATTCAAAGCTTTATGGGACTGGCAGGTGGCGCAGTGGCTACGGATGCTGGGCTCCCATGTAGCCAAACGTGGTTCAAGTCCTGGACCTGGTGGCTTTCTTTCTCACTTTCCGTCTCTTTCTGATTCTGTCCCTCTCTGGTCAAAGTAAAATAAATAAATAAAAGTTAAATAAAATAATTTTTTAAAAAAAGCTTTGTTGTAAAAGGACAGTAAAAGAGCCTCGTGAAGGCTGGAACTAGGCTTTCTAAGATGAATGGTGAATTTGCATTTTGTCATAGAATTGGTCCATAGGTGGGGTCCAACTGTGAAGGGCACGGGTGGGCTGAGGAACACAGACCTGTCTGTGCCATTTCAAATTGCCATTGCCATTTTAAATTTTTATTTTTATCTATTTTATTTATTTATTTTTATTGCCAGAAAGTATGTGCATGTACCAGAGAGAGACTGAGAGACGGAGAGGGAGAAGGCACTCCACAGTGGGGAATGGTCATGCTGCAATCCTTTCTCCTCTATCTTGTTGGGCTCTTAGGCACACATGCACATGCACCTGGCATGTTTTTTAAGCCACGAAGGCTGGGGTTTGACCATTTCCTGGCCATGCAGCCAGATCCCTGTTGCCTTTTTCTTTTTTTTTCTGGAGAGGTTTTCGCTATAGAGCACGTGCGCTTGCCAGACAGACAGACAGAGACAGAGAGATAGAAAGCGAGAAATCACACCCCCCCCAGGGGGGGATGGCCACGCCGCAATCCCTTCTCCTCCATTCTCCTCTTGAGACCTTGGGCATGCACACACATGCGCCCGGCATGAGTTTAAACCACCGAGTCCGGGACTTGAACTGCGTTGACTACGTGGGAGTCCAGCGACATAGCCATCACGCTAACTGCTGGTCCCTCTTTTTTTTTTTTTTTTTAAGAGAGTTTTACAAGACTATACTTTCAGGGATCATTTCTATAGTCCATTCCTAGAGAAGTTTCTCTGATCACATAGAACACTGAGACCAGTAGAAGTTCTACAGATATTTGAAATATCAGTAACCTATAATAAATGGGTTAATTTATGTAACCAAAATAAAAGATTTTTACTATAGGGCATGTGTACTTACTGGATAGACAAAAACAGCAAACAAGAAATCACCCCCGGTGGGGATGGCCAAACCACAATCCCTTTTCCTCTGTTCTCCTCTCAGGATCTTGTGCATGCACGCACATGTACCTGGCATGAGTTTCAAGTTGCCAGGTCCAAGACTCAAACTGCAGCTGGCCATGTGGGAATCCAGCACCTTAATGACCACACTACCTGCTGGCCCTGCCTGTTACCCTTTTCAAGTTGCTTTTTCCAGCATGTAAGCTGGCAGTACTGGTGTATCCTAATTAAGGTGTTTCCTTCTGGTTCAGTCCCTGGGTTTCTCACTAACAAATCTGTAGCCTGAGGCAGCTTCTGCATCAGGGTTCCAATTTTTTTTTTTTTTTTTTTTTTTTGAGAGGTTTTCGCTATAGGGCACGTGCTTGCCAGACAGACAGAGAGAGACATAGAGGCAGAAAGCGAGAAATCACCCCCCAGGGAGGATGGTCACGCCGCAATCCCTTCTCCATTCGCCTCTCGGGATCTTGGGCACGCACGCACACACGCCCGGCGTGAGTTTTAAGCCACCAGGTCCAGGACGCAAACCGCGGTCGACTACGTGGGAGTCCAGCGACATAGCCATTACGCTAACTGCTGGTTCCCAGGGTTCCAATTTTTAAGGTTTAGATCATTAGAAAGTGGATACAGTATCATGGTTAAGAGTGCAGACTTTTGGGCCAGCAGATGGTGTGGTGGTTAATGCACTGACCATGTTTTTGAGTCCCGAACCTGGCAGCTTGCTTTCTCACTTTCTCTTTCTCTTTGTCTCTATCTCTGTCTCTCTCTGGTGAGTGCACATGCACTATAGTGAGTTGAAAAAATAGTAATAATAATACAATTAATATTTTTAAAAAGTATGGGCTTTAGGGCCAGGTGATAGCACAGCAGTAGCACAACTGTTACTATGCCCACACGGGAAAAGTCCTGAGTTCTTATCCCAGGGCCTCCATGAGCATTCCAGGGACACATGTGCACATGTCTGTTACCCAGGCTGGCTGAGCCTAGAGCAGAGACCCATTTGGGGTGTCTGTCTATCCCTCTTGCTCATTTATAAATAAATTAATAAATTTGAAATTAGAGGTCCAGGAGGTGGCATGATAGTTAAGGCACTGGATTCCCTCGTGGCCAGCCACATTTTAAAGCCTGGCAGCTTAAAAATCACACTGGACCTGAGTGTGTGCATGCCCAAAATCCCTGGAGGGGAATGGAGAAGGGATGGAAGCATGGCTGTCCACTCTGGGGCCTTCACTTTCCCTCTCTGTGTCTTTCTCTTTCTCTTGCAAGTCATAAGCCTTATGGCAAAACAAAACAAAAATAAACTTGAAATTTCAAAAGAATTCAGGCTTTGACATAAAGTGCAAATGTTATGTGCATATCCTGCTGTAGTCACTTCCCTGCAGTGTGCCCTTAGGCAGATACTTGACCTACTGAGCCTTAGTTTCTTCCTCCACGTAAAGGGAATATTAGTGCCTCCCTCACAGAGTTGCGAGGATTCAAGGACTAATGCAAACAGTATTTGTGGCCATTATTATTCATTTGTATTATGACTGACAGCCAGCCTGTAATTATGTATATCCAAATAGCTGCCGTTTATTGAAAACCCCCTAAGATGACCACAAGGCAGCTAATCTCAGCTCTAGCTGCCAGGAACTTGTGGTCCCGGTTTGTCGTGCAGCAGCGGGTCATTCCTCAGTACTTCAGAGCTGCGGCACTGCAGTGCAGACAGAAGCCAGGTGGGGTGTGCAGAGTGCTCTCCGAAGAACTCCCACACAGGTTGCATGCTCTTCTTGTTGACCACCCTGCCTCTCTGCCCTCGGGTTTCCTGTCTCTTCTTTAGCAATGGTTGCTCCAGACCTTGCTGCTGGCTAGAGATTGTAGGGGTGGGTTTCAGCCTGCTGGGATAGAAATTATGTATAAGAACAGTGAGAGAGACTAGCCAGAAAGACTGGCCTCCCTGGGTTTCCCCGGACCGGAGCCAACACTGCGACTCCACCCCTTGACTGATATAGCAAAGGAGGGGCCAGTGGTCTTCTGTCCAGGCCAGTTCTGCTGTCCTACTGCTTGTGGGGCTGCTTGTGCCCACAGCATCCCTCTGTTCAGCACTAGCACAGGCCTACAACCACTGTGTACCTTTGTCATCAGGTGAGCATAAATCAAAGCAGGGAGGCAGTGAGGTCAGGGCAGCTGACAGCCAGCCCTGAGCACCATCCTATTCTTGAGTCACAACCCATGAAACTCACAGTCCCCAGGGAGTGAAATGAAAACCAAAACCAGAGAGAGCGAGCTCACCCATCTCCAGACTTCAGTTTTAGTGGCCCAGCCACCAGAACTCAGTGACCAGCCACAGAGGTTCTGGTGAGGTTTCCTGTGCGCTTGTGCGTGTCCACCTGCACAGGCTTGGGGAAGCAGCTCCTCACGTATGTGTTAAGCCCAGTCACGAAGGTAGACCAGATGCCTCCTGAATCTCGTCCTGTACCAAGAGGTCCCCCATTAGTGACACCTCATTTCAGTATGAGAGTAATACTGTACTTCAGTATAAAAGTAATATTACACAGATGTTTTCTATTGAAAATAAGCTATCTCTAATGAAGGAACATTGTACGTGAAACTGGTAATGGGGATCCCCTCAGAGGTGTGGGGGAAGGGAGGGAGGGACTTGTACTTTTCATGGTACATCCTTTCAATATATGTATTTTTTAATCACTTAGAAACATTATCTGCTAAAGGGGCTGGCAGGTGGCGTGGTAGTTAAGGATTCTGGACTCCCACATGGCTGAGCACGGTTCAAGTCCCGACCTGATGGCTTGCTCTCTTACTTTCCCTCTCTCTCTCTCTCCCTCTGTCCCTTCTGGTCAAATTAAAATAGATAGGTAAATAAAGTTAAATAAAATAATTCTTTAAAAAATCTGCTAGAAAATGAACACAGAAAATGCATACTCACTAAAAAAAGCTGGCAAACTTAGAAGAGTATACACTGTTAGAGAACCAGTGTCACATGTCTCTGCTAGGTGTCTGCGTTTTCATCAGTGGTGGTGTAATATACAGACTCATATGGGCTCGTACTTTAGATAGAATTCTGTATGCCTTTTCTATGACAGAGAGTATGTGTGCACACGCATGCGTGAGAGAGAGCCCCCACAGAGGGTCTTGTCACGCTGCAGTTCCCTTCCTCAGCACTCCAGCTCCTTAGGATATTTAGGATCAGTACTCGGCCACCATCCACCCTTACCGTTGCCCCCAAGGTGTTTGCAGGCCAACCTGGGGATCCGAACCTAAGGTCTGCCATGTGGCTTCCAGCACTGCAGCCCAGTACACTGTGGACTGTGCCACCTAAGCTGCGTCTGTATCCCTTTACTATTAACATTGTATCCCGTAAGCATTTCTTCATGTTACTAAAAAGATTACTTACAAATATTTTTTAGAGGTTTTTACTATAGGGTGGGTGCACTTGCCAGAAAGACAGAGACAGAAAGTGTAAAATCACACCCCGGGGGGATAGCCACGCAGCCATCCCTTCTCCTCCATTCTCCTCTCGGGATCTTAAGCACACACGTACACACGCCCAGCGTGAGTTTAAGCCACCAGGTCCAGGACTTGAGCCATGGTCAACTACATGGGAGTCCAGCAACGTACCCATTACACCATCTGCTGGTCCCATTTATAAGCATTTTTAATGGATGTGCAGTGGTTTGTTTAATAATTATCCTTCCCCTGTAATTTTTTGATTCTAGTGTTTTCCAATTGTAAAAATACTTGGAACAGTGTTCAGCAGGTGCCATATCGTTTAAGATGCTCGCACATGGCCAACCACCGTTCAGGTCCCAGACCTGATGGCTGGAAAATCACACTGGGCGTGTGTGCCTGTGTGTCCAAAATTCCAGGAGGAGAATGGAGAAGGGTTTGCGTTGTGGCCATCCTCCCGGGGAGTGATTTCTCTCTTCTTCTCTCTGTTTCTCTCTAGCAAGTACTTGCATTCTATGACCCCCCCCAAAAAAAAAAAAAAAAAAAAAAAAACCGAAAACCTGGAACATCTTTAATTATGCATCTTCTACATTTATTTATCTTTTTGCTATAAAAGAGAGAGGCACCCTTGGGGCCGGCAGGCGGTGTGGTGGATAAGGGCACTGGATTCCCACATGGCTGACCATGGTTCAAATCCCGGACCCAGTAGCTTGCTTTCTGGCTTTCCCTTTCTCGCTCTCGCTCTCTCTCTCTCTCTCTCTCTCTCTAGTAGCTTGCTTTCTGGCTTTCCCTTTCTCTCTCTCTCTCTCTCTCTCTCTCTCTCTCTCGTGGTTAAATCAAAAGATAACAATAACAAATGGAATTAAATAAATAATTCTTTTAAAAAGAGAGAGAGAGAGAGGCACCCTCAACGGAGTCTTCACTCTGCAGTCCATCCCAGCCTCAGCCACCCCAAGGCACAGGCACACAGAGGTGCCTAGTGTGTAGAGAGACCTCAGGATGCAAACTGGGAACCTCCTCATGTGGGCCCAGCTGTGTTATCACTGCGCTACCCTCTGGCCCCCGATCATGCATCTTTTCCTGAATTTCTATTTGCTCCACACCTACATTGCGATTCTATGAGTTGTACACACAACAAAATGACTATCATCTCTTGTTATAATGCTTTATTGTATTCAGAATTCTTTCATTACATTATTTCATTTGTTGAGTAAAAGAGAATGAGAGCATGATAGACCAGGTGTTGTAGGTCAGAGAAGGGGGCCCTCAGCACAGTAGAGGTGTTGGGAGGGGCTTCCTGAAAGTGGAAAGCCTGAGCTTCACGTCTGAAGGACAAGCAGAATGTGCAGGGGCCCGCATGGACAGCTTGTAGGGTTGAGTAGCTAGGAGGTTGCAGAGAGGTCAGACTGGCCGGAGCCACGCCTTTTGTTTAGGGAAATAGTGGTCAGATAACTTAAGGTCCACGTGGTGGGACTAGACTCATAAGCAGTACAGAGCCACAGGCATATTCGAGCTGCAGATTGTCTTTAAGGCTTGATGTTTTGGGATTAATGGATCAGGAAGGAGCTTGAAGTGGGTAAGACCTATACAAATAGAATACATGTGAGGGACCAGCAGATGGCATAATGGTTATGTCACTGGACTCCCACAAAGTCAACCGCGGTTCAAGTCCCGGACCCTGCAGCTTAAAACTCACACCAGGCACATGGGTGTGTGCGCCAAAGATCCTGAGAGGAGAGCGGAGGAAAAGGGACTATGGCTTGGCCATCCATCCCCCCTGGGAGAGGGGTGGTTTCTTGCTTTCCCTCTCTGTCCTCACCGAGCACTTGCACCCTATCACAAAACTCTCTATCAAAAAAAAAAAAAAAAAAATCTTGCAAGGCGGTTGCCTTAGATATCTTAATGGGCCTTGTGGACGGCCGTGTTCTGCACGCCTGGAGCTAGCCCGCATTGCCAGGCAGGTGGCAGGAAGTAGAAGATAGTCGTAAATTTTATTCCATAAATTGTATTTGCCCTGTAGTTTGACCTGTGGGATTAGCAGTGAGACTGAGTTTTTGTGGGTATGTTAGGTTTCTTCTTTATCATCGATCTGTAAGATTTTAATGATTAATGTGCCTTCACATTTCATATCCTTCTTAATGGGAAATGCTTTGGCAGAAATTGTTCTCCTGGGAGTCAGGCTTCCTTCTGGCCAGGGAGGTAGTTTTTGAGATTCCTCCAGCGGAGTTTCAACTCCAAGTGCCCAAGTGCAGGTCCAGGATGCTCTTCCTCCTCCTTCGGACTATTGGTTCTGAGTCCTGGTGATCTTGTGTTAAAACTCTGTCTCTCTGCCTGAAAGAATCAGTTAAGCTCCCCAGGGCCTGTAACTTGTGATGTTGTCAGCCCAGGCAGGGTGGGGTTCTGTACCAATGGCAAGTTTTTATTTTACTCAGCATCCACCATCTATTCCTGCCCTTTGAGTTCCCCATCTGGAGCGCTACCCCCAAAAGTCTGGGAAGAATACAGAATTACACCCTTTCACTCTTCTTTTTTTTTTTCTCTCTCTCTTTGGAGAGGTTTTTTGCTATAGGGCACATGCACTCGCCAGAAAGACAGAGAGAGACAGAGAGAGAGAAAGCGAGAAATCACCCCCCAGGGGGGATGGTCACGCCACAATCCCTTCTCCATTCTCCTCTTGGGATCTTGGGCACGCCCACACACACACGCGGCGTGAGTTTAAGCCACCAGGTCCGGGACTCGAACTGCAATCGACTACATGGGAGTCCAGCGACATAGCCATTACGCTAACTGCTGGTCCCTCTTTTTTTATTTACTATAAGGTACATGAGCTCAGCAGAGCAAGAGAGAGAGAGAAAGCACGCCCCAGGGGGTGGCCACGCTAATCCCTTCTCTCTGTTCTTTTGCGGTTCGGAGCATGTATGCACACATATCCGGCATGGTTTTCAATGTGCCAGGCCTGGAACTCAAATCTTGCAGTAAGCCATGTGGGATTCAGCCTTATTAACCACCACGCCACTGTCTTGCCCTCCTGTGGTACTCTTTAGAATGCTTGTCTCATTCCCCCAGTAGACTGTAAGCTCCTTGAGGGACCCCGTCTTCCTCCTCAGTGTCCTCCCAGCATTCAGCTCGGTGCCCACACTCGAGGTCTGCTGTGCTAAGTTCCTACAGTGCTCTGCAAGGTGACAGGTCCCTCGGAGGTCGGGAGCTACTTAGAAGGTCTCATCCTGCCTCTAGGCATTGGGCTTTGAGGCTTTTTATTGGGTGCCTCTGGGTGATTGTTATCCTTTTGTCTGATTTTAATATTACACGGTTTTGTTAGTATTAGCCTGGTGTATCTCTTTCCATCTGTTTATTTTCAATCTCTCTGTATAATTTTGTTTTGCTTCTTTTAGTCAGCATCTAGCTCTGGGCCTTTTTAAGTCCTGTCTGGCTTTTTAATCTATTCATGTTAGTGTGATTAATGATATAGTCACACTTCGAGTTATTTCTATTTCTTGTCCTTTTTGCTGCCTTTTTCCCTCCTTTCTTTGCCTTGTTAGAGTGACGAAGTTTTCTATTTTTCCTCTTTTACCTTTCTGGTTTGGAAACTCTGAATTATATTTTTATCTTGTAATAATTAACCTTAAATTTTAATATATACACTTAGCTATAATTTTTTCTTAGGGGATTTAAATATGTTTTATATTTTTATATATCCCAAATGGCGAGGATCTTACTGCTCTTTATGCATTGAACACTCCACCCTTCTTCCTTATTATTCAGGTCTGGAATTTAATGTTTTAAAATGGTTTAAGCTGGGCAGGTACTGTAGCCTATTTTTAAGGGAACCAGATCACACATAGTTGACTATAGTTCAAATCCCACCCCTAGCAGCTGTAAAAACACACCAGGTGCATGTGCCTGCATGCCCAAAATCCCAACAGGGTAAAGAAATGGAGGAGAAGGATTGTGGCATAACCATGCTCACCGGAGATGCTCACTCTCTCTCCCCCTCGCTCTCTGTTTCTGTCTCTCTCTCTGGTGAGCACATGCACCCTCTGGCAATTAAAAATAAAATAATTTTTTTTATGTTCAGTTGTTAAGTAAATGGACTAACATAGCATATTAGTTCCTGTGCTTACCATTGTTTCTTTCTTTCTTTTTTTAGTTTTTGGCATAGGGCACTCACCAGGCATCATTTTTGAGCTGCCAGGTCTGGGACTTGAACCGCAGTCAGCCATGTGGGAATCCAGTGCCATGCTCCCTGCTGGCCCCATCATTGTTTCTTACATCACATTTCTTTTCTCTGGTTTATTTTTCTTCTTTCAAAGTACATCTTTCAGTGAAGTTAGTGCCATCTTACTTAGAACTCTTGTCTGTATGTGTGTTTTGTATGTGGAATAAAATGACCTGTTAAGGGGCCAGCAGGTGGTGTCAAGGTTAAGGCAGCCGGATCCCACATGGCCAACTGTACGGTTAGAGTCCCAAACCTGGCAGCTTGGAAAATCAGCCCAGGTGCACGTGTGTACACCCAAAATCCTGAGAAAAGAATGGAGGAGAAGGGATCGTGATCTGGCCATCCCCCACAGGGGGTGATTTCTCACTTTCCCTGTCCTTCTCTCTCTCCCTTAAAACTGATCAAGTTAAAATTTATAACAGGAGGATGGGCTATGTGACTCAACTAAAGTCCGACAGGTCGGTTGCTGTTTAGCCCTTCCTTGCTGGTGCGACCCCTCGTTTTAGTTCTTGTGCCTCCTGCCTAGCTAAGCTAAGAAAATATTACCAACATCGGGGGTAAAATATTGGAAGTAACATCTACATGGGTGGCACTACCGCTCAGTTCCTGGATAACCAGGTCCCTCTGCCAACAAGCTTTTATGCTAGAAAGGAACTGACAGTGCTTAGGCCCCAGGGGAATGGGGCCAGGAGTCTTGGCTTGAGCCCTAGCCCCATGTCAGACGCTCCAGTCCTATCAGCTGAGCTTCTCTTACTCCTGCAGGTAACTTTCCTCTCTGAGCCTTAGTCTCCGTCTGTACAATGAGGTAGTATTACCAGTGTCACCAGGATTGCTGTGAGTGACACCAGGAATGCAGGTCAAGCCCCTAGCATAGTGCCTAGCCCGCGGAAGACCCTGGCACGGAGTGCTTGTGAAGGGAGTGCAGGGGCCTACCACAAAAGGCTTCACTGAGGGTAAAGCGTGGAAGTACCATCCCTGTGGGTGGTAATAGCCAAGGAAGAGAAGCAGGCTTGCCATGGCTGCCCCGTGTGGGCAGGTAAGGACATCAGCCTGGCTGCACAGAGGCTGGGGGCGGGCAGGTGGGGCAGAAGGGGAGCCGGGGCTGAGTGCCCATGGGGCCCACCGGGTCGCCTGGCCACCTCTCTGCCTGGCTCTTGCCCTTGGTTCCCCTTCCTGCATGGCCCCTCGGTTCTGATAGGCAGAGGCTTGCCCAGTGTGGCCTGATGGCCAGGCAAGCTGAAGGCTTAAAAGAGGAAGCAGCAGGATGAGATTGGTTTTCAACCAAGATCTTATTAAGGAAGTTGAGTCATTCTACTTCTGCTATTTATCCCCTCTGGGCATTCAGAGAAGGGCAGGATTTTACTTCCAGATGCAGTAGTCATGAGAGGGATTTGCCCTGGCCCCTCAGTGGACACTTTCAAAACAGCCCTCGTAGGACAGAGATTTGTATTTCCTTTTCATGTTCAGAGAACTAAGGCTCTGAGCGTCGAATGCCCTCACTCAGGCTCCGGACGCCTTGTCTATAAGGTGCTGAAACAGGGTAGTCCCATCATCTCAGGGATGGCTTTTCCTAGCCTGCTGATGGGCGAGGGATTGAACGTGCACTCAGCATCTTCTACCGGCCAGACAGACAGGTTCGTAGTTCGTGTCTTCTTCATTCAGTCCTCACCAGCTCT
Organism: Tupaia tana; assembly: GCA_026018925.1. Lineage (NCBI taxonomy): Eukaryota > Metazoa > Chordata > Mammalia > Scandentia > Tupaiidae > Tupaia > Tupaia tana. Next base: position 51,698,349 of record JAKSZU010000011.1, on the reverse strand, counting down.
GAAGAAGCTAAGAGAAGCTCAGTGGCCTGCCCAAGGTTTATTTTTTTAATTTATTTATTTTTTCCAGAGGATTTTTGCTATAGGGTGCTTGTGCTCTCCAGAGAGACAGAAAGCGAGAAATCACCCCCCCCCCCCCGGGGGGGATGGCAGTTTATACACAGACTCAGGAGCCTGTAGCCAGAGTTCAATCCCACCTCTGCCACCTGTAACTACATAACTTTTTGGCATGCTCCCAAACTTCTCTAAGCCATCTCCTCACCTCTGAAAATGAGATTAGTAATGATAGGTTCTTAGTAAATATTATCCTGAACTGGAGTCAGTGGCCCTCAAATAATCCTGACAGATCAGCTGCATTCTGGGAACTAGAAGGAACCTAAGAGATTTCCTAGGCCACTGGTTTCTTTCTTTCTTTCTTTCTTTCTTTTTTTTTTTTTTTTTTTTTTGGAGAGGTTTTTGCTATAGGGAGCATGTGCTCGCCAGAAAGACAAAAAGAGACAGAGAGACAGAAAGTGAGAAATCACCCCCAGGGAAATGGCCACACTGCAATCCCTTCTCCATTCTCCTCGGGATCTTGGGCACGCACGCACATGTGCCTAGCGTGAGTTTAAGTCACCAGGTCTGGGACTCGAACCGTGGTCAATTACATGGGAGTTCAGTGACATAGCCATTACGCTAACTGCTGAACCCCAGAGCAGCTGTTTCTAATATGTGTTCCATACCAGTTGCACAATTCCAACTCTTTTATGTATTGGGGGTGGAGATATGATTTCACTTGACAAAAATGGACCCACTGCTATTTTTCAAAAGTAGCCCAAGGCTAGAACCTATAACTTTGTGCTCCTAGTTTGGTGTTTTCACTATTCCATACTTACTAAGACAGAACTGAAATGCGATGCATTAGAGAGGTTAGCATCTTTCGAGATCAACATTTAAAGCATTGCTTTTGTACCTTCAAGTAAATCAAACTTTCATTTAGCATAGACCCTATTTCTGTCCCAGAACCCTGGAAACAGAAGTTTTGCTATCAGAGACAACATTGCTTTCACAGGCTTAGACCGGCGTAGCCAATAGAACGTTCCACAGTGATGGACTGCCCTCCATCTGCACTGTCCAATGTGGTGGGCAGCATAATGGAGGGTTTATACATTTTATTTAATGTTAATTAGAAATAAATAGCCACATGTTGCTAGTGACTACTATTTTGAACAGTGTAACCTTAGAGACTAGAGCAGGGGTCAAATAACAGTCTCTGGGCCCTTGACCTCAGAGTCGTCCAGCTAGTTGGATTGAGAGGCCGGGTGGAGGCACAGCAGTAATACAGTGCTCTGCAGGGCTGACCCCCATGGGAGAAGTCCTTCCTGAGAATGGTGGGCATGCACGTGCCCATGATCCAGGCCTGCGTGATCACAGGGTGAAGACCTTAATGAGAATGCTGTCTCTCTCTCTCTCTGTCCCTGTCTCTGTCTCTCTCCCTTACTTCCTTCCTCACTCGTGGCAGGTATAAATAAACTTAAAAAAAAAAAAGTACAGAGGCCAGGCTTGACACCCAGTGGGTCTGGCCCAGTAGGCCTAGGAAGGGTGCATTTTCTGAACTCATCGCAGTTGGGAACCACTGCATTAGCGAGCTCCTCCTCTGAGTGGAAGAGCTGAGCTGGAACCAGGGTCTTAGCATGGCCTTAGTCTTCTAGGGAGAATGGAGCCCCCTTCGGGCAATGGTAGACCCTTGGAGAATGAGTTGAAAGCTCTGGATTTCTTCCTTGAAAAACTGCACGTTGTTTCTGGCCTCAGAACTCCCTGAAGCCATCCTTGAACTCCAATTAACAACTCACCAGACACATCCAAGGGTCGGTCTGGTGCCATCCTAATCTTCCCTACCAGGCTTCTCCAGGGTCATCAAGGCACCACAGAGAGAGCAGGCGGCGAGTCTGCGGCAGGCCTGAAAGCACACAGAATGAATTCTGCACCCCTCTTTTGTCCCATGGGCTTGTGAGCGAGCCAAGTGGGTTGGGCTGCTGCCACGGCTCACATCCTGAGCTCGGATACAAGAGCCAAGGGCAGAAGGCCTGAGGCGTGAGTGGAGCTGGGGAGAGCAGCCAGACTGAGTAATGGCTTGGGATTTGAACCTGCCTTCAAAGGCAGAGACATAACTGGCTCCCACTTAGTCCTCACTCCCCACACACTGGAGGACAGAGAAGGAGCAGGGCTGAGAGCTACAGTGACAAGACAGTGACCACAGCTAGCAGTCCTAGGCTTAATATCAAACCCTGACTCTTGTAGCCCAGAAGCCATATAGAAGGCAGGAGGGAAGGGGTGGGAGCAAGCTGCCATCAGGCCCAAGTGTCCCGAGAATAGCCTCTTGAACCTGGAGGCTGTCAGAGAGGCTCTGAGTCATGGTCATGTGGCTCTGGAAAGCCAGCCATGGGAGAAGCGCCCCAGCTCTCAGGCTGGATATCGTGCCCCTGGGAAGCGAGAGGCAGCCTGTTTTCCCCGTGCCCTTCACAGGCCCAGCTGCCATCTGCTGGGTCAGCACTAAGCAGAGCCTCCTCGTTACTCTGCCTGCCAGACTGGTGGGTGAGTCATTGGGGAACCGAAGCAGCTCTGAGCTCGGCTGCCTCGCTCAGCCTCAGCTTCTTCAGGGAGAGGGGCTTGGCACGGAGGGAGGATCAGGGCCCCTGGCCACCTGCCCACTTGCCTACCAAGATGAGTGGATGGATCCTGGGGCTGAGGGAGCACCCCACAGCCTCTCCAGAGGGGCTCGAGCTCAGGGCGAACTGTCTAGAGCACTTGGCTGGGCTACTCCAACCAGAGACAGGCACCTGAGCCCAGGCACAGTGATCTCTGCACAGTGCATCGCCCACCCTCCACCGCTCAGCCCCGTCTTCTCATCCAGTGGAAGGGACTCCCTCTTCATTCTTGCACTCGGCCATCCTGTCTCTGAAGGTCATGGAGAAACACCCTGGGTCCTTTTCCTCCCTCCCTCACCCAACAGTGATGGTCTCGTCTATACCCCACAGCCTACACTGCAGGTGCCATGTGTGCAGGGCCCTGCCTCTGCCCTCAGGAGTCTTCTGGCCAGGGAGGACCAGGAATGTCCCCTGTGCTTGCCAGTAACCCAGGAGACCTGGGGAGTGTGAAGCACAGTCTGAAGAGCCTGGAGTCTGGGGCCTGGCCCTGCCCTGCCACACGTGGCCTGGGTAACCTTGGGCAAGTCTCCACTTAATGAGGCCTTAGGTTCTTCGGATAAAAATGAGGGGGTTAAAGTGACGCAAGCTCCCGGTAAGCACACCTCTACTACCGTCGGGTTGCAGAGTTTAGGGTTGTTCTCTAGGATCTCGTTTCCCCAGGTAGAGAGGCTGAGAGAGGTAAGGGCTGAGCTCCAGGCCTCGGGCTGTTCCTCTTTGTAGTGGAGTGGTTGGGAAGGTATATGGCAGGACAAAGGTACAGGTAGGAGAAAGACGGCCTGCCTTGGAGGCCTCGCCTAACTGGAAGTCAGGACACCCCTAGACTGCGGAAAATCGTCACGTAACAGCGAGGTTGCTGGTTCGGCTACCTCAGCATAGGCCTTCAGAACCAAACCCAGCATCCACGTGGAAGCTGGAGCTGTTCTGAGTTTGAAGCTAGTAGGGTCTGGGAGGCAAGGAACAAATCGTCAGTGACTAACCCCTCCCACCCCCGCCAGGCTGGCTCAGTCTTCCAAGCCATCATGGTGGGAAAAAATGAGTGAGACACAGTCAGTAGGAAAAAGGCTTCTGGGTGAGGGAATCCCACATGGGAGGCTCCCAGTTCCAGTCTGGAGATCTCTCTGGGTGCTGGCCACATGCATACCCACAATCCAGGGCTGGCCGAAGGCTGGGGTAGGCCACAGCATTGAGACCCTGTGGGGTACTGTCCCTGTCTTACTCATAGAAGAAATAAAGTCTTTTTTTTAAGAGAGATTTTTTGCTGTAGGGCATGCATGCTCACCAGAGAGACAGAGACAGAAAGCAAGAAATCATCCCCAGGGGGAGATGGCCACACTACAGTCCCTTCTCCATTTTCCTCTCAGGATCTTAGGTACGCACGCACCCAGCATGAGTTTTAAGTCGCTGGATCTGGGACTTGAACTGCGGTTGACTATGTGGGTGTCCAGTGACATAACCATTATACCATCTGCTGGTCCCAGAAATAAATCATCTTTAAAATCAAAGTAAGATAAAAAAGGCTTTGGCCTAGTAGTTCCCAACGTCTACTGTCTTGTTTAATCACCAGGCCTGAGACGGCAGAACCTAAGGCAGTGAGCTGGCTTCATGTGGCCTGCCCTTCTACCCCCCGAGCACATGGCAGTGCTTGGGTTGAACGCAGTCACTGCAAGGGAGACCACATCTGTTGGTAACAGCCTCATGACCAGGCTACCACCAGAGCGCACTTACTGAAAACCTGTGTGGATGTGGTGTTTTCTCAGGCTTTGCTTAAAGCCAGACACACCCCAGAGGAGCCCTGCCCTTTAAAAAAGTCCCAGTTTGTTTGTTTTTTTTTCCTTCTTCTATGAACAAGAGAAAGAGATGAACACCCTCAGATTCTAGTCACCCCACAGTCCAGCCCAAAGGGTCTTAGGTGCTTATACATGTGCCTGACCAAGCTGGGGACTTGAACTGCGATCTGCATGTGAGACCCAGTTTTCTTTTTTTTCTTTTTCTTTTTTCTTTTTTTTTTTTTTTTTGAGAGGTTTTCACTATACGGCGTGTGCGCTCACCAGACAGACAGAGAGAGACATAGAGACAGAAAGCGAGAAATCACCCCCCAGGGGGGATGGTCACGCCGCAATCCCTTCTCCATTCTCCTCTCGGGATCTTGGGCACGCACGCACACACACCTGGCATGAGTTTTAAGCCACCGGGTCCGGGACGCGAACCGCGGTCGACCACGTGGGAGTCCAGCGACATAGCCATTACGCTAACTGCTGGTTCCCAGACCCAGTTTTCTTGATAAGAGCATTACCACTGTGCCTCAGAGCCGGCCCTGCATGCTGACTTCTAGACTTTGTAGGACACACACATGGACACACGCACACCCCTGCCTCCTCTAGGGAACTAGACAATACCTCAGACCTCTCCAGTGGGTGAGGAGCCTTTGTGGAGAGCACAGACATGACCGCTAAGAAGGCAAGGCTTGTGCCAGGTCCGTGAGGTGATGGTTCGGAGGTCAGATCACTGCCCTGTCCTCAGGAAGCGAGGTCTGCCATTAAACTAGCAGCAGGAAAGATCCAGCCATTATAAAGGCAAGAAAGAAGCAGCCCCAATACCTGCGCCATCACTGACCTTGTCGAGCACAGGCCTCAGGAGACCGTTCAGCTAGGGTGCTGCCAGGGCCGGGGCTATACCACTCAGAACACGTGTAGGTGTTGAAAGGTTGGCTCCTCTCCATCCGGGATGTTTGGAGGGTACTTACGCGTGGCATAGAGAGCAGAGACCCTTTGTCCCCTGCTTATCTCCTTCCACCCAAGCCTGCCCTGTGCCCCCAGAGCTGGGGTTCTGAGTGACCTGCCATGTTTGGTCTCTGTCAGGGTGAGCGTGAGCCTAGGAGATGGCCGTGATGGAAGTGGCCTGCCCCGGCGCCCCCGGCTCGGCAGCTGGGCAGCAGAAGGAGCTCGCCAAGGCCAAGGAGAAGACGCCATCTAAGGGGAAGAAGCAGAGCCCCATCTACAAGCTGGAGGCTGTGGAGAAGAGCCCCGTGTTCTGTGGGAAGTGGGAGATCCTGAATGATGTGATTACCAAAGGCACAGCCAAGGAAGGCTCCGAGGGAGGGCTGGCCGCCATCTCCATCATCGCCCAAGCCGAATGTAAGGGCCTGGGTGGTTGTGGGCACAGGGGCAGGTGGGTGGGCCCAGGAGAGGCCGGGCTTGGGGTCCTCTGCGGACAACAGGTCAGGGTGGCCACTGTAGAACATTCTCACGAGACATAACCCATAGTCCAGGCCCAGATTCAGTGTGAAGGGGGAGGCAGGATGGAGCACAGATGGAGACGTGCACATGGAGGCTGTGCCCATCACCACCAGAGCAGGGAGGAGAGCTGGGAGTGCTGGAGGCCATTGCTGGGTCAGGCAGGCCATTCACCTGCTGCTGTGACCTTGAACAGCCCGAGCGTCTGCAGAGGCCCCAGACAGGAAAGGCCAGGTCTCCTGGAAAGCCCCACTGGGGCCTGAAGCCCTTCACCACCTTTCACCTGGAGATGGCCTCACCCCTGAAGAATGAACACCCTGCTCTTGGGCCTGCTGGGCCAGTCTAGGGGTAGCCCTTCCGCTCTACCCACAATCCCTCAAGGAAGCCAGAAGTGGAGGCTTCTCCTGCAGAGAGAGGATCAAGGCAAGCTGAGCAGGCCAGGAGTCCTTTCCTATAACACATCCCAGGAGTAGCGGACAGGGCCTAGAGTCCTCTGCCCCCAGCAGCTCCCCTCCTACCCAAGAGGTTTCCTGGGTGGAACCTGTAGAGCCTGACAGCTCACAATGGCATCTCCCCACACGTCCGATCTTTCCCTCATCTCCCACTTCCTTCCAGCTAGGTTTTGAGGAGAGATAAGAGAATAGAAATCAAAGTGGAGTGACATAGTACTGACTGTACACACACACACGTATGTACACGTGCATACATCTACGGATATGTAATGGATTATACGTATTGAGCTATTACTGCTTGTCAGGCACTGTGCTGGGTGCTTTATGTAGATTATCTCCCCTAAGATTCACAGTAAGTGAAGTGGACACCCTAAAGCCCCCACATGATAGACCTCCCCTGTGGTCTTGACCCTTAAGCTGGGGCCTGGGGGAGAGGGTAAGTGAGAGGGAGGCCTCAGGCCAGGGAACTGCCAGGTAAGGTGGTTGGGGAAGGAAGGGCCCAGCAGGGGGTCTCTGTAGAAATACCTTGTCCTTGGTGCCGAATCCCTGTTCTTTCTCTTCTTCCTACGTAAGCCAACTCATTTTCCTTTACTTAAAAGGTGAGAATAGCCAGGAGTTCAGCCCCACCTTCTCAGAACGAATTTTCATCGCTGGATCAAAACAGTTCAGGTAAGCGGCAAGCTGGAGCAGGAGGCAGGGAGGAGACTGGCGTCCCCCTCCCCTGCTGCTGGTTGGGCTGCTGCTCCCATTGCTGCTGCTGCTCCCACTGCTGCTCCCACTGCTGCTCCTGCTGCTGCTGCTCCCACTGCTGCTCCTGCTCCCACTGCTGCTCCCACTGCTCCTGCTGCTGCTGCTGCTCCCACTGCTGTTGCTCCCACTGCTGCTGCTCCCACTGCTGCTCCCACTGCTCCTGCTGCTGCTGCTGCTCCTGCTGCTCCCACTGCTGCTCCTGCTGCTGCTGCTCCCACTGCTCCTGCTGCTGCTGCTGCTCCCACTGCTGCTCCTGCTGCTCCTGCTGCTGCTGCTGCTCCCACTGCTGCTGCTGCTCCCACTGCTGCTCCTGCTGCTGCTGCTGCTGCTCCCACTGCTCCTCCCACTGCTTCTCCTGCTGGTCCTCCTGCTGCTGCTCCCGCTGCTCCTACTACTCCCGCTGCTTCTGCTGGCTCCTGCTGCTCCCGCTGCTCCCACTGCTCCCACTGCTCCCACTGCTCCCACCTAACCCTGGCTCCCTCCTTCAGCACCTGGGGCTCAGCTTGGAACCTGCCCAGGCTTTCCTGGCCCAGCCGCTCTCTCAGCCAGATAAGCTTTCCAAAAGCTTTCCACGGCCCGGCCCATGGATGAGTGCCTCTGGGCCACGTCAGCTTGACATTTTATTTTTATTCTCCTTGGAGTCCTTGATGCACCCCTTCGTTTCCCATCAACAGGGAGGGTGCCAGGAACAGGCGCTGTTTCTAGCTGGTGCCTGACTAGAGTGCAGGCCCAGAGGCCCCTCTCACCGTCCTCCAGGGAGAAACTGGGTGGCTCTCCTGCTGGAGACACACCCAGGTAGGGACAGGGGTTGTGGGAACAGGCGGGGACAGACACACTGAGCCACCCAAGGAAGAGGAAGCCAGGGTGAGGCTCAGTCCGTCCCCAGGCCCCCCACCCCGCCAAGATGATTTGTGGCAACTGAGATTTACACCCACCTCAAAACAATCCCCTCCTCTGCCACCAGGCGGACTTTTTTCATTGTTAGAATTTGGAAACTGCTAATTATCAAAAGGTTGTGGGGGGATGGGACTGGAAGATGGCGTGGTTGTTAAGGGAGCTGGACACCCACCTGACTGACCGTGGTTCAAGTCCTGGACCGGGCGGCTTGCTTTCTCACTTTCCCTCTCTCTCTTGTGCGCTCTCTTGCTCTGTCCCTCTCTGGTCAAAATTTAAATAAATAAATAAAGTTAAATGATTTTTTAATTCTTAAAAAAAAAAAAAAAGAAAAGATTGTAGGGCTGCCTGGAACTAAGAAGTGCTCAGTGCTTGGCCGGATTCTGTATGCTGACCCGACCACTGTGGCTCAGAGGAGACTTTAGCACCCTGCAGTGCTGGAGGTCATATGGTGACCATAGTTCAGATCTCTAATTGGCCCAGAACATGCTGGACACACACAGGCACCCTGGATGCCGAGGAGCTGGAGGGCTGGGGAAGGGATCAGGGCAGGATGAGGCCCTAGCCAGGACACTCCCTCTCTTGCTTTCTCGTTCTCACCTCCTATCATAAAAACAAAGAAAAAAAAATTTCTTACAGTGTCTTTTGTCCCAGAAAAGACATTTCTGATAAACCCACTTCTTTCAGCTGCCTGAGAGAAGCCGTGGGCCCCACAGGCCCAGGACTAGGCTGGGTCAGCCTCTTTTGTGAGGACAGAGACTGGGGCTTCGGGATGGTGGCTAAGGCTGTGGTCTGCCCTTGGCTGGGTTTTTTTTTAGAATTATTTATTGGGGCCAGGAGATGGCGTAGCAGTTATGTCGCTGGACTCCCACGTGTCTGACTGCTGTCCATGTCCCAGACCCAATGGGTTGAAAATCACACTGGGGGCGTGTTTGTGTGTGTCCAAGATCCATGGAGAAGGGATTATGGCGTGACCATCCCCCCAGGGGGTGGTTTCTTCCTTTCCTTCTCACTGTGTCTGTCTCTTTCTCCCCAGCGAGTGTATATGCCCTAAGACAAAAACTTCTAAAGAATAAATAAAAATTTTAAAAGGAATTATTTAATTTTATTTATTATTATTTTTCAGTTTGACCAGAGAGAATGAGAAAGCAAGCTTCCAGGTCCGGGACTCAAACCACGGTTGGCCATGTGGGAGTCCAGCACCTTAACCACCATGCCACCTGCCAGCCCCTGCCCATAGCTGTAATTGTGGCAGCCCTGTCAAAACTCTTTTGTTGCCAGTTTCTGACTTGGCCAAACATCACAGTTGAGTGCAAGCCACGGTGGTAACACCCCCCGAGGGTGTCCAAGAATGGGTAGGCTCCCTGGTCCTGGCACCAGGCCAGACAGGGCATCCTTCTGAGTTAGCCCCTCAGACTCCTACAGCAACCAGGTAGCTCCAGGAGCCAGTCGGGGGAGGTGACCCGCCTCAACCATCCCTCCTCCCAGAGGCTATAGAACCAAACTCTTGTCAGTCAGGGTCGAGCTTGTCTACGGAGTGTGGCCTCCTGGGAACTCCCCAGGGGCGGCCCCCTGAGAGAAGTGGGAGAACCTCCCCTGCTAGAGAAGAGCTGTGTGTGTACGCCCCACCACAGTCATGGGCGCACTTCTCTGGTGGCTTGCCAGAGCCCTTAGGGCACCCAGAGGCTTCCTAAGTGACCTTTCATTTAAACCTCACCTCCACCCTGCATGGCAGGAAATGCTACACCCATTTTATCAATGCAAAAACTGAGGCTCCTTGGGTTCGGAACTTCCCCACATTCCCCACAAGTAGTGACAAAGCTGGGATCTGCCCTCGGGTCTGTATGACTGCAGATACAGCCATCTGGACCACAGCATCCTCATGCTCAGAATGTGGCTCTGTCCCTTTGTCCACAGCCAGTCTGAGAGTCTTGATCAAATCCCCAACAATGTGGCCCACACAACCGAGGGCAAAATGGCCCGTGTATATTGGAAGGGCAAGCGTTGCAGCAAGGCCCGGAAGAAACGGAGGAAGAAGAGTTTGAAGCCCCCAGCTCTGTCAGGAGTGGCCTTGGCCAGACCCCTCCCCAGAACCCCGGAGCAGGAGAGCTGCGCCCTCCCAGTGCAGGTGAGACCGCACCCACCGACAGACCTAGCTCATGGGCCTTCAGAACAGCCCTGTGCCTCAGCCCTGCCCTGCGTCCTAACACTTGTGTCTTCCCCCTCCAGGAGGACGAGTCTCCACCAGGCACCCCATATGACAAAAATGGCCCCCAGTTCACCAGGCATCTGAAGGAACCAGGCCTTGGCCAACTCTGCTTTGAGAAACTAGGCGAGGGCCTGCGGCCAGCACTGCCTCGATCGGAACTCCACAAACTCATCAGCCCCTTGCAATGTCTAAACCACGTGTGGAAACTCCACCACCCCCAGGACGTGGGACCCCTGCCCCTGCCTGCTCACCCATTCCCTTACAACAGACTGCCCCATCCCTTCCCCTTCCACCCGCTCCAGCCCCAGAAACCTCACCCCCTCGAGTCCTTCTTCCTGGGCAAGCTGGCCTGTGTAGACAGACAACAACCCCTTCCTGGCCCACACCTGCACAAGCTTGCCTGTATAGACAGTCAGAAACCCCTGCCTGGCCCACACCTGGCGCCCAGCTGCCCGTCTCGCAGCACCCGTGAGAAGTTTTCTGTGGAGGAATACCTGGTCCACGCTCTACAAGGCAGTGTGAGCTCAGGCCAGGCCCACAGCCTGGCCAGCCTGGCCAAGACCTGGTCAGCAGGGGGCTCCAGGCACTGGGAGCCCAGCCCCGAAACAGAGGACAGCGAGGGTGTCCTGCTCACTGAGGTAACTAATCCCCACACCTGTTGGCCACCACCGGGGCAGGAGATGAAGCCGGGAGATGGGGTGGGGCTGCCAGGGCCGGAGAGGCATCTCTTGAACCCTGGCAGATCTGGGCAAGACAGCCCTCTCCCTGTCAGAACCATTTGGCATGTGGTCCCGAAGCAGAAAGCAGGACGGCACCTCCTGCCTCACTCATAGCCTTCCAGCCAGCCTGGCTGTTACCGAGTGATGGCCGAGTCCGGTGTTACCCGAATAAGGCATACACAGAGACAGGAGCCAGGCAGGACAGGCAGCAGCTTGACCCCCCCGACACGGTGCAGGAGAGACGAGATCTCTGCCCTTTTTCTCGAGTTCTCTTCCTGGATGACTTTGGAACAGTAAATGATTTTACCAAACTAATTTCTGACTTTTATACTGCTCACTTTTTTTTAGCTTTTTTTGCTGTAGGGTGCATGCACTTGCCAGAGTGAAGCAAAGAGGGAAAGTGAGAAGTCGCCCCCTAGAGGGAACAGCCACACTGTAGTCCCTTCTCTTCCTTTCTCCTGTTGGGATTTTGGGCATGCACACACACCCAGTGTATTTTTCAAGCCATCATGTCCGGGTCTTGAACCACAGAGTTGGCCTTGTAAGCTCCAGCGCCTTAACCACCACACCACCTGCTGGTCCTATCCTGCCCACCTTCTCCCTGACACCCCACGCTCACTCCTCTTAATTGTTCCCCCTTCTACCTCTAGCTTCTGAGTTATGTTCTGCCAGTGTCGGGGTCGTTGGCAATTCCGTTTCTGTCCCACCATCACGAGTCTGGGAGAGGCTTTTCTTCAGCTCAAGGATCAGCTGTTCTTTGGCAGCCCCAAAGCTCCCCTTTGCCTTCACCTTAGTCCTCTAAGCCCCTTCTGGGCCTGCCCCAGCACTGGGACTGGCAGCTGGACAGCCCTCCCTGCTGTAGCCCTTCACCCCTCCGCTGCACTGACCACTGACTCGCCTCTCTCTCCTGCCAACCCCAGAAACTGAAGCCAGTGGATTATGAGTACCGAGAAGAAGTCCACTGGGCCACACACCAGCCCCGCCTGGGCAGAGGCTCCTTCGGAGAGGTGCACAGGATGGAGGACAAGCAGACGGGCTTCCAGTGTGCCGTCAAAAAGGTACGTCCTTGAGGCCAGCAGGTGGTGTGGTGGTTAAGGGTGCTGGACTCCCACATGGCCGACCGCGGTGCAAGTCCCAGACCTGGCGGCTTGCTTTCTCACTTTCCCTCACTCTATCTCGCTCTTTCTTTCTCTGTCTCTTGCTCTGTCCCTCTCTGGTCAACTTAAATAAGTAAATAAATAAAATTAAAATTTTAAAATTGTTTTAAAAACTTTAAAAAAAAAAGTAAGTACACTCCCCAAATAGTGTGCCGGGCCCTGGGAGCTAAGGGAAGGAAGCCAGCCATGGCTACAGCCTCCCCTCTGCTCTGCAAGGACAGCGCCAGGGTGGCCATAGGTCTTGCTGGTTGCCCTGGGTCAGCTGGAGCTGGAGAGGAGCCGTGTACCCGTGTCCTAGCTGGTCACTGCTCTCAGCAGGTGAGGGCACTGCAGGAGCGAGTGCGGCCAGGGCCCGTAGGGCAGAGCCACGCCTGGAGGGGGGCAGCAGTAAGACACCCCCGAGAGGAGACCGAGCACTTTGGGAGTCGGATCTGCTTTGCGTCCAGGCTCTGGCTCCTGTTGGCCAGTGTGGCAAGTCCTGAGAGATGGACAAAGTGAGGAAGTGAGGCTTGGCAAGTGACTAAGGAACCAGGCTGGTGGAGGAACCAGGATTCAGACCCAGGGGTACCTGACAGCAGTGTGGCCTGAGGTCACACCACCTTCGAGGTTGGCTGTGAACTATGCTTCAGGAAAAAGGGAAAGAAAAGGAAGACCCATCGTCCTTGGGTCTCGGTTAGAGGCAGAAGTCATGGATCTGTCACCCCATCATCTCGCCAGTGTTAGAGCTGGAGACCAGAGAGGTCGTGTACTTCCCCGAGAATGCACAGCTGAGCCTAGAGGGGCGAAAGCTCCTGTCAGATCACACCATCCGAGCCTGGGGGAGACTCAGCCACAGCAGCAGATCCACAGACCTCGAGGGTCCCCTTCAGGGTCTTCTCTCCTCCCCCTGCCTCTCGACTCACCTTGATTGGAACCCACCTCGTTTCCAGCCCTTTGAGCCTCAGAGCTAGCACCAGGACCTGAGGAACATTTTCATGGGCCAGTTTCTTGGCCCATTGGACAGGGCTGTGTTGAGTGGTTTGTGTCTGACACTGATCCCCGGAAGGACAGAACAGGCCTGAGGGACACAGCTCTGGGCAGAGTGGGCACCAGCCCTGCCCGGGTCCCTGTGGCTCTCCGGGGTGAGGGTACAGCTGTGATATGAGCGAGTCTGGCTTCCCCTTCTGGACTCAGGCCATGGAGGTGGAGTGTGGGCCTCGGGGTGAGGCACGAGAGTGGGCAATGTGTAGGTGTACCCCAACCTCAGACACACCACGCCAGGTGAGCAGGCTGCACCCTCACCTCCCGACAGTGGCTGAAGCGTGAGCTGTGCCCTTGCCAGCCTGGATGCCAGGGTCACGTGCCCGACTTCCCAGCTGTAGTTCCCCTCCCAGCTATCGGAGAAGGCTCAGCTGTCCCTCCCAGAGGGCAGGCGGAGGGCGAGAGAGTGTGAAGTGTCCTAGTGTTGGGAGCTTAGTCACCGGGCTTCTCAGCTGTTCCCCACTGAGGTCTTCAGAGTCCCAGGCAACAAGGTAAACAACCCTTAATATAGTGGAAGAGGACAAACGCCCCAGCCCTCCCCGCCGCGAGCTGGTCGAGCTGGTCGGAGCCGCTCAGGCACAGGCACAGCCTTCCAGCACCACGGCTGCTGCCCGAGCCCAGGAGAGCTGGCCGCTCGCACAGGTGCCTCCCCGCGCCCCCCCCGCCCCCCCCCCCCCGCAGCACTCGGCAGCCACCCGCTGCCCTGGGTGGACAGGCAGCGCCTCCTTTCTCTCAGGGGTAGGGGCAGTAGTGCCCTTGGAAGGCACGGGAGTGACAGTTTCCTGATAGGGAGCAGGAATCGGGAAGGTGGGCCAGGGTCAGCGGTCAGTCTGCACGTAGGGAGGGTTGGTCCAGGCCCCGACCTGCTCCCCGGGGAATGCAGACACCTGGTGCTGCTGGTAATGGCAGGATTCCCTTACCTTCCTCTGAGAGCCTCCCGCCAGTCAGCCCCAGAGCCTAACAGTTAAGGGAGCCAGGTCCCATGCGACTGAACAAGGTTCAAATCTCAGCCCCAGTGGCTTGAAAAACATACCCAGTGTGTGTGTGTGTGTGTCCAAAATCCCAACAGGGTGGAGACATGGAGGACTGTAGCGTGACCACGCCCCTCGACCGCGCTTTCTCTCCCTCTCCCTCTCTCTGGTGAGCACACGCTCCCTCTGGCAATTAAAAAAAGAAAGAAAAGCAATACGCCTAAGTTGAAAAGAAAAGTTTTTCTTACAGTCTTACCCAAATTACTCCTGAGACTGAGCCTTGTTGGGTACAGCCTTGGAATCCTGTATGTCCTGCTTCTCATTTACCCACAAAGTATGTTTTGTCACAGCGACCTCCAGAAACCTAACTTCATAAAGGTTTATTATCAGGGAAGCAAAGTGTGACCTGTGTTGAAACTGAGCTGTGTCCAGCCAGTGGTTTCTGCAATGAGCACCGATGTGGAACCCAGGGTGCCGCATCTCACAGTGGGGGAGTTGAAGGTTAAAGACATTTGCTAATACACATCTTATTGGCAACTTGGTTCCGAGTCAGGTTCAGAGGCCTTTCAGAGCTGGAAATGCTGACAAAGCGTCAAAGTGCGTGTGAGTTGCTTAACCAGATATTTTTTAATCAGGAGAGACATTTGGGGTGACCTTGTGGTCTAGTGGTTCGGGGAGCTAGATCCTTCATGACTGACCACTCAGTGTGTAAAAAACATTATGGGCACACGTGTCCCCAAAATTTTGACGGGATCGAGAGGTGGGGGAGGAGAGATTGTGGTGTGACCATGCCCTGATGGCCTTCTCCCCGTTTCTCTGTCTCTAGCAAGTATAAAAAAGAAGCAACACATTCTCTACCGATATGCAAAGGCCAGAGCCCCACTTAGAGCTTTTCGCTAAGGGAGCAAGTCTCCAAGGCCTGCAGGGGTGGAGAAAGTGGGTTCCCTCACAGGTCTCCTCCAGGCTGGTTCTGTTACCACTGGCGCCCCCTGGTGATACCACTCAAGGCTTACACAAGAACCAGCAGCAGCCAGGAAGTGTTTCTTCTAGGTCTAAGTGTTTAATAAGTGTGCTGGAGGGAGGAGGTGGGGAGCTAGCACTTCCTACTAGCCACCAGTCATGACGCCGACTGGCATCCCTCCAAGTCCTCACGGAGCCCAGGAACAGGCGCCAATGACCCACCATTCACAAATGAAAACGCACCGTTGCTGGAAATTATGCTACCTTTTTTGGTTTTTTGTTGTTTTTTTTTTTTTTTTGAGAGGTTTTTGCTATAGGGCGCGTGCGCTCGCCAGACAGACAGAGAGAGACATAGAGACAGAAAGCAAGAAATCACCCCCCGGGGGGATGGTCACGCCGCAATTCCTTCTCCTCCATTCTCCTCTCGGGATCTTGGGCTTGCACGCACACGCACCCGGCGTGAGCTTTAAGCCACCGGGTCCGGGACGCGAACCGCGGTCAACTACGTGGGAGTCCAGCGACATAGCCATTACACTAACTGCTGGTCCCAGTATGCTACCTTTTTTAAGCAACCAAGCCAAGGTCTAAGCCCAAGGTGTTTGTATCCGAGGCCAGTTTCTTCCCACCAAGCTGCTGCTCCCAGCAGAAGAGTGAATGATCCCAGACCTCCCGGTCCACAGTAGGAGTGACCTTGGCCAAACTCCTCCCAGAAGCCACTTCTGGGCCCAGATGCTGAGGAAACAGCTGCAAACTGCCTGTGTGGATGTTTCGGTCCTCTGGGAAGGAGAGCTAGTAGGAGTTAGGGAAAGTGCAGCAAGGGGCGCTGAATTTTCAGACGCATCTGACAGGAGTCGACTCGCGGCTCTTGACGGAGTCAGAGAATCTGAAACCCAACTTCTGAGAGTAGAGTAGACATGCGTGTTGATAGACAAAGGGGCCATGTCCTAGAAATTTCCCAGACATTTGGACTGGAGAAGCAAAGGTTCTGTTTAGTAGATTTGAGGGTGGGCAGCAAGCCAGGGGCCTGGGTCAGGAGAGTGGCTTCCATCTGGCTGTCCTCACACCACTCGGCACTGTGGGACTTCAAGTACAGGTGTTGCCGCTGACCCCAGGGTGCTTGGTGCACAGTGGCATCTTGGAGGGTCCAGTGTCATAGGCATCATGAGCGTCATCTCTGGGAACATCAGCACCTCTGGGTGGAGCACTAGTCGTCCAGACAGGATGCCAGGGAGCCAGCTCGCTCCCCTCACCCAGACTCACAGCCCTCTGGCCCTTGCAGGTGCGGGTCGAAGTGTTTCGGGCAGAGGAGTTGATGGCATGTGCAGGATTGACCTCGCCCAGGATTGTCCCTTTGTATGGAGCTGTGAGGGAAGGGCCTTGGGTCAACATCTTCATGGAGCTGCTGGAAGGTATGGAGCCAAGTCCCATTCTTTCTTTCTCAAAGCTCAAGGCCAGAGGTTTCCCCTGCCTCTCGCCCAGGTTGACCTTGACCTCCGGTCAATCCATTCTTGACCCCCTTACCCAGTGGCGTCTGCAGGAAAGGCCTGTTTTCCACCACTTGCCTTTTGCGCTTGCCCTGGGCTTACTTGGGGGCCTGGGGAAGCCTCTGTAAGACTGGTCCTGTGTCCCCTAGGTGGTTCCCTGGGCCAGCTCATTAAGCAGAAGGGCTGTCTGCCAGAGGACCGAGCTCTTTACTACCTGGGCCAGGCCCTGGAGGGGTTAGAATACCTCCACACGCAACGAGTTCTGCACGGAGACGTCAAAGGTGAGGCTCAGGCCCCAGGGCCCTGGTCCCCCACAGGCTCTTCCTGTGAGCCAATGGCCCTGCTTTCCTCCCGCTACTCCTGGGCCTGCCTGGTCATCTCCAGGCTGACAGGCTGTGTTGGTGGGAGGGCAAACACGGTTCCCCAAACCCTCAGCTGGGCATTATGGTTCCCATGGAGGGTGCTCACTGGGAGAGGGTAGGCACAGCAGAGTGGCAGTGTCTCTAGGAGCAAACCAAGCTCCTGTCCCCTCACCCTCAGATCCTGCCTCCAGCCTGAACCCATACTCTCCTCCCTTCCTCCATGACTAATCAGAAGCAGCTGCCATGAAGGGTCAGCCAGAAAACGACCTCCCTAGAGGCCCGGGCCAAGCCGAGCCAGGGTGGGCTGGGGCCTGGCGTGACTCCCGTTCTTCTTCCCCCCGGTGCCACCTTGGCAGCTGATAACGTGCTCCTGTCCAGCGACGGGAGCCGCGCAGCCCTCTGCGACTTTGGCCATGCCATATGCCTTCAGCCCGATGGCCTGGGGAAGTCCTTGCTCACAGGTAAGGCCTCAGGTCCAGCCTCCTTCGCCACCACGCCACCACCTAGCTCCAACTTGATTTCCAGTGTCCAGCCCCATCCACATTCTGGAAAAGCACTTTCAGGGTTTGGTCCGGAGGGCAGCCCCCCGTTATAGATGACACATTGCTTGGGACTGGTCCCCAGCAGAATCGGGGCTTAGCTCACCCCAGCAAGCTCAACGTGGAGGCTTCATTTCTTTTACGTACTTTGACAGAGACAAACTCAAGAGCCCCCAAGAATTAACCAGGTGGTCATTGCCTATGCCCTTGCCCATCAGAATTCATGGTTTTCCTCTCTGGTCCTCGCCTTCTCAGGGGACTACATCCCGGGCACAGAGACACACATGGCTCCCGAGGTGGTGCTGGGCAAGCCCTGCGATGCCAAGGTGGACATCTGGAGCAGCTGCTGCATGATGCTGCACATGCTCAATGGCTGCCACCCCTGGACCCGGCACTTCCGAGGGCCACTCTGCCTCAAGGTCAGCACCAGCCCCTGGGCAGGCAGGAGGGGAGGGCAGCGGGCAGGCCATGGGCCCGGGCTGCAGGCTGGAGGGGACCTCCCACTGCAGCTGCTCTTCAGTGGCAGATGTGTGTGTGTGGGGGGGTTCATCCTAAATGTGGGTCCTGACTAGCACACTTGCCACCCACAGTTGGGCATGCACGGGAGAGCCCATCCGAGGGGTCTCACCAAGCTCGTGGTAGGTCCGAGCTCTTCTGTCCACACCCCAGGCACCTCCACCTCCCTGTCAGGCCAGGCGTGGAGGACCGAGAGTCCTGCTGCCTGACTGCCCCATCCTGTCTGGATCCCTTTTTCTCTCTTTTTCTTTTTTCTTTTTTGCCATAGAGTACGTGTGCTCCCCAGGGAGAGAGAGAGAGAGACAATGAGAAGAAAGGTGAGAAATCACTCCCACAGGGAGGATGGCCACGCCACAACCCCTTCTCTTCCTTTCTCCTGGGGTTTTGGACAAGCACGCTCACACACCCAGAGTGATTTTCAAGCTGCCAGGTCCAGGACTCAAACCGCAGTCAGCCATGTGGGGTCCAGCACCTTAACCACTGCTGGCCTCACTTCTTCCCTTTTCTAGGAAAAGTCCCAGCCCTCGTTCCAGCCCAGCCTCCCCCATTCCTTGTGACCGTCTCCAGTGCTGGATGGCAGAGAGCAGGATGGGAGGCAGCTG
The DNA here is from genome assembly GCA_026018925.1 of Tupaia tana. Lineage (NCBI taxonomy): Eukaryota > Metazoa > Chordata > Mammalia > Scandentia > Tupaiidae > Tupaia > Tupaia tana. The sequence goes on along the minus strand of JAKSZU010000011.1, from coordinate 51,679,797 downwards.
CTGGGAGGTGAGGGAAGCCGGCCTCATGTGTTGCCTTTTGGTCCCCAGATCGCCAGCGAGCCTCCGCCCGTGAGGGAGATCCCGCCCTCCTGTGCCCCTCTCACAGCCCAGGCCATCCAGGAGGGGCTGAGGAAAGATCCCGCCCACCGAGCATCCGCTGTGGAGCTGGGCAGCACGGTCAGCCGGGCACTGCAGCAAGGTAGGAACCCTGCTCTGGCTCACAGGTCATGGTCAGGAGGCGGTCCTGGGCCCGGCAGCGGCACAGGGGTAGAATGCGCCACTCCTCAAGGCTGATCCCCCCCAGGAAGGTTCTACACTTGAGTCTGCAGACCTCCTTGAGTAGGCCAGGCCTGCGTGTGCCCATGATCCAGGGCTAGCTGAGGCTGGGGGTGCTTCTTGGCAGGAAGACCCTGTTGGGGTTGCTCTCTCTTGCTCATGGAAGAAATAGACTTTAAAAAAGCACCTTACTCTTCCGACCAGAGAACCTGGGGTTGTTGGGAAGACAGAGTGCCCTGAGTACAAGCGCTTCGTGCTGCCTTATCCAGGGGCCGTGCCCACAGGAGGGAGAAGAGGAGTTACACCGTGAAAGAGGGGGCTCGAACTCATTAGGAATGAGCGAGTGCAGAAGAAAGCCAGGTGACACTTGCAGCCATCCAACTAGGAAGTCAGAAGCTGGTAACACCAAGTGCTGGCAGGGGTGGGAGGCGTGGGCCCGTAGCCGCTGCGGGGGGCGCATGGCCGGGCTGTGACTGCTCTAGAGACTGCAGACCCAGACCCAGAGCCTCCATTCCTGGCACACTGCACTGACCCACGGGGTCACGCCTGAGGACATGCACCACAGCATTGTCCATGAAAGAGGGGTGGGTGTGATCAGGCGGGGGGCCCTCACCAGGGAGTGGACAGAAGTCAGGGATGCCCCATGGAGCACTACGCAGCAGTTAAAGCCTCTCAGTGTTGACAGAGCAGCAGGGAGGGAGCTTCAACCACAGTGACAGGGGAACCCACGGAATGAGACCTGCAACATTTGCCTTTTTGGAAATTAAAATTGATAAATAAAAACAACATACATTTTTCAAGAACTCAAACAAATCGAAAGTGACACATCAAACAGAATGTTACCTGGGGGTGGGCAGGAAAACACAGTGGTTATAGGAGTGAAAGCGGAATAAATAAAACCTGAATGGTACTTACCATCACAAGGATGGCCGCACCAGCGATACGGTGCCCCCAGGAAGCCCTAAACCTGGGGTGGGGGAGGACAGATGGCAGGTCAGGGAGGCCAGTTACTTGGGAACTCTGAGTTGGTTTGTGCCATGGGCCAAGATTTTTTAAATTTCATTTTATTTCCTTTTTCCGTGAGCAAGAGACAGGTACCCCCAACAGGGTCTTCATGCCATGATCCACCCCGTCTCAGTCGGTCCAGATCAGGGGTGTGCACATGCCAGGCGTGCACGAGGAGACTGTGGGTCTCAGACCTGCGACTTCCCACGTGGGTCCAGTGTTGTGGAGTGTGATGTGCCGCTGTGGCCCCAGAGCTATTTCTGATTCTTCTTTTATTATTAACAAAGTCCTTCTCTGGAGCAAATGCCATAATTTTTTAATTTGTTACTGATACCTAGAAGGAAAATACAAGCTATAGAACTGTTCCTGTTATGTCGGCCATCTTGTTGAAAAGGCCACCTCGGGGGACCCTGTGCCGCCCTCATGACTTGGTGGCCAGCAGAGTCCCGTCTCTGTACACCCCTAGCCCTTTACTTGGAAGAGGCTGCCCCTGCCCGGTCCCCTTCTGTGCTGGCATGTCACCACATCACCACTGTGTTCTGTCTTGTAGTGGGAGGTCTGAAGAGCCCCTGGAGGGGGGAACATAAAGAATCAGGACACCTGCCGCCAGCCCAGGCTGCCCAGCACCAGGCCCGACCTGTCCAGCCCAGCGAGCATTCGCCGGGGGCCCCAGGGCCCCAGCCAGCTGAAGACACTGCAGGCAGGGCCCCCAAGCTTCAGCCGCCTCTACCTCCAGACCCCCCAGAACGGAACAAGTCTCCAACCCTGACCATGAGCAAGGAGGAGTCTGGGGCATGGGAGCCCTTGCCTCTGTCCTCCCTGGACCCAGCCCCTGCCAGAAACCCCAGCTCACCAGAGCGGAAAGCAACCTTCCCCGAGCAGGAGCTGCAGCAGCTGGAGATAGGTACGGGAGGCCAGGCTGAGGCATGGCCCTGGGCCCCCTGCCAGTGCTCTCCACACCCAGCATGGCTCTTCTGCCAGCCCCTTCCCCAGCAGGTCAGCTCCTGTGGGCTGTGCAGGGGAACCCTATAGATCCAGCCTCGGCCCGGGCCCTCAGCCATCTTCCGCTTTCCCTGCAGAGTTGTTTCTGAACAGCCTGTCCCAGCCCTTCTCTCTGGAGGAGCAGGAGCAGATTCTCTCGTGCCTCAGCATCGACAGCCTCTCCCTATCAGATGACAGCGAGAAGGTGAGGCAGGAGCCATGGCTCCAGGGACGTGGTTCTCCCAGCCCTGGCAAAGTGTGTGCGGGCAGTGGGCAGAGGGAGGGTGACAGTCACCCCCTTCTCTGGGAGGTTTGCTCACTGGGGCAGGGATCATGGTTTTCAGAGTGAGTCGGTCCACCTTCAGCACACCTGGGAATCAGGGAATGGGTTCAGCTACTAGGGAGTGTGGGGAGGCAGGTTCTAGTCCCCCAGAAGTACTCCTTGCCCTCCTCCAGCCCCGAATGTGAGCAGCTTCTCACCCCCAGGGAAGAGGGCCCAGGGCCTTTGGCCCCAAGCTCGGGCTGAGTCTGTGCACACTCTTGTTTCAGAACCCATCCAAGGCCTCTCAGAGCTCGCGGGACACCCTGAGTTCCGGCGTTCACTCGTGGAGCAGCCAGGCAGAGGCGCGAAGCTCCAGCTGGAACGTGGTGCTGGCCCGGGGGCGGCCCACCGACACCCCCAGCCATTTCAACGGTACAGTCGGTTCTCACCTACTCAGCGGCCGTGGCAGCTGATCGACCTGGGCCCGGGAGTGGTTGAGGGGCTTATTCCCCCTTCCCCTGCACAGTAGAGAAGGGGGAGGAAGGCACCAGCACCAGAACTCAGGTCTCTGGCTAGTGAGTTGGGCTCAGAGCAAAGGCCCTGATGGCCCCCAAGCCTCTCCTGATGGGCAGCGAAGACCATTGTCCCTTCATTGGCTGCTGACAGATTCTAGAAGGCTCCCTAGCTTGAGGAGGAGAGTGGGTTCCATTGGCCTGGAGTCAAGAAACTAAGCAATTAATGTCTTCCAAAGGGAAAAGGAAGGATTGGGACCTGAGAGCATTTTAATAAAAAAATGCAGCAACAGATTTATTGGAATCCTCCTTTGGGGTTTGAGGTCAGAAGATGAGAAAGATGACATCGAATTGTTTTGTTTTCCGGCTTGGTTGCATAGATTCTGTTGTGATTCCACTAGAACAAGGGCTCCCTCCCTCCACAGGGCCAGGTGACTCATGGCATAGGCCCCATGGCCTGACTAAAGGCCCCTGCAGCTCAGGGAGTTATCGAAGCTGTCCACAGTCTAGTTTGGGAATCTCTGTGTTCATTCCCCTCTACTTTGCATCCAGGTTGGAATGCTGCTTGCCCATAGGAGCCAGCCTCAGCTCTGAGCCAGGGGCAGGCCAAACGCCAGTGCTGACAGCCTGGACGGGTTAGCAGGAGTACCATATTAGGGTCATTCCAACCTGCATTTCATCACAACCAGGCCTGCTCCCCTCTACTCAGGACAGAGTGACTTTTGTTATTGTTTAAAAGTTTCTTTCTTTTGAGAGAGAGAGAAATCCCCGCCACGGTCATGTCAGCCTCTCCCTAGTCTCAGCCGGCCTGGACGGTGGGCACATGCCTGCCCGGTGTGCTCAGGGAAGTCCAGGCAGTCCAGGACCTTCATGTGACTGGGTGCAGCACTGCCAGGCCCCACAATGACTTAGCAGCCACTCTCCTGTCACCTTGCCTTCCTCATAGGTGTGAAGGTCCAAATCCAGTCTCTCAATGGTGAACACCTACACATCCGGGAATTCCACCGGGTCAAGGTGGGCGACATTGCCACTGGCATCAGTAGCCAGGTAAGGGGGCAGGTGCACCCTCAGGGGCAGGGTCCCAGGAGCTGTTGCTCCCAGCTCTACCCTCCAGGAGGAAGGCTTCGAATAATTAGAAATGGTACCCTTGGGAGTGTTGGATGTGGCCTCAGGTGTCTCTCAGGGTCTCGGGAGGCAGTGGTGATTGAGGGGTCCTCAGCACCCACAAATGGGTCAGTGGGATTCTCCGAGTCCTCCAGAATGAAAAGCAGTCAGTCCCCTTGGGGCAGCCTGCTCTGCTGGAGGGGGTGCCTCCCAGCGTGGTTGGGGGCTTCAGCTTTTCCCTTCTAGGTGGTCTCTGAGCACTGGTTTGCTCTGTCCCCAGATCCCGGCTGCAGCCTTCAGCTTGGTGACCAAAGATGGGCAGCCTGTTCGCTATGACATGGAGGTGCCAGACTCGGGCATCGACCTGCAGTGCACCTTGGCCCCTGATGGCAGCTTCGCCTGGAGCTGGAGGGTCAAGCACGGCCAGCTGGAGAACAGGCCCTAGCCCTGCCTTCCACCCAGTGCCACCTGCCAGAGCAGCCTTCCTTCTCGGTGCTCGACGCTGCCCAGGACGTGGGCTCAGCCTGCTCCCCGGGGCTGGAGTGGCAAAGCAGGGCTCAGCAGATCGCCTCCCAGGATTCCCTCCTGAGTCCTGGCGACCTGCCCACTCCACCTGCATGAGGAGACAGAGAGGAAGGAGCAGGATTCTCCCCTCGGGGAGCAGAGAGGGTCTGCCCTGCTCTGCTCCAGACCAGCTGGCCTGACCCATTTGGATCAGTGGCCACTCACTGGCTGTTGGTGAGAGCAGCTTCCAGGCCAGGTCAGGAGGGTGGCGAACCCCTGGCCCCTCGGCCCCAGGCGGCTGTGAGGGTGTTGAGTGTCTGAGAGCCGTACCAGGTCTAGTACCGGGCCAGGGCACACGTGTCCGCCCTTTCCTGACACTTCTCGGCTGCCGCAGCACAGGGCCTGAGTTGAACTTGGTTTGGCCAAGGGCCAAAGCAGATGTTGAGGTGAAGTGGTTCTCGGTGCCCGGGCATGTGCCTCTTTGTCCCAGGGCAGCAGGCCCCACTGTGGGCCCCGCACTCCCTGACCAGCTGGCATTCAGTTCCCTTGTCTGTGAAAGTGAAGGGTGCCAGGTTATACACCAGATAGCAGTGGAATGTGGCTGACAGATGCCATGTCCCAGGCCACACTGTCCACGCCCAGCATGCAAGCTCCCAGGAACACGGCGGGTATCCTCGGCACTGACCCGCCTTGTCCCTAGTCGCAGGGCACTGCCAGCTACACTTTGCACTCTGATGACCTCAAAGCACTTCCAAGGCTGCCCTCCAGGACAGCGGCTCAGTGGCTTTGCGAGCACAAGCAGGCCAGGAGAGGAGCTGCAGGGATGCAGCGTTCACCTGCCTCCTTACCACGTGACCCCTCACACCTCTTCCCGGTGTCTAAAATGAGCACCCCCTTCCCCGATGCCCAGCCCAGCCTCTTCAGGGGAGCTGCTCATGTCTCATGTAGCATTAAATTAACTGTGAATCATTGCAGGGAGGGGCCGCTAGCCTCGACCTTCTGGGCCAGGGTGCTGAGACTCCGCAGGAGGAGCTGGTTCCCGTGCCTTGCCACAGTGGCTTACCCAGCTGTTCACATGGATCCAGACTGCTCTTGAGGAGAGACCCCATGGCCCAGCACTGCAGCCTTGGAGCTGCGAGGTTCGGGTTGTAGAGAACTCTGTAAGCAATAAAGTTTGTGTTGATGAAAATGTTTCCAGGCTATGGGTGTCTGCACTCTTACCTGCTGCTCCAGGAACCAGAGGAGCCTCAGCTGCCTGCCTTGGCCCTCTGGTGGGACCTTTCCTCACCTCTCATTTTGGTCAAGGACCACATCAACCCTAAGTGGGGCTGTTTCCCCATGTCTTGGTTGGGACTGACTGCAGCCTCACCCTGAGCCGTCATTCAGACTGTCCGCCAGCAGCATCCAGGAAGACCTTGGCAGGACACTGCCAGGCCGGGCCAAGGGCAGGAGGGGAGGGTTCAAGGCACCAGTCAGGCAACCAAGTAGCAGCAGATGAGAAGTGAGGGGTAGGGTGCTGGGCACCACCCCCACTTCCCTGTCCCCAAGGCGTGGTGTCCAGGGCACTGACCTAGGTGTAGGTCTGGACATGAGCACCTGCGGCATCGGAGGTAACTTTCCGGGTATGAAACCCTTGGTCTTGGGCCAGGCACCTGCAGCTCTTCATTTCAGGTGGTTCTCCACCCCTACAGCACTGCGTGTTCGTTTGGGTTCAAGCAGCTGGTTCTTGGAGCCGTCCTTGGCCCACAAAAGGGCAGCGGCCTTGTGCCCACCAGAGCGGGTGTGGCTCAGCCCTGCACACTCCACGCTTACCGAAGCTGCCCTTCCCAATGCTCCCAGCCTCCGCAGGTCTTTGGTCTTCACAGAGGCGCCTGGCTTCTGGAAGGGGCAGTCTCTGGAGGACACCACCCCCACCCACCCCTGAGCCCTGTGTCCTGTGGGGAGGTGGCGGGGACGTCACAGACGCGACAACATCACAGGCGCCCGCACACCTAATATCGCTGGCGCCCCGCACCTCCAGCCAAAGAGCGCACTGGAGGCGGAGGGGCAGCAGCCATCAAGCCCGCTCCCCCGCCTCCCCGACGGAGCCTCGGTCAGCATGGGGGTGACAGGTGGGAGCGGGCGGGTGGCGCGCGGGTCGGCGGGGGGCGCCCATGGGGGGCGGGGTCTGGATCCGGACGGGAAAGTGAAAGTGAGCGGGACCGGAATCAGCCAGAGGGTCCCGCCCTCTAGTTCCAGCCCCACCCCCCCTAATATCTGCAAGGGAGTTCGACTCTAAAACCCCTTCCCGGGGTCCCTGACTACCACTCCTAGCCTCGGCCTCTGCGCACGTATGCAACTTGTGTGAGCTCGGCAACACCTGCACACCTTGGGGGTCGAGGCCGCAGATTCAGCGGTTCTTGGAAAGGTTCTGGGACTACAGAAGGAGCAGTGGCCTTGTCCCCAGGAAACGACTCATGAATATCCCAAACTGCGCATAATTAAAAAACTCACATCCCTGATTGAGGCTTGGAGCTTTGCAGAGGGGGATTATCTTGTTAAATTTGTTTTCCAGTTTTTGCTGTAGGGCGCATGCGCTCACTGGAGAGCAGTGCGGAAAGATAAATTCACTGCCCCTGAGTGGCCAGGCCACAATCCCTCTCCTCCATTGATTTTCAAGCCGCTGTGGTAGGCCCTGTGGGAATCCACTGCCTTCACCGCGCCACCGGTTGACCCCAGTCTTGTCAGATATTTACTGAGCACCTCACGGGTGCCCTGTACTCTCCCTACCAATGAGCGAAGATGCAGCCGGAACATCACAGGGTGGCCTCTCAACATCTGAGCCTCCCGCCCAGCCGAGGGCTTTCTTCTTTGGACTCTCATGAGGCATTGAAAATGTGCCAGGGCCTGTAGATGGTCTAGCGGTATATCGCTGGACTCCCACATGGCTGACTGTGGTTTAAATCCCAGACCCAGTGGCTTGAAACTCACGCTGGGCAGGTGTGCATGCATGCCCAAGATCCCAGGAGGAGAGTGGAGAAGGGATTGCAGTGTGGACCTCCTCACTGGGGGGTGATTTTTCACTTTTCTTCTCACTCTCTCTCTCCAGAGATTGCACGTGCCCTAAGGCAAAAACCTCTACCAAAAAAAAAAAAAGAAAAGAAAAAATGTGCCAAGGTCAGCAGGTGGCACAGAGATTAAGGTAGCTGGATCCTACGTGACTGACCACACGGTTGTAGTCCTGGACTCCATGGCTTGAAAAACTCCCAGGTGCATATGTGTGTGTGCCCAAAATCCCAAGAAGAAAATGCAAGAGAAGGGACTGTGGCAAAGCCATTTCCCCTGGGGGTGATTTCTCACTCTCTCCCTCTCTCTTTGTCCCTCTCTCTGGCAAGCATGGCCATCCCCTGGGGGGTTATTTCTCACTTTTTCTCCCTCTGGCAAGCACATCCTATTTTTTTTAAATTGCCAAGAATCAGCTGCCAGAAAGCAGCTGTCATTCCCAAAAAGTTGTGGGTTATCAAATTTACAGATAGTTTTTTAAATTATCATTTTATTTAGTCTTATTTATCATTATTATTATTATTGCTTAATTTGCTACAGGGTGTGTGTGCTTACTAGACAGAGAGAGAGAAAGCAAGCCACCAGGTTCAGGACTCGAACTGTGTTCGGCCACATGAGAGTCCAGCACCTTAACCACCACACTAACTGCTGGCCCTACAGAGACAGTTTAAATCACTCCTTCAACATTTCTTGCCCACTTTCAGGGCTTACTCATGTGCTAGGCCCTGAATCTGATGGACTGACTAAATAAAAGTTAAGAGGCAAGTTGGAGGGCCAGCAGGTGGCATGGTGGTCAAGGTGTTGCATTCCCACGTGGCTGACCACAGTTCTGGTCTTGGATCTGTGACTTGTTTCCTCACTTTCCCTTTCTCTCTCTGTTTCTCTCTCTGGTGACTATGGAAAATTTAAAATAATAATAAATAAAATTAAATAATTCTTAAAAAAGAGGGACCAGCAGTTAGCATAATGACTATGTCACTGAACTCTCAGGTAGTTGACCGTGGTTCGAGTCCCAGACCCGGTGTGCGTGCATGCCCAAGATCCCAAGAGGATAATGGAGAAGAAGGGATTGCAGTGCGGCCATCCCCACTGAGAGTTGATTTCTCGCTTTCTGTCTCTCTGTCTCTCTGTCTCTCTCTATCTCTCTGGTGAGCGCATGTGCCCTGTAGCAAAAATCTCTCAAAAAAAAAAAAAAAAAGAAAAAAGAAAGAAAATCATTCCAGGTTCATGTCCATGCATGCCCCAAATCCCAAGAGAAGAGATTGTAGCATGGCCATAACCCCAGGGAGGGGGTGATTTCTCACTTTTTCTGCCTGTCTCCTTCCTGTAAGCACACACACCCTTTGGCAAAAACCTAAAAACCTAATATATATATATATATATATATATGTGTGTATATATATATATATATATATATATATATATATATTCCAAAGCGTAACTAGTTTTTTGGTTTTTGTTTTGTTTTTTGGGGGGTTTTTTTGATGTAGTTTGGACGGCTAGGTTGTCACAGAAAAGATGAGCTGAGTTCTGTGTTGGGCTTTCAAGCATGAGCAGGATTTTGCCAAAAGAGGACTTTCCAAGTATAAGAAATAGCATGTATAGGGACCAACAAATGGTGTAGTGGTTACATTGCTGGACTCCCACATAGACAACCACAGTTCAAGTCCCAGACCCAGTGACTCGAAACTTATGCTGGGCAGGTCGGCAGGTGGAATGGTGGTTAAGGATTCTGGACTCCCACTTGGCCAACTGTGGTTCGAGTCCTGGACCCAGTGGCTTGCTTTCTCACTCTCTTTCTCTCTCTCTCTCACACACACACATACGCACACTCTGTCCCTCTCTGGTTAAATTAAAAGAAATTAATAAAGTTAATTAAAATAATTCTAAAAAAGAAAGAAAGAAAGAAACTCATGCTGGGCACATGTGCATACGTGCCCAAGATCCCAGGAGGAAAATGGAGGAGAAGGGATTGCGGTGTGACCATCCCCCCGGGGTGATTTTGCACTTTCCGTCTCACTGTCTCTGTCTCTCTCTCTCTGGCAAGCGCACACCCCGTAAGGCAGAACCTCTACAGAAATAGGATGTATACAGGCACTGAGGCACTAAAGGGCCTGCCATACTCTGGGTGACTTGCACTTAGGGCAAGGGGCAGAGATGACAAGAGACAACAAACAGTCAGAAATCAGACCAGGCAGGATCTGAGGCCACACTGCGATCGGGGCATGACCGTCTGAGGTCATTAGGTGCCCAGGCTGGAGAGGACCCTGGTGGCGGGGGTCCAGCTTGAGGCCTACAGGGATTTAAGACAGCACAGTGAGGAGCAACGGGGCTTTGGAGCTAGCTGGACTCATGTTCAGATCATGTGCCGCCCTCAGCAGCCATGAGGCCTTGCACATGGTATTTCTTCTGAGGAGACTATGCCGCCTGTGCACGGGGTCTCCATGAAGATTGAAAGTGTGCAGAACGACTGGGCATAGAGTGCCACCAGGTGGTAAGCTCTAGGTTTGTGTTGAGGAGAGACAAGAGGAGCAGAAAAGGAGTGCAGTCTGGTTCAGCCTCAGAGGTAGAGAAGTCAGCGGCTGCAGAAGTGAGGGCACCTCCCAGATAACCCAGCTTTCTACTCTGGATGAAGGATGAATCAGAGAAGGGCAGGGATGAGAGAGGAAGGAGGAGGAGAGGGGCCGGGCATGCAGACCTGCTGGTGTCTGGATGCCCAGGGTGTGAACCTGAGGTCAGAGGTAGAGGGTAGACAATAGGGTTTGCAAGGGCGGGGGAGAGAGTGGGAGAAGGGCAATAAGGGATTCATTTCCTGGCAAAGACATTGGCTGAGCATCTGCCTTGCCAGACTCTGTGCTGGGGATCAGAGCTTCAAAGTGAATAGCCCACACACCCTGCCTGGGGTCTGAGGATCAGCAGGAGACTCTGTGCTCAGATAGAGGTCTGTAGGGGTGGGAGTGGGGGGTTGCTGGAGGAGCAGGAACAAAGCAGGGCAGGACAAAGGGACAGGGTCTGGCAGGAGTGCAGTAAGCCCAGAAGTCATCACAGTAGGAAGCCAGGAGCATTCCAGAATGAGCAGGCAGCTCACTCTTTGTCACAGGATGGAAAAAGACCAGGTGAATCTGAGGTCTCTTTAGGGGAACATGTACAATTAGCAACTGGAGTTTGGGTCTAGAGTGTGGAAGAAATGCAAGTAAGAGAGATTTCAGACCAGCCTTGTGGCCTAGTTAAGGCAGCTGGATGCCACATGGTTCAAATCCCAGCCTTGGTGGCTTGAAAAATATGCCAGGCACATGTGCATGCATGCTCAAATCCCAACAGGATAGAGAGAGGGAGAAGGGATTGTAATGTGATATCCACACCACAGTCCCCATGAGGGAGTACTTTCTCCCTCTCTCTGGCAAGCTCACATGCCCTCTGGCAATTAAAAGAAGAAATAGAAGGGGCTGGCAAGTGGCGTGGTGGTTAAGGCACTGGACTTCCACATTGCAGACTGTGGTTCAAGTCCCAGACCTGGCAGTTTGCTTCTTTTTTTTTTTTTTTTTTTTTTTTTTTTTTTTGAGAGAGGTTTTTGCTATAGGGTGCGTGCGCTCTCCAGAAAGCCAGAGAGAGACAGAGACACAGAAAGCGAGAAATCACCCCCCAGGGAGGATGACCACGCCGCAATCCCTTCTCCTCCATTCTTCTCTCGGGATCTTGGTCACGCATGCATACGCGCCCAGCATGAGTTTTAAGCCACCGGGTCTGGGACGCGAAACACGGTCGACTACATGGGAGTCCAGCGACATAGCCATTACGCTAACTGCTGGTCCCGCAGTTTGCTTCTTTACTTTCCCTCTTTCTCTCTCTGTCACTCTCAGGTGACCACATGTGCCCTGTAGCAAATTTTAAAATAAGTCATTATTTTTAAAGGATAAATAAAAATAAAATTAATTATTTTAAAAAGGAATGGAGAAAATACAGATTTGAGAGTCTCCTGTGGTCTATGGGGACAGGGATCATGTTTGTTCATGATTATATTCTTGGTCCCTGGCAGAATGCCTAGCCTATGGCTGGTGCTCCACATTTTTGTTTTGTTTTGTTTTGTTTTGCTTTGTTTGGGATTTTTTTTTTTTTTTTTTTTTTTTTTTTTTTTTGCACTTTATCAAAGGAATAAATTCAGGGCCAGCTGGTGGCATGGTGGTAAAGGCACTAGACTCCCACATGGCTGACCACGGTTCAAGTCCTGGACCTGGTGGTTTGCTTTCTCACCCCCCATCAGACTGGAAAATAATAATAATAATTAAATTAAATAAGTAATTTTTAAAGAATTATTTAATTTTATTTATTATTAATATTATTCAATTTGACCAGAGAGAGAGGGAGAGGAGAAAGCAAGCCTCCAGGTCCAGGACTCGAACCATGGTCAGCCATGTAGGAATCCAGCACCTTCAACACCATGCCACCTACTGGCCCCAGCTTCTAGATTTCTGATACTTTTGTAAACTTAATATACACTTATAATTTTTTCATCTTCAGAGAATATTTTCTGACGTCCAATAAAATAAGATAATGTTTTAGTGCCTCTACCCTCCTACTCTTACCATCAAATTTTTTCCTTGCCTCTCACTTCCCCAAAACTCTAACATGTATTTTTTTAATTTGTATAATAATTTTTATTGTAATTTCTAATTTCCATATAATAGTACATCTTTGTGGGGTATAGTGAAGTTTTTCAAAGCATGTATATAATGTGTAACTTTTAATTTTTATATAATAATTGTTACCATAACTTCTACTTTATATATATAATAGGTACACATCTTGTGTTTATTTTTATTTTTAAATATCAAGATTGGTAACATTTAGAGGCCAGCAGGTGGCATGGTGGTTGGGGCGCTGGATTTCCACATGGCCAACCATGGTTTGAGTCCCAAACCTGAGAGCTTACTTTCTCATTTCCCCTCTCTTTTTCTTTCTCTTCTGTTTCTCTCTGGTCATATTTTTAAAATAATAACAAATAAATAAATTGTTAAGTAAAATATTTATTTAAATTCATTTGTTATTATTATTTTAGTTTGACCAGAGAGACAGAGAGAGAGAGAAAAGGAAAGTGAGAAAGCAAGGTGCCAGGTCCAGGACTCAAACCATGGTCGGCCATGTGGGTTTCTAGCACCTTAAACCACCATACCACCTGTGCTGGCCTGAAATTTTAAAAAAAGAAATTTAAGAAATAGTGTGACTGAGACCAGAAGTTGGCATAATGGCTATGTCACTGGACTACCATGTAGTTGACCGCGGTTCGGGTCCCGGACCCGGTGGCTTAAACTCACGCCGGGTGCGTGTGCGTGCGTACTCAAGATCCCGAGAGGAGAATGGAGGAGAAGGGATTGCAGCGTGGCCATCCCCCCTGGGAGTTGATTTCTCGCTTTCTGTCTGTCTCTCTTTGTCTTTCTGGCAAACGCACGCACCCTATAGCAAAAACTTCTCAAAAAAAAAAAAAAAAAGAGAGAGAGAGAAATGGTATGACTACAGATTCTACATATATGAAAAGGACAATAATAGAATATTATGAACAACTTACGCCAATATATTTGATAACTTAGACGAAATGGATTCCACGTGGCTGACTGTGCACTTCAAGTTCTGGACCCAGTAGCTTGAAAAACATACCAGATGCATTTGCATGTATGACCGTAATCTTGAAAGGCAGGATAAATGGAGGAGAAAGGACTGCAGGGTGACTATCTCCCATGGAAGATGTTTTCTGGCTCCCTCTCCCTGGCCCTGTCTCGCTGGCAAGCACATACATTTGACAAAATAATTTTTTAATTAAAAAAAGAGTAATAGATTGGGGCCAGCAGGTGGCATAGTTACAGCACTGGACTCCCATATGGCTGACCACAGTTTGAGTCCCAGACCCAATGGCTTGAAAATCACGCCAGGTGTATGTGCGTGCATGCCCCAAATCCCAGGAGGATAATGGAGGAGAAGGGATTGTGATGTAGCCATCCCTCTTGGGGGGTGATTTCTCACTTTCCTTCTCACCATCGCTGTCTTTCTTCCTCCAGCAAGCACATGCGCCCTAGGGCAAAAACCTGAAAAAATAAAAATAATAATATATAATGACCAATTGAAGTTTATCTCAATAATGCAAGATTGATTTAACATTTTAAAAATCAGTTTATTGGGGCCAGCAAGTGGCGTGATGATTAGGGGCTCTGGACTCCCACATGACCAACTGTGATTCGAGTCACAGACCCAGTGACTTGCTTTCTCCCTTTCCCTCTCTCTCTCTCTCTCACTTTATCTTTCTCTAGTCAAATTAAAATAAATAAAATAAATAAAGTTAAATAAAATAATTAATTATTTTTAAAAATCAATTATTTTCACCATAAACAGAAAAATAGAACATTACTCAGATGTTAATATATGATCATAAATGTTATAATATAACATTACAGTGTATTAGCAGAATATAAAATAAAAACCACATGATCAAATCAGTAAATGCAGAAAAAGCACTGGGCAAAATTCTAGGCCGGCCCTGTAGCATAGTGATTAAGGGAACTGGATCCATGGTCACCATGGTTCGAATCCCAACCCCAGCAGCTTGAAAACATGCTGGGTACGCATGTGTGTGTGCCCAAAATCCTGACAGAAAGGAGCAATGGAGGAAAAAGAATTGTGGTATGACCACATCCCACTGGGGGATGCTTTTTCCCTCTTTCTCTCCTCTCTCTCTTTCTCTGGCAAGCTCACAGGCCCTCTGGCAAGAAATTAAAGAGGGGGAAAACACCAAAAAAAAAACTCCAGCAAAGTAGGAAAGGGAACTTCCTTAACCTAATAAAGGGCGGCTATGACAAAAATTACAGCTAACATCATACTTAATGGTGAAATACTGAATGTTTTCCCTCAAAGCTCAGAAACAAAGCGAGAATGTCCAGTCTCATTTCTACTCAACATTCTATGGAGATCATTCCCAGTGTAATAAGACAAGAAAAGGAAATTGGGAAGAAAGAAGTAAAACAGTGTTGATACACATTATTGTCTATGTAGAAAATCCTATGGCATCTACCAAAAAAAACCGTTACTAGAACTAATATAGAACTAAGAAGATTTTAGTGGTTGGGGCCAGTAGGTGACATGGTGGTTAGGATACTGGACTCCCACATGGCCAACTGCAATTTGAGTCCCAGACCTGGCAACTTGCTTTCTCACTTTTTCTCTTTCTCTCTCTCTCATACATGTATCCTATAGCAAATTTTAAAAATAATAATAAATAAAGTCAAAACAAATCATTAAAAATAAAAAAGATAGCGGTCATACCAGATAGTGTGGTATTTAAGTGGCTTGATCTCGCATAACTGACTATGCAGTTCGAGTCCCAGACCTGGCAATTTGAAAAACATACCAGGTGTGTGTGCATGTATGTTCAAAATCCCAAGACGACAATGGAGGAAAAGAGATTGTGGTATGATCATCCCCCACCTGGGGAGGTGCTTTCTCACTTTACCTCTCTCTGTCTGGTGAGCACACACATCCTATAGCAAATTTTAAAAAATATTTTAACATGATTATAGGTCACAAAATCAATATATTTCCATATATTAGCAACAAACAGTTGGAAATTTAAATGATTTTATGTACTAAAAGACAGAGACAGACAGAGAGACAGAAAGTGAGAAATCACCCCCCAGGCGGGATGGCCACGCCGCAATCCCTTCTCCTCCACTCTCCTCTCAGGATCTTGGGCACACACGCACACATGCCCAGAGTGAGTTTAAGCCACCGGGTCTGGGACTCGAACTGCGATCGACTGCATGAGAATCCAGCGACATAGTCATTATGCTAACTGCTGGTCCATCATAACTTCTGTTCACACCTAGTTTATGGAGGAGCTGAGGCTATTGGTATTGATTACATGTCCCAGGGAAATTGTGTGCAGCAAAGAAAGGCAGGCCCTGAGATCGGAAGCCCAGGGCGCAGCAGGACTTGGGCAGCTGGCATTAGAGGAGAGATGCATTGAAGAAGCCAGGGGAGCGTGGTGGTCAGGAAGGTGAAAGGTTCTAAAGGGGTCACTGAGCTGGCCATTAGGGACCTCTCCATGGTGATGCCCTCAAAGCCCCACCACAGCTGATTCAAGATCTCCCAAACCTAGGCTGAAACATGCATGACCCAAATCCCAAACCTACGACCAGCCCCACAAAGACCCCTACACCCAGCCTCTACATCTCTGGGAAGAGGCACAACTTTTTTGTTTTGTTTTTTAATTTGCTATAGGGCATTTGTGCCCACCGGAGATAGAGAGAGAGAAAATGAGAAGGCACCCACCACCCCCCAGAGAGGATGGCCATGCCACAATCCCTTCTCTATTCTCCTCTTGAGATTTTGGGCATGCACATGTGCACAGCATGTTTTTCAAGCCACTGGGTCCAGGGCTTGGACCACACAGTCAGCCATGTAGGATCCTCTGGCTTTAACCACCATGCCACGGGCTGGCCCTCTCATCCTCTGGATATAATCCAAGGAGCAATTCTTCTCACTCAGAACCAGGACTGCCACTCCCTGCCACACCCCAGGTTCATGGGAACATACCTGGCACGAAGGCACAATCACCATGACGTCCAGCACCGACCCCTGTCCGTACCCTGGGGAATAGAGTGCAGGGCAGCCTGGTGTCCCTCCACACCCCCACCCCCAGGGGACAAAGAAGGTCTCTGCAGTAAAGACACCAGCCTCCGGAGGGGGGTGGAAGTCTGGGCGGGGAGGACCTCCCCAAGAAGTCACTCAGTCTCCTCTGCAGAGAGTGACTGGAACTCATAAACCATCTGATAGGTGTTCACATCCTGAGATCAAGTACCTGGGATGTGGGTCCTGGCCTAAGGTCAGGAATGGACGGCCCAGAGCGAGTGGAGAAAGCAGGCAGAGGTGCAGGAGTGGAGAGTTCACCGGGGGTGTCCTGGAGGGATGAGCACAGCGCAGGGGAGTTCCGTTTCTTGAGTCAAATGTGCATGCAACTCCTCACTTCAGCCATGGCCAGCTGTGGCCCTTGGGCAAATGCACCTCTCCTAGTTTGTATGTCGAGTCGGTGAGGTAGATGACACAAAGCCTGTCAGCAGAAGAGAGCACAGCCTGTCAGCATTCCCCCTCGCGGAGAAGGGGGACGGCCGGCTCAGGGAGAGTCGGGGAGGAGGCCAAGAGGGCAAATGGAGCGGGTAGGGCCGGTGATGCTGGGACAGAGGAGGGGAGGGGTAGGACAGGAGAGGGATGGCAGATGGGCAGAGGAGAGGGAAAAGGCGTGGGGAGGAGGTGGCTGCGGTGGTACCCCAGCCCTGGCCCCAGAACCCCACAGACACTGTCCCCCACCCTCTCCTCACTTCCTCCTCCCTGCCAGGTGCCAATGGATTTCCCTGCTGTGGCAAGGAGGCAGTGGACATCGTGGACACACAGTGAGAACCAGCTCCCATCATCGTAGGACTCCTCCACCCAGCTTTCCAGGACCTCCGGCCCTCATCCCTCACACCTTGTACCCCCAACCCAGGATCCACCTCCATTTTGCCCATTTCCAAAATTTCCCCAAGGGCAGGATCTGGGCCAAAAGGCTAGCGGGGAGGAGGGGTGTCTACCATCCCGCTTCTGTTCTGCCTTTGACCTCTGACATTAGAGGAGGATGAGGGGTGAGGGGACACACTCAGGGACGGGGCCCCTTAGGGCTGCCTTGCTCACTAAGGACAGAGCTGTCCCAGCAGGGGTCACAGTGGCCAAGCCCTGAAGACAGAGGCTGAGAGGAACTGGGGAAAGCTCCCTTCACACACACACACCCCTCTGGTTTGAGATCTGCCAAGCTGGGGGTAGCCAGTTGAGGGGAGGGCATGGCTCTGGGCTTCCCCGTCTGTAGGAAGCCACTCGTGGACACTGGCTCTCAACGTGAGCTGCACCAGCTCACCAGCAGGGCTTGATGGAAACGGAGACTCCTTGGGAGTGTGGGAGGAGTCGGCAAGCTCTCCAGCACCCTCCTAAGCTCGCTCAAGTTAGACACTGCTGCTCCGGAATCCTTGGAGGGAGTGGAGACAGCTATGGGAGTGGATGACAGGGCCTTGACAGTCCCTGGGAAGGGAAGCCCAGGCACCCCTTTACCCTTGAAGCCTCCTCATCCATCCCATGGATCCCTATCACTTACTCTGTCTCCTTCTGCCGCAGGAATGACTTCAGCCAACGTCAGCTCCAGTCTCAGCCTCAGGTGGTCCAGGAGAAGGAAAGGGTAAGAGTGGCGGGTCACCTCTCACAGGGAGGTGGTAGGCAACGGGCAGGGTTTTTTGAGGCCCCTTATCCCTGCCTCCTGACCAGCCCTTCTCCTTGACAATTCTGGAAGCCCAGGAGCAGGCCAGTGCAGCCACACTCACACACCCACCCTCCCACCCGCCCACGTTGCCTTCTGCCCCGGGCAGGCCTCTGAGAAGAGCCAAGTGTTGGGAAGGTAGTGGGCAGTATCCCAGTGGGGCGGGAAGGACCTCAAGAACAGGGGTCCCAGTGCTTGCATCCTCAGCTCTTAGTTGAAACTTTACAGCAGAAGGCAGAATTGCCGGAGCAGGAACCCCAATCCAAAGAGTACTTGGACCAAGCCCCAGACAGAAACTCTGAGCTGGAGGAAGACCAGGAAATTGAAAGGGAGCTCCAGGATTTGCTGCAGCAGGAGTTGTACCAGGTACCCAAACCGGAACCGGAGCAGGACCTGGAGCCCAAGGATAACAAGACTACCTTGGAAGGCTTCAGTGAAGAAGACCCTGAGCAACAGAGGTACAAGGTAGAGTCCCTCCACCCCGACTCGGAGGGGATGCCGACTCCGCAGAGCTTCAGATGGTGGAGCGCGAAGTCCAGCTGCAGCAACCGCAGCTCCATGGAGGAGGACCAGATATGCACTCATCGCTCCATCCGCGTGCAGACCTCCAAGCACCTCTTCTGGGCGAACAAGCTCATCCAGGCCTCAGAACACAGCCTGCAACGAGCGATAAACATGCAGATTGACAGGGACAGCGCGGACACTAAGAACACCAGTCCCCCAGGGCAGGAGTCCTCCACCAAGTACATCCAGTACTCCACAAAGCAGGTCCAGATCCTCAGTGCCCACACAACTCTTCCAGCCACAAGCACCCAGGACCCGCCAAGCTCCCACCTGCCTGCCTCCAATCTCTCGCCCACCCTGGGCCTGGCAGAGCTAATCAACTTTGCATCTTCCCTGGCCGTGGCCTCCTCCAGCAAGATGGACTTGCCCAGCTTAGAGCACATGATAAAGGCTCCACCGCAGAAGGCTGACCAGACGTCTGCAGAGCCCACCCAGCCCACCACAGGCAAGCAGGAGCCAGAAAAGTGCTCAGAGATGCTGCCAGAGAAAGCACCCAAGGCTGGGGAGCAGCAGGCAACTCGGAATCAGAAAGATAAGAACTTCCCTTGTTCTTACCTTGACTTCAGCAAGCTGGGGACCAAGAAGGCCACTATTGAAGGGGAAGTGAAGCTTCTCCAGCCACCGGCCACGTCCCCCCAGCTACAGGAAGCCAAGGAAGAGTAAGTGAGGCCCATCGCAGCTTCCCCCGGGAGGGGCTGGGCAGGAATGTGAGGATGGAAGGAAGGGCTGGGCAGGGGGTGAGGGGGGGCGTGATGCCTAAACCTCAGTGACCTCATAAAGACTGCTGGAAACAAGGTTCCAGTGGCCTGAGGTGCAGTGCCAAGGCCAAGGCTGGAGGAGGCGTGGGGACCATGGAGGGTGAGCATCCAAGGCTGGGGCAGGGGCCTGGGTTCAAAGCAGACAGGGCCGTGCTGCATCCGGAAGCTCCCCCCGCCCCCTGGCAGTAGTGGCCTCACCCACCTGGGACATGCTCAGGCTAGAGTCTGCCCTGCTGAGAGCCCGACGGCCCCAGACACTGAGCCAGGCCACTGCCATCAGGGCGACGAGGGGACAGGTTTCTCCAGTGTCCCGTGCTTCCGGGTGATGCAAACACCAAGGCCCACTGCCCAGCAGTGGCCAGAGAAGGTCCTCACACCCCCAGTGACTTCATCGGTGAGGCCTCTGACCTCACTTCTTTCCCCAGACAGTCCTGCTGGGGCCCAAGTGACACTCTCTCTTTTGTGTTGCAGCTCGGTGCCGGAAACCAAGAAAGGGAATCCATTATTGCTGAAAATCCATTTTAAGCTGTCTTCCCCCTCCACCCCAGAGAAATAACTAGACAGAACCAGTAAAACCTCCAGTGCTGGCCCCGGCTCAGACTTTTTTGTGCAAAAGCTCCTGGACCAGTGAGCTCACCTGGCTGCCATGTCCCACTCTCAACTTTTTAGGGATGCCACCTGCAATGTTTTGCTGCCCCAGTCCCATCGCCCCGAGGGCATGGCCACCCCATTCTTGGCCCTCTGTGTTGGCTCTGCTCATCTCCCACCTACCCAGACTTCTAAGGCGGCAGGGAAGACTCCTGGCCAGTCTTGGGGAGGTCTCATACTGGGAGAAGGGGCTTCCCGCTGCCCTAAACCAGGGGCATGCTGGGGTCATGTGAGGAGAGGGCCACCTGGAGATGGAACCGGGCCAGTGAAGGAGCCAGCCTGAAGGGAGCTCTTCCTGCTCTCTCCACTGAGAGGGCCTGGCATGGGGAAGGGGTGGTGCCAAAGGGCTCAGGGAGGGAGAAAATGAGGCTGAAGGGCTGGTCCTCTGGGGGCACAGCCATGAACTGGAGTGTCTAAACATGCGGGAGAGCATGTGTGCGATGGTGGATATCCATGTGCAACCCGTGTGCACACACACATA
The DNA here is from genome assembly GCA_026018925.1 of Tupaia tana. Taxonomy (NCBI): domain Eukaryota; kingdom Metazoa; phylum Chordata; class Mammalia; order Scandentia; family Tupaiidae; genus Tupaia; species Tupaia tana. Next base: position 51,659,339 of record JAKSZU010000011.1, on the reverse strand, counting down.
GGTACCATCAGCTGACCTGCACGTCACACACACAGGCACTCGCATAACACACACACACAGAGGAAGCATGCCCCACACTTGCCTGTGGCCCCGTCACATGTACAAAACATGCACACAAATGCACAGGTTTCCCCACGCCCAGGCTTTGGCCGTGGGGGCCCAGAAAACAGGCAATGTGGGGAAGCTGCTGGCAGAGGAGAATGGCAGCCAGGGAGGGAAGGGAATTCGAAGTGTGGATATGGACATGGATGGAAATGGGGTGGATGGAGAAGGCTGGGAGAGGGAGATGGGAAGCCATGCCATGGAAAACGAGGACGGCGTCCTGGGCCTTGGTGGGCCTCATGGCCCACTGAGGACCTAAGGCTGCCTGTCAAGCAAAAGCCCAGCCTTGCAGATCTTCAGGAGCCTGCCTGGCCTTGGGATAGGCCTGAGGAGGGAGGTGCCCAGGGCTGGGAAAGTGGGATCAGCAAAGGTGAGCCTGTTGCTGGTGGGGAGACTAGAAGGGGGGACAAGGAGAAGCGAGGGCAGTGTTTCAGGGGAGCTGGCCTAGAATTGTCCTTACGCTCTCCAGCCACCAGCCATGTCCCCCTGCAGGGAGTTATGAGAGAGCAAGGGAGGCCCACCCGCAGCTCCACCCAGAAGGGGCTTTTCTAGTTTTGTCATCTTTCTGAAGTGTGTGTGTGTGTGTGTGTGTGTGTGTGTCTGTTTAATTTGTTACGGGGCACATACACTTGCCAGAGAGAGAGACAGAGAAAGATGGGAAATGAGAAATCACCCCTGGGGGGACGAGCACACTGCATTCCTTCTCCATTCTCCTCTTGAGATTTTGGGGATGCACACACACGCACCTGGTGTGTTTCTCAAGTCACCAGGTCCGGGACTCGAACTGCTCAGTTATGTCGGATCCAGCTGCTTTAATCATCGCGCCACCTAGCTGGACCCTTTCTGGGCTTTTTGTTTGTTTTGTTTTTAGTCAACTTTATTTTTTTTTTTAATGAGTTTTAGGTTCACAGCAAAATTAAGTGGAAAGTACAGACAGTTAAAGTACAGATGTCTCACATACCCCTTTCCCCTCCACACGCGCACAGCCTCCTCCAGTAGCCTGCTTCAGAGTGGAACATTCGTTACGACTGATGGACCTATGCACACTTCATCATTACTCAAAGAGCATAATTTATATTAAGGCTCACTTTTCCCCCCTATTCCCAGAGGCCACATGGGCTTGCCAGAGACAGAGAAGTAGAGGAAGAAAGCGTCCCCCAGTGGGGTGTGGTCATGCCACAATCCCTTCTCATCCATCTCTCCATCTTGTTGAGATTGTTGGGCATGCACACATGTGCCCAGCATGTTTCTTATTTTTTTAAATAATTAATTTATTCCACTTTATTTATTTACTTATTTTAATTTGGCCAGAGGAACAGAGAGAGAGAGAAAGAGAAAGTGAGAAAGCAAGCCGCTAGATCCGGGATTTGAACCGTGGTGGGCCATGTGGGAGTCCAGTGCTCTTAACCACCATGCCAACTGCCAGCCCCAGCCCAGCATGTTTTTCAAGTCACTGGGTCTGAGACTTGAACCACACAGGGGCTGAGCCACCTCAACCACCACCACCCCTTTTTTTTTTTTTTTTTTTTTTTTGGCAATAGGGCTTGTGCACTCACAGTAGACAGGGAAAGTGAGAAATCAACCCCCAGGGTGGATGGCCATGCCACAGTCCCGTCTCCTCCATCTTCCTCTTGGGATTTTGGGCACACAGGCACATGCACCCAGTGTGATTTTCAAGCCACTGAGCCTGGGACTCAAACCGCAGAGTTGGCCACATGGGAATCCAGTGCCTTAACCACCATGCCATCTGCGGACCCCAACCACCCTTCTGTTTCTAGAGTTTGTTTTGTTTTTTAAGTTAGCCTAATTATAGTTTTATCGATGTCATTAGTCTTTTCCAAGAACTAGTTTTTGGTTCTGATGATTTTATCTATTAATTTCCTGCTTTTGATTTCATCTCTCGTATTTATTTATTATTTATTTATTTTAGAAGTTTTTTCCTTCGGGCTTGTGCACTCCCTGGAAAGAGAGACAGAGACAGAGTGAGAGGAAAAGCAAACAATCACCCCCCAGGGGGCTGGCCATGCTGCAATCCCTTCTCCTCCATTCTCCTCCCAGGATCTTGGGCACGCACGCACACACCCAGTGTGATTTTCAAGCCACCAGGTCCAGGGCTCAAACTGCAGTTGGCCACGTGGGAGTTCAGCACTGTAACTACTAAGCCATCTGCTGATCCATCGTTTTTATTATTTTCATCCTGCTTAGTTTGGATTTAATTTGCTCTTCTTTTTCTAGTTTTCTAAGGCAGAAGCTTAGATTATTGATTTTGATATCTCTCCTTTCCTAAAATATGCATTCAGCACTGTAAGTTTTCCTCTGAGTACTGCTTTTGCTCTAATCCATTCATTTTTAATCAGTTAATGGGCCAGTAGGTGGTGTGGTGGTTAAAGGTGCTAGATTTCCACATGGTCAACAATCACGGTTTGAGTCCCGGACCTGGTGGCTTGCTTTCTCACTTTCGTTTTCTCTCTTGTTCTGTCTCTCTCTGGTCAAATTAAAAAATAATAACAACAGGGACCAGCAGTTAGCGTAATGGCTATGTCGCTGGACTCCCACATAGTCGACCACGGTTCGTGTCCCGGACCCGGTAGCTTAAAACTCAGGCCAGGCGCGTGTGCATGTATGCCCAAGATCCCAAGAGGAGAATGGAGGAGAAGGGATTGCTGCGTGGCCATCCCCCTTGGGGGGGGTGATTTCTCACTTTCTGTCTCTCTGTCTCTCTCTGTCTGGCGAGCGTACGTACCCTATGGCAAAAACCTCTCAATAATAATAATAATAATAACAACAACAACAACAAATGGAATTAAATAAATAAATATTTTTAAAAATTTTTGAGTCAGGGACCAGCAGGTGGCATGGTGGTTAAGGTGCTGGACACTCCCACATGGCTGACTACGGTTCGAGTCCCGGATCTGGCACCTTGCTTTCTCAATCTTTCTCTCTGTCTATCTCTCTCTGGTCAAATTAAAAAATAATAAAATGAATGAATAAATAAAATAAATAATTATATTAAAAAATGTTGAATTAGTTGCATTTTCACTTTCATAGTTCAAAATATTTTAAAATTATCTCTTGAAATTTCTTCTTTGACCTGCGTATTGTTTAGAAAATTGCTTTTATTTGCTGCAGAGCTTGTGTGCTAGAGCTTGCCAAAGAGAGGGAGAGAGAGAAACAAAGTGAGAAAGCATCCTCCAGAAGGGATGACCATTCCACAATCCTTTGTCTTCCATTTTTCTCTTGGGATTTGGGGCACACATGCACACACGCCTGCTATCCTGACTTAGCATCCAGAGAGGAGTTGCCTTAAGGGAGGCAGAAACTCAAAAGAATAAAGCAGCAGTGCCCCAGCAGGGCGAGTGTACTTGTGAGGGACAGTGTACCTACTGCCAATCGCCAGTCGACGTTAAGATCCACCATGAAGGCAGCTTGGGCTGCAGGGTAGGGCACTGGGCCAGCCTCAGAGCCTGTGACTCTGCCTTTCAGGCAGCAGAGGGCAGAAGACCAAGAGATCCCCATCAACACAGAAAACCTACAGGTGACCAGGGCTGGAGGAGGATCCCTCTTCTTCACCCAGGGTGGGGAGTGTACCCAGATAGAAGGCTATGGGTGCAACCTGGTGTGGAGAATCTTGGGAGGAGAAGGAACTATGCTTCAAGAGGCCTGGTCCCGGGGGCCCTGGAGTCTGAGTCCTTGAGTGGGCTGGGGCCCCTGCCCTTTCTTTTCCCTGCCTCTTAGGCCTCCACAGAAGCCCCAAAGGCTGCTCACAGGAGATTCAGAAGAGCAGCAGGCTGGCAGGGCACAGAGAGGGAGGCTGCACCTGCAGACTGACCTGTTGACCCAGACGGAGCCAGCAGCTACCACGGCCATGAAGGCCGAGCAGACCCCACAGGGGGCAAGGGAATGCAAGAACACTGCAGCTACCCATTCGGAACAGTCAGACTCAGACTCTGGGTCTCAGAGGTGAGAGCAGGGACTCAGCGCCAGACCTGGGTGCCAGGATTGGGGTAAGGCCTGCCTGGCCTTGGCATCTCTCTGTAGCAGGTGCAAAGGCCTTTCCAACCTCTTCCCCCTCCAGCAGCTTGACAGACAAGAATCTGCTGCCCCTGACACCCCGGCAGCTGGCAGGTGAGGGTCCCAGGGCTGGCAACAGGGAAGAAAACTGAGGGGTGCTCAGGGAAGAAGTATAAGGGGTTCTCGAGTCACTGCAAGATGCCAGGGTTTGTAACCTTCCCTCCATGCCCATCGAATGTGCTCATCTCTGTGACGGTAGGGCTCACTGACCCCAGGGTGTGTGTGTGTGTGTGTGTGTGCACACGTGTGCGTGTGGTGTGGAGGGAAAGAAAAGGAAACTAGACCAGCTGGGGGTAGATGAATGAAGGTATAAGGATGGATGGATGAACAGGATGGAAAGGTGAAAGCGATCAGGAAAGAGAGGGGAGGAATGGGAAAAAAAGAATCAGTTCCCCTGCTCCCCAGGAATCTGGGGCTGAAGAAGCCACTGCCCCAACTTCCCCAAAGATCGTGTCCTGGGGTTGGCAGAAGCCCCTAAAACAGAGTCATTTTAGTCATCATCAGCACTTTCCATGCCAGGCACCAGCAAGGCCCAAAGCATTGTAGCTCCAGAACCAGACTGCCAGTGTAACCTTGGACAGAATTTTTCATACAAACATGAGCTTGGGACATGAGAACTAATGAAGCACCCGCTCATAGTGACCACTTGTTCTTGGTATTGGAAGTTATAATGCCCAGGGAGAAAAAAAAAATGCCCAAGGAGTTGGGCTGACCCAAGTTATCGTTCCTGCCTAAGCTAGAGTGGGTGGCTCTTACGGTTCCCACGTGCTCGGTTCACCTTGCTGCCTGCCCCCTCTCTCTCCTCAGCCTTCCAGGATATCTTCAAACTGTTCAGCTCCAGCCCGACAGGCACTGTGGACATGCGCAGTATGAAAGCTGCCCTGCGCCACGTGGGGATCCAGCTGAGTCCCCAGGAGATGTGTGAGGCTCTGCGACAAGCAGACTTGGATGGTGGGTGCCCCCAACCCTGCCCACTTGCCTTTCTTGCCCACCCCTCACCTCCAGCCCTCCCCTGCCCAGAGAGTCCCTTGCCTGGTCCTATTTTAAAGTTCCCTCTTTCAGGAAGCCTGCCCTGATCAACACACTTGCCCCATGGCCCTTAAACCTTGCTGCTGTGTTCATCTTTGCTCTGAAGTGGCTCCTGCAGAGCAAGGGCTACTTCTCCCCAAACTGGGGTCTACCTTTGACTAGAGGCTGAACCAGGTTCTCTAAATCCTGGAACTACTGGAAAGCCGCTGAAGTGTGTGCAGGGCAGACCTTCTGCAGGGACAGGCACTCTGCACCCCTCCACTCTCTTTCAGGTGATGGAATTGTAAGCTTCAAAGACTTCTTGGGTGTCCTCACTGACAACCACCGCTTGGCTCAGTGCATGGGTGAGGGGCCAGGTTGGTAGGGCAGGGATGGGCCTGGCCTGGGAAAGGCTCCTTCTCAACCTCTCCTGTGTTCTCCACCCAGGCAAGGTGAGGAACAGTCGGGTCTGCGACCCCCAAGGCCTGCAGACTCTGTTCTTAGAAATGCTGTTCAAGCTGCTGAACCAGGGCTTTGTGCCCTCCAAGTCCGGGCAGGAGGTGATGAGGTGGGCACAACCATACCCAGCTCCTGGGCCCAGGAAGGGGGGAGCAGACCCTGACCTGTGCAGGGAGCCCCTGCTATTCCTGTCCCTAAGCAGGGAGCTCGGAATTCTGGGTCAGTTTCCTGAGTCCCAGCTCACCTCCGATAAAAGACAAGTGACTTTGCGTCCTGCCCTGGTTTCCCCACTTATGAGAATGGAGAGGACTGGAGGCGGCGTTTGAGGGGGCTGCCCTATCTTTCTCTTCCAAGCTATTACCTCAAGAAGCAGCGGGCTCTGCAGCTGAACTCAGGCTGGAAGGACCGGTCCAGCGGCCACAGCCGCCCTGCGCGCGCCCGCGCGGATCTCACCTTCTTCTGCCAGGCCGCACGCCTCAGTGGCCTCTCCAGCGGCGAGCTGGCGCGCTCGCTACACAAACTGTACAAGGCGGGTGCACTCCCGACCGGGCGGAGGTGGGGACCAGAGGCGTGGACCGGAGGCCCGGGAGAGGGGGCATTCTCTCAGTCACACACGGCCTCCATCCCCACCTGTGACTTCCGGGGACCCGCTAGTAGGACTGTCTCCTCCTCTTCCTTCTCCCGGGTGCCTGCCCCAGGCACGCACAGTCCTTACTCTCAGATACCCAATCTGGCGGGGCGGACGCGGCCATTATGCAGGACGCGGAATCGAGCCCCAGGCTCCGACATCCGCCTTCCTAAACCCTACCAGCCTGGCCGCGCTAAGCTCCCGCCTAACCTAGGACCGCTCTGCAGAGGTAAGTCCGTGAAGGCGGGGCATGCAAATAAGGGGCGGGGCATGCGCGGGCCGGCGGGGCGGGGCACCGGGAGCGGACGAGACGAATGGGGCGTGGCCAGTGGGTCTGCAGTGGTGTAGGCAGTGAGCCATGTGGTACCCACTAAGATGTAAGCCAAGATCACTCCTCCGCGTGACCAAGATTAACACAGCAGCAAGGTTTAAGGGCCATGGGGCAGGTGTCTTGCTCAGGCAAAAAGAAAAGGGACCAAGGTACCCAGCTAGAAGGCGGGCTGGTGGAAATGAAGCGGAGCAGCTGGAAGGTGGATTTAGGTGTTGCTTAACCAGCGAGTTTCTAACCAGAGCTGAGAGCTTGACACGCCACACGACCCTTCCGCCTTCCTACAGGGTTCGTAGGTCAGCATACGCGCTCCTCGAAGCTGATCCCCTCACCCCCCACTCTAGTGCAGAAGCAGCCCTTCTCCCCTTCGCCAGCCTGTCTGCAGAGACCTGCTATCAAGAGCTTGTATAAGTAAAGGGTTTGTTAAGCATAAGACGTTCGTGTGGTGGGGACGGGCAATGGACGGACGCCAATCTTTTGCAAACATCTTTATTATTCTTGTATAAAAATAAGGTCCATGGAAAGGCCTCAGGTCCTCAGGGCTGGGGGTTGAGGAGGGGAAGGTGCACTTCATAAGTTACAGGCCAGACTCCTTCTGAGGCTAATTATGGCTATTTGGAGGAGGAGTGGCAAGGGCAGAGGTGCTGCAAGCAGCATTTGGAGGAAGGGGCTGGGGATGGTGCCCTCTATGGCGAAAGGAGGATGCTCCAGCCCATTTGAGGCTAGCCCGTGGCATGGACAGAGGAGGAGGGGGCTACCCAGGGCTGCCCGGCCCCGCCGAGCAGAAGACCACCTTCCTTGAGTCCCAGCCTGCCCGTCCCACCCCCCTGCAGATTCCACCTGCAAAAATAGTTGCTACAGCGAGAGGTCAGAGGTGACCTGCAGAGGGGGTCCTGGGGGACGCCGGCGAGCGCTTCTGCGGCCTGTGTCTGCGCGGATGTAGGGCTGGTTCCGAAGATCTGGCAGGCAGGAGAGACACATTTACCTTTCAGGAGGCTGCCCTGAGCTGGGGTCATGGCCCAGGGCACGGGCGCACTCTTTAAGGACCCAGTGTGTACAGGTGGGAAGAAGCACTTTGTTTCCCCGACCCTCTCAAACACATCCCAGCCATGAAGCAGCCCACACCAGGGCAGCAGGACTCAGTACCGACAGGGGCCCAGGGCTATGAGCACCACTGGAATCGGGCCAGGCCATCTGGGTACCTGAGGGGCTAGAGGGGCATCTCTTCTCCCAGACTGGCCTCACAGAGGAGCCGGGATGTCCGCTTGCCGGTGCGGGCCGTGAAGGGCACCGTCTTGAGCACTGAGGATGGGGGTTGGCAGGGTAGGGGGTAGGAAAGGAAAAAGGAAAGAAAAATAGAAAAAGTAGCAAAAGGCAGTGAAGAAGCCAGACCCCAGGGTAGTGCATGTGGACAGAGGACAGCATAGAGAGACAGACGGACAGGACAAAGGCCTGGCCACACCCTCACCTGTGATGATGTCTTCGATGGCCCCATCACGATCACTCTCGTAAATGAGTGGCTCCTTCTGTTGCTTCCGTTTCAGCTCAGAGATGAGGTCCATCTGTTGTCGCCGGGCCTTGGGTGGGGACTAGGGGAGATATACGCTTTAGTTCCAGGATCTCTCTCCCCCCCAGGCTTGAACATCAAATCTTAGAACATCCACCTGGCCCCCCACAACCGACAGCTGGCTTGAGCCGAAGGAACCCCTCCCTATCCCAGGCTCTAGGGGCATCGGCCCCACCCTAGGCAGAGTCTGTCTGTAATAAATGAGAGCAGGAGTGGTGCCAGAGGTTAAAAGGGATACCATGCATCCGGCACCAAATTCAGGGGCAGCTGCCTACCTTGGGTGCTGAGGGCTCCCCTCTGCCAGAGGTGTCCAAGCCTGCCTCCTGGGCAGCTGCTTCTTTCTTCCACTGTTCCACCTCCTGCTCAGCTTTCTGAGGGGCCAAGGTGAGTCTCCATGAGGACAGTCCTCCCTACCTCCCTACTCCACCCCTAGACAGAGACAGCCTCCACCTGCCCACTCCCATGTGGAAACTCTCCCATGCCCTGCAGGGCTCCCAGCCTTCCCCCAAGACACACACACCTTGTAGGCCTTGACGAAGCGGCTAAAGAGAGAAAAGAACAGGGAGGGGGACGTGGTCTTGGGGTTCTCTCCGAAGTACTCCACCACGGACTCGTAGGCCTCCTGTGGGCACATGCCATCAGCCCCATCAGCACAGACCCTGTGGGGTCTGGCCACTTCATCTCTGCTCCAACAGGCAGGAGCAGAGATGACTTCTCGCTCCTGCTCCATGCGTCCCCAGGGGTCCCAGCTGTGGCCTTAAGATCACTCTAATAGCAAGTATCCCTTATCCCCCCTTCCTAGCCTTCCCACTCCAGGGCTGGATTAGCCCCACCTACCTGAGCGGTCTTGCTGTCTGCCAGCAGCTTGTCCATAGTGGGCGAGTTGGCCCTCAGGAACTCCTTGAGCACCAGGCAGTCATCCTGCCGCACAAACTCCCTTTGCGTCAACTCCAGGCCTCGCTGCAGGGAGCGTACGTCCCCCAGGACACTGTCCAGGGACACTGGTGGGGGTGGACAGTATAGGTCAGGGAATCAGGCAGCACTTCTACCCAATGACACCTTGCTTGGCCCCTTTGCTTCCTCCCGACCTACATGAGCCTAGTGGCCCCAATGCTTCATTCTCTCTGCTGCCCAAGGAACCAGGCATCCCCTACCTGAGCCTGCCTTGTCCAGAAAGTGCAGTTCGCTGTGGAAGCCTGTGAGCTGGGGGTACTTCTCAGCAATGACCTTCACCAGGTAGTGCAGCAGTGTCTGCTTGCGGTCAGTCGACTTCATCTCTAACAACTGCACAAAGACCTGTCATAAGCCACATGCCACCAGCCAGCCCCTATTCCCCGGGCCAGGGGCCCCTCCTCACCGCATCCAGACTCTGGAGCCGGAAACCATAGGCTGCACCACGCTTGCTGCTGTTCATGTAGTTACCAAAGGCCAGGACGATCTGGGGGAGGCCGGGGACAGACACTTAGCAGGGTGCTGGGGCTGAGGCAACCCCAAAGGCAACCCCAAACTGTGCTGCCAACATCCCCTCTTAGGCTTTCTAACAGCCATTTCTATTCGTTCCAGACTCTCCCCGAGTAGGTGGTTGCTCTGCGGCTCGCGCTGAAACTCTAGGGGGGCTGAGCCCTGGGCCGGGCCTTGGGTGGCTATTACAGCCTTGGCTGCTACACCTAATTCCTGCCTCCACACCCCATCCCGCTTAGCACGTATGGGAGAAGAGGGAACATCTTTGCTGCAATCCAGGTGGGCAGGGCCTGAGTATCCCTCTCAGACACCCCAGAACAGGCAAGTGTGGGCCCCGTTTCCATTCCCCTGGACTCTCACCTCCAGGATCTGGCGGAGTTTGTCAGAGGACTTGATGGACATTGAGGCTGCAATGATGGCATTCAGTTGCTGGGGGTGGGATGGGGGAGGTGAGGTAAGTTAGAGCCTCCCTGTCAGGCTCAGGTACTCCCAGATATCTTCTGGAAGCCCAAGCTGGGAGCAGCCTCTCCCACCCCAACGCAGGCCACACCACCCTGCCCGTCCTGCCCACACCGGCATGAGCAGCTGGGCCGTGTCCGGGAAGTTGCCCAGAAAGGTGAGCGTGGCCATGCGCTCGGGTAGGCGTGGGATGCGGCTGAAGCGCAGCATGAAGCGGTCCTCCTCCGACAGCTCCTCCATAGGCCGCTGCTCCTGCTCGAAGCGGGAAATAAGGCTGCGCTCATAGTCCGTGGGCAGGAAGCGGGTCAACAGCTCCAGGAAGTCCACGCCAAGAGCCTGCAGGTCATACCTGGGTGGGGGGAAGTGGGTATCAGCCCACATTCAGCGGTTCCTGAGGGCAGGACTCTCCCCTCCCCCCACTCAATTGAATAAACTTCAGGATTTGCGATTTGCTGACAGCTTCAAAGAGTAAGAGGTAGGAGTCAGGGGAAAGGGGGAACTGGCCAGCTCCCCATCATATATCAGTGGTAGGTGCCCAGTGAGATGAGCGGATTTCAGAAGGTTCACTGAAAAATGGAATTAAAGTACAAGTTTATCTGGGGACCAGCAGGTGGCACAGAGGTTAAGGTTAGCTCCCACAGGGCTGACTTCAGTTTGAGTCCCGGACCCAGTGGCTTGGAAACCACACCGAGTGTGTGTGTGCATGACCAAAATCCCAAGAGAAGAATGAGGGAAAAGAAATTGTGGAGTGGTCATCTCCCCTGGGGGGTGATTTCTCACTTTCTCTCCCTCTCTGGAGAGCGCACACACCCTATAGCAAAAAATGTAAAAAATAAGTTTATCTGGGTGCAAAATTTTTTGAAACCATGTATATTTTTTTCATAATATGCTTTTTCATATACTTTTGAAGATCCCTCATAAATCCTCAGCCTGAGGTCCCACAACTGGGCAGAGGCAAGAGGAAGTGAAGACGTCCAAATCTGGGCATGGACTTACAGGAGAGCCTGTTTCCACAGCCTGAAAATGGGACAAAGTTCCCTGCCCAGGGTTGGTATGAGGCTCTATGGGATCTGTCCCACAACTGGGGCTCTTTCGTTAGGACCTGCCTGAGAAGCCCAGTCTAGCAGAGGGGCTGGGCTGCCCACAAGCTGAGAGCAGAGGCACTCACGTCTCGATGGACTGGCAGATACGGTCAGCCCCCAGGTTGCCCTTGCGCAAGGTGATGGCCAGGTTTTTGGCACGGTTGGCCTCGATGAGTGTTGCTTTGCTAGGGGCCTTCTGGGCTGTCTTCCCCTTGAGAGCACTGAGGTCCAGGCTGGGGCCTTGGGACTTGGTCTTGAACTGCTCTTCAAAGTCACTCATGTCCAGTTCCTGAAGGCATAGGGGGGAGGAGTTGGGGCTGGGCAGGACTAAGGTCTGGCACACTCCTGGCTGAGTACTGTGCTCTGAGCTAGAACCACCATTTCTGGCCCTGACCAGGCCATCAGCAGTACAACAAAACCAGTAAGCTATGTGGATCACAAGCCCCACAGGAAGCCTGAAGGAGGAGGAGAGTGACCTCACCCAGGGAGTCACTAAAGCTGAAGGAAGGGCTGATTTGGCCAGCTGTAAAATGATGAATGGGGGACCAGCAGTTGGCTTAATGCCTCTGTCGCTGGACTCCCATGTAGTCGACCACAGTTCAAGTCCCGGACCCAGTGGCTTAAACTCACCAAGCGCGTGCATGGCCAAGATCCCAAGAGAAGAATGGAGAAGGGACTGTGGCGTGGCCATCCCCCCTGGAGGGTAATTTCTCACTTTCTGTTTCTATGTCTGTCTGTCTCTGGCAGGCGCATGCACCCTATAGCAAAAACCTCCCCCTCCCAAAAAAAAAAAAAAGTGGGAAGAGCATTCTAGGCAGGGGAATAGTACAAACAACGGCCCGGAGGCAGGAGGAGAACACCCGTTTGGGAAAAAGGAAAGTGGACTTAGGTCTAAGGACCTGTTGTCTGTAGGAAAACGTGAGAAAGGCTGAAAGGAGAGACCAGACTTGGGAGAGGTGCACCCCTCTGCAGGGATGAGGGAAAAGCCTCCAGAGGACACCGCCTCCTAGATGCACCAATCCAGTTCGGCTTATTGCCTCTCCCTGAGCCTGCAACTCCTCATCGGCAAAACTGAGTGGTGATGACCCCCAGTGCCCAGCATGACCTGTGCAATACTCTCTTCTGGCGTCCCCACTGGGAGCAAGGCAGGGCCACACTTACCTGCAACACCTTCTCGTCATTGAGCTCTGTGAAGACTGTGCCTGTGATCTGGCTGGGTTTTAAGGCCACCCAGTTCAAGAGTGGCATCCGGAACTTGGTCTGGATGGGTTTCTTGGCTTTCACTCCTGGGACAAGTAGGAAGGGCTAAGTTCTGAGGGCGCTGAAGGGCTCTGGGGCCCAGCGAGGCTCACAGGGCAGGCAAGGAGGCAGTAGGAGACCCCCAGATAGAGGGTACTGGAGCCTGCTGAGGCCAGGCCCCGCCCTCTGTCTCCCCCTAGGTCCAGGCAGTCCGCTCCACTCACCTGGGCCCATCTCTGGGCCGGGCCCTCCGAGGGCATTCGGGGGACCTCCAGGAGGTGGTGGGGGCGGCGGAGGCACAGGCCCATCCGTGCCAGGTGGCGGCGGTGGCGGTGGTGGCGGCGGTGGGGGAGGCAGGTCTCCAGGCAACGGCGGCGCGGGCGGGGGCACTGGGCTGCCGGGGAGGGGTGGGGCCAGTGGGGGCGCCAAGGGCGGTGCTTCCTGCTCAGAGGGGAGGCCAGGCAGTGGAGGCGGCAGCGGCGCTGCTTCTGGACTCCTCTCTGCCTCTGCGGCAGACGGGAGATCTGAGCCTAGGAACGCTGGACAGGGGGAGGGGGCGTGTCAACTTCTCAGCTAGGGTGGTCTTGTGGCCGCCGCGGGCCCCCTTACGCATGCGTGCTGGGATCTTTTCAGCCTGCCCGCTCCCACCTGAACCACGCCCACAATCCGAACCTCCCTCTCCCACCTCTCCTTGCCAGAGATACCCCAAGGTTCCCCTCCAGGGCTGGTTCCCCGCACCCCCAGCTTGAAGCGCCTGCATACCTGGGCTCAGGGAGCCGGTGGGCACTCCTGGAGTTGGAGCATCACTGCCACTCGGAGTTGCCACAGCGACCGGGAGGATCTCGATGGAGACAGCATCCCCCGGCCCCCGCAGGATACGGATTAACCCCTTCTCCTCCATCTCCTCTACCTTCAGCTCTAGGGCTGAGGGCCGCGCCGAGGCGGCGGGAGGCACTTTCTCGGGCTCAGGAGGACGCCTGGAGGCGCCCATGGCGGTGGACTCGCTGAAGCGCTCCTAAGAGCCCCAAAGGGAGGGGTCAGTATTCACTCGCCAGCTCCCTGGCACAGAGTCCCTGCCCTTTTCCCGGGTTGAAGGGAGATGCCTAACCTAGAAGCCCGAGCTGGTCTGTTCTCAGGAACCCGCCCAACCCCGGCCCGGCCCACGCCCCAGCCTCACCCGCAGGGTCTCCAACTCTTTGCGGGCCTGACTTAGCTGCTTTTCCAGCTCTGCAATCTTGGCCATGGAGTCGTTCTCCGCGTCCCGAAGCCGCTCTGTCAGCTGTGGGACCCGCACATGGTAAGCTACCCACCGCGGCCAAGCACTGGCACCGCCAGTGAGGGGGTGGCATCAGGCATGCCTGCCTGGAGGACTGGGGGAGGCTCCCACATCCGCTCAGCCCAGTGAGTCGCGGGTGGGCCGAGCCTGGCGCTCGAACCCAAGGCAATGAGGAGGGGAAACTAAGGCATGACTGATGAGGGAGGTGGGTGGAGAGGAAGAGACTGAGCTGGAGGGGCCCCAGGCACTCAATTCACCCACATCAGGGCAGAGGCGTGAGCATGGGGAGGGGAGGGGCCTGCCCTCCTTATAGGTTCAGCTCAGCGAGGTGCTCACTGAAGCTCCTTGAGAAAGCACCCAGAGGACGCAGGATTTGGATGCAGGTCAGACACAGGGGCCAGGCAGACTGCCACCTCCAATCCACATCCTGAACAGTGCCTGTGGCCCAGTGCCTAATGCCAGCATGGGACCCTGTGACAGACGGGTCCTGTGGGTCACTGTGTTCTGGGCTGGGCTCAGGACCCGCTCTCACCAGGGACACCTGCTCCTGGAGCTCATCCATGTGCTCCAGCACCGCATTCTTGGTCTCCGTGTCCTCTAGCAGCGAGCCCACATCGAAAACGTTGTCCAGGTACGCCTGAATTTGCACCTGCAGCTTGTCACTCTCGGTGAGCCGAAGCCTCTGTCCCCCAGATGGAAGGTGCAGGGTGAGGTCGGTGTGCGGGGGTCTTTCCAACCCTCACCACCATGGGGGCCCAGAAGAAGGGGCCTAAGCCCTAGCTTGCTTTTTTGTTTCTTTATTTATTGAGATATAATTCATATACCATAAAATTCACCATGGTAAAGTATACAGTTCAGTCATTTTTAGTACATTCACAAGGTTATGTAACCAACACCACTAATTCCAGAACATTTTCATCACCCCCCAAAAAAACCCTGTATCCGGTAGCAGCCACTCCCTATCATCTCCTCCCCCAGCCCCTGGCAACCAGGAACCTACTTTCTGTCTCTGAGAACTTGCCCATTCTGAACACTGCACATAGAGGAATCGTGTAGTATCTGGCCTTTTGTGTCTGGCTGCTTTTGCGTGAAACAATGTTTCGAGGCTCCTCCTGTATCCATGCTAAAGCCTGTATCAGGACTTCATTCCTGCTTACAGCTGGGTACTGTTCCATTGTGGAACTATACCACCCCAGCCTGCTCTTTTTTTTTTTCTTTTGGAGTGGTTTTTGCTATAGGGCGCGTGCGCTTGCCAGACAGACAGAGAGAGACAGAGACAGAAAGCGAGAAATCACCCCCTAGGGGGGATGGCCACACCACAACCCTTTCTCCTCCATTCTCCTCTCAGGATCTTGGGCACGCACGCACATGCGCCCGGCATGAGATTAAGCCACCGGGTCCGGGACACAAACCGCGGTCGACTACATGGGAGTCCAGCAACATAGCCATTACGCTAACTGCTGGTCCCTCCAACCTGCTCTTTACCTTTTGTTAGTCCTCACTTTCAAAAATCCAATCCCAAAGGCCCCACTCCTCCAGAAAATTTCCTGGAGGAATCAGGGAAGATGCTGCAGCTTTCTGCTCAGGCTGGGCCAGGAAGCACCAAGCTCTGAGGTCCACCTTCCCATGTCCCGGCCCCATCGGGCAGGAGCCATCTCCCATTATATGCTGAGTCAGAGCCAGTCCCAAGGCCACCTTGAGGCTGTCCTGCTTGCAGCAACAGCTCCATGGACTGGGTGCCTGTCATGCACCAGGCACAGTCATCGTTCTCTGTGATTCTATTTCACAGATGGGTAAACTGAGACTCAGAAAGAGAAAGAGACTTATTCAAGGTCACATGCCTAGGAAATGGCAGAGCCAGGATTTGAACCCAGGCCTGCCTGACCCCATACCCATGCTGTTAACCACTCAGCCAGTCTACAGTGAGTGGGTGATTAAGTCTGGGGGGAGTACGGGGCTCACCTCTAAGTACAGGTCAAGGCCCAGGTGGGTGAACTCATATTGTAGGAAGACCCGGAAGTTCATGTTCTCCACCGAGTGGACCACGATGTTGATGAACTGCATGCAGGCCACCTGGGAGCCGGGGACAGGAGTAAAGGTTTATGACCTTGAGGTGCCCTCTACCCCTATTCCCCCCAAGTCCTCCTCCCTCTCCACAGTTCTCACTCCACTAACCCAGCTTTGTCCCTACCTGTGTTCACCTCTATGTCCCAGAACTTCAGCAGCTTGTGCCATCCCCCGTCCTTCTGCCCTTCCCCAATATCCACGCTTTCCTGGGGCAGAACCCAGACACTCAGGCCCTGAGTCCTGAGCTCACCATGAAGTCGATATTGCTGTCCTCATTCCGGAAGTATTCCATCAGCTTTTCAAAGCGGTGCTGCTCCCCACACACCTGGAGAGGGAGCGGCTCTCACTGAGGACCCAGTGACACAGCTCCTAAACCATCTTTCAGCTGCCCCCACCTCAATGCCTCTGCAGGCTCCTCTCAAGTTAAATCTGAGTAAGGCCAAGTTTCTCCTCTGCTTCAAATCCTTCTCAATCTCTTCCCACAGCACCCTCTCCCATGCCCCCCACTCTACCCCAGCTACATTGGAGACCAGACACACTCCCACATCAGGGCCTTTGCATGTGCTGTTCCGACCATCTGGCATGCTCTTACTCAAGTGAGTTCCTCACTTTCCTCAGAGCTTTGCTCAGATCTCGCCTGCTCAATGACACCTTCCCTGCCCGCCCTGTAACCACTGCCGCTCCCCCTGCAACCTTCCTTTTCCCCCTAGCACTGGTCATTTTCTAACTTTCTAACAGGTTATGTATTATGCTATTTACCATCTGTCTTCCCCTCCCTTCCATGTTCCTTCTGGTTGCTGATCTATCTCAAATGCCTAGTCCCACGCTGGGCATGGAGTAGGCACTCGCCAGTCACTAGACGGGTGGATAAGCTTATCCTGTGGGCCCCAGGCATCCACTTCTTGCAAGCCTGTTAACCAATCAGCACTCCAGGCTGTACGTATCCAGTCCAGTCTGGAGCTCACAAAGCTGTGAGTCACCGATGCAGCAGAGCCCTAAACCTATTCCTGTCACCGCCAAGCAGTGTCCCTGTCGCTCCAGGCAGTACTGATTCTCCACCTTTCTTTTAGAACTTCCCAACCTAGTTTGGCCTCTGGGTTCCCCAGATTCCCACCCAGCTACCCACAGCAGAGGCCACCACCACCACCAACAGGACTCCATGGGGGTGAGTATGTTTGGGGAGGGGGCTTCTGTACCTCCTTGAAGTTGTCAAAGGCTGCAAGGATGATGTCATGTCCTCCCCGTACCAGGCACACAGCCGCCAGCAGTTCCAAAACCAGAGCCTTGGTTCTGGATGAAGAAGAAGATTGTCCCCTGAGATCAGGCAGGCCCCAAAGCAAACATGGGCTGGGGCCTACTAGGAGGAGGAGAGGAGAGATGATTTGGGGGTAGAATGAACCTGAGATTTGGGGGACAGAGTAGGTAAAGGCTTAAGTAGGAGAAGGGTCTAGATGTGGAGAAAGGTTAGGGTTGTAGACCTCACCTCGGGCTCTTGTTATTGAGACTCAGAGCAATCTCATTGACACAGGCTGGGTGGTTCATGACGAGGCTGAAGCCAGACTGCAGAGAGAGGAGAGGTCAGCATCTCCAGGCAGGCCTCCAGGGTTGTCAGCACCCTCCTGCCCAGCACCTCTAGCATGCTCAGTGCCATGCCATTCTAGTCTCTAACTGGCCCAAAGCTTACAGAGTTCTTCATATCCAACCACAGTCTCTTCTGCAGCTCTCAAAGCCTGGCCCTGGCCCTGTTTTTCAAAGCTAGTGTCAGGCTCCTTTGACATGGTGAGCCCATCAAGGCTGCTGAGTGAGGGAGAACCTACCTTCACCCAGCAATCCTCCAAACAAAATAACCCAGAGGTTGCTTTCCCCATGGGCCTCGCTGGCCAGACCCCTTGGTAAATGTACCTAAGTCCCCGTGGGAGGCACG
The DNA here is from genome assembly GCA_026018925.1 of Tupaia tana. NCBI lineage: Eukaryota > Metazoa > Chordata > Mammalia > Scandentia > Tupaiidae > Tupaia > Tupaia tana. The sequence continues at coordinate 51,641,668 of JAKSZU010000011.1, read as the reverse complement.
TGTCCAGGGTACCTGAAAATACAGGCTTCCCTCAAGACTCAGCAGCCTCAAAACCCTGAGCCAACAGCCCAGATCCCCAGGTTCACAGTGAGGTACAGGGGTGAGAGGGACAGCTGGTCCCTGAACCTCAGCAGCTTGCTCCATCCTCTCCCCATGCCCCCCAGCCAACCTGGTAGTTCATGATGGCGCGCAAGCACATGATGCAGACGTGGACGTCGTCCTTCTGGCTGACAATGCGGGAATTCCGTAGGGCCTTTCTGCTGTGGGCCGGAGTAAGCCTGGTGGGTGTGGAGGAGGCAGCAAGGGTCAGAGTCCCCAGCCTCAGCTTCCCATTCCCACCACGCAGATGGTCTCTGGAGTAAGAGGGGGGCACCTCCGAACCTCAGGCCACTGCTGCCTGCCTGCCTGCCTGCCTAACCAGAGCCAGCCAAGGGCAACTGCAGCTTCTTCAGTCCTTGGGCCTGGGCTCTGGCAAGGGGGGAGCTGGGGAGTCAGGGGAGCAAAGACCCTTAACCATGGGACCAGCAGCTGGCATGGTCACCCACATAGCTGACCATGGTTCGAATCCTGGACCTGGCAGCTTTCTTTCTTACTCTTTCTCTCTCTCTGTCTCTCTCTGGTCAAGTTAAATGAATGAATAAATAAAATTAAATAAATAATTATATTTAAAAAAAGACCCTTAACCACGATTTAGCACTGAAGAAGGTTACTGTGGGCCAGCGAGTGACCTGAAGGTGAAGGAGCTGGATCCCACATGGCCGACTGCACAGTTCAAGTCCCAGAGCTGTCACAGTGGACATGTGTGCTTGCCCAAAATCCTGAGAGGAGAATGGAGGAGGGATTGTGGCATGGCCACCCCTCCTGGGGGTGATCATTTCTCATTTCCTTCTTTCTTTCTGTCTGTCTCTTCCTGGCAAGAGCATATGCCCTATGGGAGCAGGGGGGAAACTAAACTAAAATAGAGGAAGAGCAAAAAGAAGAGAGTAAAAACATTGCTGTGCTGTCCAGGTGGAGCGCCCACAGTAGGAAAAGACAGCCAGAGAAGGGCTCTCCAGGGACCAGTAGTTAGCATAATGGCTATGTTGCTGGAATCCCACGTAGTCGACCACAGTTCAAATCCTGGACCTGGTGGCTTAAACTCACGCCGGGCGTGTGTGTGTGCGTGTCCAAGATCCCCAGAGGAGAATGGAAGAGGAGGGATTGCAGTGTGGCCATCCCCCCTGAGGGGTGATTTCTCACTTTCTATCTCTCTGTCTCTCTCTATCTTTCTGGCGAATGCACGAGCCCTATAGGAAAAACCTCTCCAAAAAAAAAAAAAAGAAGGGCTGTCCACAGGTGGCACTCAGGGCCACCTGGCTTGGCTTCCATGAGAGGCAGCTCTGAATTCATGTTGCCATTGTTCAAATCCCCGCTCACCACTTACGGGGAGAGTTACTTTCCTCATTCCTGAGACAGGAATACTAACACTGGTACCTTCCTGATAGGGTTGTGGGGACTATGACATCAGTTTAGGACGGTGCCTGGCACATAGCAAGTGCAGTAAGAATGTGCTCAACTCCGCCCAAAAAATGTGTGATAGGGGGCCAGCAGATGGCGTAACACTTACATCACTGGACTACCACATGGCCGACCACGGTTTGAGTCCCAGACCCTGTGGCCTCAGAATCATGCTGGACGTGTGTGTGTGTGTGCCCAAGATCCTTGGAGAATGGAGGAGAAGGGATTGTAGCATGGCCATCCCCCTTGGGAGGTGATTCTTACCTTTCCTCTCACTGTCTCTGTCTCTCTGTCTCTCTGCAAGCACACCCACACTAAGGCAAAAACTTCTAAAAAAAAAAAAGTGATACTTTTATTGTTGCACAACTGCCAACTGTGACTTCCACTTGGTCCTCTTGACAATTCTGGCATGTTTCCAATTATAGTGGGAGGCTCCGCCTCCTCCTGACAGAGCCCTCCCCCTGCCTGCCACATCATCCTTTCTCATCACCACTCAAATATGCCTGAGTGGTTTTGTTTTGTTTTATTTATTTATTTATTTTTAGATTTTTGCCATAAGGAGCTTGTGCTCACCCAAGAGAAAAGTGAGAAATCCCCCCCCCCAGGGGGGATGGCCACACTGCAATTCCTTCTCCTCCTTTCTCCTCTCCATTGGGCACACATATATATGCACCTGGTTTTTCAAGTTGCCAGTTCCAGGACTCGAACTGTGGAGTTGGCCATGTGGGATCCAGCATCCCAGCCATCATGCTGCCTGCTGGCCCCTATGTCTGAGTCTTTCCTCATGTGGTCCCATCTGCCTAGAATGCCCTTCCCGGTCCTCATCACTGTCTGTAAAGCCCGTGTTCACCTGTGAGACATGTTTCAATGTCACCTCTACTAGGGAGTCTCCCTGATGGCCTAGGCAGTGGCCAGCTCCTTTCTCAGAGCTCCCAGTCACTCCCTCGTGACAGCGTGTCACCCTGAATGTCCCCCACTAGACTGTAGGCCCCTAAAGCACAGTGATCTGCCTCCTAGGTAGCTCTCACACACCTAATGCACGGTAAATGCTAAAAGATGTCTGTTGACTGAATAATGGGACAAACGAACAAAGAAACATCTTGAGCACGTGGGGCTTACTAGGTAGCTGATTCCCCAGACCCAAAGTGGGAAGCCAGGGGTCCCATGACATCCCAGGGTCATCTGCTTCCCCCCCCTTCATCAGGATGGGGATCTGTCTGCAGACCCAGCATGCGGCACCAGCTGAACACCTTATCCAACCCCACCACCACCCCAGCGACACGGCCTAGCATGCACTTGTCCCTAGGAGGCTACATACCGGGGAGAAGGGGGACATCTGCAGGCCACATGGGAAAAAACAGGGGTTAGACTGGTACAAGAGGGGTCTCACTAACCCAGAAATCCCCTTTTTATCCCAGACCCACCCACGTTCCAGCTAGGTACCCACCCTGCCGCCTTCTCAGCATCTTGTCCAGAGTTCTGTGAGGCTCCTACTCTGAGGCCCAATGCTTAGCTACCCCTCCCACCCACCAAAGGGCTCTGGGTGCAGCTGGCTACATGCAGTGTGGGGGCAAATTCTCCATTCTCCCTGCCACCCTGCCATGGGGCCTGCATACTTGACAGTCAGGTGGCGGCTTCTAGGCCCAGATGAGGGCGGGCCCTTGCTGAGATCTTCCACCGACTGCTCCAAGGGCTTGCTCTTCTCCGAGTTAGGGGCCCCGTTGTCTGTGCTCTCCATGTCATACCTGGGGACAGGACGCAGTGGGGTTGGAGGCCAGCACTGCAGATGGCACTTGGCAGGGGGGAGACGGAGGAAACCGCAGGGACAGGCAGATCTGCAGGAGAGACCAGGGCACTGGAGAGGAGGCTGTGTCCTTGCTGTTGCAGTGAGCGTAGTACGGGGAGAAGGGACATCCCTCCCTGTCCAGGACAGGCCTTCGAGAAGGGGCACCACTCAGGGCCAAGTGCACGGATTCCAGGGTGGACTTGGGCTGCACTGCTTAGAACTGGCCAGAGGAGTGGGCAAGGCATGGGGGAGCAACAACCGAGGTTCAGCAATGAGGGCTGGGGACAGGGGCTTACGTGACGGAGCACTGGGCAAAGGCCAAGTACTCGAGGAGCACATCCAGGCCGCGGTTCTCCTCGTTGAGGAACTCCTGGACCCACCTGTGGGCACAGTTTTCCCTGAGGTCCAGCCAGGGAGGAGGGGCTGCCCCCAGTGGGCACAGAGCTGGCACAGCAAGGGTCCCTGGGGTGCTCTTCCCCCAAGAAGACACCAACACACCCCCACCTCAGGAGACCCATGATGCCAGAGTGGGTGAGGGGCCCAGGCAGGGCCCACAGCCAGAGGGTGGGCAGGAGGGGAGGAGGAGGGGAAGCTGTCCTGGACACCCACCAGGAGGTGACGACAGGCACCTGCCAAGGACAGGGGAGGAGGCAGGGAAGCCCAAGGGCTGCCTGGAAGCAGAGGGATCTGGGCCTGGCTCACCCAATGTGGTTTGTCCTCAGGGAGGTCTCCAGCTCCCGCAGCACCTGCGTAGACTCCTGAACCCTCCTCTTAAACTGGGGGTCGAGAACAGGGGAGTCTGGTGGGTGGAGCCTGGCCTTCCATAGGCCGCCAAGTCCTGAGCAGCCGGCAGCACCCGCCCTCCCACCGCTGGTGCATGGCCTTTCACGCTCAGCCTCCCCCACAGCCTCCACACACCTGCCCAGCAGAAGGAGCACTCACGGACTAGGTGAACTGGCATAGCAAGGGCCCCTGGATGCCACACCATGCAGACACTCAGGATACACACATGCAAGATGCACACACATGTACACACACATTTAAATGTGGATGTCATGGGTGCACAGCACACACGTGCACACACACTCAACATGAATATCCTGGGTGTACACACACACAGTCTCTCTCCTATTCAGACTCAGGATACACACATGCAAGATGCACACATGTCCACAAACGTGAACGTCATAGGTGCACACACACACACGTACACACACACTCAACATGAATATCCTGGGTGCGCACACACACAGAGTCTCTCTCCTATTCATGGACTCAGGTGTACACACGCACATCCAAGAACAGACACAAAAGTACATAAGTGATACACGCATCTGTGCATTGACACATGAGTACACATGAGTGTGCACAAGTGTACCCATGAAAGCACATATAGCATCCAAAAAGGTCCCTGGAAAAGTACACACACCCAGGGCACACTCGATGCCCTGTAAACACATACACATGCACACTCACATACACTCACACAAAAAAATGTATACACACATGCCAGATTCCCAGAGCGTGGAGGCTCAGGGAAAGAGACAGCGGAAAGCGGAGGTGCATACCCCCAGGTTGGACATCCAGTCAGTGGCTACCTTACGGCTGACCCCACCAGTGTCCAGGTAGCTCTTCAGCTTCTGGATGTAGGCTGCAGGGGGGTTCTTGACTTGAAACCGCTCCTGTGGAGATGGAATGGGGTGTACAGGGAACCAGCCAGAGCTACCCCAGGCATACATCTGACCTGGGGTCCCAGGCTATCTTAAGATGATCCACCAGGTCACATTAAAAGCCTGCCAGGGACCAGCAGATGGCGTAATGGTTATGTCACAGGACTCCCACGCAGTGGACCGTGGTTTGAGTCCCAGACATGGCAGTTTAAACCTCATGCCGTGTATGTGTGCGTGTGTGCCCAGGATCCCAAGAGGAGAATGGAGGAGAAGGGATTATGGCATGGCCATCCCCCCAAGGGGTGATTTCTTGCTTCCTGTCTCTTGGTGAGCATACATGCCCTATAGCAAAAATCTCTTTCAAAAAAATTAAATTAAATTAAACTAAAATTAAAAATCAAAGCCTGCCAGGCCTAGCCTGCCCTCACTGGCCACAGCCCTGACTCTGCCTTGCCACAGGCCCCTCTCCCAGGAGGTGGGGTGGCATGGATCCTCAGCAGCTGTAGGAGGTATCCTCTAGGCCTCCGCCCTCCTGGACCAGAGCTGGGAGTACAAGGAGGAGGAACAAGCTAAGGGGCCTCCCCAGGACGTGGCCCCCAGCTGCCCTGTCCACCTGTGGAGCAGGTAGTGCCTGTGTATGTTCCTCTCCTGTGTTCAACAAATCACCTCCTGCAGTCCTCACCCCTCCTATGCCCCCCACCCCCTCCCCTACCACCCCCTGCTCAGATAGCCATTTGCACAGAGAGGCAGGTAACTCCCACCTAGAGGGCTCCCATCCTTCCTAGCTGAAACCTCAGATATACCCAGCCACCCCTCAACCTTCCATTTTACCCAGGCCTTTGAGCCCCCAACCCCTTAGATGCCAGGCTGATCCCCTACAGCAAGAACCCCAGCGACAGCCTCAGAGCCTCTGCAGGTGCCTCCCCAACGCCTCCCACGACCCTGCCCATCAGCTTACTGCCCAGCCAGCTCAGCCCAGCTCCTTCCATTAGCTGGAGCCAAGGCCCAGCCTTGGCTCCCAAGGGAGGCTCTGGGCTCCCCAACTCCCCACCCCCATACTCCACAGCCTCAGGCTTCAAGGCAGCTCTGGCCTCCCTCCTCCACCAGATCACTGCGGCAGCCAGGCCCCACCCGCCCCAGCAAGGAGCAGGGTTCTCCTGAGGCCACAGGCCCTGGAGGTAGAGGGGCAGGGGTGGCTGAGTGAACTGCAAAGGCGGGGACCCTGGCACTGGGCTGAGCACAAGACAGCGTCTGAGCTGGCTGGCCTTGGGGAGTTGCTGGTCAGGCATCTCCTTCAGACCCAAGGTGAAATGACAGGGACTCCTGCCCTTTCTTCCCCATACCCCATTCCCAGCCACAGCCTCCCTTCTCCAGCCCAGAGCTGGAGGGTCAGCAGGAGGATGGTAGCATGGTCCTACTACATTGGCCAGCGCCCCTGGACCAGCCCCTGCCAGCCCTTTCGAGGGCCCGCCCAACCTTGCTCATGACTCACAAGGACTCTGAGGAAGCCCGTATTCAAGAGGAGGGGGAATCCAGAGTCCTGCAGATGCCCCCAGAACCCTCCCCAGGTGCTGCATTGTCCGCTGGACAGGAACCTAGCTCTGGGGCAGCATGACAATGCCAGCCCCACCTGGTCAGGGCAGGCTGCCCCAGTGAGGGAGAGAAGGGGCACTTGTATCCTGGTACCCACCTGGTCACAGATGAGCTCCCACTTCTTCTCGTTGTCATACTGGCTCAGCAGCTGGACCTTGTCTGGGGGCAGGTTCATGCAGTTCTGTGGGGGAGAGGACAAAGTAAAGACCTCTGAGCTTGGGGCTCCAACATGAGGGGAAGGGGAGAACGCACCTTTTCGGGGAAACTGCTGTACTCCCTATGTGGCATACACTTACCCTCTCACCCTGGGGCTGGTATCCTTATCCAATGAGAACGGCCAGGCCCAGAGAGGTAGAACATGTTTCCCAGGACCCAACAGCTAGAAATGACAGGAGGATTTGAATCCAAGTCTGCCTGGCTTCTGTCACCCCCTCCACCTGGCACACCTGGCATGGAGGCGAGTGCCTGGGTTCTTGGCCTAACTTCCTGAGGACCTCAGACACCCAGCTAGGCTGGGCTCTGGTTTGGCATCACCTTCTCCCCCATTCAAGTGGGAAACCAATAGGTTTGGAGGGCGGTGGTTGGGTGTGTCCTTCAGTGTTCATGCATTGGAAATTTTAATTTGTTTTAAGAATTATTTATTTAATTTTATTTATTATTATCATTCCTTAATTTGACCAGAGAAACACAGAGAGAAAGAGGGAGAGTGAGAAAGCAAGTTGTCAGGTCCAGGACTCGAACTGCAGTCGGCCATGTGGGAGTCCAGCACCTTAACCATCACACCACCCGCTGGCCCATGCATTGGAAACTTAATCCCCAGTGCGACACTGGTGAGAAGTGGGACCTTTTAGAGGTAATTAGGTCACGAGGGCTCTTCCCTCATGAATAGACTAGTGCCGTTATTGCGTTGTTGCTGGAGTGAGCTCCTGATAAAAGAATGAGTTTGGTATCTCTCTCACTCCCTCTCTCCCTCCCTCCTTCCCTCCCTCCCTCCCACCTTCCTCTAAGGGATGACACAGCAAGAAGGCCCTCAGTATATGCAGGTCCCTTGACCTTGGATTTCCCAGTTCCAGACAGTAAGAAATACATCTCTGTCTTTTATAAATTACCCTGTGTCAGATGTTCTGTTGCAACGTCACAAAATAGATTAAGACAGGGAGCCATCTCCAGCCAGGCCCAACAGTGGTCAGTAGACAGCTCATTGCCACAGTCACCATCTACCACATATGCCCAGACCAGCCCACCAGTGCCTCTCAAACACCAGAAAACCTCTTGCAAGGAGAGCAGACAGCATCCTCCATCCCCAGCCCTTTCCAGCCCCCTCCTACTGGGTCCCTTCGAGAAGGAAAGGGTAGGGGTGGGTGAGGGAGCTGAGGTCAGCCCTAGCCAGGCAGGGAGTTCTGAGCAGGTGCGTCATCACTGGAGGGGGTTTTGGGGAAGAAGGTCATTCAGCCACAAGAGCTGGGGAGAACACCAGCATGCTGGTCTGTGGTGCTGGTGGCCAGGCCGGGAGTCCCCTCAGGAGCTAAGAAAGATTGGCAGAGCCCTGCCTGGGTCCTCCCCCCACAACCACAGATGACAACGTTACAACATCTCCGTCACGCAGGGCAGGTGGAGGGCTCAGCTCAGGGCTGGGGAATCACCCAGGTGTTGCCAGTAGCAGGGACTCCCTGAACCCCAAGACTTTGCGTGTCTCCCTAGTAGACCAAGAAGAGGCCCGTTCATCCCAGTTCAGTAAACCCCAGGTTTATGGAGACCCTGATACGTGTCCAGCCCCAAAAAACAGTTCTTGCCCTCAAGAAGTTCTGACTGGGGATGTGGGAGCCCCCAGAGATTCTCTGGCCAGCGTCAAGGAGGCCCCGGTCACCGGCTCTGGTGGCTCAGAATATCACGTGGCTCTGAGAGGCCACAGCTGGAGCAGAGAGGGAACCACGCCCCCAAGGCTCCTCAGCCAGCTTCCTCTCTAGGGCGCTGGGCCTAGTTCTGGGGCTCTGGCCAGACCTTGCCCCAAAAATCACTGCCTTGGGTCAGCCTCAGACAACAGGAAGCCATGTGCTCTGGACCCCATTGCCTAAGCTTTCCGGCTGGGGCCTACCCAAGAGATGAAAGTGCCTGGCCACCAGCCCCACCCTACACTCTCCTCCCCCGCCAGACGGAGTTGGGGTACGTCATCCTCTCCCCCATTGCGAAAGTGAGCCTGGGTTGAGAAAACCGCCTCCACCACTGTCTCATTGGCAAGGTCCTCCAGCCCGCCAAGGGCCAGGACAGCTGCCGCGGCCACACCCGAGAGGGACTGCCCAGGAAGGGGCCTTCAGACTTGGGGAGGGGTCCTACTTGGCCAAGGAGGCCTCCCTGAGGGTCTGTCTCCACTCCACAGAGACAAAGGGTGTGGCAGGGCAGGCTGAGATGCAGGAGCAAGGCTGAAGGGGAAGGAGGAAGCTGGAGAAAGGGAAGACAACCCAGGGACCTGGACCTGTGAGCAGTGCAGAGGAGGGGATGGTGGCCAGGGAACGAGGGGATGGCTGAGCCCCAGTATCTGAGCCTTAGGGGGCGACTGCTTCCCTATATGGGCCTTAGCAGATCCTCTCCCACCCTGGGGCCCAGTGGCTCTTCTAAAGACAGCAGCGTGTCATAATCACCACCCCATTGAGCATGACGGCCAGCCTGGCTTGAATGCATCCCACGTGGGCAATGCTCCGAGCCCTACATGCCGCCTCTGCCCACCCTCACTCGTTACTGGCGTCGTTAGCTACTGGCACCATTAGCGGTCCCATCTCACAGGTGCAGGCACAGATTAGCTTGGGGACACGCCCAAGGTTACGAAGCCAGCCAACGAGGAGCTGGGCTGGCTTTGAACCCAAGGCTGACTCGGAGTCACTGCCCTGTCCCCTCCCCCCGGAAATGGGAGGAGAGGCCTCTGCTGGGATCTGGTACACCTGTCCCAACAGCGGAAAGGGTAGGGTGCCCCTCTGCCCCTTCCCCACCTGGGCTTCCTCAGGCCCCCAGGTCTGCATGCCAGCCTGCTAGACGGGCTAAATTTAGGCTCAGAAATCAGAAATAGCTCTGACAGCGCTGAGTACTAATTAGCAGCTGCTCCTCGGCTGGGGCTGTGCCCACTGAGGAGATGGGCACTCTGGGGAGTGGGAGGGAGGCCAGTGGATGCCATTCACTCAGGTGAGGTGAGGCCAGCCTAAAAACAGAATTGGACCCCCAGACCCAGAGCCCTCAGCAAGGTGGCAGCAGCATGGGATGGGAGACTGGGGGACAAGTCAAGGATTAGGTGACAGTGCTCAGCTGGAGGGGAAAAGGCAGGGAGCCTAGATGACGTGAGCACACCTGCCTCCTGAGAGAGGCATGAGGCAGCCGTGATGTGGGAGAACCAGAACTGGATCCCAAAGAGCCAGGCTCTGGCCCACCTAGCCATACAACTTCTTTGCCTTCTTGAGCCTCAGCTTCCCCCTCCATAAAATGGGCAGACTCCCTCCTGCCTCACACTCCCAGAGCTCAATGAGAAGCTGTGTTCTGATGGAATCATACTCCTCAGTGACCTAACATTACAAAGAGGCATCTCACAGACGCAGGGGGGCACCGGGGCATGGGGGTGGGGGGTTCAAGTCCCGGACCCAGCAACTTGAAACTCACACCAGGTACATGTGCATGTGTGCCCAAAATCCAGAGAGGAGAATGGAGCAGAAGGGATCGTAGCGTAGTCATCTCCCCTGGGGGGTGATTTCCCACTTTCTATATCTGTCTCTCTCTACCTCTCCAATGAACGCATGCGCCCTATAGCAAAAACTCTCTCAAAACAAAACAAAACAAAAAACAGACCTGTCTCTAAGGCTGAGTCAGGCATTACCTGACCCTTCAGCCCACTCTCCCTGCCACTCTTAGTGCTTTGGGTCAGAGGCAGATGAAGGAGACAAGATTCATCTTTTAGGGCGTGGCCAAGAAGAGAGACTGATTCCCTGAGCCTTTCTATCACAGCGTGTGAGGAGCATTCTCCTCCCTCCCTGCCCCTACCTCCCTGGGTGCCAGCGGGACCCCCAGCCTTGGCTTACACAAACAGCCCCCGCAGGCTTAACTACGATCCCCACCCACCCAGCCCTGAACAGAGTGGACTTGTGAGGTGGCATCCCAGGAGACTAGGGGAGCACTGCCCACATCTGAATACAGCCACACCCCGCAGTTTCACTTTTGCTTCAGCTGGGTCTACCTACCCATGTTCCAGTCCTTCAGGTCTCAAAACACCCCTGAACTTGAATGCCAACCCCAGCCCTGCCAGGGAGCCTCAGCCCATGGGCCCAGGGGCCAGGACTCCCTCCCCTGCTCCCACTTCCCATCCATCTCCTCCTGCCCACCCCCGTATGGTCTCAACCTTGGTTTTAGATCTCTCAGAACATCTCCAAAAATCGTCAATTTTGTATACTTTTTAAGATTCCATTATATAGATTTTCTGGAGTTCTAACAATAAGTCTTAGGCTTTGAGGAGGTCTGTGGAGTGAAAGCCTAGAAAGCTTACAGCTTCTCGCCTCAAGGTTCAAGGGTCCCGCAAGAGAGTCAAGGGCCAGCAGGGAGTGCGTCAGGAAACCAAGCACTGCCTAAAACATACTTAAGACTAGTAGGAGAATAACAACAACAACAACAGTAATAATAAACACTCCCAGGCCGGTTGGTGGTATGGTAATTAAGGTGACTAGACCACACATGACCAACTGCATGGTTTGTGTCCCAGACCTAGAGCCTTGATAAAACATGCCAGGCACATGTGTATGCATACCCAAAATCCAGAGAGGAGACTGGAGAAGGAAGTGCATCGTGGCCATCCCTCCGGGGGTTATTTCTCACTTTCCCTCTCTCTCTCTCTCTCTCTCTCTCTCTCTCTCTCTCTCTGTCTCTCTCCAGCAAGTGTATGTGCCCCACAGTAAATTAAAATGAAAATAAATAAGTAGACAAATAAACTTCCAAAACACTCCCTCTGTGCAAGGTGCCATTCTAAGCACTTTACTTCTGACAACTCATTTAAACCTCAACAACAGCCTATAAAGTACTAATAGGTACCATGACAAGAATCCCCCTTTCACAAACGGGACATTGAGGCTCAAAGAGGTGAAGGTGTTTAGTCAAAGTGACCTAGATGTCAAGCTGGGGTCAACGAGAAGCAGGGATCCATCCTGGCCTCTGCGGGGGTCTTCCACAGACAGCCTGGCCCAGTCCCCCATGTGAGGAACCAAGAACAGCCAGCCCCATTTCCTGCCACCCAGCACCCTATGCTTCCTGTTGTTGCCCACACTGCGCTCTTACTCATGGGGAACCCCCTCCCCCCACAGCACACCCTCTCTCAGGGGGAAGTGGAGGCCTCCTCACCTCCTCCCATACTGCAGGCTGTGCCGTTAGCACCGCTGGGCCCCACCCTCCAGGAGAGGTGGGCCTCCCCCTCTGGTTTCCGGCTGCCAGGCAGTTTTCGGTCTAGGCCCCACTGTGGCTGACCTGCATAATGGCAGGGAGGCGGCCTGGTGTGGGATGGAGGTCTGGGGGCACCTCAGGAATGTCTGTCAGTGACCTTGGTGCTCTTAGCAAGGGAGGTGCAGGAAGAGGAGAGGCAGGTCTGGGCTCCTTCACCTAGGAGGGCCTCAAGGTAGAGACAACCCAATCAACTCCAACATCGTCCCCTCGCTCTCAACCGAGCGCATTTATCAAGCGCCTGCTCTGAGCCACGCATGGTGCTAAGGCTGTTCAATGCCCCCATAGTCCTAGGGGCTGACATATGCCATTGGCTTTCTCTTTTTACACATGAGGAAAACTGATGCTCAGAGAGGTTAAGTAACTCACCCAAGGTCACATAGGTAGTAAGTGGCAAAGACAAAACCAGCCCCCTAAACCCCATGACCCCAAAGCCTGGGGATCTACTCTTTCCTCTGAGTAACCCCTGACCCTCCAAGTCACTGTCCAGGGCTCTAAGTTCCCAGGAAAAGTGCAGAGGTGGCCCTGAGAGCAGCCCCACCTGCTCTTGCCCATCTCACCCAGCTCTTTGCCAACCGCCCAGATGTCACTGTGAATCATGTCCACCACATCCCTGGTTTCCAGGGTTAGCAGTGCCAGGCCTGTCTGCTGGGAATGTCACCCCAGAGCCTCCGCCCAGTCCAATATCTGACCACATGGCCCCCAGCCCTTTGAGACATTGTGTGTTTGGACAACCCAGAGGTGGTAGCACAGGGCCTGAGAGACCCCACAGCCTCACGCCCATAAACAGCATCCGGCCCTCAGAGAGGGAGCGGGCCGGGAAGGCAGCACCTTCGCTGCAAGGCACGCACACAGTAGAGACATCCACCCCTGCTCTTCCCCACCAGCCCTAGAAGGGAAGGGGCGCTGCCTAAAGCGGGTCTCCCCAGGCCCACGTCCTGCTTGGGACTGCCCTGACCACCCCGCACAGTCCAGCCAGGGGCCTATGTCCCTGGGCATAAACTGAGAGCACCCTGGGGCCAGGCCCCCTCTGGCAGGCCCCAAAAGGGTGCCTTGCCACCCCATCCCTGTCCCCGCATGCCCCAAGGGGAAGGTGTGGAAGAGCTGGTAGATGCCCAGCTTTGGGCACGGGCGTAGGAGAGCGAGCGCTCAAAGCCTGGCTGGCTGGTGCTCCCACCATCGCAGCAGGCCCATGGAACCAGGCAGCCATCACTTCTCTGCTGTTGCTAAGGCAGCAGCCAGAAACCCTGGCTCAACCTGCTCTCTCTCCCCACCCCCGTTTTAAGCTGGGGCACCCCTCTCTCTACAGCTGTCTTAGAAAGGTGACCCTACCACCTCCTACCTTTACATGGGAGAAAGGCTCCCTGCAGCTCTTGTTTGGCTGTGGGCCTTGGGGGGCACCCCTCATTCATAAGAGGGGTCCCAGAACCAGGAATGAAGGAGGACTTTCAGGATCCTACTCTCCAAAAGGCCAAATGTAAGTAAAAAGAAGCTTCTCCTGGATACCCTGTGACTAGACTCTCAAGGAGAGGGCTATGCCAATCCCATCAAGTTGGGGCTGCCTGGAGGAGGAGGCCCATCCACCTCAGCTATCTATGGTTCCTATCATAGACATGGACTGAAGACTGGACTCGGCCATGGGGGCAGCAGGAGTCAGATGGTCCTGGGTAGCCTCAGGTCGAGGTCCTGCTGTCACCCAAGGAGCAGGGTTCACATCCCTGCTGGTGGAGAGGAAGAGGAGCCAGATTTATGGCCACCTTAGGTTGGCTACATCCTGCCCATAACAGTGCGAGAGACGGGCCGACCCAGGAAGAGTATGAACACACCAAGGTGCCTGGGGACGAAGTGGGGGTGAACCGCAGCGGGCACTGTTGTCCTGGATCACCAGTCTCCACCTCTTCCTCTAAGACCCAACTCTGGGCCTCCCTTCCACAGCCTGGACTTAGGGGGCTCAGGGCATTTAGTGGCGCCTTAGCCGATCGGTTACAGCCACAAATCCACGCAGGGCAGTGGAGTCCTGAGTGCAGCTCGGAACCTCGCCACTGGGCTTCCAGACTGTCGCCAGTCTGGATCGCTCACCAGCTCCTCCCAGTGACGGTGAGGCACAGAGAGCAGATGGGACCTGGCCTCATCCCAGGAGCCCCCACCCCTCTGTAGACACACCTGGGTCAAGGACAGACCCCAAAATCTCCCAGATCAGGCTGGTGGAAGGGCAGGGACCCACCACCACTCAGGATCCCCAGATGGCCTCCAGGGACTCTGTCTCCTCATTCTCCCCCTCCCCCACCTGCTGGCTCAGCTCAGCTTTGCCAAGTCCTGTTTTGGGGATGGGGGAGCAGACACAGGGGAAAAGATGAGGAAGTCAGGGGCCAGCCTGGTGTGAGGCTCCCCTCAGAGGCCCCCTGCTCCCCCCCCCCCCGCCCACATCAAGCCAGGTGCCTTCACATCACGTGAACCCCATAGCTCCTCCAGCCCCTCCTAGCCTTCTGTTGGGAGGGGACAGTAGCCAAGATTTTCAGGAACTATTAAGAGACTGCATCTTGGGCTCATGCAGAGGTTCTAGCAGGTATGGCTAAGGACCGGCCAAGGGAAGGGAAATGATGTCAAGGAGGGGGTATTGAGCCAGCATGGCTCTGCCGCCTTCACCCTCAGCCTGCACCCTCAGCCCTGCAGTGTCACTCTCCAACAAGGGAAGGCTGACAGCTGACAGGCCACCGGGCAATTAGTGAAAGAAAGGAGCAGGAGATAGGGCTGAAGTGGGGAGGGGGAAGTGAGAGTGAGGGGCCCTCTTTCTCCCTACTTCTGCCTCCCAAGGATCTTGGGAACCCTTGACTGCCTAGATCTCCCACACCACCAAATCCATGTTGAGGGCTCCTGGGCTCACCCTGAACTGAGGGCTGCGACCTGAATGGCCTAGTCCACAGGCACCCCTAACTCCCCAGGCTGTGTGCTGGGTAGGGAAGGCTTCTAGACTTTTGCTCCACCCTAAGCTAGAGTCACCAACCCCTGCTGAAGCCACCCTCCCAGCCTTGCTGCTTTCAATGGTTAGGAGGGGGTGCCCAATATGAGGACCCCACAGGCAACCTGTCCCCAACATATGGGGATGAGAAACACAGACACCCCCTTTGAAGGCTCCATCTGCCGACCCCACTCCCTACAGCCTAGGCACTGAACAAATGAGGACCAAGCCCCCAGCAGGTCTTCAACTCCCAGGAGGTTCAACTGTAACCTCTTCCATCTTTGACACGGAGACCCAGAAGGGCGGATGCTCCAGATCTGCATCCACTAGCTGGGCCTGCAGGCCGTGGGGGAAAGGGTGCCCCAGAGTCCCCATGCACCCTCGGCTCCCAACTTCCCCACAAGACATTTTCATCTAAGACCTTTAGACCCATGAGCGCGTTTGCAGGACGGGGGTGTCTTAAGGAGGGAGATCAGACGATTGCAGAAGAAAGTTTTGGGGCGAGAGTGCTAAGTCACTCAGAAGGAAGCCACTGTCACTCCCACCCCCTGGAGGGGCCAGCCTCTGGGCCGGGATCTCCAAGCGGCACCTGAGCCCCCGGGGGCGGGGACGCGTGCCAGGCCCTCTGCGAGAGCCGGGCCACACTTACCAGGACCCGGTTAAATCTCTCCTCCAGTTCCCCGGCCTCGGGCATAGGCTGCTTTGGGGCCGCGGGCTGCTTGGGGGGCGACGCAGCGGGGCCCGCGGGCTGCTCGGCACTGCCGGCCGCGTTGCCCATAGTGGTCCCCACCCAGCCGGCCAGGCGCCTCCAGCCTCGGAAATCCAGCTTTCCGGGGGATGGGGACGGGGCTCCGGGTCCGGAGGGCGAGGGGGCAGCAGCTGGCGGCGGCGGCCGGGAGCTCGGCGGCGAAGGGCGCTCGGCTCAGCTGCGCGCGGGGGCCGGGGCGCGGCGTCCCATCGGGGCGGCCCGGTCCGAGGGAGCCGGGCGGCGAGCTGCAGGATGGGGGAGGAAGTCAGGCTGCAGGCCGCCGGGGCCAGAGGGCTGGGCCGGGGGCAGGAAGCTGCGGCGCGGGCTCCCCCCTCGGCGATTTTCGAACTTCTGCTGTCGCTCCCGGTGCGCGCAAACCGCAGTTAGCAGCCGCCGCTGCGCACCCAGCCCCAGGGGGGCGGGCTGGAGGGAGGGGGCGGGCGGCGGGCACCGGCCTGGGGTCCACCGCAGCCATGGCGCGGCGAGGAGGGGGCTGCCGACCCGCTTCACCTGCCGCAGAGGAGGCGGCCGGCGCCGCTTCACCTGCCGGAGCGGGCGGCTACAGAGGCGAGGCCGAGGCAGCAGCGCGCTCGGCGCCTCCGGGTCCTAGAACCGTACCGTCGCGCTTCTCCCGAGCCGGAGCCGGAGATTGCAGGGTCTGGGTGAAGGGTGTCATGACCAGGGTCGCAGAGGGGGCAAACTCGAGAGTGGAGGATTGATAGCCACTGCGAGCACCGCTTGGAGACTCATATTGACACGGCGTTGAGGAGGCAACTGCTGCGTCCCCCTCTCGGGTCCCCAATTGAGAAGGTGGGAACCCCCTTCCAGGGCCCCCACCTCTTGTTTCCCTCCTCCTCTGTTTAGCACAGAGACTAGCTGAGGACCAGAGGGAACCATCTGTGAACAATAACCCCAAAATAGGGCGGGGGGGCGTGGACCCAGGCCAGGGGAGTCCCCCCTGCACCTGCCTTGTCTTGACCACTTGCGTGTCTGTGCCAGCATCCCCAGTGGTTTTAGAATGGGGGCGCCTATGGAAAAGGGCAGGCTGGAGACCACCAGGTGGGTCCCAAAGAGAAGCATGGGTAAGGAGCTCAGGATGGAAACCAGCGGGGGAACCAGCAGTTAGCGTAATGGCTATGTCGCTGGACTCCCACGTAGTTGACCGCGGTTCGCGTCTCGGACCCGGTGGCTTACAACTCACGCCGGGCGCGTGTGCGTGCGTGCCCAAGATCCCGAGAGGAGAATGGAGGAGAAGGGATTGCGGCGTGACCATCCCCCCTGGGGGGTGATTTCTCGCTTTCTGTCTCTATGTCTCTCTCTGTCTGTCTGGCGAGCGCCCGCGCCCTATAGCGAAAAACCTCTCCAAAAAAAAAAAAAAGAAAAAAGAAAAAAAAAAAAAAAAGGATGGAAACCAGCGGCAAGGCTGAGAAAGAAGCCGGCACCGCAGAGAGGGAAAATCTTGATCTATCCGCACCAGAACCTGGGTGACCGCCTGCCTTGGAGAATAGTAGTATCTGGTGTCTGCTAATTACAGGAATCCTGCCAGCTCTTCTTTCATTCATCCTGACAGTGACCAGAGAAGGTAGGAATTGATAACCTCATTTCAGAGCTGGGGAGATTGAGGCTCAGTGTGATCGTAAGTGACTTGTCCAAAGGCACAGCTAATAAAGGACAGAAACAGCGCTCGTCTCTGTTCATTTCCAAAACCTACACTGCCATGGAGTTGCTGTCCTGTCCTCCCAAGTGGGGAAGTATGGGAGGGTCAACCCTCAGGGCTGGGGTCGCAACCTCCAGCCTGAATTTGAAACTCTTTTAGTTGCTCCTCTCATCCCTGTTTAATTTCCAGGGATCCCCAATTGGCTCCTCCCTACTGGACCAGAGCATGGAGGAGGAGGGCCATTGAATGAGGTCTGGGTTTTCTCTAGGCCAGGCCAGGAGCCCCCAAGTGTCCCCTTCTTACAGAGCTTCCTCCTCCTTCTGCCCTCAGATTCAGAACCAATGCCAAGAGTTTAAGCAAGACTGGGAAGTTAACTATCTGATCTTAAGGAAGACACTAGGATGAGTGGGCCTTTCCCCTGCAGGCTGATCTGATTTAAGCCTTTCTTTGACCAAGGTCACCAGGTCACTGGGAGTTTCGTGCCCTGGCCAGGGACCTCCACAGTGAGTCAAAGCAGGGTTCTCCTTGGGCACACAGGGAAAGGGAGCCCTTCCTTGCTCATGGGGTGTCCTCAGCCTGGAGTATACTAGAGCCTTGCCCTTGTGTCCTTGCCCTTGAAATTAACTGATCTCTTTTTTTAAAAAATTTTTTTTAATTTAGTTCCTTACCCCTCCATGGCTGACTCTTTCAAGTCAACAACAAACCTTTACTTAACACTAGCTGTGTGCCCAGCACTGTGCTCAGTCCTGGGGATTCTGGGCAGATGAGAAGAGTCCTCGTCCTTGAGCCGTTCGCAGCCTGGCAAGGGACAGACTCTAAACACCCAGGAGAGTGGCTGCCTCCAGTCAGCTTTGGGACCAGGTGTTCGAGCTTCCTCTTGCCCATGGCTACTTCTTTGAGGGGGATGAGGAGGGCAGGAGTGTGCCCTGCAGCTGAAATGCAAGCCAGGAGGGGAGCCTCTAATGCAGGAGTGGGCAACCTGTGTTCTCAATTTCTGGGGCCCTCAAGCCATTGCCTGTTACTCTCCACCCAAGTCCTGGTGGAAATAAGGCTAGGCTAAGCAGGCCCTTCTGGGCAGAAAATTATCATGCTGGCAGGCCGACTTGATCTCTCTTTGCTGACCGGAACTGAGAGTTACAAAAAAGAAAAGTAGAGCCAGCAGGTGACATGGAGGTTAAGGTGCTGGATCCCACATGGCCGATTACAAAGTTTGAATCCCAGACCCAGCAACTTGAAAATCACACCGGGAGTGTGTGTGTGTGTGTGTGTGTGTGTGTGTGTGAGCGAGCCCAAAATCCTGAAAGGAGAATGGATTGCGGCATGGCTATCTTCTCTTCTCTTCTCTGGAGGTGTGACTTCCTTCTTTCTCTCTCTGACTCTCTTCTCCAGCTCTTAGTCTTTCTGGCGAGCATACATGCCCTGTGGAAAACTAAAAAAATAAAATAAAAAAGAAAGAAAAGAAGAAGCCATGAACTGTAATCAATTACCTAATAAATTTGATGGGCTTGGCAGGAAGTATCTTTCCACAGAGGAGGAAATCCTAGAAGGGAGGCTTGGTGGTTAAGTTGGGGACCAAACTTTGGTAGGTCTGTGCTTCCCCCTGCTGGGCACAGGCAGTATGACAGCCAAGACAGGACCAGGCCTCCAGCGGTGATGGATGAAATCACAGCAGAGGTGACATTTCTGACTGTTGTCACCTTGTCAGATCCAGTAGAGAGATTGTGCAGTTCCTGGGGACACCCAGTGCTCAGGAGGTCTTGCAGATTTCCCCAGGAATCTCCTGCCTCCCTTCCTCCTCACCATTACTCAGTAGGTTCCTCTTTAAAAAGAGGAAAAGGGTGGGGCCAATATTTGGTGTGGTGGTTAAGGCACTGGACTCCCACATGACTGATGGTGGATCGAGTCTCAGACCCTGTGGCTTGAAAATCATGCCATGCGCATGCGCGTGAGTGTGTGCATGCCCAAAGTCCTGAGAGGATATTGGAGAACAAAGGATTACAATATGGCCAGTCCCCCAGAGGGTGAGTTCTCACTTTTCCTCTCTCTGTCTCTGTCTCTCTCCAGCACACACACCCTATGGCAAAAATCTTAAAAAAAAAAAAAAAAAAAGCATAGCAGTTACATCGCTGGACTCCTAGATGGCCAACAGCAGTTCGAGTCCCAGACCCAGTGGCTTGAAATTCATGCCAGTCTTGTGTACATGCATGCCCAAGATCACAGGAGGAGAATGGAGATGAAGGGATTGCAGTATGGCCATCCCCCTGGGTGGTGATTTCTCACTTTCCCTCTCACTGTCTCTCCCCCCCCCCCCAGTAAACACACATGCCTTAAGGCCAAAACCTCTAAATTTTTTTAAATAAAAAAATGAGGAAAAAGTAATACATATACAGCCTTAAAAAGAAAAACAAAGTACCTGTGTAAAGAAAATCAAGTCTTATGTCAATTTGCCTCCCTGTCTCCCATTCCCTCTCCAAAGACAACCACTTTTTTTTTTTTTTTTTCCAAATAGATTTTTGCCATTGGGCATTCACCAGAGAGAGACAGAGAGAGGGAAAGTGAGAAATCACTCCCAGGAGAGTGGGCATGCACACACGTGTGCCCAGCATGACTTTCAAGTTGCCAAGTCTGGGATTCAAACTGCAGCTGGCCATGTGGGAGCGCAGCTCCTTAACTGCTATGCCACCTGCTGCCCCCATATCTGTCTGTCTTAACCAGCTCTACCAACCTAGCCAGGAGGGGAAAATGTAGTCATTCCCTTCAGAGCCCTAAAGCTCACACAAATTAAGGCAGACAAAGCCCTGTCCAACCAGCCACCAAATGGAACGGGCTCACGAATGTCCAGAGCATCCAGGCTGAGAGGAGAGGAGGGGCTGGGGGGGCACACTTAGAACCCCCAGGCTCTTTCTTGGTGCTAGGGGTCACCTGCAGGAGAGAGCAGAAACTGGCACCTGGTATGCAGAGTCTACTGCCTGCTGACCGAAGGAACATTTATGGAAGCCCTGCTGGACACCAGGCGTCGTGCCTGTGGACGGGTCTCCTTGAGTTTGATCCTCGTGGTGTGGTACTCGGGATGGGGTTATTAGCCCCATTATTTATAGATGAGGAGACCGGGGCTCAGAGGGCTTAGCGGACTTGTCCAAGGTCGAGAAAATGACAGTGCAGAGCCAAGAATGTGTGTCTTGGGGCCCAGCTCTCTCTACTGCTTCCTCTGTGTTGGGGACAGCCAGTTGTCAAAGGCGTCCCTCCTGGAGCAGACCACCCAGAGGCCACTGTGACAGATGACAAGAGCAAAGCAAGGCCTTGGGCCGGCAGTGAACCTCTTGACTCATGCCTCAGTAACTCAAGACTTGTGGTCAGCCAGCCATATGCCAGGCACCAGGGCCACAGAGAAGAGACCCAGGCCTGCCCAGCCCAGCAAGAGGAGTATGAGGGGAGGTCTGTGTGCCACAGAGGCCACTGAGGCAGAAGCGCTAAGCCCAGACCTTTGCCCAGTGCAAGAAGTCAATTGAAGCCCATGTATAATTCACTGAAACGTTTTAAGAATTATAAATCTATAAATCGGGACCAGCAGTTGGCGTAATGGCTATGTCACTGGACTGCCATGTAGTCAACCATGGTTTGAGTCCCAGACCCGGTGGCTTAAACTCACGCGGGCGCATGTGCATGTGTGCCCAAGTTCCCGAGAGGAGAATAGAGGAGAAGGGATTGCGGCGTGGCCATCCCCCCTGGGGGGCGATTTCTCACTTTCTGTCCCTCTGTCTCTCTGTGTCTTTCTGGCGAGCGCATGCGCCCTATAGCATGGAGATTAAGGCACAGGATTCTACATGTTCAACTATATTGTTCAAGTCCCCCACCCAGTAGCTCAAAAATTACGCCAGGCCCATGAGGAGAATGGAGAAGGGATAGCAGTATAGCCGTCCCCTCAGGGGGTGATTTCTCACTTTCACTCTCTCTGTCTCTCCCTGGCTAGCACACGACCCCCATAGCAAAACTGAATAAAATAAAATAAAGTTATAAATCAAGCCAGCACATATAAATAAAATGGATTCTGTCCTCCTACCTTGGCAAATATACCTTCAAGAGGACCGGGAGGGGCCAGTAGGTGGTATGGTGGTTAAAGTGCTGGATTCTAACATGGCTGACCAGGGTTCGAGTTCCAGACCTTGTGGTTTGCTTTCTCACTTTCCCTCTCTGCCTGTTACTATCTCTCGCTGGTAAGCACACATGCCCTACTGCAAGTTTTAAAATGATAATAAAAACACATAAATTAAATCATTAAAAAAAAAAAAAGGTTCTGGAAAGCCAGGTTCAAATCACAGCTCTGCACTGGAACATGACAGTTCAAAGAGGGCCCCTCTTCCATCTCCAGCTCTTCCTGAATTATCAGACACATACACACACAAACACAAACACACACATGTGTGTAGAGGCCCCACTCACACTACACAAACAGTGCCCTTAACCACCCGCATGCCCAGGGCTATACGTGCTGGCTAGATACAGACAAGAAGGGATGAAGCCTGTGACTGCTATGACTGGAGAAAGGGGTGAGGGACTACAGGGGGAGGAGAGTGTCTAATAGGATCCTCAGTCCCCAAGGTCCTGGAGCACATAGGATGTGAGACTTGAGCCTGGTGGCCAGTGGGGTCAGGTGTGGCAGAAGGGACATGCACAGCTAGACACCTGGGGAAGAGAAGGAAGAATTGAAGACCAGTCGGGAAATCCTTTTTAATGACAGACCAGGCAAGAGAGGCGGAGGGAAGGATGGAGACAGCTTTTGGAGGGAAGACAAGACTTTGATGTTGGGGTAAAGCTAGCCCAGGTATGAGTACAGGTGATGGCAAGCTGGTGGGTCGCAGCAAGGACAAGGGCTGGAGAGAAGCAGACAGCTCCACTTGGGTGCAGGGATTCTGCAGGGCATCCCCGGGTAGGGAGGAGGGTGGGACTCATGGCTGCCCTGGAGGGTGTTGAAGAAGAGAGGGGACGCTGAAGCCACTGGAAGCCTGGGCTGTCCCAGGGGACGGACCAACCAAGAGACCCATCTGAGGACAGGAACTGGGAGAATGTCTCCACGGCCCACACAAGGAAGCAAGGACCTACAGAATTTCCCCACAGCTACCTCCTGCAAGGCCACAGCTGGCTGGCCTCTGGGTCTCCAGGAGCACCCAGCAGTCGTCGGCAGGCATTCTGTCACTTGTAGAGAAGGGGGATGAGCAGAGTTGGGGATGCCAAGCCTGGCTGTGGGAGGTTTCAGGGAAAAGGGCGGGGCAGCTGAGTCCCATGCCCTGAGACATTGCCAAGGGGGTGAGGACTATGAAGGCAATTGCATTGGGTGATTAGAGTGTCCCTAGCGGCCTACGAGAAGAATGATTTCAACAACAGCTGCTGGATTGCGCCGGCCACATTGATAGCGTGAGGGAAAGAAGGGTAGAAGGTGTGGGGCAGAGCCTGAGCCGGCCCTTGGCAGAGAAAGCACTTGTTAATTAATATTAATGGTGTCTTTTTTCTTTTTAGTTTGTTATAGGGCACGTGTGCTCAGCAGAAAGAGAGGGAAAGTAAGAAATCAACCTGCAGGGGGATGGCCTCGCCAAATCCCTTCTCTTCCATTCTCTAGGGACTTCGGGTATACACACACATACACCTGGCATGATTTTCAAGCTGCTAGGTCCAGGACTAGAACTGTGCACTTGACAATGTGGGCGGAATCCAGCTGCCTTAATCCCCATGCCACAGCTGGCCCCAAATGGTGTCATTCTTTTCTTTTTAGAGAGAGATTTTTGCCATAGAGCATGTGTGTTCACCAGAGGGACAGAAACAGAAAGCGAGAAATCACTCCCCCGGGGGGATGGCCATGCCGCAATCCCTTCTCCTCCGTTCTCCTCTCGGGATCTCGGGCACGCACGCACACGCACCTGGCATGAGTTTTAAGCCACCGGGTCGGGGACTCAAACCGCAGTCGACTGCATGGGAGTCAAGCGCCACAGCCATTACGCCAACTGCTGGTCCCAAAAAATCTGACTTTTTTAAAAAAGAATTGTTTATTTGGGGCCAGCAGGTGGCATGGTGGTTGAGAGTGCTAGACTCCCACATGGGCAACCACGGTTCGAGTCCTGGGTCTGGCAGCTTGCTTTCTCACTTTCTTTCTCTCTCTCTCTCTCCCTCTCTGGTCAAATTAAAATAAATAAGTAAATAATAAATAAATAAAGTTAAATAGAATAATTTTTTTTTTCGTGGAGAGGTTTTTAGCCATAGGGCGCGTGCGCTTGCCAGATAGAGAGAGACAGAGAGACAAAAAGTGAGAAATCACCCCCCAGAGAGATGGCCATGCCACAATCCCTTCTCCTCCTTTCTCCTCTCGGGATCTTGGGCATGCACGCACACGCGCCCGGCGTGAGTTTTAAGCCACCGGGTCTGGGACGTGAACCACGGTCGACTACATGGGAGTCCAGCGACATAGCCATTACGCTAACTGCTGGTCCCTAAATAGAATAATTCTTTTTTAAAAAAATTATTTATTTAATTTTTTAATTATTATTATTACTTTTAAATTTGTGCTCAGCAGAGAGAGAGGGAAAGAGAGAAAAGGAAAGTGAGAAACAAAGACACCAGGTCTCTTACTATGGTCAGCCAGAGCCTTAACCACCATTCCACCTGCTTTCCCAAATCTACTTTTCTTTTTAAAATGTTTAATAATTATTCATTTAATTTTTTAATTATTATTATTTAATTTGCTATACTCTCACCAGAGAGAGAGACAGAATGAGAGGAAAGTGAGAAAGCAAGCCATCAGGTCTGGGACTCAAACTGTGGTTGGCCATGTGGCAGTCCAGTACCTTAACCACCATGCCATCTGCTGGCCCCAAATCTGATTTTTTTTGACAGATAATTTGAGAGTTAATCCTCAAAGATCCAGGAGTTCCATGAACCCCTTAAGGTGGAGAATCCCACCCAAAGAATATAATATTATTTGTATTCCCACCAAGGATGCATGGCCTGAGTCTATGCTTAAGAAAATAACACATGGGCCCAGCAGGTGGCATGGTGGTTAAGGCACTAGACTCCCACATGGCTGACCGCAGTTTGAGTCCTGGACTTGGCAGCTTGAAACTCATGCCAGGAACATGTGTGTACATGCCCAAAATCCCAAGAAGAGAACGGAGGACAAGAGGTTACAGTGTGGCAGTCCCCTCTAGGGGGTGATCTCTCACTCTCTCTCTCTCTCTCTCTCTCTCTCTCTCTCTCTGGCTACTGCGCATGCCCTATAGCAAAAACCTAAAAAAAGGGAAGGAAGGAAAGAAAAAAGGAAGGATGAGAGAAAGAAAGAGAAAGAAAATACCACACACAAACCCCAAATGAGGAACATTTCATTTAACAGAAAAAGCAGGGTGGGGTCTCTACTCTGAAAAAAAATGTCATGGAAGATAAAAGATAAGAAATTGCTCCAGATTAAGGAAGCTGAAAGAGACATGACAATTGAATGTAATGTGGATCCTGGTCTGAATCCTGTACTAAAGAGAAAATCTGAACAGGTCCTTACTGAATTAGTTGAAAACCTGGAGTATGGGCAGTAGGTACATGAGAGTATTCTCTCACTGGCCCGTGCCATGGTGATTAGGGAGCTAGATCCCACGTGACTGACCACGGGGTTCCTGAATTCGGAACCGGTTTGGGAAACGCTCCGGCCCATGTTCGAGCCCAGAGTCCTGGCAGGGTGGAGAAATGAAGTCAGAAGGGCTTGCGGCGTGGCCATACTCCATTGGGGTGCGTTCTCCCTCTCCTGCCACGTCTCTGTGCTTCTCTCGGCAAGCACACACTCTCTGGCAGGTTTTAAATAAAAGTATACCAGTTAAATTTCCCAAAGTCAAAAAGTCTACTCTGATTGAGCAAGAACATGCCTTGTTCTTAAGAAATACACTCTGAAGCACTTACGGGTAAAAAGGGCATGACAGCTGCCACTTACTCTCATCTCACCCACACACACATATTATTACAAGCTGTAGTTTTGCTATGGGGTGCATGTGCTCACCCAACACAGAGGGAGAGAGAAAATAAGAAATCACTCTCCCAGGGATGATGGTCATGTCATGGCATAATCCCTTTTCTTCCATTCTCCTTTTAAGATTTTGGACATGCAAGGACCAGCAGTTGGCGTAATGGCTATGTTGTTGGACTCCCATGTAATCAACTGCGGTTTGAGTCCAGGACCCGGTGGCTTAAACTCATGCTGGCCATGTGTGCGTGTATACCCAAGATCCTGAGAGGAGAATGGAGAAGAAGGGATTGTGGCATGGCCATCCCCCCTAGGGGGTGATTTCTCATTTTCTGTCTGTCTTTCTGGCGAGCGCACACATCCTGTAGCAAAAAAAACTCAAAAAAAAAAAAAAAAAGATTTTGGACATGCACACATATGCGCCCAGTGTAGTGTTCAAGCCACTGGGTCTGAGACTTGAGCCATGAGGTTGGCTGTGTAGGATCCAGCTGCCTTAACCTCCGCAAACCTCTGCTAGCCCTATGTGTGTGTGTGTGTGTGTGTGTGTGTGTATACATATATATGTATATTTTTATAGAATTATTTTATTTAACTCTTATTTATTGATTAATTAATTTATGTAAATTTGACCAGAGAGGGACAGAGTGAGAGAGAGAAAGAAAGAGAGGGAAAGTGAGAAAGCAAGCTGCCAGGTCCAGGACTCAAATCACAGTTGACCATGTGGGAGTCCAACACCCTTAACCACCATGCCACCTGCCAGTCCCACCTAGTGTATATTTTTTCAAATAATTATTTATTTAATTTTACATTTTATTTACGTCTTTATTTATTTAATTTTGCTAAGACACATGTGCTAACCGAAGAGAGACAGAGAGAGGGTAAGTGAGAAAGCAAGCTGCCAAGTCCAAACTTTAGTTGGCCATGTGGAAGTCCAGTGCTTTGACCACCACAGCACTTGCTGATATATTTTTAATATACATCTAAATTTTTTATATATAAAAATATTTATATGAGTATATATTATAGATATGACATATATAATATATATAAGGGATATAGTGTGTATATATATATATATATATATATTTCAAAAAGTTCGTGGAAAATGGAATAAAAGTACAAGTTTATTTCGATACAAAAAAGATTGAAATCCCTGCATAGTTTTGTTGTTTTGTTTTGTTTTGTTTTGTTTTGAGAGCTTTTTTTGCTATAGGACATGTGCACTCACCAGAAAGACAGAAAGCAAGAAATCACCCTCCAGGGGAGAGGGCCACACTGCAATCCCTTCTCCATTCTCCTCTCAGGATCTTGGGCATGCAAGCACACGTGCCTGGTGTGAGTTTAAGCCACTGGGTCCAGGACTCAACCCACGATCAACTACATGTGAGTCCAGCGACATAGCCATTACGCCAACTGCTAGTCCCAAATAATATTCACTTTCAATGAACTTTCTTTTTTAAAAAAATTTTGCTGTAGGATGTGTGTGCTCACCTGGAGAGAGACAGAGAGAGGGAAAGTGAAAAATCACACACATACACACCCAAGGGGAAATGGCCACCCCACAATCCCTTTTCCTCCATTCTCCTCTTGGAATCTTGGGCAAACACCCACATGCACTTGGCAGGCTTTTCAAGCCTTCAGGTCTGGGACTTGAACCACAGAGTCAGCTATGTGTGACCCAGTCGCTTTCACCACCGTCACTAACGAGCTTCAATGAAGTTTTTGAAGACCTCTTCTGTGTATAGAGAAAGCAAAGGGCTAAATTTTAGTAACTGGTGAATCCGGCTACGGTATACATGGAGGATCTTTGTTTTGTTGAAGCTCTTCTGTAAGCTTGAAATTATTCCCAAATAAAATTATTTAAAAAGAACTACCCAAACCAGAAGCCTCCTAATGGTAAGACCTTTGTCCTCTTCTTAACTCCCCGGCGCTGGCTATGAGCTAACCCTGGACGGATCCACAGTCGGTGTCTTTGGTAAAGGGAGAACTAGGGGCGCAGGTGGCGACTGGAAGAGCAGAGGCTCACCGCCTCGGGACATTCCTTGGCCAGCGACATTTTCTGGTCTGACAGCTGGGGAGGCCACGGACACAGGCCAGGAGTGACGCACCAGCGGGGCTCCCAGGGCGGAGGGGAAGCCCCGCCCCGCAGGGAGGGCCTCTGCCAGCAGGTGCCGCTGTTGAGCCAGCTCTGGCAGAGCCTGGCTGAGGCCCAGCCGGACCGGAGCTGGTCAGCCCAGGAGTTTTCTTCCAGAACCCAGCCCACCAGAGTCTGGGAGTAGCCTCGCTCATCCTGGCCTCTGGCTCCCAGGCCCTCGGCTTCCTCGCACCCCCGCCCCCACCACGGGTGCCCCCAGGATGATGCCAGGTGGAGGAGGGGAGGAAGGCTTCAATCCTTGGCCCCAGAGTCTTAAGTAGGAATCAATCCTCCCCTGTCCTCCGCCATCTCCCTCTCTCCCTCCTCCTCTTCCTCCTCCCCACGTCCCCTCCCCCACTGCTCCTTTCCCTTTCCTCCTCTGGCTCCTCCTCCTGCTCCTCCTCTCCATCCAGCTTTCAAAATAAACACACACCTCCTCAGCATATCCTCATGCCGGCCTGGGCCTTACTCTGAGAGTTCTGGATCCCAGACAACAGTTCCTTCTCCTGGGTCCAGCGATCAGAGTAGAGACCGGGAAGGGGAAGCAGGGAGCTGGCGGCTGGGAATGTTGACAAAGCCCTGTCATACTCTTTCCTCCCTAGGTAGTGTGGGGCGGGGGTGTGACGGTCCTGCCTGGGATCATGGAGCTAGTAGCTCTTTATCCCCGGC
The DNA here is from genome assembly GCA_026018925.1 of Tupaia tana. NCBI lineage: Eukaryota > Metazoa > Chordata > Mammalia > Scandentia > Tupaiidae > Tupaia > Tupaia tana. The sequence goes on along the minus strand of JAKSZU010000011.1, from coordinate 51,613,505 downwards.
TGTCACCTTGCCTACCCAGATTCAAGAGCAAGGGGTCTACAGAGGTCAGGTTGTCCCTCCCCTGGCTTGGGAAAGGACCACAGCCGAGTGACCGTCTCTGCTCCTGCACGGGTTCGCTGACTCCTTCCACAGCCTTTCCTGAGCGCCACCTCTGTGCAAGGTACCGGGAGCTGTACCTAGTGCAAGCATGTACCTCAAACCCTCACCAGGGCCATCAGCAACAGGCGCTGCCACTCTAAGCTGGCTTGTTTAAAGATCCAGTTCAATCAGTATTTCTCTGTGACTCCTCCCAATCCTCTGTGGGACTCACCTGTTCAGCTTTGGCACCTCATATAATATCCGGTTGCACCGGTTGTTTCACCAGCTTCTAGTGACTTGTCTTCATGGGACCCCCCAGCCCTTCCAGACTGGCCACCAGATTTCAGTGACTGGGAACAGTGACACCTAAGGGTCCCACACTAGCCCTCACTATGTGACCTTGAAGACGCTCATTAACATCTTCAGGTTTGATTTCTCATTTGTGAAGCCGAGCAAACAGCAACCCCTTCCCCTGAAGCTGCCATGAGGGTAAAACAAGAGAATGCATATAATGTGCTTAGCACAACAAACTCAGCTTAAAAAGGGAAGTCCATCCCCACTAGAATGGCTAAAATGAAAAAAACCAACAACACTAAGTGCTGACCAAGGATACGGAGAGAAGAGACTTTCCTACTCAAATAGGAGAGGTAGAAAACCATTCCTATTAAAGTTAAGTACATGTGGGCCATCAGGTGGCATGGAGGTTGAGGTGTTAGATCCCACATGGACAATTCCATGGTTCAAGTCTCAAACCTGGTGGCTTGAGAATTCCACCAGGCACATTTGCATGCATGCGCAGAATCCTGAGGAGAATGGGGAGAAGGAATTAAAGTGCAGCCATCCCCCCGAGGATGATTTCTCAATTTCACTCTCTCTCTTTGTCTCTCTTCAGTGAGTAAACATGCCCTGTAGCAAAAAATAAATAAAAACAAGAAAGTTAAGTACCTGTATACAATATAAGTCAACAGTCTCACTCCTGGATATAAACCCAAGAAGATGTTTGTACGTGTGTTCAGAAGACATGTAAAATAATCTCCATTGCAGCACTAATCATAACCCCAAACTGGAAACAACCTGAATGTCGAGTGCCGCAGAATGAAAGCATTTTAGTATATTCGGACAATGAGAGCAGCACGACCGCTACTCACAACCACAAGGGTAAATCACACAGCTGTAATGTGGAGGGGGAAAACTGAACACAAAAGAGGTACACATAGCATGTCTTTTCATCAGAGAAAGTTTCAGAACAGACAATTAGTTTATATTAGAGGTCAGGATAGAGGTTACTCTAGGGAGCAGTGACCTTTTGAAAGAGGGCTTGGAGTGTTCTGGGTCCTGATAGTGTTCTGTTTCTCTATTGGGTGCTACACAGGTGTGTTGACTGTGAAAACTCATGACGATTTAGTCACTTCTCGGCATTAATGTTATACTGCAACAAAAAGTTCACACTAGAAGGGCCAGCAGGTGGCATGGTGGTTAAAGCATTGGACATTCCCACATGGCTGACCACAGCTCAAGTCCCGGACCTAGTAGCTTGCTTTCCGACTTTCCCTCTCTTTCTCTTTCTCTGTCTTTGTCTCGCTCTCTCTCTGATCAAATAAAAAAAAATAAATGAATAAATAAAATTTAAATAAACAATTCTTAAAAAGCTAACATTCTAAACAAAAATTCACACTAGAATAAAAATGATAAATGAATTGCACCAATCATGTCTATGTAAATAAATCTGGAAGCATTTTGAGGAAAGAGCAAGTTATTCAAAGATTTTGGTAGTGTAATTCACAGAATTTTTAAAAGTTCCTTGGGGGTCGGCAGGCAGCATGGTGGTTAAGGGTGTTGGACTCCCACATGGCTGACCATGGTTTGATTGCCTGACCTGGTGGCTTGCTTTCTCACTTTCCCTCTCTCTCTCTCACTCTGTCCTTCTTTGGTCAAATTAAAATAAATAAATAAATAGTTTTTTTTTTTTAAAAAGATATAATTCTTTTTAAAAAAAAAAAAAGTTCCTGGATCAGCCCTTGACATGGTGGTTAAGGTGGCTGGATCCCACATGGCTGACTGCTCAAGGTGAGTCCTGGATCTGGTGCATATCTGCCTGCAGGCCAAAAGACCTGAAAGAGGGCAGAAATGAAGAAAGGACTGAGGTATGACCATCCCCTATGGGGGTGCTTTCTTGTTTTTCTTGTTTCTCTTTCTCCAGCAAATGCATGTGCCTCTGGCAAAATTAAAAAAAAAAAAAATACTGAAGTGCCTGACACTACATGCTGTTAAAGCATACACCCTAGGTAGTACAGATAAAAGACATGCTGAGGATAATACATACCAAACGAAGAACAAAGGTTTCGTTTTAGTGGGAGAGAGGGGTCTAAGGTATGTACAAGGGACTTCAAATGTTTTCTAGCTTGCTTGCTTGCTTTTTGTAATTTGCCAGAGTGTCCATTGGCTTGTGGGAGAGAGAGACAAAGAGGAAAAATGAAGCCCGTCCATGGGGAATGGTCACATTACAATCTCTTTTCCTCCACTTCTCCCTCCTTGCAGGATTCTGGGCGCACAGATACATGTGCCCAGCATGTTTCTCAAGCTACTGGGTCTGGGACTCGAGCCACACAGTCAGCTATATGGAATCCATCCACCTGAACCACCATTCTGCTGGCTGGCCCCTGTAGCTTTTTTTTAAAGAATAATTTTATTTAACTTTATTTATTTACTTATTTTAATTTGACCAGAGAGAGATAGAGTGAGCGAGAGAGAGAGAAAGCACGTCACCAGGCCCAGAACTTGAACCGCAGTCAGCCATGTGTGATCCAGCACCCTTAACCACTACACCACCTGCTGCTCCCCCCCTTTTTAAATCTTTCTGAAAATTGGGACCAGCAGTTAGCGTAATGGCTATGTCGCTGGACTCCCACGTAGTCGACCGCGGTTCGAGTCCCGGACCCGGCGGCTTAAACTCACGCCGGGCGCGTGTGCATGCGTGCCCAAGATCCCGAGAGGAGAATGGAGGAGAAGGGATTGCGGCGTGGCCATCCCCCCTGGGGGGTGATTTCCTGCTTTCTATCTCTCTGTCTCTCTCTGTCTGTCTGGCGAGCGCACGCGCCCTATAGCAAAAACCTCTCCAAAAAGAAAAAAAAAAAAAAATCTTTCTGAAAATTATTTATTTAATCTTGGGGCCAGCAGGTGGCATGGTGGTTAAGGAGCTGGATTCCTATGTGACTGACTGAGGTTTGAGTCCTAGATTTGGTGGCTTGCTTTCTCACTTACCCTTTCTCTCTCTCTCTCTCTCTCTCTGTCTGCCTCTCTTCAAACTAAAAAATAATAATAATAATAATAATCAAATGGAATTAAATAAATATTTGGGGAAAAAAAGATTTATTTAATTTTATTTATTATTACCACCATCTTTTAATTTAACCAGAGAGAGACACACAGAGAGGGAGAGAGAGAGAAAGTGGAAAAGCAAGCCACCAGGTCCAGGACTTGAACTACAGTCAACCATGTGGGGGTCCAGTTCCTTAACCACCATATCACTTGCTGCCCTCCCACCCCCTGTAGCTTTATTTCTTAAGCTGGGTAGTTCTGATCACAGGTGTTCATTTTATTACTCTGTATACTTTACACTTTTCAGATTGATGCATTTTGTAGTTAAAATAATTCCTCAGGAACCAGCAGTTGATGTAATGGCTATGTCGCTGGACTCCCATGTAGTCGACTGACCATGGTTCGAGTCCTAGACCCGGTGGCTTAAACTTGCACCAGGTACATATGTGAGTGCCCAAGATCCCGAGAGGAGAATGGATAAGGGATTGTGGGTGTGTCCATCCCCCCGGGGGTGATTTCTCGCTTGCTTTCTGTCTTTCTCTGTCTTTCTGGCGAGCGCACATGCCCTGTAGCAAAAAATAAAATAAAATATATAAAAAAGAACTCTTCAGTAGGACTGGCCCCATTGCCTAATGGTTAAGGGAGAAGGGAACAGGGTCCCACATGGCTGACTGAACAATTCAAATCCTGCCCCAAGTGGCTTGAAAAACACATTTGGTGTGTGTGTGTGTGTGTGTGTGTGTGTGTGTGTGTTCAAAATCTGGACGGGGGACCAGCAGTTAGCATAATGGCTATGTCGCTGGACTCCCATGTGGTCGACTGCGATTCAAGTCCCGGACCCAGTGGCTTAAACTCATGCCGGGTGCATGTGCATGCGTGCCCAAGATCGCTTTCTGTCTCTTTGTCTCTCTCTGTCTTTCTGGCAAGCACACGTGCCCTATGGCAAAAACCTCTCAAAGAAAAGAAAAAAAAATCTGGACGGGATGGGGAAATGGAGAAGAGATTGTAGTGTGACCACACCCTGTTGGGGGTGCTTTCTCCATCACCCTCTCCCTCTCTATCTGTCTGTCTTTCTCTGGCAAGGGCACACACCCTCTGGGGGAAAAAAAAAAAAAAAAAAAAAAAAAGGAGACCTCTTCAGGGAAAGAAAGAAGAGGGAAGGAAAGAGAGAGAAGAGAAAAACAGAGAAGAGAGGAAATCGTGTCCTTTTATCTCTGTCTTTCCAGCACCAGCCTCGTGTCTGGCACTTGACAAATATTGGTGAATGAAAGAGCAATCACTTGGCCAGGGTTCAATGCCTGGTCTTCCCATGCCACACCCCGAGTCCAGAGTACTTCCACCCTCTGCAAGTGGAGGGGTAGTTGGGGAAAGGCGGCCACAGTGGAGGCGCAGCCTCGCTCTGTACCTTCGATATCTGAACTGAATTCCAGATTGCTGAAGCACGGGCACAGAGAAGGAACAAAATGAATTCATTCATTGGAACTCTGCCAATTGAGGATCTGGAGGCCAAATTTTCTGTTAATCGATATTGCCAAAATCTGTTTCCTTTTTTTTCCAGTTTTGCCATAGAGCATGGGCCCTCGCTGGAAAGAGACGAGGGCAAGAAAGTGAGAAAGAACCCCCCAAGGAAGATGGCCACACCGCAATCATTTCTCCTCTCCTCCATTCTCCTCTTGGAATTTTGGACATGCGTACACACGTGCCCGGCATATTTTTCAAGTCACCAGTTTGAGACTCATACTGTGCCTTCAGTCATGTGGAAGTCAGCTGTCTTAACTACCTCGCCACCAGCTGGCCACCAAAATCTTTTAATAACTGCCTTGCTCTTTATTCAAAACGTTTAAAGATTTAACTATGCAATACAATAGCTTGATTCCTTAGTCTCTTTTGTATTGATGTATTGTCCTGTCCATGGGACAGAAGAGGGGGCTCTCTAAGCCAAGATCTGGTTCAAACTAGGTTGTGGCATAGATAAGAGCGATGCAAGAGGGGGCCGGCAGGTAGTGTGGTGGTTGGGGTGCTGGACTCCCCCATGGCTGACTGCAGTTCAAGTCCTGGACCTGGCAGCTTGCTTTCTCACTTTTCCTTTCTCTCTCTCTCTCTGTTTCTCTCTGGTCAAATTTAAAATAATAATAACAAATAAAATTAAATAATCCTCTGGGGGGGAAAAAAAGAACGCAAGAGAACAGACAGCCTTCAGCACGTGAAGTCTTTGTGCGCAGAGATGCCACTAATTGCAGATGCATTTCCTCTGTTTATTAGGCCCCGTGTGGAATGCAACCTCTGAGAATAGCACTTCTCACCACTCAAAACCCACCGAAGCATGCCCAGCCCTGAGAGGGGCTTCTAGGAATGCAAACAACGAGCTGCCTCTGCAGCAGTAAGTAGAGTTAGCTGCATAATGAGCAAGCTGAAGGGGATTCACAGGCTTTGAAGATGGTTTTTAAGGAAGAGGAGTGGGTCCTACTTCTGTGGGAGGCTGACTGTTCATCGCACTCCAGAGCTAATAGTTTAAAGGGTTGCAAATGACACTGGTGGCGGTTGAAACTGCAAGAAGCCCGTCTGTCTGGTCGTCGCTTCATCGCACGCTCATTTACACAGCAGATTTCTCAGCCTCTCTGCTGTACATTAAAGCAAGGTTTCCACTGGGCAACACAGATGAAAGCAGAGGTGCTCCTGCACTGAATGGTGATAAAATGACAATGCTCTTCACAAACATGCTCGTTCAGCCTTTCCATTCAGCCTGTCCTCCTGCCACCGTGATTGCCCACCAGGCAGGCTGAGGTCCATTAAATAATTACTCGTTCACTCATTTATCAAATTAATAATTAGTAAAAGCCCATTTGGGGATCAGCAGATGGCGTAATGGCTGCATCACTGGGACTCCCATATAGTCAACTGCTGTTTGAGTCCTGGACCCGGTGGCTTAAATTCATGCTGGGCATGTGTGCGTGTGTGCCCAAGATCCCGAGAGGAGAGTGGAGGAGAAGGGAGTGCAGCATGGCCATCCTCCCTGGGGGGTGATTTCTCACTTTCTGTCTCTGTCTCTCTCTGTCTTTCTGGCAAGCGTACACGCCCTATGGCAAAAACCTCTCTAAATAAATAAATAAATAAAATAAAAGCCCATTTGTGCCAGCCACTGGGTTAGACACTGGGTTGATGATGCTAAGAGGCTCAGGGTCTGAGTTGAGCTAGCAGAGCATTAGGCTCCTGCTAGAGGCCGGCTGGTGAGCAGTGGTTACACAGTGCTCTGCAGTGGACCCCTGTGAGAAGATCCCAGGTCCACACCCTGAAGCCGCCCTGTGCACAGAGGATGTGTGTGCACACCCGCGATCGAGGCTGGCTGAAGCTGAATGATGGCGGGAAGACCCTGTTGGGGGTGCTTGTCTCTCTTCCTTTCACTCTCTCTCAGAAATAAACTTAAAATTAAAAATTAAAAAAAAAAAAAAAAAAAAAAAGGATTTCAGAGGGCCAGCAGGTGGCATGGTGGTTAGGGTGCTGGATCCCACATGGCTGGCTTCGCAGTTCAAGTCTCAGATCTGGAGACTTGAGAAACATGTTGGGCACGTGGTATGTGTTCTCAAAATCCCAAGAGGAGAATGGAAAGAGAAAAAATTGTAGTGTGGTCACCTCCCTAGAGGGTGATCTCTCTCTCTCTCTCTCTCTCTGCAAATTAAAAAAAAAAAAAAAAATAGACGGGGCAGATTCCATGTGACTAGAGCAATGATAGAGAGAAATACAGAGCCAGGCCCAGAGGAGGGTGGGGCTGGCTGCTTATCTACCTCCCCAAACGAGTCCCTGCCCCTCCCCATAGGTACCCAGCGGCTGGCCATGCCCACTACCTGCCTCTCAATCTCATTTTTCTGGGTCTGCCCTGCTGTCCTGTTAACGACACCCTTTCCCACACTCACCTAACTATAAATCCCTGCTCCACCCCCAAGAGTCAACTCAAAAATGATACGCCCCAAATTCAGGTTCACCTGGGAGGATGTGATTTCTTTTTTTTTTTTGAAGAGGCTTTTGCTATAGGGCGCGTGTGCTCGCCAGACAGACAGAGAGAGACAGAAAGCGAGAAATCACCCCCCAGGGGGGATGGCCACGCTGCAATCCCTTCTCCTCCATTCTCCTCTCAGGATCTTGGGCACGTGTGCACACGCGCCCTGCATGTTTTAAGCTGCCAGGTCCAGGACGCAAACCGTGGTCGACTACATGGGAGTCCAGCGACATAGCCATTACACTAACTGCTGGTCCCAAGGATGTGATTTCTAATATTTTACTTCCTAAGCAGGCAGTTCATCTATTACTCTATGTGCCTCTCTGTCTGAAATATTTTATCAACATATTTTTAATGTTCAAACTACACCTCCATCTTAATCCTCACTTCTGGCTATGTTTCCTTGCAACAACAACTCAAAAAAACAAAAAAAAAATCAAGCTCAAAATTTCTTACTGTCAGTCAGAAGCAGCTACTTTGTTTCTAAAGATGCATGGGGGCCCAGCAAGTGTCACAGTGGTTAAGGCCCTGGGTCCCCACATGGCCAACTGTGGTTTGAGTGCCAGACCTTGTGCCTTGCTTTCTCACTCTCCCTCTCTCCTTCTGTCTCTCTCTGGTCAAATTGAATAATAATAAAAATAAATAAATAAATATTTTATATTTTTTAAATTTTTATTTTAAAAAGAAAGCAAGCTTCCAGGTCCGGGACTCGAACCGCAGCTGGCCATGTGGGAGTCCAATGCTCCCAACCACCACACTACCTGCAGGTCCCAAATAAATAATTCTTTAAAAATGAATTAAAATAAAGATGCATGGGAATGATTGTCACCATGCCAAGATCCTGGTTACCTCTAGGGTAGAGAATGTGATTAGGAGGTGGGTTGATGCTGAGGACTCAATAATCATGGTGATCTTGTTGCTTCTTAAACTGACTGATGGGCCAGCCAGTGGTGCAGTGGTTAAGGTAGCTGGACCCCACATGGCCAATTCCATGGTTCAAGTCTTGGACATGGCCACTAGGAAAACATATCAGGCATGCATGTCCAGAATCCTGAGAGGAGAATGGAGAAGGGGTTGTAGCATGGCCACACCACCACCCCACCCCTCTGCTGCCACAAGGGATACATTCCCACTACCCCTCTCTCTTTCCAGTGAGCACACTCTGTTGTAGAGTGTAACTGAATGAACAACTACTAAAGTAAGATTAAGGTTAAAGGGAGTCTTTATTAGTTGGCCAGTGACTACAGCCTGAGGCTCAGGGGCCGAAAGTCTAGCAAACTGAAAACAAAACAAAACAGGCTGCTGGGTACTTAGATGTTTTCTTTATGGCTAAAATATCATATAATAAATTAAACATTTGAAAAGCTCCTCTGTCTGGAGTGAGAGGATAAAAAGGGAGAAGGAGCCTTAAAGAAGTTGGATAAAGGCTGGACACAGTGACATGTCCCTGTGCTCTCAGCGGAGGCAAGAGGACCATGACACAGCAAGACAGTCTCAAAAAGAAACAAGTTGGATAAGGAAGAACAAAAAATGGCTCTCTGCTAGGTGTGGAGGAGGGTACATTGAGGAATCAGGGTTAACTTGCTGGGATAGAGCAGAGAGCCACAGACGAGGCTCCCTGCAGGAGTGACTAAGAGCTGGATGCTGGAGCCTGACTTCCGGGGTTCCAGTCCTCAGGGAAGTCTCATTAGCTATATGAGACTGAGCAACTTACTTCAGTTATTTTATCTTGCAGAATGTTTGTGGGGAACAAATAAGATGGAGTGTGGGAAGATTGTACTGGTTGGCATTTAGCAAGCACTAAATATTGTTATTACTTGTATTATTATTAGTTGTGTGACTCTAAACAAGTCATTTTAGTTCTCCAAAACTCAGACTCCCCACCCATGAAGTAGGGATCTTGCCCTAACGTCCCAGTCTGTAAACTCAGGTGAACGAAAGCGCGGTGCCTGCTCCAGAGTGCTTCCTAAAGGACAGGCAAGCTCCAGGGGGCAGTGGCTGTGCCCATCGAGCTCGCTGTGATGCCCCCGGCTCCTGGCACTGCTGGACACCTAGTATTAGGGACTAAACTTCAGGTCCCCAGAAAGATAGGCTACAGTCCTAACACCCAGGACCTCAGAATATAACCTTATTTGGAAATATGCTCTTTACAGAGGTAACCAGGTTGTTAGGGTGGGCCCTATCTAATAAGACTAGTGTCTTTAAAAAGGTGAAAGTTGGGGCTGGCAAGTGGCGTGGTGGTTAGGGCACTAAATATCCACATGGTTGACTGTGGTTTGAGTCCCAGACCTGACAACTTGCTCTCTCTCTCTCTCTCTCTCTCTCTCTCCTCTCTTTCTTCTGCTCTGTCTCTCTCTGGTCAAATTTAAATAAATAAATAAAGTTAAATAAAATAATTTTTAAAAAAATAGGTGAAATTTGGGACCAGCAGGTGGCACAGAGGTTAAGGCACTGGATCCAATATGGCTGACTGTGTAGTTTGAGTCCCAGACCCGGCAGCTTGAAAAACACACTAGGTGCATGTACATGCGTGCCCAAAATCTCAAGATGAGAATGAAGGAGAAAGGACTGCAGTATGACTGTCCCTCCTGGGGGTTGAGTTGTTCTCATTTTCCCTCTCTGTCTCTGTCTCTCCTTAATGAGTGCACTCACCCTATAGCAAACTAAAAAATAAGTAAATAAACAGGGGCTAGCAGGTCGTGTGGTAGTTAAGGCAGTTGGATCCCACATGACTGACTGCACAGTTTGAGTCCTAGACCCAGTAGCTTGGAAAACACTCTGGGTACATGTGCATGTGTGCCCAAAATTCTAAGAGAAGAATGGAGAAGGGATTGTAGGGTGACCATCCCTGCTGGGGGGGTGCTTCTCATTCCCCCACCCCCATCTCTGTCTCCAGCAAGCCTTATAGCAAAAAAAAAAAAAAAAAAAAAAAAAAAAAAAAACCAACAACAATAACAACAAAACCAAAACAAACAAAAAGATGAAATTGGAGCACAGAGGCTGACGTGCACAGAGGGATGTGGCCATGTGAGGAGAAGGGATCGAGTGATGTGTTTATGAGTCAAGGAAAGCCAAAGATGGCCAACAATCCACCAGAATCTAACAAGAAGCAAAGAAGGGTCCTTCTGCTGGTTTCAGAGACTGTGTGGCCCTACTGATATCTTGGTTTCAGACATTTCTGTTGTTCTGTTCCCAACTGGTGGTACTTCATTTCAGCAGGCTTAAGAAACGAATGCACCCAGTAAACATCTGTGGAACGGATAAATGACGGTGTCTGTGTTCCTGATGAGACGTGCTATCTTTTCATCAAGAGAGGAAGATGTTTGTGTTCAGGGAGGCGCCTGTCCTGGTCTGCAGTGGACAGGGAGGAACTGAGAGCAGGATAAGGCAGGACTTGAACCTGGGCAGCCCAATACCCATCTGTGCTCTTAACCTCTACACTTGCCAAGGCCCTGGAGAAGCCCAGCTGGCTCTATAACACCCTCCCTGCTCTGGCCTCCAAGTGGCCTCTTCCCTCCTCACCTCTGCTCTGGGCAAAGGAGAAGTGGGGCAGGGAATAATTAAGAAGACATTCAAAAGGGACGTGAGGACATTTACTTCTGAAGCTCCCAGCAGACTCACACACACAGCTCACATGGATGCCGCTGGCAGGGGGCCTGGAGTAGACCCCAGTCCCAGAGCCCCCTGCCCGGATGGAATAGCAGTCTTCGACACACACACAGCAGGGGCGTTGTGCTGCCTCCGCAATGAAGCTCTTTGCTAGGCAGTTTCAGAACTGGATTGTTGGCGGGCCCCTCAGCATGTTTTCTGGCCTTAACTCCTGCCCTTTCTCATGAGCTCTGGCACATTCAGTGGCGGGAGCCAGGAATCTCTGGAGACAGCCTTATTCCCAGCCAATTGGTGGAAATTCCTGCTTCCAATTTTTTTTAAAAATAATATTAAGGTTTTTGTCATAGGACACATGCACTTGCCAGAGACAGTGAGAGGGAATGTGAGAAATCACCCCCTGAGGGGCCGGCTTTGCAGCAATCTTTTCTCCTCCATTCTCCTCCTGGGATTTTGGGAATGTACGTGCACGTGCATGAGACTCCAGGACTGACACTTGAACTGTGATAGACCACATGGGAATCCAGTGCCTTAAGCACTACACTACCTTCTGGCCCCTTCTTCTATTTTTTGTTTGTTTGTTTGTTTGTTTTTTGAGAGATTTTTGCTATAGGACACATGTGCTCCCCAGCAAGAAAGAGAGACAGAGAAACAGGAATCAAGAAATCAGCCCCCCAGGGGAGATAAACATGCCACAAACCCTTCTCCTCCATTCTCCTCTTGGGATTTTGGGCATGCATGCACATGCACCTGTTATGAGTTTCAAGTTGCTGGGTCGTCCAAAGCTCCGAAGTTTCTGACCTCCCATCTGGTATCTGAACACTGCAAGTCCAGCTTGGAGTCCTCCTGGGGGCATGGGCAGGTGAGAAGCACTCAGACACGTGACTCCTGGCCAGGGCAAGCCTAGCAGGGACACCATTCAGTGCTCTTCAAACTGTTTTCTCAGCCCTGGCTGCATATAAGCATCCCCAAGGAATCCTGAAGAACCCCAATGCCTGGGCTATCCTCAGAATAATTAAATCAGAATTTCTGGGATGACACCCAGGCCCTGGAACTTTTAAAACTTTCTCAGGTGATTCCAATGGGCAGTCAACTTGAGAAGCAATGATTTATTGGACATAGGAGTTCTGCCAGGGAACCTAGACTCCAGCAAGACAGAAAACACTGGGGAAACATCAAAATGAACGGCTTCTAGGAAAGTAGTATGGAGGCTGCCAGGCGCTGGGGGGGAGGGGGATGGTGAGTTATTGTCTAATATGTATGAGTCTTAGTTGGGCAAGATAAAACAGTCCTGGAGATGGATGGTAGTGACACGCAACAATGTGAATGTGTGTAATGCCACTGTACTGTACACTTACAAATGGCTAAAATGGTAAATTTTACATTATGTACATTTTACAAGTTTAAAAAGAATACGAGAGAGTCATAGATTTAGAAAGATATTTAATCCAGGGTCAAGTGGTGGCACAATGGTAAAAAGAAAAGTTCTGCAAGGCTCACTCACATGGGAAGGTTCTGAAGTTGTGTCCAGAGACCTCTCAGAGAACAACAAGCGTGTCCCCACCATCCGGGGCTGGCTGGGGCTGGGGGTGGATTATGGTGTCAATACCCTCTTGGGTATTCTGTCTCTGTATCTCTCTTGCTCATAGAAGAAATAAATAACAGAAAAAATATAAAGAACTTTAAAAAAAAAAAAAGAATTATTTATTTATTATTTTAATTTGATCAGAGAGTGAAAGAAAGTGAGAAAGAAAACCTCCAGGTCTGGGACTCAAACTGCAGTCAGCCATGTGAAAGTCCCAACCACCATGCTACCTGCTGGCTCCAAAATAATAAACTTTTAATAAAAAAGGTATTTAATCCAGTCAAAAAATAGGATATTGAATTACGTTACATCTAGGAGTATCTTGATTTAACTTTTCTTGGGTTTTTTTTTTTGGAGAGGTTTTTGCTATAGGGCACATGTGTTCGCCAGAAAGACAGAGAGAGACAGAGAGACAGAAAGCGAGAAATCACCTCCTGGGGGGATGGCCATGCTGTAATCCATTCTCCTCCATTCTCCTCTCGGGTTCTTGGGCACACATGCACACGCACCCAGCAAGTCCTGGACCTGGTGGCTTAAACTCATCCCTGGGGGGGATGGCCACCCCACAATCCCTTCTCCATTCTCCTCTCTCGGGATCTTGGGCACACACACACACACACACACACACACACACACACACACATGCCCCTTGTGAGTTTAAGTCACTGGGTCCGGGACTCAAACAGTGGTCGACTACATTAGAGTCTAGCGACATAGCCATTACACCAACTGCTGGTCCCTAAAAGAATTTTTAATAGTGGTAGGACCACAGTTATACAATCCTTTGGAAAAATTAAAAATAAAACAATAACAATTTTTTTAGAAAGCCCCTAGGGGCCAGCCAGTAGTGTGGTGGTTAAGGTGGCTGGATCTCACATGGCCAACTGTGTGTCTTGAGTCCTAGACCTGTCAGCTTAAAAATCACGCTGGGCACATGTGCATGTGTGCCAAAAATCCCCAAAGGAGAAATGGGAAGTGATTGCAAGATAGCCATCCCCCCTGGCGGGTGCTATCTCACTTTCCCTCCCTCTCCCTCCTCTCTCTCTCTGGCAAGTACATGTGCCCTCTAGCAAATTAAAAAAGAAGTGCCTCTAGATCCTGGTGTCCAGGGAAGGAGGAGAGGAAAGGCAGCTGGAGTGCTCCCCAGGAGGCCAGGACTGGCCATGGAGAGAGGGGGGCTGTGGCCACAAACTCAGCTAATGTGGATTACATGCAAGAACAGTTGAACCAGGTGCACAGAGAAAAAAGATCCCATTTCTCAGAGCCCCAAGAAGGAAATAACTGGCTGGGACTGAGAAGCAAAGGGATGGCGGTCTGGCCAGAAAGAATAGTATGGCCGGAGAACTCAGTGGTACAAGAGTGGGAGCTGGCCTGCCACGGGGCCTGTGTCCTCCTGCTGTGACAAAGGAACCTGAGGGAGACACCAGGGAAGGGGTGGGCAGGTAGCATGGGGCTTAAGGGCACGGGACTCCCACATGGCCGACCACGGTTTGAATCCGTGGAACCTACAGGCTTGCTTTCTCACTTTCTCTCTGTCTTTCTTTCTTGCTCTGTCCCTCTCTAGTCAAATAAAAATAAATAAATAGATAAATAAATAAATAAATAAATAAAGTTAAATAAAATAATTCTTTAAAAAAAAAAAAATGAAGACACCAGGGAAGAAACTGGCGGGGGAGTAAGGGCCAGGGGAGAATGTATGAGAAGGTGTGAGAAGAGCCCTTCCCTCCCTTCTCTCTGGAATGATGAAGCCTGTAGGTCACTATGTCCCCCTGACCACTTAGTCTCCTTGCGAAGTTTCCCTTGGAGCCATTGAAGAAGAGAGTAGGGGAGGGGGCTCCTGCTTATCCTGAGGCTGGAGACAGCAGGTGCCTTGAGAGCTGGTCTGGGCTTATCCATCTTGGATGGAGTCCAGAAAGGGTCTCTGGGGCAGGTGGTCTCTGGAATGTCCATGGCCACAGGCAGTCAAGACACAGTGGCCAACTGGGGACCAGCTGCTCAGCCCGTCCCCCTGCCAGGCAAAGCCTGTGCAGCCCCCTCCCTTCTCTGGGTCCACAAAGGACTTTCTGTTTGGAGGGTAGGGGAAGACACTCATCCTTGGAGAAATGGGCGAGTTGAGCTGGATGAAGGAAACAATTACAGAGGGTTGAAGGGCAGTGCTTCCCACCTCCACCACCCCAAAAGACTCAGGGTCCAAGTAGCCCCTCCTAGCCTCCACAAAACCTGTCATCCTAGAGAGGAAACCCTCTCAGAAACAGAAAGGAAGTGGGGAATGAGAACTCCCAGGAACCACCTTGGCATGCTGCTATTCCTGGTTATGCAATGCCCCGAAAGTAGTAAAATTTATGACTGCCTCCACTCAACAGCGCCTCCCACACAGCTGGCACTAAGCCCTTAACTCACTTTATCTCTTTGAAGGAGGAGAGCACAATGGTCCAGAGGCAGCCTACGCTCAGAACCGCAGCAGCTCCAGAGCAGCAGGACTTCTGCGGCCTTGGGCAAGTTTCTCAACCTCTCCAAGCCAAAGTTTCCTCATCTCATGACCCCACACCTCACAGTATTAATCACATTCTCCCTGGGGGCCCCCTTCACTGCCTGAACCTGCAGGGAGGAGCCAGGCAGGTCTAGGGGGAGGTATATATTTTTTTCTTTTTTTTATTTTGCGGGGCGGGGGGGGGGGGGGGGGGGGGAGGTTTTTGCTATAGGCGCGTGCGCTCACCAGCAAGACAGAGAGAGACATAGAGACAGGAAGTGAGAAATCACCCCCTGGGGGGATGGCCATGCCGCAATCCCTTCTCCTCCTTTCTCCTCTCAGGATTTTGGGCACGCACACGCGCACACACACGCGCACACACGCACGCCCAGCATGAGTTTAAGCCACTGCTGGGTGAGAAGCAGAATTGAATGGATCACAAGTCTCGAACTCCTGGTCCAGTGCTCCCTCCACAGAGCACCCTCAGGGAGTCTGTGCTTTTTGGTTCCAGCCACCAGCAGACCAGACTTTCTTAGCTCAACCACCAGAAAGTCCAGAAAGAGTAAACCCATAGAGACAGAAAGCAGATTGGTGGTTGCCAGGGCTGGCCTAAAGGGGAGTGGGAGTGACTTCTTAATGGATTCAGGTTTCCTTTGGAGTGATAATATTTGGAACTAGACAGAGGTGATGCTTGTACACTTTGTGATTGTACAAAACTGCTTACTCCCAAAGAGTTGCATCCGTGTATGTGAATTTCACATAAATTTTAAAAAATAAGGGTGTCAGGGTCAGCAGGTGGTATAGTGGTTGTGGTACTGAACTCTCACAGGGCTGACTGTGGTTCAAGTCCTCCAGCAGATTGAAACTCACACTGGGCACATGTGCATATGTGCCCAGAATCCCAAGAGGAGATGGAGGAGAAGGGATTGTGGCATGGCAAATCCTTCCTGAGGGTGGTTTCTCACTCTCTCTCTGTCTCTCTGGCGAGCACACTCACACTATAACAAAAATCTCTCTTAAAAAATAACAATAATAATAATAATGGTGCCTGTAGCTAAGAGATTAAGAGGAAGGAGGAGAGTGGGCAGGTGCTGGTGGGGGAGTTCAGAGGGAGCTGAGGTCTGAGGGAGGGGCCAGGAACTGCAGAAACAGGTAGGTTTGCAGTGGGGGAAGGTTTGGAAGGGAAGGAGGGAGGAAGGCCTGGAAGATGCTGCTTGTTGAGAAAGAGACTTTGATCCCGTGGGCTTGGGGGCCACTGTGCAGTAGAGGAAGGAGGTAAGCTCTGGGAGAGGAGTCTGGGGAGGCCCTTGCAGCTTCAGAGCTGTTTGTTCCTCTGACTGGAAGCTCCCGGTGGGTGGGGCAGGGCCCACCTCCTCCTAGCTGTCTGATTTTCAGCAACGTCACAGGTAGATGGTGCTTCTAAAAGCCCTGGCACCGATGGAATGAAATCGAACATGTTAAGCAGCAGGGAGATTAGCCACCGCCCACACCAGGGAAGTGGGACTGGCACCAGGCTGAGCATGTGCCCCCTCCAGGTGGCAGGAGGCTTCCCAGGGTGGAGAGGGCAGCACCCCCTGGTCTAGGATGGGGAGGGGTTGGGTGAGCACCATGGGCTTCTTTGTCAGACCCAGGAAGGAGAGTGGGGGCAGCTACAGGAAGTAGGGGGGTAAGAAGCTCCGGAATCCCTCCCCCCTCTGTCCCCTCCCTACCCCACTTGCACAGCTCCTGCACATGCTCAGTGTGCCCATGAATTGGGTTGGCTGGGGGAGGGCAGTGACTGGCACCCCCACTTAAAGGGACAGTGCCATCTTTGCCTGCTCCCAACAGGGGCAATGGAAACCTTCCTCCCCACACACTCAGCTCCCACTTTTCAAATCCTCTCCCCACTTCCTGGCAGCTTCTTCTTGCCCAACTCACTACCTCTCATTCCCTGACCCCACTACAGAAAGATCTGCCCTTGGGGCTTAAGAGTGTCCTCCTGGGCTGAGGAGTCCCTGATGGGAGGAAAAGAGGGTTCCCAGGCCAGGCCAGGCAGGGTAGTATGAAGATCCAGCCATCATTCCTGTGAAATCCATGCTCACCTGTCCCCTGGCCTAGGTGGCCAAGAAGCCCCTGGAAGGCAAATGGCATGAGGGAAGTGTGGCCTGCCCTGAACATTTGCTCTTGGAGAGGCCCAGGGAGGAGCGGGCACCAGTGTGAACCTCTCCTCCCCAGCTGAGGGCCCATGGCGGGTGGGGGGCAGACTGTTGTAAACCACAGCCCCCAGCCCTCAGAACTAGGCACCAGAGAGGGAACAACGGGAAGGGAAAAGGGGTAGAGGTAGGAAAGGACCCCCACCTGGAGCCCAGCCAGAACTCCCCAGGGCTAAGCCCTGAGACACCCCAACTCCTGCCTCAGAAGAGTCTCCTCCCTCCCCACCCTTCACCCTGAGGTTGGATGGGGGACCAGACCCTCTTCCCTGACCCCTCCAGTAGGTCCCTTCTGACACCTCCACCTAACACTGTCTCCTGTTTTCTTCTTGCCCCACTCTGTCCCTACCAGCCTTACCCCACCTAGGTACTGCCCTGGCCAGGAGCCCTCCAGCCATTTAATGGCAGCTTTCCTGCCTGGCTCCTCAGCTTCTGGGCCCAGAAGGGCCAGACTCCTTACTTGCCCCTTCCTGGGCCTGCAGGTTGTGCCCACCAGCCCTGGCACCCCTCCCCCACACTCCTGTAGCCCTCTGGAGTCACAGGGGCCTCCAGTGAACAACCTTCTCCTGGCCCTTCCCTTTCCCTGGGCTCCATGCTGAGGAATGCAGCCCTCAGTCCAAGGCCAGCACCCTGCAGGGGAAGGCAAGCCTCAAGACCAGCTCTCCTGGAATCTGGAAAGCCACCTCCTCCCAGAGCCTTGGCTTTCTCATCTGCAAAGTGGGGATGATCATTCCTGCCGGCTGCCTTTCCTGACAGAGCCCTCTGAGGATCAAAGGGAAAGCCCTGGGCCAGGGTTCCTGGGGCAGATCTCTGCTTTCTCTGGAAACCTATCCCTTCTTAGAATCAGCTCTTGCCTTGCTTTGTTGTAGAAGGTGTTGGCCAGGCCTGGGTGTGGCAGGGCAGAAACGAAAGCTGTCCTGGCAACCCACTGCGTGTTGTCAATATTTCCATGCCCAGCGGCTCCGGGACTGAGCTCTTCCCTTCTCCAATGTGGTTGTCAAGCTAAGCTCCTAGAATGGAAGCCCAGCTGGGCTGGGAGAGCCTTTGCCCCACCCCACACACAGTGGCAGAGCCAATATGGGCTCACTGGTGAGTGGGTAGCTCCCCTCCCTAATGCCCTCCCATCTGCACTGAACAGCAAGGACCAGGGAGTGTGCTGGAAAAGACAGGATGCCAGGGGGAGGGTGGGTCTGAGAGAGGGGGTGTGAGTTCCTCTCAGAGCCCAGGACTGGCAGGCATGCTGGGGGTCTCTGCCACATCCAGGCTGACGCAGCACTCTGTTAAACAGACAGGCGAGGGCCTCAGACATGGCACAGGGAAGGAACCACCTAAGTGACTGGTCTGAGCAGCAGGATGCCCGCGGATGCACGCAGGCCCCCGGAGAATCAGGGGGCCCAGCTGTGCTAGGGGTCCATGTGTTGCCGCCACTGCCTCTTGGCTGTATTTTTCACCCAGAGAATACTTCCCTGAGGGCTAACTTCTTCTTTTTTTTTTTTTTAAGAGGTTTTTGCTATAGGGCATGTGAGCTCGCCAAATAGAGAGAGAGAGAGACAGAAAGACAGAAAGCAAGAAATCACCCCCCAGGGGTGATGGCCACGCCGCAATCCCTTCTCCATTCTCCTCTCGGGATCTTGGGCACACACATACACGTGCCCAGCGTGAGTTTTAAGCCACTGGGTCCGGGATGTGAACTGCGGTCAACTACATGGGAGTCCAGCGACATAGCCATTACGCTAACTGCTGGTCCCAGCCCTGAGGGCTAACTTCTAATCCTCCTTCCAGGAGGTGAGGGCGCAAACTGATGACTAAACCCCAGGCCCAATCCCTTGCTGGAAGAAGTGCATGAGGGTCAAGGACATAGAGATACCAGGCAGTCAGACCTCATCTAGCCCAGCCCTCTGAACTGTGGAGAACACTGGGAGTCTGGGTAGCTCAGGAACCCTTGGCTTGGGGTTTCTCCAAGAGTCCCAGCTCTCTCTCATCCAGGTCAGCGCTCAGCTCAGCATCTCCAGCATCTGGTGCTGGCTGACCCTGGGGGTTCCTGACTGAGCTCCCTCCACCCATAAGCCTTCAGTACAGATTGATCACGCCAGGACACAGCAGAATTTAGGCGTGTATAGACTCTGACGAGTCCCACCCAGAGCTCTGCTGTCCTCTGCAGGACAAAGGGGACAGGGATCTCTTAGACGAATGCATTTTGATTCTCAGAAGAGCTCTAGTGAAATCAATCCTAGCCACTCCCATTTGATCTCACCAAGAGCATTTAATTTCTCCGTAAAAAGTAAGATGACATCAAAGAACCAGTTGCGGAAATGACAAGGTAGAAGACTGAACCTATTTTTAGCTGTCCTCAGGGGGCACAGGGGTGCTGAGAATGCTTTCCATCTGTTACTTGCCTCCTTGAGACCCAGCGAGCCTGAGTGTGTATGAAAAGAGACCTTCCTGGGTCCACCTGGCTGGGGAGGACCCTAGGTGCCCGGCTCCTCACCGCGGCGGTTGCCTTCTCGGTTCCACATCTCGTTCTCCTGCCGAAGCCTCTGGTTCTCAGTGCGCAGCCTCTCGACCTCAGCAGCCAGCTCTTCCACCTGGCGACAGGACTGCTGGCCAGTACACGCCTGCAGCTGCTGCAGCCGCCTTGTCTCCTCCTCTGCCTGCAGCAGCCGCTTCTCCAGATCCAGATAGTCCCGCACCAGCTCCTGCTTGCTGCGGTCCTGCAGGCTCTCGGTGTGGTAGCGCTCGTAGGCCTCAGAGAAGTCCCTCTGCTGGAACTCACCGTGAACCCGGTCCTGCCCATCGCTGTCCCCTGCCTCACTGTCCCCACTGGAGCCTGGGTGGGAGACCCCTGGGGGTACATGCAAGTTGGGCTCCTCTGGGTCTCGGTCATTCATCAGGAACTGGGTGGTGTTGTAGGGAGCCACCGGCTGGCCTTTGGCAAACATCTCCTCGCGGACCCGGGAGGCCCTCTGGCTCTGCCTCTCATCTCGCTGTTGCTTCTCAGCCCAGCTCAGCTCTAGGTAGGGCCGCCAGTGTCGCTTGCGCTTTGATGGCCGCCGACGGTGCTTCTTCCGGCCCAGCACAGCCTCCGCTGAGCAGCCTTCCAGGCTCTGGGTCTGGGCATTCTTACTGTTCCAGCCCAGGCCACTGCCAGCCCCAGCAAGATCTTCATCCTCTGAGTGGTTCTCCATCCAGGGTGTCAGGGGCAGAGAACCACCAGAGTCATGAGATTCAGGGGGTATACTGGGACTCCCTGGAATACCAGAGGCCTAAAGAGAGGGGAGGAAGGAGGATGGGTCACAAACAGTGTGTCCCCGAGGATGAAATCCTTCCCTGTGTACCCAGCCTAAAGCCAGTCTTTCCATTCCCAGCTAACTCACTCTAGTCCCTCACCCTTTGCAACCATTTGTTTATGGGCTTACCTGTCCACTGGAATTTTCCCGTGTATTGCACTCTGCAACCTCAATGCCCAGAATAATACCTGGCACAGAGTAGGCATTCCATAAATACTGCTCAAATGAATGAAGTAGGAGGAGAAAACTGGGAGGGAAGATGGTTCCTGATGCATTTGCTTAATCAGAGCCCAAATCACATTTGGTCTTCCCCTTTTCTAGAAAGCTTGTCTTCCAGACAGAACTGGCTTCATGGGCAAGCAACCTGTGCAGTCACACAGAGCTCTGTGTTCAGAAAGGCCCCATGCTTGGCTCATGTACGCTGTCTCTGTCTGAAATGCAATAATTTTTGAACAAGGGACCCCTTTTGCACTTGATCCAACAAATTATGTTACTCCTGTTTTCAGCTGTTTGCATGGTTGACTTTTCATCCTCAATTCCAATGTCCCTGTCCCCCTCTTCCCAGTGACTCAATTATATCGTATAGTTAGTGTCCCACATAGCATTTAGCATATTATCATTTCTATCTGTCTTCCTCCCATGAGAATGTGTCTTGTCTGTTCAATTTATCACTGTATCTCTATGCATGGCACAAGGTGAATGTTTAATACTAGTTAAATGACATGGGAATCTGGGGCCAGCAGGTGGCATGGGAGTTACAGGGTGCTGGATCACACATGGCTGATTCTATGGTCCTAGACTAGTGGCTTGAAACACACACCAGAGATGGGGCTAGCAGGTGGCGTGGTGGTTAAGGGCATTGGACTCCCATATGGCCGACCATGGTTCAAGTCCTGGAAGTGGCAGCTTGTTTTCTCACTTTCCCTCTCTCTCTCACTCTGTCCCTCTCTGGTCAAATTAAAAAGAAATAAATAGAGTTAAAATAATTATTTTAAAAAGAAAGAAAAACATACTAGAGGGGCCAGTAGGTAGTATGGTGGTTTAAGGCGCTGAATTCCCACATGGCCGACTGCGGTTCAAGTTCCAGACCAGCTGGCTTGCCTTCTCACTTTGTATGTTTCTCTCTGGTGATCACACGTGCCCTATAGCAAATTAAAAAAAATAATAATCATAGGGGACCAGCAGTTGGCATAATGACTATGTCACTGGACTCCCATGTAGTTGACTGCAGTTCGAGTCTGGATCTGGTGGCTTAAATTCACGCCGGGCGCGTGTGTGTGCATGTTTAAGATCCTGAGAGAAGAATGGAAGAGAAGGGATTGTGGCATGGCCATCCCCCCCAGAAGTGATTTCTCGCTTTCTGTCTCTCTTTCTCTGTCTCTCTGGCGAGCACATGCACCCTATAGCAAAAACCTCTCCAAAAAAAAAAAAAAAAGAGAGAGAGAAAACAGATCATAAATAAAATTAAATAATTCTAAAAAGGAAAAGAAAAAAATGTTAAGCACATGTGTGTGCATGCCACTAATCCTGAAAGAATGGAGAAGGAATTACAGTGTGACCATCCCTCCTCGGGGGGTGATTTTTTCACTTTCCCTCTCTCTTTCTTGCTTGTGCATACACCCTATAGAAAAAAAATCTAAAAAAAAAAAAAAAAAATGGGAATCCAATGAGTCCCATTGGAAAGTAAGACTCTTCTATCCTTCCAAGCTAAAGAAGAAGGAGTGTATTTTATTCCAGCAGAGGTTGGCATCACTCTTGTACATGAGTGCAGGAGAGGTTCTACCCAAGGAGAGGAAGGGTCAGTTTCCAGCCTGTAGTGAGAGAGTTCCACAACTTATCCGAGAGGTGGCAGGGAGTATGTGTATGTTCAGGATATCTGTTTATCTCTGTTGTGGTGAGGGTGGGAGTACTGAAAGTGGAGGATGGGGAATGAATTGCTCTAAATTTGTGGTTTGGGGGCTTTCTAATAATAACCACTACCATTGGTATGCTTTATATTACACAACATGGTTCTGAGACAGCTGAGCTCCAGTGTGTATTGGGGGATGTGGTATATGCAGGCCTGTAAGAGCTAGAGTATGTTATGTGGGTTTTAGGGCCCTTGAAGAGAAGTTCAGGGAAAAGGAGGTACGCTGGAGTGTGTGTGTGTGTGTGTGTGTGTGAAATGTTGTGTTATTTTTACCTGCAGGGAGATCACCAATCATGAGCAATAGGCCTTGTTTCCACCAGTGGCTTGGGCCAATAGAGACAGAGCTGCTGCCTCACCTGGGAGAGAGTGGGTTGCTGAAAACTCCAAAGCAAAGTGGCTTGTTTCTGTGGACAGAATCATTCACCTGCTCCCAACCCTCAGTAACTGTCCCTGAACATTCCTCCCCACCCCTACATGCTGCCTTCCTCCTGAAGTCTTGTCCCTTTACCACCATTATACTACAGATAAGTGTATGACCTGGATGAGTCATTTGCCCTCTCTAAACCTTCTAGCCCTGACATGCCATGAATTCTAAATTAAAGAAATCCAGAAAACATGGGAAGAAGCTCCTCTGACCCCCCCCCCCCAGCCTAATTTCCTTCCTCATTTATACAGACTTGGGGGCTAGCAAAGAAGAATGGTTAAGGCAGGGCAGCACCAGAGAGCATGGATTGGGGAGATATGCACTCCTGTTGCCAGAAGGGCTTCTCTGAGAGCCTGATACAACCTGTCTCTCTCCTCTCCTGGGTTTTATCCTACTCCTAACCTTCGCCCCAAATTATGAATCAAAACCTCTTCCTCCAGCTTCAGACTTGGTTCTTAGTCTGGACAAAATGCAAATATTCACCCAAGTTCTTTGAGTTCTGTTGTCAGAACTCAAGGGCCCTGAGTATAAACACTGGGTCTGCTGCTTGTAACCTGCACAATTCTGGAAAAGGTTCTTAGAACCTTAGCTTCTGAAATCTGGAAATAATCCCTTCCTTAAAGAACTACTTGGATTTAATGAGACAGCACAGATTTGGCATCTGGCCTATTGTCCAGAGCATAGTAGGGAGTCATTTAAAAGACTGGTTTTCTGAGTCTACCAACATATCTGAGACTCGAAGCTAGGGTCCCAGCAGGCAGGATCCTTCTGCAGGGGACTTAAGGGGCTGGGAGGGTGGGAGCTTACCTTGGCCTCCTCCAGGGCTGCTGGGGACTCTGTGTTAGAGTTGGTCTGGTTCAAAGTGGCCATCTTCTTCAGTTCCAAATCTCTCAGCAACTGCCTTTAACTAGTGACACCTGCTTTGAACAATAATGGAAACCTAAGTGCTGAGGTGAATGCTCAGGAAGACTGAGGCCCAGGCAGTGGCAGCCATTTTGTAGCAGCAGCCCTACACCCCCATTTTCAAATGAAGGCCCTGAAGCTGCCTCCATTGCCTGGTTCTCATACCTCCAGCCAGCAAGGGGCCAAATGGGAGGAAGGGCACATCTTCACAGCACTGTGCTTCGGGGCAAGGCTTATGTCCTACACTGTCCTCCTGGAAGTCACTGAGGCTGTCTGGCAGCCAGGACACTAGGCCTAAGCTTTGTTCTCGCAACAACCAAAGCGGGAAAGGAGACTGCCTGGGGAGGCTGGGGGTGCGGTTGGGTCTGTGGCTCCCACAAGACACCATGTAGCGAGCTTTCCCCACTACCTCCAGGGGCCCCAATCTTGCAAGCAACCCCCACCTCCTCCCCAGGCTGAGTTCCAGACGGCAATGCCCCAAAAGCATGGCTGGGACCTGGGCTGAAGCCATTTTGTTGACGGGGTCTGACCTGCCTCCCTCGAGACCAGAAAGAGAGGAAAGAGAAGTCTTCACACTACGTGCAGCTGGGAGGGAAACCCAATTGGGAGAAGGATGGATTTCTTTGAAGAGGAGAAACGATCATGGAAGGAGGTTTTGCAAAGGTGGAACTGACCTATTTGCTGTCAAGGACTACGCACACGACTATATCTGTGTGTCTTTCTGTGCGACCGCCTGTCGGTGCAATTCCCAACGCCTCAGCCCTACCTCCTGCTGCAGTTGCAGCAGCTCTGGTCAAGCCGCTCAGGCACTAAGGTTGGGGGAGGGGACAGCCTGGCAGCGCGGTGCCTGCTGGGGATTGTAGTTCTCCTCGCCTGGAAAGCTTGTCCAAGATCCTGTCACGTCAACGGCCACATCCGAGAACTACAAAACCCATCTACCCCTGCGCGGTTGGCGGCCCGCGCTCACCGCTCCGTCCTTCGATTGGCCAAACCATCTGTCAATAGTCACATTTTCGTCAACGATTAGCTGTGCGGAAGCACCACCAGATCCACCTTTCCAGACTCAATTAAAGAGTTCATTGATGGCGTTAATCTTTACCGGGCAGAAAATAGGTCCGGCTGCGGGGGAGGGGCCGCAGGCGCGGAGGGATCCTCGGCCCTTGAGAAAGGCGACGAGAAGATCGGTGGCCGCCGCCGCCATTTTGGGCTGGGAGGAGGCAGCGGAGGGACTCGCTGCGCAGTGAGAGCACCCCATGGGGGGTGGTCCGGGCGTGGGGAGAGGCCGGGCCCAGTGGGCTGCCTGCAGTGGTGACGCCGGGAGACGGCGGGGAGTGGGACCGGGAACCGGGGAGGGTGAAGGTTGGAGTCTCCCCGGCCGATCCCGGTCCACAAACCGTCCCGGCAGCCCTTCAGCCGCCTCGCTCACGGAGGGCGGGGTTCTTGGGGAATTACCGCGTGTTTCCCGAGACCCCAGCAGGGGAGACGCAGATGGAGCAGCTTCCCTCAGCTGTCCTTCCACGGGTGGCGGAGGCTAAGGCCGAGTTCTGCCTAGTTCTCTCCCCACCCCCATTCTGCCTGGGTATGGCGGCGAGGCCTGGCGTAGCGGGACCCCCACCTCGACCTGCGGGGTGGGGCGACGCCAGATTCCTGAGACTGGCGCCGCGGGGGAGGGCGGAGGTCACCATTCTGCCCGATCGTCCGCTGGAGGTTTCCCGTGCTCGCCTGTCCCCCGCCCCAGAATATAATACACCAAAGCAATCCCGCCGCCCGGGCTACGGAAAGGAGCAGCCCTCCAACTACTGTAGCAACCACTAATTCCCTCTGGACCTGCCAGATCGGGGCACGTGGAGACTTAGCGAGCCCGTGCGTGGAGATCTCTGAGCGCTCTTGCCCTCCAGATTTTCCCCATCCTCGATTCTCAGAACGACCTGACCCCACACGTCGCCAGCCTTGGGGAAACTAAAGTGTGCTAAGAGTTTACACCAAAGGGATGGGGTTTTGCCCTTTACAGGGTCGGGACACACAGTGAATTCAGTCGCCTCCTCGGCCCAGGAATAGAATGAAGTGGCCTATTTCGGACGCTTTATGAACATCTGTTTGCATTTTGAAATCCGAGCTGTAACTTTTACCGAAACTTGTAGAGAAATGGCTGCCCTCATAGAGGGAAAACCCATCTAAATCCAGTGTAATCTCTGTGAGACTACAAGATCTTAAGAGTTTAAAGAATTTTCTCCCACAAACTAAACTGGAGGAGTTATTTTGTGTGCCATTGGTACAGTGTTACTGGGGAAACTGTTGAGATTCCAAATAATTGAAAATCACTCGTGCAGTTTTGATCCATACTTCAAATATATGACTTTTAGGAGGGTGAAGGAGACTGGCTTTGAAAGAAAAAACTCAACCTTTACTTATAGCTTTAACAGCTTCTTAAAGATTGAAGTTTGATGTGACATTCATTTAGTGAATTGCAGATTAAACTGTCATGTCTCCTACTGCTTGAAATTTAAATCCAGCAACACATGGTGCTTAGATACCTTCAAATTATAATTTTGTTGCTAAAATGTCAGTTATGGCAAGGGGGCCTGCAGATGGGGTGTAGGTTAAGGCAATTCGAGTCTTGAATTGGATAGTTTTAAAAACATTCTGGGTGTGTGTGTCTGCATGCCTAAAATCCTGAGAGAATTGGAGAAGGGGTTGTGGTGTGGCCATCCCCCCTGGGACCAAGTTTCACTTTCCCTCTCTTTCTTTCTCTCTCTCTTTTTTTTTTTTTTTCTTTTTTTGGAGAGGTTTTTGCTATAGGGCACGTGCGCTCGCCAGACAGACAGAGAGAGACAGAGAGATAGAAAGCAGGAAATCACCCCCCAGGGGGGATGGCCACGCCGCAATCCCTTCTCCTCCATTCTCCTCTCGGGATCTTGGGCACGAACGCATGCACACGTGCCCGGCGTGAGTTTAAGCCACCGGGTCTGGGACTCGAACCGCCGTCGACTATGTGGGAGTCCAGCGACATAGCCATTACGCTAATAGCCATTACGCTAACTGCTGGTCCCTCTCTGTCTTTCTCTTGAGAGGCATATGAGCTATAGCAAAAAAGGCATAGGACCTTTTTTTAAAAGAATTTAAAAAAAAAGAATTATGCCAAGGAATAGGCTCTGAAGAAGGTGATCTGCAGTAAGTAGGAGGATGATGAGGCTGTGAACTTAACTTTTGTGGGTACCTTGTAATGAATTTCATTATCAGCTACAGATGGTCACATCATTCCTAGGCCTTTGACCTTAATAGCAGAAACCTTGAAAATTTCTTCAGAGCTGAAGCCCTGCTCCTCCCATTAATAATTTTTTTTTAGTTGTAGGAGTGACATTTAAAGACTCCATAGCTGTGCCAGCTGGTGGCATGGTGGTTAAGGTGGCTGGAACCCACATGGCCAACTTCACATTCGAATCCCAAACAATGGCTTGAAAAACAAGCTGGGCATATGCGTGTGGGTGCCCAAAATCCCAAGAGGAGGATGGAGGAGAATGGATTGTGGTGAGGAGGATGGAGGAGAATGGATTGTGGTGTGGCCGTTCCCTTGTGGGGTGATCTCTCACTTTCTCTCCAACAAGTGCACACATCCTATAGCAAAACTAAAAAAGAAAAAAAAAAAAAAAAACACAAGACTCTATAGCTTTAACTACCCTCCCTCCCAGATATTACCAGAGAAAGTCTTACAGCCGCGTTGCAGAAGTAGGGTTACCATTGACTAGAGTTCTTAGTGCAAAATATGAACCACTTACTCCTAACCAAAGCTTCAATACTTGATTTATACCACACATTGCCTTTGGCGTAGGGCATGGTCACTTTACAATGAGCCAGAGAAAATGCAAGTTAGGAAAATCTGACACTAACTTGTTAGTTAAATAGTCATAGGATCTTAAAGGGGTTTTAGAGATTATTTTTGTGGTTCTTCTGTCAAGAATTTAATGGGGGAGGATCCTAGACTCTTGTGATTCATCCTCTATTGTGAAGTAATCTAATTAAACCTTGCTAAGTGGTGACTACTGTACCAGGTACACACGTGTGTTACTCATTTATAAATGAAAGCTAACCATCCTGAAAGTTGACCCATAAGCTTTTCCATTCCTTGCTTAAAAAAAAAAAAGTTGGGGAAACCAGTTTACTAATGGTCCCCTAGTTACCTACTGAGCAAAATAGAAAACTGAAAGCTGGGGACGCCCAAGTTCTGCTGTGTTTGCTGCACTGACTTGGTTGGCTTGGCTAGAGGCCAAATCCAGTAGAGGAGGCCATACTGGTCATTTTGTTGCTGAGTCTATTGTTCATCTCTTGTTCGACCAGACCTTCAACTTCCTTCTCAGCTCTTCCCTTTCAGATGAGTTGTTTTGTGCTTTATGATAAATTCTACAAACCCTATATGCCTCAGTTTCCTAATGTGAAATAGTATCAGTGCTGCCTTCCTTATAAGTTAATTATTTGGGAGCTTCACAACTTCTGCTTCAGAGTTTTTTGGGGGGCAGTTGTGAGGCCTCCTTTACTAGAATGTGACCTTGGTTGTCCATGGTAGCACAAAAGTAGGCTGAGCAAGGGGTCAATCTCTCAGGGTGCCCAGGAATTATTACCATGTACTCCTCCTGCACATTTAACATTTGCCGGCGGTTTTGTGTGGACAGGACTCCTTGACAAGTAGGAGTGATTCTTTGCCTCATTCCTCCTCTTGGGGATGAAGGTGCTTGTTGCTGAATTCTTTAGTGTCCACGGCTAATCGATTTTCTACATTCCTGTATCTACATCTTTTTCATATTTTTCTTTTTATAAAAGAATTATTTTATTTGGGACCAGTAGTTAGCATAATGACTATGTTGCTGGACTCCCATGTAGTTGACCGCGGTTCGAGTCCTGGACCCGGTGGCTTAAACTCACGCTGGTGCGTGTGCGTGCGTGCCCAAGATCCCGGGAGGAGAATGGAGGAGAAGGGATTGCGGCGTGACCATCCCCCCTGGGGGGGTGATTTCTCGCTTTCTGTCTCTCTGTCCCTCTCTCTCTCTGGCGAGCGCATGTGCCCTATAGCAAAAACCTCTCCAAAAAAAAGTAAAAATAAAAATAAAAGAATTATTTTATCTTTTAACTTTTATTTATTTATTTTAATTTGACCAGAGAGGGACAGAGAGGGAGAGAAAGTGAGAAAGCAAGCTGCCAGCTCCAGGACTTGAATCGCAGTCAGCCACATGGAAGTCCAGTGCCCTTAACCACCATGCCACCTGCTGATTTCTCATCTTTTTTCTTTTAAAATCATTCAAGCATTTATTGTTTTATTCATTTGGTTGCTGATTTCTCATCTTTTTTCTTTTAAAATCATTCAAGCATTTATTGTTTTATTTATTTAGTACTTATTTCTTTTTTGAGAGTTTTTTTCACTGTAGGGCACATGTGCTCACCAGAGACACAGAGACAGAAAATGAGAAATCACTCCCACTACCACCTCAGGAGGATGACTTACTCTACAATCCCTTCTCCATTTCCCTCTTGGGATTTTGGGCATGCATGCATATGCACCTGACATGAGTTTCAAGCTGCCATTTCCGGGACTTGAATCGCAGTCAGCCACGTGGGAGTCCAGCAATATAACCATTACACCATCTGCTGGTCCCTTTTTATTTATTTTTTTTTTAAGAGAGATTTTTGCTTGCCAGAGAGACGGAAAGAAAGTGAGAAATCACCCCACAGGCAGGATGGTCACATGACAATTCCTTCTCTGTTCTCTTCTCAGGATTCTGGGCACACGTGCACACATACCCAGCTTGAGTTTCAAAGCTTGCGGGTCTGGGACTCAACCACAGTTGGCAATGCGGGAGTCCAGTGCCTTAACCACTATATCACCTGCTGGCCGGGTATGTCTTTTTTTAATTGCTAAAGGGTACATGTGCTCACCAGAAAGATGGAGAGAGCATCCCCAAATGGATTGTGATCATGCCACAATCCCTTCTCCATTTCTCCGTCCTGTGCAGACCTTGGTCTCACAGACATATGCCTGTGTATTTTCAAGGCCGGGACTGGGACTTAAACTGCACAGTCACTATGTGGGATCTGGAGCCCTTAACCAGTAGGCCACAGCCATCCCACATTTATCTTTTTTTTTTTTTTTTTTTTTGAGAGGTTTTTGCTATAAAGTGCGTCCGCTTACCAGAAAGACAGAGACACAGAGAGAGAAAGCAAGAAATCACCCCCCAGGAGGGATGGCCATGCCACAGTCCTTTCTCATCCTTTCTCCTTCATTATCCTCTCGGAATCTTGGGCAGTCACACACATGTGCCCGGCGTAAGTTTAAGCCATCAAGTCCAGGACTTGAACCGCGGTCGACTACATGGAAGACCAGCAACGTAGCTATTATGCCAACTGCTGGTCCCCCCACATTTATAATTTTTTAAAGTATTTAATTTTTTATTTATTCATTCATTTATTTTTATTTGACCAGAGAGAGAGAGAAAGTGAGAAAGGAAGCTGCCAGGTCTGGGACTTGAGCCGTGGTCGGCCATGTGGGAATGTCCAGTGCCTTAACCACCACGCCACCTGGAAAATTATTTATTTCTGGGACCACCAAGTGGTGTGGTGGTTAAGGGGCTTGGCACTCCCATATGGCTGACCACAGTTCAAGTTCTGGAGCTGGTAGCTTGCTTTCTCACTTTCTCTCTCGCTGGTCAAATTAAAATAAATGAATGAATAAATAAAATTAAATCTAAAAAAAAAAATTCTTATTATTAGCATTTTAAGTTTGCTATAGGGCATGTGTGAGAGAGTGTATGTGTGAAAGCAAGCCACCAGGTCTAGGACTCATACCGTGATCGGCCGTGTGGGAGTTCAGCGCCTTTACCACCATACCACCTGCTGTTCCTCCCCTACACTTTTGTGATTTTTATTAAATATCCTCTTATTTTTTAAAAAACATTAATTTTATTTTTGCTACAGAGCATGTGTTCTCACTAGAAAGATACAGAGCGAGAGAGAGAAAATGAGAAAGCAAGCCACCAGGTCCAGGACTTGAACCATAGTCAGCCCTGTGGGAATCCAGTTGCCTTAACCATCACACCAGCTGCTGGTCCTTAAATACAATTTGTTTTTAAATAATTATTTTATTAATTTATTTTAATTTAACCATAGAGGGACAGAGTGAGTGAGAGAGAGAAAAAGATGGACAATGAGAAAGCAAGCCACCAGGTCCAGGACTCTAACTGTGGTCGGCCACATGGGAATCCAGCGCCCTTAACCACCACGCCACCTGCTAGCCCCTAAATACACTTTTTTTTTTTTTTTTTTTTTGAGAGGTTTTTGTTATAGGGCGCTTGTGCTTGCCAGACAAACAGAGAGAGACAGAGAGACAGAAAGCGAGAAATCACCCCCCAGCGGGGATGGCCATGCCGCAATCCCTTCTCCATTCTCCTCTCGGGATCTTGGGCACACACACACGTGCCTGGCATGAGTTTTAAGCCACCGGGTCCGGGACACAAACCGCGGTCAATTACGTGAGAGTCCAGTGACATAGCCATTACGCTAACTACTGGTCCCAATACACTTTTAATAATGACTACAGAGGAATGTAGAACTAATCTATGAGTTATTCCCTCCGATCTTCAAGTTCGGTCTTTTGTCTTTGCCTGAAAGTTGTACTGGAGTTACTCAGAATGTTAGAATTACATGTTTAAAACATGTAATTTAAGGCTTCCG
This sequence comes from Tupaia tana, assembly GCA_026018925.1. Lineage (NCBI taxonomy): Eukaryota > Metazoa > Chordata > Mammalia > Scandentia > Tupaiidae > Tupaia > Tupaia tana. The sequence goes on along the minus strand of JAKSZU010000011.1, from coordinate 51,582,026 downwards.
AACTGCAAATTAATTTCCTCTTCTGCCCATGGAGGCCAGGACAAGATCTACTGAGCAGCTTACAAGATAGGTGTTGCTGTTGTTTTCTCAAGTTCTTGTGTGTAGAGCACTCTACAGCTCCCGCATTTTCCTTCAGGAATATATTTTTTGTTCAACACAGACCAAGGGCTTTTTAACACTTCATGCAAAATCAGTGGATGTGTCAGATACAGTATGGCTTCGGATGAGAGTTTACAATTCCCTTCAGAATTTTTGCTCTTCTTGGAAAAAAAAAATTTAAGTAAAATGCAACTGTTCTTGGTGCCCTATTGAGAGAAAGATCACATTCACTTTCAAAAGGTTTATCGACCGTTTTTATAGCAGCTCAACCATTTGAATTGTGTTGGCATGCAAAGGTTTATTAGCAAACTACTAGGATTATTTCTGCTGTTGCTATGCTGTTTTATCATTTGTCATAATTGAACCTTAAGTAAAATCCAAGAAAAAGTTTGTTCAGGAGGATTTGTGAGAGCTAAATTATTGATCTGTCTAAACCCAGTGTTTTGTTTTTCTCTGAGAAACAGAATGTGATGTTGAGCTTTCCAGTATCCAAAGACAGCTGACAAAACTGGCCAATGATTTAATCTTTACTTCCTGGACTGTATTTTGTTCCAGTTGCAAAGTATGACTGTTACCTTTGGTCGGCAGCTCCCGTATGTCCAGGCTCTGAGTCTGACATTTTCTTTCTTTTAAAAATTACTCCTTGGGAGCCAGCAGGTGGCATAGTGGTTAAGGTACTGGTTTCCCACATGGCCAACTGCAGTTTGAGTCCCAGACCTGGCAGCTTGCTTTCTCTTTCTCCCTGAATGTACATACCCTATAGCAAATTAAATAATAATAATAATAATAATAATTAATTAAATTAAATATTAAAAAAATAAAAATAGGGGGCCAGCAAGTGGCATGGTGGTTAAGGCACTGGACACTCCCACATAGCTGACCATGGTTCAAGTCCTGGATCTGGCAACTTGATTTCTCACTTTCCCTTTCTCTCTGTCTCTCTCTGGTCAACTTTAAACAAACAAATAAATAAAATGAATAAAATAATTAAAAAAAATAATTTTGGGGGGACCAGCAAGTGGAATAATGGTTAAAGGCACTGAATTCCCACATGACTGACCACAGTTTGAGTCCCAGACCTGGTGGCTTGAAACTCATGCAAGTACATGTGTGTGCATGCCCAAAATCTTAGGAGGAGAGTGGAAGTGAAGGGATTGCAGCATGGCCATCCCCTCTTCTTTTTTTTTTTCTTTTGGAGAGGTTTTTGCTACAGGGCGCACGCGCTAGCCAGAAAGACAGAGAGAGGAAGCGAGAAATCACCCCCCCCCCCGGGGGGGATGGCCACGCCGCAGTCCCTTCTCCTCCTGTTCTCCTCTTGGGATCTTGGGCACACACGCACACGTGCCCGGCATGAATCTAAGCCACCGGGTTCGGGACTCGAACCATGGTCGACTACATGAGAGTCCAGCGACATAGCCATTATGCTAACTGCTGGTCCTAGCCATCCCCTCTTAGGGGTGATTTCTCACTTTCCCTCTCATTCTCCGGCTAGCGCATGTGCACTATAGAAAGAAACGAAAAAAGGGACCAGCAGTTGGCATAATGGCTATGTCACTGGACTCCCATGTAGTTGACTGCAAATCAAGTCCCAGACCTGGTGGCTTAAACTCACACCAGGTGCATGTGCGTGTGTGCCCAAGATCCTGAGAGGAGAATGAAGGAGAAGGAATTGCAGCGTGGCCATCCTCCCTGGAGGGTGATTTCTTGCTTTCCATCTCTCTGTCTGTCTGGCGAGCGCACATGCCCTATAGCAAAAACCTCTCCAAAAAAAAGAAAAAAACCAAAAAAAAAAAAACTTTTGGGAGGGCCACCCACCACACCTCCTGGTGTGTGTATACCTGAGTTGGACCCATACAGCTAACCACATGGTTTGCGTCTTGAACCCAGTGGCTTAAGAAACATGCCGGGCAGGTGTGGGTGTGTGTCCAAAATCCTAAAAGGAGGGAGAGATGGAGTAGAAGGGACTGGGACACTCCCTTGGTTCTTTCTCACTTTCTCTCACTTGCTTTCACTTTCTTGCTCTTGTTCTCTGGCAAGGAAAAAAATAAAAAATTTTGGTGAGCCAGCCAGAGGCATGGTAGTTAAGGTAGCGGGATTCCTCTTGACCAGCTATGTGGTTTGAGTCCTGGACCCAGCAGCTTGAAAAAAAAAAAAAACAAACACTGGCCCATTGAGTTCATGTGTGGCCCATGATCCCAGAGGAACATAGAAGAGAAAGGATTGAGGTGTGGCCATCCCCCCTTGGGGGGTGCTTTCTCACTTCTCTCTCTGGAAAGCATGGGCAACCTGTAGCATTTTATTATATATATACTTTTTTTCATTTATTTTATACAGTCAATGACTGTACATCATCACAGCTTATAAAATGAATTTTCTCAGCGAATATATTGCACACTAATCAAATTATTAAAAAATTACTTTTTGGGATGCCCTATGGCCTGATAGTTGGTAGTTAAGGAAGCTAGATCCTACGTCGTTGACTGTGTAGCTTGAATCTCACCTCCAGCAGCTTGAAAAGCAGAGCACATGTACATGTGTGCCCCAAATCACAATGGGATGGGAAAATGGAGGAGAAGGGATTTTGATGTGACCACACTCCCCTAGGGGATGCTTTCTCCCTTTCTCTCCAGTGAGCACTTGCACCTTCTGGCAAAAAAAAAAAAATTAACTTTGTTTATTATTCTCAATTTGGCCAAAGAGAAGGAGAATAAGAAACCAAGCCATCAGGTCCAGGACTAGAACCGCGCTCAGCCATGTCGGAGTCCAGGCACCCCAAACACTATGGCACATGCCAGCCCATGGCAAAAATCTTTTAAAATTACTTTTTTGGGACCAGCAGATGGCACAATGGTTATGTCACTGGACTCCCACATAGTCTAACACGGTTCGAGTCCCGGACCTGGCAGCTTAAAACGCGCCAGGCACGTGTGCATGTGTGCCCAAGATCCCAAGAGGAGAATGGGAGAGAAGGAATTGTGGCATGGCCATCCTCCCCAGGGGGTGATTTCTCACTTTCTGTCTCTGTCTCTCTAGCTGGTACACGTGCCCTATAGTAAAAATTTCTCAAAAAAAAAAAAAAAAAGGGAGGGGGGGCATGGTGGCACCCACCCTATGGCAAAAACCTATGGAGGCTGGAGGATTGTGGCATCAAGTCTATCTCTCTCTGTCTCTCTAGGCGAGTGCATGATTTAAAAAAAAAAAACAGAAGAGAAAAAAATACTGGGACCAGCAGTTAGCGTAATGGCTATGTCGCTGAACTCCCATGTAGTCAACCACGGTTTGAGTCCGAACCTGGTAGCTTAGACTCATGCCAGGTGCGTGTGCGTGCCTGCCCAAGATCCCGGGAGAAGAATGGAGGAGAAGAGATTGCGGCGTGGCCATCCGCCCTGGGGGGTGATTTCTCGCTTTCTGTCTCTCTGTCTCTCTCTGTCTTTCTGGCGAGTGCACATGCCCTATAGCAAAAACCTCTCCAAAAAATAATAAAAATTACCTTTTATTTCCAGCATCAGCTTTTTACATTTTACATAAGAGTAGTGAAGTGGAATTTCATTATATTGATCTTGTGCAAATATGAAAAATAGTTACTTCCTCCCCTCCAAAAAAAAAAAAAAGCACCCAAAAAATCCACAAACTCATGCGCATAGGTTCTTAGTTAGGACTACTCTCTTAGGTAGCCAACTCTCTCACCACATTGCAGTGGCTATTCCTTGCCAGCTGTTACTGGTATGAGTGGCCAGGGGAACACCTGTGATATATTACGTAACATTTGACTAAATATAGCTAGCCCTTGGTTTTCTGAAGGTTGACTATTCCATTATGGATTTTGTCTTTAAATCCTGTGGAGTCCGTCTTTGACTTATTTAACTTTTGAAGTCATTAGGGTAAAGTATATTTCTGAACACTTCCCTAAGCATAGGATTTTGTATTCTGAGTGAGGTGAAAATTACAATATTGATCAAATGGGCAATTGCTCTGGTCTTAAGCAGAACCTATAATGATCATCCCAGTAGTGCCTTACTTTCCTATAGCACATTTTCACAATCTCCTTCAGTCTTTAAAGCAATTGTGTGAAGTTGGCATAGTAAATACCAGCTCTACTTTGCTGATGAAAAGAGTAAATACTAGCTCTACTTTCCTGATGAAAAGAGTAGGCCCTTGGGACCAGCAGTTGGCCTAATGGCTATGTCACTGGACTCCCGTTTACTTGACTGCAGTTCAAGTCCTGGACCCGGTGGCTTAAACTCACGCTGGGCGCGTGTACATGCATGCCCAAGATCCTGAGAAGAGATTGGAGGAGAAGGGACTGCAGCGTGGCCACCCCCTGGGGGTGATTTCTTGCCTTCTGTCTCTGTCTCTCTCTCTTTCTGGCGAACGCATGTACCCTATAGCAAAACCTTTCCAAAAAAAAAAAAAAAGGCTCTGAGCATTTTAGAGCTATGGCCAGGGTTGCACTGCTAGTTCATGTCAAAGGTGTGACCAGGGCCTTATTTTCTGACTTCTGGTTTCATCTAATCTTTTTTATTTTTCCTCTCTTTAGAAATAGGTAATCGGGCCAGGCAGGTGGTATGCTGGTGAAGGCAACTGGATCCCATATGATCAACTGCGTGGTTGAAGTCTTAGAACCAGCACCCTGAAAAACATGTTGGGGGTGGGGGACCAGGAGGTGGCATAATGGTTACATCGTTAGACTCCCACTTAGTCGACTGCGGTTCAAGTTCTGGACCTGATGGCTTAAACTCGCACCAGTAGCATGTATGTGCATGCCCAAACTCCTGAGAGGAGAATGGAGGAGAAGGGATTGTGGTGTGGCCATCCCTCTGTGGGGGGTGATTTCTCACTTTCTGTCTCTGTCACTCCAGCGAGTGCACTTGCCCTATAGCAAAAACCCTTAAAAAAAGAAAAAAATGTGCAGCATAGGGGGAAGGCAGCGGTTGGCACAGTGGTTAAGGTGTTGGACTCCTACAATGGTCAGTTGTGGTTCAAGTCCCAGATCCAGCAGCTAAAAACAAACTGGGTACATATGTGCCCAAAATCCCAGGAGGAGAAGGGATTGTGGCATGGCCGTCTCATTTGGGTGATTTCTCACTTTCTCTCTCACTGTCTCTTTTATTTTTTTAAGAGTTATTTTATTTAACTTTCTTTATTTTTAATTTGACCAGAGAGGGACAGAGAGAGAGAAAGTGAAAAAGCAAGCCCCCAGGTCCAGGACTTGAATCACCGTAGGCCATGTGGAAGTCCAGCACCCATAACCACCATGCCACCTGCTGGCCCCTCTCAGTCTCTCTTTACCTCTCTAGTGAGCACACATGCCCTATGGCAAAAACCTTAAAAAAGAAAAAAAAAAAAAAAAATGCTGTGCCTGTGTGTGCACCCAAAATCCCAAGAGGAGAGTGCAGAGGGATTGCAGCATGGCCTTACCCCCCAGGGAGTGATTTCTCACTTTCCCTATCTCCCCATCTCTTTCTTTCTCTTTCTAACTAGTGTATGTGCCCTATAACAAACTAGAAAAAAAAAAGTTTGTTTTTTTTCAGAACTAAACCAATCTGTCATTGCTTCTTGGCCTTTTGGCTAAAATCAAGTGTACTAAATCTGGAACTCCCTGGCTTTCCTTTCTAAAACTCTGAACGGAAAGGCCCCTGTCTCTTTAGGGCCTCTTTAGGCTAGCCCAAGAAAAGCTGTCCTTACTCAAAGGAGGGTAAAGCTGTCCAGCTAGCTGTGTTAACATTTGAGAAGCAATTTTCTCAGTTTAAATGCCTAGGCCCCAGTATAAGAAAGACAACTGAAATTGCTACTTTGTAAGCCTGGTCTTTTGAGCAGCTCAGTTAAAATATTTGACAGGGTCAATAGGCAGCATGGTGGTTAAGGCGCTGACTCCAGCATGGCTGATCATGAGGCCCAGACCTGGCAGCTTAAAAAACATGTGGGGGGGAAGAGGGCCGGCAAGTGGCATGGTGGTTAAGCGCACTGGACTCCCACATGGCCGACTGTGGTTCAAATCCTGGACCTGGTGGCTTGCTTTCTCACTTTCCCTCTCTCTTGCTCTCACTCTGCTCCTCTCTGGTCAAATTAAAATAAATAAATTAATTAATTAAAATAAAACAATGCTTTTTTAAAAAAGAGAAAAATACTGGGTACATGTGCTTATGTGCCCTAAATCCAAAGAGGAGAATGGAGGAGAAGGGATTGCTGCATGGCTATCTCCCTGGGGGAGTGGGGGTGATATCTCACTTTCTCTCTGACGAGTGCATGTGCCTTATTGAAAAAATTTCCAAAATAAAAAATAAATTAAGAAAACATTTGGCAGAGGACTTTAGTGAAAGGCTAGAGTGGACTTGAGGATCATTTATCCTCACCACCTGTTAGTATAGGTAACTTTGTGCCAGGAACAGTACACTAGTTAAATGTTTCAGTGTGGAAAGTGTTGATAGAGGGACCAACAGATGTCATAGCGGTTACACCACTGGACTCCCACATGGCTGACTGTGGTTCAAGTCCCAGGCCTGATGACTTCAAAGTTAGGCCAGGCACATGTATGCATGCATGCCCAAGGTCCCAGGAGGGGTTGCTGTGTGGCCATCCCCCTGGGGGGCGATTTCTTATGTTCCCTGTAACTGTCTCTGTCTCTCATTCTGGCATGCACAGGTGCACTAAGGCAAAATTTTAAAAAAAATTTAAAAAAGTTAATAGAAAACTGAAATTTTGCAGGACCAGCAGGTGGCGTAATAAAGTACTAGACTCCCTGATGGCCAACTGTGGTTTGAATCCTGGATCTTGTGGCTTGAAACGCTAGGCATGTGCATGGGTGTGTGTCCAAAATCCTAAGAGGAAAATGGAGAAGGGATTGCGGTGTGACCATCCCCTCTGGGGTGGGGTGATTTCTCACTTTCATGCACTCCTGGGTTGTGCACACACCCTATAGCAAAAAACTCTTAAAAAAAAAAAATAAAAAGAACACTGAAATTTGCATCAACCTCATTAGTAAAATGCCAGTGACTTTCAAAGCAAAATTCAGACAGGAATTTGCATAGCTCAAGGTAAATTGAAGTATTATGGGAAAGTTACTTTAAACTAAATGCTTGTAGGGACCAGCAATTAGCGTAACGGCTATGTCGCTGGACTCCCATGTAGTCGACTGCGGTTCAAGTCCCGGACCCGGTGGCTTAAACTCACACTGGGTGCGTGGGTGTGCGTGCCCAAGATCCCAAGAGGAGAATAGAGGAGAAGGGATTGCGGCCATCCCCCCTGGGGGGTGATTTCTCGCTTTCTGTCTCTCTGTCTCTCTCTGTCTGTCTGGCGACATACCCTATAGCAAAAACCTCTCAAAAAAAAAAAAAAAAAAAAAAAAAAAAACTAAACTAAATGTTTGTACACTTTTAAAAGAATAATTATTTATCTAAATTTTATTTATTCATTTATTTTAATTTGGCCAGAGAGAGAGAAAGGGAAAATAAGAATGCAAGCCACCAGGTCCAGGACTTGAACTGTGGTCAGCCATGTAGGAGTGTCTAGCACCCCAACTACCATGCCACCTGTTGGCCCCAATATTTATATACTTTTTAATACTGGACTGAATTTGTCTCCTAAGATACTTTTGTTGTTGTTTTGGTGAAAAATGTGTGTATCATCTTTCCAGGATTCATTTTGGAAATTTCATTTTTCGAGTGGGGAAATAAGATCTTTATAGTTAAGTCCTTAAAATGATCTAAAATCAGAGGTTATCACTACCACATCTTGTAGAGCAGACAAAATGAGGCTTCAACTCTGCACTGTAAAGCCAGAGGGCGCTGTTGCTGCCTTTCCACCAAGCAGCTGTTCCCCCCCCCCCCCCGCTGCTGCATGACGTCATAGCAGAAGAAAAAAAAAAAACACGAAGAAAACTATTTCAAAATAGACGTTTAATATAATTTTTAGGCCAAAGAAAAAAACCAATCATACATTTTCTCCAGTGGGCCATCTGCCAGAATAGGACAAGCTCAGTCTAACTTTGAAGCCCCTGATTCAGTCCTACTGGCGTTAATTCCCCTCGATTGATTTATGTATGGTTCTTATGCAACATAAGGTGCATTTCACTCGAATTTCCCACCACCTCCACTGTTGTCATTTAGCCAGAAAAGCAAGCTTCCTAATGGGAGGGACTTCTTTCCTTTTCCCTATAGAGGTTCAAGTTTAACCTTCAAGGAGTTTGAAAATCTCATGAGTCTCTTGAACTCACTCCCCAGAAAAATGCACACACAACACAGCCTTCATGTAATTTCATGGCATCCATGCCTTCAAATCCCGCTGTAGTTTCTAAGGCCCCAAGTTAAGGAACCCCTGTGCCAGTGATTTAAGCAATGCAGTTGCCCTAGGGAAACACTGACACAGGTCAGGTGGAGTACTGGGTTAACCAGTGACAGGAAGGAATAATTATTTTTTTTGGGAGAGGTTTTTGCTATATGGCACGTGCGCTTGCCAGAGACAGAAAGCAAGAAATCACCCCCAAGGGGGAATGGCCACACCGCAATCCCTTCTCCTCCATTTTCCTCTTGGGATCTTGGGCACGCATGCACATGCGCCAGGCGTGAGTTTAAGCGACCGGGTCTGGGACTCGAACCATGGTTGATTACATGGGAGTCCAGCAACATAGCCATTACGCTAACTGCTGGTCTCAGGAAGGAATAATCTTATAATCTGTTACTATTTTGATTTTGGGGCAGAATCTAGTTCTCTGGGTCTCTCTGCATTTTCAGGAGCATTATAATTAACAAAAGAACCTAAGCAGCCATCAGCACAGTTTGAAAGATTGAAAATAGCAGCTGTACAGGCAATGTATGGGGTTCCTCACTCAGCCCCTAAGGACCTCATTTAGCTCCTTACCCAGAAGCTTTACATTTGATTTGCAGTGAGGGGCATTTCTGATTTTATTATGAGCCCAAGGGAAAGGTGAACAGTTCCTTTTTTTTTTTTTTTTTTTTTTTTTGTATAGAGTACACTTAAGTATTGGACAGTAAGGATAAGTCCATGAAATCCCCCAAACAGCCATTTCCTTTATAAATCCAGTATATATCTCCAGACATCTTACATCTTAACATAAAGAGATGCCCTATAAACTATAAACTTTCCTAACAATGTCCTGCACTAAGAGGTTTACCTGATGTCCTTTCCAGGAATCTGGGAACTCTTTTCAGCCTTATTGGGGGGGGGGGGGGACGCGGGGGGAGGGATATTATCAAATTCTAACTTGTAGTAATTAAATGAGGCTGTCAAATGTCTAATCTACAAACTGCCAAAGCAGCTTTACATTTTCTTAGACCTCTGAACAGCTATTGAAGGGCAGGATTAAATTTTAACCTTCTGATTGTAGTCACTTTCCACTTTGAAACACCCAGCACTGGTTATTTCTCTAGCATCAAGAAAACCAAGGCACTAGAAAGCAAGCACATTTAAGTGTTGAAGATAACTAAATCTTTTATATTTTGCCTGAACTGTATATTGCAGCATATTAAAGCCCATTCAAGGAAAAAAATTGGCAAATTGAAAATTGTCCCATTAAAGTTTTTTTTTGTAAACTGACAAACCTAACAATTTCATTACTCCTCCCCCCAAAATGCAATTACATAAAATAAGTCACTACTATTTTGAAATGGCTCTAGAAATCACACTGAAACTACATTACATTTACAAATATTAAATTTATTATAACTAGGATGAATTTAACGGTTCTCAGATTTGGCCATCTTATAGCTCCATTTAAGGAGGGGATTTTTTAAAAACAAAATTGCATTATAACTTGGTCTAATTACACATTTTAAAAAAAAGTCTAAAAAGGAAAACAAAAAAAGCAACCCTTCAGTTTCACATAATTAAAAGAACAGGAGAAAGCACACAAGCTACACCACAGCTAAGTTTACCAAACCAACCAAAGCTGGAGAGGGATTTACTCTTCTGATTATGTGTCATAAAAAGGTCCACTGTCTTATATACACATGTATATAATGTTACATTCCATCACTGTAAAAAGTCCCCTTTGCCCCCACCCCCCCGAAAGTTTAAGTCTAGTCTCCAAACTTGGAAAGCGGCGCTCGCTCCTGCTGCCGGTGCAGTTCGTTCTCGGTCAGCAGCTGGAGGTTTTCCGCGCGCAGCCGGTCTAGCTCCAGCTCCAGCTCCCGCACACGCGCGTCTTCGCCCCCCAGACGCTTGCTTTCCAGCCGCAGCCGGTTATTCTCGTCCTCCATGCGCGAGAGGCACTTCTCCAACTCCAGGTACTCTTTGATGAGCTCCTGCTTGGTCATGTTTTGTAGGCTTTCCGCGTGGTACCGCTCATATGTCTCCGAGAAGTCCCGCTGCAGAAACTCGCTGCCGTCCCCTCCCATCCCGTCGCTGCCCCCATCCTCCTCACCAGCTTCTTCCATAAAGTCCTCATCACTGGTGTCAGATTTGGCGGCGGCCCGCTTGGGGTAGAGGCCGGTCTTGAGATCCGGCTCCTCCTGGTCATGATCATCCATGAGGAACTGCGTGGTGTTATAGGGCGCGACCGGCTGGCCCTTGGCGAACATTTCGGCTCGTATCCTCGAAGCTCGCAAGCTCTGTTTTTCGTCGAACTTTTTCTTTTCCTCCCAGGTTAGCTTGTAGTATGGTTTCCAATGCCGCTTCTTCTTGGAGGGGCGTCTCCGATGCTTTTTCTTGCCGAGCTGTCTTTGCTGCTGTCCCCATGGCTCCTCACCCCCTTTGCCAGGAGCCCCCAACTTGTTTCCTTCGGAGTCTTGACACATCTGGGAAAGCGGCTCGGCCTCGGGCCTCGGTTCCCCTCCCGCCGCTACCGCCGTCTGTGTGGAGGTACCTCCAGCGGACACATCGTCTCCATTCGGGCCCTTCTCGCCCGCCTCCAAGCAGCTAGGTTCTGAACAGGCCAGGGTCTGCAGGGGAGGCAGCTGGGGCTCTAAGCCACCTTCCCCCTCTGGCCCCAGACGGCCACTAGACTGGGGGGACGCTCTCGATTGCCACCTACTGTCCTCCTCGGGCACCCGCTCCTCCGCTCCTGGGGGGCGCTCAGGGTTCCGCTCTTCATGAACAGCAGCACCTGTACAGTTGCTAGTTTGAGGCTGGTGTTGATACTCGGACAAGAGTGGCTCGGCCATGTCTAGTAGATCCTCTTCTCGAAGTTTGAAATTTTTTTGGCTGTAAGTCCTTAAGGAAAAAGGATTTTTTTTTCCTTTTAAAAAAATGTCCAACAGAGTCCTCTTCGGTCTTTAATTCCTGCAGTGATGCCTTCAGCCGGTCCTTCTGTCAGCAAACTCCAATCACAACTTGAGGAGCTCAAGTCAGTAAAGGGTTAAGCGCCCACAGTGCGGCCAGCTAGCGGGCCCAAGGGGCTGCAGCGGCAAGTACAGTGCGTAATGAGCGGAGGGAGTGGGCTTCAAGCCTCCCCGCAGTGCGCCCACAGAATCGAGGACTTGGTAAAGAGATAAGAGGTTAAGTCCAAAGGGTTAAACCCAGCCCCGAAGGGGTTAAAACTACCCGATGACGCCTCCTCCGAGGGGCCGGGTCCACAAAGGGTTAAATCCCCTGCCGCAGAGCCCACAAGGGGTTAAAGTCCTAGAGCCACCTCCTCCCACTTCCACGGGTGTCGCTTCAACCCGAGCTCCCGGTTCCCTAGGCCCGGCCGGAGCCTCAGCCGAGGACAGACAAACTCATCTCCCCTTTGGCTCGATGCTCTGCTCAGTTCAGTTCTCCGCCTCCTCCTCTTTTCCTCCCTCCCTCCTCCCCCTTCGGAGAGCTCCTCTTCCGCCTCCTCCCCCGACTTCCCCTCCCAACCTGCCTCTCCACCTGCCAACTTCCAACTGCTGCTTCCCAGCCCTCTGCGCCTCTTTTATATAGAAGCCTGTTTGCTCCGCCCTTGCGCATGCGTATTGGGGCCCCCGTCACGGGAAGCCGGGAGTCGTAGTTCCCATTTTCAGGCCCGCCGTCCTCGCGCGCCGTGAGACGTAGCCAATCTCAAAACGCGTAGGGGGCGTCTCCCAGGCCGGCCTCTTCCATCGCTTATCCCTCGCTAGAGAAACGTGAGCGACCATTGGTCTAGAGTCCCACGTCTTCCCCAGGAAGGAAGGCCAATCGCTGAGAAGATGGGGCGGGCCGTGGACCGTACCATTCTACTTTGGGAATACGAGAAGATTCGGTGGTCTTTGAGAGCCCACACAGAATATTTTTATGAAAAGGTGCGTTTTAAAGGCAATTATTGTCTTCTGTTTCCAGCGGAAGAGTTCCGAAGGTCATAAACATTTGTTAACTAAAGCAAAAATGGTCTGTTCCTAAAAAGTAGTCCCTAAAGTGTAGAAGAAGATTAAATCATGTAAAGAGAGATGTTGGCCCAGGGCTACCAGCTCCTGATTCCTAAAATTGCAGTAGGGGCTTCAAGGCGTGTGGTTTGTGCTTGGGTCTGACATTTGTGGAAGGATATTGTAAATATATTTTTGTAAAAAACGAAAAGCGCATGAAGAAGTAAACAAATGAAGACTAAAAAGTGCCGCCTTAAAGGGACAGTGTGATTGCGTTTAGTGCAGCAACTGGAACTAGGCCTCGGGAGACAAGAGGGCGGGTTCGAGTCCCGGGTGACGTCGACCCCAGGCTAGCTTTGGGATCCTTGGGAGAAGGTGTCCGAGCACCAGCCTAACCCTCGTTTCTGAGCGTCGTCTCCGCCCCAGGGGCCATTGCAGAACTGGTGATCCGCGACGGAACCTGCCTGGGCCAGGATGGGAAAGCGTAGAGAAGGGTGGAGGTGGGACGGGGTGGGGGTGTTGAGAATTGGCCTCGCCCCCGGGTCTCAGCTCTTGTGGAAGAAAATGGCCTCCTGGGGCCGACTGGGTCTCTTTACTTCCGACCGTGAACATTTCCTGATAGGGACAGGGGAGTCAGGGCCAGCTGAGGAGCCTCTTTATTGGGGAGTGCTTCGAAATTAAAGAGTTTAAATAATCAACGCAGGCTGTCCGAAATAGAATGTGGGGTGGGTATCATCCACAGAGGCCCTAAAGGCCCTTCCTGGCCACTGGGCTCTAGGCAGGACTAAGAGGATGCAAAGCCAGAGGCTTCCCCGAGGAGGAGAAGGAGGAGGCGGCGGCCTTTCCCTTTCCTGGAAAAGGGGGCAGGGGCTGGATTCTGTCCCAGGATTATGGGGTAGATTCATTGGGGGGTAGGTGACATATTCTTCCTTGAGAGAAATTCTCCAGACCAAGCCCCTGTCCAAAAGACAAGGACTAATAGGATGCAGAGAACCCTCCACTCTATAATCATTTAAGCATAAGATCTTGGCATAATTTCCACTTTTGCCACTTGCCACACAACCAGTCAGTGAGCCATTTTGTTAATTCCTCCTTAATAGCATTCCCTTAGTTACAGCAGATTTGTACCAACTGACGTTCTTTGACAGCCCAGTGAGTTAGGCAGGGTAGGAATTATCTCCATTTAGGTATGAAAACTCTTTTAACACTCAGAAAAATTAAGTGATTGTCCAAGGTCACATGACAACTAAACATAGTTCTGGTTTGGTCTCTGACCCCCCAATGTCATTTTTCTTGCTGTCACAAACAGAACATCCCCTTTTCTTCTTTCTTTTTTTTTTTTTTTTTTTATTTTACTGTTTCACCATAGGGTACGTGCACTGGCCAGAAAGACAGTGTGAAATCATCCCCTGGGGGAATGGTCATGCCACAGTCCTTTTTCCTCTCAGAATTTTGGGCACACAAATGGGCACACACATACCCAGTGTGATTTTCAAGTCATCTGATCCAGGACTGGAACCGTTGTCCACTGTGTGGGAATCTAGTACCTTCACCACCACACCATATGCTGGCCCCAAATCCCCCTTTTTCCTCCAAAGAATTTAGTTCTTTTTCATTCCCAACAACTCTAACCTAATTCAGGTCCTTTCTTCATTTGGCAAGCATTTGTTAGGAGGGCACAAAGATGACGAACATCCCAAATTGCTCCTGGGTTGTGTGAAGAATCCATTGATCTACAGTGAGTCAAAATGGCAAAGTGGAGAAAATCCCAGTTGGAGCTTGTCAACCAAGCTGCTTGAGAGTTAGGCTTCGTGGACAGGTGTCATGGAGGAAGCAGCTTTGTGAGTGATTCTAAAGGGTGAGTTTTCAGGCCAGTGGGTATAAAGAAGGGCATTTTATGAAGAGCAAGCATTGTGGCCAAAGAAAAGAACTTGTCTGGGACCTCAAGAGTGACTGTGAGGCAGCCGAAAGTATGTGTGGGGAAAGAGGCAAGGCCGGTGCAGCCAGCCTCCGAAGGGAGAGGCCAGCAAGACTTTGAATCCTATCCCCATGTTTGCAAAATGACCATCTCAGCTGGTTTCCCAGGGACTTCCAAGAACTCACGTCTATCTGAAAGCCTTCATCTGGGCTCCCAGACAGCATGAGCTGCCCTCGCATGGGAGGGAAAAAGGTTTTTTGCAGAGGTGGTGACTAGACACCGAATTTCAGAGTCCTCCAGGTTGGGACTACATTTTAAGACTTGAGAGAACTCTTGAGTAGCTCCAGTCCAGGGAGTCTGGAAGGTACAGCTGAGCCCCGCCTGCATACTGGACAGGCTCAGCTGTATGGTCTCATTTGTCGTGGTGGGGGAGGGGTGGCCAGGCTTATCGGTTGCAGAATTCTAGAATCCTGTCAAAGGGCCAGGCACTACCATATTAGCTAAATTCTAACCCTTAGCCAGACATTTTACATGCCAGGGTCACTCTTAGATCCCAAAATTGCCTCATGCTGAAGAGGTCATCCCTGTTCACAAACAAGGCGACCCGGGCTTAAAGCAGTGAAGAATTTGCCCCAGTTTACACAGCTAGTGTGCAAGTGGCATTGCTAGCTTAGCCCCACACCTGCGTCCTGACTGCGCTGCCCTGGCCCTGCTGTTGTCCATCCTTATCACAAGGGGCGTGTTCAACCTCTCTGCTATGTCCATGGCTTCCCATGGGCGAATGATGGCCATGCCTGGGACAGCGGCTAAGGCCAGGGCAGTGGTTGAGGCCGGGGCAGACGGGGACCTGTGCAGGTTAAGTTTCTCCAGCCATGGCCATCAGAACTGCCTCTTCCTCACCCAGCGGCAGATGGTCCTGGGTCCAGAGGGCGGCTGCTGCCAAGGGCTCACTGCTGCGGCCCTCTGGTCGGGACCCTGGCCGGTGATCGCGGAGGTGCCAGGCAGCAGGAGGCACTAGAGTGGCCAGTTCAGTCGCTGGATACAGGCTGGAGCCACTGCCCGAGGGGAACGACAGGACTGACACTAAGCAGAGGGAGGCCAAGCCGTCCGCGAGAGTTCTTGGAAGCCCAGCAGCCCTCAGCGCCGCCAGCCCGCGCGGAGGCCTGCCAGGTTGTGCACACTTGGGTGCTCCCTGCACCCCGACCCGGACTCCCAGCCGCGCGGGGCCCCGCCCCCCGCACACACACACACCGGGCGGAGGCTCCCGCTGGGCCTTAGCCTTCCAGAAAGTTCCCTGGGAAGGCCCAAGCGCAGTCATGGGAATGGCGGTGAGTGGCACCGGGAACTTGTAGCTGAGGAGGTAGCGGGCACTTCCGGAGCCGGGGGTCTCAGGACTTCCTCCTCACCTTCGCCCGGGCCCCGCCACCCGGGGCTGACCAGAACCCCGAGCCCAGCCCGGAGCCCGCGGCGCCGACGGGTGGGGCCGAGCCCTGGGCCGCTGGGGACGCCCCTCCCCTCCCCACCCCCCTCAGCCCAGCCCGGCCTGCTGCCTTCCCTGGTCCCGAGGAGGAAAACATTCCTCATTCGGAAACAGCGCTGGGCCCCAGGGGCCGTCCACAGGGGCCCAGGGAGGGAAGCAGGAGGGGGACCTGTGCCCCGTGTGCCCGCACCCCGCTACCGCCCTGAGGGCCCAGACGGCAGAAGATATAAAGTTTTATTTTATATAGTGAAACATTCCTTTGTACGTGAACCTTCAGTGAGGACGTCCTGAGTGTGCGGGGGCGGCTGGGGAGGGAGGCCAGCACAATCCGTGTCCGCTCCGCTCCCCTCCCCGGGGCCTGCCCACTCCTCCCCACTCTTCGTCGTCCGCTGGCCGCAGGGCCTCCTCCACAGCCTTCCAGCCAATCCTTCCAGGCCCGGCCCAAGCCCCAACTTGCCCTGGAGCCCAGCCTCCACTGGAGAAGCCGGGTTGGGACGAGAGTCAGGTGACCCAGAGGGTGGGGAGGGCAGCCTCGCCCATCGTGTCAGGACCCAGGACCTAGAACCCAGAACGGGGTGTGGGGGTGCACCACATCGCACTCCGGGAGCCTGGTCCAGTATGGAGAGAGGGGGAAGTGATCCCGGGAAGCTCAGTGAGGGATAGCTCCCGTAGGGGAGGGGTGACAAGGCAAACACTAGTGGGAGGGGCTTTTTAATGCTGTTTTTCTCCTAAACCCCAGGTGGCTCAGGCCCAGCAGGACACGGACTCATAGTGGTCTCTGTTGGCTGCAGTGATCCCTCCATCAGAGTCACCTCTTCTGGATCCGAAACTGTCGGAAGAGCCATTGGACGAGGAAGGGCCACAGGAGGAAGAAGAGCAGTGTGGGACCTGAGAGCCCGAGGGTCCAAGGCCGAGGACTGGGTCGCCGTCTCTGCTGTGGAGAGGGAGGGATTCAGGGACCAGCCCACGCCTCCCCACAGCCCTCAGTAGCACCTGGGTTCCAGAACCCCATGGGAGCTTTGCCTCCCAATCCTGTGAGGACCCTTCCGCAAGTCTGCACCACTAGGAGAAAAGTAGAGGGGAGAAGTAGTAGATTAGAAACCCCCAACACCCCCCACCCCCCACCCCCGGTACAGTGGGATTCTAATCACAGCGCACAGGGAGTAGAAAGTGGTCCTGGTGTGTGCCCTCCTCAGAGCACTCCCAGGTGGCCTGAAAGACCGGAGGAAGAGGCTTCCTGGCTGCCTCCTCTGGGCCACAAAGCAGTGACCCTATCGGAAGACTCTTGTAAAGGATGTGCCACGCATGTCATATGAGGACCCTGGGCACTCTGATTTTAGTTTCTAAATATTGTCCACTACAAGGAGCCAGGGCTCCTGGGAGAAGTGGTTGATTCCAGGCCTGGGGCAGAGAAGGTGGGAATGAATGTGAGATGACTTAAACCAGAAAGCAGGGAGGGTATAAAGATTAAGAAGTTAAAAAAAAAAAAAAAAAAAAAAAAAGATTAAGAAGTTGGGGGCCAGCAGATAGTGTAAGTAGTTAAAGGGGCTGGATCCCACATGACCGACAGTGTGATTTGAATCCCAAACCCAGTGACTTGAAAAACATGGATGCATGTGTGTATGTGCCCAGAAGAGCAGAAGAGAGTGGTGGAGAAGGGATTGCTTTCTCTCTCTTCCCCCCCCCCCTGTGAGTGCAAATGCCATATAGTAAAACTTAAGAGTTTGTTATACTCTGTCTCTGGCAAGTACATGTGCCCTATGGCAAAAATCTTAAAAAAAAAAAAAAAGTTATAAGAATATAGGCCTCACCTTGGCCACAGCTGTGCCAGTGTGAGCCTAAAAAAAGAGTGATGATTGCACATGATGGGAATACTGTCTTTAAAATCCACCGATTCATAATGACATGTAAGAAAAAACTGGGAATTTGTTACCATTGAGGTAGCTTATTTTAAATAATTATTTACTTAGTTTTCTTTCTTTTTTTTTCTTTTTTTTTTTTTTTTTTTTTTGAGAGGTTTTTGCTATAGGGCACATGCGCTCGCCAGACAGACAGAGAGAGACAGACAGAAAGCGAGAAATCACCCCCAGGGGGGATGGTCACGCCGCAATCCCTTCTCCTCCATTCTCCTCTTGGGATCTTGGGCACGCACGCACACGCGCCCAGCGTGAGTTTAAGCCACCAGGTCCGGGACGCGAACCGCGGTCGACTATGTGGGAGTCCAGCGACATAGCCATTACGCTAACTGCTGGTCCCGATATTATTATTTTTTAATTTGAGCAAAGAGAGAGAGAGGGAAAGTGAGAAAGCAAGTCACCAGGTCTGGGACTCAAACCACAATCAGCCAAATGAGAATCCAGCTTTTTAACCACCATACCACGTGCTGGCCCAGTGGGCACTGGCAGCTTTTAAGTCAACTCCTTTCTTTATTAATAGGGACCAGCAGATGGTGTAATGTCTCTGGACTCCCACATAGTCAACTGCGGTCTGAGTCCCATCAGACCCAAAGGTTTGAAACTCACGCTGGGCACATGTATACGCCCAAATCCTGAGAGGAGAATGGAGAAGGGATTATGGCGGCCATCCCCCTAGGGGGTGATTTCTTGCTTTCTGTCTCTCCAGCAAGCACACACACCTTCTAGCAAAAATCTCTCAAAAAAATAAATAAAAATAAAAATACTAGTAGATAATTGGGGCCAGCAGGTGGTCTGGTGGTTGGGTCACTGCACTCCCACATGGTTGACTGTGGTTTGAGGACCTGGTGGCTCATTTTCTATCTTTCCCTCTCATTCTCTTGGGTGAACACATGTGCCCTATACCAAGTTAAAAGATAATAGACTGCAAAAGGCAATGTTGTACACTGTAACTATATAAGTGATTAGATGTAAATTAAAGTATAAAAATTAATAATATAGGGGGCCAACAAGTGGCATGATGGTTAAGGCTCAAGACTCCCACATGGCTGACCATGGTTTGAGTCTTGACATGGAAGCTCACTTTCTCTCTGGTGAGCACATGTGCCTTATAACAAATTTAAAAATAAAATTAAGTAAATAATTCATTAAAAATAATAATAAATTAGAATGTCTTTTTTTTCCCCTAGGGAGAGATTTTTTGCTATAGGGTGCATGCGCTCGTCAGAGAGACAGACACAGAGAGACAGGAAGCAAGAAATCACCCCGGGAGCGGGGGTGGGGGGGTGGGATGGGTGTGTGGCCACACCACAGTCCCTTCTCTTCCATTCTCCTCTCTGGATCTTGGGCATGGGCAGCAGTCTGCCACATGGGAGTCCAGCAACATAACCATTACGCCATCTGCTGGTCCCAAAAATTCTTCTAAAAATTAGATAATTAAAGAGAAAGAATCAAGCACTTACCTTGTCTTTCCATAAGGAAAGCCCAAGATGATCAAGGAAACTACAGAAAAATTATAGCTAGTAAATGTAAAAATAATAGTGGAATTTTAAGGTCAACACTTTTCTTTCTTTTTTTTTTTTTGAGAGGTTTTTGCTACGGGCGCATGCTCTTGCCAGAAAGACAGACAGAGACAGAGAAACAGACAGTGAGAAATCACCCACCGGGGGGATGGCCACGCCGCAATCCTTTCTCCTCCATTCTCCTCTCAGGATCTTGGGCACGCACGCACACGCACCTCGCGTGAGTTTAAGCCACTGGATCCGGGACTCGAACCACAGTCGACTACATGGAGTTCAACAACATAGCCATTACACCAACTGCTGGTCCCATAAAGTCAACATTTTTTTTGCAGCCACTAAATAAATGATTGACTTAGACCAGGATTATCAATTGTTGAAAACTGGGCAGATAGGACTGACAGAGAACTGGGTAATACTTGCTCAAGAGGAAAACGTAACATAATGGTGGGATGGGACCATCACCCATTCATCATCCCAGCAGTCCATGCTACAATCACTAGCGGTGGGACACCCAGATATTATGTCCCCTGATGTGAAGAACATCCCCTCTGTTGTAACTTGGTCCAAAATGTTTACCTTGACTCTGACTTCCAGGGGCCAGTCAATGGTGCAGCAATGAAATGCAACTCGGTGAGGCTGGCCCACGTGGAGAGTTTCTGAGTGTGGGTCCTGAGACCTCCCTGAGTACTCCAGGTACACACGTGCCGTGGCCGTCCTCTGGGACTGGCTGAGGCTGGGGTAACGTGGATCATGGTGTCAAGAAACTGCTGGGGGTGCTGTCTGTGTATCTCTCTGTGTCTCTCTTGCTCATGGAAAGAATAAATAAATAAACTAAATATATTAGGTTATCAGGAAAGTCATGATGTATTTTTCTATGAAAAATGTGTCATGTCTTTTCCAACAACCTAATACATAATCTCCAACTCATAGGCAAGACAACATATAGAGGAACTAGCCACAAGTAATTGGACATTTGGGTCTGATTACATCTACAGAACCACTGGCTCAGTCTGGTCAGCAAGTCAACAACAATGACAAGGACTGGTCTAGATTAAAACGGCTTGGAACCAGCAGTTGGTGTAATGGCTATGTCGCTGGACTCCCACGTAGTAGACTGAGGTTCGAGTCCCGGACCCTGTGGCTTAAACTCACGCCGGGTGCATGTGCGTGCATGTCCAAGATCCCAAGAGGAGAATGGAGGAGAAGGGATTGCGGCGTGGCCATCCCCCCTGGGGGGTGATTTCTCGCTTTCTGCCTCTGTCTCTGTCTGTCTGGCGAACGCATGAGCCCTATATCAAAAACCTCTCCAAAAAAAAAAAAAAAAAAAAGGCCTAAAAGACCGAGGAGGGGCAAGCAGTTGGCACAATGACTATGTTGCTGGACTCCCACGTAGTTGACCGCGGTTGGAGTTCAGATCTGGTGGCTAAAACTCACACCACGTGCATGTGCGTGCGTGTCCAAGATCCCGAGAGGAGAATGGAGGAGAAGGGATTGTGGTGTGGCCAACCCCCGGGGGGTGATTTTTCCCTTTCTGTCTTTCTGTCTCTGTCTTTCTGGAGAACACACGCACCCTATAGCAAAAACTTCTCCAAAAAAAAAAAAAAAGGACTGAGAAATACCAGATAGTGTGTGGTCCTGGACTGGAAAAAGAGCAGGATGAAAAGGCAATATCAGATCAGCAGGTTGCGTGGTGGTTAAGGCACTGGACACTCCCACATGGCCAACCACAGTTCGAGTCCCAGACCTAGTGGCTTACTTTTTCACTTTCCCTCTCTTTCTCTCTCTCTTTCTGTGTCTCTCTCTGGCCAAATTAAAATAAATGAATGAATAAATTAAATTAAATTAAATTAAATCTTGAAACAAAAAGGCAATATCAGGACAACTGGGGAAATCTGAGTTTGGAGTGGATAGTTGGCAAAATAAGGGAATTAATAATTGTGTTTTGGCTAGGCAGTGTAATGTTCATATTTTGAGAGCTGAAAACCCAAGTACTCCAGGGTAGAATTTTATGATGTCGGGACCAGCAGTTAGCGTAATGGCTATGTCGCTGAACTCCCATGTAGTCGACTGCGGTTCGAGTCCTGGACCTGGTGGCTTAAACTCACGCCAGGCGCATGTGCGTGCCCAAGATCCCAAGAGGAGAATGGAGGAGGAGGGATTGCGGCGTAGCCATCCCCCTGGGGGGTGATTTCTTGCTTTCTGTCTCTCTGTCTCTCTTTCTGGCGCGCCCTATAGCAAAAACCTCTCCAAAAAAAAAAAAAAAAAAAGAATTTTATGATGTCTATAGTCTACTTTAAAATCATCAGCATTTAAAAAAAAATTTTATTATTATTATTTTTTGGAGAGGTTTTTTACTATACAGCACGTGCACTCACCAGAGACAAAGAGAGAGACAGAAAAATAGCAAAAATCTCTCTTAAAAAAAGGGATTACATGGGGCCAGCAGGTGGTGTATTAGTTAAGATGCTGGACTCCCACATGGTGAACCATGGTTCGAGTTCCAGACCCGGCGGCTTGCTTTTTCACTTTTCTTCTTTCCCTCTCTCTGTCTCTGTGAGCGCATGTGCCCTGTAGCAAATTTTAAAAAATAATAATGATAGGGACCAGCAGTTAGTGTAATGGCTATTACGACAAAAAAAAATAATAATGATAAACAAAATAAAATAAACAATTATTTTTTTTAAAAAAGGGAATTACAGCATGATCATGCCCCATTGAGAGGAGCTTTCTCTCTCTGGCAAGCACACAGGCCCTTTGGCCATTAAAAAAAAAAAAATATATATATATATACACACACACACACACACACACACATATATATATATATATATATATATATATATATACACATACACAAATATATATGTATTTTTTCTTTTTTGGAGAGGCTTTTGCTATAGGGCGCGTGCGCTCGCCAGAGAGACAGAGAGAGACAGGGAGACAGAAAGCGAGAAATCACCCCCCAGGGGGGATGGCCATGCCGTAATCCCTTCTCCTCCATTCTCCTCTCGGGATCTTGGGCACGCACGCAC
This sequence comes from Tupaia tana, assembly GCA_026018925.1. Lineage (NCBI taxonomy): Eukaryota > Metazoa > Chordata > Mammalia > Scandentia > Tupaiidae > Tupaia > Tupaia tana. Next base: position 51,559,807 of record JAKSZU010000011.1, on the reverse strand, counting down.
GCACACGCGCCCGGCATGAGTTTAAGCCACCGGGTCCGGGACTCGAACCGTGGTCGACTACGTGGGAGTCCAGTGATATAGCCATTACGCTAACTGCTGGTCCCTAAAAATATTTTTTTTTCAATTAGTAAAAGGTAAAAAGTAATAATAGAAGAAATTATGGGACCAGCAGTTAGCGTAATGGAGGAGAATGGAGGAGAAGGGATTGCGGCATCGCCATCCCCTCTGGGGGTGATTTCTCGCTTTCTATCTCTCTGTCTCTCTCTGTCTGGCGAGCACACGCGCCCTATAGCAAAAACCTCTCCAAAAAAAAAAAAAAAAGGAAAGAAATTATGCCTGGGGAGGAGGACAGACTGACAAGTTTGCCATTGTAAGTCTGAGGAAATCTGCCACCATGGCTCACGTCCACTGTGTGGAGTGTGGGTCAGGGGTCATCCCCCAGAGCCCCCACCTCCAGGACTCAGCCCTCTGCTGCCCTCACACTCCAGGCTTCTCAAGATCAGACCCACTCAGAGTTAATGGTGGGTTCCAGCTTTGCACTCACAGCTCCATCACTTCATGATAATAACAACAAAGGACCCCTTTGGAGAAGGCCGTCCTGCCTGGGAGACACTTCAGAAACACCCCTGGCATTATCTAATCCTCACAGCGGCTCAGGGAGTTTCTCCCAGGCTGTGTGCCCCCAGGCAAACTACACCCTCAGAGCCTTAGTTTCCTCTTCTGCAAAAGCTGGAAAGAAACTCCATGGCAGAGGGTGTCCCGGGGCTTAAGTGAGAGAATGCAAGTACAGTCCGCCACACAGCAAGGGCTCCAGCATGGCGGCAGGAGCCCAGGTGTAAGGGGCAGTGGAGGGAGGGGGCATGAAAGAGCTCTGGGAACAGAAGTCCTGACAAAGGAGCAACGGGGGACTGCCACCCCAATGTGAAGAGCAGACAGCATGGCCTTTCCCGCTCCCGGGGGCCAGTCCTCATGCTCAATGTCCCTTCAGGCCGAGGGAGGCAGAGGAGGAAAGGAGGCCCTTGCAACCCCACTGCCTGAGCAGAGGCACTGCAGGCCCACGACCTCCTTGCCCACATGAGTGGGGCTGTTGTCTGACCGGAGACGCAGGCAGATGGAGGTGTGGGGACAGACATGAAAGTGGCTGGACAAAGAAGTCACTCTGTAATAGACACAGAGTTCTGTCCAGTCTTGCCCTGGGCCTTGAAGTGGGGAAGGGAAGACTCACCTGCTTAGGGGGCTGGGGCATGCTCTCCAGGCTCTGCAATCTCCCCTGGACATCCCGCATGCTCTCCTGCAGTGCCCGAACTGTCCCCACCAACCACATGTCCAATTCCTGGGGTCCCAGCAGGCTGCCCTCCAGCCCCCCTGTGGAGCACAGACACAGAGGAGGGGACTCAGGAGGCAATTCGGGAGAGGGGACAGGCAAGATAGGACGTGTCAGGGTAAAACACGACCCTGTGTACAGTGTGTGACTTGCAGAGTCCATCCATGTGATTGACTGATCCAGCATTGCCACTTATTAGCTGTGTGACTTTAGGCAAGGCATTAACTTCTCTGAGCCTCATTCTGTCATCTAAAAATTAGAATATGTCATTTCCTTCACAAGGCTGCTTGCTCAGAGGAATAAAGAAAACATTTATGGGGCCAGCAGGTGGTGTGGTGTTAGTTAAGGGCGCTGGACTCCCACATGGCTGACCGTGGTTAGAATCCTGGACCTGGTGGCTTGCTTTCTCTCTCTTTCTCTCTCTCTCTCTCCTTCTCTGGTCAAATTTAATTAAATAAATAAAGGGATAAAGTAATTCTGAAAAAAAAAAAAAAGAAAAAATAACATTGATAAACGTGCCCCCTCACGGGACTTGGCAAACAGGATGTTCTGGGGAATAAGGTAGAACACATGGCTGTCCTCCAGGATTCCAGATGAGGGACCCAGAGAGAAAGGATGACTTCTCAAGGCTATGCCACTGCAGGTGACAAAGCTGGGGTGGGACTCCCACCCCAGGAGTCCTTACTCAGCACCTGCAGAGGGTGCCGACTACTGGGTGGCTCCAAGGGAGAGGCAGGGCAGGGACTTTGCCCATCCAGACACTATCTGGCTGTTGGCAACCCTTCCTGGACAGTAGCCGGCGGTGGACTTCCACCTCTGTCCTAAGAAGGCAGCCAAGGGACCACAGGGAAGGGCAGAAGGGGGCAAAGGGCCAGGCCAGAGCTCACCTTTCTCTGTGGGGGACGTGGGGCTGTTTCTGGTATCAGGATCTTCTGCAGGTGCTTCCCTCTGCTCTGCCCAAACCTCCTGAGATGAGTCACAGGTCTGAGGGTGGGAGTTGGAGCAGACAGGGCATAGTGGGGGGAAAGAGAGGTGGGAGGTGGGGGTTGGAGCAGACAGGGCATAGTGGGGGGAAGGAGGGTGGGAGGTGGGGGCTGGAGCAGATAGGACTTAGTGGGGTCGTAAAGGGGGGTGGGAGGTGGGGGCTGGCGCAGACAGGGCATAGTGGGGGGAAGGAGGGTGAGAGGTGGGGGCTGGTGCAGACAGGGCATAGTGGGGGGAAGGAGGGTGGGAGGTGGGGGCTGGAGCAGATAGGACTTAGTGGGGTCGTAAAGGGGGGTGGGAGGTGGGGGCTGGCGCAGACAGGGCTTAGTGGGGGGCAGGGAAGTGGGGATGGTCTCACCAGCTCAGGCTCCAGCTGCTCCAGGGAATCACAGAAAACCTCAGCGTCCAGGTCCCGGGGTGGCTGGGACTCTGGTGGGGCCACTGTGGACAAGGAGGCTGTGGAGACAGGGCCACACAGCTGGGCAGAGGCACCTATTCAGGAGATGGTAGAGACACTGCCACGGCAGACAAGGGTGGGCCCCAGAAGTGCGGCCGTGGAGCGGGACCGCAGAACCTGCCCCCAAAGTTCAGGTGAGCTGGTCTCAGTGTCAGTGACGTGGTGCATGAAGCCTTCTCCCTGTCAGCCCTCCTGGAGGTGCCCCTCAACCTGGGTTTGGCCCCCTGTCCCCCCTGCCCAGGCACTAACCTGGGCTTAGGGATGCTGGTTCCTTAGGGAGGCAGGGAGGCATTGGGACAGCCCCAGCGTCTCCATTCAGCACCTGTTCTTTCCGACCTGCTGAGACACAGCGCGAGGTGGGGCTAGGAAGAGGCCGGTGTCTCCTGGGGAGACCCAGCCCTTGTTCACCACTGGCCATGGGCACTGCCTGAGACCCGCGTGCACTGGTTGGGGTCCTTACAGGGCTGTTACCGGGAGCACTCTGCCCCAGCCCCCCACAACTGAACAGTCTCCACAGCCTAGACTCAGCAATGGGGAGCTCCCACCCTGGGGGGCTGACCTGTGACCCTTCTCAGGAAGGCTTCTGGGGGCCTCGGCATATCAGGGATCACCTGGTACAGGGGCTCGAAGTACCCAAACATGTCCTCTGCCACCTCGCCCAGGGGCACTGTGTCGATCACCTGTGGGGAGGGGCAACTATTGGGGAGGGGCTGGCCCCAACCCCCACCTCCCCCCTGCCGCTTTGGGCTAGGCCCCCTCCACTCCACTTCTGTCTGTCATATACCTCCGTCCTGTTCCCAGTCAGGGACCAGAGATAGGCAGGACTGAGGCAACAGGAAGGTGGGAATTCTCATGGGGTCTCAATGTGCAGGACAGACCATGGCGGTCAGCATGGTAATGGTGAGGGGCAGGCCGCCGTGTGGCTGGGAGCTTGGGGACGGGGACCCCACAGCCCTGCCCTACCTTCTGTGCCACCAGCTTCATTTCAGTGATGTAGGCAGACATGGCCTCCTCTCTGCTCATCTTGCCCAGGCTGTTCCAGGCCTCCCTGGAGGGCAGAGGGCCGTGAGAGGGCTGCTGGACAGCTGAGGCCTGCTTGCCCAGCCAGAGGGAGCTCACCACTTGTAGCGTCCGATGGGGTCCCAGAACCCAGGTCTGGGCACCAGGCAGGGCCCCATAGTAGCCTGCTTGTAGTAGCTGTAGAATCGCAGCATCTCTTCGTAGGAGGGGCGGTAAGAGCCTGGGGAAGGGATTGGCAGTGGAGGGCGCTGCATCAGCCCCAGGTCCATGAGGAGGGAGGTGAGGGGTGGACCACCCTTGGAGGGTGCCCAGATGATGAGGGGGTGCCATTCAGGGCACCTGGGCAGGGGCAGGAGGCAGAGCAGACCCCAGGACAGCCCGTACAGGTGCTTGTCTGCAACAGCTGCAGTTATCAGGGAGTCAGACCCCAACCGTCTGGACCCCCAGATGTGGGTGGCGCAGCCTCACCATTCTTAGGCAGGTTCTGAATGACACTGACTGCGGCCTGGAACTGTTTCTGGCAGTCCGGCTCTGGGCTTTCACTCTCGGTGCCCATGTCACTCCAAGCCTGGGGACCTACTTGCGACCGACTCTGCAAGAACGAGGAGGCTCCGTGTGGGCAGGCCGCTAGGGTCCACCTGGTCCCACGCACCCTAAGCCATTAAGTCACTTCCCAGAGGAGCAAACTTAGCTCTTCGCAGGTCTGAGAGAGCTACCCCAAGGGAACAGAAGTTGCGGCTAAAGAGACTGTCCTACCTCAAGGCAGCCTGGGTGGGGCCGTGGCAGCGAGGACCTCGGTCGGTGGATGAAGCAGGCGGCAAGGGTCGCAGTGCCAGATACACCCCCAGATGTGCGTCTCTAAGTGCATATCTCCAACTTCTGGACAGGCCAATGGGCAAGAGAGGAGGAGTCAAGGCGGGGCAAACAAGTCTCCGACCCTGGCCCCCTGCACCCCGGACCTGCACTTACCCCGCGGGGCCCGCTGTCGGGATACCTGGGATCCATCTCGCCACTAAATCAGCAGCTTCCGATTGACCTCAGGGTCCAGTCCGGCGGGGAAGCAGACGCAGAGCGAGGCGGAAAATTTAAGCCAATGAAAGGGCCCGTTTCACATTGGCTTCTAATCCAACCACTCAGCGCGGCTCTTTCAAGACTATGTAAATAGATTCTCAGTGCCTCTCCCAATCAGGCGGAGCTAACCCACGGGTCGGACTCCCCACCCTGGGACTGTCGAGGTGCCACAGCGCCCCCTCGTGGACATAGCGAAAGGTCGCTGAATACTCGCGTCCCCTGGTGGAAACCCGAGTCTGTCTACTGAGTCCGGGCCTGGCAGATTCCGGCCACCCACCTCAGCTCTTCAGACAGGCGCTAGGGTTAAGAAGAGTCGTGTCCTCTAGAGGAGGGACATGGGAGCTGAGTTGCAGAAGACTCAAGAGCAAGCCAGGAGAAGAACGAGGAGGATTACATCAGGAGGAAGGAATGGCAGAGTCAAAAGTACAAAGGCGAAGACTTGATTTTCATGAAGAAAATTCAGGACGCCAGATGAGTGGAGGACTCAAGCCAATTTGCAAAATCTCGCGGCTGGAGATATCTTGAGAAAGAGGGGCAAGCGGGAGGCAATGAGAATCAAAGCTCTCCGTGGGATGTCCCACTGTTGGGTGCCGCCCAGTGGCGGTGTGCCCTACCTCTCCCCCCTCCCCAGGGCATCTGCTGCAGACAGCGTGCCACCTGGACGTCCCACGCTTCGCGCACACGCTCTGGTGATGTCACATATAGTAAATGTACACCTGACACGGCCATCAGAAGCCGGATGCAGAGGCTCACCCACGGGTTGACGTCACGGACACCTATACAGCATGCAGCGGCGGTCCCGGGACCATAGGGTGCCGGGCTGGGGCGCCAACCTGTCCAAGCCTCGAACCCCAGAACTAGTTGTCTGGCACTCTAGACTTAGCGCCATCTCATTCCGTCTAGACCGGCAGCTTCGAAGCTTCTATTATTGAGGGGGCGACCCGCCCGGCGCGGGGTGTGGTGTGTGTTAATCCTATGACGTCACTGTCAGAGCCTGTTCCCCCACCCCCAGGAGCCCCACCCCTCGGGTTCGCGCAGCCGGGCTGTGCTGCTCCGCTGCCTGGGTTCAGTGGGCTTTCTCGGCCCGAGGGCTCAGCCCAGGAAGAGCGGCGCTGCACATCCCTGCTCTTTCTGGGTCTCTGCTGGGGCCTCCCGGCGGGAGGGGAAAGGGGAGGTGGAGTAGGGTCCTGCGTTTGCATTCAGTCGGGATCCCCGGGAAGGCAAGGGTGTCAGCGGACAGTCCTCACCCTCTCCAGTGGGGCTGAGATCCGAGAATCGCTAGGGCAATGGGGAGGGGGACTCACGGGCTGGGGCAGGGGACCCAAGAGCAGGGGCGAACGGGAGTGCCCCCAGCCGCCTCGCACCTCCCCAGTGCAGCCCTGGCCCCGCCCCCTCTCTCCAGTCCCTGCCTCCTAGAACCTCGTCCCTCCCCGTCGCCCTCCTCCCGACGCAGCCTCCTCCCGACTCTGTCCCGGCGCCGCTAAGTTTCTTAGCTCGGGACCGCGCACGGAGCCGGGGCCGGGCCGGAGCGGCGCCCCCGCTGCCCTGTCCCCGCGCGCAGACCCCGGGCCCGGCCCCGGCCCCGCCGAGCCATGCTGTGCGGCCGCTGGAGGAGCCGCCGCCGCGCGCCCGAGGAGCCCCCGGTGCCGGCCCAGGTCGCAGCGCCGGTCGCCCTCCCGCCCCCGCCTGCGTCCCCGGACGGCGGTATGAAGAGGCCCGGGCTGCGGGAGCTGAAGAAAATGGGTCAGTGATGGCCTGGGGGCTTGGGGTGGGCGCCGACTGTCCTCGGGGGGCGCAGCCTGGGAGGACTAGGGTGTTTAGACAAGCCCTTCATACCCTCCCCAGGCTGCATGGGGCTGAGGAGGCTGTGGCGAGGTCCCGAGGGCCAGCACCGTCCCAGCAGGGGTCACACCTGGGGTCACCCGATTTTACGTCCTGGCTCCCAGAAGTCCTTTGTTTCCCACCAGGAGGCGCCCGCGGGGCGTGCTGGAGTGTGAATTTGGGCAAGGGGCGGGTTGGGGGGGTCCCTGAAGGCAGGCAGAATGGAGCCAGGCAGAAAGGTTTGGTGTCCGGTGGCCGCCTCCCTAATACCTTCTGGGGTCTGCGGGCGCCCCAAGCACCCTGAGTTCTTGGCGGCCCTAAGGAGGGGGGATGAGAGTTGTTTGTGGCTGGCCTGGGTGGAAGCAGCTGGCTCCGAAGCCACCCCTCCACCTCGGTCCCTGCAGGGGCAGCAGCGGCTACCCAGCCCTGGCAAACCTGGCCGGGCTCCTGAAGATGCCGCCTTTGGGGTCAGAGGCCCAAGGTTCTCGCGTCAGATCTGAGGAGTCACTAGCAAGGAAGGGACTTGGCTGTGGTTTATTAAGCTTGTCTGGGGCCTGCTCTGGGTGGTGCACACAGGTGGTGTCATGCCATCCTGACAGGTAGGAGGTATAATCCTATTTCTCAGATGAGGAGACTCAGACGCAGGAGGAATTTGTCTGTGACCACACAGCGGGTGCAGGGCAGGAACCCTGTCAGAATCCCGGCCTCCCTGGGTGGGTGGGGGCCTGGGTGGGCTCGTAGGGTGGGAAGCACCATTGAGCTGAAGTGGTGTCCTGGGTCTGCTGTTGGTCAAATCGTCAGTGATGGAGGTTGGGTGTGGAGGAAATGGGACAGGGCTGCCCAGGAAACCTGTGTGCATCCTGGGGCAAGATTCAGAATTCCCCATTGGAATTCAGAATTCCAGTCTTGCTCCGCCTTCCACTGCCCCCTCCCGTCACTCATCCCCCCTGAATTTTCTGGGTGCTGACCGAGTTCTGAGCACTGTACCTGGCACTGGCGGAGACACGACCTCAGCCCTGCCCTCCGTTCCGTCATACAGGCACCTGACATTCACCGAGTGCCTGCAGTGTGTCCTGCCCTAGGGCCTCAGCGGCGACCAATGTGGCTCTGCTGGTAGAGAGCTGGAGAACCAGTGGGCAGGTCAGCCACAAAGGGAACAAGACAGGAAGGGAGGGGCAGTCGGGGTGCCGGGAGCCCTAACTGCACCCTGGAGCCGGAGGCAGAAGGGGAGAGACGCAGGTGAGGGGGCTGTCATGGCCCCTCCTTGTGGTTAGGGACTGTATCCAGAGGGCAATAGGGGCCCCGAGAAGGTCTGGAGCAGGAGTGGGGCGGGCAGCATGTGTGTAGACTGGAGGGTGGGCTGGGTCAGGCACGGGTGAAGGAGTCCATTGGTCTGGGACCTGGGCAGGTGCAGCCGATATGGACTCCAGGACCCCTGGGAGGTAGACTGAGCTGGACTCTGCCATCTGATTCGTGTCCCTGGGGGCAGTGGTGGCTTTCTCAGAGCCAAGAAGCATCGTGGTTTGAGGCGAGGACGGTGGCCGTGTGAGGTGAGATGGCTGAGGCAGCCAGGGCCGGTATGGGGCCACAGCAGGCCTGGCAGGCAGCCCCTGCAAGGGTGATGGGGAGCAGAGGCCGTGCTTCCCACTTCCACGCACAGCTAAGCCCCATCAGTGGGCCAGGGCGCCGTGCCAGGGGCCTGGATGACAGAGCCTTGCCCTCGGGGAGCAGTTGAGTGGGCAGAAACACCTGTAGACAGGTCATTCCAGCTGAGCCCCAGGCTCGGCACCATCCGCTGAGTAAGGCTGCACGGGACCGCCACACACCTCATCAGAGTGACATTGGCAAGGTGTATGTGGGTGTCAAGAATGTCGCTTCAACCACCTCCCTCCCCACCACTGCCCCGTCCTGCCTGCTGAGTGACTGCCCAGAGAGGAATGTGGAGTGGTCCATGGGGAACACCCCTTCTCCAGGACAGGCCACCAGGAGCCCAGGGGCAGGGTGGAGATGAAAACCAGGTGTCCTGGGACCCAGCCCTTCAGGCCTGTCCCCCACGTCCTAGCGTCCACTACCAGCAGAGCAGCCGCCCCTCCTGAGACGCTCCTCACAGCTGCTGGCCTCCGCCATCACCACACCCCTTAGGCTAACAGAGAACAGATCTGATCAGACCAGGCCAAGGGACTAAGCAGGGAGTGGCTCAGACGGGCCCAAGGGGAACAAAAGGCCTTGAAGGGCTGGACCAGGGTGGGGACCAGGATGAGGAGGGAGGGAGGAAGGACCCTCTACCATATCGGGTGAGAGTCATGTGTGCACCCGGGCTCCTGCTCCTCTGCGTCCCCTGCCCCAGGCAGGGTTGCTGACCTGGCAGGGAATGACAGCAGTGAGGGACAGGGAGTGCCCAGCTAGCAGTCCCTAAGGGTGCGAAGCCCTGATGGGTGCACGGGACTGTGCTGAGCTGGCACTAACCCTGATCCTGCCTAATCCCCTGACGGCCTGTGGGGAAGGTGCTGGCCTCAGTTACAGAGACAGATGGGCTCTCGAGGTGGAAGGGTGCAGTCCCCGCCCCAGGCCACCTGGTCAAGAGGCAGCATCTGCCTCCAGAGTCATCAATGATGGCTCTTTATGGCTGGAATTAATGAATACTAATTAATGCCTTCATCCTGCCGGGCCAGTGCTTTTTACATGCCACCTCAGGGAATGCGTGCCACCATGTGAGGTTTGTGCCTTATCAGCCTCCTTTTACAAGTGAAGAAACTGAGGCTGAGAGAGATTCGATAACTTGCCCAGGGTTCAAAGCCAAGAAGCAGTTGAGAGATTTGAACCCAGGCAGTGTGGCCCAGAGTCCACACTTAGAACACAGTGAATGAAAGAGAAGCATGTATTGGGGAGGGGGAGGGCCTGCTGTTCCTGTCCCTCATGGTGGCCCTACCAGCTCCAGGGTCTTTCTGGGGTCGCCAAATATAATCCGGGTTCAAATTTCAGATAAACAATGAACAATTTGGGACGTACTTACACTAGACAATTGTGTGTTGTTTATCTGAAATTTGCCCTTACCTGGTGTCCTGAATTTATCTGGCAATCCCATGTCCCCAGAGCCCTGTGCGTGCCTGGCCCCGATGCCCCGCCCCTACTCCTAGTCCTCCCGGCAGGCAGAGGTTTGAGCAGGCAGAGTCCTGCCCCCTGCCCTCCCAGCCTGCACACTGCCAAGAGCCCCTGGGCAAGGTGGCTCCCGATGGCCTACCCATGTCTCCTGCAGGGTGAGTGGGGGCTGCCGTGGGTGGGGCTGGCGGGAGGGGGCCTCAGAAGGGCCTCCAGCCCTCCTCAGCCCCTGCCGTGGGTTGGGGAGTGGGCCTGAACAGGCCCGAGGCTAAGCAGGGGCATGCCAAACAGGCCGGAGCGCTGGCAGGCCCTGTAGTCCCGCTCACCTCTGCCCCTTCCCCTCACCTAACCTCTGGCCCAAGCCGGCTCCACGCCCTTCTGGCCTGCAGAGAGGGTACCGCCGCTCTCACTGAGTGGGCGTGGGGCCAGGGGGAGCACCGCCTGTCGCTCCTGATTTTGTTGATTCTCCAAGGAATGTTATGGACCCTGGTGCTGAGCCCTCGGGCTCCAACCCAGGGTGTGGCGGCCAGATGGCCCATGGGGATGGCCTGTACCGAGGAGCTGAGGCACCTGCCGGCTAAAGGATCAGGGAGGAAGGTGGTCCTGTGCCCTCTCCCAGCCCCCCTGGCCCACCAGAATAGCGACCTTCCCCTCCTCCCTCTGGGCCTTGGCTCCGCACATCGCATTCCAGCCGCAGGCCGGGTGCCCTTCCTGAGTGTGCACTGGCTCACACTCACTGCCTGTTTTCCTCTCAAAGCTGACCCGCCTTCCACCTGCCCCCCCCCCCGCCCCCACACACACACCCTAGCTCAAGACTGGCCACTCCTTACACACCCTGCACCCTGCTTACTGCCCCTTCAGGTGCAGCCTGCGACCACAGCACCCCTCCTCCCCATGGCCTGCCCTGGCCTCTGCCCCTCTCCCGCACAGCCCTGCTAGCTCACCCATGTCTTGGGCCCCTCTGCCCTTTTGTAGTGCATACGTGTGCTCACCCTGAGCCCACCCTGAACATCAGAGGCCCATGAGCATCGGGGGCCCCTCATATCCAGCTTGGACAGGTTCCTGCCCTAGCCTTGCCCCCCCCCCCAGCCCCAGACAGAATTGCTCAAGCCCTGGATCCGACACACCCCAAGTGCCCAGGCTGAAGGTGGAGGCTGAGAAACTCCAGGCCTGCTGGCTCCTCCCCACTCTCAGACCCTCTCTGGGGACTGAGATAAGCCAGGGGCTCAGGGAAGGTGTCTGACCCCAGCCAACAGTGCTGCACTGGGTGGGAGACACCGAGAGCTGGCCCAGAGAAGGGCCCCACGGATAGCACAGCTCCTGAAACACCTGGGTGCCCCTTCTGTCCCGGGCACCGACTCACTGCCCCAGAACCCTGCCTCAGTTTCCCTGGTATTTACTGAGTACCACAGTGCCCTAAGCTGAGTGCACTGTGTGCTCTCGCTCACTCTAGACACACACAGCCCTTTGGGGTTAGACTCCCCCACTTCCAGCATGGCTTCACAACCACCGGCCTGCTACGGTGAGCATGGTACTTAGCCGCCCCATGCCTGTCTAACCGTTTCACTGGGGTATGAATTCACTTACTATATAATGGATCCACTTGAAGTATATAAGAAGGGTCAGGCCCAAGGCCCAGCGATTAAGGAAGCCAGATCCCACACAGTTGACTTCGTGATTCAAATCCCAGCCCACGCTGGTCGCATTTTTTTTTTTTTTTTTTTTTGAGGGGGGAGGTTTTTCCTATAGGGCGCGTGTGCTCACGGTAAAGACAGAGAGAAACAGAGAGACAAAAAGTGAGAAATAACCCCCAGGGGGTATGGCCATGCTGCAATCCCTTCTCTTTCATTTTCCTCTCAGGATCTTGGGCACGCACACACACGCATCCGGCGTGAGTTTAAGCCACCGGATCCAGGACTTGAACTGCAGTTGACTTTATGGGAGTCCAGCGACATAGCCATTATGCCAACTGCTGGTCCCAGACAATTTTTTTTTAAGAGAGATTTTTGCTATAGGGCACGTGCGTTCACTGGAGAGAAAGAGACAGACAGAAAGTGAGAAATCACCACCCAGGGAGAATGGCCACGTCATTTGTAATCCCTTCTCCTCTTGGGATCTTGGGCATGCATGCACACGCGTCCAGGACTCGAACCGCGGCTGACTACGTGGGAGTCTGTTACACCATTGTCTGGTTCCAATAATTTTTTTTTTTAAAGGGTAAAAAAGAAAATTACAAAGTAAAATATATAAGGGGACTTCAAAAACTTAAGGGAAAAATGGAATTAAAGTACATACCTACTTTGGTGCAAAATTTTTGAAATGCATGCATAGTTTCTCAGCCAGTGGGGCCTAGTCACACTGCCATCCCTTCTCCATTTCTCCATCCTGCTGGGATTTGGGGCATACATGCACATGTGCCTGGTGTGGTTTTCTTGAACCACTAGGCTGGTACTCTAAGTGTGGTTGGCCACGTGGAATCTGGCTCCCTTCACCACTAGGCCTCGGCCAATTCTAGCATGATGTTTTCAAGGTTCATCTGTGTGTGGCGTGTATCAGATTTCAAACCTTTTTAGAGTGAATGCCCTTCCGCCATATGTATGTAACACGTTTTGCTTATCCATTCATCTCTTGGTGGCTACTCAGGTTGTGTCTACTGGAAGGGCCATTGTTCACCCTCCTTTTCACTGTTATTATTTCATGATTGTTCCTTCACCCACCCAGTGAGGGTGACTGTGACACTGGCCCAGTCCAGGTACAGGGTCAAGGCAGAGAGATGATTTGAACCAATAGAAACCCACGGAAGTGGTAGAAGGTGGATGGCTTGTGCACCTGCTTAGAGAAGGCAGGAATGAGGTTGAGGCAACTTCTGTGGTTTGGGCCTGGTAGGACCTGTGAGTGTTGACTGGCTGGCTGGGTCGGGAGCCAGGGCCCTACTGCTGACCTCGCCCCTTATCTCTGTTGGTCCCACCCCTGTTTAACAGCAGTGTGTGTGTGGGGGGACCAGCAGTTGGCGTAATGGCTATGTCACTGGACTCCCATGTAGTCCACCACGGTTCAAGTTCTGGACCCGGTGGCTTAAACTCACGCCGTGCGCATGCACGAGCGCGTGCGTGCCCAAGATCTTGAGAGGAAAATGGAGGAGAAGGGATTGTGGTGTGGCCATCCCCCCTGGGGGGTGATTTCTCGCTTTCTGTCTCTCTGTCTCTCTCTGTCTTCCTGGCGAGCGCACATGCCCTATAGCAAAACAAAAACAAAACGAAACTCTCAAAAAAAAAAAAAAAAGAAAGAAAAAAAAGCAGCACGAGCAGTGGGGAAGTAGCGGCACCCACCCGGCCCAGCCTGGCCCGCCTCCCTCATTCTACGTGCTCTCCTATTGGGCATGTGGCTGGGGCAGCGTGGTCCAGAGGCCAGTGCTCGCTGGGTGGGCACTCCTTCCCCCCACAGGTTTCTGGGGAGCTGGGGCAAAGGCCAGTGGTAGGGGCCCCTCTGTGGAAACCTGTCCCATTGAGGGGCCAGTCAGGCATTCGGGCCACCTATGTTAGTGGCCTGTTTGCAGAAAACTCTGGACAAAGCAGGCCTTCGGTGACTCACCTCCATTTCCGGCCTTAGTCATTCACACCCCTCTCCTCCCACCATGGCACTGGCTGGCTGAGCTAGGGTGGCCTCAGCTGCAGAGTTTAGTTGTCATGGCAATGAGGGGACCCCTTTCCCACGCTGTTTCTGGGGATGAAAGAATTTGGAAGTTGCCCGGATGCAGGGGACAGGGGTGGAGAGTCTGGTGCGTCCCCGGGCCTGACACCTGCCATGTACACTAAGCTCTGTGTCTGGAGAGGGAGCTTCACCTTCCCTTCCTGACCAGGGGCCCCAGGCTGGTCACAGCCTCCTAAGGAGGGCAGGTTTCTCTTCCTATTCTCGAGACTCTGATTCTCCATCATGGTCACCCTGAGAGTCATGAGGTGACAGATGCCCAAGCCTCCTACACTTGCCAGAGGGGACCGTGGAGTGGGGGTCGTGTTGGAAACCTCTCCCAGGGGATCCCAGTGCACAGCCAGGGATGTGAAGCCCTGACCCACGAGGCCCTGCCCTGAGCTCAGGACAGATGGGCCAGGGCTGGGGTGGAGTGCACTTAGTGACCTGCCTGTTCACCTGCCTCTGCTGTCAACAGACTCGAGCTGTGAGCCTGAGTCTGGGCTGAGTGAAGAGGGGAGAAGACCTCACTCTGCCCTTAGGTTTACTAAAGTCCCCTGAAATTGCAATATAGGAAGGTTTGTGGGGTTTTTTTTTTTTTTTTTTTTTTTTCTTTTTCCCTTTCTTCTTCTTCCTTTTGTCTCTTTTTCCCAAGCCACCAGGTCTGGGATTCAAACCACAGTTGGCCATATGGGAATCCAGTGCCTTAACCACCATGCTACTTGCTGGCCCTTTTTGTTCCCTTTTCTCAAGTTTATTTCTTCCATAAGAGGGAGAGGCAGGAGAGAGAGAGAGACAAGCATCCCCCAGCAGGGCCTTCATTCCACATTCCACCTCCCAGCCTCAGCCAGCCAGGATCACCGGCCTGTATGCAAGTCCAGCGTGTACAGGGAGACCTCTAGATGCAAACCGGGTACCTTCCCGTGTGGCTTCAGCATCACAAGTGTCACGTACCACTGTGCCACTGAGGCCAGCCTGTTTGTTTTTTGGTTTGTTTTTAAATAATTATTTATTTATTTAATTTTATTTGTTATTATCCTGTTTTAATTTGACCAAAGAGAGAGAAAGGGAAAGTGAGAAAGCAAGCTGCCAGGTCTAGGACTTGAACTGTGGTCAGCCATGTGGAAGTCCAGTACCTTAACCACCATGCCACCTGCCAGCCCTTGGTTTTTTGTTTTAATTAAAGTAAAAATGCTGTTGGCGGTCAAGGAAGACCATTTGAGGACAAATTAAGGAAGGCTTCCTGGAGGGAGTGTATCTGAGCTTAAAGGACTCAGATATGAGGGAAGGGAGGAAAGGAGGAAGAATCCTACAACAGGGAGAGATGGGAACACCTAGGGGTTGAGACTTGATTCCCAGGCCAGAGTTTGTAACTGAGCAAAAGGGGCCTGGAGAACCACAGAGCCAAACCCAGTACTAGGGCTTGCTAAAATAACGAGAGGAAAGAGGCCCACTGTCGTGTTTCGTTTGGCCCACACGTCTGGTGTTTTGTTTTTTCAATTTGGTTTAGTTGCCAACATTTAAAACTCTGGAGGCTTCAGATACGGGTCCAGATTCCGGTTCTCTGGAAACTCTGGGCTCCTCTCTATTTCTGGCTGTCCCCCTCCTTCCAAAGGGCGTGGACTCTCCAGTTTGCCCGCTTCCCACCTCTCCTATTGTCCTTGGCCTGTAAACCTTTGGCCTCTCTCTTTTTCTCCCCCCAGTGTATTTTTTCTCTCATGAGAGAGACACCCACACACAAGTACCCTTGACAGGGTCCTATCGTGCTGTGACCCCCTCGCCCTTCAGCAGGTCGAGGTCGTGGAGTACCCAGTGTGCTCAGGCCAACTGGGGTCGGAACCCCTGGCTCCCTCGTGCTCCCGCAACAGGCGGCGGCGTCCCAGCACCTGCACCACCACAGCTGGGTCAAACCTTTGGCTCCGATTCCTGCTGAGGCATTCCTGATTCCCGCAGAGCCTGGCACCACTGGCGCTGGGAGCACGTGGTGCCCAGGGAGGGCCGGTCGCCCGCAGCAGAAGCTCCTGCATTCTGGACTTTGCAGCAGTGTTATCGTGGTCTCTGTTTTACAGATGGAAAACATGAGGCCTAGAGCAGTCATGGGTAGTGCCACCAGGACCATGTCCCTGGAAAGTGACTCCCCAAGCTGCTGAGTTTAAATTTCTTCCCGGGCATGCTGGTGGTACAGTGGTTAAAGCAACTGGAACTCACACAGCCGACTGTGTGGTTCATGTCCCAGATCTGGTGGCTTGAAAAACACGCCAGGAGCATGTCCATGTGTGCCCAAAATCCCAAAAGGGAAGAGCTGGAGAAGGGATTGCAGCGTGATCACCCCCTTGCAGGGGGTGCTCTTTCCCTCTCCTTTTCTCTCTGGCTCATGACTGCACCCTTTGGCAAATAAAAAGAGAGAGAGAGAGAGAGAGAGAGAGAGAGAGAGAGAGAGAGAGAGAGAGAGAGAAAGGAAGGAAGGAAGGAAGGAAGGAAGGAAGGAAGGAAGGAAGGAAGGAAGGAAGGGAGGAAGGAAAGAAAAGAAAGGAGGGAGGGAGGGAAGGAGGGAGGGAGGGAGGTGGGGAAGAACTCTTCCCTATCTCCCACTGTCCAGGTTGGGATCAGGGAACTTGGAGAGAGGGACCCAGAAGCTGCGGAAGAGCCAGGTAGTGCAGTGGCAGGGACAATGGGTCTGGAGCCAGACTCCAGAGCTGGAAGCTCGCCTGCCATTCCTGGCTGTGGCATCCCACCTCCTCCTGTGTTAATAAATGAGAGGGGCTTGCACGCAGTAGGCATTCTGTAGACATTTGCTTCGTTGAGGAAGGTGTACACTATGACTGGAGAGTACACTGGGCTGGGGAGTCACATGGTGTGACCGTGGCTGGACAAATGCCACAGGAGACCATCCTTTCAGCAGGACACCAAGAGGACACCTGGAGATCACCCAGGCAGGGCTGGTCCTGGAGCCCTGGGCCTGTGACCCTGGAGCCAGGGTGGCCTCTGCTGTCCTCCGTCTCCGGGAAAGCAGAGGCGAGGAGCTTGGGTTGCAGCGAGATTTAGGTTAGATAGTGAGGCGACTTTCCCGATGGCGGCAGTGTCACGGGAAGGAAAGAGGCTGCTGGGGGCAGATTCTAGGCAGGATAGAGAAGAGTGGCAGAAACGGTGACCTTTAGTGGGGGCTGGTTGGCGACACTACCTGCGGGGTTGTTCTCCTCTGAGGGACCACGGAGGGTGCTGGGGCAGAGCAGGGAGAGCCTGTAAGGTTCCCTACAGCGGGCTGGCCCCAGCGGGGGTGAGGTGGGGTGGGGTGGGTGGAGGGTGAGGCTCCCTCCTTCCCTCTGGCAGGGATGCTGCCCCAGCCCTGCCCGACGCCCGACCTTTCCTCCCTGGCAGGCCTGACGGAGGACGAGGACGTGCGCGCCATGCTGCGGGGCTCCCGGCTCCGCAAGATCCGCTCGCGCACGTGGCACCAGGAGCGGCTGTACCGGCTGCAGGAGGACGGCCTGAGCGTGTGGTTCCAGCGGCGCATCCCGCGCGCGCCGTCGCAGCACATCTGTGAGCGGGCTGGGGCGCCGGGGAGCGGGGCGAGCAGGGACCCCGGACCCGCCTCCCGGCGCGCCGCCCTGACCCAGCCCTTCCCGCAGTCTTCGTGCAGCACATCGAGGCCGTCCGCGAGGGCCACCAGTCCGAGGGCCTGCGTCGCTTCGGAGGCGCCTTCGCGCCGGCGCGCTGCCTCACCATCGCCTTCAAGGGCCGCCGCAAGAACCTGGACCTGGCGGCCCCCACGGCCGAGGAGGCGCAGCGCTGGGTGCGCGGCCTGGCCAAGCTGCGGGCGCGCCTCGACGCCATGAGCCAGCGCGAGCGGCTCGACCAATATCCTGCCCCTGCTGGAGGGAGGGCCCTGCCCGACGGCCACGCCCTGAGATGGAGGCCCTGATCGTGGGAGTCGAGGGTGGGGACGTGCCCTGGCCTGCCCAGAGCTGCCCCAGGAGGGGAAGAGCCAGGGCTCTCTAAAGGGGGTAAGGAGGACCTCCTGAGTTGGTGAGCCCGGGACCCATGGAGAAGGCTGCTGCTCGGGGAGTTCAGGCCAGCGGGGAAGCACAACTCTGTCCCAGAGCCGCCAGACCCAAATGGGGGTGACTGACTCGGGCCTACCTGTCAGCGGGGTGGAGGGCCCAGCCTGGCACGAGTGTTTCCTGAGCACCCACACCTGGATCCACTCCTACCTGCACCGGGCAGACTCCAACCGGGACAGTAAAATGAGCTTCAAGGAGATGAAGAGCCTGCTCCGAATGGTCAACGTGGACATGAATGACATGTACGCCTACCGCCTCTTCAAGGTGGGACCCCATCCCGGGCCCCTGCCTGCCCTGCCGCCACCCTGCCCTCTGTCCCGGCCCGCGGCCATCAGCTACCCGGCCCAGCGCGCAGAAAGGCAGCACCTGGGCCCAGTTACCCTCCCCGCCCTGAGTCCATTGGACTTGAAGGGCAGGGAAGGGGGCCTAGAACTTTCCTCACACCCTCAGGCAGAGCTGAAGTGGGGGCGGGGCCCCCACTCCGCGGAAGCTGGCGGGCAGAATGATTTTCATTTCTCTGAGTCTGCAGGGCACCCTTTGCACACGTGACCAAGTGGCTTGCACGTGGGTACACAGGCAGGAGTCAGCTTGCAGGCATACATGCATCTGCACAGACACGTGTGAACCCACTTCCATGTAGGGCCTTCCACTGGGGCACACGCGGCCCTCCACGTGTGACTGTGTACACCTCACCCATGGGAGCCCAGGCACCCACAGGTGGGCGCCACATCTATGGCCTGGTCACATAGGCAGATGACCTCGTGTGACCAGGCTGAGGCTCTGAGTGACAGGAGAGTGTGGCACCTGTCCACAAGGGCCCATAGCTCCTCAGGGACGGCTCCAAGAACCCTGTTTGTTGCTCATTGAGCCTGTGTGAGTGTGAGGATTGGAATGTGTACACGCAGGAGGGCATTGTGGTCCTGCCCCAGGCCATTTCACGCCATCCTGCACCTCTGGGTTTTTGTTTGTTTTGCTTTGCTTTTAATTTATTTCATAAGTGAGCGCAAGAGCAGGTTTGGGATTTGTTTTTTTAATTGCCAGAGGACATGTGTGCCTGCCAGAGGAGACAGCACCCCTTGAAGGGGCATGGCCATGCTGCAATCCCTTCTCCATTCTCCGTGTTGGGATTTGGGGCACGCAGGCCCATGTGCACAGCTTGTTTTTCATGCTGGACCAGGATTCAGAACTTAGCCATGTGGGATCTGGCTCACCTTTTTTTTTTTTAGAATTATTTAATTAATTAGTTTATTAATTTTAATTTGACCAGAGAGGGACAGAGTGAGAGAGAAAGAGGGAAAGTAAGAAAGCAAGTGGCGGTCGGCCATGTGGGAGTCCGGCACCCCCAACCACCACGCCACCTGCCAACCCCGGGAACTGGCTCACTTAATCACGAGGCTATGGGGCAGGCCAGAGAGAGAGGGAGAGTCTAAATGCCACGATTTGCCTCTAGTCTCAGCCAGCCCAGATCTTGGGCATGCGCATGAGCTGTGTATTGAGGGAGGTCTCCGGGTGCAAACCCACACCCTCCCCATGTGGTCTGCCTCACGGAGTCACATTTTGCCACTGCGCTCTGTTTGGCTTCTGCATCTCCATTCTTAGGGTAGGTCATGGCACAGAGGGACAAACACTGAACTCAGGAAGCTTCCATAAAATCCTGTCTGTGTGGGGGCCAGCAGTTGGCATGCTGGTTGAGGCACTGGACTCCCACATGGTCAGCTGGTTCAAGTCCCAGACCTGATGCCTTAAAACTCACGCCTGGTACATGTGCACACATGCCCAAAACCCCAAGAAGAGGATGGAGGAGAAGGGATTGTGGGGTGGCCATCCCCTCAAGGGGTGAGTTCTCGCTTTCCCTCTCTGTCTGTCTCTCTCTGGTGAGCACAGACATGCTATGGCAAAAACCTAAAGAAAAAAAAAAAAGAATCCTGAGTAAGGTAGAGAAACTGGCAGCCTTGGTCTTGGTTTCTCCTGTGAAAGGGCCATCCAGATCCAAGTGGCATAGTGGTTAAGGCACTGGACTCTCACATGACCGACTGCAGTTCGGTCCCAGATATGGCGACTTTCTCTTTTTCTCTCTGGTAACCACACATTCATCGCACGTGCCCAGCAGCAAATTAAATAATAATGATAAATAAAATGAAGTAAATAATTCTAAAAAGAAAAGGGGTTGGGACCAGCAGGTGGCATGGTGGTTAAGGGTGCTGGATTCCCACATGGCCAACCATGGTTCAAATCCCGGACCTGGTGATTCGATTTCTCACTTTCCCTGCTCTCTCTCACTCTATCCCTCTCTGGTCAAATTAAAATAAATATATAAAAATAAATAAAGTTAAATAAAATAATTCTAAAAAAAAAAAAGAAAAGGGCATTCTCTTCCCAGCTTCCCAGCTGGGGTAGATGACAGATCTATCAACAATGGGCCAGATTTCCTGGAGTGTTTCCGTCCTCTGAGTGCCCTTCCCTGTCCCCCGTGCCCAGGAGTGTGACCATTCCAACAACGATCGGCTGGAGGGGGCTGAGATCGAGGAGTTCCTGCGGCGGCTGCTGAAGCGCCCAGAGCTGGAGGAGATCTTCCACCGGTACTCGGGCGAGGACCGCGTGCTGAGCGCCCCTGAGCTGCTGGAATTCCTGGAGGACCAGGGCGAGGATGGCGCCACCCTGGCCCGCGCCCAGCAGCTTATCCAGACCTATGAGCTCAACGAGACAGGTGGGGGCCTACGAGGCAGAGTTGGGTCTTGGCACCTGGGAGTCCGGGTTCCCTGCCGGGTGGCTGTGGGTACCATCATGGGCAGGTCGCCTTGCTTTCTCTGGACTCAGCTCCCACATCTGTAAATGGCACAGTCCTGGGTTCAGTAGAAGGCTGAGTGCATAGCTTACATGCTCTAGTCAGCAGTAGTCATTACTACCCAGTCAAGAGAGCTCGGGGCCATTCGGGCCAGACCTGGGAGTCCTGCAGTGGCCTGACGCTCTCTCCTGCCCACCCCGCTAGCCAAGCAGCACGAGCTGATGACGCTAGATGGCTTCATGATGTACCTGTTGTCGCCTGAGGGGGCTGCCCTGGACACGGCCCACACACGTGTGTTTCAGGACATGGACCAGCCCCTCGCCCACTACTTCATCTCCTCCTCCCACAATACGTATCTGACCGACTCTCAGATCGGGGGCCCCAGCAGCACCGAGGCCTATGTTAGGTACTGGGGTAGGGGTGCAGTGTCTGGGAACCTGGGGAGGGACATGGGGCTCTACCCTCACTCTGGGCTCCTGGAGTCGGCTGGCTCAGCCTTACCCTTACCCTGCCCTGTGGCACCCACACCACCTGTCTGTCTGTCCGTCTGCCCATCTGCAGGGCCTTTGCCCAGGGATGCCGTTGTGTGGAGCTGGACTGCTGGGAGGGGCCGGGAGGGGAGCCCGTCATATACCATGGCCACACGCTGACCTCCAAGATTCTCTTCCGTGATGTGGTTCAGGCTGTGCGTGACCACGCTTTCACGGTGAGCCCCCGGGACCCCATGCCCAGCCCAGAGCCTTCTCAGTGACCTCTGGCCCTACCCACACCTCAGTTGCCCTCAGTCTTTGCACAGCAAAACCCTGCCCAGAGAGTCATTCATCTCCCCAAGGCTGCAGGGACCCATGGCCAATGGGGCAGGACGAAGCTGGATGGATGTTCTCTTCTTCCACCCTCATACCTTATGAATGTATTAAAATCAGGATATTCCCAGAAGAAAACCTTGGGGGAGGGGGGAAGGACATTTCCATCATGGCGTCCATCGAGTGAGCTGTAAGAGAAGCTCAGTGTTGGTGACTGTATGAGCACTGCAGTATCAGTCAAGGAATACAGCTGTCACCACCAATAAGTGGCAGGAGTTTGCACTGTAACTGACGTGGTCAGGGTCACTAACATGTAAAGAACCCCCTCAGCCTCTTGGGCAGTTGCCCTTCCCTGACATCCCAAACCTGACCTCTGCCCCTCCACGTACGCACTGGTTCCAGGGTGCCAAGACCCAGTGGCACAGGCCCCAAACCTCCAGAGTCCTGCCTGTGCCTTCGTGTCCTGAAGGGGTTGGGATTCTGTGGAGGGTAGAGGAGTCGGGTGTGTGTGTGGGGGGGTAGCTCTGAGCTGCTGCTCTCCCCCCCGCAGCTGTCCCCCTACCCTGTTATCCTGTCCCTTGAGAACCACTGTGGGCTGGAGCAACAGGCTGCCATGGCCCGCCACCTCCGCACCATCCTGGGAGACATGCTGGTGACACAGGCGCTGGACTCCCAGAACCCCGAAGAGCTGCCGTCCCCAGAGGTGACACTCCCAGATTTCTAACCTGGGTGGAGGGGGGGCCTGGCTGGAGTCTATCCCCCCCCCCCACTCCTGCGACCTTCTGGGTCAAGACCCCTCAGCTAGCTCTGTCCTAACCTGCACCTACGCCTCCGATCTGCTGCTGCTATCGGCCACCCCATGGGCTTGTCCTTCCCCTCTCCCAAGGTTTTCATCTGGAAATTTCTGCTGTTCTCTGGCCCTCCATCCTTGACTCACCACACCCTCTTACCTGGCACTCGGACCTTCCATGACCTGGTCTGGCCTGCCTGCTGGGCCTCCCTGCACTCGGTCCCTGCAGACTCAGCCGGTCCCACCTCTGGGCCTTCACCTGGGACTCCCTTCCCAGCCATCTGCTCAGCTTCAGCCGCCTCTCCCTGGGCCTTGCAGAGTTCCTTCCTGGCCAGGGCGGCTGTCCTCCCCTCCAGCCCAGTGCGTCTCATCTGCTCTCTTGGGACCTTCCTCCTCTTTGGGCTCCCTGGTGCCAAATTCACAGGGAATGCTGCCTCACCTTTGTGCGTGGGTGGGATTTTTGTCATTAATGAAAATAACGTACGTATGGCAAAAAGACGACCAAAAATGGGCTATCTAAAGTGTATACAGTGAAAAATGGGTTTCCTCTACTCATCTTGTCCTGTCCAATTTCACAAGAAGTAACCATCCTCAACAGTCTCTTCCTTCTGTTTTAAGTTTATTTTTATTTCTTCCATAAGCAAGAGAAACCAAAAAGGGGCGGGGGAGAGAGAGAGAGACAGCACCCCCAGCAGGGTCTCGGCGTCTCTATCCACCCCAGCCTCGGCCAGCTCCGATCACGGTCGTGTGTGAGCCTGGCATACCCAGGCAGGTTTCCGATGTGAACCTGGAACCGTCTCGTGTGGGTCAGCCTCAGACTGTTGCATTACATTGCTCCACCACCACCTGGTCCCCTTCAGTGTTTTTTTGTCCTTCCAGAATTTTCCCTTGCATCTATACCTATGTACATAACTACCGTCTCCTTTCCATGTTACACCGAAGGGCCTGTGTGATTACACCTGACGCTCACTTCGTCCACCCCGATCCTGTTACAGAGGGCTCCTCTCCCAGCCCAAGCTGCTTCCTTTGTAACAGCTGCCATGTAGTATTCTGACACATGGGGAGACTGAACCTGATTAGCCACCCCTTCTTGGTGGCCTCGCAGTTCGTTCCCCACTTTTCCAATGAGAAACATCTCTCATCTCTGTCTCCTTTCCTGCCCTCCACCCCCAGCCAGCCTCCCACACAGCAGTGGTTGAATGACTGACCAACTGGCCCACTAAAGGGGGTTGACAGGGCTTACCCCTGCCCCTTTGTCTTGGCCTCTACAGCAGCTGAAGGGCCGGGTCCTGGTGAAGGGGAAGAAGCTGCCAGCTGCTCGGAGTGAGGATGGCCGGATCCTATCTGACCGGGAGGAGGAGGAGGAAGAGGAGGAAGAAGAGGAGGAGGCGGAGGCTACAGAACAGAGGCGGCGGGTGCGTGAGCTGAGGTTGGCCAGAGGGGCTTAGCCGGGGCTTGGTGGGGCTGCCCGTGGTCAGGTGGGGCAGGGCAGGGCAGGGGGTAGGACTGCGGAGCTGGAGTCCGTGGGCCCCACTGAGGCCATTTCTCCCAGACCAAGCAGATCTGCCCAGAGCTGTCAGCCCTGGCTGTGTACTGCTGTGCCACCCGCCTGCGGACCCTGTGCCCTGCCACTGGCCCCGCGCAGCCCTGCCAGGTCAGCTCTCTGAGTGAGCGCAAGGCCAAGAAGCTCATCCGGGAGGCAGGTAGGAACCAGGACATTGGGTATCTGGGGGCAGGGGGGCAGCAGGGTCAGGCTTCTGGGGGCGTATAATCCTGAAGTTGGTCTGGAAAGTACATTGGGGGACCACTGGCTTTTGGGGGGACAATCAAGAGGTCAGGAGGGGCCAGCAGGTGGCATGGTGAAGGTGCCAGATCACACACGGCCAACTTCACAGTTTGAGTACCAGATCTGACAGCTTGAAAGATACACCAGATGCTTGTGTGTGTGTGCCCCAAATCCTGAGAGAATGGAGAAGGGATTTGCAGTGTGACCACCCTCCCTGGGGGGTGATTTCTTAACCCGTTTCCTGCCCCCCGCACCCCACAAGCAAAAACCTTTAAAAAATTTTTTTTAAAAAAAAGAAGAAAAGAAAAAAATCAAGAGGAGCCCAGAGAGGGGCTCAGCTCTGGAATAATGGCCCTGTGCATGCCCTGCGTTGGGTCAGGTGTGGATAGCAGACTGGGCAGGGGTGAGGGCACCTGCTTCTGCCTTCACAGAACCCACAGCCTAGCGAGGGGGTGGGGGCAGACATAGAAGCCGTGTCCACTTGGCCATGATGGGGCTGAGGGAGCCCAGAAGAGACTGAGATCAGGGGAGGACTCTGGCTGGAGCTGGTGATGCCCGAGAAGACCCATGGCCTGAAGGATGGGGAGACAGCAGCCTGGACGGGGAGGGGTTTCTAGATAGGAGGAACAGGTCGAGCCAGGGCCTGGAGGCACTACAGGAGGGGTTCCAGGAACCCACAGTGGGCTGGAGGGGTGTGGGGAGATGATGTTCAGCAGTCAGCCTGGGGCCAGGTTCCATGAGTCAGGGGTGTGAAATGAGGCTGTGTGGCTGGAAGGGTCCCTGCTCCTCTGGCCTTCGGCAGCCTCTGAGTTCCCCTCCCACCCCAGGCCAGGGGAGAGGAGCTAGGCGGGGAGGCACGCAGCAAGTGCCCAGGAGTTTTCACTGTCCCCTGCCCCGCCCCAGGCAACAGCTTCGTCAGGCACAACTCGCGCCAGCTGACCCGGGTGTACCCGCTGGGGCTGCGGATGAACTCGGCCAACTACTGCCCCCAGGAGATGTGGAACTCGGGCTGCCAGCTGGGTGAGTGGGGGAGGTCTTTGGGCAGCCACAGGAGGCCTCCGCCGAGGGGCCACACAGCCTTCCAGAAGGGGCAAAGATGCTTTTTATTTAAGAATTATCCAAAAGGCAAGGTAGCAGGCTCCTTGGTTCTGGGAGGTGTAAAAGTCTCACGTTGCTGTGAAGGTAGACACGAAAAACCTCCCCTTCCATGCACCCCTGACACACTGACACAAGTTGACAGTGACAAGGGTGGGGCTGGGGGTGCCGAGCTCCGCCAAGGAGCTGGTCCCCTTGTGTAGGTGTGAAAACCCTCCGCTTCCTCCGGCTCCTGGAACTGACCTGGCCTTGCCCTGAAGGGGCTTCTCATGCATGCCCCACCCAAGCCCACCCTTCAGACAGGGGTAAGGTATGGGTGGCCATGGGAGCTGGGCCCCTGCCATGACCCAACACCCCACAGCCATGGTGGAGGCAGCGCTAACCAGAGGAACTCCGCTCTCTCCAGCGGGGTGTGGCCGAGCAGGGTGGGGAGGGCCACCAAGCACCCCTGCTCTGACCCTGTGTGTCCACAGTGGCCCTGAACTTCCAGACACCAGGCTACGAGATGGACCTCAATGCGGGGCGCTTCCTCATCAACGGGCAGTGCGGCTATGTCCTGAAACCTGCCTGCCTGCGGCAGCCCGACACCACCTTTGACCCCGAGTGCCCTGGACTTCCCAGAACTACCCTCACCATCCAGGTCAGAGCACGCCCGAGTCCTCGCCTGGAGCTGGGTGCCGATCTGAGGTGGAGGGAGACAGGAGGCCTGGGGACAGGCGTGGTGGAAGCCACCTGAGGCCTGAGTCTCTCACCCCAGAGGCCCAGGGCAGGTGGGTCTGGGCCAAAGCTCCCCTTCCTCCCTCCCCCAGGTGCTGACTGCACAGCAGCTGCCCAAGCTGAACGCCGAGAAGCCAAACTCCATCGTGGACCCCCTGGTGCGCATTGAGATCCACGGGGTGCCCGCAGACTGTGCGCGCAAAGAGACCAACTACGTGCTCAACAACGGTGGGTGGCGCTGGGTGGGGCGGACAGCAGAGGCAGGGAGGGGCAGGGAGGGGCAGGCAGCTGGGCCAGCTGGCTGACTCTGCCCCTGCCCCAGGCTTCAACCCCCGCTGGGGGCAGACCCTACAGTTCCAGCTGCGGGCTCCGGAGCTGGCCTTGGTCCGGTTCGTGGTAGAAGATTATGATACCACCTCCCCCAATGACTTTGTGGGCCAATTTACGCTGCCACTCGACAGCCTGAAGCAAGGTTGGTGGAGTGGTGGGTCCCTGCCTCCCAGACCTGACGCCTTCATGCCTCACGTTTCCCTTGAGAGCCTGCCCTGGACCAGGCCCCCCGCCCCCCGGGGGCCAGACCCGAAGGGGTGTATGTGGTCTGCCCTGCAGGGCTGTGGACCGAGGACCTGACACTGGCTGTCCTCTCCACAGGGTACCGCCACATCCACCTGCTTTCCAAGGACGGGGCCTCGCTGTCTCCAGCCACGCTCTTCGTCCACATCCGTATCCAGCGTTCCTGAGGCCTCGTATCCGCATCCCCGCTCCTCAAAGAGCCCCAGAGAGAACTGCAGAGAGCCCCCCTCTGGGGTGGTGGGCGGGGTTCCAGCCCACACACTGGCCTGCTCACAGGTGCTGGTCACACCTGGGTGCACAGGCTGACACGCTGCTCACGTGACTTGAGCAAGCCCTAGCCCTGGAGGCCTTGAGACGGCCCAGCTGCTCCTGGACTCAGCCCGCCCCCTCTTTGTGGTTACGAAGAACCAGGCCTGTCACTGCCAGACTTGGGGAGCAGAACACTTGAGCCCTCAGCCCCTCCTTGCTCGGCAGCAGGGCCATCCCTGCCTTCTTCCCCCAGAGGAGCGGATCCCCCCCTGCCCTCCCTGGCATGGGCCAGCGCCTGTCTTCTCCCCCCAGGCTTTGCTGCCTCTTCCCTCCAACTCTTGAATCTCACTCTCCTTCTCTTCTCAAAGCGAGGAGAGTGCTGAGGCTCAGAGCCCTGGGAAGCCTGGCAGCAGAGGACTGCAGACTCCTTCAATAAAGTAGCACGCTTACCTTACACTGCCCGCCACCTGTGATGCCGCGCCCACAGGCTCACCCCCCAGCAGGACTGATTTTCTCCACAGCGAGGAGGTGGCTGAAGTGCAGCTCAAAATAGCCCAGCTCTTGGCTTAACGCTGCTGCTGGTACCACGAGCCCAGGACACTGATTCCCTTCCCCGAGGTCACAGCCCCAAACAAGCGGTGCCTTGGAGGAGGAGGGGGCACAGACCCTCAGCCTCCCTCTCCAGACTCGGCCTGTTCAAGGCTCCTTTCTGCTCAGTAGTGCAATTCCAAAGGACTTGGGGCTCCCTTTCCCGCACCGACCAGGCTGGGACGGGGCGGGGCTCGGTGCTCTGGCTCTGCTCTGACTTCATTCCTGCCCTCAGCTACGGGCTGGCAGAACATGCCCTATGGCTTGCCCTTGCCTCCACCGGGACACTCCAGGTGCAAAGCCGAGTCCTCCTTAACCCCAACTCCCACATTCGGTCTCAACCAACTCCCTGTCAGACGCTAGCCCTTTCAAGGCAGTCTTCCCAGCTTTGGGCTCTCATCCTCACCTTTGACCCTTTTTGTTACACCTAACCAGAGAGAAGCAGATTGGGGGTCAGCCCTGAGTGGTGCCCCCAACACAGGACTCCCAGCCAGGCCCTGACACCCCAGGCTGGGAACACAGCAAGGCTGAGTCCAGTTTCAGTGTGTGAGAAGCAGCTGAAAGTTGTCTGGCCCTGCAGGATCATTAGAGCCACTGCTGACCTGGACTGAGGGGTGGGAGTGCTCTAGGGCAGGCTCCAGGGCCCAGCCACCCCTCCAGGGGATGAACCTGGGCAGTACCAGCTCCCCTCTGGTGGGTGGGCAAGGGTTGGGGGAAGAGCCCAGTTTGCCTGCAAGGGCAACCTTGCCAGAGGAAGGTCTTCCCGAGGTAGCCCAGCGCTGTGATCCCAAGGGCCTCCGTTGCAGGGCCCAGGCCCCAGGCCGCCATCTGTTCTGCGGACCAGAGGAATACCAGTGAGCAGAAGGGTTTGTTCAGCTGCTTCCTTTATTAGAAACACGTGAGCTGTATTGGGCAGGACAACAATGCATTTGGTATTTCCTTCCCCCCAGAAATGGATGCCCAGCTACCGCCCAGAGAAAAGCCAAGACAAAAAGATAAAGCGCACCCCTCTCTGTTCCCAGACACACCTGTACGCCAGTCGCTATTTAAAAATGTAACTGAATGGAATTGTCCTAAGTTGCCTCCTTAGGTGTAGTCCGTTTGCCGGCCTGCCTTCACTTCATAGCAAGGCAAACTTGAAGCCGTGGGCCTCTCCTGGTCCAGGGCACGTGGGCTAGGCTGCAAGTAGGCTGCCCCACAGGTGGCCAGGCACTAACACACCCCTGCCCCCGCCCCCCCCTGCACTGCCCTTCAGTCTCTCCCCCTCCTAGACTGCAGCTCCCTGAAGCCAGCCAAGGTCGTTGGGCCCTTAGATTAGTTAAGTGCTGGTTGTCTTTGGGGAAAGAATTCAAGGCCATAGGGACACCCACCTCTGGGCTCCAGAGACAGCAAGTAAGGATGGCGATAGCAATTAGAGGGAGCTGCAGGCAAGGCCTGAGACTTTGCATAAACTAGGGTGTTTAAGTAGTATGGTGTGGGCTGGCCTTCAAACAAGACATTGAGCATCATCGAAAATAGGCATGTGTGGGGAAAACGAGCCCCGTCCAGGCCTCAATCTGGAGCCAAGGTCACCTTTCTGCCCGTCTCTCTCCACCAGTCTGATCAAATGCAGTCAATCCAAAGGCAGAGGTACAGGTTGTCTTTGAAAAACACTGCCAGGAGGACTGGGTAGCAGAACTGGGGCCAGGCCCAAGGAAGCCTCTGACAGCAACCACCTGAGGTAAGTCAGCCTGGAGGCCCCAGGGTTCAAAGTAGCCATGGTGCCCCCTTCTGTAGGCTCCTGTGGGGCGGCCCTGAACCCACCGACGGTGCTCTCTGAGCTCTCTGACTTGAGGTCCCAGAAGGAGCAGAGTGAAGAACCCAGGGACTGTTTGGACATGCAGGGGCCTACCAGCAGCCCCTGAGCCGACTCCTGCAGACCTGGGCAGGATCCCCACCGTGAGATCTAGCTGTGTCCAAGGAGCAGGCCACCTGGTTTGGGTGAGGGAAATCTGGGGCCTTGGCCAGATCTGTTTCTTCCAGGAGCAGCCACTGGGGCCTCACATTCCATGATCTGGGTCAACCAAAGCAAAGCTCACTCTAGAGATTTGCACACCCCAAATCTGAGGCAGCTCAGGCTGATGCCTGGCCCAGAACTGATTAAGACTAGGTCAGGGAGCCATTCCAAGTTCTAGGTTTCACCCAAGGTAGGAAAGACTTGGGCATTTTGTTCTTTGATCCTCAGAGGTCTGGACAGGAAAAGCCACTCTGAGATTTGGGACACCACGTGTCTGAAGTCTGTGGGGCTGTAAAGGCAAGCCCCTGCCTCTCTGACTCCTCCGTCCGCCCGCGGAATACGGTGCGCATCTTGCCAAGAACAGTAGCTTCTTTGATCTGGGTATCTTGGAGTCAAAAAGTCAAAGGTCGGCCACGATTGCTGATGCCTGTGGCTGGCAGCACAGGAACCATGGGAAGAAGGGTGGCCCCAGAGGCCTCTGATGCAATCCCCCACAGTGGAGTTGCTGGCTCTCGAGGCAGTCTGCAGAGAAGGCAGCACCCCTGCGACAGGCACAGCCCCCAGCCCAGGCACACTGTCTTCTCCAGCTGTGGGGGCTCTGCAGAACTCGCTTCTGACAAACCACACCCAAACCCACAGCACGAAACAAAGCCAATGGCTTGCAGAGAATGGCTTTGGTCAGTACGACAAGGCTGAGCCTGGTCTCCTGGCTAAGGCTGCATTCCCCTTCAAGCGGCTGTGACAGCAGCAAGGAAACCCCACTCCACACACAATGCGACCCGTTTGCTTTGTCCTAGAGCAAAAGTTACATACGAGCCTGGATACAGGTGGCTGACAGTTCTGCAGTCTAACCTTTCCAGATGACCTGGCTGAACACACCCAGGTAGTGCCTACTTACACAGACAGCCACATGACCAGAGGCCTGGTTACTTTTTGGGAAACTGGCAGCATTGATAACTACCACAACCACCACAAAAATCCACAAAACAGCATCAGTGAACATCCGACAGACAATGGTGAAGTAAAATCATCTCTGCTGCTGAGCCAGACCTGCCTCCAGTCAGAGCTTCTTGTTGCCACTTGCAGGCGGTCTTGGGAAGGAGCACAAGAAATGGCTCAATGGGTTGGAAGGCACAGGCTGCTGGCTTACGGGGCCTGTGTACTGGCCCCGCACCATCCCTGTCCGGCCATCCTGGGGACATCAGGATGCAGGCTCCTTGCTCTAAGAGGAGCAAAGCAGGGCTTGCCTCTGCAAGCCATTGGCTTTGTTTCTTGCCCTGATGTGGTCTCCACAAGGTCCCTTCAAACTGTCAGTCACCATAGGCAGTGGACAAGCGAAATCTCCCAGGCGCCTCATCCCATTAGGTTGGCAACAGCTGGCTAAGAACCCTTATAAGTCAGTTGGCAGGAAGATCTACAGGGAGCAGGTCAAAGATATGGAAAAAGAGATTCGATTCTTGAAAACTGCTCCCATGGACTGTCCCCAGTTCTGTCTCTGAATGCAGAAAGGCTGGGTCCCTGTAGGAAAACCTCTGCCGTGGGAAAGCCCAGCTGGGAGCCCCACCTGCCCTTCTGGGAGTGCTCAGCCTTCTCCAGTGCTGGCAGGGTCCCTCCACCTGCCCTTCCTGCTCACGAACACCAGCTAACACGCGGGAACCGGATGCACTTTCCCAGATTCGCTTTGTCCTGCTCTCAAGGGAAGAGCCAGCACCTGCTTCTGAAGAAACAACGAACTGTACCAGTATGTCTGTTGGCCATGTCCTTGGGTTCTAATTCTGAGGAATGATCTGGATTCCGCTTTTCATCAGAGACCAAAATCCTTGTACATTTGGAACATGAAAGATAGTTAAAATATTTATATATATATATAATATATATATACTTTTATTATTCACCCGTTAACTCCATAATATGCCAATCACGAGCTACTTTTCAGCAGTTACATTCCCTTGATCACGGCTGCATGAGAATGTGATTAATTGGAAAACAGGGAGACCAGAGACATGGCCAGAGGTGACATCACGCAGCCTACGCCATTGCAATACAACTGTCAAGTCCGCTGGCGGTTTGGTAAAGCCGGTTCAGTTCTCTTCCCTTTGCCAGGGATTCTCACGTTTCTGACAATTGGACCAACATGTGGTAGGGTTCCATTTCCTGGTTTAAATTCTCAGTGGCTTTATCCAGAATCTCACTGGCAACCGGTTACTGTAACACCAGCCCAACCTAGGATAGCCAACAGGGAAAGGCAAAGTTAAGTGGGCAGTTGCCCAAAAACTCTCCCACTCCCCGACCCAGTCCTGAAATTCCAACTGCTGGAGCCCACAGGATATACCCCCTGCACCACGGAGCTGACTCACACCAAGCCTGGGCCTTTCCCTCACCTCGGCCCAGCTTCACACACCAATCAGATCCAGAAGAGCTATGGTGAGCACACGAGGAAACTGGTCCCAAGGGCTCCCTCCCATTCCCCAGTCAGCACTGTATAAATGCCTCCTATGCCCAGGTACCTGAGCTGCCCTGCGGAGCTGGGGCAGGAAGGGCTGAGGCAGTGTCCCTGGATGAGGGTTGCAGCTAAGAGAGGAAACACCCCTTAGGTCCTCAGCCTAGCCTCCTGGCTACCCGGGGGAAACTGACTTCCATGACTTCCTTAGGACAGAATGCCCCGCCCCAGCCAGACGAAGGCTCAGCAGTGGAACAGAAGCTGGATATGGCCTTGCAGCTCCCCTGTGGTTCTGGGCCTGCCCCTCTGCCCTTCTCACACCAGCCGTGGAAAGGGGGACACTGGCTTGCTGGTCTGGCCATCAGGAAGAGGTAGTTTTTGAGGGCCCAAAACCGGGTTCGGGGGGCCCAGGCTGATGCTGTAGCCCATACCCCGATGTGCACCGCACGTACCTTTTCTGCCCCCATGCTGGGGCATTTCCAATTGTAAAGGTAATACTGCAGGTTGCCGTCCCCTATGCCAAACTTGAGCTTCTCCAGGAAGGTTTTGTTCTCCATGAGATCCAGTGCATTGAACACATCAAACCCTTTCTGCATGGCAGCAGGGAGAAACGAGAACAGATGACAGGTGAAGGCTGCCTCACCTCCCTGTCCCCTTTGCTATCATATCAAAACTGTCCTACAGGCAGCCAGATGAGCAAGGTTCCTTCAGAAGCTCTGGCGGCTTCTATGTAAAGTCCAAACTCCGGCCACTGCCCAGCTCCTGAGATGCTCTTCTGAGGACACTCTGTGACTACACCTCCAAACTGGCCTCTCTGCAGGGTCCCACTGGGCACACACATGCCTTCAGTGTCCAGGCCACTACTCCAGCTGCTCCTTTCACACTGCCTAGTACAATTTCCACAGTCTTCTCTAGGGACCAAGCCCTGGGCCCCTTCTTCTGAGAAGCTAGTTCCTATGGGCTACCCAGTACTTGGCGGCTTCCTTACTCTACCGACATCCCGACTCTCTGGCCTTTAGTATGTTCCAGGAGATGGTCTGCCACCCAATAGCTGCTCTGCACGTGTGACAGAGACAATTCCTAACTCTCACTAACGGGATCAGAAGCTCTCCCAGGGCAGGGGCCGGCCTGCCCACGTGAGGACTGACTGACGACCTCTCCACCCTGGGCTCTATGAGCAGATGCACCAATGACTCACCAAGAGAGACTAACCACCCCCTTCCCATGCCAGGGAGACTGTAAGGAGAACCCTTTTACTCCCGGGCAGGCCTTGCTATTCAGGCTCTTTGGAGGCACCTGTGAGAATGAAACTCACTGAAATAAATCAGGAGTTCAATGCCTTTACTTTGGCTGGGCGCTCCACAATCCCTCGTAATTTTCAGTTTGGGGCTGGAAATTGCTGGGCCCTACTTAGGTAGAGCGGGAGGGCAGGAGAGCTTGGAGCTGCCCAGTCCACAGCAGGTACCTCCTGTCAGCTGTGCTCACCACCACCCCACGGTCCCCTTCCCAGATAATTCTGGAGACCCTCTGGTCTGCACCTCACCATTTTGGCGAGAACAAGGGCGTCACTCATGAGGTCTAGAAGAGGGGTCTGGGTGTGAACGTTGTAGAAAGAATAAGCAGCTTTTAAACTCTTGTGGGTTGGATGGTTCATGATGGTGGAGGGAAGCGTGTAAAAGCTCAGGAAGTCCGTCACCTCCCCGTTTGCATTCTGAAGGGAAGACAAAGAGGCAATGTCATGCATGCACAGAGACTGCAGCCTGGGAACGAGATGGCTGTTCCCACTCGCACACCACTGCCGGCAGCTCTGCCCTCCAGATGCGTGGGTGGGAACCGAAACAGGCTCCGCAGAGAGGGGAACCACACTGGCGAGGGCACTGTGGACAGAGCCAGGACCTCTGTCTGCCAGACCTCCTTCTCTGCCTAGGCATTGCCAGCTCCTCTTCATGCAACTGCCACCTCCCAGACTGGGTCTTTGAGGTCTGGGTGCACTAGGTTCAGCTGTGGGCAGGAGCCGACCTGACTGGGAGAGGTCTGTGTTATCAACAGGGAGAAGGAGGGAGACGGGCTCAAGCCAGGAGCAGAGGCACCTTTTCAGCAAATGTAGACTCCAATTCTGCCTTTAGGAAGGACCATGGATGGGTGGGCAGGGAAGTCTAGGTGCCAACAATGAGGCCACTACAGAGTGGCAGGAGGATGCCTCTCTGGGAGTCCAGGACCCGGAACGCTGCTCTGCGACTCACCTCCACCACGAAAGTGTCGATGATGTTCTCCTGGGGGTAGAACCAATGCTCCACCTCCTCCTGGCTCATGACCGGTGTGAGGTGAAACTGCTTCAAGTACCTGGTGAGGAGCTGGTGTACTACTGGAATGTCCTTTTTTTCCATTGGTCGCAGCCCAGCTGTCTTGGGAGCCTGGAGGGAAGAGAGAAGAGATGGCATTGATGTGCTTATCCCTCCGGACCGATCCACCTTGGTCCTCAAGAGAGTCCTTGGTCACTCTCAGCCACTCCCCCTCACCCTCTCCCAGTGTCTACTCAGGTAGTCTTTCCTCTCTGGCCCTTTCCCTCCCAGTAAAGGCTGTCAACAGGCTGGGCAATTTTCCACTTAGGGAACATCCAACAATACTTGGAGACATTCTGAATTATTACAACCAACAGTAGGGATGCTACTGGCGTCTACATGGTAGAAGCTAGAGACGCTGTGAACCTTGACTGAAAACGCCAATGGTGCGGTGACTGAGAGCGCGAGCCTGCCTACCCTGGGGTGTATGGGGGCTCTCCCGGCACCTTCCTCGACCTAGCATGGTGCTACTCCTGGGCCTCAAGCCTTTCTTGGATCCTCTCCTCTGAGCCCTCACGATCCTCTTATGCTAAGTTGAAGCTGATGTCTGTCGACATTCACTGGTCTCTCTCCAACAGGCTTCAAGTACTTCTCAGACAGATTCCAGGTAGAGTCTCAGACAGGTCCCAGCTAGAGTCTGCATCTGATGCATGCCCTGTCTGTCCACTCAGATGCTGGGACCAGCAGTGCTCCCAAAGGACACTGCTGAAAATTAAATTCAGAAGAAAAGCACTCAACTCCAGTGATTCAATCTCAATTCAGCATCCCATCCCATAGAAGCTTTTTCTTGGAAAATGCTTCAATGGCTGGGCCAGCGAGTGGCATGGTGGTTAAGGTGGCTAACTGTGTGCTTCTCAGTGCTGGACCCAGTGACTTGAAAAACATGCTAGTATGTGTGTACATATCCAAAATCTCAAGAGAATGAAAGAAAAGGGACTACAGCATGACCATCCCCTGGGAGGGGCACTTTCTCACTTTGCCTCTCTCCTTCTTCATCTCTTCAGTGAGTGCACTACTCTTTGGCAAACTAAAAAAAGAAAACCAGGAAAAAAAAAAAGTTTCAGTGGAATGAAACCACATGACCCTATGGAGCGAGTACTGGGCTGATAGAACATCCTCGGGAATTTAGCTGCACAGAGGTGGGGTCAGACCAATTATGAAAACAGGGCGGAGACGCAGTTCATGTGCCTTACTCACTGCCTGATACAACTGCTTCCCAGTGCAGGAATTGCTATTACAACTTCCGTTCCAGGACCTCTAGCTTTCAAAATACCTTGAGAATCCTGATCTCTCTAGGGGACACTTACTGAACTCATTCTACATGGCGGCTGCCACAAGGACACCTCAACCTGGGCTAAGAACACAGCCATGCTGTGTCCGTGTTCTCAGCCAGACACAGACACAGGGAGAGCCAGTATTCTTCTGGCTGTTGCAGCACTTTAATTCAAACGCTCTCCACCTGCCTGCCCAGAATACTGGGCAAATGCATCTTAACAGGAGAGGACAACACCATGGCCCCTAAATCCGTGTCTATGGCAGTGTCTACTTGTGCTGTCATGGTATCCCAAGACAGGACACAAAGGACCCCAATCTAGTGGTAGATTAGCCTATTCCAGGGTGATTAATCCTGTTTGGTGGCTGATCAATCCAGCAGGCAGTCCTCTGAGCTGTTGGCCCTCAGCAGCTATGTGGACTGACAACTGACTGGAAAAGCGCCGAGGACAGAGAAGGGATTTTAAGAATCCTTGCCTCACAATCCTGAAAGCAGGCACAGCTGGAGAACAAGGAGCATTTGTTTCTTTGGAAAACTAGGCAAATAGAGACCCAGACAGAAAACCAGCTCACCCAAGGCTGCCCAGTCCTTGAGTGCTAAATCTGAGACGGGGGTGGGGGGGTGATGGAGGCGACGGGATCAGAAACCTGGGCTCCCTCACAAACTGAGGCTACCCCTCTTTACTGCCCTGGCAGAGGGGAGCAGCCGACACTCCACAGCTCACTTACACTGGGCTCTGTGAGGCATATTAAGGTTCGCTAAGTGACTTCCTCTATTTATATTTCATTTAGGCTAAAATGACAGAGAATAGGTGTTCTCTGAGCCTGTCAACAGATGGCACCGAAGCTAGCCCAGGAACAGACTCGGGAGAACTGAGAAAATCAAACTAAAATAAAAGCTGGGCTGTAGAAAATAGCTACAACAGAAAGAGAAAGCCCAGAAATCTGGACAGCACGGGCTGGTTCCCTTTCTGCTGAGAGCCCTTCTCCCACCCAAGCCCTGCTCCTTTCCTGCTGAGGGCCAGGCTTTCCGTGGCCATTCCCTGGCCCCTGCCCATCGCCCCAGAGCACCACTGGCCTCTGGCAGTCGGTAGAGCTTCATGGTACGCTGCATGGTCATATTTCTGCTCAGGTGGGAGAACTTCACTTCAATCAGCTTCCGTGGGTTTAGGGACCGATGCCAGTACCTGTGGGGACACAAATGTCTTGTCCTCAGAGGATTTTGGCCAGTCCCATTCAAAGAAAGACGGCCGGGAGACCTCCATACGGCCAGTAGGTGGCATCAGAGACACATCAGGCCACACTTGGGCCAGTGGCCCAAGTCACCCTGCTCCCTGGCTCCTCCCGGAGAATGCAGAGCAGCCATAGCTTCTGCTTAAATTCTCTTTTCTTTCTCAATTTCAAAAACTGCTCCCTTGTTACAGCAGTTGTCTGGATAGAGCAATTCTCGCTCCTGGAATCAAGTCCATAGAAACGATTTATGCCCAGAACAGCGGCAGATGTGTTTACCCACTCCTTCCTCCTCTCTGCACTACCCCGGGGTTTTTACTCTGAAAGTTCTCAGGGAGAGAGTACTCAACCATTTCAAACAACCTCCTAAAGCAGATGTTGTCCTTATCATACAGGAATCAAAGCAGAGGTTGTCCTTATCATACAGGAATCAGACATGCTTTCTTTGCCCACATATCAAAACTAAATTGAGTCAATCATTTAAAACTTTGGGGCATTTTCCATCAAATTCTTGACCTAGCGTGGGCTAGCAGTGGCGCAGCAGTAATGCAACGCTCTGTGACACGGACCCACATGGAAGGTTCTGGGTTTGTATACAGAGACCTCCCTGACCCCTGCCCGTGATCTAGGGTTGGATAAGGATGAGGGTGGATCATGGCATGAGGATCCTGTTGGGGATTTCCTCCTCTCTCGCTTGCTCATGGAAGAAATAAATTAACTTAATTTTTACAAGTTCAGATTTGGGCTTGTCCTTAAAAACAACAAAACTCCCAGCAGATCAGCTTATCCAAATGGCAGTAAATAGCAGGAGCTGAGAATGGTTAACCCTTCTGGACAAGGCACACGCCTTCCCATCTGCCAGCCCTATAACCCTCACCCTTCACTCCTCCATGCTCTCCTCCTGGCTCTTGCAGGCACCCCACCACCCACCTTAAGGGACAACTGAGAACTGAGATGCTCCCAGGCACGCACTGAGTTGGGGGCAGAGATACGAAGCACAGTGTCATAAGGTCCTCAATAAAGCAGCAGTTTCCTGGGACTTGCAAGAAGAGATTTTTACCTGCAGGTGCCAACAGGCTTTGGCAGGACCACCCCGGCAGTGTAAACAGCTTGAAAAATGCCCTCTAGGTGAACTCGCCGGGTTATCTCGCGGATCAAGACCGGAGCCACCCTTTTGGAGCGCAGTTTCTTATGAACACACAGGAAGTTGATTTCTACCATCTTCTTCTCTCTGAAGAGGGAGAGAAAATCCAGGTGACAAGGCCTTCGGCAGGAAAAGGTCAAAGTAACACCTCTGACTTTGGCACAGGTGTAACCACTGGCACTCAGTAGTCAGTATGGGGAATTCCCACTCCTCTGTGAGCCCCCACTGCGGGGGAGCCTGCCTTGGCTCAACACAGACTCTACACCCAAGGAAGGTGAGACTCAGCAAACACCTTTATTTGAAGGTTCCACCAGCATCTTCCTGATGAATCCTGAACAATAGGCTGGAAGCCCCACTTTAGTGTGCAGAGAAGTGGCAAGAATAAGTCTGGGATTTCAAGAATTTGATTCCCAAAAGAACCCATAGCCTAAAAGCCCAGAAAAAAGTGGCAGATGCTTCTGACATTTCCAGGGAAAATGAAGAGCAGAGACTGAAGGCCCTTGACTATCTGAATCTGGGTCTCCCTGGCTCCAACCGGTTTCTGAAACTACTCCGGTGTATCTGCATGTGACTGGTACAGGAGTGCAAGGAGGAGGCCCCGTGGAGCACGCACACTGGAGGGTGGGCCCCTCCAGCCCGGGCTGGACAGGAAACGAGCCACACAACTCGGACAAACAGGAGGTTCCCATGACGAGTTTTTATTCCCAGCACGTGTCCTCCCCTTGTAGGAACTGCTGTCTTTCGGGGGGGGGGGGGAGGGTGGTGAGTATATGTGGATTTTTTCTCCTCCCTTCCGGACCAAGGATAGTGGTGATGTGGGTAGGGATGGGCGCAGGTGCTTACGTGTCATAGATATGGATGTTTGCTGGGATGGCGCTAATGAACCCAACCAGTTTTCGACTTGAGACCACTCGAACCCCGCAGTGCCACTGGGGGAGCCAGCCGGGCGGCCGGAGAGCCCTAGAAAAGACAGGAACCAGGGTTGTGGTGCTGTCTGCCAGCAGGCTCCACAGCCAAGTTTGTTCCAACCTGGTGCTGCCACCTCCCAGGGGGTTAACAGTCAAATTCTCTTGAGGGCCAAGCCCTGCTGGACGCAAACTGAATGGAGCCATACCCATTTCTCACTGCTCAGCTCACCTGACTACCTGCTTGTCCAATTCAAGGCTGTCATACTGAGGATCTC
The DNA here is from genome assembly GCA_026018925.1 of Tupaia tana. Classification (NCBI taxonomy): domain Eukaryota; kingdom Metazoa; phylum Chordata; class Mammalia; order Scandentia; family Tupaiidae; genus Tupaia; species Tupaia tana. The sequence continues at coordinate 51,521,290 of JAKSZU010000011.1, read as the reverse complement.
GTGCTTGATTCTACTTCTTTGGGTTTACTTTGACAGCTTGAACCAGAGGACTGGCCTCTTTGGTTCAGAGGCCAGTGGGTCCCATGGGTGGGAGCTGATTGTGGCCCCCGTGGTGCTCTGGCCTCTCCTTTGCCCCTGAGCATCACTCCTTTTCTGCTTGCCCATTCTGCCTTTCTCCACATTGTCAGCAGTTCCTCTCCATTTCGGCCTCATGCCTGGACCTGCCTGGGTATAAAAGATGGCCCAGGCAGGTGAATGGCGCAGCCAGGCACAGCCATTTTCACATAACCAAGCATGCTCAGGAACTGAATAGAAAATGACCCCTCTTTTTAAAATCTTAGCAGGTCTTATCCATCCTTCTCTTCTTGTATAAAGTTATCACAAAACAGGCAATCTTTACTTCTGAGTAGCAAATCCACAAAGGTCTCCCTAACCCAATCAATAGTCTTAAATAAGAGTTCGGTTCTAAGCTTCACTGAAAGCAAGTCTTCAGATGCAGGAACTCAAGTATGACAACTAATTTGCCATTGAAAGACTGGCTCTTGGAGGGGATGAAAACTGGCACCCTGGGGTCATTCTCCCTGCACCTTACCCTCATGAACTGTAAGAAAGTCCTTCTAACTCACCACAAGAGAAATTCCGGGGAATAATCAAATCGGAACATGTTGTCATCATCTTCCACATAGTTCTCATTCAGGAGTGTGTACAGTTCTTTCAGCTGTACAGAAATAAGGAGCTCACTTAGCTGAATCCTGCCAGGAGAAAGACCAACTGCAACAGCCTGGGGATTCATGCTTTTAGGAAAGATGGAACAAACTACCAAAATCTATGTCTACCTCACAGATCCTTTTCACCCCAGGATGGCAGGGATTCTTCTGGAACATGCACCCTAGTTATAACCGGAAACTGAGCCAGCCAAGGGGTGGAGTGGCAGACTTAAGTACATAAAGTGGCAGACCAAGAATGTTACCTAACCAACCAACCACCCCATCGATCTGATCAATCAACCACACAGTCACTGGCTTCTACTTCTGTGAAAATGCTTTAAGAGATGATCACCGGGATGCAAGGTGGTTCATTTTTTGGAAATCCTTTTATTTTATTTATTCATTCTTTTTTTTTTTTTTTTTTTTTTTGAAGAGGATTTTGCTATAAGGCACGTTCGCTTGCCAGAAAGACAGAGAGAGACAGAGAGACGGAAAGTGAAAAGCACCCCCCAGAGGGGATGGCAATGCCACAATTTCTTCTCCTTCATTCTCCTCTCGGAATCTTGGGCATACACACACGCAAGCCCGGCGTAAGTTTAAGCCACCAGGTCCGGGACTCGAACTGCAGTCAACTACATGGGAGTCCATCAACATAGCCATTACGCCAACTGCTGGTCACTAATTTTTTTTTTAAAGAATTATTTATTTTTATTTATTTATTCATTTATTTAATTTGACCAGACAGAAAGAGAAACAGAGAAAGAGAAAGCAAGAAAGCAAGCTACCAGGACTGGGACTCGAACTGTGGTCAACCATATGGGAGTGTCCAGTGCCTTAACCACCACGCCACCTGCTAGTCCCTGGAAATCCTTTTAAATCTCCCTTGGGTTACTGAATGACCAGCTTGGGGCTGGTCTGGAAATTAGTAATTCCTACCATGTCTAGTTTTTATCCTTTGGCCTTTTTCTGACCTCCTGGCTCTCACTAACTGCTGATCTAACTGTAGTATTAAAAAATTCTAGAGACCAGCAGATGGCGTAATGGTTACATCACTGAACTCCCACATATTGACCATGGTTCAAGTCCTGTAACTGGTGGCTTAAAACATGCTGGGCACATGTGCATGCATGCCCAAAATCCTGAGAGAAGATTGAAGGAGGAGGGATTGTAGCATGGTCATCCCTGAGGAGGGGGGAAGGGATTTCTCACTTTCTATGTCTCTGTCTCTCCAGCGAGCACACACACCCTATAGCAAAAGTCTCTCGTTAAAAAAAAAAATCTGGGGGCTGGCAGGTGGTGTGGTGGTTAAGGGAGCTGGTCTTTCACATTGCTGACAGCAGTTCAAGTCCCAGACCTGGTGGCTTGCTTTCTCACTTTCCCTCCCCCTCTCTTGCTCTCTCTCTTTCATTCTGTTCCTCTCTGGTCAAAATTAAAAATAAGTAAGTAAATAAATAAAAATAATTTTTTTTTTTTTTTTGGAGAGGTTTTTCGCTATAGGGCGCGTGCGCTCGCCAGACAGACAGAGAGAGACATAGAGACAGAAAGCGAGAAATCACCCCCCAGGGGGGATGGTCACGCCGCAATCCCTTCTCCTCCATTCTCCTCTCGGGATCTTGGGCACGCACGCACACGCGCCCGGCGTGAGTTGTAAGCCACCGGGTCCGAGACGCGAACCGCGGTCGACTACGTGGGAGTCCAGCGACATAGCCATTACGCTAACTGCTGGTTCCCATAAAAATAATTTTTTTTTGGAGAGGTTTTCACCACAGGTGCGTGCGCTCACAAGAAAGACAAAGAGAGACAGAAAGCAAGAAATCACCCCCCGGGGGGATGCCCACGTCACAATCCCTTCTCCTCCATTCTCCTCTTGGGATCTTGGGCACACACGCACATATGCCCGGCGGGAGTTTAAGCCACTGGGTCCGGGACTCAAACTCGCGGTCGACTACATGGGAGTCCAGTGACATAGCCATTATGCTAACTGCTGGTCCCTATAAATAAAAATAATTCTTAAAGAAAAAACAAACAACAACAAAAAAAAAAACCCACAAACCTGTTTATCAGGCCAGCAGGTAGAGAGCGGTGGTTAAGGCACTGGAGTCCACATGGCCAACTCCTTGGTTTGAGCCCTAGACCCAGCGGTTTGAGAATCATGCTGGTTGTACGTGTACACATGCCCAAAATCCTAAGAGATGGGACTGTGGCATAGCCATCCTCCCAGGGGCTGACTTCACTTTCTCCCCCTTTCTCTCTCTTTCTGTCTCTCTCTAGCAAGCACACATGCTCTATGTCAAAAATCTTTGGAAAAAAAAAAAAAAAAGTGTCTTTGTTTTCATCAATCCTTATAGGCAAAACAAATCCCTCAGGTCATAAGAAGAGACTGTGGGTGGCTAGGGTAGAAAGGGGAGGCAAGATCCTCACCTGGTAGCCCCAGCCCATCAGCCAGAAGACAGACTAGAAAGACAAGGGAATGAATGAATAAAGTAAGAGGAAAAAGGAAGGAAAGGGAAAGAAAAGAGAAGAGAAAAGGGGAGAGGAGGGGGGGAGGGGAGAGGAGAGAGAAGAGAGGAGAGAGGAGAGAGGAGAGAGGAGAAGAGAAGAAAGGGTATTCACTTCGAGGAGCTATGAAGGGTAACTCTCAACCTGCCAGAAAAGCTAAGTGTTGTTTACATGGAGTCTTGGCCCTGGAAGGCAATACCTGGGGGTCTCTTCAGACCTTCCTGGCTCGGGTCTCGAGCCCTGGAGGAAGGCTTGAGTAGAAGTCTGCTGGGCACAACTACAGGTTTCTATGCCAGTGTTGGCCACCCACACTGTGGCCTGCCTGGGCCTACTCACCACACCACGGTCCCCCAGGTCCAAGGCATCCCAGGTGAAGCCCTGGGGCAGGGTATAGGGCTCCTGGCGGATATTGTCTTTGTCAGGCTCCACAGGACCATGGGTGTTCACCACCTCACCTGGAAGAAGAGCACAGGAGCATCACCTCTGCCTCCTACGGGAGGGAAGGCGCTCTGCTCGAAAACTGACCAGAGCAAATTCCTCTGTCCCTAGGAGCCCTCTGTCGGAAGAACATTCTGTGCTTGGCTCCTGCAAAGCATCTTCTGGCTACCCTTGGCCTCTAGTTTTAGGTCAATTCATGGCAAAACCTCAGAACAATCACCAGGATCCAAGGTGGTTCATTTTTTGGAAATCCTTTTAAATCTCCCTTGAGTTACTGAATGACAAACATTTATCTTTACTCATTTGGCTTCCTGCCTCCTGGTTGGTGTAAAGGGTGCTGTCATAGCCTTGGCCCAGACCCACGGACCTGGATGGATTTAGAAGGAGCGGCAACAAGGCTGCTTTTGTGTCAACAGCAACAACAATGTACTGGGCCCATTCCTGAACCAGATGATGGCTTCCCGGCGCCAGGCTCAATCTTGGCCCAGCCAGTCTTGGCTTTCAGCAATGTGGCCAGCTGACTGCTACTGCCAAATCAGGCCCTTGGTGCTGAGAGTCCGACAAGTGCCTTTAGCCTGAATCACTGGGTTTACACGGTCCTGCTGGGAAATTCCCTCTGACACAATGTCCCCACCCTGGACAGCATGCCCCTCCTCTGTGGGAAGGGCTCGACATGCTCAGAAAAAACAGCCCCAATTCCTACCCAGAGCTAGATCAGACACATCTAATACTGGGACAAATAAAGTATTTAATTTTGGTCCTAAGGATCAGCTCATAATTCAGAGCTCATTTATGTTCACACTAAGTGCATTCTGAAAACTGACCTTCAAAATGCACCCACCCGTATAGTGTTCCTAGCACAGGGCTCTGTATACACTGGACACTTAAGTCAGCTTTTACTGACTGTCAAACCCCTGTCCAAACATTTGAGTGTATAGAAGGCCATTCTGGACCCTCCCCAAACTGAACTGTGGAGCAAGTGTAGCAGAAACGGCTGTCAGACTACAGCTGAGGACCACACTGCCAGGACTGACCGCCTCCCTCTCCCACTGACCACCGACCATGCCAGACTTCGTGCAGGCACTAGGACAGAGCAGGGAAAAAAGACCAGGTTCTTGTCCTTACACATCTTCTAGGGAAATAGTCAATAAGAGTCATTACCAACAGGTAAGGATCAAAGAATGGAAAGTCTGGGTGACAATGGTGACATATAGCAGGGAAGCATCTAGCTACCTTTATTTACAACCTGGCTCCCCAGTGTTTGCTTGGGTGAGGCTGTATCATTCTTTCCTACTTACGAAACTAAACGTTTGATTTATTAAAATAAAACAGCCTTTGTGAATTAGTTTAATGTAAGTCAGTCTACTTCCAATTCACAGGTATGTTACGTTTTTAAAATTTTTTGAGCCTACAAAGCTAAGAGGCCAGTCTTAGAAAGCACCAGTGACTCCCACTCTTGTCTTGTCTAGGTGTTTGTCAGTTTCCCTTCGTGTAATGAATTTATACCTTTTCCAAAATATACTTCAGAACCTTTTAACCATGTTCTTCCTATGTGACTTCCACAGCCAAGGGTACTGATGGTCTTCCCTATGTATTACAATAATCATTACAATAATCCCAAAGCTAAACCCTCTCATTTAGGCTGGTTATCAAGTCATGCAAGCAACAGGAATTTCCACCAGCTTGCTCTTTCACCAAATGTGCACTGAATCCTAGCACATGCCAGTTCTGTGGCAGGAGTGGGCAAGTGAACATAGGTCCTCACCATCATGGACATCAAGCCAACTCCTATACCCAGCAGCACAAGGGCCTACGGGAACGAAGTATGGGCTGCAACAAGACCCGGAGTGTGTCAGGAAAGACCCCCTGAGGAAGTATCAAAAGGCAAGACCCCAGAATAATTAGGAACCAGCCAGGCTGGAGGGGGGAGCATGAGCCAGAGGGTGTGTGCTCAGAAGCAACAATGCACAGAAAGGCCTGCTGCCAAGGCCAGTCACCAAGGACCTCACAGGCAGTACTCCAAAAACCAGACTTTATCCTCAGGGCTGCGGATTTCCTTAGCATTTTTTCTCCCCATTGATTAAAATACAATTGCACTTTGGGGAGCTTTTTAAAAAAGCTTATTTGTTTATTTCTTTCATGAGCAAAAGAGAAAGAGAGGCAGCCACCCCACAACAGGTTCTTGACACCACAATCCACCCCCAGCCTCAGCCAGCCCTAGATGACAGGCATGTGTGTGCTCAGTGTACTTAGGGAGGTCTCTGGACGCAGCCTAGAACCTCCCCATGTGGGTCAGCCTTGCAGAGAGCAGAGTTGTGTTTTATGCTGTGTCACTGCCCAAGTCCCTTAATGGGACTATTTAAGGAATAGGCAGGGGTTGTCCCATCTTTCTTTTTTTTTTTTTTTAAGAATTATTTTATTTAACTTTATTTATTTATTTTAATTTGACCAGAGAGGAACAGAATGAGAAAGAGAGAAAGTGAGAAAACACTGGGACTCAAACCGTGGTCAGGGAGTCCAGCACCCTTAACCACCATGCCACCTGCCACCCGACGTGCCATCTTTAGATGTACATTTTATAGACAGCACTCAGTAAGTGCTTGTCAACTGACATCCCTGAGTAAAAACTTCGATATAATATTCACATTTTTTTTGTTTTCTTTTTTTAGGTTTTGTGAAAGGGTGTGTGTGCTCAGTGGTGAGACAGAAAGAGAGGGAAAGGGAGAAATCAACCCTCAAGGAAGATGGCCATGATGCAATCCCCTTTCCGTTTTCCTCCTGGGATGTTTGGAATCTACGTGTACACATCCAGCATGATTCTCAAGCCAGGAGGTCCAAGCCCGAACCATAGTTGGCCACGTGGGAATCTAGCACCTTAACTACCACTCCATCTGCTGGCCCAAATGATTAATTTTTTTTTTTTTTTTAACATCTTTGCCATAAGGCATGCAGCATGCATACTCTCACTGGAGAGGCAGAGAGAGGGAAAATGAGAAATCATTCCCCCAGGGAGATGGCGACACCTCAATCCCTTCTCCTCCATTCTCCCCTTGGGATTTTGAGCACAAACATACATGTGCTCAAAGTGATTTTCAAGTCGCTAGGCCCAGGACTCAAAATAATGGTCATCCATGTGAGAGTCCAGCGCCTTTTAAAAAAAAATTATTATTTTATTTTTATTCATTGTCATTATCATTATTTTTAAAAATTATTTTGAAGTTGACCAAAGAGAGACAGAAAAAGAGAAAGAAAGTGAGAAAGCAAGCTGCCAGATCCAGGACTCGAACCACAGTCAGCCATGTGGGAGTCCAGCCACCTTTACTACACCACCTGCCAGCCCTGCTGGTTAGCCTTTATTTAAAAATTATTTAATTCCACTTGCCATTATTATTTTTTAATTTGACCAAAGAGAGACAGAGAGAGAAAGGGAGAAAGCAAGCCGCCAGGTCCAGGACCCAAACTGCGGTCGGCCATGTGGGAATCCAGAGGCTTTAATTAACTACCACGCCACCTGCTGGCCCCTTAATTTTTACTTCTTTTTGTTTTCCCCACTGGTTAGTCTTTTTCAAAATTTTGCTATAGGGCATCTGTGCTTACAGAGGTAGGAGTGGGGATAAAGGGGTGGTAAGAAAGTACACCTTCTTCCACCAAGAGGGGATGGCTATGCTGCAATCCCTACTCCATCCTCCATTCTCTCAGGATTGTGGGCACACACACACACACGCCCAGCATGTTTTCAAGCTGCCATATCCAAGATACTTGAACGACACAGTCAGTCATATCAAATCCAGTTGCCTTAACCACTATGCCATGGGTTAGCCCCAAATGTTAAATCTTAATCTATCTTTTGATAAATCAGTCCTCAGGTTATCCCCATGACAGATATCTGCAGACACAGCTGACAAAGCAGCTACAAGAAATAACTGAGAAAGCGGCAGCCACTTCCAACAGACTCCCAGTATCTCTCTCTCTCATGGAAGAAATAAGCTTTAAACAAAAAGAAAGAAAAAAGAATGCAGCCAATTATTTCTCCATTACCACGAGCCAGAAAATGATTGAGGGAGACACTTGGAACTCGTTTTAAAAGAACCTGAGGGCCAGACGGTGCCGCAGCAGTGAAGTCACGCTCTGCCGTGCTGGACCCATGTGGGAAGGTTCAGGATTTGCATCTAGGGGCCTCCAGGTGCATGCTGGGTGCACACATGTCCAGGACCCCAACTGAGGCTGGGGGTGAACTGCAGTGTGAGGACCCTCTCAGGTCCCGCCTAGCTCTCTTTCTCATGGAAAAAAGAAATAAACTTTAAATAGATAGTTTGGAACTTGAAAAGAATACCATGAACTGGATTTCTTTCTATGTACTCTTTCACTAACATTCTTTCTCTGCCCTCTAACATCAAAGACCCAAACCAAGCGCTGCAGCCCAACTGTGAAAGACTTGGAAGACAAAATAATGTCTGAAATTTGGGAGACATCAGCCAAATGAGCAAGACAAGGGAGAGGAGATAGGTAAGCTCCTCTCTTGAGCCCAATGAAACCGAGTGTGAGTCCACATTCTCTCTTGGATAGTTACGTACTTGTTATTTATTTTCCAGTTTGTTATAGGGCATGTGTACTCACTGTAAGAGATGGAGAGAGAGAGAGAGAGAAAGCAGTCTCCGGGTGGATGGCCACAGAGCAATCCCATCTTCTCCATCCTCCTCAGGATTTTGAGAAGGCTTACACACACACCCAGCTTATTTTCCAAGCCACCAGGCCCAGGGCTGGAGCCACACAGTCATGTGGGATCCTGCCACCTTACTCACCGTGACGCTGACTAGCCCTAATAGTTTCAAACAAAGCTGGAAGTGGCCAGATTCCAACTTGCTGACCCAAGGCAAAAAAGGGATCCTACTCCCCTCTCTAAGAATGGGAAACAGGTGACTTTATAAAGAAAAGTGTTAAGACTGCCCTGTAACACTGTGATTAAGTGCTGTGCCTTGGGAGTTGGATCCCTCATGGCTGACCTCAATTCAAATCCCAGCCTCAGTGGCTTGAAAGACATGCCAGGTACATGTGTATACATGATCCAAATCCTGACAGGATAGAGAAATGGAAGAAAAAGGATTGTGGAGTGACATCTCATTGGGGGGTGCTTTCTCTCTGGTGAGGGTATGTACCCTCTGGGTATAAAAAAATAATTAAAAGAGGGGGGCCAGCAGGTGGCGTGGTGGTTAGGGTGTTAGACTCCAACATGGCCAATCATGGTACAAGTCCCAGACCTGCAGGCTTGTTTTTTTTCTCTGTCTCTGTGAGCGCACATGTCCTATAGCAAATTAATGATAATAATAAATAATAAATACAATTAAATAAATAATTATTTTAAAAAATAATTTTGGGGCCAGCAGGTGGCATGGTGGTTAAAGGTGCTGGATTCCCACATGGCCAACGGTGGTTGGAATCCCAGACCTCGCAACTTGCTTTCTCTCTTTCCCTTTCTCTCTATCTCTGTCTCTCTCTGGTTAAAGAAATGATAATAACAAATGGAATTAATCAAATAAATAAATATTTTTAAAAATAATAATTTTGAAAGAAAAAGAATGACAGAATCTGAAAAAGGTACTAAAAGTTCATTTAGGAGTATGCATGACTGTTAGCAGATTAAAACACTTCTGGTTAGAAGGCCTTCCAATGGTAAACTTAGGGTAATTTTAAACTTTCAAAGAAGTCTAGGTCGCTTTAATAGAATGAAACTCTCCTGGGCCAGTCAGGAAGCGTGGTGGTTAGGGCAGCTGGATCTCACATGGCTAAGTACTTAATTCAAGTCCCAGACCTGCTGGCATGGAAAACACGCTGAGTGCGTGTGCATGTGTGCCAAAAATGACGAGAGGAAAATGGAGAAGGGATTGGAGCCTGACCACCCCCCTCAGACGGTGATTTCTCACTTTCCCTCTATCTCTCTGGCCAGTGCATGCACCCTATAGCAAAAACTAAAACAAACAATAAACAACTCTGCCAACAGGTGAGGAGCACTGTCAACAGTACAACGGATGTGCACGAGTTTTTACAATCATTAGTTCCCCACTTAAGGGGGAAAAAGTTAAGGCAAGGAGCTATAGTGACACTATCCCAAGGTACCTCAGAAGAAACAGGGTGACACCTCGGCCACACAGACTAACTTGCACCTATTAAGGTGATTACTATCTACAATCTGCTCGCTCAAATGAAGGAATCTTTCATTTGGGCTTCATTGACCATGGACCTGAAGGCTGACTGGTCAGACGCTCAGAGTGGCCGCTCTTCTACCGCGTCCCACACCATGCGCTGCAGAGGCACATTCAGAAGAAATAGAACTGAACTTCATTCCATCTTCCTTAGAGCCTCAGAGCCCCTGTGAGCAACTGTGTGGCTTTCCGGCAAGCTTTCTAAAGAAACGAAGTGTAACACTTTCTACTTTTACAAGTGAAACACCCAGATAAACAAGGCACAAGGCGTTACTGGATGCTACTGGACTGAGGAGAAACAAAAGCCCATTAATCTCAATCCGCCCCTTCATCAGGTCCCACTATCTATGAAGAATGAAGTAAGGTTACCCATTCGCAAATTCCAAATGAAAAATAAAATCAAACCAAAGCCAAAACACCATCTGAAAACTCAATCAAGTATTTTTCACTCAGGAATTTCCTTCAGAAACAGAATGTATAGCTTCCCGCTTCCTTCCAGTTCCTTAGTTAGGGTGTGGTCACTGGGTCCTCTCCCTAGTAACCTCAAGTCAGTGACCCAATGCCTAGCTGAAGGGCTTTAGCCAACAGGGCCTGGGACCTGGCCTACCCAGGTAGCCTGAAAGATGGTTATGGAACCAGCACCACTCATACCCACCTGGGTTTTGCTTTCCATTCCATTCACAGCTAGCTTCTACGTTATGATCAAGCTGCCCAAGAACAGCATTTGATCTAGGGCAGAGTTCCTCGAACTTTCAAAGTGGACACAAGTCCCTTGCAAGCTTTCATTCTGGAGGTCTAGGTAGAGCATAGAGACTTTGTTTCTACAAGCTCTTCAATGATGCCCCTCTGCTGATCTATGGCCCACACCCTGAGTAGCAAGGCTCCACACTGTGCGCTCCTCACATCTGCAGCAGGTGACTCTCCTGGGACACATCTGCCTTTTCCCTCCCTCACCAGGCTTTGGCCCTGCTGCCCTAGCTCGACTTCCCCATTAAAGGTACTGTCAAGTTTCACTGTGTTTCTGGAGGGGAACAGTAACAAGACAACCTGAAGGTCATTACACTTGGTGTTGAAATACACGGTTTTTCAACATTTTAAACTTTCCAGTCACACAGAAAACAGGCATTGAGCCAGCAGTGGGCCCAGAATCGTGATGCAAACACACCAGAAACGTTTTGCCAGCCATGACCTATTAAGTTACCTTCAAGGTTAGCTGTGGCTCAACATTTTTTTTTGAGAGAGAGATTTTTGCTATAGGGCATGTGTATTCACTGGAGAGACAAGGGAGACAGAAAGCGAGAAACCAAACCCAAAGGAGATGGTCACACTGCAATCCCCTCTCCTCTATTCTTCTCTCGGGACTCTGGGCCAGAGTTTCACCTGGTGTTAGTTTCAAGCCACTGGGTCCGGGACTCAAACCATGGTTGACCATGTGGAAGTTTAGCACCTTAACTACTCTGCCACCTGCTGGCCCTAGTTGTGGCTCAATCTTGGCAGATATCTCTAACTCCACTTTGTTTAGTTTCTTCTGGAATCCTTTTAGATTTTCTGCCTGTCTGACTCTTTAAGAATTTGTTATAGCTTTTACAAAGGGTGATGGTAAAACCTATATATGGTATTCCAGATGTCGAACTATCATTATTAAGCAAAATGTCCAATTACCTCCCATCTAGTAAGCATATATTGGCTGAGACAACAGAAGAGGCTGGGCACTCTGTCCGTTCCAGGATTAAACATGTTCCCAGACAAACAAGACAGTCTCTATAAACCTAAGTGGGAAGACAGACCCACGAGCAGACATCCCCACTCATCGTGTGCCAATACATTGTTTTTCACTGTACATTTATACTCAATGATGATGAACTGAAAGAATCATTATTCGTTCTCAATGTGTGCTGCTGTTGAAATGATAAGGTCTCTGAACAATAGTCTTTTCTGTACTACATTTTAAAGACTACCTTCTAAAAATAGACACCAAGGGACTCTAGGATTCGACTGTTCTCCCTTACAAATTCAGTGTGGAACTCCCACGGCAGCACAGATAAGGTACGTCCTTCTATCACAAACATACCCAGTTTAGGGACGGGCTGTGTATCCCAGAACTGGTAGCTTCGCTTGCTAGCCTCCTCCATGGTTTTGGCAGGTCCTTGGCCCACTGAAAACAGTTCAATGGCCTTCTGTATTTCCTGGATCCTCTCTGCTGGCAAAGAGTTCATCTGGGCAAGAAAGAGTTGGGGAGAGAAAAGGTCCATTATGTTAGTAAGACTTTTGATTAATTATGAGTTCAAGAGTTAAGGGGTACAACTCAAAGGGGCGTGGCTCCTCTGTCCTGATCCCAGCAATCACATATGGTACCACAGCTGGAGCAAGAGTGGCTGACAAAGAGCTATCTGATGAGTGGGTGTTGCTCACAGGGCTTCCCCCCTTTTTATTCTTGTGTTATATGATGGCCAAAGTAACATAGGCTCATAGTAAAATTTCAAATAATGCGAAAATATATAAGCCACAGAAAGGAGAAGCCCAGCAACTCACGCCTCAAATATAATCCTTATCATCAACATCTTAACTTGGGATGATGATAAGCAGCAAATACAATTATAGAACTTTTGCATCCAAATTCCAAACGCACACATATATTTTTCAGAAACTAAAATGGAATATTGTAGTATTTCATAAAATGTTCTTTTTAAAATTTTGCCAGAGCATGTGTGTGTGGTCATCAGAGAGAGAGAAACAGACAGAAAGGGAGAAAGCACCTCCAGTGGGATGTAGTCATATGACAATCCCTTCTCCATTTTTCTCTCCTGCTGGGATACAAGCTGGCAGGTTAATGATTGAAACTGGGCAGCTGACCACATGGATCCAGCTCCCTTAACCACTGGACCACAGGGCCAGCATGTTTGCTAACTGGGATATATATTTCAGCAGGATTAAGTTTTTTTTTAAATATTTACTTATTTATTTCCATTTGTTATTGTTATTTTTTTTCTTCATTTGACGAGAGAGAGAGAGAGAAAGGGAAAGTGAGAAAGCAAGCCACCAGGTCCAGGACTTGAACCATGGTTGGCCATGTGGGAATCTAGCGCCCTTATCCACCACACCACCTGCTGGCTCCAGCAGGATTAAGTTTTTTTTTTCTTTTTCTTTTTTTGGAGAGGTTTTTGCTATAGGGCGCGTGCGCTTGCCAGACAGACAGAGACAGACAGAGAGATAGAAAGCAGGAAATCACCCCCCAGGGGGGATGGTCACGCCGCAATCCCTTCTCCTCCATTCTCCTCTCGGGATCTTGGGCACGCACGCACACGCGCCCGGCGTGAGTTTAAGCCGCCGGGTCCGGGACTCGAACCGCGGTCGACTATGTGGGAGTCCAGCGACATAGCCATTACGGTAACTGCTGGTCCCCAGCAGGATTAAGTTTAAGAAAGAGGTTTGCTGCTGCATGCATGCTTTGAAAAGCTATATGGTACCCCACAAAGAAGCATAACAATCAAATGTAAATAAGATATTTAAAGAAAAAGAGAGAGAGGTTGTCAAGTGGTGGGGTAGTTGAGGTGCTGGATCCCACATAGCTGACTGCACAGTTTCAATCCTAGACCCAGTGGCTTGTAAAACACACCTGGCTCATGTGCGTGTATGCCCAAAATACTGAGAGAGCAGAGGAGAAAAGACTGAAGTGTGGCCATCCTCCCTGGAGGACGATTTTTCACTTTCTCTCTGTCTCTAATAACCCAATAAACAGTATATGAAAGCATCTGTTTCTCCAAACCCTTATTAGATTTACCAAATCATTTTTTCTTTATTTTTTTAGAGAGAAATTTTTTGCTAGACGGGATGTGTGCTTGCTGGAGAAACAGAGAGAGAAAGTGAAATCATCCCCCAGGGGAATGGCCACACTACAATTTCTTCTCCTCCATTCTCCTCTTGGGATTCTGGGCAGTGCTTGCCATGTGAAGTCCAGCACCTTAACACTCTGCCACCTGCTGGCCCCAGATTTGCCAAATCTTAATCTGTGCCAATCTAGGGGAAAAAGTATTGCTTTTATTCTCATTTGTTTCACTGTGAATTTAATGATCACTAATTAGTTAAACGATATTTTTAATTTTTTTTTTGAGAGGTTTCTACTATCGGGTGCATACACTAGCCAAAAAGAGAGAAACAAAGAGACAGAAAGCAAGAAATCACCTCCCAGTGGGGATGGCCATGCCAGAATCCCCTCTCCATTCCCCTCTCTGAATCTTGGGCACGCACGCACATGCGCCTGGCGTGAGTTTAAGCCACTGGGTCCAGGACTCAAACCGCAGTCGACTACATGGAAGTCCAGCGACATAGCCATTACACCAACTGCCGGTTCCCAATATTTTTTCTTTATGAATCACCTCATTTAATTATTTACAATTGATGGATACATGTACTGCAGGTAGTCTCTGTTCAGCTTGCCCCCCCCCTTTAAAAAATATTTATTTAATTTTGTTATTACTTTAAAAAAAAAAAAAAATTGTCCAGAGAAACAGAAAGAAAGAAAGGGAAAATGAGAAAGCAAGCTATCAGGTCTGGGACTTGAACCACAGTCGGCCATGTGGGAGTCCAGTGCCTTAATCACCACGTCACCTGCAGGCCTCAGCTTGTCTTTCATTAAAAAGTTTATTTTCTTTCTTTCATGAGAGTGAGAGACAGACAGACACAGACAGGTACCCTCAACAGGAACTTGCTACACTGTGACCCTCCCTAGCCTCCCAGCCAGCCAGGATCATGGGCGTGCCTGGCATATCCAGGTCAACCTGGGATCCAACTCCAGGCCTCACATATGGCTTCAGTATTGTAGTGGCACCATACCATCTGCACCATTATGTCTAGGTCTATTTATCTTTTGATTTTAAGAAAAGGCTTTTGAAGTGTCAGTTTGGGGAATAGCCTGTGGCGTGGCAGTTAAGGAGACTAGATCCCATATGGTCAACTGCATGGGTCAAGTCTCAGACCCACTAGCTTGAAAAACAGGCTAGGTACATGTGCATGTGTGCCCAAAATCCAACAGCAAGGAGAAATGGAGGAAAAGGGATCACAGTGTTACCACGGCCCACAGGAGGTAGAGGTAACTTTCTTGCTTTCCCTCTCTCTGTCTGAGCATATGTGCCATCTGACAAAATTTAAAAAAAGAAAAATTGTGGAACCAGCTGGTGACATGGTGGTTAAGGCAGGTGGATGCGCATGGCCAACTATGCAGTTCTAGCCTCAGACCCATCAGCTCAAATTCAGACACACTGTGTGCATATATGCTCAAAATCCCAAGAGAAGAATGGAGAAGGGGCTGCAGTACAGCCACCCTCCTGGGGGGTGCTTTGTCACTTTCCTTCTCTCTGTATCTCTGGTAAGCACACATGCCATCTAGCAACTTTAAAAAAGGGGAAAAAAAGTTTTGTCAACTTTTATTCTATGGCTTCTGGGTCTTATGGCAGTCTTTAAGATGATAATACCACTCATATTTTCTTCTAACACTTTTGCTTCCAACCTCTTCATTTAGATTGTGAAAGAAAGATATTATGTCTATATTGCTTATTTTTGGGAAGTGGGACTATAAGAGATTTTAATTTTCTTCCTCTTTATCTTATTTTATTCCCAGAAAGCATGTATACTTGGCAGGAAGAGAGAGGAGAGAGAGAGAGAAAGAGAGAGCCCTTAATGTGGTGTGATCACACTACAACCCTTCTTCCTCTATTCTGCCATCCTACAAGGATTTAGGGCATACATGCACACGTGCCTGGCATGTTTCTCAAGCCTCTGGGACCGGGATTCATACTGCAATTGGCCATGTCGGATCTAGCTCCCTATGCACAATGCTTAACCACTGCACTGCAGGGCCAGCCGCTGATAAGCTTTATTTTTAAAATAAGGTTTTTTCTTTTTCTTCTAGAGAGATTTTTGTGCTACAGGATGTGTGCGTTCACCAGAGATGCAGCGAGACAGAAAGTGAGAAATCATGCCCTGGGAGGATGGGGACACCACAATCTCTTCTCCTCCATATTCCTCTCAGGATTTTGGACATGCATGCACACCGGCCCGGCATGAGACTGAAGCCACTGGATCTGCAACCTGAGCCGTGGTCGACTATGTGGAGTCCAGTGACATAACCGCTATGCCATCTGCTGGTCCCAAATTCTTTTTTTTAATTGCTAGAGAGTGAGTACACTCATTACCAGCAGTTGGCATAATGGCTACATTGTTGGACTCCCATGTAGTCGACCGCAGTTCGAGTCCCAGACCTGGTGGCTTAAACTCATGCTGGGCGTGTGTGCGTGCATGACCAAGATCCTGAGAAGAGAATGGAAGAGAAGGGATGGCGTGGCCATCGCCCCTGGGGAGTGATTTCTCGCTTTCTGTCTTTCTGGTGAGCGCACAAGCCCTATAGCAAAAAACTCTCCAAGAAAAAAAAAAAAAAAAAAAAAGGAGTGAGTACACTCATGAGACAGGGCTGGGAAGGGGAAGCAGAGAGAAAGTCCTCCTCAATAAGGCATGCCGAAATCCCTTCTCCTCCATTTCTCCATCTTGTGGGATTCTGGGCAAGAATGCATACACACCAAGAATGTCTTTCAAGGTAAGCTTCTAGGGCTGGGACTGGAACCATGGTAGGCCATGTGGAATCTGGATCCCTTTAACCACCAGTCTATGTATGGGGTAGACCTGAAATAAACCCTCTACAATTAACTGTGTTACTCTTACAAAGAAGAAAGCAGGTTTTTTTTTTTTTTTTAATTTTTTTTTTAGAGGTTTTTGCTATAGGGTGCATGCGCTCACCAGACAGACAGACAGAGACAGAGAGACAGAAAGCAAGAAATCACCCCCCCAGGGGGGATGGTCACACCGCAATCCCTTCTCCTCCATTATCCTCTCAGGATCTTGGGCACGCACGCACATGCGCCCGGCGTGAGTTTTAAGCCACTAGGTCCGGGACGCGAACCGCGGTCGACTACATGGGAGTCCAGTGACATAGCCATTACGCTAACTGCTGGTCCCAGAAAGCAAGTTTTGTTAAATGCTCTAATTCAGTGAAGTACTTGGACGTATGCTTGAGCTTAGACCTGTGGAGACGTCTCTATACCACTTCCAAGGACAGTCAGTGTGGCTCCCTGAAGCCAAAGCAGAGCTTGGGTTTGAGCTCCCGATGGAAAGACCTAGGTACGTCACCTCTCATCTTTAAAACGGAAAGACTCCGACCTACCTATAGGAATGGTAATGGTTTGGGGCTAACTTAAATGAAGTGCTTGGTAAGAGCCTAGCCAACATGGTAGTCAACAATGGTGGTATTGGACCAGCAGTTGGCATAATGGCTATGTCGTTGGACTCCCATGTAGTCGACTGCAGTTCAAGCCTGGACCCAGTGGCTTAAACACACTCCAGGCGCATGTGTGTGCATGCCCAAGATCCCGAGAGGAGAATGGAGAAGGGATTGCAGTGTGGCCATCACCCCTGGGGGGTGATTTCTCGCTTTCTGTCTCTCTGTCTTTTTCTGTCTTTCTGGCAAGCGCACACGCCCTATAGCAAAAACCTCTCCGGAAAAAAGAAAAACAATCCTTAGCCATTCCTCTGGGTTTCATGCCAGTGTGCTGGTCTTAGCTTATAAGCCTCTGACCAGAGGTTCTCAACAAGTGAAAACTCAGAAACAGACACTGTGGGGCTCATGGTCTTTACTACAATGATTATGTAATTAGAAGCAGGCTTGTGTGGGACCAGCAGATGGTATGAATGGTTACGTCACTGGAATCCCAGGTAGTCGACTGTGGTTTAGTACCAGACCCAGAGGCTTAAAACTCACACCAGGCACATAAGCATGTGCCCAAAGTCCTGAGAGGAGAATGAATGGAGGAGAAGGGATTGTGGCATGGCCATTTCCCCCACCCCGAGGGTGACTTCTCATTTCTGTAACTCTCTCTCTTTGGTAAGCATACATACCTAGAGCAAAAATAAAAAATCTCTCTAAAGGGACCAGCAGATGGTGTAATGGTTACATCACTGGACTCCCACATAGTTGACCATAGTTGGAGTCTCGGATCCGGCGGCTTAAAACTTATACTGGGTGCATGTGTGTGCATGCTCAAAATCCCAAGAGAATGGAAGGAAGATAGAGGAGAAGGGACTGTGGTGTGGCGATCCCTCCTGGGGGGTGATTTCTCCATTTCTGTCTCTCTGGCAATCGCATGCACCTTATAGCAAAAATCTCTCCAAAAAAAACCCTCTCTCTAAAAAAAAAAAAAAAAAAAAAATAGCTTTGTGGGCCAGTAGGTGGTACAAAGTTTGGGGAGGCTGCATCACACACAGTCAACTATATGGTTCAAATCCTGGACCTGGTGGCTTGAAAAATATGCCAAAGGCACCAGCAGGTGGCATGGTGGTTAAGACACTGGACTCCCATATGGCTGACTACGGTTTGGGTCACGGACCTGGTGGCTTGCTTTCTCACTTTCCTTCTCTCTCTCTGGCCAAATTAAAAGTAATAATAATAATGGTAATAAAATTAAATAAATAATTCTAAGAAAGAAAAAAATGAAAAAAATAATCTGCTGGGCACATGTGCATACATGCCCAAAATTCAGAGGAGAATGCAGAAGGGACTGCAGCGTGGCTGTCTTCCCTAGGAGATGAGTTTTCACTTTCTCTGCTTCTGGCCTGCAAGCATATGCACCCAATAGCAAGGACTGAGGGGATAAAAGGAGTATGTTTGCAGAACCAGCCCTGTGGTCTAATAATTAAGGGGAGCCAGATCCCACATGGCCAACCACATGGTTAAAAATCCTGGTCCTGGGACCAGCAGTTAGCGTAATGGTTATGTCGCTGGACTCCCACGTAGTCGACCGCAGTTCGTGTCCTGGACCCGGTGGCTTAAACTCCCGCCGGGCGCGTGTGCGTGCGTGCCCAAGATCCCGGGAGGAGAATGGAGAAGGGATTGCGGCGTGGACATCCCCCCTGGGGGGTGATTTCTTGCTTTCTATCTCTCTGTCTGTCTCTGTCTGTCTGGCGAGCGCACACGCCCTATGGCAAAAACCTCTCCAAAAAAAAAAAAAAAATCCTGGTCCTACCAGCTTGTTAAACAAGTCAGCAGTGTGTACATCTGCCCAAAAAATCCTACAAGGATAGAGAAATGGAGAGGCGACTGTGGTATAACCACATCCCACTGAGAGGTGTTTCTCCTTTTCCCTCTCTTTCTTTGGCAAGCATCCTTTGGCCAAAAGTAAACAAACAAATAAGAGTATGCTTACGGTAGGTAAATATCAGCCTTAAGATGAAGAAACCTTTTATTCTCTCAGAGGTGGAGACTTAAGATAAGAAGGCTGAAAACCACTGCTCCAGGCAACCCAGGCTGTAAGCAGGTGATTACCCCATGGCACCTGGCACAGCTCCACATGCAGGGTGCACCTGTAAACCCTGAGGCACCAGGCTTGGGAGTCAGCGTCTAACCTGCTGTGTCTTTTAAGGTACTAAGAGCAGTTTCATCAGGTAGGGCTAGGGCAGCAGAGGACAGACAGCATTGGAATCCAACTCTTCCATCTTGAAGTAGAACCAGTAGAGACTGCTGTTCCTATACAGCTACCTCAGAACTCTCTCATCTGAAAATGTGAGCCTTGGTGACAAGAAAACAGAGCCTCCTTGTTACCTTCACAGGCTGATCCTGGGTTGAATCCGTCTCACTGCCTTTTTCTTTCTTCTTTTTTTGTTTCTTTTTCTTTTTTTTGGCTCCAGTGTCATTGGCTGGACTCAAACCACTGCAAGACAAAAGCAAATACTGATGCAGAGTTTTTTTTTTATTTTAAAAAATCATCTGTTTTGAGCTACACTGACAAAGGGCTTTCTGTGGAGCCAGACCTTCCTTAATCAAGCCTGCTGGCTTCAGTAGACTGGAGAACCCAGATCCCAGAAGGGGTACTTGGAGGACACCAGCAAGCATTGCTCTCCTCCCCACTTCCAACATCAGCTTCCCAGGGAGGGCGTGCTGTGCAAGGAATATTTTATTTGTTTGAAAGAGCCTTTCTGTTTTTGCTTTTATTTTATGTGCTTATTTGCTTTAGACTGCCAGGTCAATGGCACCAAATGCGAATGATAATTGTTAACTGGGCGTATGATTTAAAAAGGATGACAGCTAAAAGGTAGTAGTGGTCTTTTTAAAATGGTTTGCCCCCCCCCCCCCCACCAGATAGATAGAAAACAGAGATTATTGGAAAGGGAGAAAGGGACAAGGAAAAAGGCAAGTTTAACAATGCTGCAAGGGCTATCCTGTGTAGTGGTGGCTGAGGTGGCTGGAACTCATACAACTGACCATGTGGTTCAAATCCTGGACCCAGCAGCTTAAAAAACATGCTGGGATGGGGCCAGCAAGTGGTGTGGTGGTTGGGGGTAACTGGACTCCCACATGACCGACCACAGTTCAAGTCCTGGACCTAGTGGCTTACTTTCTCACTTACCCTCTCTCTCTTTGGTCAAATTGAAAAAATAAACAAACAAATAAATAGTTAAATTAAAAAAAAAATTCTCATTAAAAAAAATGCTGGGTGCACGTGTATGCATGCCTAATATCCTGAGAGGCGAATGGAGGAGGAGAAGAGACTGTGGCATGACCATCCCTACCCCCAGGGAATGCTTTCTCTCTCTACCTCTCTCCAATGAGTGCACACATCCTATAGTAAAATTTAAAAAAAAAAAAAAAAAAAAAAAAAAAGCTGCAATCTATGTTCAAAATAGCCTATCATGAGAAGTGCCTAAATCAGGCCTAGAAGACTGAAGACAACCATCAGCCAATTCATCACCACTGGCAAAGCCTGGTACTAGGAATCTTAGGAAAATAAAGCAACAAGAGTGCCCAGCTACTATTCTTGCATGGATAGATTACATAAAACGTGTGTGTGGGGCAGTCAGCAGGTGGCATGGAGTTGAGGCGCTGGATTCCCACACGGCTGACAGCAGTTTAAGCCCCAGACCCAGTGACTTGAAAATCACAACAAATAAGTAGATAAATACATGTTTAAAAACAAAAACAAATACATGCGTGTGGTAAAGGAACTCCTTACACTGTTTTCCCTGTACATCACACACTCTTTCTTAGTCACATTAGAAGTATAAATTGGGAACCAGCAGTTAGCGTAATGGCTATGTCGCTGGACTCTCACGTAGTTGACCACAGTTCGTGTCCCGGACCCGGTGGCTTAAAACTCACGCTGGGCGCGTGTGCGTGCATGCCCAAGATCCCGAGAGGAGAATGGAGGAGAAGGGATTGCGGCGTGACCATCCCCCCTGAGGGGTGATTTCTTGCTTTCTGTCTCTCTGTCTGGCGAGCGCACGCGCCCTATAGCGAAAACCTCTCAAAAAAAAAAAAAAAAAAAAGTATAAATTAGGACTCTAACCTGAGAGTACAGTAAACCCTAATAGGCAGAGTCAGTTAAGCACAGAGTACGATTTTAAGTATACATTCTAGATGACCAATCTTCAAAGAATTAACAGAACAAACTATGTTTTCTATTAATATTATGATAAATATCATTCATATAACAAAAGACATCAGGAACTCAAAATGCCTTGGGGTTTTCATGAATATTAACATAATTTCATAGTAAGTGATTCCCTTTCTCTCTTACCTGGCTAGCTATACATATATATAGATACATATCTCTAGATGCATATATATGTACATATACGTATATAGATACACATATATAGATAGATACAGTGAAAAAGTGATCTGTCACTGTGTGCTGCCATTTCCTTTTGTAGAATGTCTTCAGGTTTACCTTCCTATTCCTGGTACAACTTGGTCTAGATTTCAAGACCTTACCCTTGGACATTTCTGGATACCCACTCTTCGATTTCAGTATCTTTCTGCATCATCCTCAACTCTATATAGCTGTTCAACTTAACCTCTGTGAAAATGGCTTTCCAAGTGTCCCTCCTATCCTTGAACGCCCACAATGACAGCAGCTTCTTAATTTGTAAGGCGTGAAGCCCCACTTTTCCCCAGGCTTATTGCCCTCAGTTCCCACCTTCGCTCATCCTGCCAGGTCTCTCAATGGCCC
The DNA here is from genome assembly GCA_026018925.1 of Tupaia tana. Classification (NCBI taxonomy): domain Eukaryota; kingdom Metazoa; phylum Chordata; class Mammalia; order Scandentia; family Tupaiidae; genus Tupaia; species Tupaia tana. The sequence continues at coordinate 51,499,396 of JAKSZU010000011.1, read as the reverse complement.
CTGATGCAAAGATTATGAAGTCAGGAAGATCCAGAAAAGGCTGGAAGTTCCTTTAGTACAAATTTAAAGTCAAGAATTCTGGACAAAAATGCACCAGCCAGTGACTGTATTAATGAGACACAGGAGAGCATGAAGGGAAGACTGATAGCATTCAGAGGGGAAGTAAGGTGAGCTCCTTACACCAGATGCTCAGCAAAACGCCCCAGGGCCATGACAATAAAGAAGAACCAGAAAGTCATTTATGGTCTGAAGATAACTTTTCCTCTGAGTAACTCAATTCTGTTATTGTACACAGGCCCATCTGCAGCCTATGACAACTCCATGGTTTTTTTTTTTTTTTTTCTGTTTTTTGTTTTTTTTTCCCCCCAGAGAGAGTCTTACTTCAGTCTAAGGATTATGCCCAGCTCCTCAAAACTGGTCTGAGGAGTCAGCAAGAGGCATGGTGGTTAGGGCACTGGACTCCCATATGGCCAATTGTGGTTCAAGTCCTGGACCTGGCAGCTTGCTTTCTCTCTCTCTCTCTGGTGAACTAAAATAATACTACTAGTAATAAATTAAATAATTATTTTAAAAAATAATAAATGGAATAAAACATCCTCTTTTTTTTCCCAAGAAAATTGCTTTATTCTAATTAACTCATTAAACAATTCCAACAACTGGTTTAAGGTTACACAATCTGCCCAGCCCCAGATTCTACATCATTTCAATGAACTTCCTCACAGAATAATATCCTCTTTCATTGTAATTCTAAAGGAAGCTACTGATAACAGAAGAGGTTTAACTGATGATTTTACACTTTATAATTTCACTGTCAATTATTTGTTCACACTAAATTAACTTGGTCATGAGAGTCGACTTCTTTATTTCTTCAGTAGTATGAACAACTTGATTAGGATAATCCATTTGCAAATCTGCACTGTTTCAGCACCTCACTGAAACCCTCACAGAGCTTAATGTCACTCTGGTTCTGGGCACACTCCAAAAACTGTTTTATCTCATAGTGGCAAGGTCCAAACTGCTGCTGCTGCTCATATGCTGGCTGGGTTCCCTGAGGTTCCTGGTAAGTGATGTCAGGCCTGGAGGGCTCAGCGTTACTTCCTCCACTGAAGTCCCCAGTGATGGCATGCCCCAGTGTGTGTCCCACAGCAGAGCCCACAGCCACACCAGCTGCAGTGGTTGCCATCTGGGCCATCAGACCTGGAGAACTGACTGCAGATGGTGGGGCCACTACAGGCAGCTGAGCTGCTGGCCTGGGGGCAGCTCTCATTTGAGGTGCCCGGCCGGAGGGGCCATGAGGGAAGTGCGGCTTCGGCTTCCACGCGGCATCGCAAGCGCACGGAGGATCAACCAGACGTGCAAAACTCTGAAAATCAAAACATCCTTTTTTAAAAGAAATATTTTACTGAATTTCATCTATTTTATTTATGTATGTATTTATGTATGTATTTACTTTCATTTGACCAGAGAGGGATGGGGATGGGGAGCGGGGAGGTGGTTAGAAACCAAGCTGCTAGCTCTGGGACCTGAACCACAGCTGGCCATGTGGGAGTCCAGTGCTCCTAATTACCATACCATCTGATAGCCCTGGAATAAAATAGTCTTTTAAAAAAACAAACAAAAATAAATAAATAAATGAACAAAATAATAATAATAAAAAAGTTAAAAAAAAAATATGGGGCCAGCAAGCGGCGTGGTGGTTAAGGTGCTGAAATTCCCGCATGGCCGACCACGGTTCAAGTGCTGAACCTGGCAGCTTGCACGCATGTGCGCACGCTCTCTCACTCTCTCTCTCTGTCATTCTCTGGCAAAACTCATGTGAAAAAAATAATAATAAATAAATGAATAAAATAATAATAAAAAAAGAATTAAAAAAAAAAAAACCAAAAACTGGTTTGAGTTCAGAAACAAAGCAGCATCCCACTGTTGGATACAATTTATAAATCCTACGCATAACATAACGGAATGAATTATCTGATCCCTGAATATGAATTACCCTATCTGAGTTAGTTTGTATAATTCTATAAAAAATTAATCATGGGACCAGCAGTTAGCACAATGGCTACGTCACTGGACTCTTATGTAGTTGACCTCAGTTTGAGTCCCGGACTTGGTGGCTTAAACTCATGCCGGGCATGTGTGTGTACGTGCCCAAGATCCCGAGAGTAGAATGGAGAAGGGATTGAGGCGTGGCCATTCCCCCTGGGGAATGATTTCTCACTGTCTGTCTCTCTGGCGAGTGCGTGTGCCCTATAGCAAAAACATCTCAAAAAAAAAAAAGATAATGATAATAACCATGGGCTGGCAGTGGCATGGTGGTTAAGGTACTTGACTTCCACTTGGCTGACCTTAGTTCGAGTCTGAGATCTGGCAGCTTGTTAAATGCACAGCAGGTGGGACCAGCAGTTAGCGTAATGGCTATGTCGCTGGACTCCCACGTAGTCAACCGCGGTTCGAGTCCCGGACCCGGTGGCTTAAATTCACGTCGGGCGCGTGTGCGTGCATGCCCAAGATCCCAAGAGGAGAATGGAGGACAAGGGATTGCGGCGTGGCCATCCCCCCTGGGGGGTGATTTCTCACTTTCTGTCTCTCTGTCTCTTTCTGTCTGGCTGGCGAGCGCACGCGCCCTATAGCAAAAACCTCTCCAAAAAAAGAAAAAGAAAAAAGAAAAAAACGCACAGCAGGTACGTGTGCATGCGTGCCCAAGATTCCAAGAGGAAAAAAGAAGAGATTGCAATGTAGCCATCCCCTTGGGGTGGTGGTGGTGATATCTTGCTTTCTGTCTCTGTTTTTCCGGCAAGTGCATACGCCCTATAGGAAAAATCTCCCTGCAAAGAAAATTTATTTATTTATTTATTTATTTATTTATTTAAATTTGACCAGAGAGGGACAGAGCAAGAGAGAAAGAGAGGGAAATTAAGAAGGCAAGCCACCAGGTCCAGGACTCAAACCATGGTTGGCCATGTGGGAGTCCAGCGTCTTAACCACCACACCACCTGCCAGCCCTATTTTATTTAACTTTATTTATTTATTTATTTTAATTTGATCAGAGAGGGACAGAGTGAGAGTGAGAGAAAGAGAGAGAGAGATAGTGGGAAAGTGAGAAAGCAAGCCACCAGGTCTGAGACTCGCACTGTGGTCAGCCATGTGGGAGTCCAGTGCCCTTAACAACCATGCCACTTGACGGCCCCAAGGTGAAGAAATATTACAAATTAACCAGCTGGATACTTACTAAACACAATTTCATATGACAAAAATATAAATTTCCGGGGCCAAAAATATAAATTACCAGGCCAACTGGTGTGGTGGTTAAGGTGCTGGGCTCCCACATGGGTAACTGAGGTTCAAATCCCAGACCTTGTGGCTTGAAAATCACTCCAGGCACATGTGCAAGCATGTGTGCCCAAAAATCCTGAGAGGAGAATGGAGGAAAAGGTATTTTGGTGTGATCATCCCCCACTGTGGGGCGATTTCTCACTTTCCCTCTCTCTGTCTCTCTCTCTGGCTAGCACATGTGCTCTAAGGCAAAAACCAAAAAAAAAAAAAAAAAAAAAAAAAAAAAAAAAAAAAAAAAAGTCTTCCAACTTTAGGAGTTTATAAATATGCAAAATCACTGTAGAAACTGCCCTACTGCCTTTGCTCTTGCTATTCAGGAGAGATATTTCTGTGCAACCATCACATCATAGATCTCATTTTTGTGGAAAGATTTTGGACAGAACTCTCATTTTGTTTTATGCATTACCAATAGAAGTGCCTGGCAAATTCTGAAACCTCAACTAAAACCGGAGAGCTAATTTCATTTTCCTTGTCTTGGCTTGAATTTGTACATGCAGCTACTGAGCAACAATCTCGTTTCAACTTGTACACCAGGCACACAGACAGCTGAAGAACAAAGAGTATTCTTTTTAATGAGTCATTTTCCCTGAACTACTAGGTACTGAGAACACATCATGAGCTCTTATAGTCAACATCTCTAAACAAAAGACAACTGACTCGGGGAAGAGACTTCCAAGGGGCCCAGTAGGGTTGGTTTCAAGTAATTATAGTAACTTCAATTATTCATAAGAAACCAAGCTCAGAGGCCTTGAGGAGGGTGGGACTTTAAGAAGCATCCTAGGGTCCCAGCCATGGTAGCAGATACTAGATACTGCTGCTCTACAGGCTGAGGCCACATGGGAGGCCTGGGTCAGATTCCTGGCCCATCCTAAAAAGCCAGGTGTGTTAGAACATGCCTATAGTCCCAGCTACCTGGAGGGCAGGGGGAGGGACTGAGGTGGGGGGATCACGACATGGCAAGACCTTGTCTATCATACACACACACACACACACACACACACAGATGCACGCATGTACACATACACACAAAAGACATAAGTAAAATGTTAAAAGAGGGAAAAAGAAGTATAGGAAGCAGATACCATTTTACAGAAGAATGGCCTTAATTTGGATTCCAGTAGAACCAAACCAAAGGATCCCACAGAAGCCAATGTAGTCCTTCTCTAAGAATCTGGCATTGTGTTCTATTAAAGTCCATACTCACTGGGTAGGTATCCCAGGGTATGCTGCAATTTGCAAATTGAAACAGAAATCTGAGATCTAAAGCATCAATATGGCCTCTGGAAATTAAAAAGAAAAAGCAACATTCTGGCCTCCTGGCCCAGCCTGGTGGTATAGTCAGCAGCAAACTCAACTGCAGTGCTGGAAGCCATATGTCATCTGCAGGTTTAGATCCCTGGGTTGGTTTAAAAACATGCTGAGTGCTTGTGAGCGTGCCCAAGATCCTGACGAGCTGGAGGGCCAGACTAGAGAGGCTGCAGCATGACAAGACCCTGTCAAGGTGCCCTCACCTCACGTGTACACATATTCTCTCTAAATAAAATAAACTTTAAAAGAAATAATAAGAAATCCTATAGATGATCTTGTTTAAAATCAGTGCTGGGGGAGTTGATGGAAAATGAACCTCAGTACTTATTTCTAGAAACAGAATGCTGTGCTGGGTGTGTGAGTGGGTGGGAAGTAAGGGCAAGCTGGCAGATGAAAAGCAGGAGCAGAGAACTTGTAGACAACAGAGGGTCCATGACGCAGCACTACTGGATGACAAGACCCACTCAAAGGTGCATGCCTGGGAACAGAAAGCCTGTAATACAAGGGAGCACAGGGGAGCGTGAGCTAATCCCACGCAGGGAGGAATCTCAGGGCCATCTGGCTTACCCTGGGGTTTACAGATGAGGAAACCAAGGCCCAAAGATATGAGGCACACTGGTCACCAACTACCACTGGCCATCCCAGGAACAAACCACCAATCTCTAAAGACTTGGGCCTTTTCTCTCCAAAGGCTACAATCTCATTCCCTGTAGGAATTTATCTGAGAATCCTCCAAAACCAAAAGAATATTGTTTTATCATCCTGAGCCCTAGAACAAAGTTTTGTTTTGCTATAGGGTGCATGCACTGACCAGAGAGAGACAGACAGACAGAAAGTGAGAAATCACCCCCCCCAGGAGGGATGGCCACACCATAGTCCCTTCTCATCTCAGGATTTTGAGCACACAAGCATACATTCCCAGGGTGATCTTCAAGCCACCAGATCTGGGATTCAAACCACACAGGCTGCCATGTGGGATCTAGCACCTTAACCTCCACGTCACCTGCTGGACTGTAGAACAAAGTTCTAATGTACATGGGGAGCCAATGTGGAGGTAGCAAGGGAAGGGACCCATGCTTTAAACAGAACGTGTCCTCTGACTATCTGGCTCTAACTGAGGTCCATCTGCTTTAAAATGATGATCTGAGCAGTTTAATACTTTCTGTATAACAATGTCTGTCACTTTCTTGGTTTTCCAATGACATTAAATATTTCCTGGGCATAGAAACCGTATCTATATAGCTGTCTACCACAGCACCTCCAACAGTGCTGAGCACACAGTTAACTTCAACAAATAAATGCTTGATGACACTTTCTAGGCATAACAGACTAAAATAAAACCCCAAAAAGCTAGAGGCCGAGAGGGTCAGCAAAACATTTTTAGTATTGTTTCCACAGAGTAGCTGTGTTAATATTCCATGAAAACAGTAGACATGCTGTGCTCTTGTGAGCCACTGGTTGAAACTGGCAAGTACCAATTTTTCTCATTAGTCTTTCCTTAGGATTTGTCCTATTCCTAGAAGAGGTTTCTTTTTTAAATTTTTTATTCATGGTTTTAATTTTTATTTTATTATTATTTTTTAAAGTTGACCAGAGAGAAAGAGAAAGTGAGAAAGGAAGCTGCCAGGTTCAGGACTCGAATCTCGGTCAGCCATGTGAGAGTCCAGCTGCCATAACCACCATGCCACCTGCTGGCCCCACCTAGAAGAGTTTTTTTTTTTTGGTTTTTTTTTTGAGAGGTTTTTGCTATAGAGCGCTCGCCAGAAAGACAGAGACAGGCAGACAGAAAGCGAGAAATCACCCCCCGGGGGGATGGCCACACAGCAATCCCTTCTCCTCCATTCTCCTCTCGGGATCTTGGGCACGCATGCACACGCACCCGGCGTGAGTTTAAGCCACTGGGTCCAGGACGCGAACCGCGGTCGACTACGTGGGAGTCCAGCGACATAGCCATTACGGTAATTGCTGGTCCCCGACCTAGAAGAATTTTTAAAGAGCTCCACTGTAACTCAAGTAGTTTCAATGTCTGTTACACAGACCACAGGTTTATGAGTTCAAAAGTAAAAAGAGATCAGGGCCAGCAAGTAGCGTGGTGGTTAAGGCGCTGGACACTCCCAAATGGCCAACCCATGGTTCGAATCCTGGACTTGGTGGCTTGCTTTCTCATTTTTCTTCTCTCTGTATGTCTGTCTCTTTCTATTCAAATGAAAATGATTGAATGAATAAATAAAATTAAATAATAATTCTTTTAAAAAAGGTAAAAAGAGATCAGAAAATAAAAATTCACAATGCTTATTCTACCTCTTAAAAAATGAAGTTGAGGGGCCAGCAGGTGGTGTGGTATTGAGGTGTTGGACTCCCACCTGGCAGACTGTGGTTCAACTCCCAGACCTGGAGGCTTGCTTTCTCACTTTCACTTGCTATCTCTCTCTAAACAGATTAAATAATAATAAATAAAATTTAATAAATATTTCTTTTTAAAAAAGTGAGGTTGGGCCAGGCGGTAGCACAGCAGTAATACAACTGGACTCATATGGGAAAGGTCTTGGGTTCACTTCCTGGGACCTTCCTGAGTATAAGTGGCCAGATGAGGCGAGGGGTGAATGCCATGTGAAAACCCTGTTGATGAGGCCAGCAAGTGGCATGGTGGTTGAGGCACTGGACTACCCACATGGCCAACTGTGGTTCAAGTCCCAGACCTGGTGGCCTGCTTTCTCACTCTCCCTCTCCCCCTCACTTGGGTGAACTCATGTGAAAAAAATAATGATAAGTAAATAAAATAAAATAAATAATTTTTAAAAAACAAAAAAAGGGAAAGAAAACCTTGTTAAGGTACCTGTCTCTCTATCTCTCACGGAAGAAATAAATAAACTTAAGAAAAAAAAAAGAAACTAAATTCTTTAGGCTAAAATATAAAATTTCCAGAGAAACTAACAAAAGTAAACCTTAACTTCTAATTTATTTAGGTTTTTGCTACAGGACACATGCCATCACTGGAGAGAAACAGAGAGGGAAAGTGAGAAATCACCCCCCACACCCCATCCCCTGTGGATGGCCATGCAGAAATTCCTTCTCTTCCATTCTTCTTGGGATTTGGGGCACAAATACACATGTATGTGACATGAATTTTAAGCTGCCAGGTTTGGGACCTGAACCATGTTTGGCCATGTGGGAATCCAGCATCTTAACTCCTATGCCACCTGCTGGTCCTGAACTTCTAATATGACTCTATTTTTAGATAGCAGGAAATCCTTTTGCAATTCAATTGACTCTTGAAGTATGATACTTCACCAGTAACCCCTCTATACTCTGAAAGTCCAAAGATCTATTACAAAGACGCCCAGGAGGAAACCACACAGTGCAAGTCAGTATCAGTTGCCTAGTCTCTATAGTGCCATGGCTGCAGGATCACTTACTGCAATACTTCAAACTGCACGTTTCCACCAAACAGTTATTTATATAAAAAACTGCTTATGAATCTTAAATGTTAAGAAAAATAAAAACACGTTGGTATTGCCATTAAGGTACCCTAGGAAGAAAAGAACAGCAGGTTTTGGGAAGGGATTAACAGAAGATGATTTTACAACCACCCTCTGCCCTTCCTGGGATACTCAGAGACTGGTGAACAAGCCAAGCTCTGTGATGGAAAGTTCTGCTAGAAGTCAAAGCTCTGATAAGCTAAACTGCTTAAAATGGAATAGAAACAAGTATGTAAATTCCACATCTTTTAAGTTTGCTTGATGAGCTAGATCATGACCAGGCAACTCCAAGGTCAAATCAAATGCTGTGCAGAGACCATTATCGGTAATTTTCTGAGCAATGACTCAATGCAGGCCATTTCACCCACTAGCAACACCTCTGGAAAATGGCCTACCAATGGCTCTCTAGTTTGGGAAAGTCTATGGGTTGCTAAATGGTCCCAAAGATAGGACTGACAATGGTGCAGATTCAGGGTGCACAAGTCAGTTCAGTAGGGGAAAAAATCCATCAAGTTCACAATGGATCCCCTGAGATCTCAAAGGGAGAAGTGGAGATGCAAATCTCAAACCTCACTACAGAACCTAAATCAGTCTGTAAATGCAATCATGGATGATATAATCCATGTATAGGACTTAGCACACTGTCCCATACACAGCAATAACAGTAACAGAAACATTTATTGATCAATTAACAACCGTGAATCCTTAGTTGCCCCTCAGCAACACTAGAAAAAGTTTTAAAGCAAATACTGACTCTGTGGAAGAATTTTGATTTAGTTTTGTTGTTGCTGTTCTCTCAATAAAGAATATATTTTATATACCGGGTTGTCAGAAAATTCATGACGCATTTTTGCATGATGTATTTTTCCTATGCAAAAATGCTTCATGACTATTGTAACAATGGTGTGTGTGTGTGTGTGTGTGTGTGTGTGTGTGTGTGTATTTTCTTTCTTCCTTTCTTCTATGAACAAGAGACAGGGACAGAGAAAGAAAGACAGTTACCCCCAACAGGGTCTTTATGTTCTGATCCACCCCCAAGCTCCAGTTCCAGTCTCAGCCAGCCTGCCCCAATCATGGGCATAAGAGCACCCGGCATATTCAGGAAGATCTGCAGATGCGAACCTGGAACATTACCAAGTAAATTAGCCTCACAGAGCATTGTGTTACCACTGAACCACCGCTTCGGCCCTGAAACACCACAGTGTGTGCATTAAAAGCAACAATCACAAGGGCACCTTATTGAGGAATTAGAAGAGAGGCTTAAAGGGTGGATAAAGATGTCAGATAAAAAGTTAAGGAGAAAGAGCTAAAGAAGATCCTAAAGTTACTATATCTCTGGGCTCCAAAGGGAAAGGGTTAACTGCCAACTTAGTAAAGCTAGGGAATTTTAGAGTGAGCACATTAGTTAAACAATGTGAAAAATCAGCAAAACTGGTTTGCCACGAGCAGCAATCTCCCTGAAATAGGCTCTCATTTACTTTTCATTTCTTCTGCTTTCCAGTCTCTTCTCTTTGAAGCAGTTCTTGATTAGTTTCTTTTTTAATTGCCACTTAATTGGGAAACAAAATTAGAACACTTATTTGATATCAGTGATGAGGTTTCTCTTTTCATTTCTGCTTTGATCTAGTTTTGAAAAACCAAAAGCTGAAGGGAGAAATTAAGAAAAAGGGACTAAAAAGATTTCTAAGAGCTAGGTGCAGTTATAAGCCATAAAATAAATATGGAAAGAACCACTCTTGGAGAATTTGAGAAAGAAAATGAAAACAAGTAAAGACACCTTTATGGAATTTACTTTCAAATATATCTTTCTTTTAAGTTTCTTCATAAGGAGAAACTTGGGGCCAGCAGGTGGGGTGATGGTAAAGGTGCTGGACTCCCACATGGTGGACAGAGGTTTGAGTCCCGGACCTGGTGGTTTGCTTTCTCCCTTTTCCTATCTCTCTGTCTCTCTGGTCAACTTAAAAATAAATAAAATTGAATAAATAATACAAAAAATAATATCTCACAACCAGAAAGTAAGAATCCATGTTAATCTGTCCCATGGGGTAAGAGAATGGCATGGAAAAGACATATTCCTTATCGAAGGGCTCCTGACCAGCATCTCAATGGTATTAATACATTGTGAAATGAATTCCAAAAGAATTCTAGAAACAAAAGTCTAAAAGTTCTTTTTTGTTCCAAAATGCCCAGAAAAACTTCATTTGTTCTCCAAAATTAAAATCCACTGGCAGCTGATGAAGTTTATTCTTCAGTAATACTTCTTGGGGGACCAGCAGGTGGCATGGTAGTTAAGGCATTGGACTTCCACATGGCCAACTACTGTTCGAGTCCCAGACCTGGAGGCTTGAAACATATGTCAGGCACATGTGTGTGCATACCCCAAAATTCTGAGAGGATGGAGGGGAAAGGACTGTAGCATGGCCAGCCTCCCTAAGGGTGATTTCACACTTCTGTCTCTCTGGCAAGTGCATGCACCCTATAGCAAAAATCTCTCTTAAAAAAAAAAAAATTGTAGGGACCAGCAGTTGGTGTAATGGCTATGTCGCTGGACTCCCACGTAGTCGACCGCGGTTCGAGTCCCGGACCCGGTGGCTTAAACTCACGCCGGGCACGTGTGCGTGCATGCCCAAGATCCCGAGAGGAGAATGGAGGAGAAGGAATTGCTGCGTGGCCATCCACCCGGGGGGTGATTTCTGTCTCTGTCTCTCTCTGTCTGGTGAGCGCACGCGCCCTATAGCAAAAACCTCTCCAAAAAAAAAAAAATTGTAATATTTCTTGGAAAGCCTTCATGAAAGAAAAAAAAAAAGCAAGCAAGCAAATTAAAGCATATTGATGAATCATGAACTGCAGGGGGATGTAGCATAAAGATTATCTCAGTCTGATTGTCCTCTCAATTGTTCAGGGTAATTTATGTCAGGCAAGTAACTGAGGGTAAAATGCTGACCCCCTTTCTTCTGCTTAGTAGATTAAAAAAAAAAAATAGCTAACAGAAAAACTACAGATAGACACACACATATATACTGATATGTATGCACGTGCACATATATGTATATGCATACATGACATTTTATACTTAACAAATGTTTATGCTTAATTACGGAAGAAACACAAAACTAAATTCATGCATAAAGAGACATGAGAAACTAGAAAAACTGTATTTCCTATTAATCCAGTGCATGAATATAGCTCATTTCAACAATGCACAGCACTATGAACCCATCTTCATAGAACCCATAAAGGTCTAAGAGAATAGGTGAGTTTTCACTATCATTAGCCTTTTTTGCATATTGTACTTTAAAATCACTAACATTGAGAAGAATTCCTCTCCTTAAAAAACAAAAAAATAGAGTGCATGTACATGAAAATGGGATAGAGAGAGCGAGAGAAGCACCCTTCACAGGGTCTGGTCACACTGTGATCCCCTTCCTGCAGTCTTCAGCCCACAAGATCTTGGGCATGTATATGTCCAACCAAGCTGGGGATTCAAACTGCATTTGCCTTGTGGAATAACGAGCTTCTTTTGAGCAGTGTATTACTGCCTGCTGTGCTATGGAGCCAGACCTCCCCCTCAATTCTTATACAACTTTGAAAACACTTCAAATAATATTAAGACAAGAAATATTTCAAGAAGCAAAAAACATCTGTAACTTTCCACAACAAATTCAAGGTTTCCATTCTCTAGCTGGTGGAGTGGTGGTTAAAGCGGCTGGATCCTATGTGGCCAACTGTATGGTTCGAGTCCTGGACTCAGTGGCTTGAAAAACAAACCAGGCACATATGCATACGTTCCTAAAATCCCAAAAGGAGAAAGAGAAAAGAGATTGAGGTGTAGTTTCTTCCTTTCCTTCTCTCTTTCTGTCTCTCTCTAGCCAGTGCACATTACCCCTAGCAAATTAAAAGAACAAAAAGGAGGTTCCAAGACTTCTGTAGGTATTTCACAAAAATTGTAGTAAAGATTACAATGAGATTATTTGGGTAAAGATAGTAGGTATGTAGGAGAAATCTGACATTCCTCCACTTAATGGGGAGAAAGGAAGACTCCACAACGCTGGGCCAGGCACTTTAACATTTGCCATTCATTTATCCAACAAATACACATTAATGTCCACTAAGCACCAGGCATCTCAGAAGACATAATCCCAGTTCTCATGCTCTTTACAGGCAGGTAAAGCATGGACTGAATAAAACAATCTAACACCTTATTTAACTATTTGTTATGATAAAAGCTACAAAAACTACAGTATGTGATTAGAGCATTAAAGCAAGCTGGGGAAAGTTAGAGAAGATCTGAAGGAGGGACAGGAGGGAGGAGAAGGGCTACATTCCAGATGTTATCTCATTTAATCCCTTCTTTAGTTTAAGTAACTTTCCCAAGGTCACTGACTATAAAGTGTCAAAACCAGGCTTTCAACCAGGTTTGAATGACTCCAAAGTCCATGTTTTTCCCACAGTGCAGTGCTGCCAAACCAGTGCTTCTTCCCAAAACGGTTTCCTCTGAAAGTTAATGAGAAAATGTTGACTCTACCCCAGATTGTAAGTGCCAAAATTAGACTCTCTTCTACATACTGAACACTGTTTACCTGCTACCTTCAAACTCACTTCCACAAGCCTCTAGATTTGGGATGTGAATAACCATAATTTGTTCACCCAGACCATAGCTCTGTAGAAAAACAACAAAAACACCTCTAAAGGTTTTTTTTTAGGTTATCACTTTGTTGTACCAAAAATAAAACATAAAAAAAAAAAAAAACAACTGGTAAGCACTTTTGCAAAATGATTCATAGACTATAGGGAATAAAACCAATTAAAGAGCTATGGACACTGATTATGGCAACAGTTAAGCAGAGGGGGGAAAACAACTACATAAAGAACAAAGAAAAAGCCTCACTTTCACTTCTGAAACAACTTTCACATTCAAACTTCTCATCTATGGTTTGGATCTCTACCAGGAGGGGTGCACTTTCCCATCTCCCGGTTCCTACTTCCTCTTTTTCAGCGCTTCCATTTTTAGGAACATCAAACTTCATAACAAGGTTTTTATTACATTAGATCTGTTGTGAGTTAGTACACTCTTGTAAAAAATTTGGCAAGCTTCCTTTTTCTCTACATTCTTCTAGTGGTTTTTAAATGCTGATTGAAAAACTAAAAGCTTGATTGTTTAACCTAGGATTCACCACAAGCAGAGTAAAAACAACTTAAGTAACCCTTTGCTCTCCCATCTCTACAAGAAAACAAAACTTTAAAATAATAATAAAAAAGAAAAAGTTTACCCAATAATACAATAATAAATTGGCTATGAAAATCCAACTACCAGTGCTCGCTTCGGCAGCACATATACTAAAAAATCCAACTACCACACTCAACAAGAGTTATATACCCTAAACAGTCTCTCACCTTTCAGTTAAAATACAAATATGTAAACAGAGAGGATGAAAGAGTGCACCAGGGTCAGACAACAACGTGAATTAAAATGAATGACAGGCTGTGACTTACAGAAGTGAAAACAGATTTGTAAAAAAGAACTCAATATTCAAAACCTGGTGCACTTCTCCTTCCCAGGAACAAATTGTTACTAACGGCAAGACTCTCAAGTACATGCAGTAACCCACAGATTCCAAATACTGTGCAAGAAGCAACATCAGTTACTTTCTTGAAACTGGAGGCTACTGCGCAGTTAACAGAGCAAAGATGCTGGAAGATCTAATTATATATTGTTCAGGACATTTATGGATTATTTAGAGCAACAGACAATCACTAAAACATTACATACGGTTAATTACATTGGGTTTATAAGGTAAATTTATATTTGGGGATTCTCTAAATGACCTTTACAACATAATTATATATATATGGTTTGTTTAGCTTGATGAATTTCCTCACTGAAGGTAAATCGCAGGGAAACGTTTTATTCGTGTACTGCCAGTCACGTTGTTCTTACAACACATGGATAAGTAACGTTCGCTCCGAGCTGTACTGTTCCTAGACTGCCCCGTGTTGTACCATCGAAAACCATCGTCCAACAGGCTTCCCCCCCCCCCCCTCCCCCGAAGCGTCTGAAGCACACGAGCCGAACACTACACAGAAGAACTTTTATATAATAAAAGTATTGAATGTCTCCGGCCCTTAATACACTGAGCACCCACTCCTGGTAAATGACAAAAGCAAGAACCAATCGCCACGCAGGACCCCAGTGTCTTAGCCAATAAGAACACGGGGGTGGGGTTAGACTAAGCTCCCGGTGACTTCCCCGCACCCCAGAGACCCAGGTTGTGGGAGAATGGACGCGAATTGGACTCCTAGGATTTCATTACCCCCGGTTGTAGCTGTTGTCCTCCTCGTTCTCACAATCGCTGCAGTGATCATGGCCGGTTCCGTTCCCTTCCATCATCCGCGGCAGCTGAGGTGCCGGCGGCTTCACTGCTGTCTCACTCTCGTCCGCCATCTTGAGTTGCGAGAGCCGGGCTCCGCGCCGCGCTACATGGGGGATTCCTATTGGCGGTGGAGAACTTGCGCTGCTTTCTGGGTTTTGTAGTATTTTTGTGGCGAAGGGACCCGCCACTGGGAGCGGCTTGTTCCTGGGGAAACCCGAACAATGTGGACTACGATACCCAGAAATCACGAAGGAAGGCTGTCTCTGGAAAGGAGGGGTGGGAACCAATACCCGGAAACCTAGGCATTTGTACGGCTTCGAGGAAAGAAGGACCGCAAGGTTGGTGGGGCCGACCCTCCCCGACTGGGGCGGCCGCGTGGCATGCTGGGAGTTGTAGTTTGATGATAATTTAGTTTCAGATGTGGAGGCTCCAAAATCCAAGGTTTGACTCCAGCTTGCTAGTGCCAGGGCTGCAAATGAACCGTTACGGGCTGCCGTTGAGAACCGTTACCATTCCCGGGTAAGTGAGAGGGCCTCAGCCCCGCGGGTGCGACCAGGCGGGAGCCCGAATGCCCGGGGCCTGCTTGGAGGGGGGTTTTCTGCATGAAGCCAGGTTGGCTCCTGGGCATCTTCCTTTTTGAGGTCTCTGGGCTGCCCCCCAAGTCATTGGAAGTTCAAGCCTGGTAAGATAGCTGAGCATGGTAGGCGGGGCGTGACCCTGGGCCAGGAGCCTTGCCGGTTCTGCAGGCAGGGCTCACTTCAGGGCTCCCTGCATCTTGGCCTCCAGGTACTGGAGTCCGCCAAGGTCTTAAGGCACCCTGGTTCTTGCTTTTGTCCCTTTCGTTCCCAAGATCCCCCCCTCCCCCTTAGCGAGCACGTATTTGCCAAGCTCTGTGATCAGGTTTTTGTACATTATCTGACTTTATTCTTTGAACAAGCTTAGAATGTGCATGCTATTAATGTTCCCCAGTTTCACAGACCAAAATAAAAAAAAGGGGGGGGGGGGAGCCCTTAGAGGTTGGTAAATTTCAGTCACATGAGCTGGTAAGTGGCAAAATCAGCATACCAATCCGGATCTTTGCCCTGTTCTCAGGGCTTCTGAATTTTTGGCCACCACAAAAGTTCTATTGTGTATTTCATATATCTATTCAAGGAAATCAGTTATTAGAAGGTAACTGCGACACTTTAATCTGTCTTTAGCCTTGACTGAATAGTTTTTTGAGTCTCATTCCAATGGTTAAGTAATTTCACTTGTCTTGAGCAGACTTCCGAAAGACATGGAAATGAGTCCTGGACCCTGCTGCGTAAACTCCCCTCGGAGTCTGTGGGTGCGCCTGTGCGTGTGTGTGCTTGTGTGTGTGCACGCGCGCCCAAGATCCCAAGAGGAGAATGGAGGAGAAGGGATCGTGGTGTGGCCATCCCCTGTGGGGTGTGATTTCTCACTTTCCAAAGTAGGTAGGATAGCGGTTAAGGCACTGGATCCCACTTGGCCGACTGCAGTCTAAGTCTCAGACCTGGCAGTTAAGAAAACATGCCCATCATGTGTGCATGCATGACCAAAATCCCAAGGGGAAAATGGAAGAGAAGGGATTGACTGCAGTGTGGTCATCCCCTCCAGGGGGGTTAATTTCTCACACACACACACCCTTTTTTTTTTTTTGAGAGTTTTTTGCTGTAGGGTACGTGTATTCACCAGAAAGACAGAGAGAGACAGAGAGACAGAAAGGGAGAAATCACCCCCTGGGGGAATGGCCATGCTGCATTCCCTTTTCCTCCATTCTCCTCTCAGGATCTTGGGCATGCACACAAATGTGCCAGGCATGAGTTTAAGCCACCAGGTCCAGGACTCGAACCTCAGTCAACTACATGAAAGTCTAGCAACATAGCCATCACACCAACTGCTGGTTCCACATCCCCTTTTTCTCTCTCTCCAACAAGTACATATGGCCTATGGCAAAAATCTAAAAAGGGGGGAGGGGCCGGCAGGTGGCTGGGTGGTTCAGGTGCTGGACTCCCACAGGGCTGACTGTGGTACAAGTCTAAGATTTGGCGACTTGCTTTCTCACTTTCACTCTCTCTCTGTATCTATCTCTGGTGAGCATGCATGCCTTGTAGCAAATTAAAAAATAATAATTACAAATAAACAAAATTAAATATTTTTTTAAAATAGAGCCTAACATAGTCAACTCTTTACATCAATGGCAAGAGCTTAAAAAATAATAACTACAAATAAACAAAATTAATTAAATATTTTTTTTAAAAAGAGCCTAACATAGTCAACTCTTTACATCAATGGCAAGAGCAGAAATAAATGTGATCCCAAGCAGCAGATAATCCCCAGTCATTGATATTTGGCTTTAGAATGCTATCAGAAATGCCCACCTAGGCTGAGAGCTGTCACCCCCATCTCTAACTCATCTCTCCAAGGCCGAGACTGCTGTCGACACCATGCCACAGATGCAGCTGCAGGGGTAGGAGAGTTCAGAGAGAATAATCATAAACGCTTACATGTGTTAGATGGATTTAACTATTAAAAATGTTTCATCTAGGGATAGCCTGTACCCTAGTGGTTGAGGGAGCTGGATCAAAGTGGCTGACTCTGGTTCAAGTCTTAGCAACTTGAGAGACACACAAGGTATATGTGTGTGTGTGCCCCAAATCCCGACAGGATGGAGAAGTGAAGGACAAGGGATTGCAGTGTGACCACGCCCCACTGGGGGTTGCTTTTTCCCTCTCTGTCTCCCTCTTGTCAGTGCATGTGACCTCTGGCATTTAAAAAATAAAAGTCTTATCTGTTTTAGGTTATATGATATAAGAAAGGAGACTTGAGGAAAGCTCTCTGTGTGTGTGTGTGTGTGTGTGTGTGTGTGTATGTCACAGCCCAGTTACAGAGCTTTAGACCTAAACTTACACCTGGTAGTCTAAGTCCCAGCTCTGTGTATTCTTTCCCCACAGGTATGCAGAGGTTGAATGAATGCTAATGAAAGATGACCAAGGAAGAGTGATTTTTTTTTTTTTTTTTTTTAAGATTTTCCCCATACCATGTATGTGCTTGCTGAAGAGAGAAACAGAGAGGGGGAAGTCAGAAATCACCCCCTCAGGGGGAATGACCATACTACAATCCCTTCTCCATTCTCATATCAGGATTTTGGGCACACACACCCGGCATGTTTTTCAAGCTGCCAGCTCTAAGACTCGAACCTCGAAGTCTGCTATGTAGGATTCAGTGCCTTAGCCACCATGCCATCTGCTGGCCAGAGAGCATTGCAGAGATTGAATATGCTAATTTCTTTTGATTCTGGCTTTTTTTTTTTTTTAATGTTTTATTATAGGTGTATGTACTCATCAGAGACCTGGAAAGAGAAATCACCCCCCAGGGTGATGGTCACACCTCAATCCCTTCTCCTCAATTCTCCTCCTGGAATTTTGCACATGCACCAGTGTCATTTTAAAGCTGCTGAGTCTAGGACTTGAGCCACTCTGCTGGTCATGTGGTATCCAGCTACCTCAACCACCACCCCACCAGTTGGCCCCAACCCTGCCATTCTTATAGTTCAAAACCTAAGACACTTTGCCTTATATTATAATGCAAACTGAGCAGTTTTTACTCAGGGGAAATCTTTTCCTGGGAGATAGGCAAGCAGTGCATGTGACCTCTGGCATTTAAAAAATAAAAGTAGGCAAGCACTGGCTGTCATGACCAAGTTCAGAATGCCAGTGCAATTCCGAAGTTCTGGAATCTAGCATCTCTGAGAATTTTAGAGTTAGTAGGAAACTCAGGATTCTTCAAGGGAGACTCCTCAGTAGTAAAATGGAAATTATATGTTCTCTTTAAAAGAATTATTTTATTATTTATTTATGTATGTATTTATTTATTTATTTATATTATTATTATTAATCTCACCAGAGAGAGACAGGCAAGGAGAGAGACATAGAAAGTGTGAGAAGCAAGCCACCAGGTCTGGGACTCAAACTGTGGTCGGCCATGTGGGAGTCCAGTACTTTAATCACCATGGCACCTGCCGGCCCGTTTTTTTTTTTTTTTTTTTTTTTTAATTATTTTATTTAACTATTCATTTATTTATTTACTATCATCCAGTTTGATCAGAGAGAGACAATGAAATAGAAAGAGGGAAAGTGAGAAAGCAAGCCACCAGGTCCAGGACTTGAACTGTGATCAGTCAGCCGTTTGGGAGTCCAGCGCCTGTAACCACCACATCCGATGCTGGCCCCTGTTTTCATTCTTTTTAAGAAAGATTTTTGTTACAGGGCACATGTGCTCGCCAGAAATTTTATGTTTTTAAAAAGATGTTGGAGATCAACAGATAGTGTAATGGTTACGTTGCTGGACTCCCACATGGTCAACCCTGGTTCAAGTCCAGACCAGAGGCTTGAAACTCATACCAGGCAGGTGCACGTGTGTACCCAAAATCCCAAGAGGAGAATGGAAGAAAAGGGATTGCCGCATGGCCATCACTCCTGAGGGGGTGGGGTGGTTTCTAGTTTTCGATCTCTCTGGCAAGCGCCCATGCCCTATAGCAAAAATCTCTCTAAAAAATAAATAAATTGGAACCAGCAGATGGCATGATGGTTATGGCACAGGATTCCCACATAGTTGACCTCAGTTCGAGTCCCAGACCCAGAGGCTTAAAACTCACACCAGGTGCATGAGTGTGTGTGCCCAGGATCCCGAGAAGAGAACGAAGGAGAAGGAATTGTAGCGTGGCCATCCCCTAGGGGATGATTTCTCGCTTTCTGTCTCTCTGGCGAGCACATGTACCCTATAGCAAAAATCTCTCTAAAAAATAATAATAATAATAAAAAAATAAAAAGATGTTGAAGGCTAGTCCATGGCCTGGTAGCTAAGAAAATTGGCTCCCTCATGGCTGACTGTGCTGTTAAAGTCCAAGAAAAACAGCTCGAAAAACGTGTTTGATGTGTGTGTGTGCATGTTCTAAAACCCCGATGGGATGGAGGAATGGAGGAGAGGGATTGCAGCATGACCATAACCCATTATGGGTGCTTTCTCCTTCTCTCTCCCTCTGGTGAACGCACACATCCTCTGGCCAAAAAATAAAAGTTATTGAGTATATGTGATCACTTTTTAAAAACTAATCACTTGGGACCAGCAGTTAGCGTAATGGCTATGTCGCTGGACTCCCACGTAGTCGACCGCGGTTCAAGTCCCGGACCCAGCGGCTTAAAACTCACGCCGGGCGCGTGTGCATGCGTGCCCAAGATCCCAAGAGGAGAATGGAGGAGAAGGGATTGCTGCGTGGCCATCCCCCCTGGGGGGTGATTTCTCGCTTTCTATCTCTCTGTCTGTCTGGCGAGCGCACGCGCCCTATAGCAAAAACCTCTCCAAAAAAAGAAAAAAAAAAAAAAAAAAAAAAACTAATCACTTGGGGCCAGCAGATGGTGTTGTGGTTATGTTGCTGGACTCCCACGTGGCTGGCTGCGGTTTGAGTTCCTGACCCGGGACTTGAAAATCATGCTGGTGCCTGTGCTTGCATACCCAAGATCCTGGGAGGAGAATGGAGGAGAAGGGAATGCGGAGTGGCCATCCCCTCAGGGAGTGATTTCTCACTTTTCCTCTCATTATCTCTGTCTCGCTTCCTATCTCTCTCTCTAGCAAACACACATGCCCTAAAGCAAAAAACTCCCCCCCCCCCCAAAAAAAAATAAATAATGAGGGGCCAACAGGTGGTGTGATAGTCAAGGGTGTTGGACTCGCACACGGCTGGCCACAGTTCAAGTCCTGGAGCTGGTGGTTTGCTTTCTTACTTTCTCTCTCACTGTCTCTCTCTCACTCTGTCCCTCTCTGGTCAAATTAAAAGAAAGAAAGAAAGTTAAAATAATTATTAAAATAAATAATGATCACTTACAAACATTATTTCCAGGCCAATGGGTGGTGTGAAGGTTAAGGCACTGGATCTCACGTGGATGACTGTACAGTTTGGGTCTTGGACTTGGCAGCTTGAAATCACACCAGACATGTGGCATGTGCCCCAAATCCTAAGAGGAGAACGGAGGAGAAAGGAATGGAGTGTGGTCATCCCCCTAGGGAGTGATACCTGACTTTCTTTCCCTCTCGCTCACTCACTCACTCTCTGGCCAGCACACGTACCCTATAACAAAAACTAAAATAAAAAAAATACACTTGGGGGTTTAGGGTCACATAGGTAGAGAATGATCACGCAAAGCTAAGCAATATAGATTTTTCTAAATTAGGTCTAAAGATGTTTTATTGGGGTTCCAAGAATTCTCATTTCTTCTTCTTACCTCTTCCATAAGAGAGAGCTTTGGGGCCAGCAGTTGGTGTAACGGTTACGCCGCTGGACTCCCACATAGTCGACTGCAGTTCAACTCCCAGACCTGGCAGATTAAAACTCATGCCAGGTGCGGGTGCGTACTTGTCCAAAATCTGAAGAGAAGAAGGGATTGTGGTGTGGCCATCCCCCGTGGGGGGTGATTTCTTGGCTTTCTGTCTCTCTGGCAGTAGCATGTGCCCTATAGCAAAAATCTTTCTTAAAAAAAAGAGAGAGAGAGAGAGCTTTCCATTTTCAGACAGCTCTGGTTGGTGAAAATTGGCCAAGTTCTGCCTTACAGAGTTAGGCAGAAATATCTAATCCTGTGTCCTTGCAGTTGTTACATTTTCTACAATTGGTGTCTAGTTCTGCAAAATGATTCATTTTTCCAAGGTAAGCATTCCCAGCTTTCTGAGCTCCTCATCAACTGGACTAGCAGGACTCTCCCATTAAGCTCTCCTGGCTCTTCCTACCACCCATCTGGCAGGAATGTCATTTGAAGATGGTGGGTAGAGCAGGGCTCAGAGGGTGACTGAGGAACATGCCTGAGAAGCTTCACAGATTCTGAAATTAGCCTCTGGTGTATATACCTCTATTATCCTTCACTGTTATTATTGGGTGCAGTAGAATGCAGCAGTTACACGTGCAGGCTGTGGGGCCAGCAGGTGGCATGGTGGTTGAGGTACTAGACTCCCACATGGCTGACTATGGTTCCAAGTCCCAGACCTGGCGGCTTGCCTTCTCACTTTCTCTGTCTCTCTGGTTAGTGCATGAGCTCTATAGCAAATTTTAAAAAATAAATTAAATAAGTAATTTCTTTTAAAAAGAATGTAAGCTCCACAATGTGACTCTGTGAATTCTAAACCCTGGCTCCACCCCTGATTTATTAATCAAGGCAAATCACATACAAGTCACATCACCCCTCTGAGCCTCAGTGTCCCCTGTAAAATGAGATACATGTGCAGGGTTCTTGATAGTGTCTGGAACAGAGTCAGTGCCCAGTTATTGTCCTTCCTAGGAAGACAGCATTACTACTATGGTAACCAAAGAAAAACTTTCTCATGGTGTCTATCACAGATCAAGGCCCTTGCAGTTCTCTCAGCATGTCAGAGATTCCTTGTCTCCTACTGAGGGAGGACAAGCCTGGTTGTGATCCATTTACCCAACACCCTGGAGCACTCATGATACGTCAGGATCTGTGGCAGAAACTGGAAAACCCGGGATAGGACCACACAGTCCCTGCCTTGGTTCATTCCAGGAGTCCGTAGGTGCACAGACTGACGTCATAATGCAGAGCGTTAGGGGAACAGGGAGCACAGGGGCACAGCAGGAGGGACCCTGAACCTGGAGAAAGGAGTCCTGGAGGAACAACAACGCCAAGTCCTTACAGGGAAAACAGACAGACTGGGGCGGCTGTGGATATTCTAGGCTGGAGGCATGAAGGTCCAGCTGTCTAAGAGCAGAGTGCTTTCAACGTACAGCAACAAGAGTGGTGTGAGTGGAGCTCAGGGTCTGGAGAGCAGTTTGCATTTTTGTTAGGTTTTTGCCGTAGGGTATGTGCATTCACTGGCAAGACAGATAGAGAGACCGTGAGGGGGGACAGTGAGAAATCACTCCCTGGGGGGATGGCCATGCCATAATCCCTTCTTCTCCATTCTCCTGGGAATTGGGGCATACAAATACAGGCACCCAGCTTGAGTTTCAAGCCACCAGGTCCAGGACTTTAACCACAGCTGCCACATGGGAATTAGCACCTCAACCACCATGCCACCTACTGGCTCCAGGGGCAAGCATTTTGAAAGGTGAGATTGCTGAGGCAGGGAGGGGTCAAACCATAAACAAACATGGATGCCAGGCTTTTCTAAGGAGTTTGTGCTTTATCTTAAAGACTTGGATGGGCCAGCAGGTGGCATAGAAGGCTACTTCCCATATGACCAACTCCACCATTAAAGTTTGGGACCCTGCAGCCTGAGAGATATGCCAGGCACTCGTGCCTATGGGCCCAGAATCCCAAGAGAAGGTTGGAGAAGGGATCATGGCGTGGCCACCCCCCTAGGGAGTGATCTCACTTTCCCTCTCTATCCCTCTCTTTCTCTTTCGCGCGCTCGCTCGCTCTCTCTCTCTCTCTCTCTTCCCCCCACACACACTCCCTTGGTCTCTGTCTGGCAAGCACATATACCCTATATAGCAAAACAAAACAAAAAAAGGTTTCGGAGCCATTTAAGATTTTTTTAGCTGGTGAGAAATGCCGTCAAATTTTTGTTGAAAAAAGATCATACTAGGGGCTAGCAGATGGTGTAGTGGTTATATCACTAGACTCCGTGTCTGACTGTGCTTCAAGTCCTGGGCCCAGGGGCTTGAAAATCATGCTGGATATGTGTGAGTGCATGCCCAAGATCCTGAGAGGAGAGTGGAGGAGAGGGATTGTGGTGTGGTTATCCCCTTCAGGGGGGACTGATTTCTTGCTCTCTGTCTCTCTGGTGAGCACATGCGCCCTATAGCAAAAATCTCTCTCTTAAAAGAAAAAATAATAATGGGACCGGCAAATGGCATAATGGCTATGTCACTGGACTCCCATGTGGTTGACTGTGGTTCGAGTCCCAAACCCGGTGGTTTAAATTCACGCTGGGCGCATGTGTGTGTGTACCCAAGATCCTGAGAGAATGGAGGAGAAGGGATTATGGCGGGGCCATCCCCCCTGGGGAGTGATTTCTCGCTTTCTATCTCTCTGTCTCTGTCTCTCTCTCTCTGTCTTTCTGGCAAGTGCACGCACCCTATAGCAAAAACCTCTCCAAAAAATAAATAAATAAATAAAATTAAATAATTCTTTTTTAGTAAGAATGAATTTATTTGTTTGTTTGTTATTATTTTTTTTAATTTGACCAGACAGAGACAGAGAGAGAGAAAGGGAAAGTGAGAAAGCAAGCCGCCAGGTCCTGGACCTGACCCGCGGTCAGCCATGTGGGAATCCAGCGCCTTTAGCCACCATGCCATCTGCTGGCAGAATAATAATTCTTAAAAATATTAGTTATATTAATTAATGTATGAGTGAGTACACGAATGAGGAGAAAGAAGGGATAAGGCTTTTAGGATGGGGAAAGGTAGCAGTCACAGAGCAGCAGCAAGAACATGCAGCATATTGGTAGGCCCTTCTGTTTGCACAGTGCTTTATTGCTCAAACTGTGCTTTTACTCCATCTTGTTTCCCCTGCCATCCACTATCTTGTTTGACCCTGAGCAGCGATCTGGCCTGGTGTTATTTCTGTTTTACAGTGAGAAAACAAACAAGTTAAGTGATTTGTCTAACAGTTCACTGCTATTTGGTATGGAGTTCAAACCTGAACCTGGATGCTTTAAAACAAAATCTGGTATAATCACTAGATTACCTTCCTCATTCCTCTCTTCCAAGGGGGAGCATATAGTGAGATGTGTTATCTTGAGTGATCTGAGCCAGGTCATGGAAGGCCTTAAGTTTTGTTTTTGGCTGTAGGGCATGTGCACTCACCAGAAAGAGATAGATAGAGAGAGAGAGAGAAAGAGAGAAATCACCCCCAGGGGAATGGCCACACTGCAGTCCCTTCTCCTCCATTCTTGTTTTGGGATTTGGGGCATGCGTGTGCGCATGCGCGCGTGCACGTGCCTGCTGTTTTTTTTTTTTTTTTTTCCCCAAGCCTCTGGGCCCAGGACTCAAACGATATAGTTGGCCACATAGAATCCAACTGCCTTAACCATTATGCTGGGATTTTTTAAAAAATTAATTAATTATTTTATTTTATTTATTCAGTCATTTTCATTTGACCAGAGAAAGACAGGCACACAGAGAGAAGGAAAGTGAGAAAGCAAGCCGCTAGGTCTGAGACTCGAACCGTGGTCGGCCATGTGGGAGTGTCCAGTGCCTTAACCACAATGCCACCTGCTGACCCTTTTTTTTTTTTTTTTAAGAATTATTTATTTTATTTTATTTCTTTACTATTATTCTTCGATTTGCCCAGAGAGTGACAGAGAGAGAGAGTGACAAAGCAAGCTTTCAGGTCCAAGACTTGAACTGTAGTTGGACATGTGGGAGTCCAACACCATGCCACCTGCCAGCCCCAGGGTCTTAGGTTTTTAGGCCAAGGAGTTTGGGCTTTTATCTTTCAGCTGCTGAGGGCCTATAGGAGAGTTTTTGTTTGGGTTTGATTTGGTTTTGGAATTTTTTAAATAAAGGATTAATATTAATGGTATTTGTGAAGTATAGTATAAATTTAATTGTTTATTAATATTTATTTAACATAAAGATCCGAAAAAGAAGCCAGGAGTCACTGGAGTCATCTCTAATGGACTCGGGGTTGTTCACACAAAATCTGAAGCAGCACCATATTCCAGGCCTCCTGCTAATGCTAAGGACACAAAGGTAACAGGTGCAGGTCACTGTCTGGGTGAAATGAGGTCACGTAAGCAGCTAGAACCAGCGCAAAATTTGTTATTGCTTTCCTGAATAATGGAGGGTATATACAAAGCTGAAAAAGTCCTTGGTGGCATCATCTTAAAATTACAAAGGGCAAGTCTCGGTGCTTAGGAGGAACCTGACTTGAAGTGCCTGCAGTAGCCCTTCAGCCCTTTTTCCAGGATCATCCCAGGGCAGAGGGGCAGCTGCTGTTGACAGATTGGATCACAAGGATATCTACTTTGAAGACAAGACCCTCTTTTCTACATTTTTCAATACTGAAGGCAGTATCTGAGAAAAGTATCTGGAGGGTTTCTTAACAATGTGCCCAGGAAGAGCCAGATGTTTTGGAGGGTGGGGACAGTGCAGGCATGTTTCTATCCCTATTAAGGTCTTGACCAGCCATTGGTATCCCTATGATGTATCAGGAATAGGGAGAACGTTGAAAACCACAGAGCTAGGTTATCTGTAGGTTGTTCGGCGAAGGAAGGGGACTGAGCTGCTCTATCTAGCTCGTATACTAGGTCTAAGATTTGTTCTGGGGACCAGCAGTTGGCATAATGGCTCTGTCGCTGGATTCCCACATAGTCGACCGCGGTTCGCGTCCCAGACCCGGAGGCTTAAACTCACGCTGGGCACATGTGCGTGCGTGCCCAAGATCCTGAGAGGAGAATGGAGGAGAAGGGATTGCGGTGTGGCCATCCCCCCGGGGGGTGATTTCTCGCTTTCTGTCTCTCTGTCTCTCTCTGTCTATCTGGTGAGTGCACGCGCCCCATAGCAAAAAAAAAAAAAAAAAAAAAAAAAAAAAAAGATTTGTTCTGCATGGCCCTGTGGTTTAGAACTAGAACTTTCTACCTTCCAGGACTGGACTTCAGAGGTAGTGTGAAGCTGTCGTGAGAAGCAGTGAGTTCTCTGATACTAGACATACCCGAATATAGATGGCAGAGATGATGTGGGGAGATTCCAACACTAGCAGTGTTTGGACCAAACGGTCCTGTTCATCATAAATGGAATCCTATTTATGATGACAGTCTCCTTGGCTGTTGAAATCAATGAGCTTTAGTGATCAGAAAAAGGTGTTAAATGGCTTCATTCTTCAATATGTTGATCCCTGTGCTGAGCACTGGGTATACTAGTGGTAAAAATAGACAAGATTCCTACCTTTTATTATATATTTTTTTATTTAACTTCATTTATTTTTTAATTTGACAAGAGAGAGAGTGAGAGAAAGTGAGAAAGCAAGCCACACAGGTCCAGGACTCAAATCACAGTGGGCCAGGGTTCTTAACCACTAAGCCACCTGCTGGCCCCCAAGATTCCTACCTTAAAGGGAGAGTAGAGATATAGTTTAGGGAAAGTGAAGGGAGGCAGGCCAGGAATTAAATGAATGTATGTGAAGTATTACTAGATGCTTTTATGAATTTCCAGGTTTTGTTTTGTTTTGTTTTTCAGTTTAATGCCTTAGGACATGTGTGGTGGCTGGAAACAGAAGGAAAGTGAGATAGCACTCCCCAGGGAGGATGACTCCAAGGCAGCCCCTGCCCCTCCACTCTCCTTTTTGGATTTTAGGCACATGCACACACACTGGATGTGTTTTTCAAGCTGCTGGGTCCAGGACTCAAATTGTGCAGTGGGCCATGCGGGATCCAGCCACCTTAACCACCTAACCACCCCACCTGGCTGGCCCTGTATTTCTAATTCTCTCAATAACCACACAGTCGTGATTTTCCCCAACTCCAGAGAAGAGACAAGACGAGAGGCTAAGGATTTGCTAGGCTTGGATGAACATAATATGTGGGCCCTGCAGTTAAACTACTATATTAAGAGGGCAAGTGGATTATCCTCTACAATCAGTTGCCTCCCTGTGAAACGGGGATACCGGCAGTATCCAACTTAACGACTGCACAGATTGAGAAAATGCTTGGTGTGCTCTTTGGCCGTGGCAGGTAGAAAGTGCTCAGGTAAGTACTGCAGCTATCAAGAACCCCATTCCCAAGGGCGCACAAGTGTAGATTTGGAGTTAGGCCTCTGCAGCTGGAAGAAGCGCGCGGGCACCGCCCTCCCTCAAAAAAAAAAAAAAAAAAAAAAGAAAGAAAGAAAGAAAACGACCTCGAGCGAATTTTGCCCCACCCGCCGCTGCACTCGGAGCCACGTTCGGCCCGCCCCTTCCGGCGCGGCCGGACGTCCGGTGCGCGTGCGCGCGCCTGAGGTCCCGCCTTGCTCGCTGAGGCCGGCTGTAAGCTCCGTGGAGATTGGGCGAGCGGCGGCGTCCTAGTCAGGTCAGCCAACCGGTAAGTAGTGCGCTGCTCCGGCCGGCGGCGGACAGGCTGCATGGAAGGTGGGCTCGGGGCGTGGAATCACCGCTGGAGGCATCCGGGTCCTGCAGCGTGGAGTGCACGCCTTTTTTTAAATAAAAATGCTTGGGTTAATGTATTGAACATAACGCTGTTTGGTAGACGCTGGAGCAAGCGCGCTTACGTCCATGGCTCTGTTTTCACAGCAGCCTTGCCCTGGAAAATGTTATTTCCCCTGTTTTACAGCTATGGAAACGGAGAAAGAGTGACAGAGGGGGTGGAAATTGAGTGCTGAAACGCAGGTTCAGGCCAAAACCACTGCTCTCTAAAACTGTGGTCAGACCTAGGTTGGATTTGTTTAGTCCAGTTTCTGCCCCGTCCCCTCGTGTGTGTGACTTTGGGTACTTTTCAGCCCTTAGTTTTTTCATCTGAAAAAATGGGAATAAGTCTGCTGGTCTCTTAGGGTGGATGGAAAGTGCTTTGCTGAGCAGCGGGTGTTTGCTGAGTGATTAGAGATTATCTCCCATTTTCACACCTAGTTTCTTTCTCGTCTGGAAAGCTGGACTGTAGATAAAGTTTTAGGCCTTATCAGCTGGAGCTCGCACACACACACGGCACACACACACACTGCTTTCCAAAGGAAACTTTGGCATTTGCGGTGTTGAATTTACTTACTTTTCAAAGATTTTTTTTGCTCTCCCTTAAATTATCACCTAAATGAGCTTTGCTATTCTGAAGGTGAGCAAATGGAAACCTTTGAATATGTTTCATGTTTTAAACATTTGTTTTTGTTTTGTTTCCTTGCAGGAGGGGGTGCTGATCTTAGCTGAA
Organism: Tupaia tana; assembly: GCA_026018925.1. Taxonomy (NCBI): domain Eukaryota; kingdom Metazoa; phylum Chordata; class Mammalia; order Scandentia; family Tupaiidae; genus Tupaia; species Tupaia tana. The sequence continues at coordinate 51,471,048 of JAKSZU010000011.1, read as the reverse complement.
TACATGAATAACTTGGTGTGGCAGGGTGTGAGCGTAGACCTAGGGAAACTGGTGAAATGCTGCGGTGATCTGGCCGAAGGTAGAAAGTAGGCTGTTTGGTTTGGTTTTGTCTTAGCAGGGCTCTAAATTCCCACCAAATCTGCCTTAAGCAAGGTCTGATTCTGTCCTCCTGGGTGTTAGTTTAAACAAAGCCTCCAGGTGCCTGTGCCTGAGAAAAGATTAGAGCTGATAGCTGAAGGCAGGCAGTGAGCTGGGCTTTGTTTTGAAAACTGCAGGCCAGGCACATTTTTTTTCTATACAGACATCTAAGAGGAGAGAGATGAACACTCTCCTGGGGCCTGGTCACTCCTGGATCCCATTCCTCAAGCCCTCTGGCCAGTTGGATCTTGGGCATTGGCCTGCATGCACCTTGTGTTTCAAGCTGACTAGACAGGATTTGAACCACTGTTCCCATGTGGGATCTGGCTTCTCAGCTGGCTGCGGCCCCTTCATCCTTTCAGGGAACAAAGAAGCCAGGTGTTGTGTTTTTTTTTGTTTGTTTGTTTGTTTTGGTTTTTTTTTTTTTTTTTGGTTGGGGGAGGTTTTTGCTATAGGGTGCGAGTGCTCACCAGGAAGACAGAGAGAGACAGAGAGACAGAAAGCGAGAAATCACCCCCCCCCCAGGGGGGCGGGGATGACCATGCTGCAATCCCTTCTCCATTCTCCTCTCGTGATCTTGGGCATGCACATACATGTGCCTGGCGTGAGTTTAAGCCGCCAAGTCCAGGACTCGAACCACAGTCAGCTACATGGCAGTCCAGCGACATAGCCGTTACGCCAACTGCTAGTCCCAGAAGCCAGCTTTTATTGGACAGTGGAAATTGCACATTGTTCCTTCCTACTTGAACTTTGTGTTCTCACTGAAGTTTTCTCTAGTATATAATAGAGTTTATACTTAAAAGTCCTTGTTTTACCCTACTTCTCTATGACAAAAAGTATGTAAAAATTTTAATTAAAATTTATTAGAAATTGCCCGAGACAGTAGGTGGCATGGTGGTTAAGGGTGCTGGATTCCCACATGACTAACTACGGTTTGAGTCCTAGACCTGGCAACTTGCTTTCTCACTTTCTCTCTACCTCTCTCTCTCTCTGTCTCTCACTCTGTCCCTCTACGGTCAAATTTAAATAAATAAATAAAGCTAAATAAAATAAGAATTATTTTATTTAACTTTCTTTTTTTCTTTAGAGGGACAGAGTGAGCAAGAGAGAGAGAGAGAGTGAAAAAGGGAAAGAGAAAGCAAGCCACCAGGTCCAGGACTTGAACCACTATAGGCTATGTGGGAGTCCAGTGCCTTTCCCCACCATGCCACCTGCCGGCCCCTAAAATAATTCTTTAAAAATTTTTTTCTTAAAAATTGAGACCAGCAGATAGCGTATTGTTTACATTGCTGGAGTCCCCCGTAGTCAACTGCTATTCGAGTCTCAGACCCTGCAGCTTAAAACTCACGCTGAGTGGGTGTGTGTACACATATGCATATGTCCACAATACCAAGAGGAGAGTGGAGGAGAGGGAATTGTGATATGGCCATCCCCCCAGGGAGTGATTTCTTGCTTTCTGTCTCTGTCTCTGTCTCTCTCTCTCTCTCTGGAAAGTACATGCACCGTATATCAAAAAAATATTTAAAATTGAGTTATGATGTTACTAAATTCTTTGTGGATTGAGTTTTTTGTTGTCATTTTTGGATTTTGCTAGATTTTCGCTATAGGGTATGTGCGTCTGCCAGAGAGACAGAAGGTGAGAAATCAACTCCAGGGAAGACAGCAAGGCTGCAGTTCTTTCTCCATTCTCTTGGGATGTGGGGCACACGTGCACACACTCCTGGCATGAGTTTCAAGCTGCCGGTCCTGGACTTGAACCACAGTCAGCCACATGGGAATCCAGTGCCTTAACCGTTACGTCTCCTGCTGGCCCCTGGATTAAGTTTTTTAAATTATGTAAAATACAATTGACCAAAACAACATATATATTACTAGTTTTGATAATTATTTAAGGTGTTTTATTTGAAGGGCCAGCAGGTGGTGTGATGATAAGGTGTTGGACTCGCACATGGCTGACGGCAGTTTGAGTCTCAGACCTGGCAGCTTGCTTTCTCACTTTATCTCTGTCTCTCTTTGTGTCTCTTTCTAGTAAGTGCACATACCCTTTAGCAAATTAAAAAATAATAACAAGGGGCCAGCAAGTGACATGGTGGTTGAGGCCCTGAATTCCCATGTGGCTGACCAAGGTTTGCATTCCAAATCTGGCAGCTTACTTTCTCACTTTCCCTTTTTCTCTCTCTCTCTGAAATTTTATAATTAAAAAGAAAAATTATTAAATAAATATTTACTAATATTATTTCCCTTTCTCTAAATATTTTATAATCTAAAATAATATTAAATACTTTTTTTTTTTTGGAGAGATTTTTGCTATAGGGTGCGTGCGCTCGCCAGACAGACAAGAGACATAGAGACAGAAAGCAAGAAATCACCCCCCAGGGGGGATGGTCACACCACAATCCCTTCTCCTCCATTCTCCTCTTGGGATCTTGGGCACGCACGCACACGTGCCCGGCATGAGTTTTATGCCACCGGTTCCGGGACACGAACCGCGGTTGACTACATGGGAGTCCAGCAACATAGCCATTACGCTAACTGCTGGTTCCCTTAAATACATTTTTTAAAGTAATGATCATTAAATAAAATTAAATATTTTTATTTAAAATAAATTGGGTTTTTTTTGGAGAGGGTTTTTGCTATAGGGCGCATACATTGCCAGAAAGACAGAGAGAGACAGACAGGAAGGGAGAACTCATCCCCCCCGCGGAATGGCCATGCCGCAGTCCCTTCTCTTCCATTCTCCTCTCCGGATCTTGGGCACATACACACACGGGTCCGGGTCTTGAACCGCCGTCAACTATATGGGAGTTCAGTGACATAGCCATTATGCCAACTGTTGTCCCCAATTAAATAATTAAAAAAAATTTTTTTAAAAGAATTATTTTATTTAACTTTATTTATTTATTTAACTTGACCACAGAGGGACAGAGTGAGAGAGAGAGAGAGAAAATGAGAAAGCAAGCCGTTAGGTCCAGGACTTGACCTGCTGTTGGCCATGTGGGAGTCCAGCGCTCTTAACCACCATGCCACCTGCCAAAAGTAAATAAATTCGAAATGGCTTTTTTTTTTTTTCTTCTTTTTTTTGGTACAAGAGATTTTGGCTATAGAATGTGTGGGCTTGCCTGAGAGACAGAAAGTAAGAAATCACCCCCCAGAAGGGAATGCCATGCTGTAATCCCTTCACCATTCTCCTCTTGGGATCTTGGGCACAGAATGCACAAATGCCCAGTGTGAGTGTTTTTTTTTTTTTTAAGAATTATTTTATTTATTTAATTATTATTTCACATGAGTTTTGCCAGAGAAAGAGAGAGAGGGGAAAGTGAGAAAGCAAGCCACCAGGCCTGGGACTCAAACCGTGGTTGGCCATGTGGGAATTCCAGCGTCTTAACCACCACGCCACCTGCTGGCCCCATCCCAGTGTGAGTTTTGAGCTGTTGAGTCGAGGATTTGAACCGTGGCTGACCATGTAGGAGTCCAGTGACAACCATTGTGTCATCTGTTGGTCTCATGAAATGACTTTTCTCAGACTGGATGAAGTTTTGTTTTTAGTTCATGTATCTATCTGTGTTTTTGTATATAGTCACACCCCTACATAACAATGTTTCAGTCAAGGATAGACTCTTCAGATTATACCATATTGCCTAGGTCTGTAGTAGGTCCTACTGTGTAGGTTTGTGTAAGTACACTCTGATGTTTGCACAACATCACTCTCATGAAACTGCATGTGACTATTTACTAGAATGGGCAGAGCCTTTTTTAAAAAAATACTTACTTTTACTTATTATGATTTTTTTTTAACTTGCTGTAGGACATGTGCTCACCAGAGACAGTGAGAAAGAAAGTGAGAAAGCAAGCTGTCATCCGGATTCCAACTGCAGTCACCCTTAAGGGAGTCCAGTGCCTTAATGCCATGCCACCTGCTGGCCCCAGTGACAGAGCCTTTTTTTTTTTTTTAATTTAGAATTATCTAACTTTATTTATTCATTCATTCGTTCATTCATTTAATTTGACCAGAGAGAGACAGAGAAAGAACGAGAGAGAGAGAGAGAAAGTGAGAAAGCAAGCCACCAGGTTTGGCACTCGAACTGTGGTGGGCCATGTGGGAGTGTCCAGCGCCTTAACCACCACGCCACCTGCTGGTCCCCTGGCAGAACCTTTTTTAATGGCTGTAAGCACTGAAAACGTGGTGTGAATTAAAAACACAGTAATTGAAGTTGTTTTGTTGCAGCAGTTATCACTTAGTTTTTTGAACACCTGAATTACTGGCCAAAAGCAGCACTTCGTGGTGTATCATCAAATCATTTATTAATATTCTGTCAGCCAACAGTTCTTTTAGGTCCTCTTTTAATTTGGTTGAAGGCCAAGGTTTGGAAGTCACCAGACGCAATCCTTTGTTATGTGGTCACTGCAGGGAGACATAGTCTCAGCACAAATTTTTGAATTGCCACTTTGTGGTGCCCAGGGACTTTGGTACTGTGGCACAGTGCACCTTACTAAGATTTAGCATGGCTGGGTAGTTATGCCTTTACCTGAAACATGAACAATCCTTTTATTTATTCATATAGAATGTGGACACACAAGAGGAGAGAGAGATGAGCACCTTGCATGTGGTCTGTCTGGTCACTCCTCGATCCCTTTCCTCCCCCCCTCCAGGTGGTCAGAACTCAGGTATTCATCTTCATGTCCCTTGTGTTTCAGGCTGACCAGGCTGGAGATGAGCTAGTACGAAGGGGGAGCTGGAAACTTGAGTTGGAAACTTGTTCCCTTTAAACTGCCTTTGTGCCCCCTAGAAAATCTTCATGCATTCCCCAGTGAGAAGACTGCTTAGAGCTACCATGGGCGAATATCCAACTTCTCTTAACTTGCATTCCTCACCATTAAAATGGGAGTAAGGCAGGGCCAGCAGGTGGTTTAGTAGTCAAGGCACTGGATGCCCAAGTAGGTGACTTCGTTAGAGTCCTGGATCTGGTACTTGAAAATTACGCTGGGCAGGTGCAGCAGTCCTGGACCTAGTAGTTTGAAATGTCGGGCACATGTGTTTGTGCCCAAAATCCCAAGAGGAGAATGGAGGAGAAGGGGTTGAGGTGTGGCCATCCCCCGGGAGGGTGATTTCTTGCTGTCTCTCTCTCTCTGTCTCTTGGGCGAATGCTCATGCCTATAACAAAAACCTCTCTAAATAAAGAAAATTATGGGCCAGCAGGTGACGTGGTAGTTAAGGGTGCTGGACTCCCACAGGGCCAACTGTGGTTTGAGTCCCGAACCTGGTGGCTTGGTTTCTCACTTTCCTTCTCTCTCTCTCTCTCTCACTCTGTCCCTCTCTGGTCGAATTAAAATAAATAAATAAATAAAGTTAAATGAAATAATTCTTCAAACAAAAGAAAGAAAATGATATCAGGCATGTGTGCGTGTGTGCCCAAAATCCCAGGAGGAGAAGAGACTGCACTGTGGCCATTCCCCTGGGAGGTGATTTTTCACTTTCCTGCTCACTCTGGCTAGAGCACGTGCTCTATGGCAAAAATCTATCAATAAATAAGTAAATAAATAAAATGGGAGTAAATCAAAGAACTGCCATCATGGGGACCGGCAGTTAGCGTAATGGCTATGTCGCTGGACTCCTACGTAGTCGACCGCGGTTCGCGGTCCCAGACCCGGTGGCTTAAACTCACGCCGGGCGCATGTGCATGCGTGCCCAAGATCCCGGGAGGAGAATGGAGGAGAAGGGATTGCGGCGTGGCCATCCCCCCTGGGGGGGTGATTTCCTGCTTTCTGTCTCTCTGTCTCTCTCTGTCTGTCTGGTGAGCGCACACGCCCTATAGCAAAAACCTCTCAAAAAAAAAAAAAAAAAAAAAAAAAAGAACTGCCATCATGGAGTGATTGTGCTGCCAGTTAGATGGAACTAAGTGCTCAAACGTGGTCTCTCTCTACTTTCTGCCTGCTAGAAATGGACCCTGAGGCACTCTCTGCTTTAGTTTCCTTATTTTCGAGCCCAGGATATTGTCAGCCCGGGAACGTGGGGCTGGTGAGTGAAGTGGAGTTTTCGTGGTTCTCATAGAAGGCTTTCTGGGACAGATAAGTTCTTATTTTAAAATAGTTAATGTTGGGGCCAGCAGGTGATGTGGTAGTTAAGGCTCTGAACTCCCACATGGCTGACCTACGTTTGTTTAAGTCCTGGATCTGGTGGCTTGCTTCCTCATCTTCCTTTTCTCTCGCTGTCTCTCTCTGGTCAAATTAAAAAACAATAACAAATAGAATTAAATAAATAATTTTTAAAAAAGAAGAAGGTGGTGGTGGGGGGAAGAATCACAGTTCTACCCCAAACCATCTAAACCCAAGCCCAGCTCCTAACCATTACACTGAATTGCCTATGATGTGACCAGAAACAGTGGTAGTTGATTGACAAAATATAATAATAATAGTAACAAAATGAACTAATTCTTTAAAAAATGGTTAATGCTGGGACCAGCAGTTAGCGTAATGGCTATGTCGCTGGACTCCCACGTAGTCGACCGCGGTTCGAGTCCCGGACCCGGCGGCTTAAACTCACGCCGGGCGCGTGTGCGTGCGTGCCCAAGATCCCGAGAGGAGAATGGAGGAGAAGGGATTGCGGTGTGGCCATCCCCCCTGGGGGGGTGATTTCTCGCTTTCTATCTCTCTGTCTCTCTCTGTCTGTCTGGCGAGCGCACGCGCCCTATAGCAAAAACCTCTCCAAAAAAAAAGAAAAAAAAAAAAAAAATGGTTAATGCTGAGTTCTGCTGCCAGCTGGACATTTTGCTTTCTGAGGGGCTGCTACTCATTAGGCTCTTCTTAGGCCCCTTGGATCCAGCAGTGCCCAGACTTAGGGGTGGGGTGAGGCCGACTACGGTCCGTTAGTTTATAGAATGTGCTGGGCAGTGGTAGTCAGTAAGTGCCATGAAGAAAAGCGAAGCGGTGGAGAATCGAGGGTGCAGTGGGGATGCTGGTTTATGTATTTAGGGACAGCGTCTCTGATGGGGGATAGTTGGGCAGAAGGGTGTGAGGCGTGCAGCTCTGAGTGGGAAGATTTCTGTGCAAGGAGAACAGCATGTCCCCAGACCTGAGGCGGGGGTGTGCTCAGCAGGGTCAGGGAGCAGCGAGCAGGCCAGTGTCTGCAGGAGAGCCCCCTGGGGAGAGTGGTAGGAATGGAACAGCATGGAGGGGATCGAGCCTGCATCTGTGTGCGTGTGTGCCCTGCCACGAGGCCCTCGCAGACTTGAAGTGAGGCGAGCTGTTGGAAGGTTTCGAGCGGGGGCTGACAGGATCTGACTTGAATTTCAAAGGGTCGCACTAGGGCCAGTTCCATGGCACAGTGGTAGTACAGTGCTCAAGAGAAATTCCACATGGTGACCATGGTTCAAATCCCCAGTCTGGTCAGCCTGAAAACACCCGACACACGAACCAGTGCCCAGGAACTGATAGGATGGAGGACTGGAGGAAAAGGATCGTGGTATGACCAGGCCCCGTGAAGGGTGCTCTTGTCTTTCTCTCGTTCTCTCTCTCTCTCTCACTGTCACATGCATGCTCACATGCTCTATCATGAATATTGTTAAAAAAATGTTTTCTAAAGGGTTATACTTAGCCAGCCAGTGACATGTTTAAGGAGGCCTTCAACCATGCACTTCTAGACCCAGCAGCTTATGAAACACTCTGGGTGTATGTGCGTGTGCGTCCAAAATTGCTAACGGAGGGAGAAGTGAAGGAAAAGGGATCGTGGCGGGACCACCTCCAATGGGGGTTGCTTTCTCATTCCCCTCTCTGTATCTCTGTCTCCTGCAAGTGCACCTGCCCTCTGGCATTTCTTTTGTTAAAGGATCATAGTAGCAGGCAGCCCTGTTAAGGGAACTAGATTCCCATGTATCCAACTGTGGTTTGAATCCTGGCCCCTGTGTCTTGAGAAACACGCTGGGCATATATGCATGTATGCCCCAAATACCAACCGGACATAGAAATGGAGGAGAAGGGATTGTAGAGTAACCATGCCTCATTGGGGGTGCTTTCTTCCTCCTCCACCAGTTCTGGTAAGTGCAGGCACCCTCTGGCAAAGGGGGTGGAGGGTCGTACTAACTGCTGTTAGGAACAGACTATTAGAGAGCAAAGGGAGCAGCAGGGAAAGCACAGGCCACTGCAGTGACCCAGGGGTCGAGGTGCCAGTCGAGTGTCCCCCAGGGGCATCTGGCTGGGTCGTGAAGTGAGGCAAAGCTGGCAGGGGCTGGTGGGTTAGCGGTGAAGGGTGTGAGAGAAACCTGATGGGCACCGAGGTTTGGGGGCTAAGGTGGAGGTGTCGACCAGGGAAGTAGAGTAGACTGCAGCGACTGTGATGTGCCACACACAGAGATGGATAAGACGAGGTGACCATGACCGATGTCACCTCATTTCATCATGACAAGACCCCAGTGAGTAGTCATTATTAATCCCATTTTCTGCTCAAGGAAAGAGAAACTCGGCATGCTGAAATCAATTGCCACAGGCTACACAGCTAGTTAAAAGGGCAGAGCTGAGCTCACCCAAGGTCCAGCTGACTGCAGGGTGTGAGGAGCACTCCCTGAGACCCTTTTATGCATAGACACCAGTAGGGTGTAAGTCCCTGGACAGCCCCCCTGCCTGTCTGCCCATGAACACTGCCTGAAGTGATGCTTTGTGCTTAGAGACAGCTCAGGTAGGCCTGTTCCCTCCCTCCCTTTGGTCTTGGGGGGGGCCTGGACCGACTACTAGCACTTCCTCTTGGGGCTCCCTCCAGGTAATTGGCAGCCTGGAGGAGGTAGTAACTTAATAGGCCCAGCGAGGAAGAGAACTTGGACTCGAGGTTTAAACAACTACCTCTCACCAATAATGAAAGATTAGGAGTGGGGGAAACCGTATATAAAAATAGCACTTAGTAGTTAATTGGAAAACAATATATTTTTGCAGCCACTGGTTCCACGAGAAAATAATTGGGTCCCAAGGCAGTGAATGACTCGTTTTCATGAATGATTATATTGATCATTGGAAGGAAATAGATACATCCCCTTTGGGGAGCAATTCAAAGGAGAGGCGTCCAGCGTGCCTGGTGTGAAATCCTGAGAGGCTTCTGAGGAGGAGGGAGGGAGCTGCGAGCTAATGAGGGAACCAGGTCCTGGCCTGCTGCAGGCACGGGGCCTTTTGGCGGGGATATGGGAAGCACTGACTTAAGTCTTGAGCCCTCCCAAGGGAAGAGAGTGTCCACTCAAATCTCAGTTTCTTACTCTCATTGGGGGTTCTGTCTGTTGTCCCTTTGTTTCAGGAGCGATTTACTAGCAGCAGGCAGCATGTTCTAAGGCAGAAAAAGGCAGGCAGGGAGGGGGGTGCTGATTACAGCCTGCCCACTGCCACCAGCAGGAGAATGTGACCCCAAGCATTTCCCCTCCCCTTCCGGCAAGTATAGCTAGGCCCAGTCGTGGTGTCATCTGGTCACTCTGCAAATAGTTTGCAAATACTCCCTCTGCTAACTGTTGAGTGAGTTCTTGGTGTGTGCCAGGCATCTCAGAAAAGGACCATTAAGCTCCATTTTAAAAGAAACTAAGTTGAAGAAAAGTAGCACGAGTTACTCATGTGTAAGTAACAGACCAACCCTGTACAAGATGCTGCATGCTGGGGATGGGGTACAGGCTAGACGGGGCTTGTGGCCTCACGGAGCTCGTTCTATCCGACATCTGAAAATAGTCACACAGAGGGCCAGCCGTGGCATGGGGGTCAGGGCAGCTGGATCTCACATGGCCAACTGCATGCTTTGAGTCCCGGATCTGGCTGCTTGAAGAACATGCCAGATGCACATGTGTCCCCAAAATCCCAAGAGGAGAATAGAGAAGGGATTACAGCATGGCCGTCCCTCCTGGGGAGTGCTTTCTCACTTTCCCTCTCTGGCTCTCTCCAGGGAGCACCTGGGCCTTATGCCAAATTGAAAAACAAACAGTCACACAGAGAGCCAGGCTGTGGTGCAGTGGTGGCACAGCTGGACAGAGTCCTGGTTCCCCATCCTGGCACCTCCCTGAACAAGCAGGACGCATACTGGTGACCTGGGCTGACTGAGATTAGGGTGGATCTAGGTGTGACAACCCTAGGTGTGAGTACCTCCCCCTCAAGAAATAAAGAAACTTGGGACCAGCAGTTAGTGTAATGGCTATGTCGCTGGACTCCCACGTAGTCGACCACGGTTCGCGTCCCGGACCCGGTGGCTTAAACTCACGCTGGGCACGTGTGCGTGCGTGCCCAAGATCCCGAGAGGAGAATGGAGGAGAAGGGGTTGCGCCGTGGCCATCCCCCCTTGGGGGTGATTTCTCGCTTTCTATCTCTCTGCCTCTGTCTGTCTGGCGAGAGCACGCGCCCTATAGCAAAAACCTCTAAAAAAAATTAAAAAATAAAGAAACTTTGGGACCAGCAGGTGGCATAGTGGTTATGGTGGTTAAGGCACTGGACACTCCCACATGGCCGAGCATGGTCGAGTCCCGGACCTGGTGGCTTGCTTTCTCGCTTTCCCTCTCTCTCTCTCTGTGTCTTCTCTGGTCAAATTAAAATAAGTGAATGAATAAATAAAATTAAAGAAAAAATAATTCTTATTAAAAAAAGAAACTTTAAGGGACTAGCGGGTGGCATGGTGGTTAAAGGTGCTGGGTTACCCCTTGGCCAACTGCAGTTTGAGTCCCAGACCTGGTGGCTTGCTTTTCCTTTCTCTCTCTCTCTCTGATCAAATTAAAAAATAATAACAACAAATGGAATTAAATAAATAAATAATTATTTTTTAAAAAAAAGTCACACAGGCCCACTGGATCCATATGGGAGGCCGAGATTTGGATCCCAGGTCCATCTGAATGTGCTTGGTGCACGCATGATCATGGCTGGCTGGGTGACTTGGGGGATCGCACCATGGCAAGATCTGTCAAGGGTCTCTCCCTCTCTTTGTTTCTGTATTCCTCCTTCCCTCTCAAGAAATAAAATAAAGTTGCACAAACAGAAATACATGTACAGGGCCAGCAGGTGGTGTGGTGTTAATTAAGGTGCTGGGCTCCCACATGCTGACTGCGGTTCAAGTCCTGGACCTGGCAGCTTGCTTTCTTACTTTCTCTCTCTCTGGGTGAGTGCATCTGCCTTACAGCAAATTTAAAAAGAATAATAATAAATAAAGTAATAATTAATCATGCTTTTAAAATAAATAAGAAATCTACGTACAAAGCCTGGTGAATACAAAGGGGAGTAGGTAAATGGAACAGAGGGCTGTTGGGGCCCAAGAGGTAAAGACAGAAAGGCAGTCTGGAGACGCTCAATGGGGAGTCCACCATGGTGGAGCATGTAGAATTGGATCCTCACTTCACGAGCCTCCGCGCTCACAGCACAAGGGGTGCACAGATACCACCTCACTGCCTCAAGTCCTTCCCCTTTCCCTGACACCCTGCTGCCTTTTCACAGCCATGGAGAATGATTGGAGTTCTGCTTTTCCTCCAGTTTGGCTGATGAATCCCACCCTTGGGATTCATTCCAGAACCCAGCCTCTGTTTTTTCCAGCACTGGACATTAGCCTCTCTTACTATGGGCCTCGGTGTCATCCTTCCTCCTGCAGCCATGCCAGCTCTGAATGGATTCCCAGGCCACTGACAGTCATGTCATTCTTTGTTCACCAGGTGGCATTATTGACTACACCGTGTGACTCACTGCCTCCCCCTGGAGCAGACACTACTGCTGGCGCCGGAAGGGCTGCCCCCTCCTGCACAGGTGTGGAGACAGGCTCAGAGAAGGGAAGGCATTCGGGGCTCAGCCATTTCTCACTGATGGAGCAGTTACCACCCTGGGCCAGGCTGGTGAGGCGGCTTCCTACAGTCACAGGGTAGTTTTAACTTCCAGGCCACATTGTAGCCAGAGGTTCGGGGCCTCGCTGATGCTGATTCAGTGGGCTGGCGTGGAGCCTGGGTTTCTGAACCTTTTTACAAGTTTCGCAGGGGATTCAGATCCTGGCCAGGGTTAGGGTTGCTAGGAGGAGCCTGCTGCATCTTTGGAAGTGGCAGTGGAAGGAGGGAAACTGGAGGGGGTTCTAGAGAAGGATGACTTGAGCCAGAGTAGGAGGAAGATCATGAATGCAGGTCCTCAAAGGTGATCACATGTGCCTGGGGGGGGGGGGGGGGGGGTGACCGACAGGTCTAGGTGGGACTTGGAGGGGCCTTGGGACCTAAGCCTCTGTCTCCTCCTCGTGGGCAGCCCTGTGAGTGAGAAGGCACTCTCACACCTGGCCCAGGGCCAGCACCACCAGACTCTTCCTGCTCACCGGTCGGCTGCAGTTGTCGGCGATTTCATTTGTTTCTGTCTCCAGTTTTCCTGAGGGGCAGGACCTGTGCTTTCTTTTGGTTGCCCAGGAGGTCCCAGGCACCATCGCTGCAAAGCTCAGAGGAGGTCAGTCAACAGTGAGTGAAAGAGTAAGTTCCGGAATGAGTTACCGAGGGACAAGCTGGACAGGAACAGCTGGTATTTGTCCAGTCACTTTAAGCTCGAGGCCCAGAGCCTCCCCGGGCATGTGCTCTTCTATCCCCCTTGGCCTTCCCGACAGAGGCCAGGCAGCTGTTGGTCTGTTTCCACAGATGGCCTTCCGAGGCACTGAGAGGGGAAGATGTGCGTGCGGTTAGCCTGAGAGCCTGGGTTTTACATCTCGGCCCTGGTCCCTGTCCACAGCCCCCGCTTCTATCCCGCAGAAAACGATATGATAATCGCATCATTTCTCTTTGGTCCTGAATTGGTTTGCCTACAGAGATACTCGCCTTCCTTATTTTGTCTTACTAGCCTAAGCATATGTTAATTTTTTATTCCCTGAGAACATTAAAGGCAGAGCTCCGGTTTGGAGTCCAGAATTACATCCGGGATCTGCTAATAACTGGCCTGGGCAAGACCCTGCCCTTCCCTGGTCCTCAATTTCCAACACCTAAATGAGGAGTTGGACTCTATTCCAAGTCCTGCTCCATATCAGAACTGTGCAGGCAGCTCCGTCACGGGAGATTCTGATTCAGAATCTCAGGAGGTGTCTGGGTATCCATGTCCAAGGGATTGAGGTCTGCTCAGCCAGGTGGCCTTCCAGGGCCCGCCAGCTGAACTTGGCAAAGTTGGGTGACCAGGTGACAACAGCTCGCCTTCGAGATGAGAAGTCAGAGCGCTGCGGGAAACTGGTCCTTGTCCTTCCATGAGGCGTGGCCTTGTTCAAGTCCCCTGTTCTGCCCAATTGGTCATCTGCAGAAGAGAAGCAGACTCTTTGCTTCAGGGACAACAGTAGAGAGTTGGGATTAATAACGCTGCCACTGGGGCCTAGTGGCCAACAAGCACACAAGCCATCTCAATGAGATAGAATAAAATAAAATAATGCTGCTGCTGGGTGTTCTAGTTCAAAGCTTCAGCTAAGTAGCCCAACTTTTTTTTTTTTTTTTTAATTTTTACAACCGAACTGCCCTTAACTCCTCTTTGTGTAACTTGGCTGCAGACCATCCAGGGATGACTCTAATCTCAGAGAGGCTGAAGAGAAAGGATGTTTCTATTTATATTTATATTGCCAGCAGGTGTATTTACTCACGGGGAGCAAGGAGAAAGCACTCCCCAGTGAGGCAGGGTCACGCCACAATCCTTTTTCTCCCATTTCTTTATCCTGTTAGGATGTTGGGCATGTATGCACCTGTGCGTGGATTTTTTCTTTCTTTCTTTTTGAGAGGTTTTTGCTATAGGGAGCGTGCGCTCGCCAGAAAGGGAGAGACAGAGTGATAGAAAGCAAGTGGGAGCTGTGGCCGATTTAATTTTTTTTTTTTTTTTTTTTTTTAGAGGTTTTGCCTTAGGGTCTGTGCACTTGCTGGAGAGAGAGAAGGAGACAGAGACAATGAGGGAAAGTGAGAAATCACCCCCCGGGGGGACGGTCACACCATACTCCCTTCTCCATTTCTCCCCCTAGGATCTTGGGCACACACACACATGTGCCTGGCGTGAGTTTCAAGCCACTAGGTCTGGGACTCAAACCCTGTCAGCCATGTGGGAGTCCAGCAACGTAATTGTTATACCATCTGCTGGTCTCGCCGAGGCTGATTTAAACTTTAAGTTGGTCCCCCGCCACCCCAAGCCTCGCACCCACTCAGCCCACATCCAAGCACATGTCTGTCACTTGGTATGGCCTTGGGGAAGGCGAACACATTTCAGTATAAGCCCAAGCAAAGTGTAATTAGGACAGGAAATCTGCTGTTCCACAAAAACCAACAGGTCCTGTGACAGCTTTCAAAGTCCTGGGAAGTGTTCGATGCTGAGAGTAGGGTGGGAGAGACCTGGCCTTCTCTTTAATTGCTTCCAGCCTGGAAACAAAGTCCAAAATGTGGCAAACCCATTTACTTCAGAAAAGGCAACTTGACTTATTACACAGTCTGTGTGTGACAGTCTGAGGTTGCAGGAATGAGGCCGTGACTTCGAGGAAGTCATGTTCCCTTCCTGTGCCTTGCAGTGTAGCCTTGGCCCCTACCCTGCAGTCCTCATCTCTGTCCTCACGTCCTTACCAGGCGTTCACCATTTCTCAGACAGTGTACCGGAGACTTCTGTCTTTTTCTCAGCTCAGGTCCTGTTAACCCTATTTCATGGATGAGAGAACAGGTCCAGAGAGGTAAACAGGTTCGAGGGTTGCACAGCATGTAAGCGGAGGAGCTGGGTTCATAAAGGTCCACGCTCCTAATCTTTGTGTTGTGCCATTACTGCTCAGTCTGAGGGAGCTGCAAACCACAACACTGGGCCCCGAAGTACCACTGCCACCCCCACCTCGCCAGACTGTCGACCTTTCCCTCACATTCCTCCGCAAGATCTGTACTTCTTTCTTTCTTTCCTTCCTTCCTTCTTTATGTTTTTTGAGATCTTTACTATAGGCATATGTACTTGCTGGAAAGACAGAAAGTGAGAAATCACCCCTCGGGAGGATGGCCATGCTGCGATCCCTTCTCCAGTCTCCTCTTGGGATTTTGGGCATGCATGTACACCTGCTCAGTGAGAGTTTCAAGCCACCAGTCCAGGTTTCAAACCATAGTCGGCCAAGTGGGAGGTTAGCACATTAACCACTATGCCACCTCCTGGGCCAGATCTGTACTTCTCTAAACCTCAGGGATAGTGGCCTCCAAGCCACTCGTTGCTGCAGAGCTCCCCATCGGAGCCACTTGGTCGAAGAGGAGGGATTGTTCAGCCCAGTGTAGACTAACACCTGGCCGACATGGTGCTGGTGTTCAAGGTGGGGCGGCCGTGGGACCTTTCGTGGGAGGGGGCTTTCGTGTGGTCTCTCCTGCTTGGCTGGCTGCATGCTAGACATTTCTCCCGAGGGACCTTGTGGGGTTTGCCACAAAGGGACAGGTGTCATCTTCCTACAGGAAGTCTGCCTGTCTCCTCCAGAAAGCTCTCTGCCTTACTCAGCATCTGGATTGCTGAACTTGCACTGTGCTAGTTCGCCGCCTTTATGAGCGTTTTTAAAAGAACACTGGAGGGTTTCTCCAGATGGCCACAGAGCTCCCCAGCTGCAGAGCTTGACTCTGGCCAGCCAGGCCAGCCATGTCTCCCTCCCTTTCATCACCCACTCCTCCATTCAGGCCCAGCGCTGACCAGGCCTGCTCGCTCTGACAGGCTCTCCTGCTGGCTTCCCCCTGGAGGACCTTCCCCATCAACCAGCCCTACTCTGCAGTGATTCTCGGCTCTTGGCTCCGTAGCCTCCCTGACCCCCTTTCCTGGGAAGATGTTCCTGGTGGGCCTGACAGGGGGCATCGCCTCCGGCAAGAGCTCGGTTCTCCAGGTGTTGCAGCAGCTGGGCTGTGCAGTGGTCGATGTGGACGTCATTGCCCGGCATGGTGAGTTGGAGGCGGGGTCTGGGCAGTCGGACACAGCAGCCCCCTGTGCGACCTTGGTTTTCTCATCACGTGTTCCCTTTTTATACGTCCCTTCCAAGGCCGTCCTGTCGTCCGGGCCTGGTTTCCTGTCTCTGCCCCACACTTGCCCTCTCTGCCCAGCTTAGTTCTCTCTCGTTGGAAGCCTCACTCCTTCACCTCGACCGACTACCCAGAGGGGTTCCGTGCGCTCCGCTCTTTTCCCTAGCTGCTTTCCCTGGCCTCATTTTTGCTGTAACTGGAAGAAGTCCTCTGAGCTCCCCCATCATTTTGCCCCTGGTCACTGGAGGGTCCTCTTGCTGGCCTGGAGGCCCCAGTGCGTGACCCGGCCTTCTCCTCCTCGTGTCACAGTCGTCCAGCCAGGCTACCCTGCCCATCGGCGCATCGTGGAGGCCTTTGGCACTGAGGTCTTGCTGGAGAATGGTGACATCAATCGGAAGGTCCTCGGGGATCTGATTTTTAACAACCCTGACCGGCGACACCTGCTCAACACCATCACCCACCCTGAGATCCGCAAGGAAATGATGAAGGAGACCTTCAAATACTTCCTCCAGGGTAAGACCCTGGGCTGGGGACAGGGAAGTGGGCTAGGCCTCTCCTTCCAGAGCCAGGGCCCTTCTCTGCAAAAAGTGGCCAGGGAAGGGGAACTGTTCTCCGGCTGGTGAGTTCACTCTACTGCTTGGTGCTCATGGCTGGTACAGAGCCCTGTGCCAGCCCCCGAGGAAAGGTACATGCCCCTCAGTGCTCCTCCACGCTCAAGGAGGTCGACAATTCAATGAGAAGGAGACAAGGCTTTTATGTCTGAGCCCCAGGAAGTTGATAGTTCTGGTAGGGATGAGAGTGATAATAGCTGGTAAATAATGGAGTCATAGGCCTGAGTTCAAATCCTGACCCTAAACGTTTGAGCTGTGTGACTTTGACAAGTGATCTAGTCCCGAGCCCGTTACCTCACGTGCACAGTGGGGATAAAATGCCGGTCACAGAAAGCTGCTGGGAGGACTGAGAGTCCACACCAAGCCGGTTTATAGGCTGAAAGTTAGAGAGGGAACAAGGTGGCCAGGGCGCTGGGGAGGGCTTGTAGGTGGAAGTCAGTCCTCCGGAGCCTGGGCTCCGTGGAGTCAGCCCAGCAGGTGCAGAGGCCCCAAATGATGTGCCAAGAAAGCAGGGGAGTCTGAAAGCAGGTTCTGTGGCCAGCCGGTCAGGATCCTTCTCCCAAGCCCTGTCCGTCAGGACTGCGTTGGGCGGGGTACTGACACCTGCTGTCCAGAAGAAGGGCTAGTTACCAGGAGAAATGGGAGGGCAGGGAACCGTGGCTGGGAACCGGGTGAGAGGCCTTGGGTGAGAGGCAAGATCCGACTGTTTGACCTCCACTGCAGTCACGATGCTGAGACTTCCCTTCCAGGAGGGTCTGGGGGAGCCTTCTAGGTTTGCTTCACGCATTTATACATGAGTGACGTGACCAAGCCCCTTGCTCTGTCACATCCTAGGTTCTCGTGTACGGAGTAGGGAACTTTCTATACCCCAGCCCTCTGGCCAAAACCTCCCTCCAGAAGAAGAGGAAATTTGATAGACATCCGTGACATAGACCTTCCCTCTCCCTGCCAGCGCTGGCCAGGGCACCCTCCCTGTCTACACCTGGCTGTAGCCTCCCTCCTTCCGCCTCCCGCCAGAGTCTCTGGACTCTTCTGCCTTTGTCCTGCTCCTGTGTCTGTGCCAGTCCCGTCCCTCCACCTACCCCCACCGCCAAGCCTTCTGCCTTTCATCCTGCCCTTTTGCATTCGCTCCCAGGCCAGTCACAAGTGTACCGGCAGCGGCTCTCCCCGTCTGAAATTGAGCATCGGATAATGTCACCCGTTCCAGAGCTCTCCCACTGTGTCATCCACCCAGCCTCCTGCCTCCCCAGCCACCACCACTTAAATAAAAGCCAGAAAGCGCTTTTCAGCTCGATAAGGTGAAAAATGGGGACGACAGCTGTGGCTTCCACAGTCCCAGTTTTTCCCTGATGAGTGTAACAAATACAACTGTCAAAGTTGGTATAATCAAACG
Organism: Tupaia tana; assembly: GCA_026018925.1. NCBI lineage: Eukaryota > Metazoa > Chordata > Mammalia > Scandentia > Tupaiidae > Tupaia > Tupaia tana. The sequence goes on along the minus strand of JAKSZU010000011.1, from coordinate 51,452,980 downwards.
TCAGATAAGATCACCAGCTGTTGGGGAGGTCTCTGTGTAGGCAGACGGATGTCTTAATAGAGTCAGGATAGTTTGCAGAGCTTATCAAGCAGGAGGGATGTGACAGCTGATAGCCCTTTGCCGGTGAACCGAAGAGCTGGCCACGAGTTCCCGAGAGGGCCGAGGAGAAAGGACAAGGAGGGGAGGGGGGGAGAGGAAGCGATAGGAGCCAAGCAGGAAAGGGAGATAAGAGGCCCAGAGAGGATCTGGTCTTGGCTCCTGCTCCGTGTTGGGGGTATATGGGAGCCTGCACTGCTGGCCTCCCTGTCCGAGCGCAGCAGCAATAATGGCATCCTTTAGGGACGCGTAGGAGCACTGGGTGAGGGGTGCTGAGTGCTCTTCATGCATTCCGAGCATTTTCACATTTTCATCTTTACCATTGTCCTTTTTTTTTTTTTTTTTTTGGAGAGGTATTTTTGCTATAGGGCGCATGCGCTCGCCAGACAGACAGAGACATAGAGACAGAAAGCGAGAAATCACCCCCCAGTGGGGATGGTCACGCCACAATCCCTTCTCCTCCATTCTCCTCTCAGGATCTTGGGCACGCACGCACACGTGCCCAGCGTGAGTTTTAAGCCACCGGGTCCGGGTCGCAAACCGCGGTCAAATACGTGGGAGTCCAGCGACATAGCCATTACGCTAACTGCTGGTTCCCTTTACTGTTGTCCTTTAAGGAGGTGTTCTTTTTCCTCATTTATACAGATAAAATTTGTTGAGGGGCCCAAAGTCACGTGGTGGGCTACAAATCAAGGTGTGTGAGCAGGCTCACTCTTTATCCCTCATCCCACTGCAGGCTCCTCTGCTTCCTGGGAGGACAGGAAACCCAGCCTCTAGGTTGTCATCCCCATTCCCTGCATCACCTTAAAAGCTGGTTTCCGTGACACCCCTGGAACGTTATGTGTGTTGGAAGCGGACACCATCCAGGCCAGGGGTCTTACCTTTGTTCTCCTGGAGCCCTCCCAGCCGTGTATACACACAAGGGTCACGTGTAAAAGGAAGTGGGTGCGTGTAGCCCTGGTGTCCTGGACATGCAGCTCAGGGACAAGCCCATTGAAGTGAGGGTGCTGCCTGTGACTGGCCTTGGCAGAGTGGGAGGGCCAGCAGTGTCATTTACCCCATTGGAGTGAGTTACGTATTGTCAACCCTGGTGCCTCCAGACCCAGGTCTTTCTGTCTCTGGCTGAGGATCTGCCCCTCACACGAGAGCAGCTCTTTCCTTTTGGGGCCGCCGTTGCCACCCCCGATGAGCACCTTATGAAGAGCGGGGAGAGAGGGCCACTAGGGACTCTTCTCAGCAGGGGGCCAGGCCTGCACCTGGCTCTTGCGGGTGATCTTACCCCCCTTTTTTTTAAACCTGAGTGTATGAAGCAGGGCAGAAAGGGCTTGGGTCCTCCTGGAAACTCTCCTCAGTCTCCCCAGCTCTGGCTAAGTCATTTCCCTGCTTGGAAATAACAGCTCTTTGAGTTCAAGATCAAGGAAAGGGACCAGAAAATGGCATAATGGTTATCAGCAGACTCCTATGTGGTCGACTGCGGTTCAAGTCCCAGACCCGGTGGCTTAAAACATTCCAGGCACCTAGCATGTGTGTGCACGCCCAAAATCCCAAGAGGAGACTGGAGAAGGGATTGCGTTGTGGCCATCCCCCCAGGAGTGATTTCTCACTTTCGATCTCTCTGTCTCTGTCTCTTTGGTGAGCACATGTGCCCTATAGCAAAAAGTAGCTCTTAAAAAAAAAAGATCAAGGGAAACCAAGCCTCGTGCACTTGCCCTGCCCACCTCACCAGCCTCACCACACTGAGCTGGAATCTCTCCTTCAGCCCTCACAGAACCTGTCTATTCCAGGGGCTTTGCTGGTGTTCATTCCTGACATCCCCCCACACCTTCTCATATTCATTTTTCTTCTCTTCAATTCCAAAGGGTGCAAGACAGAGGAAGTGCCCCCACAGTGGGGCCCAGTCATGCCACAATCCCCTTTTTTCCATTTCTCCTTCCTGCCACAACCTCAAGCACACACATATTCACCTGGCCCTGCGACTATAGCCAGGACGGCATCGAAGTCCCCTAGCACGGCCTCCTGGCAGGACTTTGCACACAGGAGGTTTTTCAAACTTCTGAGACCAGAATTTGAACTGTGGTCAGCCATATGGAATCTCAGTCCCTCCACACAGCGCTTATCCACTGTGCTACAGGCCAACCCCTTCATTGCAAGTATCAAAAGTCCTACCTCCTTTTCAAGGCCAGTGTAAATGCCAGCCCTTCTACAAGGTCTTCCCTGATCAGCCAGCCAGAAATGATTTTCTGCATCATTCTCTTCTGAATGGGATTGGAACTGGCTAGTACTCAGGGTATGTCTGTCCTTGGAAGGCCTTTCCCTCTGCCGGAGCATTCTAGATGGTAGGGGCCAGTGGTTTCATTTCTCTTCCCTTCCCCAGCATGTAATCATTCCTCAGGGTGTGCTTGCAGAATCGAACGTGGGGGTTTTCTGACCTCTCTCCAGGATACCGCTATGTGGTTCTGGACATCCCCCTGCTGTTTGAAACCAAGAAGCTGCTCAAGTACATGAAGCACACCGTGGTGGTATACTGGTGAGTGCAGCACGTCTGGGTCCAACAGGCTGGAGAGGAGCACCCCGGGGTTAGGCACACATCACTTCACCCTTCCGCCATGGGGCGGCCAGGAGGCGTGGTGGGTTTGGGGTCCCGTGCCCAGAGTCCACAGAAACTAGCCCTGCCTGACCCAGACACACCTGGGGTAGGTGTGGAAAGTGATGGCCCCAGGCTTCTCTAGTGCTTGGGAAGGGCTCCCCCTGCTGGCTGCTGGAGGCACTTCAGCCCAGACTCCAGCTCTTGCTACCATGTTACTTCTTATTCACTGGCTCCCTTCTTCCTACCATAGCACATCTCAACTTCCAAACAACTCCCACGTTTACCACTTCACTCACTTTACCTCTTACGGTGGGTGATTGCAGCAGGGCTTGCTATTTCTGAGTTACTGAAGATAAAAGTAAAGGAGGAAGTTACAGAATTTGTCCAGGGTCAGCTGTTGGCAACACCTATGAACAAAAAGTCGCATGGAGGGGACCATCGGAGCCCAGTTAAAGACAGCTTTGTTCTCAGAAACCCCCAGGACATGAAGCAAATCTGAATCCAGGTTTGGCAGACAGAGAAGGATCAGACTGTCGAGAGAAATGAGTCATAGCCCCAGCGGGTAAGAGAGTAGGTGAGGCTGCAGGGTGCCTGTGCCTCCCAGAAACTTCCTGGATGCCGCCCACAGGTACAGCAGACACAGGTGGGCATTGACTGTGTAGGTATTTTGGGCATAGGGTGGCTCTCAAGAGATTAATGTGTGGGAAGCTCCTAGCACCCTGGAGGTGGCATCTACCTGAAATGCTCATGTCCTTAGCATCACACTGCTCTTCCCCCAGCTCCACAGGGGACTGTCATTTAAAGCCCAGCCTAGAAGCCGGGAGATAGCATGGTGGTTAAGGGCACTGGACTCCCACATGGCCGACCACGTTTGGAGTCCCAGACCTGGCGGCCTGCTTTCTCACTTTCCCTCTCTCTCTCACTCTTATCTCTCTCTGGTCAAATTTAAATAGATGAATAAATAAGTAAAAGTTAAATAAAATAATTCTTAGAAAAAAATTTAAGCCCAGTTTGAACCCCTTGAGCCTAATGTGGGGACTTGGGCATCTCTCAGTTCCCTCACTGGGTTGTGTATCCCCATGTGAACCTGCAGCCTCTCTGTGCCCTGTTGCAAAAGACCTACCAGCTGAGGCTGAAAAGACCCTATGAGGATCTGGAATTGGCCTTTCCTTAGTGATAAAGTTGGAATTTCATATGTAGAGATTTTTTATAAGAGGCCTAGTCTCTGTAGTGCAGGCAGGAATGTTCCAAACTGCAGTGCTGGAAACCACATGGTTTTCATGAGTTCGGAGTCACATTGTGACCGTAAGTGCAAGCAGCCCCTGCCATCTTTCACCTGTGTGCTAATGGTCTAAGATCCTTTTTTTTTTTTTTTTTTTTTTTTAAGTTTTGCTAACTGTGAGTTTGGATCCCTGATCAGCCCAAAACACATTAGGCACATGTGTGCCCAAGATGCTGCTGTGCTGGGGATCTGGGGGAAGGGGATCACAGTGTGATCAGACCCTGTTGAGGATGCCTCTCTCTGTCATGCACACACTATCATAAATAAATAAAACTTTTAAAAGATCTTCTGGCTTCTTCTTCTCTGTCTTTCTATTAATGATAGAGAATCTCCCATGGGTCTGTCACACTGCAGTTCCCTTCCTCCAGTCTGCCAGTCCTCTAGCCCATTGGGTCTTGGGTACACATAAGTGCCCAGCTTGTTTCAGGCTGACTGGACCAGGGCCAGGGGCTTGAACCACAGTCAACACATGGGAACTGACTTCTGGAAGAAGAAGTGCATTATCACCGCGCCGTGGAATCAGCCAAATAAAACTTTTAAAAAGGGGAACCAGCAGGTGGTAAGGCACTGGATATTCCCACATGGCCGACCATGGTTCGAGTCCTGGATTTGGTGGCTGGCTTTCTCACTTTCCCTTTCTCTCTGTTTGTTTCTCTCTGGTCAAATGAAAATAAATGAATGAATCAACAATAACAACCACAAAAAAAATTTAAAAAAGGATCTCAGACCAGGCCGACAGGTGGTTGAGGTGCTGGACTCCCACATGACTGACTAGTTCAAGTCCCAGATCTGGAGGCTTGCTTTCTCACTTTCCCCTTCTCTTGTTCTCTTTCTCTCTGTCTCTTTGGTCAAATTAAAAAATAATAATAACAAATAAAATTAAATCTTTTAAATTCTTTACAAAAAAAAAAAAAAGATCTCAGACCATAACACATAGGTGAGAAATGGCAGGGGCCGGCTGCACCTGCAGTCACAAGATGGCTCCGTGCCTCCTCTGGCCACCCTCCTTTTCTTGCACTTCCCCCTTGAAGCTGGTGCTGAGAGCAGAGATAGCCATAGTTTCTGGTGGGTACGTAGGGCTCCGTTGGTCCTGCCTACCCTCCAGGAGCTCTTCGACCCCACTGTCAGCATAGGTGGGTGGGTGTACAACTCTTCAAGAGATGCCAGAGAGATAAGATTACGTGATTTTTTGCTTTTCATCAGAGATCTACAAGTTACCTGGTAAACGACGCCCAGTACATTTGAAATACTGTCATATAGAGTCATGTCTCAAAGAGTGACTATGCCAAAACATAAACGTTCCTGTTTTTGAGGAATTTGCCAGTTGTAGAATAAGCATAGGGTAAGAGTCCCATGATCACAAAGATCATCGAGCCTGAATCTAACATAATGGGACCAGTTCTCAGCCCCAGGAAGGGCTGTCTGAAGGGGCTACCTTTATATCCCAGGAGATGCTCTGGTCTGGCCATTGGGAGGATCTGACTCCCGGGCAGTCCCAAGCCATCGCCATTCTCTCACGTAGATTTTCCCAGCCACAGGTTTGTGGTATCCCTGACAGAGATTGGATTTAGCCCTGGGTCTCAGCCAGGCAGGACTTGGTCCTGTGTCCTTGACAGTACGCTGTCTCCCCTAACAGGAAATCTGTGTGGCTCGTGTAGTTCATTTTCCTGGAGGGAGGCCTCGCTTGTGTATGGCCTTGCTCGCTCTGCTTCCCAGGGACCGTAAGAAGGACCAAGTGTACTGACCGAATCCTCCCTTTATAAGCAGGAATGCGCAGGCCTAAGGGGAAAGCGGAGAGACCCAGATGGTAGGAAATGGCTGCTGCAGCTTTTCCCCACTATTCCCACTGGGGCCGAGGCAGCTCCGGGAACTGGAGTTAGAGTGGGAGACTGGGTGTTATTCTGCTTAATCTGCAGGGCATAGTCCTGCCCCAAGCCTGAAGGAGATCCAACGCTTGAGTCCTTGATCCTACTTACAGTTGCCTGTCTCACTTTGTTGGTGGCATCAACCATCTCGGCACAGTCCTTTGGCTCTGAATGTGCAGGGGTGGGTGTGGAGGTAAGAGGAAGGGTCTTAGTAGTAGCCCAGGGAGCTGTTTTTGCTATCGAAGGCCCAGGCTCCCAGGGGAAGTGCAGGAAATGAACTTCCTGGCACAGGCCTTTCAGCAAAGGTCATCCATCCAGCGATCCAAGATGTAGCTGATTCCAGCTGATCAAAGCCTCCCGTTTTATAACCTGGAGATCTCGGCCCATCAGCGCAGCAGAGAGATCCAGGCTGCAGGAAACAGCTACTCCTTGTTTGTATTAAGAGGCTTAGGTAGCCTGTAGAGCTCTAAGATCTTCACAAAGTGGGGTAATGGGCCAGCTGGTGGCATGGCCATTAAGGTGGCTGGATCCCACATGACTGACGGCGGTTTGAATCCCAGACATGGTGGCTGACTGCAGTTCGAGTCCCAGACCTGATGGCTTTAGAAACACACCAGGCACATGTCTGTGTGTGCATGCCCAAAATCCTGAGAGGAAAATGGAGATTTTGATGTGGCCATCCCCACTGGGGTGTGTCTCCTTCTCTGTAGCAAGTGTACATGCGCCACAACAAAAGAAGAAGAAGAAGAAGTTGTGGTGAAGTTGGAGAGAGCTAGTGAGCTTCCAGGCCTCCTTCCCTGGGAGTGGGGCCCTGTTTAGCTCAAAGCTGCATAGGGTTGGAGGGAAGATCTGGTCCCCAGGTTCTGTTCCAGGTTGGGCCTGACCCTACTGCCCACCCCTGTGTCTTGCTGGTAAGAGGAAGGCTAGGGCCAACAGTGCCCTTTTCCCTGTCCTTAGTGACCAGGACACGCAGCTAGCACGGCTGATGCAGCGGAACAGCCTGAACCGTGAGGACGCAGAGGCCCGCATCAAGGCCCAGCTGCCCCTGAAGGAAAAGGCCCACATGGCCCGCCACGTGCTGGACAACTCGGGCGAGTGGAGCAGCACCAAACGCCAGGTCATCCTCCTGCACGCTGAGCTGGAGCGCTCCATGGAGTACCTGCCACTCAGGCTCGGGGTCCTCACAGGTCTGGCTGGCATCGCGGGCCTCCTTTACTTGCTCATCCACTACCTTCTGCCTTCCCCCTAGCTGCGCACTCTGAGGAAGGAAGCCACAGGCCCCATCTGCTTGGTGGCTGAAGTTGGGTAGCACATCCCGCTTCTTTCTAGCTCCTTGGCACTCACAGGGACTGACACACACACTTGTGAATCTGGCCTGGGCCCCTGCGCTGGACTAACCTTTCTTCGGAGTGCGTCCTGTCTAGGGGGTGGAAACAGTCCACGGTGTGTAGGGGCTCCTTCCTGCTTTTCCCAGAACCTCCCAGCCCCCGCACACCTACAGAACAGTGTGCTTGATGGTGCCTAAGAAAAGACAGAGGCCGGTAGAAATTTCTGAGGGCAGGGGTGGGGGACACGGTGGCTCCCTCCAGCATTTACAGCTGAGAGGCCAAGGGTTCCCTGGGCTTGAACCCTCTCCAAGTGCATGCTCCCTTGTGGACTCCTTCTTAGTGAGCCACGAGAACTCATCTTGGACCCAGGGCTTCTCCCTTAAACAGGGTTCTCCCCTGGCTTGAAGCTCTTGGCCAGGGTACAGCAAGCATTCTCTTGTGGGTAATGCTGTAGCCAGGCAGAGGCCAGGCCTCTCCAGGGAAGTCTGGCTTCCCGTAGGATTTCTCCAGTGTTCCCCACCCCCTGCTCACCGCCTCCCACAGCTCTGCCTCCAGCTCGTGGGCTCAGGCTGAGCTCTGGGTACTCCACAAGCACCATGCTGTTCCCCACCTCTGTGCCTTCCCCTGCACTGCCTTCCCCTGCACTCGGGCCTGACTGCCTTTTCTTTTCCTTTCCCACAACTGGCCCACTCCAAGCTCAGGCACCATCTGACGCCCCGCCTGGGGTTGGCGCTCTGGGACCCCCCACCTGTTTGACCTTAATCTGCAGTGAAGTAACCAGCCACAAGCTGGCTGGTTTCTCCCGCTAGACTGTGAGCCCTTGAGCAGGGACAGTGTCATTCATCTCTGTTCCGAGCGCAGAGCCTGGCTCTCCGTCAGCTCTTAATAAAGTGTGTTGGTCTGAGATGCTCCAGACCAACGGAGTTTTCCAGACTTGGCAGGTCCACTTGGGGTTACACTCAGCTCCTTTCCACAGTGGGGCCTGGGCACCTCTTTCCGGGCCCCTGATGGTACTGTAGCTGCCTGACTTCGGGCCCCATGAGGACTCTAGCCAGGGCTGGCTGGGCAGCAACACAGCCACTTGCCCCGCTGCTCCACTTACCCCGCTGCTCCACTGGCCTTCTCCAGCCCAATTAGACCAGACAGGAGCCGGCGGACCTGCTGATGTGTTGATCCTGCAGCCAGTAGTCTATTAAGGCCAGAAATGAGTGTGACAAATGGGAATGCAGCGCTGGCCATATTTAGTGCCCCTTTCCCAAGCTACTCACTCCTCAGAGATGAGCTCATTAACTCACTGCAAACGCCCATGGGAGCAAAAAAGAGCTGGGCAAGGCAGGAGTGAGCCTGCTGCTTCCCCAGTTTGGTGGGCTAGGGAGGGGAAGGTATGGACCCCCACTGGCCCTGTTGCCCTAGCATTTGCAAAATGGCCCTTCAGGAATATCCGTGGCACGCGGACTCTGCCGGATGTGTGTGGCACCTTGCAGGTAACATGACATTTTCCCTTGACACCGCCAGGGGGATGGGGGGTGGTTCGGCTCACAGAGCCAGGCTCTGAGCCGTACTCACTGTCCCTGAGCCTGGGGAGGGGGACCAGGTGACCAGATGACCTGGGACTGGAGGCTGCTTCCATCCCCTACTTGCTGCCTGGTTTCTCCTCTCAGGTAGGCTTCATGCTGCAGACGTCATAGGACAGGGAACATCCTACACAAACACTTGGGGGCCAGCTGGTGGTGGTTAAGACAACGGGATCCCACATAGCCAGCTATGGTTCCAGTCCCGGACCCAGCAGCTTGAAAAACTCTGGGCTCGTGCCTTAACACACAAAATCCTGAAAGGATAGAAAGGACTGTGGTGTGGCCATTACCCCTGGGAGTGATTTCTCTCTCCTAGCCTCTCTCCAGCGAACTCGTGCCTTACAGCAAACAAAAAAATGCACTTCTTCCTGGAGCCTGACTACCAAGTTTGCTGTGAGTTGTCGAAGCCTAGCCAGGTTGGAGTGTGGCCCACCATAGCCTGGCTCCACCTCCCGCCTGCCAGGCGACCTTGGAGGACAGCCAGCTTTCCCCTGGGCTGAGCGAGCTGGATCTCATGTTGAGGCGCTGGTGGGAGCTCCCGGACCGCCGGCTACCCGCAGCCCACCCCGCACCCGCGCAGGCAGCCTCCCCACCAGCCAGCAGGTGGCAGCACTCGCCCGGGTTGGGGCTGGGCCTTGGCAGCGGCGCTTGCGAAGCTGTTCTTAACTTTCTCCCGCCGGGAGCAGAGCGCCTCAGGTCCCAGCCAAGCGGCTGCGTGGGGGGCGCAGGCCCGGGTCCCCCGGCGCCACGCTCCGAGCGAGTCGGGGACGTGGACTCGCTGCCTGGCCCCGGGCGCTAATTAAAACGCTGTGGCGCTCGCCTGCGTCCTCTGCACGCTCGCCTGGCGCCGCAGGGACTGAGGGATGTGTTCAAAACACGTCCCCCGGGAGCGTCGCTCTCACCCCGCAGCCGTGCTCCCAGGTGCTGCGCCCTGTTCCCTCACTTTGGGTCTTTGCATCCCGGGCGCAGCGATGAAGACACCAAGGATGGTTGCAGGCACCTCGCCAGTCTCGGGCCTGGGCCGGCCCACGGCAGCTGGCAGAATTGTGCCGGTGACACGGCACAGTGGCGGTTACCTTGAAATCCCTCCGCGCCGAGAGGGAGTCGGGGAGGTAGGGGCCGCATCCGAGAGCCTCAGAGTTGAGCCACAGGCGAAAGAACCGACAAGCATAACGGTCAAGCGTCTGGGCTCGGCGGGAGTAGGCCCCTCTCGCCTCTGGCACTGCCCCATTCATTAAACTTGGCTCCTTAGAGCTCGGTATTGACCAGTCCTCAGGTGTCGAACCTTTCCTTGTTGGGCCGTGGTGGGACTGGCCCAGGGCAAGATTTGGCTACAAACTGCTGAGCGCCCCTAGTTCTAGCAAAGGCACTTTAGGTCTGAAGGAAACAGTCCCAGAGACAGGAAAGAAAATGAGGTGGCAGTGATGACCCCAGCCCATGGGGGCTCGTGGGGGCGGGCTGGGGAGAGCCTTGGACGTGGTGGGAGAGAAGAGGGATGAGGGAGGTGCCGAGGACCCAGGGTTTGCCTCCCCCGCTCCTTCCAGGAAAGGGAGATGCGGCCAATGGCTGCTCGGTCCCACCCGCAGAGTTGAGGCTGCACCCAGCTGGGACCCAAAGCCGCCTTTCTGTGCTCCCCACTCCGCCTCCCCTCCCTGTCGCTCAGATTCCAATACAATTTCCAGCTAACCAGCATGTCGATAGAACAAGTCGGGCGGCCGGATTGCTGGCCAATTACAGGAAATCATTCTGCTCCACAGCTCAGCGCTCAGGAGAGAGGGAGGGAGGGGAGAAGGCGGGAATGAGGGGGGGGAATGGGAGCGAGCAGATGCCGGGCTCTCAGGCTGGAAGGGGCTCAGGCAGAGGCGGGGGAGTGCAGCACCCCCTCAGGGGAGAGGAGGGGGTGGACGGGGAGGCTCTGGGTAGTCCAGCCCCAGGCTCTTCCTCAACCTCACACAGAGCTGGGGATCCAGCCTCCCTGCAGTGGGAGATTTGTGCCCCAAATCAGAGAGAGCACTGGGGGCTGAGGGCAGATGAGGGTCCAGAGGAGGCATCTGCTTGGAGTTGGGGGGGACAGAGGGAGGATGGTGAAACCACCCTGAAGTGAGGGTGAAGATGGCACCCAGGCCTTGCTCACACCCCCCACACCACCCCACCCCACCCCGCCCCGCAGCCCGCAGGCCATCTGAGTGTAGAAGCTGGGCCCACAGGGTCAAGACCTTGCTGCAGATCAGAGGGCCAAGGGATCCTAGGGACAGGAGAAGGGGTACAAAGGGCAGGGGGGAGAAATCGGCTGCGGCCTATAGCTGAGTGGCCCCACTTGGCCCCAGCCACCCTTCCACCCCAGAAGGTGGGCAGAAGTGTGGGAGGGGCAAGGGCCTCTGGCTTACCTTCCCAGCCCCCCCACCTTACTTCCGCTCTGGCCCTCATGTGACAGGAGCCTGCTCTCCTCCATTTCCCATCTGTCTAACTCTCCCCCGCCTCCTATGCCTGCCTGTCGCCCTCCTGCCACCACCCCCCCACTTCTCCCAGAATGTCTTAAGCCCCCCCAGGCTGCCCATCCAGAGGCCCCGCCTCCCTGCACCAAGGGCTGACTCCCCTTCTCTGTCCCCTGGGTCTTTTCCCAAAGGACTGGAAGATCCTCAAGGGACAAACTTCTGTGGACCAGCTGCTCAGTGAGTGGCTGTCATTGCTTTGAACCCCAAAAGGAGGAAGCTGTGACCTTTGGTGTCTTCCTCTGCTCCAGGCTGTCGCCACCCCCTCATGCCCCCTCCCCAAGTCCCCAGGTCCTACTGTTCCTCCCGCAAGGCAATTCCGAACCCTCTCAGCTCCTCCAGAGATAGGGCCTAGGTTAGATTTACTCTCAGCTCTTGGGCCAACTCAGAGTTGATGGATGGGCAGATGGACCTCCTGCCAGCCAGCACCTTGGCACCCTGCAAGTCCAAGAGAGTCTGAGTGTACGCCATTGAATCGCCAGGCCTTCCCTCCAGGTTCCTTTGGTGAGGTGCATTGGATGAGCAGGGTCAGCGTCCCAGGGCCTCTCGTTCCCCAGGGTCTCTGTCCGAGGACACAGACTCACGTCCAGGGTGGAAGTGTGGAGGCGGGCCTCTCTGTGTCCCCAACTTGGCACATGTGGGTGCTCTTGGGCTCCGCGGAGCTGGGAGTAAGTCGCAGCTCCAGGGCCGATAGCACGGCCTCGGCGGTGGGTCTCCCCGGCGCTGCCTCTCGCAGGCCGGGGTGCCCCGTAATCCAGAAGAGGGCGCCCGCCTGGGCCTGGGTCTGGGCCGCAGTGCCCCGCGCCGGGCGAATCGCGCTCGGCAGCCCGCAGGCTCCGCGCCATCGATCTGGCCGCCGGGACCCGGCGATCCGCCTCCCCACCTCTCGCTTTTCGCTTTTAATTGAAGTTTGTTTGAGCAGAGCGCGGAGCGGGCAGAGGCAGAAACCAAATATTTAGTTGCTGCAAATTGGCACCTCCAGATCAATTACCCGGCCCGTGTCAGGGCCTGCGCCGCCCCCCGCGCCCCGCGGAATCTCAATGCGGCGCTGCCCTCGCCGGGGCCGCCCTCGCCGCCCGCCTCCATTCCGCGGCACGTTTCTCATCAGCTCCAGCCATACATCACCCGTGGCCGCGAGGGAACAGATTTTCAATGGGAAAAGTTCCCCAGGAGGGTCCTTGTTGCCGATTCCCGCCGCGCCCCGGTGCTGTCTGCCCCCTCCCCAACCGCCCCGATCTGGCCTGTCTGATGGGGACAGCCCTGAGTGAGCTCTGAGCAAGGATTTTGGGTCACAGAGACTTGGCCCCAATCCCAGTAACTCCTCCTACCCGCTGGGTGACCTTGGGAAAGTTACTTATGCACCCTGAGCCTCAGTTTCCCCATTTACAAAGGGCTCAGCCTTCACCCTGGGGGGTCATGGAGGGACACTGCCAAGCACTGACACATAGATATTAGTTCTCAGCCCTCGGTGGGGTAGAATGGGTTCTAAATGAAGTGAGAGCCACTAAGTGGGAGGCATCTCAATCAAGCCACTAAAAACGCCTACTGGAGAGCAGGAAGCAGCCAGCCCCTCAGAGTCCCTGGCAGGGGCTGGACAGGCCTGATGACCCTGGGCAAGCGCCATCAGGGAGAGGTCTGAGTCCCAGCCCAGATGCATCCAAAAGAGAAGCTGCTTGTCCAGTACCAGGGGTTGTGAGTGGGCTTGGTGCTGGGCCCCAGAGAGCCATGACCTCCAGGCTGGGTCAGGAAAGGAAGGCCGGAGGCAAACAAAGAAGGTCACCAAAGGCTCCTGACTTGTGCCAGGCTGCATCTCAGGAGGACATGTGCCGGCAGAGGGTGAGGAGGAGCCAGGACTCCGTCTTCCCAGCTGCATGACCCCAGGCAAATTACTGAAGCTCAGTTTTCCAGTGTGTAAAATGGGGCCCACACTCCCAGAGCTCTTGTGGTGTATGTGAGAGGGAAGGAGATGGGTTGGGTGTGAAGAAGGCGGCGCCCAGCTCGGCTGTCAGCGCCCTTCCTTCCCACGCTCAACTGTGTTCTCATTCCCAGAGCCTCCCCCAACTCCTGCCAGGGAATCACTGCAGCCAAGGAGGTTGGCTTTTTGTTTGTTTGTTTGTTCTTTAAGAGAGTTTTGCTATAGAGCGTGTGGACTCACTGGAGTGACAGAACAGAGAGACAGAATGAGAGAAATCACTCCCTGGGGGGTTGGCCACACCACAATCCTTTCTCCTCCGTTCTCCTCTTGGGACTTTGGGCACGCGCACACACACACACACACACACACCCCTAGTGTGTTTCAAGCAGCCAGGTCCAGGGCTTGAACTGTGGTCAACCACGTGGGAGTCCAGTGCCTTAACCACCATGTCACCTGCTGGCCCCAGAGGTTGTCATTTTTAAATAACTGCCCTGGCAGAGTGACAGAAGAGGTGCGGGGGTGGGGGGGGTGGGGGTGGGGGGAGGAAGCTGTGAGTCCTAGCCTAGTGCTCTGAGAGCCCTTCCTTAAGAACAGAGGCACTCCAGACATTCCTCCTCTTCCCGGCTCCCAATACCACCGCTATCCCTCAAACAGATCTTTGCCCAGAGCAGTCAGCCACACCTGGGGAGAGTTTCCTCCCCCTCAAACCCTGAGTCCAGGTGGAAAGGCAAGACTGCATGCAATCCAGAGCCCTAGTTCCCAGTCAGAAGTCAACTCCCTCCTCACCCTCGATGTTCTCAACTGTGATATTGGGACCACAGGTCATGAGCCACTAATTATGAGGTGCTATTGGGAAGACGGATGACCTCTAGAGGTTACTGACTCCTTCGCCCTGCCTTTCACATGCTCCTGTCCACAACTCTCCCCACCTGCAACAGGATCACCTCTCCTGGCCAGACAACCCCCAGCCCCCAGCCTCTGGGAATGGCAGCCTACCATTTGTCAAGTCAGAAAGTCCTCCTGACAGTCTACCTTAAATCTCTCACTGCTTCCTTCAGGGATAATTTAAAGAACAAACAGCAAAAAGATAAATGTTATGGATAGACGATGCCACACTATTTTTTAAAAATACCCCCAAAGAGAGTGGGGGTGGGTGGGAATTACCTTCGGACACAATGCTCTTTACACTAAACATCTTGGCGATAAATATAGCTGTGTAATTCTTTTTTCTCCTTGGCGGAGAGAAAGGCTGAGGCTGGGCAGAAAGGCAGAGGGACCCGAAAATATAAATCAATATGTGACTTTAATATATGTGCTCTCGGTGTCTGTGTGTGCTGGGGGATTATTAGTAACCTTGATTCCAGCTCAGTGTCCATGTGAGGCGGGGAGACGCGTGGCCCCCAGGGAGGAGAAGAGAAATTAGGAAGCCAAATTCTTCTCCTGATTGACACCTGGGTAAACATTATCCCGGCAGAAGGGGAAGAAAAAAAGATCAATGCTGGGTATTTTTATCACGTTCCAGGGACGGACAGGGGGGGAAATTAAAGAAACAGTCCTCTAGCATCATTGAATATGCTCATCTCCAAGGAGAAGGCGGAAGGGGTGGGACCAGGTGGAGAAGACAAGCAGGACCGTGGGTGGGAGAGGGAGTGAGTATGTCCAGGGAGCAGCGGCTGGTGCTCGTTTTGCCCTGGGGCACTCGTGTGAATGGCAGCAGGTACAAAGGAGCCAGGCCTTTAATGACAGGGCAAAGGCGCCCGCTTTGATGGGGGAATTATAGGCCACAGTGTCTAATGTGAGCTGAGACTGACTTCAATGGAGGCCCAAGAGGCATTGGTCTTAGATTGTCGAGGAGGCTGTTTCTAGCAGGAGGTTCCCAGCGCATGGAGGGGGAGGGGAGGGGAGGGGTGGCTTCAGCAGGGACTGGGGAGAGCCGGTGTCACATTGTTCTTATCTGTGAAATGGAGGTAAGTAACCCCCACTCTGCTCATCGCACAGTGTTTAAATAAGATGATACAAAACGCTTACAGCGACAACGGGCTATTGCTCATCACTGTCCAATAGAAATAAAATGCAAGTCACGAATCGATTTTTAAATGTTCTAGTAGTTATACTTAAAAGTAAAACAGAGGGCCAGCTGGTGGCATGGTGGTTAAGCTGGCTGCATCCCATGTGGCTAACAGCATGGATCAAGACCCAGACCCAGCAGCTTGAAAAACACACCAGGTACTTGTGCATGCATGCCCAAAATCCCAAGTGGAGAAATAGAAGAGAAGAAATTGCGGAGTTGTCATCCCCTCTGGGGAGGAGTGCTTTTTCTGTCTCTGTCTCTCTCTCCAGTGAGCACATGTGCCCTACAGCAATTCTTTTTAAAAAGTATAAAGAAACTCAAAAAAGTAATTCAAATAATATTTTTAGATTTTTGCCTTAGGACACATGTGCTTATCAGAGACAGAGAGAGAGAGAGGAAAAATGAGAAATCACCCCCCTAGGGATGACGGACATGTTGTAATCCTTTCTCCTCCATTCTCCTCTCAGGAGGGCACGCACGCACATGCACCCAGTGTAATTCTCAAGCCTTCAGATCTGAGACGAAGACTGCGAAGTTGACCATATGGGATCCAGCCGCCTTAACCTCCTCGCCACCTGCTGGCCTCAAGTAATATTTTAAAATCTAACCCAATATATCTAAAATATGATTTCAGCATGTGGCTAGTGCCACATTCCACTAGCTACATGAGGCAAGTGGCTGCCATACTGGGCCAGCGCAGATGGAGAATCAGAAACCCGCAGAGTAGGGGCCTCCATCCTGTGACAGTGGGGAGGGGCCCCTGGGGTTAGAGGGTAGTGTGTCCTGAGAAATGCAAGACAGAACATGTCGCGTTCCGGGGACTGCAAAGCCCCAGCGGGCACTCTCAGGAGGCAACGAGATGGCAAGTCTTCCCTCAGAGGACCTCCTTGGGTCTTCAGTCCTTTTGGACCCCAGCTCCCCATTCTGGCATCCCCTGGCAACCTGATTTGGAGGGAAGATTCCAGCAGCTGACTTAACTTCACTCCCGGCCTTGGGACCCAAGGCAAGGCTCTTCTCTGAGCCACGCCACATCACAAATGGCAATGGCTCCAGCCATTCAACAGTGGAGGAAAATTTCTTACGCACGACTCTCCCAAGGCTGTCCCTTCCTTGGGTGGGTATCACTGGCCATGTTCCCAGGGTCTGCTTCTAGGAGAGGCAGGATCCTGTTGCAGAAAGAGGGTAGGCAGGGAGGCCCAGAAAGGGTGGGTTCTTGGGACCAGCAGTTAGCGTAATGGCTATGTTGCTGGACTCCCACGTAGTCGACCGTGGTTAGAGTCCCGGACCCGGTGGCTTAAACTCACGCCGGGCGCGTGTGCGTGTGTGCCCAAGATCCCGAGAGGAGAATGGAAGAGAAGGGATTGCGGTGTGGCCATCTCCCCGGGGGCGGGGGGGGGTGATTTCTCGCTTTCTATCTCTCTGTCTGTCTGGCGCGCCCTATAGCAAAAACCTCTCAAAAAAAAAAAAAAAAGAAAGAAAGAAAAAGAAAGGGTGGGTTCTCTCACAGCAGAAGCAGATGAGCTAGAGCACCCCGGTTTGGGGCCAGGACCCACAGTCCCCTTCTCAGCAGTTCTCAGTACAGGGTTTACTGTGGGAAGGAGTGAACTGGGCTATTTCTGGGCAACGTGAAGGGTGCCCAGGGCTGTCCAGAAAGAAACCTGCCCATCTGGTCTGGTGTTTTCTGAGAGCCAGAGGGGCCTAGAATCTCTCATACCCAGGCCAGCTGATCCTGTGCCCAAATGGCCCAACCCCTACTATCCACCAGTCTTCCCTGTCCTGGCTGCAGAACTTGGCTGCCAGGAGAAGGGTGTGGGGAGAGGCAGCAGCCTGCCACAAACCGTGTGCACCACCTGCCAGCGCCCATGGATCGAGTCCTTGGATATATCTTTTGCAGACTCTTCAATGGAGAGGGGAAATCTGAAATTTAAGAAATTTAATTTCTAGGGGCCAGCAGGTGGCATGGTGGTTAAGCACTGGACTCCCATATGGCTGACCACGGTTCGAGTCCTGGACTTGGCGGTTTGCTTTCTCACTTTCTCTCTCTCTCTGGTGAGTGCACATGTATTGTAGCAAATTAAAAATAGTATTAATAATAATGATAAATGAAATTAAATATATAATTTATCTTTATGAAAAGAATTAATTCAGGTTGGCAGGTAGCCTGCTAATTAAGAGTGCTGGACTCCCACATGGCTGACCATGGTTCAAGTCCCGGACCTGGTGGCTTACTTTCTCACTTTCCCTCTTTCTTTCTCTCTCTCTCACACTCTGTCTCTCGGGTCAAATTAAAATATATAAATAAAGTTAAAAAATAATTCAAAAACAAAGAATTGTTTAATTTTATTTATTATTTTTTAGAGAGTTTTTTGCTTTTTTTTTTTTTTTTTCTTTAACAATTTTTTTTTTGCTATAGGGCGTGTGTGCTCACTAGAGAGACAGACAGAAGCAAAAATATCACCCCCGGGGGATGGGCATGCTACAATCCCTTCTTCTCCATTCTCCTCTTGGGATCTTGGGTACGCACACACATGTGCCCAGTGTAAGTTTTAAGCTGTTGGGTCTGAGACTCGAACTATGATTGTCTACATGGAAGTCCAGCAATGTAAACTATGCCATCTGCTGGTCTCTATTATTATTATTTTTTATTTGGCCAGAGAGAGATAGAGAAAGTGAGAACACAACCTGCCAGGTCCAGGACTTGAACTGCAGTCAGCCATGTGGGGGTCAAGCGCCTCAAACACCCCAGCACCTGCTGGCCCCTAAATAAATAATTTTTTTAGAGTTTGTCTTTTTTTCTTTTTCTTTTTTTGCTATCGGGTGTGTGTGCTTGCCAGAGAGACAGAGAGAGACAGAGAGATAGAAAGCAAGAAATCACCATCCTGGGGGAGATAACCACGCCTTCTCCTCCAGTTTCCTCTTGGGATTTTGGGCATGCGTGCGCACATGTGAGGTGTGAGTTTAAGCCACTGGGTCCAGGACTCAAACCACGGTCGACTATGTGGGAGTCCAATAATATGAGCATTACATGATCTGCTGGTCCCAATTCTATTTTTTTTTTTTTTTTTGAGAGATTTTCGCTATAGGGCGCGTGCGCTCGCCAGACAGAGAGAGACATAGAGACAGAAAGCGAGAAATCACCCTCCAGGGGGGATGGTCACGCCGCAATCCCTTCTCCTCCATTATCCTCTCGGGATCTTGGGCACGCACGCACACGCGCCCGGCGTGAGTTGTAAGCCACCGGGTCCTAGACGCGAACCGCGGTCGACTACGTGGGAGTCCAGCGACATAGCCATTACGCTAACTGCTGGTTCCCCCAATTCTATGTTTTTAAGAGAGATTTTTGTTATAGGGCACATGATCTTGCTGGAGAGACAGAGAGAGATGGAGAGACAGAAAGGAAGAAATCACCCCCTGGGGGGATGGCCATGCCATAATCCCTTCTCCATTCTCCTCTTGGGATTTTGGGTATGCACTTGCATGCTCCTAGTGTGAGTTTTAAGCCGCCAGGTCTGGGACTCAAACAGTGGCCAGCTATGTGGGAATCCAGTGAAGTAACTATTATACCATCTACTGGTCCCTAAATAAATAATTCTTAGGAAAAAAGAAAGAAAGAAAGAAAGAAAGAAAGAAAGAAAGAAAGAGAGAGAGAGAGAGAGAGAGAGAGAGAGAGAGAGAGAGAGAGAGAGAAAGAAAGAAAGAAAGAAAGAAAGAAAGAAAGAAAGAAAGAAAGAAAGAAAGAAAGAAATCTAAATCCTATGGATTCCAGAAAACAGGCTTCAAGAGATCTATGAACACTCTACCTATCCATCATCAAAAGCAAGACCTTGTGGGTGTGTGTTTTTCTGAGCTAGAGATTAAGCTTTGGTCAAGGCTTAGAGAGATCTGTGACCCCTACAAGGGTAAGAACAACTGCTTACAGTCACAAATACACGCACAGACACACCTATACACATACTCATATGTATTCACACACACGTACACACACAGACACACTACAGAAGCATGCTTTTCCTCTTCCTGTTTCAGGTCTCTTTCCTCGTTTCCATCTGATACAGAGCTGCTTCCATGGATGTCCTCTCTCTACTGTTTCAGGCCTCTTCTTCCCGGTTAGAGGCTCAGCGACCCCAGTGCCGACAAACCAGACCCCTTGTTTTGGCTTTAAAGAGCCCTCCACTATGAATCCTTTCTCCCTGGCACAGACAGGATCCTTGGGTGCGGCCCAGCTCTCTGTGCAGTTAGCCTGCCTTCCGCCGTCCAGCCTCCCTGCCTTTACCCGGGCGGTTTTCTCCCCCGCCACATCCTTCCTCCTCTCCACACCCATTCTCCTTCCCTACCTGCTCTGCAAAGCCTGCTGCAAACGTGGCCTCTTCCGTGAGCGCTTCCCTAGTAGCCTAGTCGGAAACGCGTGGCCTCCTCAGCTCGGCCTCCCACCCCCCCTTGTATGTCCCAGGCCCTGGCCCCTTACTGCTCACAGCCTCAAGAGTCTGAGTCACGCTATGGACATGGTACACCCTGGAGGGCAGAGCTCTTGGGGGGTGGGGTGCCTGTGAGTCCTTTCAAAATGCATTTCCCACCATCACACTGTCCATCCACTCACCCCCACCCCAAGGTAACACCAAGGTCGGATGTGGGAAAAAATAGATGAAACGACATTTCACAAATCACAGCCTAAACCCTGCTCAGGTGTTCCCCTCCTCCCAGTATTCTACTGGACTCCAGCCCACCCCTGGCTCCCGGCCTGCTGGCCCCTCCTTACCCACCCAGTCCAGATGTCCAGCACCTGAGTGGCTCGACTACAGAGACTCAGGGTCTCTCCCTCTCTGAGTCCGGGTCTCTGTGTGTTGCCAGTAGCCCTCTGGTGTGCCCCATTCGATTGAGATTACTGGGAATGCAAGGACCCACCTGTTTTGGTCTTTTTTCCTTTCCCCACTCCATTCAAATAAGGATTTCAAACAGCTTTCAGAGACACACGTGACAAGATAAAAAATGAGAGCAGAAGCTGGAGGTGGAGAGGTCCTGCTTCCTCCTCCCCCAGGCTCTGTCTTTGGCACCCTGCAAAGGGCACCTTCAAAGTGGCCCACCATGGCCTTCGCCCAGCCCCTTCATCCCTCCCAGCAGCCTCAGGTGCGGACTTGGCCAGCGCCCTCCTCCCTAACCAGCCCGCCCCACCCAGCCCCTCGTGCTCTTCTCTTCTCCACCCCCATCTGCAACCGCAGCACATCCCAGCTGTCTGATTAACTCAATTGATTAATTAAGCTCTAATGAGAGCTGTGACTCACCCCTGCAGCTGCTGACCAGGAGGCCAGCCATGCCAGGAAGGGCACTGGGGGCCACAGGCAATCTTAGGAGGGCCGGGGGGGCAGGATGCTCAGTGGTCAGCGCCACTGAACTGCTAAGGGAGACACAAAGCTTGCCCATGGCTAGGTCTCCCCCAGACCTCCTGGAGCCAGCCAGTCGGCACCAGAATAGGCCATCTGGCACCAGCCCTGCAGAGGCAGGGAGGACAGAGTAGATACTGGCCGAGGGGACCGCATCACCACCTTGACTCATGGGACCTGGTGTGCCCAAGGCCTAGAGAGTGCTTGCCATGTGGCAGCTGGACACTGACCATAGGGGCCAGGCATAGCCCTGCTAGAAGGGCCTGTGGTTCCTTCCACCCCCACAACTCCCAGCCGTGTGGTCAGGCAAGCCCCCACCTAGCTGCTGGTCCCCAATTCCAGATAACCACAAGGGCTCTGCAGAGCAAGTGTCAAGGTCCAGTTCCTCCCACCTGCAGCCTCAGCCCTGACCCTTTCCCCAGACTCCATGCCCTTGTCCGGGGTGGGGAATAAAGGCCCTCCCATTAACAACAATAACCTCTTGAGTGGAATTTTCCATCTCACAAAGCACATCCAGGCCCATTCTCCCCCAGAATCCTGTGAAGCAAACAGTATGAAGTCTGCTCAAGAGATGAGGAAACTGAGCTCTGGATTTGCCCGGGCTCATGCCGCGTCTTTCTTGCTTCCAGCCTTTGCATTTGTCTTGGGAGAACACACTCCTCTTCGGTTTTGAACCTCAACTTAGACGTCACTTCAGCCAAAGGCTCTGTCTCTCCAGCTGCAGGGACCTCTAGTTGTTAACTGATTTATATGTGCTATGGGGCCATGCCCTGTCTGTCCCTGCCCATCTCAGCACCCTCTTGGGGCTTTAAGGACATCACACTTAATGCATGAAGGAAAGAAACGAGAGAGAGAACTGAATGAGCCTCCACAATGGCAGATATTCCGACCCGGTGTCGCACTGAGAGGAAGGACATTGAGGGGCAGGCAGGGCAGGGCAACACAGTCTGGGATGTCAGCCGGCCTGCCGACGACCATTGCACGTAGGGTCCATTGATCCGGAGAGAGGCAGGTAATCCCTTCCCCTGCCCTGAGCAGGCAGGATGTGGTGGGCCTAGCCCAGGGGGTCATGGGGCGAGGGTGGTGGGGGTGGTGTGCAGAGATGGGCAGGTAGTGCATGGGGGGGGCAACTCTAGGGTACTGGGGAGACAGGACACCCAGGGTGGAGGCAGAGACCACGCTAGAGTCCTGGCTTTGACCACTCCGAGTGCCTCGTGGCCTGGGCTCTGCGCTGCTGTCTTCTCCTGGTCTGGGAGTCCTGTAGTCCCAAGAGACACATAACCATGTAACTAGGAGGCGAGAGAGATGGAGATGGAAAGATAGACGAGGGGTGGGAGCATTGCAACGGTCCCCTGCAGGGGTGGTGGGAGGGAGTGGTGACCACAGCCAGGAGCCCCTGAGCCCCAAGAAGAGCCCCGCCACTCCACCGGCCCTGTTCTGTCGCTGCCCCTCAGATTCAATTACCAGCTCAGCTTTCAAATTGGGCTCCAGCCAGTAACTTTACTGTAGAAAATGATTATGTGATTATTTGAACCTTGCTCCAAACACCGTTTTAATTGGATCTGGGAAAAGGCGATTTGCGCATCAGAGGGACCACGCGGGGCGGGAGTGGCATGGGAATGTCAGGCCATGAGCTGCGCAGGGCAAGGGAGGGTTTTGCTTCAAGATTCCTTGTCCCCTCAAACCCTTCCCCTCCCTGAGGCTCATCTTGGATACAGAGTGAGCCACAGCAGGAAGAGAAAACTGGTGTGGGGTCGGGGTGGGGAGGCTTCCCAGACAAGCAGATTGGGAGAGGGGATTCCAGGGGGACAGGGTTCCAGAAGCCTCGTTTCCCACCTATAGTGGCCCTCAGCCGCTTTTCAGCCAAGCCCCCTTCTGGCCCCCAGCCTCAGCCTTCCTGGAGTGAATTTTGGCCTGAACAGTAGCCTGAGGAAGCAGAAGGGGAAAGAACTCTGATTTCCCAGAATCCAGCAGAGACTTGGAAAGGGATTTGGGATCATCGGCCCCCAGGACCACTCTGCCCGCTTTCTTCCTTGTAGGCAGGTAATTGGAGTTTGACCACACTGAGACCTTTCTGAGCCTCGGTGTCCCCACCTGTCAAAGAGAGGATTGGTCCAAGGTGGCCCCAGGACTCCTCCCAGCAATGAAGGAAGCCACTTTACCTGATTCTTCGAGTGTCCTGGCTCCACAGGTGCCAGGCATTCAGAGTGGGCCTGGGCTTGGGGCAGGAGGGCGGCGCAGAGGGTGCCCCAAGGGTGGAGGGGTCAGGAAGACACCTGAAAGGTGGCACTCAACTCATCATCTCGAAGCCCCTGCTCAAGGACCTTCTCTGACTCCTTATCTCCATCTCTTCAACAAGCACTTTGTCGACACTTTAATATCGCTTAGAAGATGCCATGTTGGGAGCCGGCAGGTGGCGTGGTGGTTGAGGTACTGGTCTCCCACATAGCTGACCACGGTTCGTGTCCCCGACCTGCTGTCTTACTTTCTCACTTTCCTTTTCTCTCTGCCTGTCTCTGGTCAAATTAAATAATAATAATAGTAACCACGAATGGGGGACCAGCAGGTGGCATGGTGGTTAAGGCGCTGGATACTCCCACATGGCTGACCAGGGTTCAACTCTTGGATCTGGTGGCTTGGTTTCTCACTTTCTTTCTCTCTCTCTCTCACTTTCTCTCTCTCTCTCTCTCTCTCTCTCTCTCTTTCTCGGTGTGTGTGTGTGTGTTTGTGTGTGGCTGGTCAAATTAAAATAAATGAGGGGACCAGCAGTTAGCGTAATGGTTATGTCGCTGGACTCCCACGTAGTCGACCGCGGTTCGAGTCCCGGACCCGGTGGCTTAAACTCACGCCGGGCGCGTGTGCGTGCGTGCCCAAGATCCCGAGAGGAGAATGGAGGAGAAGGGATTGCGGCGTGGCCATCCCCCCTGGGGGGTGATTTCCTGCTTTCTATCTCTCTGTCTCTCTCTGTCTGGCTGGCGAGCGCACGCGCCCTATAGCAAAAACCTCTCCAAAAAAAAAAAATTAAAATAAATGAATGAATAAATAAAATAATTATAAAAAAGCAACAAATAGAATTAAATAAATAAATGATTCTTTAAAAAATATATATGTATCTTTATAAAAAAAAATGATGCCATTTTGGAGAACGTGCTCTAGGGAGCTGCTCAGAGAAGGAGTGAACGCCTCTTAGCCCTGCCCTGTGCCCACCGAGACCTGGGCCCTGAGGCTGCCGAGAGTCCTGGCCAGGACTTGGCCGGTCTCAGCTGTGCCAACAGTCAGCAAGCATTTACCAGGCGCTCGGAGGATGTGGGCCAAGGACACCAAGGCGGGCATAGAGGGGACAGGAGGTGTTGGCTAAACTCATCTGCCAGCTACTGAGCCCCTGCTGGGTGCCAGGCAAGGGCCAGCGTGCCTTAGGGAGGCTGCCAACCTGATCTGGAAGACAGGGGCCCTCTTCCTGGAGATAACCTGAAACTATGAGACCTGGAAATCTGAAAGATGATGGTTCCGAAATAAGGCTCTGAGCACTCAGGAGCTGGTTAGTCTCAGACAAAACCTAGGCAGACTTCCTGGTGGAGGTTTCAAGGAGATCCGGGAGTAGTTAGGCCATGAGGAGGTTGATGGACATTCTGAAGGCCAGCAAAAGTGCCCAGAGAGAAGAGGGTCTGCCTCTTTGTGTCTTACAAAATTCCCTGAGCGAGGAATTATCATTTCCGTTTTGCAGATAGGAGTCCCGAGACAAAGACAGATTCAGACACTTGTCAGAGTCACACACAGCCAGGAGGGAGAGCTGCCCATGCACAGCTTCACCTGGCGTCTCCCTGAACTGGCCGTCTCTGCTCAGGGCACCAGAAGGCAGAGGCAGAAGGCTGGGTCTTAGAAGGCTAGTTCCCAGGAATCTCCGGGATCCAAGGATCAGGAATAAAATTGGGACAAACAGGACTCGCGCACTCCAGGCACGTGCCTTCCTGGAGATGAGGTTTTCAAAGGCGTGAATGGGGGGGAAAATGACGTCCTCAAAGAAGAAACCCGCACTGCCATCTCTCCTTCACTCGTTAATTTCAGGGGAAGTATTAGCTGTCAGCAGGCCCTGGCCCTCCAATTCAAATTAGAGAATTTGAATTCTTAATTTCTCCTAATCCATCAGTGAGCTGCCTCCCTGCGCTAATATTAGCAGCACTGAGGCTCGGATCAGTCCTTGATGTCTCCCGCCCTCTGAAAAAAGCCCTAATCGATAGGGCTGGGCCTGGGGCGTGGGCTCCTCAGAGGCAGGGACCCCCTCCCTGCTTCCCAGTTGCCTGTAGTCCAAAGAAGAGAGTGGAGTTTGAGGGCGGTCCCTGGAGAGATGGGAGAGTCAAACAGCAGGAAACAGAGAAAGAGCAGAGGAGAGGTGGAGAGGATGGAGGCAGAGGCTGGGAGAGCCTGGGAACAGGGGAGGGAGGGAGGGAGGGACCCAGGAAAGGCTGCACCACCATCTGGCCCTATGCACATTTCTTTTTCTTTTTCAAAGAATTATTTTTTATTTAACTTTATTTATTTATTCATCCATTCCAATTTGACCAGAGAGGGACAGAGAGAGGGAAAGAGGGGGAAAGCGAGAAAACAAGCCTCCAGACCCAGGACTCGAACCATGGTCAGCCATGTGGGAGTCCAGGGCCCTTAGTCACCACACCACCTGCCGGTCCCCCTATGCACATTTCTTATTTAATCTCTTCAACAAGGCCATGAAGTAGGAAATATTATTACCCCCATTGAACAGGTGAGGGAAAAGGTAGAGTTGAGTCACTACCCAAGGCCATGGAGCAATGACATAGTGATGCTGGGATCTGAACCCCAGCAGGCTGGTGCCAAAACAAAGTGTTTAACACCATGTCACCGAATTTAGGGGGAAACCCGAGGGGCTTGTATATATGTGGTCCTTGAACTACCAGAGGTTGAAGGCTAGGCTACTCCAGGCCAGCCCCATGACGTGGTCACCTGACTCAGTTCATCAGCAATCTTCTTCTTAACATCTGATAGCAGGGTGCCCTCCCGCCCTGTCATCCAGCCCACACTGGACCTCCTTCCATCCCATGTCCCCAGATCCGACCCTTCTTCCAGGCAGGCTGGTTCAAGTCTGGCCTTCAGCTGAAGGCCTTCCCCTTCCCCATCCCTAGTTCCTGTGGCCTGGCCTGGTCCTTGTCCTTTCTGTGAATGTCCTGTCTCCTCAGCAAGTTGTGAGCCTTTCTGTGCAAGGCCGGGTGCCCTCCAATGTCCTAGGGCACAGCTTTGCTCGGCAAGTGCTCAGTAAATATTTGTGGACTTCTCAACTATTGATCTGTGAGGTGAAGACAGGAGGCCCAGGACAAAGACGCCTGAGAACTGAGCCTGGGCCCTGGGGGAGTGTCAGGGAATGGGACAGGGCAGATGGGGCTCCAGGCCCCAGCGGGTGTGAATGGCAGCCGCACTCCCAGCTGCCCTCAGGTGGCCCTGTCTCTCCCAGACTTGGAGACGTGAATAGGAAGGGAGCATTTCAGACTGTTCTGGAAGCTCCGCTGGCCCTGCCAGTCCCCCCAGCAGGAGGCAGGCCCCAGGTCTTCATCGGGTTGGGGTCTCTGTCTCCACTCCTTTTCCTGGTCTTGCTCCTCCTTTCTCCCATCCAAGAGACTGGATCTGAATAGAACTATTTTGGGCCAAGCTTCTGAATTATGTATGGTCTGGCCAGTGAGCCTGCCACTCCTGACCAGTGGCGGTGGGTGGGGGAGTAGAGTTGCTGCGCTTCGCTTTCGGCATAAGTGTCTGAAATTTGCGCAGACGCCAGGCAGAATGTGATGGGTGGCATGTGTGCACTCACGTAGATTTTGTGACTCAGGGATTATGGGGGTGTGCACCAGTGACTGTGGGTCCACAAGTAGGAGTTAGTTGTAGGGTCCCAGAGATGCTCCTTTCTCTCTGCGGCTTCAGGATGGTGGTCCCCAGATAAGTGTGTCTGGGCAACATCTAAGATAGGTGGAGGCCCAGCTTCACACGGGACACAGACATAATCCATCCTGCCCCATGCTGCCCCTGCTTTGAGACCCTCAGCAGTCACATGGACCGAAAAGGGGCATCACCCCATCAGGGTTAGAGCCCATTAACAGTCCAAAAATAAAAGCAGGAATGGCCTCCATGAGTCGAGGCCCTCCTCTGGGTCCAGACACTTTACATACATTAACTGAGTTAAACATCACAGCACCTCGGAGCGGTAGGTACAATTACCCCTGCTCCACTAACAAGGAAACCAATGTTCGGAAAGACTGAGACACTCACTCAGGACCACATAAAATGGAACTAGTAGAATCAAGATATAAACAGCCCAGAAAATAATAAGGCAAGCCACAGCCTGGAAGAAATACTTGCATACATATATCTGACAAGGGACTTGTAGCTAATGAACTCAGATAGCTCAGCAATAGAAAGGCAAATGATCCTTTTTTTTAGTTTTGCTATAAGGTGTGTGTGCTCATGAGAGAGAGAGAGAGAGAGAGAGAGAGAGAGAGAGAAGACAGAGAGAGAAAGAAAGAAATCATCTCCCAGGGGGGATGACCATACCTCAATCCCTCCTCCTCTATTGTCCTCTTGGGATTTGGGGCATGTTCCCACATGTGCAGCATGATTTTCAAGCCGGAGTCCAGGACTCAAACCGCATAGTTGGTCATATGAGTTCTGGGATTCAGTTGCTTTTACCTCCATACCACCTGGGATCTTTTTTTTTTTTTCTTTTTTTTTCTTTTTTTGGAGAGGTTTTTGCTATAGGGCGCGTGCGCTCGCCAGACAGACAGAGAGAGACAGAGAGACAGAAAGCAGGAAATCACCCCCCAGGGAGGATGGCCATGCCACAATCCCTTCTCCTCCATTCTCCTTCGGGATCTTGGGCACGCACGCACACGCGCCCAGCGTGAGTTTAAGCCACCGGGTTCGGGACTCAAACCGCGGTCGACTATGTGGGAGTCCAGCGACATAGCCATTACGCTAACTGCTGGTCCCTTTTTTTTATTTCTTGAGAGAGATTTTTGGTATAAGGGCACGTGTACTCATCAGAAAGACAGAAAATGAGAAACCACCCCCCAGGGGGCTGACCATGCCTGTAATCCCTTCTCTTCCATTCTTTTCCTGGAATCTTGGGCACGTACACACACAAGCCATAGAGTCTGGGACTTGAACCACAATCAGCCACGTGGGAGTCCAGCACCTTAACCACTATGCCACCTGCTGGCCCCCAGGATCCTATTTTATTTTATTTGTTTTTTTGCTCATCCAGTCAGATTTAATCCAAAACAAGTAGTACCATGAATCAAATTTCCTCAAAAGGGGAATCTTATTGGATATACTTTATTCCCTCACACATAGACCAACTGTAATCAAGTGAGGTGAACATTCACCTCAAGATTTTGTCGTCTTCATAATAGAAAAGATGAGGCTTCGAATTGGATCACTTGACCCTTTCTCTTTTATCTCCTCCCAGTTCAAAACGCTTACATCTCTAATAGCCAGCGTTCTCTTAGATCTGCAGTTGGGCTCAACACATTCAAGCCTCAGCACCATCTTCTTTGTAGTTTTTGCCTTTTTCTGGAAAATAGGCTTAGTCTGTCCACCATAGCCACTCTGCTTCCTGTCATAACGCCGCTGTCCCTGAGCACACAGAGAATCCTTGTCCTTTTTACTGTGTCACTTTATGAGGTTGGTGCTTGCTACACTTCTTACAGAAGGCCTGGCGGGTTTTAGGGACATTCACTATGCTTGCAGGCCTGCTATCTGCACAGAAAGCCAGGATCCAATTTTAAAGAGGTCTGAAGAAGGTATGGGGGGCCGGCAGGTGGTGTGGTGGTTAAAGTGCTGGACTCCCACATGGGTAACCATAGTTCAAGACCTGGACCTGGTGGCTTGCTTTCTTGTTTCTCCTCTCTCTCTGTCTCTTTGGTCAGATTAAAAATAATAATAATAATAATAATAATAATAATATTAATAATAATAAATAATTGTCTAAAAATGTTTTTTAAAAAAGATGGCATAGAATGGTCAATATGTATGTGCAAATGATATTCAACATAATTTGTTGCTAGGGAAATACAAATTAAAACCACAAGGAAATACCACTGCACACCATGGAAAACTGACCATGCTAAGTGTTGGTGAGATTGGAAAGCAACTGGAACTCTCATACACTGATAGTAGAAAGGTACAATGGTACTTCAGAAAAGTTCGTCAGTTCCTTTCTTCTTCTTCTTCTTCTTCTTCTTCTTCTTCTTCTTCTTCTTCTTCTTCTGAGAGGTTTTTGCTATAGGGCACGTGCATTCGCCAGAAAAACAGAAAGAGAAAGAGAGACAGAAAGCAAGAAATCACCCCCAATGGAGGATGGCCACACTGCAATCCCTTCTCCTTATTCTCCTCTCAGGATCTTAGGCACGCGTGCACACGCACCCCACGTGAGCTTAAGCTACCGGGTCTGGGACTCGAACAGGGGTCAACTACATGGGAGTCCAGCGACGTAACCATTATGCCATCTGCTGGTCCCATTTATTATTATTATTTTTGAATTTACTATAGGACATGTGCACTCACAGGGAGCGAGAGAGAGAGAGAGAAAGAGAGAGAAGGAAAGTGGGAAAGCAGGTCCAAGACTTGAACCTCAGTCAGCCATGTGGGAGTCCAGTGCCCCAACCACCATGCCCCCTACTGGCCCTTGTCAGTTTCCTTAAACGTTAAATATATATATATATATTATATATATATATATATATATATATATAATATATATATATGTATACACATATATATACATGTATATATATATATATACATATATATATACATGTATATATATATGTGTATACATATATATATATTATATATATATATATAAATATAATCACAGGACTCTGTAGTTCTACTCTTAGTATTTACCCAAGAAAAGTGAAAAAGTGAAATTATGTGTTCATACAGACTTGTATACATGTATATAGCAGCTTTATTCCCAACAGCCAAACCTAGAAATACTAAAGTCCTCTGACGGGCAGCTAAATTATCATATATTCATACAGTTAGATACTATGGAGCAATAAGAAGGTGTAACGTACTGACATAAAAATGTGGATGAGGGGGCCAGCAGGTGGTGTGGTGGTTAAGGCACTGAACTCCCACATGGTCAACTACAGTTCAAATCCCAGACCTGGCGACTTGCTTTTTCACTTTCCCCATCTTTGTGCGTGCGTGCCCAAGATCCTGAGAGGAGAATGGAGGAGAAGGGATTGCGGCGTGGCCATCCCCCCTGGGGGGTGATTTTTTGCTTTCTGTCTCTCTATCTCTCTCTGTCTGTCTGGCGAGCGCACGCGCCCTATAGCAAAAACCTCTCAAAAAAAAAAAAAAATCACTTTCCCTATCTCTCTCTGGTGAGCTTATGTCCTATAGCAAATTTTAAAAATAATAATAAATCAATTAATAAAATTAAATAAACAATTCTTTTAAAAAAGAAAAAAATAGTGGATGAATCTCATAAACGTTATGCTCAGTAAAAGCAACCAGACACCAAGAGTACATATTACGTAATTCCACTTATATGAAACTCTAGAAAAGACAAATCTAATCTGTAGTGACAGAAAGCAGATCAGTGGTTGCCTGGGGCCGGGGGTAGGGTAGGGACTGCCTAGGAAGGGGCACAAGGGAGCTTTTGGGAATGATGAAAATGTTCTCTATCTTGATTGTCGTGGTAGTTATATGTGTGTATAAATTTGTCAAAACTCATGAAACTGAACACTCAAAATGTATGCATTTTATTATAGGTAAATAAAGTTGAAAAAAAGCAATCCAGGCGAGCTGAACTGAAACCCACACTTGGAACTATAATGCCCTGTGTCTCCTGAGGTCTACCCAAGTGCACGAAAGGTGAGTTGTGAGCACTTGGGGCCCTTTTGAGGAAGAGAAAGGGCTATGGTTCTTTAGAATTGATTACCCGCTGCCACAGGGGAAGGAAGCAACCTGCTTTCCTCTGCCTTACTGCCCCCCATAACCCCAGGCTCTCTGTGGCTTTCCCTGTAACCTGAGGAACTGACCTCCCCAGGGGTGTCTAGTCTCTTGCTGGAGGTCCTCTCTGACTCTTCCAAAAGCAGGCATTTTACAGTGTCCTCAAGCAGTTTCCCTGCACCTTTGGGGGCCAAGCTTGGAACCTCTTCTACCTACCACCCTGGGGACTGGTGGTGGCTCTCCCGCACAGCAGGAGAGAGTGTGGGCAGACTGCTCTGGGCTTACCCACCCAGGAGTCTTGAGAGTGTTCAGGAGGGGCTGGCCGGTCAGGCGGAAGGCTAGTGTGCCAGTGCTCCAGGCCCTCCTCTCAGTTGCTGTTATGATCAATTATGTATTGAATGTCTGTTAAGTGCTAGGCTTTGCGTTAAGCCCCAAGCCTGCATTTCCTCTGTTAATCCTCCAGACCCAGGCCCTGTGAGGCCTGAGCTCCTGTTGCCCTCATTTTACAGATGAGGATGTTGAGGTACAGCGGAAGTCAGTAAGGACGCACAGCTAGCGGGTGGAAGGAAGGCTGATGGCTGTCAGTGCTGTCAATTTCCCAGCAATCATTGCACCAGCTCCATCTGAATTCCTTGCAGGGTTTTTAAAAGATACAGATTCCTAGGGGGATGGCAGGTGGCATGTTGATTAAGGTGACTGGATTCCCATATGGTCAACTGTGGTTCAAGTCCTGGACCTGGTGGCTTAAAAATCACACTGGATATGCATGTGCGTGTGTCCAAAATCCCAGGAGGAGAATGGAGGAGAAGGGATTATGATGTGGCCACCCCCTGTGTGTAGTGGGGGTAATTTCTCACTTTCCCTTTCTCTGTTTCTCTCTGTCTCTCTCCACTCTAGTGAGCACATACACTCTGTGACAAAAACGTTCCTGGGCCTTTGCTTTGTCCTATTTCTTCTAGATTCCCAGGAGGTTTACCAGGTAGAGGATAAGCCCTGCCCTCTGCATGGGCCTCTGGGCCGTGACCCTCTCCCTGCTGCCCTTGCAACCCCTGAACTGCTCGCTGGGCTCCCTGTGACTGGGCACAGTGCCAATGCCAGTCTACCTGACTGAGGAGGGTGGACAGGATCAAACTTGGTCAGGACCAGCTGGGTCTGGGGGGCCGGCTGAGAAATGAGATCTACGAATAACAGCAAATTGCTCATTGATTTCTATCCTGTTTGGGGGAGCCCTGGGACCAGCAGGGCTGGTTTGGGTTTGAACTGGAGAAGTGGGAAGGGCAGCTCAGCTTCAGGAGGTTTGTGTGTGTGTGTGGGGGTGTCAGGGCTCAGAACACCAGGCCTTGGATGTGGTCCTGTGGGAATGGTCCTTCCTCCATCTAGCCCTGGGGCAAGTCCGGGAGATGGCCTCAGAACCTAACTGGAATGAGCCCCAGGTGGGGATGGGCTAGGACAATGCAGCAGGAAAAGGCTCCACCAGGGCCGGCTGGCGGTGTGGTGGTGAAGACAGCCCAATCCCACGTGGCTAACTGCATGATTCGCATCCTGAACCCTGCAGCTGGGCATATGTACATGCGTGTGCAAACCTCAATAGGAGA
Organism: Tupaia tana; assembly: GCA_026018925.1. NCBI lineage: Eukaryota > Metazoa > Chordata > Mammalia > Scandentia > Tupaiidae > Tupaia > Tupaia tana. The sequence continues at coordinate 51,420,819 of JAKSZU010000011.1, read as the reverse complement.
ATGAGGAGAAGGGATTGCAGCATGGCTAACCACCCTCGGGGGTGATTTCTTTCTCTCTCTCTCTCCCTCTCTCGCATGTTCACACACAAGCACATGCACCCTATAGCAAATTAAACATTTTAAAAACTTAAGAAAAAAAGGCTATACCACCAAAAACGCCTGCACTTTCAAGATAACCCATATTTCAAATTAACTTCCCTTTAAGCACACACGACCAGCCACACCACGGGCTCATCTCTGGGAATGGAAAAATAATATTTTTGCCTTGAAAGGACATTCGAGAGGCCTCCACCCACCTCTCCTTCAGCTTCTCCCATATCCTGTCTGCACCCTCAGATCCTTGGAGTTGGTTACCTGTCCTCCATGCCCCGACGCCCCACCATGTCCCTTCTGTGCCTTTGCATAAGCTGTTCCCTCTACCTGCAATGCCTTCTCCCCTTTGTCTCCATATATCCATGTCCTGTGCCATCCTAGAGCTCCACACAAACTCCTGCCTCCAGCTGAGGACTCTCTAGCTGTCTGTGACCTCTGGTTTCTTCTCAAAGTGCTGCCATTTGTCCCATGCAGCCTCATTCCTGCCATCTTCTTGGAGCGTGCATGTGTGTGTGTGCATGCGTGCGTGTGTGCGTGTGTGTGTGTATGGGTATGGGTGTGGGTGTGCCTGCAGGTGGAGCTCAGTGAACACTCCTGTGGGTTATTGGGCAACAGACCCATGTCCTCCACTGGTCAGGAAGGGCCTTCCCAGCAAGGGCTCATCTTTTTTTCTTTAAAAAAAATTTTTTTGCCTGAGGGCATGTGTACTCACCAGAGAGAGAGGGAGAAGGAGGAAGTATTCCTCATGGAAAATGGTCACTTCACAATCCCCTCTCCTCCATTTCTCCCTCCTTTCAGGATGTTGGGTGCGCACGTATGCCCAGCCTGTGTTTCAAGCCTCCAGGTCTGGAACTCAAACCACACAGTCAGCCACATGGGATCCCACTGCCTTAACCAACTACCACGCCACAGGCCAGCCCAAGAGCCCCATTTTTTTTAAAATTTAACTTTGTATTTAGTTATTATTTGCCCATGGAAGGGCAGAGTAAGAAAGAAAGAGAGAAAGTGAGAAAGCAAGCTGCCAGGTCTGGGACTTGAACTGTGGTCAGCCATGTGGGAGTCCAGTGCCCTTAACCACCACATCACCTGCCTGCCCCAGGAGCCCCATCTTAACCCTCACCTTCAGCCCCACAGGAGACACCACGGTTCGCAGTTGCTGCCTGGTCAGCCTTAGACTCACAGCTTTGGAGACTCCCGGAAGGCCCCACAGAGTTGTCTTGTCTCCTTCCCAACAGTTCAGAAAGTTCTTGCGCGAACGGTGTTTGCCTCACTCTAGGCGTCTCTGTGCCATCATCTGGAGGTAGCAGGTACAAAGGGTGAGGGGAATCTTGACTTCTGTTCTTCTTCCCATCTCCTCCATCTCCACTTCCTCCAGCTCCCCAAGCCCCTTACACTTCCCACATCTGTCTTCTGTCCTGAACCAGCGGCTCTGGGCAGCTTTCTAGCACCCTTGCCCACTCCCCTTCATGCCATGGTGTGAGTTCTCTGCGACAATCCCACAGGCAGATGGTGATTCTCCCGGGGTCCCCCAGGTGGAGCTAGAGAGCAGAAAGGGGTCCAGAGTCCAGGAGAAGGCATTGCCTTTGGGCTCAGCCTTGTTTTAGCTCTGGGCAAGTTACCAGAGACCTGTGGTGGTGCCCACGAGTTACAGGCAGCCTGTGGCTGTGCCTAGAGAAGAGGGAGCCCAGAGATAACCCGTCAGAGAGCACTGGGGGCTGGAGGAACTGAGCCTCCTCATTGGAATGATGGGGAAACTGAAGCCTGGAGAAGGGACATGATTTGGCCCTGGTTTGTCAGAGTCAAATCCAGGAGCCAGTTCCCCACTGGGCATATGGGATCTCTGCCTCCCAACCCTGAGGGGAGCACCAGGCCTGAGCTTCTAGAGATACAGTGATTTCCTGTCACTCGGACTCTAGGCCCAGAGCAGCTGCTCCCACATCTAATTAATGGCTCTGGTTCCGAGTCCTTGATGGAGGGGATTATGAGCCATGCCTCTACTCAGGTCTCCATGGAGCTTTCCGTTAAGCAGGGGCAGCCAGGGGTGTCGGGAGGAGCCGGGGCTGTGCACAGGGCTGACAGGCTGGGATCTGCACCCGCGTCCTCTCGTCCTCCTCACCACCTTTCTGTCCCTTAGCTCCTCGTAGCCTCCTTTCCTCACCCCGGGCCACTGTGCCTCCTTGCCCTTACAGGCCTTCTTGTTATCCTCCAGCCCATCCCATTGTCTGTCCCTTCTCAGAGCCTTCCCCTGCTTCCTTCACCTGGAACCTCCACCCCTAGCCTGGCTCCAGGAGGGGACTGGGCAGAGAGGCTCATTCTTCCACCTACAGCTCACACCAGAACAGATCTTAGGACCTTTCTTGTGAGATCAGCCCAGAGCCACAGCCCTCCACGGATTGTCACTCTTAGCAACTAACACCCGGCTTGAGGATGAAGGGATCAGAGAGGTGATCAGCCAACAGCAGCCAGACTTCTCTGAGGACAGTCCAGGGGCAGTGGGAAAAGCCCTTCCCACCCAAACTCTAGTGCCACTGGTCAGTACTGTCTGGTAGGAGTAGTCAGATGGAGATAGGGTCCCAGTAGCTCTGCCACTGGCCAGCGGGATGAGTCCAAGGAGGAAGTTTGGGTTAGTCCTAATCAGGCCAGGGCAGTCTAGCTATGACTAGCAGCCCCTTGAAGGGTTGTCGCTAAAGCACTGGGGTCCAGCAGGAAGTGACAGGTGGTGGTCAATGACTCGGGAGAGGGGGTCTTTGTATAGATGGTGAGTGGAGAGTGGTTGGGGATGGTTCATCTGGGGTGGTCAGTTTGGGAACGTCTGTAGTGAAGATTATTGCTGGACATTGATTGTAGAGTTGTTGCTGATGGGTGGCCCATGTTGGCGGTTGGTGTAGGGAGAGCATTATAAGAGGTTGTATCAGACTGTTGATGAAGAATCATCAGAGGTAGCTGGTCAGTGATGGATGGGTCGGTGGACATTGGCTAGTTAGTTGGGCGTCAGTCATAGGTGTTAGGAGGTTTGGGTGGTCAATGGGTGGTCCATGTTTTGGGGGATGGACAACCTTGGCTTGCCAGTATTATGAGGTGGATGTTGGATAGTCAATATTTGGAGTTTAGGATAAGGTGAGTAGTCCCCATGCTTCTTAGTCATGGCACCCCCACCGCCTGCATGGTGCCTGATAAGACGCAAGCAGCATGGAGCTCAGCCCTAGGTTTCCTGTACCACGTCTTCCTCCAGATCCAGGCTCCTTGCTCCTTGATCAGCAAAAGCAAAGCTGTGTGGGGAAGGGGTGAGGTCTTGGTCTCCTGGGACCCTGGGAGGTGGGAATAAGGACCAGTGATGCATGGGGTATGGGGCATGGGCATGAGGGATGGAGTGAGCAGGGAGCCTAAGTGCTTAGGGATGCAGTACAGCTCCTCAGGGGCTGGGGACTGTGAGGCCAGGATGCTCATTGATGAATCGATTCCCATTATTGATGCTGCCTGGAGAAGTTTTGAAAGACGGAGCTAAGGGAGAGGATTGGGTTCTCTTGGAGAAAGCCATGGCATAGCCTGGCCACTCAGAATACAAATGAGACCATCTGCTTGCCAGCCCTTTACAGCTGCCCCCTGCAGTGCTGGAGGGAGGCGGGGGCATGTAATGAGCAGCAGACGTGGGTGTCAGGAGGCCCAGGGGAGGCAGTGAACTTGGATGGACACCCCAGCACTGAGCCAGCAGCAGACTTGCAGGCAGATGTGCCGGGAGTACCAGGTTCGTGTGGGACAGTCACAGGGAGGTGGATTTTTCAGAAAGTAGCCTGTTTTCCACAGAAGCAGCTCCCTACTTCAAGTGCCCTGGACTGACAGTGTCCAGCCAGAGCCTGAGAACCACCCAAGATGGTCTTGGATCCGCCAGATAGCACCGTGGTTAAGGCAGCTGGACCCCACATGGCCGACTATGCAGTTTGAGCCCCAGACCTGGTGGTTGAAAAAACACCGGGTACATGTGCCTGTGTGCCTGAAATCCCAAGAGGAGAATGGAGAAGAAGGGATTGTGGTGTGGCCATCTCCCCTGGGGGTGATTTTTCACTTTCCTCTCTCTCTGTCTCCATCTGTCTCTGTCTGGTGAGCATACATGTCCTATAGCAAATTAAAATAAATAAATAGACAAAGAACTAAAGTAGAATGTAGATGGATTTAAAAAAAAAATAAAAGATCTATGAGGCACTCTTCTCCCCCTCTCCTACCAGCCCTGGCTAGATTGTCACGAGGAGTCCCACTGGTAGTGCCCAGCCAGTGACCTACAGATGCTTACCATGAAGGGCAAGGGGGCACTGCTGTGATGACCATGGCTAAGGGGTCAGACAGAGGGAAGGGGCCTGGCTGGGTCGAGCTGGATCTGTCTGATAGCAGATCGTTATAGAGAAAATCTTGTGGGCCCCAGGCCCAGGCCCACTCCCAGGCAGGAGTCAGGAAGGGACTGGTAACACTGTTGTGAGGTAGGGATGGGTTTTGAGGAGGGGAGTGTTCAAGGTGGAGCCAATGCTAGAGCTACTATGGCCACCAGAACATACGGCAGAGGCTGAGGGGGACAATCTGATGGGGGAGGCCCGATCTCTGCCTTAGGAGCGTGCTCAGTCTAATGGGAGATGCTCAACCCTGCCCTGGGAGCCCCAGTGTGACAGAGAAACACAGCTCTTGCCTTGGGAGCCCTTGAGTCTAAAAGGGTAGACAATGCGTACCCCAAGAGTGTCTGTGCATTGCTTGAGGAGAAAACAAGAGGCAGGTTGTCCGATTAGAACAGATGTGCTGGGAGACGGGACCTGAGACAGGAGGCCAGCATGGCTCCAGGCCCACGGCTGAAATGGACTGAGACCCAGGCACGCTGACTGCCTGCCTCCAACCTTCCACTGCTGGCCTAAATTCACCCGCACTGGCTGTGACTGTCCTCACCCTTTGCGCGCTGCTCAGGGTCCGCTCTGTCTCTGATGAATTATTGAAGATATTCAATGCAGTAGGCGGTCAGACCTGCTGCTCCCTAGCAGAGACAGAGTTCTCCAGGTGCGCACCCATCCATCGTGCACCTGTGCACACACCATGTGCACTCGGGCTCCACGTCCTCCTCCCAGGGAGGCTGCCTTGTCTACCTCGCCCCCGCACCCAAGCACCGCAGCAGCCCATCCACAGGGATCCTCCAAGCAGACTTAGGCTCCGAAGATACACAACCCCCTCTGTGTCAGACCTGGATCCTGAGCCCAGCTCTGGCAACAACTTGTGTGTGACTTTGGACAAGTCCCTTTCCCTCAAGACAAGGAGTGGGTGGGACCTAATGGCCTCCCTGTCCCTGCAAGCACTGACCCCCTCTGAACAGAAGGAGCGATTAAGAGTAGTCTCTGCTTAAGGGTTCATTATTTAGCCACCTGTGACCGCAGGCAACAGTTTCACTTCCTGGAGAATTCGTTTCTTGTAATATGGGCACCCGAGTTGAACCTACCTCCTGGGTCGTTGTGAAGAGCTAGTGAGATAAAGCCAGTAAGGTGCTCGCTGAGGGCCTGGCACACGGTGCATGCGTGCGAAATGCTCGTGGCCATCGTGATTGTGTTTCCTCCCAGGGCGGGCGAGTCTTTGACAGTCTTCCTCTGGACCTCACTCCCCCTTCTCCAGGCAACTGTGCCACAGCTGGCCTTCTGCTCAATTCTTGTCCCACATCATCAGCTCCCACACAGCCTACCACCCCATTTCTATAAATGCCACCTTCCCATGGCCCCCCTTCCCACGGACTAGGCTGCGAAGCCCCCTCCCTGTACACTCACAACCGCTCAGAGGCCCTCCCCACCAGCCCCCCTCTCCTCCAATTATGTAGAGCAAACAAGAGCAGCTGATGGGAAAGGAGTTGCTATTAGCTTAACCTTTCGGGACTGGAGCTGCTGGGACGAGATGGGGAGGCCCAGGGGGAGGGGGCTCCTAGAGCAGGTGGGGCTGGGGGAGGGAGGCAGAGGAAGGAGGTGGAGGAGGCCGCTTGCTCTGAGTGACTCATGGGGAGGATGCAGGCCCAGAAAAAGCAAGAAAGGATCAGAGAAGGAAAAGGAGAGACAGAAGTGGAATTAAGGAGGCCGGAACAAAGAACTAGGTGTGGACGAGGTGGGCGGCAGAGGGAAGGTTGAGAAAGAAAGCCCCAGGCAGCTGTGCAGCGAGCGCCTTGCTCCGCGGCTCATGGCAGCCCAGCACCTTGCACACAGTCGGCTGGCTGGACAGGCTTACTCCATCTGGTACTATGAGCATCGTAGAATGAGGACCGCCAGAGCTGTGTGAGACCTCAGACACCCCCTGGCCCAGCTCTCTCATTTTACAGATGGAGAAACTGAGCCCCAGGGGGGGCTTTGGCTTTCCCAAAGTCATAGCGAAGGCTGGCAAAAACTGGGTGAATTTCAGGCCCCTAACTCATGACCCTGAGCTCTTCCCTCTACATCATGTGTCATCCACTCTCCTACCCACCCATCCATCCACCCATTCCCCCTTCTCCCCATATATCTGTCCACCCACACATCCACCCATCCAATCATCCACCCATTCCCCCTGCCCTCCATCCATCTGTCCATCCACACATCCATCCATCTCCCCACCCCCCACTCCTTCATCCATCCATCCACCCACCCATCCATCCAGCATCCATCCATCCACACATCCATCCAACCCCCCACTCCCCCAACCATCCATCCATCTATCCAATCACTCCAGGGACACGACCTCTTGCTCAGCCAGAGCAAGCCAGGTTCCCAGCCTGGAGGAGTGCAGATCTGGTAGGAGTTGATTCATGTAAATAAGGAAACAACACGGGATGGAGAAAGAACCAACAGAAAGACAAAGTTCCCAATGGGTACGACACATGATTGCCTCACCTCGGTAAACTTATTATTAAAGTGTGTCAAGGGGTTGGCAGTGGCGTGGAGGTTAAGGCAACTGGATTCCACACGGGAGACTGTATGGTTTGAGTCCTGGACCCAGCAGCTTGAAAACACACTGGGGGCATGTGCATGTGTGACCAAAATCCCAAGAGGAGAATGGAGGAGAAGGGATTGAAGCACAGCCATCCTCCTGGAGGGTGATTTCTCACATTCCTCCCTTTCTCTCTCTCTGCAGGGAGCACACACGCCCTATAGCAAAAACTAAAAGAATAAAAATAAAGTGTGTCAATACCAACAGTGGACAAACATCTCCTTCTGCATGAATCAAGAAGGTTTGGGGGGGAGGAGGGCAGCCAATAGCGTAGTGGTTACGTCATTGGACTTCCACATGGCTGACCGCTGTTCAAGTCCCGGATCTAGTGGTTTGAAACTCATGCTGGGTGTGTGCATGTGCATGCCCAAGATCCCAGGAGGAGAAGGGATTGAGGCATGGCCATCCCTCCTGGGGGGTGGGGGGAGAGGTGATTTCTTACTTTCCCTCTCACTGTCTCCCTTGCTCTCTCTCTCTTTTTTAAAATAATTTATTTAATTTTTATTTATTCATTCATGTTTATTTTAATTTGACCAGAGAGAGAGAGAGAGAAAGAAAGTGAGAAAGCAAGCCACCAGGTCCAGGACTTGAACCATGGTTGGCCAGGTAGGAATGTCCAGTGCCCTAATCATAATGCCACCTGCCGGTCCTTCTTGCTCTCTCTTTTTAGTGAGCTCATGCACCCTAAGGCAAACACCTTTCAAAAAAGAAGAAGAAGAAAAAAGAAGAAGAAGGCTTCAGGGAGGAGGTGACTTTGATCTGACCTTATAGGATAAATTGGAGAAAGCTGTGACCATTGCAATTTTCCCAGCAGAGCCAGGCTAGGAAGCTGGGAGAAGCTGGGGGTTCATAGAGGCTTGGCTGGACTGTCCCTCCCCCTCCTTTGTTCTCCTATGTCCTAGGAGAGAGGATGAAGCAAGCCTGCAAGCGGGTAGAGAAGGGACCCTGGCCATAAGCTGGTCTTTCCTTCCTGCGTGGACGGGGTGGTGGGTGAGGCCGGCCCTGTGAGATTGGTCAGGAGCTGTGGAGGGGTGGCAGGGTCGTCAGGGTACCAGAGAGGGCCGCTGCCTTTCTTTCTGCTCCCATGCGCGTCTCATCCCCAGCTAGCCGGGAAAGGGGAGCAGAGGGCTCTGAGGCCTGGGTGAGAGTCCTCCGCCTGACCTCAGCTTGGCACCATGGCCCTCAACCTCTGTCCCACTCGGGGCTCAGGGAGGTAATGGGGCTGGGGAGGGATGGGGAGACCTGACTCACACTTAGCCCACAGCCTCGTCGAGACAGCAAGGAATATTTTTAGGAGCTCATTAAACAGGGAAGAAAGAAAGGGAAGGGAAGGAAGGAAGACGAGGATTATGCATTATTTTTCATCCAAGTGACAGCTCTGAGCATCTCCACTGGAACTGTCATGCAAAAGAAATGGCATGTCTAATATTATTATGGAACGGGAGTGCACGAGTGCGTGTGTGAGTGCGTGTGCCACCGGCGTGCAGCTCTGTGGGGTGGGGGCCCCAGGTGAGCCTTTGCGTGGGGCCCTGGGCGAGATGCCTGTGTGCACTAGCAGCAGTGAGGCGGCTGGGCGTGCAGCTGTGTGTGCACCGGGAGCCCACGACTGTAACCGTGGGAGAAACTGCGAAACTGTGTGTAATGGGGCGTGCAGACTGTGTACAACTCTGTGTAATTGGGTGTGTGTAACTCAGAGTGCGTGAGACATTGCGGGAAAGCTGGTACCCCCGGAGCCGGGGCCACGGAACGGCAGGTGAGGGAGCAGTCAGAGTGTGTGGCTGTGGGGGGAACTCGCAGCAGGGTGAGGGGTGCAGAGATGATTCGGTCAGCCCCCGAGAGGCTGTGGGATGAGGGAGGGGGAAGGGGGACACTAGGTCCACTTGGCCTTGGCCTAGAGGGAAGAGCCCCCCAGCCTACACGTTCGCACACTGTTCTCTTGCCTGACCTAGCTGGCATGGGGCAGGAAGGACACTACTGCTGTGAGTTCAGATTCTCTTCCCTGAGCTCCAGCTATCTGGTAGGCACATCACAAAGGCCATCTCACTGAATTCGCAGGGCCCTGGAGAGGTAGGTGCTGTTAGGGCCCTCTTTTATGAGTAAAGTGGCCATGAGAGGACAGACTCCAGTTAAAAAACGCCCCCACGTCACAGAAGCCAGCAGGAGAGAAGCTGAGACTCGAACCTGGATTTCCATGTGACTTCTGCTTCCAGCCTTGTGGGGGGCAGTGAGAGGGTGGGGAGATCGAGAGCTGAGCACAGGGAGCATAATCAGAGGTGGGGGTTGGCATGCCTTCCCAAGGCTTCTTTAGGGTTCTGAGGGGGAGCGGGTTACCTAGGCATCCAGTTTGTGAGGAGATGGGGTACAGGGGGACTCTGGAGAGCTGGGAGGTCCCAGAGAGTCCAGTCAGGAGGGGAACAGAGATTCGCCTCTGTCAGCGGCTGAGCTGCAGCGCGGGCCCTGCCGACTCGGTAACTAAAGCCAACCTCGTAAGTGGCTAATTGATTTCTGTTCCCTGATTAAATGTGCAGCACTTTACATGGCAGCAGAAGGAGGTCAGCGCTCCCCCCACTTCTCCAGCGCCGCGTGCGGAGAGACAAAGAAATTGATTTTCCAATCGATGCTCTGAGCAATGATTAAATGTTCTCTGCACAGCGGGCCTAATGAGTCCCCGAGGGGCGTGCCGGCCCTTTAATTAGAGACTCCCATGGGGGCCTGGGATAGGGGCTACCCTGGAGTGAGGGGGTCTAGCCAGGGAGGAGACCTCTTACTCAGGGATTGGCGGGCTGGACCCCTGGCCGGAGACGTGTTGTTTAGGGACCTAGAGACCCTTGGGCATAGAGACCGCGTGGAGGGGCCCCTGAGCTGAGCCCTCATGGGAAGATCAGCTGGAAAGGGTTGGAGGCTGGAGGTCCCAAGTGAGCGCGCAGACCGGTCCGTGTAGGCATGCGCCAGGGTCCCCATCCGCTCCTGGGTGCCCAGACCCTTGGAAGGCCTCCCGGCCCCCTGGCCCGCTACATCCGTGTAAACAGTGTTCTCCCTTCGGTCAGTCCGGCTCCTCGGGAGGCGCGGAGACCCCGACAGGAAATGAATCCCCTCTAAGCGGCTGCCGCGTTTGCATTACCCAGCTGCCTCATTGGAGGAGCCGACTAAAGACTTTAGAAATTCAAATGAGGCTCTCTGGGGAGAGCGGGGCTTAAACATTCCCCTGCGCAGGCGGCTTTATTGAAGGAATAAACTATATTTGCAAAGTAAGATATTGAGGCTGTCAGTTTCTCTTAGGGATATAATGAGATCCTGGGAGGGAGGGGGGCCAGCAGGATGGAGCTCCCAAGGGCAGGAGCCCCAGCCGAGAGCTGCAGTGGGCGGCCACGTGGGCGAGCAGAGCCCCGCCCACTCTACGACCGGGAGGGGGCCCTCTCCCCTTCACACCTCCCCCAGGATCCCACCTCCCTCATTAGGGCTCCTAATGGGTGGAGGCCTGTGTGGAGGCAGGAAGATAGAATGGCACTGCTAGGCCAGGAAACCCCCAAATAGAGCCCTCCCCAGGCCCCCCTCACACTCAGCCTCCTTCCTATGCCCCTTGGTGGATGGAGCCCTGCTCAGGAGGCAGAAGTAGAGGTGGGGACTCTGGTGTGGGTCTGAGGCTGACCTTGTCTGGGCTAGTTTGTGAGCTGTATGGCCTTGGACAAGTTACTTAACCTCTCTGTGTCTTTGCCATCTCACGTCTGAAATGTTAGTACCTACCTACAGAGTTGTTGGGAGGATTAAATGGACTATCACATATAAAGTTTTTGCCATGTAGCTGTTTTGTAAGTGACATTCAATAAAGAGTGCTGTTATTAAAGTGGGAGGAAGGCACGGCAGAAGGTAGTGGCCAGTCCACCTCCCTTCCTCACTCCAGGAGGCCCTACCCTATTCTGACCATCCAAGAGCTACCACTACCACCTCCACCGTCACCAGTATCACCACTACCACTGTCACCTCCGCCATCACCACCTCCATCACAGCCATCACAGCTACCTCCACCATCACCATTACCTCTCCCTCCACCTCCACCGTCGCCACCGTCACTCAGACACACAGCTCTGAGACTGTGGAGGAGTCCAACCCGGCGAGGCCCCGAGGCTGGTCCCCTGCAAGACTGAAGACATGGTGCAGAGAGGAAAGAGGGTGGAACCGGGTGAGATGAGGAGGCTCCCTGAGGGGGGAAGCCTGTGAACCATGTACAGCTGGGTCCAGTTCTTTCTCTTCCCTTTTTTACCAACTGCTGGGGGTTGAGGTAAAGCTACCCATTTTGTTTGAGCAGAAAACTAGAGTCCAAGACCAGAAAAAGGCCAGGAAAGCAAGATGACTGAGTCCTTAAGCTCATTGCATCAGAGCCCCGACAAGGAAGAGAGTGGAGGGGTGCCAGCCCCCATCCCTGTGCCTCAGAGCCAGTCGGAGCAGCTGCAGCATGGTGCTCAGGCTGAAGGAGGCCCATGGTCAGATCTGGAAGAGGAGGTGTCAAGTTTAATGGGTCAGGCAGCAGCTGGGCTGTCTGTCACTCTCACTCTGAGGCTGGAGGGGAGATTGGAGTTGACAGTGTACATGGTCAGAGGACAGCAGATACAGAGCCTGCCCCGGTGCCCAGGGACATCTGGGCTCTGGGCCTACACCAGGGCTGTGAGGGGTAATGTGCTGGTGGTCCTTCTGTCCTCTGTAGTGGGATGCCAGCCCCTGGTGAAGGGAAACCTACAAGAACTAGAAGTGCAGAGAAAGCAACCAGGCTCTGCTTCTAACTTCTACGTGACCTTGGACAAATCACTTGACCTCCCTGGACCTCCGTTTTCCATACTGTGACATGTGGGTGATATCATGGTGGCATAGAGAAGTAATATGGGCTAGAAGTCAAAGGACCCAGAGTTTAAGCATCTCACCATGCTTCTAGTCAGGTAACTTGGTATCTCTGGTCTCAGTGTCGTTATCTGCAAAAAGAGGTGGTAATCCTGGGGCATTGCTGGGAAATGAAGTGAGCATCACAGGATCTGGCCCTCGGAAGCATTCAGCTGAAATCCAGTTCTCTTCTAGCTCTCAAAATCTGAGTATAGGGTTCTGAAATGAGCTACCACCACCATCACCATCTCTACCAATTCTCCCACCACCATTAATACCACCATCTCTATCTCCATCAACACCAACAGCGTCTCTATCACCATCACCGTCATCACCACCAATACCATCATCACCTCCACCTACCACCTCCATCACCCCAACCATCATTACCACCACCATCACCTCCATCATCACCACTGCCTACCACCATCCCCACTACCGTCATCACCACCACCAATACCATCATCACCTCCACCTACCACTTCCATCACCCCAACCATTATTACCACCACCATCACCTCCATCATCACCACTGCCTACCACCATCCCACTACCATCATCACCACCACCAATACCATCATCACCTCCACCTACCACCTCCATCACCCCAACCATCATTACCACCACCATCACCTCCATCATCACCACTGCCTACCACCATCCCCACTACCATCATCACCACCACCTTCTCACAACCACCACTCCTACAATATGCTTTTTGAGCCAGAGAGCCAGAGAGGGAAACAGGGTAAAGAAACAGGCTATTTCAGAGTGTTCAGATAGTCCAGGAGGCAAGACCAAGCCTCTCCTTCTCCCAAATGGGAGGCTCTCCTTAGAGCAGAATAAGACTTCCTAGGTAGGGAGCACGAAACATAGATTTATGGGGCATGGAATGTGGGGTCCCTGTACCCCTGACATTCCCTAAGCCTCTTCTCCCTGCCAGCAAGAGAGATACAGCATATATTATTGGCAAAGGGGCAGGGTAAGGGCTAGCATTCGTTGAGGCCCTACAATGTGCCAGGCACCACATTCGCTTCCTTATCTTCTTCATTTGCTTTGATGCTGATGGTGCCCTGGTGATAGGTAATAGTTACTCCGTCTCATAGAGAAGGAAACTGCAACTCAGAGAGAGGAAATGATTTGCCTAGGATCACTTGGTCAGTGAGCTTCCACGCTGAGATTCCATTTCCCATCCGCACTCTCTCCCCCATTCCCAGAGGGAATGACTGTGCTGGAGAGGGAATCTGCAGAGACAACACAGGGCTGGGAAGGAGATGTTGATCCCGGGATGAGAGAAGGATTCCATGGCATTTTCAAACGCTCCATTGGAAGAGCAGAAAGTCTGGGTCCCCAGGCTGGGCGCTCTGACACTGCCCTCCAGCCCTGGGAGAGTCATACTTTACTGCCTTTGATCAGCTCTAAGCACCGTGCAAGCAAGCACCTTGCCTGGCTTTCTTGCGGGCTCCTATGATGCAGCACTGGGCGGGCACGGGGTGAGTAATGGTTGTGGAGGAAATACATGAACGAACTCGTGAAAGCATGAATCAATCAGGACGTCAAAACCTGGGTGGAACGCTGCGCTGACGACTGAAACGGGGAAACAGCAGTCAACGCAACTTTCCCTGCTTTTTATTAGTATTCTTTTTGGTGCCTTTCTGACTTTATAGAAATGGTTGTTCTCAGACTGCAGAGCACAAACTGACTGATTGATGCCCCAGAACTAATACCCTGAGACAGACCCGAGGCGAGAAGGACAATTATTTAACACAGCACCCAGGGGCACGGGGTATGGGAACATCATTCTTGTGCATGGTAGAGCAGATGAAATAAAGAGTTTATGCCAAAAATATGTTGGGTTCCTCGTAGTGGCTTTCTTCCCCAACCCCCTCCTCCAGCCCCTGTCTCCCTTACCAGTTCCTGTCCATGTGTGGTGGGTCTGGGACGCCCAGGAACAGAGAGCTGGCTTGTGCTTCCCAAGCCCAGCTCCAGGGACCAGGTCCTTAAGCCAGGTCGGGTTAGAACTGCCCACCATTTGAGTAGGAGGGGCCAGTCGTTCCCCTCTCCCTGCTGTTATCCTGGGAGTAAGGGCAGCAGGGCCAATCACTGGTCTCATCTGGGTCCCTGTGGGTGATGAGATGGGCATTGATGGGTGAGTTGGCAGCCGGGCCAGAGTGGCATGGCCAGCTGCCCTGGGCACTGTCGTCCCTGCTTGTCACCACTCCCGGCTGCCCGAGCAGCAAAGCAAAGCCACAGTGACAAGATCCAGAGGGGAGAGGCTCCAGCCGGAGGTGGTGCTGGTCTCTCAGGCCACTGGAGCAGCAATGTGACAGCTTTTCATGGTGTGGGGGCGCCGGCCCCCTCCGCCTCGACCCTTGTCACTCTCCATTTCTTTGACTTGCCTTTGTCTCTGCCTTGCTTCCATTCCAGGCTGCTATCAGCTCTGAATGGCCCATGGTCCCCACCCCTCTGTAGCTCCTCTCCTTCCTCATTCCCTGACCTCGGGGCTTATTCCCTCCACACACCCCATGTCAGACAGGAAACCAGGGTTTCCTTCCAGTATGTGCATTCAGACTTGTCCTAGTGGTGCAGGGTGTGGGTGGGGGTGCAGATGGTGGTGTAGCAGTAAAACATGAGGCTCTGCAAACTCAGTCCACATGGGAAGGTTCCAGATTTGCTTCTGGTGACCTCCCTAAGTGTGCCAGCCATGTGGGTGTCCATGAGCTGGGGCTCTTGAAGCTGGGGGTGGGTTGCAGCATCAAAAGCCAGGTGCTCTCTCTCTCTCTCTTTCTCTTTCTCTCTGTCCATCTCGGTCACTCACAGAAGAAAGAAAAAAATAAGAACTGGGGACCAGCAGTTGGCATAATGGCTATGTCACTGGACTTCCACGTAGTTAACCACTGTTCGAGTCCCAGACCTGGTGGCTTAAACTCATGCCGGACGTGTGTACGTGCAATGCCCAAGATCCCCAGAGGAGAATAGAGGAGAAGGGATTGTGGTATAGCCATCCCCCTTGGGGGGTGATTTCTCGCTTTCTGTCTTTCTGTTTCTCTCTGTCTTTCTGGAGAGCATATAAGCCCTAAAGCAAAAACCTCTCAAAAAAAAAAAAAAAAAAAAAAAAAAAACTGAAAAAAAATTTTTGAGAGGTTTTGGCTAAGGGTACTTGCACTCGCCAGAGAGACAGACAGACAGAGACAGTGAGAGAGGAAGTGAGAAATCACCCCCAGGGAGATGACCACGTCACAATCTCTTCTCCAATCTCTTCCTGGGACCTTGGGCACACACGCACATGAGCCCAGTGTGATTTTCAAGCCACTGGGTCCAAGACTCACACTGCAGTAGGCCATGTGGGAGTCCAGCAATGTAACCACTACATTATCTGCTGGTCCCAGAACTAAAAAAGTGTTAAAAAGACTTGTGGGGGTGGCTAGGATCCTGCTCCCCAGTGGGTTTGTAAACGTGAGCAGGTATGTGTGCAAAGGTGTGAGCATATGAACATGAGACCAAGCATTAGCATGGATGTGGGAGTTAGAAAGCATGTGTGTGCACGTGTGTGTGTCAGTGAAGGTCCATGAGTGTGGAAGGAATGTGGGTTCAGCGCAGCTTCAGCCCTGTGAGGGCAGAAGGATGTGAGCAACTGTGTGGAGCTGAGCACTGGGACAGATGGACAAAGACATCCACATTTCCAGCCGTAGAGGCTGACAGCCCCATGTTCTGCTTGATCACCCCCTCTTTGTCATCCTGGGCTCCCTCAAATCAGGCCAGGGTGTGGGGAAGGAGGAGTGAAGCTGCTGAGCTCTGGGCAGGGCTTCTGCCTGCTCCCTGGGCCTGTCAGCCACTGATCTGTTCCATGTTCCTATAAATATTTACAAATCCCAGCTGCAGAGGAGCAAGACATCCTCCACCAGCTGGGGCTCCCAGCCTGGAAGCTGGGGAGGAGGGAACTAGCCAGCGAGAATGTGGGGGAAGGGAAGGTGGGCTGCACTGGAGAGGCTGGGCGCATGTGTACATTCGGGACTCCTAGCTCTGCTCCTAGTATTGCCAAAGGGTAGCCTGTGTGCCCCAGCCTGTGGAGCCAGACATAGCCTCCACACCTCTGTCCCAGGAAGCCCACCCCAGACAGGATTCCCCCTTCATAGCCACACCCCTGTCCCTGATGCACATTTCTCAATTAGGGGCTTTAAGGACTTTTGCTGTAGGGCATGTTCATTTGCCAGAGACAGAAAGCCAGAAATCACCCCTCAGGTGGGATGGCCACGCTGCAATCCCTTCTCCTCTATTCTCCTCTCGGGATTTTGGGCACGCATGCACATGGGCCCAGCATGAGTTTCAAGCTGCCAGGACTTGAACCCTAGTCAACCACGTGGGAGTCCAGCGCCTTAACCATTCGCCTGCTGGCCCCAGGTTATCTTTTTTAAAAAGACATGGTTTCTCAGTGTCATGATCCTCCTGTCTCAGCCTCCCTGCGGGAACACAGGCCTATCTTTTTACTTTTAAAATGGCACAAAAATTTCTACAGTCCCTAGAGGGTATTGTCTCTGAACTCAGAATCATTCCTGGGAAAGACTGGTACTTCCAGTTGGTAAATCCATCAGGTTCTTTCTAGATTGAAGAAGGCTGGAGGACATGCAGCTCAGTGACCCCCATCACGGGAGCCTGCTCTGCAGCCCCTGAGGCAGCTGAAGCATTTTTATCTAGACTCACCCTTTGCTCCCAGCTGCCTGCCACTTCTGGAGCCCGGTGGGGAGAACCTGGAAAGGGGGAGGCAGGTAAGACCTGTGGGAAGGACTCCCTTGCTCCAGCCCATCAGTGCTGTGGCCAGGCTGGTGGTTCGAGACCTCAGTGAACCTGCCCATGAGTTTCCCTTCTTAGGTAGAGACTGGTTATTAATGATCAGTCCCCTATACCCAGTGCCCAGCAGTGTCAGGCACACCACAGGCCCCTGGGCAGTTGCATTGAGTCATCAGCCATATGACCAGATCTTAAGCTTTTCCAGCAGGACTTAGGGACAGACTCCAACTCTAGTCCCAGGAGGCATGTGCCTGCACTATGGCACCACACGCCCAGATGTCCTGGGCCTCCCAGCTCAGGCAAGCCCAGATGGACACAGGGATCCTGAAACTGCATGAACCAAAATCTCCTCCCCTGTCTCAGTTAGAACTTAGCAATGATGCGTCTCCAGGCCTCCAATGGGACTCTGCTTAGCTCTGCCTAGGTAATGCTATAGTCTGGCCTAGGTTCTTCCCCAAAGCCAGACTCTGGGAAGGACCTGGAATAGGAGAGGGGGAAAAAATACAGGCAGAGGAAACCCCATGATTTTGTTTTTTTAGAATTATTTATTTAGGGACCAGCAGTAGGCATAATGGTTATGTTGCTAGACTCCCATGTAGTTAGTCGACCGTGGTTCAAATCCTGGACCTGGTGGCTTAAACTCACACCAGGGGATCAGCAGGGGGCGTGGTGTTAAGGTGTTGTACACTCCCACATGGCTGACCATGGTTTGAGTCCTGGACCTGGTGGCTTGCTTTCTCACTTTCTCTCTCTCTCTCGTCTCTCTGGTCAAATTAAAATAAATGAATGAATAAACAAAATGAAATAAATAATTCTTTTTTAAAAAAAGCTCATACCAGACACATGTGTGTACATGCCCAAGATCCTGAGAGGAGAATGGAGGAGAAGGGATTGCAGCATGGCCATCCCCCCGGGGGGTGATTTCTTGCTTTCTGTCTCTCTGTCTCTCGCTGTCTTTCTGGCGAGCACATGCGCCCTATAGCAAAAACCTCTCCAAAAAATAAAAATAAAAAAGAATTTTTTTTTATTTATCCATTCATTTATTTTCATTTGACCAGAGAAAGACAGATACAGAGAGAAGGAAAGTGAGAAAGCAAGGTACCAGGTCCAAGACTTGAACCGTGGTCAGACATGTGGGAATGTCCAGCGCCTTAACCACCATGCCACCTGCTGGCCCAGAACCCCATGGTACTGAGGGACCCTGGCTGCTTGTGTGGGATACCCAGATGGAAGTGAGGCCCAAAGGGACCCCAGAGGCAGGCAGGCAGGGGTACAGCGAGTGGGAGACTCGACCGGCTTCCCATCGGGCTCTCCAGAGCCTAAGCTGGCTGCACTCACACCGGGGAGGGCGTCTAACCAGTTCATTTCTATAAGATGAGAACAAGGGCTGGGGTGACACTCAGATCTACCATTTTCCTTAGCTGGGGCTGTGATGAGGTGGACAGGGAGGAAGAGACACAGGCAGGGAAACAGAGGGAGTTCCGGGGCTGGGAGTTTTCCTTGGCAAAAGTCAGCTTGCCCCACCGCTGAGAAAACAGTGACCTTCTCAGCTGCCAGGGAGGAAGAGCAGGGACTGGGAAGGAGGGAGCAAGGGGAAGGACAGTCTGGAGCCGCCATGTGCTCTGGAAGAAAGGTCTGGTGATGGCAGTGGTGTGGGAAGGGTTAAGAATATTCCTAAAATAGCCAAGTGAGAGCCTAAGCCAGCCGGCTAGTCCCTCTCCCGGAGAGCTGATCTATAGCAGAGAAAAGTCAGCTCTGAGCCCCACCGCCTGCTGCCTGGCTCCAGCTGCTAATTAAGCTGCCCCTGTCCCTGCCCTTCTTATCCTAGGGGAGCAGGTGGGTGTAAGCAGAGGGGCTATGTCTCCTCTCTCCACAGGACAGGGAACTGCAGCTCCACACACAACCCCTTCGCCTGGGGCAGAGACGGGCACACGGATGGGCAGACAGGCCAAGCACAGGTCTCGTGGTGAGACGGAGGCTGACGGGACAGAGCAGTCAAGTTCTCCCAACCCCACACTTGCATGGCCAGCCCTTACAGGGTGAGGACCCTCGAGAAGCTCATCAGACGCCAGTTTCTCCTAGCTCAGTGCCCCCTCCACTAGCTCAGTGCCCCCTCCACTAGCTCAGTGTCCCCTCCACTAGCTCAGTGCCCCTTCCACTAGCTCAGTGCCCCCCTCCACTAGCTCAGTGTCCCCTCCACTAGCTCAGTGTCCCCCTCCACTAGCTCAGTGTCCCCTCCACTAGCTCAGTGCCCCCCTCCACTAGCTCAGTGTCCCCCTCCACTAGCTCAGTGTCCCCCTCCACTAGCTCAGTGTCCCCCTCCACTTGGAGGACCTTTGAGTGAGGTTGGGGCCAGGGGAGCCCTTCCAAGAACAAACTACATCCCTGTTCATGGGCAGGACCAGATATATAATTGGGGGGGGGGCAGTGTAAAATAATAATGTGGTACTTATTGCTCAAAAATGGTTTAAGAATGTCGAGGTGGTGAGAATAGGGCATTAGCCAAGCTCAGGTGCCTTCTGAACGTTGGGCCCTCGCCACTGCACGGGGCACGTGCCAGAAAACCCACCTGCCCCCCATGTCTGTGAAGGTGGACAGACTTGTTCCAAGCACCCAGGGCTCTGCTCTGCTGGCTCCGCAACCCCCCTGGGATCTCCTCCACGACCCCTGTCCTCAAATGTGTGGAGATGAGGGGCTCGAAGGTCCCTCTCCGAACATGGAAGGGAGGCTGATGGGGGTCTCCAAAGATACTGTGGCAGCCATGGCTCGACCCTCAGCACCCAGCTGTTAGACCTCTCTGAGCCCCACCCTCCACTACTACCCTCTGAGGATCTGTGGGGACCACCCAGTACAGAGGCCAATCAGCCCTTCCTCCCCTTAATCATTCACCAGTGGGATCCTAGAAAGAGCCCCCGGGGTCCCATCCTGCCTCTCCCTCAGATTTGCCCTACAATCTTGGGCAAACTTTTTCCCTCTCTGGGCCTCAGTTTCTCTGCCTGTCAAAGGAGGTGGTATCTAAGACTTCTCTATGCTTAGGTCCTCTGGTCCCTGAGGTGGGAATGAGAGGGCAGATTTCTCCTAGGAAGGACAGAGAAGCCTCCTGTCCTTTTTCCAGCCATCCCAGGAAACAGGAGGTTTTACCCGTGATACCCGCATCTGCAGATCCAGAACCCAGGAAAACCAGCTACTCCCTTGCCTGGGAGCTGGGCTGGGGAGTGGGAGGACTAGCGGGTCTAGAAGAGTCAGGGCCTTGGAGGGGGTGGGGAGCCTGCAGACCATGCTGGCCAGGCTGGGCCTCCTCTGCTGCGGTTGCAGGAGGCTCAGCATAATTGCACTGCCTGTCACTCCTGCGTCCCGCTATCTGTCTCTCCAGCTGACCCCACGCACCCGCCATAATATTGGTTCCTGTTGGGCCTGCAGAGCCTCATCACTTATACATGCAGCCGGGAGATGCAGGCTGGGCGGAGGGGAGACGGCCCCTCCCACGAGGTCTCCCTTTGCCTCAGCCCTCAGCCCGGGCCTCTTCAGAGCTGCCTCCCTGGAACTGGAATTGGGATAGGAGGCAGGCAGCTGCTGATCAGAGTGTATGAGAACCCCCAAGGCTGGGCAGGCCACTGAGACACCCCCCCCCCCCCCGACTTGTGACTCAGAGTTCTCTGGTAAAAGAAACAGAAGAAATCCATCTTTGAGAGCCGGCAGGTGGCGTAATGGTTGAGGGCACCGGAGTCTGGCCAACCGCGGTTTGAATACCGGACTTGGTGGCTTTCTCTCTCTCTCTCTCTCTCTCTCTCTCTCTCTCTCTGCTCTCTTTCACTCTATCCCTCTCTGGCCAAAATAAATAAATAAATAAAGTTAAAATAATTAAAAAAAAAAAAAAAAAAAAAAAAAAAAAAAAAAACCTGTGTGCTTGGGCCCAGGTGCTTCCCCCTCCATGGGAAATGGGGCTCAGGGGAGGGGCTCTGAAGAAGCTCTCTACCAACCTCTGAGCCCTGATAGGACTCAGAGTTCTGAGACCCATCCTGGTTCAGCTCGCTGAAGTGTATCCTGCCCACCCCCCAAGTCACAACGCAACTTCCATTCTTCCATACACTCTGACAGATGCCCCTCTCCAAAGAGGGGCTGAAATTATGACGGATGTTCCCATGAAGGATCTGAAAGTGCCTGAATTAAAATGTCACGATGGGATTTAAGATATTTTAATAGGGTCAGACAATGGTACAACAGTGAAATGTGACCCTCTGGACAAGACCCTGGAGTCCATCAGATCCAGAGAGCTCCCTGAGTATGCCAGGCACGAGTGTCCCCGTGGGCTGGGGCTGGCTGAGGCTGCCCTGGGGGGGGGGGGAGGGCATCAAGATCCCGCTGAAGGTGCTCCTTTTCTGTCTGCTTCTCTTGCTCATAGAAGGAAGAGAGACACAATAACAAAAAAGAAAAAGTGGAGAAGAAAAAAAATCTGCTAGGGGCTGCCAGGTGGTGTGGTAGTTAAGGGCACTGGACTCCCACATGTCCAACCACGGTTCAAGTCCCGGACCTGGCGGCTTGCTTTCTCGCTTTCTCTCTCTCTCTCTTTCTCACTCTGCCCCTCTCTGGTCAAATAAAATAAATAAATGGATAAATGAATAGAATTAAATAAAATAATTCTTTAAAAATAATTTTCTACAAGGTATGTGTGTTTGATGGGAAGAGAGTGGGGTGGGGAGCGAAAGTGAGGAAGCAACCCCCCCCCCAGGGGGGATGACCACATCAAAATTCCTTCTCCTCTCTTCTCTCAGGATTTTGGGCATGCTCACACACATGCCTAGCACATTTTTCAAGTCACTGGGTCTGGGACTCGAACTACTCAGTTGGCTACATGGGATCCAGCTGCCTTAGCCACCACACCACTGGCTGGACCTCTTCTAAATATTTTAATGAATGCCAATGGAGAGTTGTCTTCAGTGTGAGAATCACAGCCTCCCAGAGCTGCCCCAGACAGTTAAGTAGCCAAAGAAATACATGGAAGCCCTAAAACATGATGAAACTCCCCTAGACACACAGGGCAAATCCATAGCCTAATTGGGCCTGAGAGCCGGTTTCTGCCCCCTGGGGCCCAGCTCCTCATCCTGCTCTGCCTAGACCACTGGCTTCAATCAGAAAACAAAAATACACCTTTTGTACTCCTGGACCTTGACCCTCAAGTGCTTCTCCTTGCCCTGCTCACTAGGTAAGCGTAGTGGTGAAGAGCCCTCATCTGGTGTCAAACAGCTCTGAGTTCCAATCCTGTCTCTCCCTCTTACCCGCTGTATGACCCTGGGCAAATTTCTTAAGCTCTCTAAGCCCCAGCAGCCTCATCCCCAACATGATGTTAATGCTTATTCCTTCGCAGTCTAGTGAGGATTAAGTGAAATAGAGAATGTAACGCACTTGGCACTTATCGGAACCCAGGTAATGGCAATAACATTCATCCATCCTCCATTCATTTAATAATCAGGTCAAGATCCTTCTAGGGGGCCAGCAGGTAGTGTAGTGGTTGAGGTGCTGGGTTCCCATATGGTCAACCACAGTTCAAGTCCCCGACCCAGCGGTTTGAAACTCACACCAAGCGTGAGTACGCATGTGCCCAAAAATCCCAAGAGGAGAATGGAGAAGGAGGGATTGTGGCGCGGCCATCCCCCGGGGGATTATTTCTCACTTTCTGTCTCTCCAGTGAGTGCATGCATCCTATAACAAAAATCTCTCCAAAAAAATCCTTCCAGGGCCAGTAGAGGCTCTGCAGCCAGCGGGGTGATACTGAGACCATGTGGGAAGGTCCTGCTGCACATTAGCGCACTGACAGGCTAGGGCGGGAAGATCCTGTTGGGGTGCCTCCTTCTCTCTTTTTCTCTGTGTCTCTTTCATGGAAGAAATAAATAAACTTTAAAAAAGCCTTCCAGAACCCTGACGTCCCCTGCCCCTTTCCTTTTTCCTTCCCTCCCACCTCCACCTCTGGCAGTTATTTTTTTCACCTTGCTAATTCCTTTTATCAGGACTCACCTTAAACACTACCTCCTCCAGGAAGCTTCCCATGATTCCCTGCCTCCAGATGAATTTAGGTGACATTGCCCATAGCATTCCACACATTCCCAGGCAGTGCACTTGTCAGGCTAGATAGCAATTGTTCCTTTAGCTGTCTAGGTTCTGATGATACACTGTAAACTTCATGGGGTCCGAAGCCTTTCTTGTTCATAGTTGTGTCTTGTGATAACAAGAAATGTGGCAGGCAATCAGCTGATACTGGTTTACAGAATGGATGGAGAGTGGATGAACGGATGGATGGATGAATGGATAGAGAAGTGGGTGAAAAAAATGACTCCTCCTCTGTAATGATTCCTCCGGGACTCCTCTGGACAGAGCATTCATTTTTTTAAAAATTATTTATCTAACTTTACTTATTCACTCATTCATTTTTAATTTGACTAGAGAGATACAGAGAGAGAGAGAAGGTGAGAGAGCAAGCCACCAGGTCCAGGACTCGAACCGTTGTCAGTCATGTGGGAACACCCAGCGCCTTAACCACCACACCACCTGCTAGTCCCAGGGACAGAGCATTCTTTATCTATGAGTCATCTGTGCTTTATAATACCTAGTGCAAACCTTTACCCAAGCCTTAGATTCCCTAGATATAAAATAAGAAAAATAATAACTTGTAATAGTAATAACCTTTACCTTGTAAGGTTATTAATATTAAATGACATAAGCCATGTCATAGTTTCAAATTCATGATAAGAGGCTGTGAAGTTTAAATGACATAATCCACATACAGAATTTTTAAAAAAATTATTTTATTTAATTTTCTTTCTTTCTTTCTTTCTTTCTTTCTTTCTTTCTTTCTTTCTTTCTTTCTTTCTTTCTTTTTGGAGAGGTTTTTGCTATAGGGCACGTGCGCTTGCCAGAAAGACAGAAAGAGACAGAGAGACAGAAAGCGAAAAATCACCCCCCAGAGGGGATGGCCACACCACAATCCCTTATTCTCCATTCTTCTCTTGGGATCTTGGGCACGCATACACACACACCCGGCGTGAGTTTAAGCCACTGGGTCCAGGACTCGTACTGTGGTCAACTACATGGGAGTCCAGCAACATAGCCATTACGCCAACTTCTGGTCCCTTTTTCTTTATTTTTTAATTTGACCAGAGAGGAATAGGGTGAGAGAGAGTGAGAGCAAGTGCGTGCGAGAGAGAGAGGGAAAATGAGAAAGCAAGCTGCGAGGTCCGGCACTCAAACCACGGTCCACCATGTGGCAGTCCTGGGTCCTTAACCACCACACCACCTGCCAGCCCCTCTTTTTTTTTTTTTTTTAATTTTATTCATTCACTCACTTTATTTTAATTTGATCAAGAGAGACACACAGAGAAAGAGAGAGAAAGTGAGAAAGCAAGCCACCATGTCCAGGACTCAAACTGTGGTTGGCCATATGGAAGTGTCCAGCACCTTAACCACCACGCCACCTGCTGGCCCCAGCCCCTCTTTTTTAAGGAGAGATTTTTGCTATAAGGTACATGTACTCACTGAAGAGACAGAGACAGAAAGTGAGAAATCTCTCCCTGCCAGGATGGATGGCCATGCCACAATCCCTTCTCCTCCTCTGAGGATTTTTGCCATGTGTGCACACGCACCTGGCATGAGTTTTAAGCTGCCTGGTCTGGGACTTGAACCACAGTCAACTATGTGGGAGTCCAGCGATGTAACAATTACACCATCTGCTAGTCCCAAGAATAGGATCTTACACTAGTAAGTGCACAAAAAATATTAGTTAAAATAATTAGCATAGCAGGCCAGCAGGTGGCGTGGTGGTTAAGGTGAGGGATCCTGCATGACCAGCCGACTCTATGGTTTGAGTCCTGGACCCAGCAGCTTGAAAAAACATGCTAGGTGTGTGCACATACATGCTCAAAAATCCCAAGAAAAGATTGAAGGAAACGGGGTTGAGGCCTGGCCATGCCCCCTGTGGGTGATTTCTCACCTTCCTTCTTTCTCTGTCTCTGTCTTTCTCTGGGCACACATGCCCTATTGAGAAAAATCTAAATAAAAAACACATATAATAACATTTATAGTTTTTCTTCTCTTCTTTTTTCCTGCCTGGGTCCCCTGTCAAACAGTAAGCCCCTCAGGGGCATGCCGAGGTCGTCCTCATCTTTGGACACACCACCACCGCCACCTTGCAGTATCTAGAGATTTGCAGTAAATGCAAAAACAAATGAATGCAGAGTTGCCGGCTGATGAGTCAAGACACAGCACCCTGCCTCATCATTCACAAATCCAGACACTAACACAAACAGTCTCTTACACATTCACACCCACTCACATTCATTCAAAGAACCCCAAATGCCACAGAACAACCACCCAGTTTCCAAAAGTCAGCCGTACATAAGTAAAGAGCTACCCCAGACTCCGTACCCTCTACACAGTACCCCAACGCCCAGCAACCTGTCCCCACCCATGAAATGATGGGGGTGTGTGTGTAGGAGTGACCCTTCTCAATCACAGGCCTTCCACCCTGAGCCCTGGCAGCATCCCAGACACAGTCCTGTCTCTCTTCCCTTTTATGGAGCTCACTCCTTTTTCTCTCTGAAAACTGAGTCTTTGGTCAGGGGATTGAAGTAAAGTCCTGGGAGCCAAAACTCCAGGGTTCCTTCCTCACTTACCTAGTTCCGTGTTTGAACTTGGAAGCGCTGGCCCCTGTGCCCCTCGCCTAGTGACGAGCCAGCGATCTGTAGTAGGGAAAACTAAAGCCTGGGTGGTGGGAGGGCCTTCATAGCCTCAAGGTGAAATCATTATATTACCGACCATTTACTGGGTGCAGAACTGTCAGATACGGAGCCCAGCGCTTCATGGACATTATTCCGTACCTCATTTAGGCCTCAAACTGCCCTTTTTCCAGAGGCCTCAGGAAGCACTGGAAATTAGGCAATTTGCCAAAAATCACCAGGTGGGATTGGCACGCAGGTCTTTTAATTCCAGACCCTTCCACTCCAAGCTTTGGAAGATGGAGGGGGGGGTTGGGGATAGGGTCTTTAGATATCAAGTTGGGGAGATGCACCCTCAAAGCAACACCCCTCGCCCATCAGCCATGCCCTCATTTCTTGGGAACCAGGATGCTAAACGAGGGGCTGGAGTGGGCTTTGGGAGGGATAGAGGCTGTCCTTTTTTAGGACCTGGGCGGGGCCGGGGCGGGGCCTAGCGAGCCCGGGGGAGGTGCGGAGCTGGTGGCCCCGGCTCACAGGCCAAGATGGCTGTTAATTAAAGTGCTGGCACCAGCTCCTCTCTGCAAAGTTTGAAGCCGTTATTTTCCACTCCAGCGAAGCGGGGAGAATCCGGCTGGGCTGACAGAGACGCCACACCGCGCCAGGGGAGCGGGCGCTCTTTCCGAGCGGGGGGCGGGGCGCTGTGCCGCGGCGAGCGCACCTCCCCGACGTCCCCAAGAGCACAGGGGGAGACCGCTGTCCCCGCCTCCTCGGCCCCCTGCGGCCAGCCGAGGTTTCCCCCGCTCGCTCTGCGAGGGCTGCAGGTGGCAGACAAGTCTCAGCGACGTAGAGGAGGGGCCGGTGGGTGTGTGTGTGTGGGGGGGGGGAGAGAGAGAGAGAGAGTCCCAGGGGAAGCGGGGTCAATACAAGCCATACGACCGCGCACGTGCCCCTGGGTCACACCTGGGAGACCGCGATAGGGGACCGGGACTACTCCTTCTGAGCTTGGAGAGGTCTACCTGCCCAGAGCCCCTCTCCTCTCTCTGCACTTTGGTCAATAAACTGTACCTGGAGACCTGATCACGTTGAGGTTGGAAGAGCTTGGAGACAGACTGCGGCTTTGAATCCCGGCTCTCCCAGTTACGAGTGGCGTGACTCTGGGCAAATGTAACTTCCCGTAGCCTCAGTTTCTATCTGTAAAATGAGAGTAATGATGGGCTTTTCGCCTTTGGATTGATGGAGAAGATCAAGTGTGATCACATAGGTAAGCATTCAGCACGGGGCTTGGCACCCCGTAATCCCTGAATAAATGCTCTTTAGGCAATTATCCCCCCACCTTTCTCCATGGTGGTGGGGGCCACTTTTACCTAGACGCAGCTCTCAGTGAGTGGAGGGTCCTCTCACAACCGTCCTTTCCCTCCTAGCCCTGGGCGGGGGTAAGCAATCTCAATTTTGGGTAGGGAAGGCCATGGCGACCAACACCAAGGACAGCGGGTGGGCTGGAAGAAGGAGGCTGGGGGTCATTCTTTAGCAGCCAGCCAGAGGCCTCGGAAAGGCAGAGCCCTCAGAAAGGCAGAGCCCTCCCTGGTGGGCTGGTAAGGGAGGGTGAAGGAGGAGCAGTGGAGTAGCTAGCTGGGCCTCAAATAATGTGACAAATATTTTGATGGGAGCAGACATATTTCAGTTTATGCAACCCAAACACTTTACTGCTCTCGAGGAAGAGGAGAGCCTCATACAACCCGATGGGAGAAGACTAGCGGGCCCCCAGAGGGGGCTGGAGGGTGGAGGAGGAGTTGAGGGAGGTCTATTTCCCCTCCTAGGGACTGGGAAAAGGGCTCACCACCCAGGGACGTGTTTGTACAACATGGAGGAATAAGGTGGGGGTGCCCACCCATTTCTCCCTTGTTTAGAAGCAGGGTTAAGGGGATTGATCAGAGAAGATGGAGCAAAGAGCCCCCAGGAAAAAGCGGCCTGGCCTGGAGCTCGGTGAGGAAGGGGCAGAGGAACGAGCAGGGGTTCAAAATCCTGGGAGAAGGCGGTCCAGGGAACAGTCTGAGCCAGAAAAGAGGAGTCAGCCGCTCTCGGTACTCGGGATCCTGTGGGGCACCCTGGCAGGCAAATGATCCCCGGGTCTCCCAGACCCTAGGTCTTCGAAGCCTGAGTGGAGACTCCTCATTATCCTTCCTCTCTCCTCCCTTGCAACCCTCTTTCTTATTCTTCCTCCTCGCTCCTCGCTCCGCCCGCCCTTCAATCGCTCTTTGTCCCCTGCAGACCAGGGCTACTCCTTCGCTTGCGTCTCCTGAGGCTCAGTGGCCCCTCGAGCCTCCCGCTGCCCTTCTGTTTTCCTCGTGATGGACCCTCTGGGCCTCTCCTTTCCCGGTGCCCCTTGGCGCTCTCTAGCTCTCCCTGTGGTCCTCTCATCCGTACGCTCTTTTGGTCCCAACTGTCCCCTCCTTCTGGGAGCCCTCCCGTTTCCTTGAGCCCCCCCTCTCCATTTCTGAGCCTCAGTCTCCCGCTTTCTTAGTCGCCCCCTCCGCCGGGAGCTCGCGCCCCGTCCCCGCAGCCCCGCCCCCTCTTTGCCCCTCCCACCCCGAGGCGCCCGCGGCCCTATTAGGTGCCAGCCCCGCCCGCAGCCCCACCCCTCCCGCTCGCCGAGCTTCGCGGAGCGGGAGTGGGCGGGGCCCGGCCGAGGGGGCGGTGGCCGCAGCGCTGGGAGGCGGGAGGAGCCAGGCAGGAGGCGGGAGGCCGCGGTCTCCCCTCTCAGTCCGGCCGCGCAGCGGGAGGGAGGCGCGAGGCTGGAGCCGGCTGCTGGGCTCCGCAGCGCAGCCAGCGCAGCGCGGCGCCCGGGGCCCGGCCCCATGCCTGCAGCCCCGCCAGACCGCCCTTGAGCGCGGGCGCCCCGCCCGTGCCCCCAGCCCGCCGGCACCATTGCCCCGACGGCGCGGCCGGGCGGCCCGGCGCTCCCCAGGCTCCGCGCCGGCCGGAAGACACTGCTGGCGGCCGCCGCGGGCGTGGTGATGCTGCTGGTGCTGGTGGTGCTCATCCCGGTGCTGGTGAGCTCGGGCGGCCCAGACGGCCACTATGAGATGCTGGGCACCTGCCGCATGGTGTGCGACCCCTACCCCGCGCGGGGCCCCGGCGCCGGCGCGCGGCCCGACGGCGGCGACGCCCTGAGTGAGCAGAGCGGCGCGCCTCCGCCCTCCACGCTGGTGCAGGGCCCCCAGGGGAAACCGGGCCGCACCGGCAAGCCTGGACCCCCGGGTCCTCCCGGAGACCCGGGTCCTCCGGGCCCCGTGGGGCCGCCGGGGGAGAAAGGAGAGCCAGGCAAGCCGGGCCCTCCCGGGCTGCCAGGCGCGGGTGGCAGCGGCGCCATCAGCACGGCCACCTACACCACAGTGCCGCGCGTGGCCTTCTACGCTGGCCTCAAGAACCCTCACGAGGGTTACGAAGTGCTCAAGTTTGACGACGTGGTCACCAACCTGGGCAACAACTACGACGCGGCCAGCGGCAAGTTTACGTGCAACATTCCCGGCACCTACTTTTTCACCTACCATGTCCTCATGCGCGGCGGCGACGGCACCAGTATGTGGGCGGACCTCTGCAAGAATGGACAGGTGGGCCAGGCGAGGGCATGGGGCTGGCCTAGGGCAGGGACCCCGGACAAATGGGTACCGGATCAGAGTCGGCAGGCGTGCCAGACGCGCGCAGGTGGAGACCGCACAGCAGCTCTGTTAAAGCTTCACAAGCGAGGATAGTCGGAACCTCCTGGTCCCCCTGACTCCTCGGTTCTTGGGCTCTAGCTCCAAGGCGGACGCTGCTGGGCATCAGCGGCGGTGTGGAAATGCAAAGGATAAGCCCAACTAGTCGGAGCGCAGGGCTTCGGGGTTCGCGGCCGATTCTTGGGGGCTTGTCCCTTGGGAAGCGAATTCAGGCAGAAGTCAGCTGAGAGCTGGGATTCAGGCTGATACCAACGGGCGATAGGAGGAGGGCTAGGATGGGCTGTGGGGCACCGGCGGGGGGAGAGGCAGCCTCGGTTCCCGCGGGCGCCTATGCGCTCCGCTGTGCGCGCAAGCGGAGAAGGCGGGCTGCAGGAAACGTTTGGGGCACAAAGGCAAAGGGAACCCGAGGCGCAGAGCCTTAGCTGCAGTACATTCCCCGCCCTTGGGAAGGGACCTCTGGGCCGATTTGACTCTGTAAAATGCGGGACTGTGCGGCTTGGTCGGTCCCCCTGTGCCAGAGCCACTAGCTGCAAGAGGTGGCCTCCGGGGAAAAGTTTCTCCTCCCGAGGCGGATAAAGAGATGTAAACTCTCCCTCCTCTTGGTCTCCCAGCTCCGATCCCTTCTGACCCTGGGAGTGTGGGGGCGATCCTCTCCATTTCCTGGCCCCATCCCAGACACTGGAGTGGAAGGCATGAGTTC
The DNA here is from genome assembly GCA_026018925.1 of Tupaia tana. NCBI lineage: Eukaryota > Metazoa > Chordata > Mammalia > Scandentia > Tupaiidae > Tupaia > Tupaia tana. The sequence goes on along the minus strand of JAKSZU010000011.1, from coordinate 51,390,976 downwards.
CATGGGATTCTGGTACTGAGACCCACTTGTGCCAGGCAGTCTTCATGGGATGGCAGGCCCTCAACCCAATCCTGTCCCAGGGTGACAACTTCACCCAGCTCCCTTGATAGCAACTCCATTCCCAGCGTTCCCAGCTCACGGTGGCATGAGGCCCCAGGGGTGTGGTCAGGTTGAGCATCCTATTGGAAGATAGGGACCCTGGTCAGAACTACAGCTGGACTAAACTGGAATTAGGACTCTCTTGGGTCTGAGACCCCAAGACTGTATCAGAACTTCTCCGACCACAGCACTACCCCAGGCTCTACTGGCCTGTGGGTCTGCAAGGCTTAGGGGTGGGGGAAGGGGCAGGCAGGGGGAGTCAGCAGAAAGCCTACCAGATGCTTGTAAGTCTGCCCCCCTTTCCTTTGCCTGACCATCCCCCTACGCACCCCATTTTGTTTTCTGCCTCTCCCCTGTCTCTTTCTTCTAGGTCTCTGTCTCTGGTCCACCTCTCCACTGTATATATATTCACATATATCTATCCCTGGGTTTCTGGCCTCTCTCCCCTGGGTCTCACCCTCTCTCCTTTATCCCTTGTGTAGTATCTATCTCCCACTGGTGTCTGTCAGGCTTCCCCAAGTCTCTCCTCTTTGTCCTTGCTTCTTGACCAAATGGGAGGCCCCAGTATCAGGCAAGGGCTCACTCTGCAGACAGCCCCACGATTGCCTGTATTAATCACCAATAAGAGATGCAGCAAAGTCACCTTCATCAATTGAATTTCTTTCCTAAAGAAAGTTTGGACGGATGCAAAGCTAGGGTTTCAGGGGACTGGAGGCTTGCTTGGATAGGGAGGCCGTCACCAGGCCACCCATGGGCCCTAGACCCTGCAGCCCCTCAGGCCACAGCAGGGCTCCAGAGACGGGGCAAGAGAAGGCCCCGATGCTTGAGGTAGAGGCACTTGCTTTTGTCATTGGGAGGTGAAACCATCTGAAGAGCCCCCTTTTTCCCCCTCTAGCAGGGGCAGGTTATGGTCAGAGCTGATGAAGGGGTACTCACTGGAAGGGGGACCATGAGCTGGCAGAGAAAGGGTGGTAGCTTCAAACAGGGGCTTCAAAGACCCAGTACTTAGCAGTTACTCAGTCTGCTCTCCCACCCCATAAATAAAACAAGAGAAACAGTGGGGCATACAGTTGCCTCCCCATGCCCTTTGTGACTTCTTGCAGGTTGCCCAGAAGACTCATTTAGTCTCACTGGTCATTCCACATATTGGTTTTAAGCCCCAGAAGGAGCCAGGTTTGGGGCTGGGTACCAAGGGGTCATTGTACTTACCCTCCAGAACCAGACGGCCTGTGCAGGGGGTACAGGAGTGACTGAACAGTAACAGCCCTGATGAGGATGCTCTTAAAGGTAGGCTGGGAGCCCAGCTGGCATTTCCTGTACCGGGATGTGTTGGCTGGAAGCAGTGATTCAGTGGAGCCTGCCCTGGCTGAGACCCACCCGGTGTAGGGAAAGGATGGTGACCTGGGTCCCCAAGGTGAGGAGACACTGTAGAGAAATGCTGGCTCAAGGTGGGTGAGGACATTCAGTTAAGCAGGAAAAAATAAATTATGAGCTGGCTACAGACAGGGACAGAAGAGGAGAGCTTGTACCCCCTTTGTCTTCAGGACCAGGGACCTCCCTATGCTCCATGCTTTTCCTTCCTGGCTTCCTGCCTGCAGAGAGGTTTCCAGAATTTCTTCAGGAAGAAAGAGCAGAATCTGGGCTCTGGGTCTTCTCTGGCAAAGATAAGTTGGGGGCGGGGGTGAATTGCCATCTTCATGCCTGGTGCTGAGAGCCACTGACCCCTTGAGTCAACACCCTTCAACCTGATGGCCCTGGTCAAGGTTGGGGACAGTGCCCTACATGAGGTGAGCTGCCTCTCGCTGCCTCTCGTTGCCTCCAAGATCCACAGTTCAGATGGATCCCAAAGGACACAAAATTGATAAGCTGGCATGGGATCATGGGGCCATGTGGGACGTGCCAGGGCTTCTGGTCATGGTACTACTTGTCCAGGGAAGGAGGCCATAGGGAAGTGGGCAAAGGATTGGACACAGTTTGACTGAGATGGGAGATGGTGGCATTTATATATTGAGCCGCAGAACAGCCTTTCATCTGGGGGTGTGAGAGGAACCCCCAACTGTCCTCTCTGGCCCCTAATACCTTTCACAGAAGGGCACATGCCTGGCATAGTAGGGATCTAGAAAATGTGTGAAAACACAGGTAGCCCTTGCAGGCTGGGCTGGCTGCCTGTGGAAGCCACACCTGTATATCCAAGACCCCAGCTTTGATCTGGGGGCAGAGGGGCGTTTTCTGAATACTCCACCCACCTGCTCAGTTCCCCTTGTCAGCTCACTGCCTCGGTTTCACCTTTTAGCAGCCCCTGAGGAGGTAATTCCGTAGTGATGATAGTAGCCAGACCTGTTTTCCTAGTTCCATGGTAACCTCAATTCCCCAGACTTCCCTTTCACCCCAGGAGGAACTGGATGTCTCTCTTATTTCCATTCTTGGGCAGAGAATTGGGAACCGTGGGTTCTGTTCCTGGATCCTCCACCATCTAAGGATGGAAGGGTATAAATTTTCCCTGCCTCCATGGATAATTAGGATAATTACAGCAACAATCATGGTGATGAATAAATAATAAACATAAGCAGAACAGTTCTGATGCCTGTCACATCACCAGGAGATTCCTGATGACAGATGACTGTATTCTAATGGATTTGGTTATTAAAGAGCATACTGTTTTAATGAGTTAAGGCTAAATTAATCTGGGTAATAAAAATAATAGTTATTAGTAGTAATTTATTAGCAAAGATAATGAAATGCATGTGTAATAATAAATACTACCACAATTAGGGCCCAGGGAACAATACAGAAGCTGGCTGCTTGCTTTTCCCTCTTCCCTAGTAGCTCAAGACCCCATCAAGATTTAAATGTGTTTTCTTCACCATCACAAGGCTTTTGCAAAGGTGGCAGTGGTGAGGCAAGGTCTTCTTATTCATTTTTTTCTAGACAGAGAAACTGAGATCCTTGACAAACAGCATTTCCCCCCTCATTTTATCCATCCCTGACACACACACACACACACACACACACACACACACACACATACCTAGAGCTGGGCCAGCAGTTTTCTGCAAACTGTGCCTTCCCACAATGGGAAAAAAGAGGTTGAGGAAAGGGAAGGGGCTGGAGAAGTTTAGGCTTTTTTTCTTTTTTTTAATCTCTCTGTTTATTTCTTCCATGAGCAAGACAGAGTCACCCCAAACAAAGTTGGTTTTTTTTTAGAGATTTTTGTTGTGGGGTAAGTGCGCTCACCAGAGGGACAGAAAGTGAAAAATTAGCCCCCAGGGGGGATGATCACACCACAGTCCCTTCTCCATTCTCCTCTCGGGATTTTGGGCACACATGCACTCACCCAGCCTTAGTTTTAAGCCCCCAGGTCCGGGACTCAGACGGTGACCAACTACGTGGGAGTTCAGCAACATGACCACTATGCCATCTATTTTTTCCTAATTGCCAGAAGGTATGGGCGCTCACCAAGAGAGGGAGGACAAAGCACCCTCAGTGGGATGTGGTCATGTCACGATTCCTTCTCCATTTCTCCATTCTTTATTTTTTTAAAGAATAATTTTATTGATTTATTCATTTATTTAAATTTGACCAAAGAGGGACAGAGAGGAGAGACAGAGAGAAGAAATGAGAAAACAAGCCACCAGGTTCAAGACTTGAACCGTGGTTGACCATGTGGGAGTGTCCAGCATCTTAACCACCACGCCACTGGCTGGTCCCTCCATTTCTCCATTCTGTCAGCATTTGGGACATGCATACTCATGTGCCTGGTGTGTTTTTCAGCCAGCAGGGCTGGGATTTAAACCCTGGTCAGCCATGTAGGATCTGGTTCCCTTAACCACTAGACCACAGGGCCAACCCCCTACAGGGTCTTGATGTTGTGACCCACCCCCAGCTTCAACCAGCCTAGTTGAGTCCGCCCAGTGTGCTCAGGGAGGACTCCAGACACAGACCCGGAATCTTCTCACGTGGGGCAGCCTTGCGCTGTATTGTGTTGCAGCTACACCACACCATGCCACCATCCAGCCCCAGGATTTGGGCCTTAAACAGGGAGTTGCATACAAATATGCTGGGTTCCCCCTGCTGCCGAAGCAGCAGCCTTGGCACAGCCGAGCTGCAGTTCTGCCTCCAGCCTGGCTGAGAGACTAGGCCCCTCTTCTAATTTGGCTCTGTCCTGTCCAGGTGTCAGACCCAGGAGTGGGGTGGGGGCAGCTGCCTTCAGGAAAGTGGCAGGATAGAGGGGCTGTTGAAAGGCCTGGCTGAGGAACTCCACTCAGTGCAGCCTCCCACCATCACAAGCCATAGTCCTAGAGAGGTCCCTTGTCTTCCCATTCTCCACCAAGATATCCTGGACAGGCCCCAGATCCTCAGACCCAGGCCTTGCGTTGCCCCAGCTGTTAGAGAGCAGTGTCCACCACTGCAGTGTCCATGATTATGGGTCACGGCCCTCAATGTGACAGCAGGCTTCAAACCCAAATGCTGGTGCTCTCTTGATCAGAGTCCTGTCTGTCCCTCCCCACCCCTGATCAAGGCCAGGACCAACAAGGATGTCAGAGCAGACCGAGGACCACAGAGGAAAAGACAGATACCCTTCTTCCCACCCAGTTCCGTTCTGTCACCTGAGGTGAGACAGGAGGAGCTGGAAGTCTCCGTGGCTGCGGTCACACTCACAGGTGTATAGTCATATAGTCGCAGCTCCTTAGAGGCTAGCAGCCAGGCCCAATCTAAGCCTTGGGAAAGGGAAGAATGACCACACCTTCCATCTCACTGCTCCAGTGGGAGAGACTGGAGTAAACTTCAGCCAAGGAGTCCAAAGAACCAGCCTGGGTTCTGGGACGGTTGCTTACTAGCAGCCGGGCACTGATCCAGCCACCTGACCTGTGGGGACAAGTTGTGCCCTTATGTCTGTCTCGCCACTGCCATAAGATTGAGTGGGTGTGACTGAAATGTAAGGCATCATCATTATTCCCCCCTACCCCCATAGGGTGTGTGGGCTCGTTGGAGGGGTGATAATTCATCCCACCCTGGCCCACCCCAGGAGGATGGCCACACGGCAGTCCCATCTCTTCACAGGATTTTGGGCATGCACACACATGTGCCTGGCATGTTTTTCAAGCTGCTGGGTCTAGGACTTGAACCAAGGAGTCAGCCATGTGGGATCCAGCGCCTTGACCTCCATGGAGATGCCACCTGCTGGCCTCATTGTCATTATTCTTTTATGTTTTTAAGGAATTATTTACTTAAGAAAAAAATAATAATAAATATAATTAATTAAATAAATAATTCTTTAAAAAATGGGGGGCAGCAAGTGGCATGGTGGTTAAGGGCTCCAGATTCCAACATGGCCAACTGTAATTCAAGTCCCAGACCTGGTGGCTTGTTTTTTCTCTTTCTCTTTCTCTCTCTCTGTCTTTCTCTGGTCAAATTAAATAATAATAATAATAATAATAATAAATGTAATTAAATTAATATTAATTTAATTCCATTATTATTTCTTTTCTTTCTTTCTTTTTTTTTTTTAATTGACCAGAGAGAGAGAGAGAGAGAGGGAGAAAGCAAGCAGCCAGGTCTGAAACTCAAACTGCGGTCAGCCAGGAGAGCCCAGTGCCTTTAACCATCATACCACCCACCAGCCCCAGTCATCATCATTATCATTATTCTTAAAGTGAAGGGGAAGGGATGATGAAGAAAAAAGGAAAGGCCCTTCCCCATCCCCAGATCCAGAGAATCCCTCTCTGCCAGAAAGAACCTCTAGGTTAGGATAACCTGGGGACACGGATTCTCAGGGCCAGATGGTAAAACTTAGAAGGGTTATGGAGGAAGACTCCATTTGACTTTAAATTCGGGCCCAGACTAGCCTTGCCTTAGAAATCTGGGGCTCGGGGCCAGTAGGTGGCGTGGTGGTTAAGGGCACTGGACTCCCACATGGCTGACCGCAGTTCAAATTCTGGACCTGGGAGCTTGCTTTCTGTCTTTCTCTCTCTCTCTCTCTCACTGTGTTACTCTGTCCCGCTCTGGTCAAATTAAAAAATAAAGCTAAATAAAATTATTAAAAAGGAAAGAAAGAAATCTGGGGTTCCTAGGGGCCAGAAGATGGCGTGGTAGCCAAGGGCATTGGACTCCCACATGGCTGACCATGGTTCAAGTACTGGACCTGGCGACTTGCTTTCTCACTTCCCCTCTTCCTCATTCTGTCCCTCTCTGTGAAATTTAAATAAATAAATGAAGTTAAATTAAAAAAAATAAAAAAGAAATCTGGGGTTCCGCTATGCCCCCTCCCAAAATACACTATGTGTGATCAGAAGAGGGGGTTGAGGTGGGAGGGTGTAGAGAAGCAGGCTGAGTGTGCTAATGGGACTGGAGGCAGTTTTAGGGTCTCTAGATCCTCCCCTGTGTCTGCCTCACCTCCCTCCCTCTCACTCCGTTCCCTCCTCCACAATCCCACTCCCATGCCCACAGGTACGGGCCAGCGCGATTGCCCAGGACGCAGACCAGAACTACGATTACGCCAGCAACAGTGTGATCCTTCACCTGGACGCAGGAGATGAAGTCTTCATCAAGCTGGACGGAGGCAAAGCCCACGGCGGCAACAGCAACAAATACAGCACCTTCTCTGGCTTCATCATCTACTCCGATTGAGCTCCCCACCTCCCCCTCCTCTCGTGTCCCCCACTCCCAGGGCTCCCCTCTGGAGAGTGAACACCCATGCCCACCCTCTACGCGGCCTCACAGCCTTGACTGCTGGCCCTCCCCAGCTATGACACCCCTGGCCTGGCCTCACCACAGCCTGGACCGCAGCTAGGCCCACCCGCTTACCCTGCCACAGAGCCAGGCCCAGCACACGGGGTTGACTGCCTGGCCTGGTCCAGCCCGCACTGTACATTTGTACAATAGGACAGTTTACTGCCCAGCCACACCTGCCAGCCCAACCCAGGCCAGGAGAGGGTGTGGTGGGGTTGCTTCCTGTGCTCGCTCAGATGAGCTGCCCTTGGTTCCAGCCCTGGGGTGGCACTGCCTAGGGGACGGCTGGGTTGGGAGCTGGATAGCCTCCCAGCACCCCCAAAATCCTAGCCTGGCCCTGCTGCACCACATCTGACCAAAGCTATAATAAAAAAACATTTCCACCCAGTGGGGTTTCAGTCTGTGCCCTGGGGAGGAATGGAGCAGAAGAACTAAACTCTGCCCTCTTCCAGGCTGGGAAGGGGTCTGGGGGAAGCTTCTGGAAGGATCTAGACGCCAGAGTCAGATCTCCTCTAGGAAGAGATGGGCAAAGGGGCCCAAGGCCCACCACAGCCCAAGTGGACTTGGGCAGCTGGAATGGGAAGCCGTCCCGTTGCATTACAATCTTTCATACTGGAAAAGCTCCACTTTTGCATCTCTGAAAGTGGCATCAGCACTGCAGAGGCACAGACTGGGAGGCCTGGTTCTCATCCGTGTGCCACTGTGTGTGATCCTGGGTTAGTCACTCTTCTTGGACTCAATTCTGTCAGTGACAGTTGTAGAAAGGGACAAGCTTTGCTCTAAAAGCTGATTGACCTTGGTCCAAGTACTTTGTATCTGGGCCTCATCAGTAAAATGTTTTCTCATCAATAAAATGTAGGTAAGATGACCTACCTCATACCTGAGGATTATAGAGGTATGAATGTGCTCAATAAACATAGGTTTTATTATTTATAGATTTTTTTTTTCTTTTTTGCCAAGAGATGTGTGCCCTCATTAGAGAGAGTGAGAGGAAGAAACCACCCTCTGATGGGGCATGGTGAAGGGCACAATCCTTTCTCCATTTCTCCCTTCTTTCAGGATTTTGGACACACACACAGGCACCCGGGGTGTTTTTCAAGCCTCTGGTTCCAGGATTCAAATCATGTAGAAGGCCATGTGAGAACCAGTTCCCTTAACCACTAGACTACAGTCCAGCCCCATCACTTTACAGTTTGCAAAATGCTTTCAGGTATGCCATCTCATGCAAGTTTCCCAAATAGCCCTCGGAGATTCTCTGGACAGACTTTATCCTTCCTGGGAAGTTAAATAGCTTACTCACTGTGACAGTTGCTAAGCTTGGTAATTGCACTTGAACCCAAGACACACTAAATTTCCTTGTCGTGCTTTGGCCTTTCTCTCCTTCTGTAACTGGGAGTCATGGCAGACGGCATTCCCAAACAATTATGGCTAATATTTGGAGAGTACCCACTATGTGTCAGACACTATGTAAAGGCCTTATACATATTATCTCATGGATGTGCATGGAGGGGTGGGGAGCAGATTAGAGGGAAATGCTCTCATGCCCTTTAACATGGATGCTGTTATTTTATCCATTCTGGATGAGAAAACAGGCTGAGAGAGGTTAAGTAACTTGCCAAGATCACAGATCTAGAAACAGCCCAGTATTTGAACCAAAGACCATGCTCTTACCCAATACACTGTATTTCATAGAGTCAGACTCTCCAAAGCAGAACTGAGGGTGGCATTGGGGCAGCCTGACCCACCCGAGCCCTGCAGAGGCCCGATGTATAACATTGACAAGCATCTGCCTTGGGCAGTAGCCATGGGGTGGGCCTTTTGGAGAATCCCAAGGCTCTGCAAGGAAAGGTCCCATCTGGCTGTCCCTCCCCATGCTGGCTCAGCTGGAGAGACAGGAAGGAGGGGTGGATCCCTGGCCAGGTCCCATGTATGGACCCTTGTCATGGCTGGCAGACTTGAATGACTTTCTTTATTCTCCCTTCTCGCCCCTGCTTCCCCCCACTGCCAGCTGTGGCCATTTAATAAAATTAGCTTAATGCTTGTTCCTTCCCTGTGGGGTCTGGAGATTGAAATCTGCGGGTCCCCACAAACCCAATAAAACCCCTGGCAGGTCTGGCTGGAACTAGAGTCTCAGTGGGAAGAGTGATTAGATTAGAAGGCACTCCTCCTGCTCCCCCCCAGCCAGTGCCACCCGCAGCCCTGTGATTCCTTAATGGCCACATTGGCCTGGAATTACCTAGCCACCACACCTGGAGGGCTCCCCGCTTCCCTAGAGGCCACAGAGACTGGTCCAAGGCCTCTGTTACAATAAAAGCATGTTAACCATGTCTGTGCTGAGTGCCTGGCTGGCTGGTTTTCCTTTCTTTCTGGTGACTTGATGATCTTTGTGTCATTTTGAGAGATGGGCTGAAATCCCAGATTTTTGGAGATGAGAAGATCATAGTCTGAAGAGAATTCGTGACTTGCCCATGGTCATGCTATAAGTTTGCGGCTCAGTTGGGAACTGGACTGAAGCCAAGGACTTTTCCACTCTTGCACCAGGAGTGTCCTGCAGTGCCAACTGCTTGTCACTCAGGCAACATCCCAGCTGCAGGGGAACCTACTGGCAAAGTGTCTCTCCATCAGACAGGAACTTCCCAAGGGCAAAGTCTGTGTGTGTGTGTGTGTGTATGTGTGTGTGTGTGTTTCCCTTACAGTTGGGACTTTCTTTTTTGGAAAGGTTTTTGCTATAGGGTGTGTGCGCTCGCCAGAAAGACAGAGAGAGACAGAGAGACAGAAAGCGAGAAATCACCCCCCAGGAGGGGTGGCCACACCACAATCCCTTCTCCTCCATTCTCCTCTCGGGGTCTTGGGCACGCACACAAACACACACACACGTCCGTCATGAGTTTAAGCCACTAGGTCCAGGACTCGAACCACCGTCAACTACATGGGAGTCCAGCAACATAGCCATTACACCAACTGCTGGTCCCAGCTTTGGAGGCTTTCTAAAAGAAAGACCTGTGTCTCCTCCATCAGACTACAGGGCCTCAAAGGCAGTTTTCCAATCGTCAGCTTTTAGAGTGGGCTGTTTCTCCACTGAGACCAGGGATTTGGGGATTCCCAGACGCACCGTGGCTCCCGTGAGTGCTTTTCTCTATTAAACTAGACATGTCTAAGACTGGGGGATGGTCTCCACCCTTGGGCTGCAGGTTCTCTGAGGGAGAGACTGTCTCCTTTTCCGACATGGGGCACTCAGAGCAGAGGCCCACTCAGGCTTTTCTGGCACAAAGTGTTTCAGGGGGTAGGGTTGTGGGCAGTGAAAAGCTGTTTGGGCTTAATGTGGGGTCTACAGTGGAGGAAGGAAGCAAAAAGCCTCCTCAGGCTGCCTCCCTTTTAGGAAGATGTGTGATTAATTAATGAATAATGTCCCCGCCAGGAGGAGTGTGAGGACAGAGGCATCCCTGCTGCTCACCCACACAAGGAATGGCAGGCTATCCTGTGCCCAGGCAGCTGCCAGGCCTAGGGGCTGATGCTGCCCTGGTTTCTGGGGTTATGGTGACCAGAGGGGGGCAGCAGGGCCCACTGCTGGGGGCTGCCCTAATTGGATGACTTTGCAGGAAGGCCAGGCAGGTGTGCTTAGTTCTCCGCTTCAGCTTGCTGCAAACACATCTGCCATGGTGAGGTCTAGGGGTTAATTGCCTCCCGCCTCACTCCTGGTAACCGATATTTCATTTACTGCTTGGAGGGGGAGCCGCCCAGAGAATCAATCCCGGACAAACGTCCAGGAGACAGGGCACTGGGGAGGCAGGAGCTGTTTCCTAGAGGAGCTCTGAGCACCAGAAGAAGAGACAAGAGGCAAAGACCCAGAAGAGGTGGCCACTTGCTCGAGGCTACTCTGGGCATTGCCTGAGTTCTGCTGACCCTGACACCAGCGCCAGGACCCCAAAAGGCTGGGAGAGAATTCCAAGAATCTAGATGCCACACTGTCCCAGGTAGCCATAGTGCTCCCCATGTCCTGGTTCCTTCTGCATTTATTTATCTGGGTGCCCCCCAGATAAAGCTATAGCAGGTTAGAGGCTGTTAATAAGGTTATTTTCACAAGTGATGAAGGCATATTTGAAAAGCGGAATTTGGAGGTGTGAGATCCTCACTCCCTTCCAGGTAACAAACCTTAAAATCCTACAAATGAAGTGATAATAAAGTGGAAGTGAAAAGTCTACACATGTTTGAAACTGGGAGGGGGTGGAAGGGTTACTGAGAGGAGGCAGCTGGGGAGAAAGGGACCAGAGGGCTACCCCTCCCTGCTATTTTCTGTATACTGCCTATGTGTCCCACATGCCAAAATTGAGACTCAGAGCCACAGAATGGGGTTACAGAGATGGAAAAACTAAGACCCAGAAGGGACTCAAGGATGCTCAGGTTGGTTCAGAGCAGAGTTGTCGGGTCATTGGAACAGTCATGACATATTTTTCTGTTTTTCTATGCAAAAATGCTTCACGGCTTTTATGACAATCCAATAGAACCAGAGATAACAGGACCTGTTAGATAGGCAGAAAGTGGAGACAGAACTGAGTTCAAGTCCTGGCCAGGGTTAGTGTTTTAGGAAAAGACATGTTATCTCTCTGAACCTCAGTTTCTGTACCTACAAAACGTGCTAAATAATAAAAATAGTGGGTGGTAGGAAAAGTCATAACACGTATTTGCATAAAAAAAGCATAGAGGGAACCAGCAGTTAGCGTAATGGCTATGTCGCTGGACTCCCACGTAGTCGACCGTGGTTCGCGTCTCGGACCCGGTGGCTTACAACTCACGCCGGGCGTGTGTGCGTGCGTGCCCAAGATCCCGAGAGGAGAATGGAGGAGAAGGGATTGCGGCGTGACCATCCCCCCTGGGGGGTGATTTCTCGCTTTCTGTCTCTATGTCTCTCTCTGTCTGTCTGGCGAGCGCACGCGCCCTATAGCGAAAAAACCTCTCCAAAAAAAAAAAAAAAAACCATAGACAAATATGTCATGACTTTTCCAATGACCCAGTATCTACTAGAAGGGTTCTTATGAGGGAGCAAATGAGAACCTGTTTTGTAAGTTATGAGACAAAATGCAAATGCTTGGGCTGGCAGGTGGTGTAGTGGCTAAGGGCGCTTGACTCCCATATGACCGACTGTGGTTCGAGTCCTGGACCCGGCGGCTTGCTTTCTCACTTTCTCTCACTCTATCCCTCTCTGGCAAAAATAAATAAATAAATAGATAGATAGATAGATAGATAGATAGATAAATAGATAGATAAAGTGAAATAAAATAATTATTTTTAAAATGCAAATGCTTATTTTTCTATTTTTTTCAGAGGTTTTTGCTATAGAGCGTGTGCGCTTGTCAGAAAGACAAGAGAGAGACGGAGAGGTAGAAAGCGAGAAATCACCCCCCAGGGGGGATGGCCACGCCACAATTCCTTCTCCATTCTCCTCTTGGGACCTTGGGCATGCACGCACATGCGCCCGGCGTGAGTTTAAGCCACAGGGTCCAGGACTCGAACCGCGGTCGACTACATGGGAGTCCAGCGACATAGCCATTACGCCAACTGCTGATCCCTATTTTTATTTTTTTAGAGACAAAGTCTTGCCTATTTAGTTCAGGCTGTCCTCAAAAATCGATATGCTCCCTTCTCTGCCTCCTGAGAAGCTGGGACTACAGGTACGTGCTACCGTGCCTAGCTCAAATGCATTATTATTACAACCCAAGCCTCCTGAGTGCCACGATGTAGAATGTTTTCGACTGCACTTCAATACCTGGGACAGAAATGATGAGCATCGAAGGAGAAAAAGACACCTGGGTGATTCTCCTGCCAACACGAGTGAGGCACTAGGAGAAGGCTTGGTTGGGTGCGTGGCATGTAGAGCTAGTAGAATGAGTACCCAGAATCCTCTGTTCCAATGTGGATTCTCCCATCCGTCTGCTTTGTGGCCTCCAATTTGGGGTGAAAGCACTAGGATACCCCAGAAGCCCTGTCCCATCCACCTGTTCCTGTATTGACCTGCCCTGCTCCTTTCTTCTCTTTTCTTTACTTTAAAAAAATTTGGTAGGGAACCAGCAGTTAACGTAATGGCTATGTCACCGGACTCCCATGTAGTCGACCATGGTTCGAGTCCTGGACCCAGTGGCTTAAACTCACTCCGGGTGCGTGTGCGTGCGTGCCCAAGAACCCGAGAGGAGAACGGAGGAGAAGGGATTGCAGCATGGCCATCCCCCTGGGGGATGATTTTCTCACTTCTTATCTCTCTGTCTCTCTCTGTCTGTCTGGTGAATTCACACGCCCTATAACAAAAAACCTCTCAAAAAAAAAAAGAAAAGAAAAGACTTCTCCAACTCACCCAACAGGTATCTGCCTGTTTCCAAGGCAGCACTAAGAGCATCTCCCAATAGGAAGAAGTTTCACCCAGTACTCAACACTACGCCTGCCACATACAAACCATCCTACCATAATAGCAGCTATTTCAAACATCTCTCACTCTCCTTAAGTCTCCACCTCCCCTCCTGTGATAGACACTGCTGTGATACCAACCAGTCTCCTCCAGGACTGCAGGATCTATTCCCCTAGCTGCAGGCAGTGCTGCCAGCAGATGGCTCTCAGCAACCAGCCCCTTTTAGGGACTGCCGCCGCTGATGCGAGCCGCCTTGCTTACCATCCTGCCCCCTGCTCAGAGCAGCCTGCTTCCCATGACTGATCAATGTGGGGGCTTAACAGTCCAACCTCCAAGCCCCTACTCAGGACAACTCTCAAGTGTCTTTTCAGCTCCAGCGCTCCCAGCTCGCTCTGCCCAGTTCTGCGTCCTTCCCTCCTCTTCCACAGGTACTAATTCCAAGAACACTCCCTAATAAACCTCTTGCACACCAATCTCTGCCCCAAGGTCTGCACCACCACCGTGACATCTACCCCTATTCATTCGCTCATTGTTTCAGCCAATAGTTACCGAGTACTTTTCGTGTCAGGCTTGGTAGCAAGGGCAGGGGAAAGAGTGTGAAGCTAACTATCCAATGGCTGATCATATCTCCTAATTCACAGAGAGGCCAGAAGTCACAAGGGGGAGGCTCCATCAACAATAAAGTCCACAAACTTCCTGCATCTGTTCCTCTCCTCTCCTCCTTTCTTGCCTTCATGGAAGATGATCAGCATCCTATGCCCTTCTACCAGGATGCTAACCTGTCGCTGTTTGTAGAGGACTGTCCTGATTTTAAAACTGAAAGTCCCAGGCCAGCAGATGTCATGGAGGTTAAGGCGGCTAGATCCCATATGGCTGACTGTGCCGTTGGGGTCCTGAATCCGGAGGCCTGAAAAATACACTGGGTGCATGTGTTTATGTGCCCCAAATCCCAAGAGAATGGAAGAGAATGGATTGCTATATGGCCATTCTCCTTGGGGTGGTTTCTCACTTTCTCTCTCTAGTGAGCACATGTACCTTATAGTAAAACAAACAAAAACAAAACAAAACAAAACAAAAAACAACAACAACAAAATCAGGGGGAAAAAGTGGAAGGCCTCTCATTCTTTAAAACCCCTCAGTCCCTAGGGACCAGCAGATGGCATAATGGTTATATTGCTAGACTCCCACATGGTTGACCAAAGTTCGAGTCCCAGACCTGGAGGCTTGAAACTCATACCAGGCATGTGAAACACACACTAGCCTGAAAAACACACTGGGTTCATGTGCATACGTGTCCAAAATCCCAAGAGGAAAATGAAGGAGAAAGGATTGCAGCATGGCCATCCCCTCTGGAGGGTGATTTCTTGCTTTCTGTCTCTCTGTCTCTCTTTTTCTGGTGAGTGCACACACCCTATAGCAAAAAGAACTCCAAAAACAAAACAAAACAAATACAGAGCCAGCGGGTGGCATGGTGATTAAGGTGCTGGATACTCCCACATGGCTGACCCATGGTTCGAATCTCAGACCTGGTGGCTTGATTTCTCACTTTCCTTCTCTCTGTGTGTCTGTCTTTCTTTTTTCTTTTTTTTTTTGAGAGATTTTTGCTATAGGGCGCGTGCACTCACCAGACAAACAGAGACATAGAGACAGAAAGCGAGAAATCAGTCCCCAGGGGTGATGGTCATGCCGCAATCCCTTCTCCTCCATTCTCCTCTCGGGATCTTGGGCACGCACGCACACGTACCCGGCGTGAGTTTTAAGCCACCAGGTCCGGGACATGAACCGCGGTCGACTACATGGGAGTCCAGCGACATAGCCATTACGCTAACTGCTGGTTCCCTGTGTCCGTCTTTCTCTGGTCAAATGAAAATAAATGAATGAAAAGATAAAATTAAATAAATAATTCTTTAAAAAAAGAAAGAAAGAAAGAAAGAAATACCTACCTCCAGGGACCAGCAGATGGTGTAATGGTTACATCACTGGACTCCCACATAGTTGACCACAGTTTGAGTCCTGGTCCCAGTGGCTTAAAACTCACGCCAGGTGGGTGTGCATGCGTGCCCAAAATCCTGAGAGGAGAATGGAGAAGGGATTGTGGTGTGACCATCCTCTCACCAGGTAATGCTTTCCACCTCTCTGTCTCTGTCTCTCAGGTGAGTGCACAAGCCCTATGCCAAAAATCTCTCTTAAAAATTAAAAAAGAATTACCTGCCTCCACAAGGAAAATATTGTGCATTCGTCCCTTAGGTCTAGGTTCTGCACTTTGAAATTCTTGTTGAGCTAGTTCCAGGTCAATATCCCCTTCTCAGTATCTGCAGTAAAAGGCCAAGGAGTTTTCCACCTGTGTCCAGTAAGGCAGGCCTGGCCGCGCCCTACCAACGCCTCTGAGCATCATTTGACACAGCTAACTCTTTCACCTTTCCTTAGCTTCTGAGATCCAGAGCAGTCCTTTCTCCAGGCTAGCTCCTCAGCGTCCTTCAGACCGCAAGCATGTGACTCCCCGCAGGGCATACCCCTGCCTGTTCTCATCTAGAGCCTGTGTCTCGCACTATTGTTAGTACTCACTGGTCTAATTTCACCCATAGACTGCAAGTCCATGAGGGTGGGATGAGGAGTAAATATTTGTCAAATGAATGAATAAGAGAACATCCATTACCATTTCATTGAATGTCTGCAAGGTGCTTAACCTACATCATTTCTTTATGCAATCGTGCTGAGAGAGAGAGAGAGGGAGAGAGAGAGAAATCACCCCCAGGGGGAATGGCCATGTCACAATCCCTTCTCCTTTATTCTTCTTCAGGATCTCGGGCATGCAGTGTGATTTTCAAGCCACTGGGGCCGGGACTTGAAACACAGTCGGCCATGTGGGAGTTCAGCAATGTAACCGCTATACCATCTGCTGGCACTAACCTACATCATTTCTAATGTTTATAACAAGCAAAGTGTTATTGTAGTCCTATGTTATAGCTTCAGAAATTGAGGCTATGAGATGCTTAGTGACTTACCCAAGGTGATCCAGCAAGTAAGTGTCCCCTTCCCACTGCTCACAGCCAATTCTGACTGCCCCGTGCTTCACCCTGACTCACATCAGCTCCAGCTAATGGAACCACAGTAGGATCAGGGCAAGATCTGACTTATAGGACACAAGAGGCACTTGCTCCCTTGATCGCTTCTGGGGAACCCAAGCCCTCCACTACACACCAAACCTCTGTTAATGTACATCCCCATAAGAGGGGATGTACATAAGCCGTAAGGCATCCTTTGACAGTTTTATTTATCAGGAATAGAGATGGCAAAAGTACCCCAAATTTCTTGTAACTTTCCAATGACAGCCTCTTCACATAGTTTTCTTGTTTTATCCTCACCAGACCAGCTGTGCTGTTCTCATGTATAGAGGGCAAAAGAAGTCCAGGACGGCGAATGAAGAGTTTGGCCCAGTCGATCAGGCATTAGACAGTAACTCTACTAGCCTGATAGCAGGGCTGATGAGGGAATTTTGCTTCCTCCTTGACTTACATGTCCCAGACCTGCTTCACAGTCCCACTGTGGGGACAGAGCAGTCTTACTGAAAGTGGTTCCTCAAATCTTTACCTATTTTGTCCTAGTCAGGTTCATAGAAAGCTAATCCTGGGACCAGCAATTAATGTAATGGCTATGTCGCTGGACTCCCATGTAGTCGACCGCGGTTGGAGTCCTGGACCCGGTGACTTAAACTCACACCGGGAGCGTGTGTGTGCGTGCCCAAGATCCTGAGAGGAGAATGGAGAAGGGATTGCAGCGTGGCCATCCCCCCTGGGTGATTTCTTGCTTTCTGTCTCTCTGTCTCTCTGTCTTTCTGGCGAGCGCACGCGCCCTATAGGAAAAACCTCTCCAAAAAAAAAATAAAATAAAATACTGGGGTTTTGGAAGGCTTTCACATGCTCTCCTAGGTGAGTAAGAAGAGCAGGCTACTTGCCCCAGTCGGAGTTGAAGTGACTTCTTTAATTTCAGCACTAATCGCCATTCTTGGCCTCCGCTTGCTTTACCACCTCAGAGCTGTTCTGGAAGTTTTCTTGGGATGGTTCCGGAGCGGAAAGAGACGCTGGACAGCGGCCGAGAATCCTCTTCTGGATAAGCAGATGCCAACTCAGCCCACGGAAAAGACAGCCGTAAAGCCTGCTGCATGTTGATTGCTGAGAGTGGCGATGAGCCCAGCCTCGGGGATCACAGGGACCGGCCGTGGCCTCCTGTACCGCAGTCGGATGTTAGTTTCTGCCTCCCACTTCGGCCAGTCCAGCGGTGGAGACACCACCTCGGAACCGTCCAGCGGGCAGAAAAGGGAAGTGCGCAAGCGCGCTGTTGACAGCGCCCGCCGACTCGCAGCACTTACTTTGTTACTTAGGAAACAACCAATCAGCGAGCTGGGTGGTGACCAATGGGAAGCGCGGTCGGCCCGACCCGGATCATTTGAACGCGTGCGCCGGACCGAGGTTACCGCGGGTAGGGGAGGGTGTGGGGTACGATCTCCGCGGTCGGGGGCTCATGTCTGTGGTGGAGGGACCCGCGAGCGAACGGCGACACAGCGGCGGGAAACAGACAAAGGGTAAGCCCTGGCTCAAGGCCGAGTCGGTCCCGTGGGCTCTGACGCGAGAACCCAGCTGCTCCCGCCCGAGCCTCCGCCAGGCCTGTTTTGTGCGGAAGATGAAGGTGCAGCCGGTGTATTCTGGGTGGTGCCTTCTGAACGGGGCGGGGAGCTGGGCGCTTCCTTGCACGGGAGGTCTGTCGGGAGATCGGGAGCCCTGTGCTCCTCTTACAGCACCTAGACTGGGGCCGCACCGGAGCCTGACGGTGAAAATCCCTCCTGCTAGTGTGCGAGAAGAGCTGGGTCCTCCTGCACATAGAGCTGGAGATCTGGGACCCCCTGCACAGGAGGGTGAGGTAGCTAAGCCCCTCTCTGCACACTTCTACAGAACTGATCGCAGAGCTGTTTGGGCCAGCGGCAGTAGTTTAGATACGGGGACACTCAGGAAATACTAGATTAAATGAAGGAAGGAAAAACATCTGTATGACAGAAAACCAGGCTTCTGTTACTGTTCTTAGCTTTGACCCTTTAGGGTACGGAAGTGACACAAACAAGTTAAAGCTTAACTTGTGCCACAGACCTGTAGGAGATTTTATTGAAGACATTAGTTCTAGCATCGGGGGTAGATGCCATATGTCATCATTCTAATAATAATGACTAATATTTACTAAGCCTTACCAGATGCGGATGAACTCATTTAACCTTCACTACAAACTGATAGGGTAGACACCTATATGTACAGTTTACAGGTTGGGAAACTGAGGCACAGAGAAATTAAGCCTAGCTCAGAGGAGCATATCTACAACATTTTTCTGAATAAGCTCCTTTTCAGTGTTATACAATTTTCTCCAATCTCTCTATTCTATTTCTTCTCCTATTACAGCATTGCATGCTTCAACAACTGTAAATACTTCTCTGTTTCATTATTAAATTCCCCTAGCCTCAGAGAGCTATCTTAAAGTTTCCCAGTTGTTGGTCTTTATATTAGCCAACCTAGCTTCATTTATATCGTTTTTCAAAAAGTATACAAGTAGCTGGGACTGGCAGATGATGTGGTAATTAAGGTGCTGGACTCCCATATGGCCAACTGTGGTTCGAGTCCTGGACCTAGTGGCTCACTATCTCACTTTTGCTCTCTCTCTCTCTCTCTCTGGTAAAATTAAAATAATAATAAATAAATTAAATTAAATACCAAAAAAGTATACAAGTAGCATATTTTTTAGAGACAGTTATAAAACTTTTCCAAGCCACAAAGAAAATCTAAATAAATTATCAGATTACAAAAAAATGATCAGATTACTGTAAAAATTATTTTTCTTGTACAAGTAATTAAGTTTCAAATACAAATTAAAAATAAAATTAAAGCAAATTTACTTTTGGGAAAAATTTCAATGCATGTAATCAAATAGGAAGAAATCATAATGATAATTAAAAGATAATTAGCGGGGCCGTGGTGGTGGTTAAGGTGCTGGATGGTATGGCCATCCCCCTCGGGCGTGGCACTTACCAGCGAGCACACGTGCCCTATAGTAAACAAACTTAAAAAAAAAAACCTGTAAATTACCTTCTAAATATTGCTTTAACTGCATTCCACAAGTTTTATACATTGCATTTTTATCATTGTTCAATACTAATTATCTTTTTTTCGAGAGGTTTTTGCTATAAGCGCGTGTGCTCTCCAGAAAGAGAGAGACAGAGAGACAGAAAGTGAGAAATTATCCCCCGGGGGGATGGCCATGCCGCAATCCTTCTCCTCCATTCTCCTCTCGGGATCTTGGGTACGCACGCGCGCACACACACACGCCCCAGCGTGAGTTTAAGCCACCAGGTCTGGGACTTGACCTGCGGTCGACTACATGGGAGTCCAGCGACATAGCCATTATACCAACTGCTGGTCCCTCAATACTAATTATCTTTTCTTTTTTTTTAAGTTTGGTATAGGGCACATGCACTCTCCGGAGGGGGGTATACATGAGAAAGTCCCCCAGTAGGGATGGCTTTTCCACTTTCCTCTTGGGATTTTGGGCATACATGCACATGCGCCTGACTGGATTTTCCAAGTCACCAGTTCTGGAGTTCAAACTATATGCAGCCAAACATGTGGGATCCAGCACCTAACCACTACCACCACCACGGCCCCACCTAATTATCTTTTAATTACAATTAGGATTTCTTCTCATTCCTTAGGTGCTTCCTAAGGTGCTGGATGGCATGGCCATCCCCCCTGGGGGGTGATTTCTTCTTTTCCCTCTTACTCTCTCTGTCTCTCACTCTCAGGTGAACACATGCACCCTAAGGCAGAAATCTCTAAAAAAAAATTTCTAAAAACAATTTTAGAGGGGCCGGCAGGTGGCATGGTGGTTAAAGGCACTGGATTCCCACATGGCCAACGGCAGTTCGATTCCTGAACCTGGCAGCTTGCTTTCTCACTTTTCCTTCCTCTCTCTCTGGTCAAGTTTTTAAAATAATAATGACAAATGGATAATAAATAAATAGTTCTTAAAAAAAAAGAAACAGGGACTGGCAGGTGACATGGTTGTTAAGGGCACTGGACTCCCACATGGCTGACCACAGTTTTTTTTTTTTTTTTTAGAGGTTTTTGCTATAGGGCGCGTGCGCTCGCCAGGCAGAGAGAGAGAGAGACAGAGAGATAGAAAGCGAGAAATCACCCCCCAAGGGGGATGGCCACGCTGCAATCCCTTCTCCTCCATTCTCCTCTCAGGATCTTGGGCATGCACGCACATGCACCCAGCATGAGTTTAAGCCACCGGGTCCGGGACGCGAACCGTGGTTGATTATATGGGAGTCCAGCGACATAGCCATTACGCTAACTGCTGGTCCCACCACAGTTTGATTCTCAGACCTGGCGGCTTGCTTTCTTGCTTTCCCTCTCTCTCTCACTTACTCTGTCCCTCTCTGGTGAAACTAAAATAAGTAAATAAATAAAGTTAAATAAAAAATAATTCCTTAAGAAAATTTTAGAAATGAAAATAGGGACATAACTCCAGTTTTAGAGATTAAAAGAGACATTTAATGGGACACCCTTTTTTTTTTTTTAAGAAGTTTTTGCCATAGGGCGCGTGCACTTGCCAGAAAGACAGAGAGACAGAGAGACAGAAAGTGAGAAATCACCCCCCAGGGGGGATGGCCACGCCGCAATCCCTTTTCCTCCATTCTCTTGGGATCTTGGGCACTCACGCGTACGTGCCTTGCATGAGTTTAAGCCGCCAGGTCCAGCACTCAAACCATGGTCGACTGCATGGAAGCCATTATGCTCACTGCTGGTTCCTGGGACACCCTTTTTGAGAATGTTTTTGAACAATTTTCTAGAAAAAAATAACTTACCAAAACTGACTCAAAGAAGTTGTGAAATTTTTTAATTTATCTAACTACACTGAGGAAATTGAATTAGTTTAAAATCTATCTTCATGTACTTTTTAAAAAAATGATTTTATTTAACTTTATTTATTTTAATTTGACCAGTGAGTGACACAGAGAGAGAGAGAGAGAGAGGGAAAGTGAGAAAACAAGCCACCAGGTCCAGGATTCAAGCCACGGTCAGCCATATGGGAGTCCAGAGCCCTTAACCACCACTAGACCTGAGGGCCCCTACCTTCACACATATTTTAAAAACCCTCTGAACACCAGAAATTTGCAGACAATTGAAAAAGATGAATCAAATCTTATACAATGATCCCTAAATAAAAGAGAAAACATGTCAGTCTTATTTTATGATACTAAAATTGAGACAAAGTTGCAAGTCAGTCTCTTACAAGTGTAATTTTAAAAATCTTAAATAAAATAGTAACAATCCTGTAAAAATATATTAGCAATCAGAAGGCAGCAATATGTTTTTAAAAAAAGATACATTATTGGGACCAGCAGTTGGTGTAATGGCTATGTCGCTGGACTCCCATGTAGTGGACTGCAATTTGAGTCCTGGACCCGGTGGCTTAAACTCACGCCAGGCATGTGTGCATGCATGCCCAAGATCCTGAGAGGAGAATAGAGGAGAAGGGATTGTGGCATGGCCATTTCCCCTGGGGGGTGATTTCTCACTTTATGTCTCTGTCTCTCTTTGTCCTTCTGGTGAGTGCACATGCCCTATAACAAAAACCTCTCCAAAAAAAGATACGTTATTATCAGGTTGAGTTTATCCCAGGAATGCAAGAATGGTTTAACACTAGAAAAATCTGTTAATATATTTGCACAGTTAAAGAGTAAAAGAAAAAACATATCCCAATAGATACAGAAATAGAATTCAATACTCATTCATGATTTTTAAAAGTGCATATTTGGGGAACCAGCAGTTAGCGTAATGGCTATGTCGCTGGACTCCCACGTAGTCGACTGCGGTTCGCGTCCCAGACCCGGTGGCTTAAAACTCACGCCGGGCGCGTGTGCGTGCGTGCCCAAGATCCCGAGAGGAGAATGGAGGAGAAGGGATTGTGGCGTGACCATCCACCCTGGGGGGTAATTTCTCGCTTTCTGTCTCTATGTCTCTCTCTGTCTGTCTGGCGAGCGCACGTGCCCCATAGGGAAAAACCTCTCCAAAAAAAAAAAAAAGTGCATATTTGGTTGGAGGACCAGCAGATGGCACAATGGTTACGTCACTGGACTCCCATGTAGTTGACCCTGGTTCAAGTCCCAGACCTGGCAGCTTAAAACTCAAGTAAGGGACCAGCAGTTAGCATAATGGCTATGTCACTGGACTCCCAAGTAGTCGACTGCGGTTTGAGTCCCGAACCCGGTGGCTTAAACTCACGCTGGGCGCGTGTGCATGCATGCCTAAGATCCTGAGAGGAGAATGGAATAGAAGGGGTTGTGGTGTGGTCATCCCCCCAGGGGATAATTTCTCGCTTTCTCTCTTTCTCTCTCTCTCTCTCTCTCTGTTTTTCTGGCGAGCGCACGCACCCTATAACGGAAACCTCTCAAAAAAAAAAAAAAACAAAAAAACCTCAAGTCAGGCACATGTGCATGTATGCCCAAAATCCTGATAGGAGAAGGGATTGCGGCATGGCCATCTGCCCTTGGGGGCGGGAGGGGGGTGATTTCTTGCTTTCTGTCTCTCTGGTGAGCGTTCCCACCCTACAGCAAAAAAAAAAAAAAAAAAAAAAAAAATGGGACCAGCAGGTGGCATGATGACTGGGGCATAGGACTCCCACATGGCCAACTACAGTTTAAGTCCTTGACCTGGCAGCTTGCTTTCTCACTCCCCCCTCTCACTCTGTCACTTTCTGGTCAAATTAAAATAAATAAATAAATAAAGTTAAATAAAAAATAATTATATATATGTATATATATATACACACACACACACACACACACACACACACACACACACATATGGGGGACCTGGTGGTTAAGGCAGTTGTACCCCACACAGTTGACCATGCGATTAAAATCCTGAACCCTGCCACTTGAAAAACATACCAGGTGCATGTGCTTGCATGCCCAAAATCCTGAAAAGAGAATAGAGCAGAAGGGATTGTAGTATGGCCATCCCTTTGGCGGGAGGTGGGGAGAATGATTTCTCACTTTCACTCTCTCTCTGTCCTTCTTTGGCAAGGAAATGTGGGGGAAAATAAGGGGGGGGGGGGACAACTTCTCCCTCTGCACAAGCACATGGTATAGGAAGAACCTGTGGTCATGGGATGTTGTTCTTCTGTGGCTACCAGGGTGGAGGCTGCCAAAGCCCGAGTGCAGAGCAGAGTGGTTTACCAATGAAGTAGTGCCTCTGGTGACAGAAAAGGGCAAGTTCTGGTCTCACTACTTACCGTGTGCCTCCTGTTTCTTTGCAGAGTGGGACTGTAGCAATTATATCAACACTCATGTATCTTAGTCCATTTTGTATTGCTATAACAGAATGCCACAACTGGGTAATTTATGAACAATAGAAGTTTATTTGGCTCACAGTTCTGGAGACTGGGAAGTCCAAGAGCATGGCGCTGGCATCTGGTGAGAAGCTTCATGCCGCATCGCCCTATGGTGGAAGGGCAAGCAGGTGCATGAGGCAGAGGGAAAGGGGCAGAACTTCATGGTTTTATCGGGAGGCCATTCCTGCAATACAATTAAGTAATCCTCTTGTGAGGGCAGAGAACTCTCATGACCTAATCACCTCTCAAAAGTCTCTCCTCTTAACACTTGCGTTGGGGTTTTTTAAGTTTGTAACCCGTGAACTTTGGGGCACAATGCCAACCATCGCACCATGACATCATGAGATTATTGTGAAAATTAAACGACCCACTTATAAAGCACTTAGCATAATGTCCACTACCTATTAAGCACTCAGTAAATGTTAGCTATAATAATTGTTTTAGACTTTTGGATTCAGACTCCGCTCTTCCCTGGCCCTTGTTCTTTGATAGGACAAATATTACTCAGCGTCTGCTACATGCTGGGCTGGCTGCCCAGGCACATAAGGTGCACAGTCCATGTCAGAAGAGGATCCTGGTCTCTTGAGCATAAATACAAGAAACCTAAGTCTATGCGATTGTTTAAGAGCAATTAAGGGGCTACAGCGACGCTTATAAAAGTAGGACATACAAGGGGTAGTCCCCTTTCCTACCTTCCCCAACTCCCAGTATCTGCCCGGGAGGCCTCGCAAGTCCATAGAAATTCTCCGGGGGCTTCTAAGGAGCTTGGGGTTGTTGCACCTGTCCCCACAGGGCTGGGGAGGGGAAGCCACCCCCAAAACAACTGAAGGTCAGCTTCCCAGCCCCAGCTCAGCAGCGCACTAGCCTCTGGGTTTTAATGAGCTGCCCAGGGTTAGAAGTAGGACGTGACTGTGGCTGGCTGAGAACCCTGAAGATCTTATTAAAGAATCATCTCCCTTGTACTTTGGGCTGAAATGCTCTTTCCAACCGAGGATCAAAGCAAACTTGACAAACGTTCTCTCATTAATCTCCCCATCCCCCTGGGGCGGGAGCAGATTGGTAGCTGTTCTCTCTGGCTCTCGAAGTGCGAAGCTGATGTGACGTGGGCATGGGGTAGCTCATGGAAAGACCCCCCTGCCAAACAGATGCAGAACAGATATCAGAACCCAGGCCTTCTAGGTGCCGCCATGCCAAATGTCACCCGCATTCCGAACCCTGTGCCCTCAGCACTGTCTCAGAAAGAAGGAAAACATCTCATTAGGCAAACAGACCCGGCCTCGCTGGCCCTCAGGGGGCGGGGAGGAGAGAACTGGAAAGGTTATGCGCCCTCCTTTGCCAGTGCCCTTTTTAATTTCCTGCTTAGAATGTTAGGCTGCTCTGTGGCTCCTCCCCAGCTGAAATCCTCCTCTTGGAGAGCTGGAACTGCCAGGAAGCCAGCCAGTGTAGACCCAGGCATCCTCTGTCTTTTCTTCCCTGGGTACTAGAACGGGGTTTCCTGGGGGTGGGAATACAAGGGTGGGAGACAGGAACACTCTCTGAGTGTTGACAATTAGGTACAGTCTATATATTTGAAAGTGTTTGCAGAATACATAACGCTAGTTCCATAAAAGGGCTTATAATTATTATGCAAACCTAAGGGACTATTACAACAGTGCGATCATCATAGCATAATATATAATGTCATTACGAGGTAGGATGGCAGGCTCTGCAGTCAGACTGCCTGTGTCGGGATGGGGCTCCATCACTCACTGGCATCGGGACCTTGGGCAAGTTGCTTAACCCTCTCTGTTTCAATTTTCTCATTGGAAAAAAAGAAATACCATAAGCATCTATCTTGTGAGGTTGCAATGGGGATGAAAGGAGAGGATATGGGTAAGGAGCTTTGAACAGTCCTTGACATATGGAGCACTTAACTAATATATACATTTTATAGTACGCTGAATAGAAATATACACATTTTTTTAGGAGAGAGTTTTGCTATATTCATGTGCTCACCGGACAGTCAGAAAGTGAGAAATCACCTCCCAAGGGGGATGGATGGCCACACTGCAATCCCTTCTCCTTCATTCTCTCAGGATTTGGGGCACACACACACATACACATACACACACGCACCTGGCCTGAGTTTTAAGTCGCTTGTCCAGGACTCGAACCACAGTCGACTGTGGGAGTCCGGCGACATAACCCTTATACTATCTGCTAGCCCCAGAATTATACACATTTATGGGCTGCTCCTGCGGTTAAGGAAGGTGACTCTCACATGGCTGACAGTAGTTTGATTCCAAGCCCTAGAGGCTTGAAAGACACTCTGGACTTTTGTGCATGTGTGCCCAAAGTCCCAACAGGACAGAGAAACAAAGGAAAAGAGATTGTGGCATGACCCTGTCCCTTGAGGAATGCTTTCTTTCTCTTTCTCTCTCCCTCTCTCCCTCTCTGGTGAGTGCATGCACACTCTTGCAAATTTGAAAAAAAAAAAAAAAAAAGAATTAGACACATGCAAAATGATTGTTGGTTGATACCTTTCCCTTATTTAGTGTGGGGAAGAAGTTAAGAAGTTTAGGGATAAGGGAACAGGAATTTCAAATCAGCTTAATCCTGCCTCTTTCTCAAGGAGAGACTGAGCTGTTTGCTGGAGTATTCAGGAGAAAAACCTATTTTTCTTTGCTGGTGACCTTCGGAGCTGTGACCTATTGTCTTTGTTGGAAACCATTCATCTCCTCATAGCCCTAAGGAACAGCCCTAGAGTTGAATTAAACTTTTTCAGGTTATCTGTGACTCCTGCATTCCAAAAATTCCATCCCTATCTCTCGGTAAGACTCAAAGGAGAAATGAGAAACCAGGGAGAGAGGCTGGGGATAGGCAAATACGCGTCTGGAATTATTACCAGGACAGCATCAGGAAATCTGTTGTGTCACACTATATATTAACAGATTGAAGCAGAAATACTTGGTGATCAGTTCAGCCCGTGCCAAAAAACATGTAAATTCGGCACCCGGCCCTCCATTCCTAATGGGCAGTGGAGGGTGAGGAACTAAATATAGACCAGCTAAAAACGGAAAGTGACTGTCATTATTTGCAAACTATATTATCATTTAATTGAAAGGCTTAAGAGAATCAATGACAATCTATTAGAACTAATAAGGGAGTTCAGCATTGTGGCCAGATACCAGATCTGCATACGGAAGTCAGTAGCTTTCCTATATTTTGACAAAAGTGAGTTTGAAAATGTCATTTTGTGTATAAAAATTTTAATCGAACCATGGTTGTCCATGTGGGATCCAGCTTCCTCCACACAGCACTTAACCACTGTGCTATGCAGCCAACCCAAAAATGTAATTTTAAAAGACTATATAATAACTAGTAATAAGCCTATCAAGAAATGTACAATACCCATGTGAGGAAAATTATAAAATTTTACTGAAGATCATAAAGTTGTGAATAAATGGGGTGAGATACCAGTTCCGAGATGGGAAGACTTGACATTATAAAGATGCCAATTATTCTCATATTAATCTATAAATTCAAAATAACCCAAATTAAAATCTTAGCAGGTCTTTTTTAATAGAACTTTATAAGTTGATTTTAAAAGAATTTTTTTTTAGTTTAATTTTGAGAGAGTGAAAAAGACAAGCATCCCCAATAAGGTCTCACACTGTAACCCATTCCCTCAGCCCTTCCCAGCTACCCAGGACTGCAGGCACACGTGCTTGTTACCCCACCCCCAACATGTCCAGGTAGGTCACCCTGGGACCCAAACCCTGATACTCCATGACTTCTAGCATCATAGAGTGTTGCACTACTCCTGTGCCACTGGGACTGTGCCTTACAAGCCAATTCTAAAATCGTACACAAAACAAGATGCCCAAGAATAGCCAGAATAGGGCTGGCAGATGATGTGGTGGGTTGAGGCACTGGACTCTCACATGACTGACCACAGTTCAAGTCCCGTATCTGACAGTTTACTATCTCATTTTCTCTCTCTCTGTCTCTCTCTAGTGAGAGCTCTGTGGCAAATTTAAAAATAATGATAATGATAATAAATAAAATTAAACAAATAATTGTGTTTATTTTAAAGAATTTTTTTTATTTTTTAAGTTTTATTTCTTCATTTCTTTATTTTCATTTTACCAGAGAGGGACAGAGCGAGAGAGTGAGAGAGAGAACGTGAGAAAGCAAGCCGCCAGGTCCAGGACTTGAACCACCATCGGCCATGTAGAAGGCCAGCACTCTTAACCACCACACCACCTGCAGCCCCAAATAAATAATTATTTAAAAAAAAAAAAAAAGAATAGCCATGAAAAAGAAAAATTGGATGATATATTATAGAACCACAGTAATTATGACAGTGAGGTACCAGCCAGAAAAGGAATACATACATTAGTGAAACAGAACAGATAGTCCAGAAACAAGTTCATGTTTGTATGGGAATTTATGTTAAATTTGTCATTTCGAATTGGTGGAGAAAGAATGCACCATTCAGTGAATGGCCTTGAGATAATTGCCTACCAATTGGAAGGAAAAAACGTTTAGAAAACTCTTCATATAGTTCACCAAAAAAAAATCATAAATCCCATCTCCATAAAGACCTAAATGTAAAAAGCAAAAGTGAGGCCAACAGGTGGTGTGGAAATTAAGGTGCTGGATCCCACATGGCCAGCTTCATGGTTCGAGTCCTGGACCTGGCGACTTGAGAATCATACTGGGCACATGTGCATGCATGCCTAAAATCCCAAGAGGAGAATCGGGGAGAAGGGACTGTGGTGTGGCCATCCCTGCTGGGGGGTGATTTCTCGCTTTTTCTCTTTTTCTCTCTCTCTGTTTCTCTGTCAAGCATGCATGTGCCCAATAACAAAACTGGGGAAAAAAAAAAAAAAAAAAAGAACAGCAACAACGAAAATAAAATGCAATCAGCTCTGTTGGTATAGGCAGTAGGGGCACTGCTCCATGATGCCAATGCAATACGGAGAGATCTTGGGTTTGTACCCCAAGGTCTCCCTGGGTATGTCTGTGATCCTGACTGGCTGTAGGGCTAGAAGGAGAATAGTGGCTTGTTGGGAGTGCCCTTCCCCAACAAGAAATACGTTTTTAAAAAAGAAAACGTATTAGAAATATTAGAAAAGCACTTCTTACTTTGGAAAAGAGTTATCTTCTGAAATATGACAATTAAAACTATAAAAGAAATGATGTCATATTTGACCATTTAAATTTTGAAATGTCACTACGGTAGGGTAGGATTTTTCCCAGGAATGTATGGTTGGTTTGATACCAAGTATAATATCAAATGATTTACCACATTAACAAAATAAAGGAAGAAAAAACCCATATAAATATATCAAGAGATGCCGAAGGAGCCTTAGATTACCTAATAACAGATCTAAGTAAATTAAGAAAAAAATTATGAATATGACTATTTGTCCCCAACTAATTTTTAAATAGTGAAGTGCTGAAGTAATTTCTTTTAGGATCAGGAACAAAAGAGAAATGTCCATTATTGCCATTATTATAGAGGTTTTAGATACTACAGTAGCTAAGAAATGAAATACATAGAGAAGAAGAGGTCATTTTTTCCTTTCTAAAATATATTAAATACTTAGAAATATTAATATATAATAGTTACTTATATAATATATACTTCCCTTCTAATATATAATATACATTTTTCTCTTCATACTTTCTAATATAAAATGCATACCCATGAAGCACTAATCAAAACTATTGAAATTAAATAAGAATGTTTGAGGGTAGTGGATATAAGGCAAATATATAAAAATCAATTGTGTTTCTCCATCCTAGCTCTTACCAGCTGGAAATGGAAATGGGAGAAGGTATTCCATTCATAGGCGCAATTAAGTCCATAAAATACTTGGGAATTATATTAAAAAGACAATTACAGAAACTATCTAAAGAGATAGAAAACTATAAAATTTTATTGAGGGACATAAAAAATATCTGAGCAAATGGAAAGGCAATCGCCATGTTCTTGCCTGAAAAGGTTTAATATAATGAAGTAAATATGTAAATCTAATGCAATTCTAACTGTTATCCCAATAGGTGTTTTTGTTTGTTTGTTTGTTTTTGTTTTTTTTTCCCTGAGGAAAGAGGGGCATTCTGAGTTGGAGTAGAATTGATAACAGTTTCTCAAAGTCAAATGGCTTCATAACTGCCTAAAAATAGCCAAGAAAGTTAAGAAAAAGAAAAAAGTGAAGGTTTCTTGCCTTCCTAGATAAAATGATATAATGCAAACCATGCACTGTTGGTATAAGAGTAGAAAGATAGATTAGCGGAACGTAATAGAAAGCCCAGTAATACATTTTTGAAAATACAGCCATTTTGGGCCAGCTCCATGGCCTGGTGGTTAAGGCAGCCGGATCCCACAGAGTTAACCTTGCAGTTAGAGTCCAGACCCAGCAGCTTGAGGAACAGGCCAGGCACGTGTGCACGCATGCCCCAAAATCCTGACATGATGGCAAAAATGAAGGAGAGGGAATTGTGACATGACCACATAGGAATTGCTTTCTCCCTTTCCTTCTTGCTCTGTTTCTCTCTGGTGAGCCCACACACCCTCTGGCAAGCCCACGTAACCTCTGGCAAAATCAAAATACAAAAAAGTAAAGAAAATGTAATCAGTTGAACACAAGAAAGAGGTATTTATCAGTAATCGGTGCTGGCACCAATAGTCTTTGCTCCCTTGTGGTATAAAATGGAGACGAGCCATTGGGGAGGAGGTGGAAAAGGCCATCGTAGGGCCTGAGGTCTGACTAGTCCTCGTCTCCATCCTGTCTCTGCCCAGGCGTCGCCATGGTGATGGCAGAGGAGGACAGCACGGTGCAGGTGGTGGTGCGGGTGCGGCCACCCACCCCTCGGGAGTTGGAGAGTCAACGGCGGCCCGTGGTTCAGGTGGTGGATGAGCGAGTGCTGGTGTTTGACCCTGAGGAACCCGATGGGGGGTTCTCTGGTCTGAAATGGGGCAGCACCCATGATGGCCCCAAGAAGAAGGGCAAAGACCTGACGTTCGCCTTTGACCGGGTCTTCGGCGAGGCAGCCACCCAGTGGGAAGTGTTCCAACACACCACCCACAGCATCCTGGACAGCTTCCTCCAGGGCTACAACTGCTCAGGTGAGAACCTGCCTCCTGACGCGTCCCCCCACCCCTCCAGCTGGGTGCGACTTGAGGAGAGCTGTGGTCCTTTCATTCTCTGGGGTCCCCATTCATTCACCTACTGTGTATGACACACCACTGGGCCCTAGGATACTCAGCAAATCAGACAGACAGGGTTCCTGTCCCCTTCATTACAAAGTCACACTCGAAACTGGTAAGTGGGAGGAGGGACAGAATTGTGGGCCTGCCTGCCACAGAGGAAGCTACCACGACTGAGAAGGGAGGGATAGCTCCACCATGATGGAATCCCATTGCCCTCAAATTCACAGACCTGTAGTGAGCCAGGATAGACACATGGAGAACGCAAACGCTGCCCGTGGACGTGAGCAGCAGGCACAGTAAGGGGTGGCCATGGAAGGCAAAGGAAAGTGGCTTCAGGAGGAAAGAAGGGCCGAGCTGGGGGAGACCCTAGAGGAGGCAGACCTGGCCCTGCTACTACCCTCCTCTCTACTCTCCTCTGTAGTGTTTGCCTATGGGGCCACCGGGGCCGGGAAGACACATACCATGCTGGGCAGGGAGGGGGACCCCGGCATCATGTACCTGACCACCATGGAACTGTATAGGCGTCTTGAGGCCCGGCAGGAGGAGAAGCGATTCGAGGTGCTCATCAACTACCAGGAGGTAGGCGGGGCTGTTCCTCAACCCCTGGACCGGGCAGTGCCATCCCTCATTGTCAGCTACCCAAAGAGGGAAGTGGGGGAGCAGGCTAAACCCATGGGGAAGAGGGTGGTAGGAGGTGGAGAACTTGGGCCCAGTGAGAGTCCTGAGGGCATAGATACAGCTTTGGGAAAGACTGCGTAAGAATGAACCCTGCCCACTCTGCTCTTGTCCTTTAACATCATCCTGCGAGTGCCACTGGCATGGTGTCAGATATGCACCCGTCCCATGCTTCCCCCACCAGCAGTCTGGCCCTTCCCAGCCTCGAGGAAGAGAGGTTTCCCGGTGGGCACCTCTTTCTCAGGCCTCGTCCTTGTTTCCCTTCTCCTCAGGTGTACAATGAGCAGATCCACGACCTCCTGGAACCCAAGGGACCCCTCGCCATCCGTGAGGACCCCGACAAGGGAGTGGTAGTGCAAGGCCTTTCTTTCCACCAGGTATGGATTGGACTTGGGTAGGATGGGCAGCCCCACTGCTCCAGTGGGGCTCCCTCGAGGCACTTAGGGGATACCCTGGATCCTGGGGTGGTAGTAGCAGTGGTGGCAGCAGAGGGCTGACATTGGTTCTGAAGAGCAGCCCTTCCTGATAGGGGAAAGGTCCTGGTGGAGAGACCACAGCCCCTTCTTGGGCATCTTTTCTGTAGCCAACCTCAGCTGAGCAGCTGCTGGAGATGCTGACCAGGGGCAACCGCAACCGCACGCAGCACCCCACTGATGCCAATGCGACTTCCTCCCGCTCCCATGCCATCTTCCAGGTGAGAGGGGTAGGGTCAGAGCCTGAAGCCAGCGTTCCCAATGCCAGTCCTCCTCACCGCTTTCGCCTGCCCTCAGATCTTCGTAAAGCAGCAGGACCGCGTTCCAGGACTGACCCAGGCTCTTCAGGTGGCCAAGATGAGCCTGATCGACCTGGCTGGCTCAGAGCGGGCGTCCAGCACCCACGCAAAGGGGGAACGGCTGCGGGAGGGTGCCAACATCAACCGCTCGCTGCTGGCCCTCATCAACGTCCTCAATGCCCTGGCCGACGCGAAGGTAAAGCAGTGTGGCCCCGGCGTCCTCCCCAGGACAGCCACTGAGCACCCAAACCCGATGGTCCCTCTCTCCAGCCCTGGGCCTGCCAGTCTGGCTACCTCGCCCCACACCCACTCGCTATCCTCTAGGGCCGCAAGTCTCACGTGCCCTACCGGGACAGCAAATTGACCCGCCTGCTCAAGGACTCCATCGGGGGCAACTGCCGCACCGTGATGATCGCTGCCATCAGCCCCTCCAGCCTGGCCTACGAGGACACTTACAACACCCTCAAGTACGCCGACCGGGCCAAGGAGATCAGGCTCTCGGTGCGTGGTAGCCAGGGCTGGGCCTGGCTGGGTGTGGGGGAACCCCAGGCATCAGGGGAGTAAGGGACAGATCCAGACAGCCTCCTCAGATCCTGGACCTGTTTTCCAAGAAGAAAGTAGTTTCCTAGGCACTGTCTTCAGGGAGACTCTCTGTGATAGAAATGGCATGGTCCCCATCCTTGGGTAGGAAGACTCCAGCGGGGGAGAGGCAGGGCAGGCCCCAAAGCCAAGGAGTCCACAGAGGGGTGCTGGGTTTGGGCCAGTGGCCTGGTTTAGACTTGTTCTTAGCAGCAGGGCCCTATGTTCAGCAAAACGGAAACACCACCATGTATTGACAGATCAAAGTAGAGTTGCTTTGGTTTCTGCCACATCTGCCCTGCTTCCTCCTCCCTGCCTCCTCAGGGTGCCCTGGCACGCCTGCAGCTACTACAAAAAAGCCCTACCTCTGGCCAGAATGTCTTGGCCAGGAAGTCAAGGGTCTGGGTTCAAAGGCAACCTTCTGCCTCTTGCTATGGCCTCAGGCATGTTACCGACCGTCTCTGGTCTGTTTGCCCAGGCGAGGGTGTCACAGAAGAGTCAGCCAGGAGCTGGGCACAGTGCTTGGCTGTTGGAGGTGGTTGAGAAAAGCTGCTATGATCGAACAAACTAATCTTTCCCTGTGCCCCCATCTCAGCTGAAGAACAACGTGATCAGCCTGGACTGTCACATCAGCCAGTATGCCACCATCTGCCAGCAGCTCCAGGCGGAGGTGAGGAGCCCTCCTGGAGAGCAGGCATGGGGGCAGAGAATAGAGACAGGACTGTGGGTGTAGCCAGGGCCCTGTGCCTGCCCCTGGCCTCCTGTGCTCAGCCAGGGCTCTGAGGCACTGGCTGCTTCCCTTCCAGGTGGCTGCTCTGAGGAAGAAGCTCCAAGAGTATGAGGCAGGAGCCCAGCCCGCACAACAGGATCTCCCACGGTCCCCCCAGCTGGGTCCGCCGCAACAGCAGTGAGTTCTACTGTCCTCACCTGCCCCCACCTTCAGTGTGGCCGGGATAGGGAGCACGACCCCCTTCTCCAGCTTCTGGAGGGCTAAGACTCCTTGCTTCTTTTCCGGCACCTAGGGTTAGGGTTCCCACCCAGGGCCCAGCAGCCTATGGCCACCTAGAATGCTCTGTGCAAATGAGTCGATGCCACACTAGCCTGTATAAGCAGTAACTGTCTTACAAGAGAAGGCGCATTTGGAGGTTGGGAATCATTGTTTCTTAAACCAGAAAATCCTTGACTCCTTCACCCTCATCTACTGCTCTATTGGCACCCAAACCTCCATCTTTGACCTTTATACCTCCTGGGTGCCACTGCGATCCTGCCTGCTCCCTCCTTTTTCTGCCTGTCCCACATCCTGCCTCTCAGACTCTCATTTCCCCCCATAGCCTGGCCAACTCCCCTTCACCACCCTGCCCTCCCAGGCAGCCCTGTACCCCAGTGCTCCAGGTGGGGTCTAGAACCCTTCAAGAGGAGAGCCTGAGGACAGAGACACAGGTGGAGAAGGTCATGGAAGAGAACTCTTCAGACCAGGAGCAGCCCTCAGAGGACAAGGACAAAGGCCCAGCTGAGCAGGTAGGACTTGGAGGCGTGAGGTCTGAGCTTCGGGAAGGCTTGTTGCTGGTGGGGTATTAGAAGGAGTTACTTTCCTGGGACCAGCAGTTGGCATAATCGCTATGTCACTGGACTCCATGTAGTTGACTATGGTTCGAGTCCCAGACCTGGTGGCTTAAACTGATGCCAGGCGCATGTGCGTGCGTGCCCAAGATCCCGAGAGGAGAATGGAGGAGAAGGGATTGTGGTGTGGCCATCTCCCCTGGGGGGGGGGGTGATTTCTCGCTTTCTGTCTCTCTGTCTTTCTTTCTTTCTTTTTTTTTTTTGTAGAGGTTTTTGCTATAGGGCGCGTGTGCTTGCTAGACAGACAGAGAGAGACAGAGAGACAGAAAGCGAGAAATCACCCCCCAGGGGGGATGGTCACGCCGCAATCCCTTCTCCTCCATTCTCCTCTCGGGATCTTGGGCACGCACGCACACATGCCTGGCGTGAGTTTTAAGCCACCGGGTTCGGGACGCGAACCGCGGTCGACTACGTGGGAGTCCAGCGACATAGCCATTACGCTAACTGCTGGTTCCCATGTCTCTCTGTCTTTCTGACGAGCACACATGCCATATAGCAAAAACCTGTCCAAACAAAAAAAGGAGTTCCTCTCCCTGACTCAGAGTCCCTTTGGTCTCAGTTCTCTATCTGGATGTCTGACATCTTAGTCATTAGGAAACTTTCAGACCTATACATCCTGGGAGCTGTCATTCCCACCCTGGGAGAAGGGGGAGATTGTAGGAGCCACTATGTGCGTGGAGGGGGCGTCTATTCTGACTCCTTCACTTCACCTGTGTCTCTTCTTTCCTCTCTAGGTTCCAACCCAGATGCCAGAGCAGGACTGCAGGCACCCACTGCCCGGGTCTCCCAGCCTGACCCTGCAGCCCAAGCCTGTCATGGGCCACCTCTCGCCGCAGAAGCTGGACAGGGACTGTTCTAAGGAGTAGGTATCTTCTCGCTCTACTCTGGAGCCCGAGGGCAGAAGTGACAGGATTGGCCTCCTGGGGCGGCAGTTGGTGTTAAGCACATCACGGGAGCTCTGGTTCTGTCTAGTTCCCAGTCTAGTCTCTTTCCATCACCATTGTCCCTTGTCTGCTTTCAACCCCTTGATTTTGTCACCTACTCTATTTGCATGTCATCATCTCGACTCGTTCCTCCACAAAGCTGGCAGCCCGACAGGAGTGGGAAGCAAAAGCAAACGCCGTCCAGACAGTTGGCAAGCCCGGAGTTAGGGCAGGGCCGCCTGGGCGAGTGCCCTGCTTTCTAGTCGGAGGGCAGCGCTGCCTGTCCTCCGCAAGGAGGGAGCAGCCAGGGCAGGCGAGCATCGGGCGGAGGAAGGGACAGGCTTCCTGAGTCAGGTGTTTACCAGGTGGCTTCATCAACAGATCAAGGCTGTTTTTTCCTCAGAAGTAAATACAAAACACCTCCTCAAGGCAAAGCGAATGGGTTTGGGGCCCTCCTTTCTGTGCTTAGAGGCAGGGGCTGCTAGGATTTCTTTTCCCTTGGCCCCCAGTACATAAATCCCCTGCCACTTAGCTTTGTTGCTGCCAGCCTGCTCCTCCCTCCCAGCACGCTTCACGGTAGGCAGTGTATTTAAAGCTTCCGGACAGAAGGGCCTGTTTAATTTTATTTCTTGCTGGGGAGTGTCTGTTCCCGACTCAGCAAAAAATGCTGCAGCCTGAATAATCAGCGGCTTATTATCTATCTCCTGCTGCCGACTCCCCGGGGCCCTGGAGAGCGGGGATGCACTGGCGGGAAGTCCCCCTGGGCCCCCAGAGAACAGCCTCAGACTCCTACTCATGATTCAGGGTCTCTCTGCTTGGCGTCCCTCTTATGAGGAAAGGAAATACTTAGGTCCTCTTTTCTGTTTTGACCCTCCCCCCATTTTTTTTATTTCTAGAGAAATAAGCATGAAAGAGAGAGAGGTTCCCCCAATAGGGTCTTCAGGCCGGGATTTGCTCCCAGCCTCAGTCAGCCCAGATCATAGGCACACATATACCCAACTTGTTCAGGGAAGCTTTGGGTCATGAACCTGGGACCTTCCCATGTAGGTCTAGCATCTCAGAGTGTTGGTTACTGCTATGATCCTGGCTGGCTCTTTGGTTTTGTTGTCTCTGACAAGCTGTTTCAACCTTGTTTATGATTTGGTGATCATAGCCTTTATTCTCCTTGCTTCTTGGAGATTAATAAAATGTACTAATGTGATAGTAGACCCCAAGTATTAGGGATTGCAGAACAATCTAGATCATTTCCATGTTTGGAAATACTCTAACAACTAGATCATTGAAAATGATTTCTCTTTAACTTCAGAATTTAGGATCTTGAGGGCCAGCCCATGGCCTGGTGGTTAAGGGAGCTGGACTGACCTTACAGTTTGAGTCCCAGACCTGGTGGCTTGAGAAACATACCCAATCCAATGCATGTGTGTGCATGTTCCAAATTCCAAAAGGATGGAGAAAATTGAGAAAGGATTGTGGCATGGCCATGCCCTCATTCTGAAGTCAAAGAGAAATCATTTTCAATGATCTAGTTGTTAGAGTATTTCCAAACATGGAAATGATCTAGAATGTTCTGCAATCCCTAATACTTGGTGGGAGGGAGGTACTTTTCCCCTCTCTCTCTCTCTCTGTCTCTCTGGTGAGCACATGTGCCCTCTGGCAAAATTTTAAAATAATAATAATAATAATCATTTAGAATCTTGCACCACCAGAGCATTAAGTAGAGCTTAGATTTCACAGTTCAGTTGTTTTTTAGAATTTTTTTAGCTGCCAAGTCTTGTCTTCAGATGAAATCTTATGCTAAAATCCAATACATAGAACAGACAGAACAGAGTGGCTCAGTCTGATGGGTTTTTGAAACCTAATTTGGAAGCCCCTAATTTAGACCAACTCCCCATTTGTCAGATGGGGTGCTTTGGCCTTTGCACAAGGCCGCAGAGCAAGCAGGACAGGGGACCAGACCCTGGACCTGACCTCTAGGCCAGCTCATTTCCCCCCGAACACCCACTCTTCTCGGTAGTCTGGTCTTCCTCATAATGTGTGGCTCAGACGGAGAGAGGATACGTTTCTGCTGTGTCCTTTTTAATTTATATCCTATTCTTTCAAAAAGGCCTGGAGGCTGCTTTCTAAAATGAGTTAGAGTTCCCTGAGCACACACGGACTGAGGGCAGCAGAGGGGGTTCAGAGATGTCCAGGCAGGTAGAACTACCTGAGGATAAATACTTTTCCATGAATAATCCCCACTGAGATAATTGTGTTTATTCTTTTATCATAGGTGTGCCTTACAGAAAGAAAATTTGCTTTATTAGAATCTAAATTTATAATATCAATAATTGCATTACCTTCATAATTTCCTTTAAATAGCCCACAGTGCATTTGAAATATGCATTGACTCATACATTCTTTCTCAGAATCCCAACCATTAAATAGAAAGCATAGACTGAATGCCTTCTAGGGTCGTCTCAGAACGGAAATGAACATGACCTATCTTATTTAATCTCCTCTTATCCTAACAAGGTATATGGTATTATTTCCATTGTGGAAAAAAAGAAGAAAGGAAGGCCAGCAGGTGGCATGGTGGTTAAGGTGCTGGATCCCACATGGCCGACTCCATGGTTCCGGTACCAGACCCAGCAGCTTGAGAAACATACTGGGCACATGTGCATGCATGCCAAAGTCCTGAGAGAGATGGAGGAGGAGGGAATGTGGCATGACCATTCCCCATGGGGGGTGCTTTCTCCCTCTTACCTGCCTCTCTCTCTCTCTCTCTCTCTCTCTCTCTCTCTAACGAGCATTTGTGCCCTCTGACAAAAATTTTTTATAAAGGTATCTTTTTTATCAGGTATTCTTTAAACATTTTGTATATAAAATAACTCATTTAGGGCCAACAGGTGCCATGGAGGTTAAGGCAGCTGGATCCCATATGGCAGATTATGTGGCTTGAAAATATGCTAAGTTGGGGCCAGCAGGTGGCATGGTAGTTGAGGTGCTGGACTCACATGGTTGATTGCAGTTTGAGCCAAGGATCCTGCAGCTTGAAAATCACACTGGGTGCATATGTGTGCGTGCCCAAACTCCAAGAGCAGAATGGAGGACAAGAAATTGTC
Organism: Tupaia tana; assembly: GCA_026018925.1. Taxonomy (NCBI): domain Eukaryota; kingdom Metazoa; phylum Chordata; class Mammalia; order Scandentia; family Tupaiidae; genus Tupaia; species Tupaia tana. The sequence goes on along the minus strand of JAKSZU010000011.1, from coordinate 51,352,443 downwards.
ACATGACCATCCCCCGCAATTTCTCACTTTCCCTCTCTGTGTCTCTTTGTGGTGAGCACACATGCCCTATGGCAAAAGCCTAAAAAGAAAGAAAGAGAAAGAAAACACACTGAGCTTGTGTACATGCATGTTCACAATCCTGAGAGGACAGTGGAGAAGAGGTTGCAGCATGGCCATCCCTCCCGGAAATGATTTCTCACTTTCCTTCTCTCTGTCTGGCGTGTGCACATGCCCTATTGCAAAACTTTAAAAAAGAAAACTCATTTAACCTTTCCAGCATCCCTATGAAGTAGGTGTGCTTGTCATTCCCATTTTAAGGTTGTGTATAATGAGGTTAATGGATTGCATCCCAGATCACACAGCAGGGAAAGGCTGGAGCTGGGGTTTTAGCAGGGCCCTGGCCGTCTGACTTGAAGTGGCCTCTTAGCTGCTGCTTTCCATTTCCCCAGGGCTAATGAACTAATGATCACCAATAAGTGACAGCTGAGGAAAAGCTCAGACCTCTGAGTCCAAGTCCACTTAGTGCCCTTCCCTTCTTTCCAGGTCACTGTCTTAGTCATGGGGCATGTTTAGTGGGTGGAACCTCCCACCTGTGGCCTGTGGCCACCCTGGCCACCATGGGCCTTCTGCAAGGGTTTGGCGGAATAGGAGCCAGGGCTGGGAGGGTGATGAGGACCTTCAGGCAGTTCGAACAAGACGAGGAGCCAGGGGACCAACCTGGTTTGCTTCTCTACCAAACCTGGAGTGATGGGGGCAGGTGTGTGGCACAGAGGACAGGTGTGAGTAATGTAACCCCTCCATTTCAGGTTGGCTCTGAAGGTGCTATGCCTGGCCCAGCGGCAGTACTCCCTGCTCCAATCAGCCAACCTCCTGACCCCTGACATGATCACGGAGTTTGAGACCCTACAGCGGCTGGTGCAAGAGGAAAAAGCTGAGCCTGAGGCTGAGCCTAAGGCAGAGACCTCTAGGACACCTAGACTGACCCAGGGGACACTTCTGGCCCAGGAGCTGTGTTCCAAGTCAAGTAAGTCACCCCTGTTCTGCCCTGCCTATGGGTGTCATCTCCAAAGCCCAGCAGAGGTGCAGAAGTACTGGGGCCTTAGAGTCTGGGTTATGCTACAGTAGGAGGCTGCACCCGGGATCAGGAACTCCTGCACACGTGGGCCTCAGGAGACCGAGGAGCTGGGGACTCCTTCCTGTCTCCAGTATCTGGCGCCCCAAATTCTTCCTCTGGCCAGTCCCTGATCTCTCCTGGGTACCCTCCCGCTTTTCTCTGCCTAGAGTCTCCAGGATACTCTGGCCCCGTGACCCGTACCATGGCAAGGCAATTGAGTGGTCTCATGCACACTCTGGGGATCCCACCTGGGCCTGACCGCACCCCAGCCCGGGCCTCCCGACGGCCCACGGAAAAGAAGAGGAGGCGGACACCAAGCCCCTCAGAGCCAGACAGCCCTCTGGCCCCAAAGCAGGAGACCAAGCGCCAACGCCAGTCCTTCCTGCCCTGCCTGAAGAGAGGGTCTCTACCTGAGGCCCAGCCTGCCTTCGGGCCCAGCACACCCAAAGGGTGCCAGTTCCCTCGCTTCTGCTCAGCCACGGTCATCAAAAGGCGGGTGCCCCTGGGCCCTTCTGCTATGCAGAACTGCTCCACCCCTCTGGCCCTCCCTGCCCGGGACCTCAATGCCACCTATGATCTCTCTGAGGGGCCTCCTTCAGAGCTCGATTTCCCTGAGTGCGTTGGCTGGGAGGAAGTCCCCCCGTCGCTGACCAGGCTGGACCGGCCCTTCATCCCCAGGTGGGTCTCCAAACCTCCCAGCAGGGCACAGGGGCAGCCACAGACAATGGTGCTGCCAAAATGTGGATGGCCACCTGACCCAGGGCGGGATGCAGGGTCACAGTCAGCTTCACCCCCCCAGGGCCAGGTTGCCACAGAGGTGTCACTTCTCTGGGGCCCTACCTTGTCTGTCAACGCCTCAATCCGCCAGCGCTATGCTGCTTTGTGACATGCTCATGCATAGCTAAAGGGACCCCAGCTCAGGAAGAGTCAGCAGGGAACAGGAGCTAACGAGAGGAGCCATCGCCGTCTGTTCCTCTGCTTCGCCTGTGCCCTGAGTTCTGTGTCCCACTGAGAACTATGATGGGACTTCAAAAAGTTTGTGAAAAAATTGAAATACGAGTTTATTTTGGTATAAAAACAATTTGAAATCTAGGCATTGGTTTTTCATAATATGCATTTTCCATGCACTTTTTGAAGACCCCCTTGTACTTATTTCTGCCACTTCTACCCCTAGATTTTGCCCTCAAGCGCAGCATCCAGCATGGGGAAGGGGGTCCTCAGAAAACCTATTCACTATTTTCCAACAAGACGATGAAGAAGTGTTTTCCACCCACATAGCAGGGTCGGGAACAGCGACTAGCTCAGGACAGCCCAAGGCCAAGAACAAGTGGCAGTCAGACCTGGATGTGTGAGGCAGGGGCCGGCAGAGCGCCCCCCACACCCACCCCTCCCACAGCCCCTGAACCAACTCTCAGTGACAAGCACAGAGCTGGGCAGGTGGAAAGGTGAAATTGTTTGAACTCTAGTTCCCCGGATGAGCCAGAAACTGACATCTGGATGTTCTCCCAGAACAGGGCTGTCACTCAGCTGTCAGCCCAGGCCAAGTGATGCAGGGAGCAGAATCTACCTCTTAGTAGGAAGAAAGCGCAGAGGTCATCTTGTCCAGCCAGCCCCTGCCCCAAGCTGGGGGCTGGAGGGAGGCAGTAGCTGGCCCAGTCTGGTTCCTGCTGAGCTGCCTCCCTCCCTCCCTCCCTCCCTCTCCAGTGGCCCCATGCTGCTGTTCACCACCAAGGGTCCCAAGCCAACATCTTCCCTCCCTGGGACTTCAACCTGCAAAAAGAGGCGACCTATGAGGTGAGATTTGGGAGGTGTTGGAGGAGGGAGGAAAGAGCCCTTACCAGAACAGTGGGTATCTGGGCCAACTTTAGGCCCCCGGTGTGTCTCTGGACCCATCGGGGCAAGTAGCTGTGGTCTGTGAGCAGAGGTAACATCTAGTTCTTTGACTGGGCCTTGCTATTACAGGATCATGTAGCTGCAAAGAGTGCCACAGGCCCCTGTCTGCAGGGAGATGTGAGCATTCATTGGTTGACCCAGTGATGAGACCTTCCCTCTCTCCCCTCTCTCAAACCCACAGGCCTCACCTCTTCTGCTGCCTCTCCTGTTCTTAGATCTGGCCTTGAAAGCCTCTGCTGGTATCCAGCCTCCCCTGCTATCGAGGCTCAGTGTCCAGTGCTTACCACCCCCTCCAACCAACCAGTCCAGAGGCCTGGCTGTAACCATCCTGCCTTCCTTTCCACCCTCCCTCCCTCAGTTCCTCAGTCTCCCGAGGTCACAGCCGCATCGCTCGCCTCCCTGGCAGCACCCTGAAGAGGCCGGCTGGGCCACTGGCAATTCCAGGTGACTGGCATTGGGGACAGGGATGGCCTGGGCCATGGTGGCAGATGAAGATAGGAAGACAGAGGGGACAGAGTAGGCTGAGACCTAGGAAAGAGGAGGCCTGGGGTACGTCCCCTCATCTTGGGGACTCTGATGAGCGAAGTGGGAGGTGGGATGGTGGCAGAGGAGCAGTGAGGCAGGGTCTCACTCTTCTCCTTCCTCCCTGTGCCCCCATTCTAACAGGCTTGCAGAGCCTCCCTCAAGTCCCCGCTGCCCCGGTGACCTGAGAGGCCGAAAGGAAGTCATCGGGGCTGGGGGAATGCTGTCAGCTGGGAGCTACATCACCAAGGTGTCCTGACCACCAGTTCCTCCAGGCTGGCGGCCACCTGCACCAGGAGCCTGAGCAGCCTTCCTCGCCATGTGATGAATGCCAGCACCTTTCCTGTACCGAAACCCCGCCCCCAACCGTACATCTTGCTACTCGGCCTCTATTAATTTCTTGTTACGCTCAGCTTCTCAGCATGTATATAGCCACCTGTGAATGTCAACGTGTTGCTATTTAAAAGGGTGCTGTCATGCCCCCCGCCGCCCCCGTTTATAACGCCCTCCATGCTGGCAGGTAACTCTTCTGGGCTCTGTCCCCCACCCCTGGTGTCTGGCGCAGGGCTCTGCACAATGAGGGCCACAGGCAGTAAGGAGGGATGAGGACGGGATGGCATGTGGTCAGGAGTCCCAGCTTGGCTCTTACTGATTTCCAAGAGAGGGTATCTTCAGCACGTGCAGGGGTATCTTCAGGCTGGTGTAGGAACCCTGGCCCCTGGTGGCCATCCCGGTGATGATGCAGATGATGGTGATGACTTGATTTCCAAACAAAGACTGCTTTTGTTGTATCCTGTTGTGAACAGCACACACATTCAGCATGTAAGGAAATGGGAAGAAGAAAGGGGAATTCAGCCTTAAAGCTATCACCTACTTACACATGCTAGTGGCACTGGGCCAGCCGGGGCATGGTTAAAGTGGTTACATCCATGTGGCCAGCTGTGTGGTTTGAGTCCCAGACCTGGCAGATTGAAAAACACACCAGGTGTGTGTATGTATATGTGTGTGTGTGCGCGCGCACGTGCGCGAGTGCCAAAAATCCCAAGAGGAGAATGGAGAAGGGATTGTGGTGTGGCCATCCACCCTGGGGATAATTTCTAAAAAAAAAAAAAAAAAAATTGGATATATATCCTTCTGATTATTTCTGCATATACACAAACGTGTATATATACATATATATATAGATAGATATATTTTTATTATGACGATTAATAAACTGACTCCATCCCTCGTGTGTGTTTCTCTCTATACACATCAGTGGGATAGCAACTTACCACTCTCCAAAACCTCAGGGAACTTTGGACACAGCGGACAACTGCTGTGCCTCCCCCTGCAGCCTGAGGTAGACCTGGGGCCTGGCCCTGCCCTGTACTCCACAGCCCAGCCCTCCACAAGGGCCTCTGCTCCTCAGCAGGTTTAGAAGCGATTACACCTGCAAGTCTGGTCCATCCTGCAGCCTTGAGGGTGGGCTGCTGGGAGTCCTGCTTTCAGAGAGAGTGTTAGTGGTCCCCAGGTCTTAGGGGATGCCCTAGCTTGAGCCTACTGCAGCGTGCTCCTGTCCCCTCCCCGGTGCATGGCCTTTGCTCATCTGGATTATGTGACAGTCAACACCAATTTTCCTCTGTTCTCTCCATGAAGACATGGTTAACTGAATGAAGGAATAGTGTAAACAAAATTACAGAAATCAGTGTTTGACCTGCTTCCCAAAACCAACACGTTAAAGGTATTTAGCACACTGTGAGAAGTGTGTAAATACTGCTGCTCATTTCAAGTGGGTCCTGGCTGTCCTGGGGGAGCAGTCTCCCCCTCTGTCTTGTGAGTCTCTTTCCACCCAGTCCCTATCCCTTTTGGAGGATGGAGAGGGAAAACACAAGAGCATTGAGTGTCTAAGGGTGCCAGGCACCTGCACAAAGCTCCAAGCCCTTATGACGTAGAGAACGAGGCAGTAGGCTTTAAAAGGTTCACACACGTGCCCGGAGTTAGACAGCAAGTGATCTGGATCCACGCCAGGAGCTGGTTCTTCGCTTACACCAAGCGGCTTTCCTTTGGAAGCAAGCAGACATCATTGCTTTCCACGTGTCCAGGGCTCCCTCCTCTCCAATTAATCTTAATGAGTTTTTTCTCCTGTGTACCGTGATTCCCGCAGAAGCAGTTACAGCTTCACATCTGTAGCCTCCAGCGGCCTGGCATGGTGCCTTGACCTCGGAAGGCCTCGCTGAGTGTTGGTTGGATTCAAATGGAATAACTTCCCCCATTTCCTGGGGCCCTCACATATATCATCTCCTTTGATCATCATCGTCGTCCCCGCAAGTGCAGAGGCAGCAGGCACAGGGCAAGGTGGCTGGTAACTAGGGCCAGGAGGGCGACCTTTGCACAATGGGCTCCACTGCAGGAGGCAGAACTCGCTTGGGCTGGGGGGCAGCTGGCAAGTGGAAGAGGTCACTCTTGACAAGGATGTTCTGCAGCCTGCCACTCGCTCAGCAAACATTTGTGGCTCCGTAGTGCAAACTGTGCTCTCGGGTGACCCATTAAATGCACAAAGACTCCGCGTCGATGGAGTTAAGCAGGGGTGGCTCCTGCCCTCAATCACGGGAGGTCGGGCTGAGAGAGCTCGCTACATGGTGTCCAAGTGCCGGGAGCTGCCTGGCTGGTCTGAGCTTTGCAGGAAGCTGGCAGAGGCTGAGGGGGACAGCAAGCTGACAGCCAGCTCTCAGCTGACCTCTGTGGGCGGCGACGAGACTCTGAGATTGGATTGTTCTTACATAAAGAGAGTCATCCACGAGACACGGCAATCGATGGCTCCCTCATCCACTGCGGTCCAGCCTGGTCTAGGGCCCCCACCCCCTGCCTCATCCTGCCTCTTCCACCGTGGGTGGGGGCCTGGGCAGAGCCCTTCACTCCACTTCTATGAGCTTCGAAGTCCTCTCTCCCCAGGCCACCTCCTTACTCGTCTCAGTCCCCTCAGCTCATGCCTGGACCCCCACCCTAAGGTGCAAATTCGTGTCGCATTTGCAGAACCAGACTCAGTTCCAGGAGCTGAAAACACAGAGAACAAGGTACGGTCCTTTCAGCAGGGAGCCGGGAGAGTACCTGTCCCTGTCACCTGAGCGTAAGCCAAAAGCCCCATCAGTGTTGGTTTCTGTCCAGAGGAGACTGGGTTTTCTCCCTGGGTCTCTCCTACAACTCTTCACCAGCTTGGCCTCCACGGGGGAGTTTGTCTCCGTCTGGGGAGCCTGTTTAGCAGCTTACAGGTCCTGCCTCCCGATTCCTGCTCTTCTGTCTCCAGACTCCTCCAAGAATGTTGCTTTGGCTCTTAGCTGTGTTTGGGAGACACTGGTTCCCAGCCAGAATCTAGTTCAAAGCTGTTGGCCCCTCCTCCACAGTTCTCGTGTGGAGAGAGATCCAAGAGGGCTTGAGATGAAGATTGTAGGGGGAGGAAGGTCACCCCAGGGGCCTGGAGACTGTGGCTGTGTTTTCTGGCTCATCTCATGGACTCCCCTCGGCCCGGCCACAGTCCTCCCAGCCCTGTCCTCTGGCTTATCCTGTCCATTTGGAGGACTGCTGGGTTGGAAATAACAGGCCGCCTGCCAGCCCTCTGCTCCTACCAGGGCCACATCTGGTCCCGCCTCTTGCCCTCCCAGAGGGACCCAATCAGGCAGGAAGATGAGGGAGCGGGGAGCAGAGCACATCAGGGAAAGCAATTAAAAAGCCCATCTCGGGGTTAGAGGCTGGGAGATGGGGGGCAGGCTAGAGTGGGCCTCGCTGGGGTAGGAGGAAGGAGGGAGAAAGGGCCCGAGCCTATTAACCCCAACACGGCTGGCCAACCCGCTAGGGTCTGTGAAGGTGAGTGAGCGAGCGCAGGCCGAGAGGGGCTGGGGCAGAGGAAGGGAAAGAGTCTGGGCGTCCAGCTGGGAACCGTTCTGCAGCTCAGGAGCAGGTTTCTAACCAGCAGAGCCTGGCTGGGCACAGGCTGAGGATGGAGGAAAGGAATGAGCCCCCTCCAGCTGAAGGAGAGACACCCCCATCCTCAAAGAGCCTTCCTCCTGATAGTGAGGCACCGGCTCCAGCATTTGGGAGCCCTCATCTGAGGGGGAAGGTGGGCTCCTCTTGTGCATTCCTTAGCCTGGGGGGCAGGCCCTGTCCTTAGGGAGACCCCACTCTGATGGGAAGACATAGGTCCTAGCATCAGGAGCCCCATCTGGGGTGGTGGCGAGATACAGCCCTTCTCTTTGGGAAGCCTCAGGCAGAGGTGGTGCAGGTGAGACCCACACCCACCAAGGGCTTCTCTCACCGGACGGTGCTGCGGCCTTGAGTCTAGAGATGAGGGAGACAAAGACGAGGGAACAGAGCAGAGGGAAGCCAGCAGGCCAGGAACAGGCTCCACACTGAGTCTCCAGGGCAGTGGGAGAGAGAACATGTCCCTGTGGGACCTGAAGCTTCCAGTGACTAGTTGGTCAGAGGCAAATGGTGATGATGCTCATCCCCTCTTCACTGGTGCTGCCCCTCTGTCCTGTCCCCACTGCCAGGCAACTCACATACTCCCATGGGGACTGACAGGACCAGGCAGGGGCCCAGGTGCGGAGCGCAGTAAAACCCAGGCTTTGCGAGGTAATTCCATGTGGGAAGGCTCTTTGTTCACAACCAGAGACGTCCCTGAGGGTCCAGGCACACGTACACCATGACTGGGCTGGAAGCTGAGGGTGGATCACAGCACCAGGGCCCTGTGGAGGGTTCTCTCTCTCTCTCTTTCTCTCTATTTACCTCTATATATTATTCATGGGACAGATAAATAAATAAACTCTAGAAAAATAAACAAGTGAACAGGACACAACAGCGTTCACCCCGAGACCCAACACCCCACCCCCCGGGCCAACCCCAGCACACATGAGCTAACATGTAGTAACCATGCATGCATTACTAAATGGAAGCTGCGATTTGTCTAGTGCCTGCTCTCCAATTATCCCTGTTTTTTTAAAAAATATTTATTTATGTGTTTATTTTATTTGTTACTTTTATTTAATCTGATGAGAGAAAGAGAAAGTGAGAGAGCAAGCTGCCAGGTCCAAGACTTGAACCAAGGTTGGCCATGTAGGAGTCCAGCACCTTAACCACTACACCACCTGCTGGACCCCAATTTCCCATTTTTATTCTCATGACTTGGAAGTAGGTATAGTTAGTCCCCATTTGACAGATGTGAACAAGACTCAGAGAAGTTCCCTAAGTGGCCAAGGCTTTGCTCTCTCTCCTAGAGAGCACTAGCATGCAGTCGGGACAAATTTAGAATAAAGTGCATGATTCCCCTGAGTGATACAGATTTGGGTTTTAGAAAACCAACCTACAGCTGAGACCAGCCCCTCCTCGCATCTAAACTGCTCTGGCCAACGGCCACAGGGGCCTGGGAAGCTGAACACTGCCATCTGGTGGCCACTGTGTTCCCTTCCTTTCCTCAGGGATGGGCTATGGGATGGATGGACACCGTGGTCACCACGGGGTCAGTTAGAGAGACCTGGGTTCCTTTCATCCCACCCAGCTTGCTGACCACCACGCTGTGCACTAGGTGAGGGTCTGAGGCACGAGCAGAGCCAGCAGGCGGCAGTCAAGTGCCACATCGGTCACTTGAGTCAGAGGCTGGTGTTTTTGCAAAGTACCAGGCACCTTGAATGCAGGCTGAGGTCAGTTGTGGGGTGGCTCTGACCCAGGAGGCAGGAGCCCATCTGGCAGATTCTGATGCAGTGAGGGGCAAAGAGAGGTCAGCTTGTCTCCACCGAGGCTCCAAGCAGAGTGTAACCTGCTACAGGCTCCCCAGAGGTGCCTTTGGGTATCTCTTCCCATGGCCGGCAGCATCCTGGGGTGTAGTCCAGAAATTCAGCCTGAGGCTTCAGAGGTCAGGGCCTTCCAGAAGGAGAAGAGGAGGCACCCCAAAGAAAGGAGATGAGCTGAGCTAAGAGGCTAAGGTTGGTGGAAGCTGGAAGGGCCGACGGCCTGCCCTCTCTGTTGGTGGTGCCTGCCTGAGGCAGAAATGCATCCGAGTGTGGCTGAGAACGGAGAACAAACTGTCTAACAACGGGACTTGGTTACATGAACGCACAGAGTGGAAAACCATGCAGCTGTTAAAATGATGATGTAGATAAATATTTATTGATATGGAAAGATGTTCACAACATATTGTCGAGCAAAAAAAAAAAAAAAACAAATTACAAAATAATTTGCACAGCATGAACCCACTTTGAAAAAAAAAAAAAAAAACCGAGTTTATCTGTGTGGGAAAATCTGGTAGTGTTTATCTCCAGGTGGCAAAATTATGGTTAATTAAATTGTTTGTATTGCTTATCTATATTTTCTGATTTCTCTACAATAAATACGTAATTTTTAAAATAATGAAAGCTTGATAAACAGCACAGCCAGTCTGTCTCCTCTTTGGTTCTCTGTAGACACATGTAACTTCTTTAGATGGTTAAAGGCTGGGCCAGTTGATGGCATGGTGGTCAAGGCAGCTAGTTCACACATGGCCGACTGTGTGGTTTGATCCTGGACCCGGCAACTTGAGGAGCACACCAGGCATGTGTGTGTGAGTGCCCAAAACAAGTGGAGAAGGGATTGCAGCGTGTCCATTCCCTACGAGGGGAGCTTTCTCTGTCTTTTTGTCTCTCTCACAGCTAGTGCATACTCCCCCTGGCAAATTAAAGAATTATTTAATTTTTCTTTCTTTCTTTCTTTCTTTCTTTCTTTCTTTCTTTCTTTCTTCTTCTTCTTCTTCTTCTTCTTCTTCTTCTTCTTCTTCTTCTCTCTCTCTCTCTCTCTCTCTCTCTCTCTCTCTCCTCTCTCTTTCTTTCTTTACTTAAATTTGACCAGAGAGAGACAGAGCAAGAGAGAGAGAAAGGGAAAGTGAGAAAGCAAGCCGCCAGGTCTGGGACTAGAACCACAAGTCAACCATGTGGGAACCCAGCGCTCTTAACCACCACACCACCTGCCGCCCCCTCCTTCCCCTCTGGCAAATTAAAAAGAAAAAGAAAAAAGAGGGGTCAGGGGCCAGTCAGTGGTGTGGAGCTTAAAGCAGTTGGATCCCAAATGACTAAGTGCAATTTGAGCGCCAGATTCAGTGGCTTGTGGAACATACCAGGCACCTGTGTGTGCATGCCCAAAATCCCAAGAGGAGAATGGATGAGAAGGGATGGCAGTGTGGCCATCTCCCCACTGGAGTGCTTTCTCACTTTCCCTCTTTCTCTCTCTGTTTCTCTCTGGCAAGGACACATGCCATATAGCAAATTAAAAAGAAGGGGGCCGTGCCAGCAGATGGCATGGTGGTTAAGGTGTTGGACTCCCACGTGGTTGACCACTGTCCGAATCCCAAACCCAGTGGCTTGAAACTCATGTTAGGCACATGTGCATGCATGCTCAAAATCCTGAGAATGGAGAAGAAGGAACTGTGGCACAGCCATCCCTCTTTGGGGTGATTTCTCACTTTCTGTCTTTTTGGCGAGTATATGCACCCTAGAGCAAACATCGGCCAAAAAAAAAAAAAAAAAAAAAAAAAGATTACAGGCTCAATGTGGGGCAGGGTCTGAGAGTTGGGTGAAGGTTGAAGATGAAGCCTCGGTCGGTGACAGGGGCCTAGGCAGGTGGCCGAGGGGCAAAGGCTGGGGGACTCCATGTGCTAGTGCTGAAACAAATCTGTGGCTTACACACACAGGTGCAATTCACTGAGCGTCACAGACATGCCCCTCCTGCCCTTGTCCTGTCTTTTCTCTCTAGAACTGCTTTGCTAGTCATCTTTACCATCTTTGCACTAGTGGGGGGGGGGGGGGCGGGGGGTGGGGGGAGAGACAGAGAGGGAAAGTGAGAAATCACCCCCTCCTGGGAGGGGAGTGGCCACACCACAATCCCTCTTCTGTTCTCCTCTCAGGATTTTGGGTATGCAAAGCCACCAGATCTGAGACTCAAACCAGAGTAAGCCACTTATTCAGCACCTTAACCACCACGCCACCTGCTGGACCCTCAACCAGTTTTCATTTAAACAGAAAGGGAAGACAGCATAATGAGATTTGTTGGGCAATCTGGGGGAACCATTCCTAGCCACAGAAGTGAGAGTTAGGACAAGGGTTCATCCTTCAAAGCCCCTTATTCTTCCCCAGTTTCCCCTCTCAAAGCGGGCTCAAAGGTCACTGGGTACTTGTCCTCAAGATTCCTCTCCCCATGTCACTGCTCAGGCAGGGTCAGATGCAGCTAGAGCCTAAGGGGATCTCACTGCACTCTGTGCTGGGGCTCACAGGGAAACCGTGAAGGCAGAACTTACCTATCCCTGGTGTGGAGTAGGAGGTGTGGCTCTGACAGGAGCTCAGGGCCAGAGCTGGCTCTGAGCTGCGGAGAGGGCGAACAGCCAGGCCTCGTCTGCAAGCTGGAGGAGACCTGGCAGTGCTGGGCTGGCCCCCCAGGGCCTGCTCCTGGTGCCCACTGAATGACTCACCATGGCACAGATACAAGGATCAGGGTGGGCACGCAGCCTGCTTCCCGCTGCACCCCAGCCCCCTCAGACACTTTCCGAGAAGCCCATTGAGCAGGGAGCTTGTGTTGCACCCGGCCTGACAGCCCAGCATCTTAGGATAAAAGCAGCACAGCCCCCTGGGGGCTGCCCTTGCTGTGTGGCGCCCTCACCGGCGGTGGAGAACAAGGCTCTATTCAGCAAGTGCCCGGGAGAAGGGTTCAGAGGCCCAGGCATGGGCAGTGGGTGGTGCGCAGGGAGGGGGGAGAGGAGGACCATCTAATTCTCGGAAGTCCAAGGACACAGATGGGTGAGGGGCCTGGGTGGGGCTCTGACCCTGTGGGATCAGAGAGGAACAGGCGGAAGGACCTGAAGCCTCAGGGGACAGCAGGGCCCAGCAGCCCCAGCGGCGCCCGGGCTCCTAGACCCAGCTATGTCCAGTGGCTTTTCCCACCTTCTCAATCTGATGTGTGGGAACTTGAAGAAGATAAATCTGGTGAGAAAATGAGGGGTGGCCACAGAAACAGAGTGTGTGGGAGGAAAGATCCGGGCTGGCACGGCCAGCTCATTCGTAACTGCTTTGTGGAGCTGTCAGGCCAGGCTCTGGGAAGGGGTATAGGGAGGCCAGAAAAAGGAGGTGAGCCGGGGGGCAGGAGTGGATGCAGGGGCTAAAGAACAGTCACAGAGAGGACCAGAGCATGCCTACCCTACCAGGAACCCCCCACAGTCCTTCTGTCTCCCCCCAACACATACACACACCCCACTGCTAGAGAGAGTCCTGATTGACCCTTCAGACAAAAGGCTGGCAGGTCTCATCCCAGCCCCAGCCCCAGAACTCCAGAGATGGGAAGAAAACAGGAATGTGGGACATCTGTGTTTGGAGGGGACTCCAGGAACCTGCGGGGAGTGAGGCTCAGTGGGAAACTAGAACACAGGCTGTTCCGTGGGGTATGCAACAGGTTTGCTCCTCACCCAGCCCCCAGCATCTGCAGGCACCTGAAGGACGAGTGGAGGACGGGAAGGCCTGGCTCAAGGATCTGAGCTGGAAGGAAGGTCAGAGGTCACCTGGTCCAGCCCTTTCTTGACTCACCTTCCTAGAGAGAGGGTCCCCTTGCTCAGCAGTCAGGGCTCCAGACTCAGTGCTGGCCCAACACCACCGGCCTCAAGCCGGGGCTGGTCTGCCCAGGCAGCCCTGCCTCTGGACACAGTAACCTCGATGGGGTGAGAGAAGCTCTCCCCATGGCTGGGCTGCAGCCCAGCCCCACCCCCTCAGGCTATGCCAGGAGGTGTTGCCCGGGCAGCCTGGGCAGTGCCAGTTCAGCCCACTCCTCTATAAAGCCCACACATCCCAGCAGCGAGCAGAGCCAGGCAGGATGGAGAGGAGACGCACTACCTCCGCGGCTCGCCGCTCCTACATCTCCTCCGAGATGGTGGTGGGAGGGCGCCGCCTGGGGCCTGGCAACCGCCTCTCCCTGGCTCGAATGTCTCCTCCACTGCCGGCCCGGGTGGACTTCTCCCTGGCCGGGGCACTGAACGCCGGCTTCAAGGAGACCCGGGCAAGTGAGCGGGCAGAGATGATGGAGCTCAACGACCGCTTTGCCAGCTACATCGAGAAGGTTCGCTTCCTGGAACAGCAAAACAAGGCACTGGCTGCCGAGCTGAACCAGCTGCGGGCCAAGGAGCCCACCAAGCTGGCTGATGTCTACCAGGCGGAGCTGCGTGAACTGCGGCTACGTCTAGATCAGCTCACCGCCAACAGCGCCCGGCTCGAGGTCGAGAGGGACAACCTGGCGCAGGACCTGAGCACTCTGAGGCAGAAGTGAGGAGGGGGACAGGGAAGATGGCCTGCGGGGCTCAGGCACGGCCTCTGCCTCCCTGCTCTCTGAGCTTTCCGACTTCCACTTCGGTAGGGGAGGGCTAACCTTGCTCCCCAATATGATGGGAGGGACCAGAGGAGGCCCAGGGCCTCAGGAACCTGATTCTCAGACGCCTCCTGCTGGGAGCAGGGGCACTCTAGGCACCTCCCCACCATTTCAGGAAAGCTGTGTGGGGAGCAGTGAAGGACCCCAGCAGGCAAGGTCTTTGTGTTTCACTCACAGCTGGGCCTTGTGACTGCGGGGAGGGAGCTCACTTATTCTGAGCCTTGGTCTGCAGAGGTTGGTGTCTGAGGAAGACTGAGCTCTGGGGGAAGAGCAGGCAGGCCTGGGTTCAGAGCACAGGTGGCTGCCTGACAGCAGCTATGGCCCTAGTCGCATCATTTTGACTTGCACAGCCGTGAAGGACAGATGATCATAAAATCCTATTCAAAAGGCAGTTACCAGGGACCAGCAGGTGGCATGATAGTTATGTCGCTGGACTCCCACATCGTCGACCCCAGACCCAGCAGCTTAAAACTCACGCCGGGTGTGTGTGCGTGCATGCCCAAGATCCCAAGAGGAGAATGGAGGAGAACGGATTGCAGCGTGGCTATCTGCTCTGGGGTAGTGATTTCTCACTTTCTGTCTCTCTGAATTCTCTGTCTCTCCTGCAAGCGCACGTACTCTATAGCAAAAATTCCCCTTAAAAAAAAAAAAAAAAAAAAAAAGGCAGTTGCCTGAGCTCAGAGGGTACGGTGTTTTGCTGAGCTGGCAGGGTGTGCGTGTGTGCCCTCAAGCACAGTGGACATGTGTGTTTGTGTGTGCAGTAGTGAGTGTGCACTGGTGCGTGTGCTCGTGTATGCAGGAGCAAGTGCACCCACCTTAAGGCACTTTGGTAATGACTTTCGGCCAAAGCTTTCGTCTGCTCCCTCTCCCAGCCAAGGCCTCTGTCTATGACCCCTCTGACCCTCGCTCCTCCTGCCACTCCACTGGTCCTGGGGAGTCTCTGCAGCAGCCACTCCCAGGGAGACTGAGGCAGGGACTTGAAGATCCTCCAGAAGAGCCTGGACCCAGGAATGTGTGTCTCCACCTAGGCTTCAAGATGAAACCAACCTCAGGATGGAGGCTGAGAACAACCTGGCTGCCTACAGACAGGTCAGAGAAGTGGAGGGAAGGGTAGGGAAGAGGGGAGAAGGGTTGATGGCAACTCCCACAAACAGCTCCCAAGCTCAGCCCTGCAGAGCAATAAGCTGCCCCCAAGAAGGAGAGGTATGGCAAGGCTGGGGAATGGGGAAGAGGAAGAGTCTGGGGTCAGAGTGGCCCTTTGTCCCCTCCCCACTCCAGGAGGCAGATGAAGCCACCCTGGCCCGTCTGGATCTGGAGAGGAAGATTGAGTCACTGGAGGAGGAGATCCGGTTCTTGAGGAAGATCCATGAGGAGGTGAGGCTGGGGCAGGGGGAGAAAAGTCCAACATAGAGCTTGCAACTGAGAGAAGACAGAGACACACAGAGAGAGAGATACTCAGAGAGAAGAGAGACATAGAGACTGGCTGATAGAGAAAATGAGAGAAGAGAGTGTCTTTACACCTGGTAAAAGCACACATTCACCCTCTGTTTACTGAGAAGTACAACGGGCCTTGCTGCCTCGCTTTATTTGCGCAGCAACTCTGTGAGTTGGGAGCCTTACAGTATCGCTTCCTTTTCACAGAGGAGGTCACTGAAGCCCAGAGAGATTGAAGTATGTGCTAAGGTCACACAGTTCATTTCTCTTTTTTTAGAGAGATTTTTGCTATAGGGCAAGTGCGCTCACCAAAGAGAGAGACAGAAAGCAAGAAATCACCCCCCAGGGGAGGTGGCTGCACTGAGATCCCTTCTCCACTCTCCTCTTGGGATTTTGGACACACATGCACAAGCACTCGGCGTGAGTTTCAAGCCTCCAGGTCTGAGGCTAGAACCGTGGTCATGTGGGGTCCAGCAATGTAACCATTATGCCATCTGCTGGTCCCCCACAGTTAGTCTCTGACTCTATCCCCTCTGCCATCTGCCTCCATGAAACAAGAGCCATTCATAAAAATATGATCTCACTGAGCTGTGATCTCAAATCCGAGATTCAGAATCCTTGAGCCCATGAAACCTGCAGACGCAGAGCATGGCCACCCACAGTCTCTCTCCCATGAAAATGCAGGCACATGTTCAGTGCCCAGCTCCTCCTCTGCAGCCCTGGGAGGAGGATGCCATGAGGCCTCCTCAGCCTGGGCCCTACCACTTCCTCCCCAAGGGCTGCCCGGCTCCCACAGCCAATGCCGTGCTGAGGGCCAGGCTGAAGAGGGCGAGATGCTGAGGGAGAGCCCTGAGCCCAGTACCTGTCTCTCACCCTGGCCAGGAGGTGAGGGAGCTCCAGGAGCAGCTGGCCCGACAGCAGGTCCATGTGGAGCTGGACGTGGCAAAGCCAGACCTCACGGCGGCCCTGAGAGAGATCCGCACGCAGTACGAGGCAATGGCATCTAGCAACATGCACGAGGCGGAAGAGTGGTACCGATCTAAGGTAGCCTGCCCATGGGCCTGCGTGCCTCCTCCAGGCAGCCCTCCTTACTCCACACAAGAGAATCGGGGATGGAGAGTAGAAGAAACTGGAAGAGTATCCTCTGGGTGACTAACCTTTACCAGAGAAGTGAGATAACCTTCCCAGGGTCACGCAGGCAGCCAGTACTGCTTCCAAAAGTACCGTTGTGAATACTACTTCTACCATGTTTGACCAGGCTCTGTGCTCTGCATGGGTTATCTTACTATGAAGTAGGCACTGTTCTCTGATAGCTGAGAGAACGGAAGCCCAGAGAGGTTAACTAATTTGCCCAAGTCACAGCTCCTAAGTGGAAGAGTTGGAGTTCCAGCCCTAGCCCCTCTCAGGGGGAGCCTGTATTCTATGCCTCTGCCAGTTTATGCCCTAGGTTATTGAGCATCTACCGTAGCAGGTACCTTCAGGGACACAGAGAAGCTTCTGACCGGGGTATGTGATGTGCACCCAACCATGGTGCCCACAGAGAACACCACCGGGCAGAGATTACATGCAGCGTGGGAACCAGGAAAGGCGTCACAGAAGCGGG
Organism: Tupaia tana; assembly: GCA_026018925.1. NCBI lineage: Eukaryota > Metazoa > Chordata > Mammalia > Scandentia > Tupaiidae > Tupaia > Tupaia tana. The sequence goes on along the minus strand of JAKSZU010000011.1, from coordinate 51,335,476 downwards.
GGCACTTGGGCTTGAGCTAGGCTGTAGTGGCAGGCTATGGCCATGGAGAGAGGAGGGATGAGGCCAGTGGAGGACAGAGCCTGCAGAGAGGTTTGCAGGCAGAGCTCAGAGATGGAGGCCCAGAGTGCCCATCTGAAAAGTGCAGGCAGCAGAAGCCAGGGCCATCTTGAGCAGGGTCCAGCCTGGTAGAGGCATGAGGGCTTCCTTGCACTGTGAGGAAGGAAGGGCTATTACAGAGTTCACTGTCCCTGGTGAGGAAGGACAAGGTTCAGTCTGGCTGATAGAGCTGCCTGTGTAGAAGGTTCTGGTTTCTGCTGCACTGTTCACTTATTCATTCGCTCACTGGGCACCGTGGTAGGTGCTGAGGCCCAGCAGTGGCGACCCTGTGCCCTGGGTCACAGTCCCTGGGAATAATCCTGGCCCAGGTCAACGTCCTGGGTGGTATGCTGGGTTCCTGCCTACCTCCTCGATTTCCTAAAGTCCATGCCAGCATGTGGACCCACAGCTCCTCAAAACGTGTCCCAGCCCACTCTCAGCCGAGGTCCTCTCCCCATGTAGTTTGCAGACCTGACCGATGCTGCTGCCCGCAACGCAGAGCTGCTCCGCCAGGCCAAACACGAGGCCAATGACTACCGGCGCCAGCTCCAAGCCTTGACCTGCGACCTGGAGTCCTTGCGCGGCACGGTGAGTGCGGGCCAGGCGGGGAGGCGAACTGAGGCTGGCGTGCGGAGGGAATCTGCCACCCCAGAAGATGCTGGAAGATAAAGGCCAGGGACAGGACCCAAGGCTGAGGGTGGGGGCTCTGTCAAGTTATTCGGGGCTGAAGGCGGGGTTGCAAAGCCTCTCTGGGTCTGGTCCGGGTCGAGCGCCAGGTGGCTTGGCGGGCCCGGAGGGACCGGCCGGCTCCATTACACAGAACGAGTCCCTGGAGAGGCAGATGCGCGAGCAGGAGGAGCGCCACGCGCGGGAGGCGGCGAGTTACCAGGAGGCGCTGGCCCGACTGGAGGAAGAGGGACAGAGCCTCAAGGACGAGATGGCCCGCCACCTGCAGGAATACCAAGAGCTGCTCAATGTCAAACTGGCCCTGGACATCGAGATCGCCACCTACAGGAAGTTGCTGGAGGGCGAGGAGAACCGGTGAGCCTAGGAATTCTCCCTGCGGGCTCTCCACCGGTCCGTCTTGCTCAACCAGGGACTGGGCCTTGTTCAGGCTTGAGTCTAGCACCCCGCGCTTAGCACAGAACCCGCCTACCACGCAGCAAGCATTCAATGGAGACCGGCAGATAGTGTAATGGTTACGAAGTCAGACTCTCACAGGGCTGACCACAGTTAGGTCACAGACCCAGCAGCTTCAAACACGCAGCTGCGTGTGCATGGGTGCCCAAAATGCCGAGAGAAGAATGGAAGAGAAGGGGTTGAAATGTAGCCATCCCCCCTGGTGTGTGTGGGGGTGATTTCTCACTTTTGTTTCTTTCTGTCTCTCCCTTGAGCCCATGCACCCAATAGCAAAAATCTTTTTTTTTTTTTTAAAAAAAAAAAGGACCGGCAGGTGGAGTGGTGGTTAAGGCGGCTGGACTCCCACATGGCTGACTGTGGTTCAAGTCATGGACCTGTTGGCTTGCTTTTTCACTTTCCTTCTCTCTCTTTTTCTCTCTCTCTCTCTCTGGTCAACTTCAAAAAAATCAAAAGTAAAATAATGACAATGAATAACATAAGAATAAAATGTCTGATGAATGAGCTCAACCAATATTGATTAGGTCCTAAAGCCAAGGACTTGGGTCACCCTACAAACTGAGAGGCTCATTCCTCACATACCCCATCAAAGACTAGACATTTTTTTTTTTTTTGGAGAGGTTTTTGCTGTAGGGTGCATGCATTTGCCAGGTAAACAGAGAGAGACAGAAAGTGAGAAAGCACTCCCCAGAGGGGATGGTCACGCCACAATCCCCTCTCCTCCATTCTCCTCTTGGGATCTTGGGCATGCATGCACACGCGCCAGCGTGAGTTTAAGCCACCAGGTCCGGGACCTGAACCATGGCCGACTACATAGGAGTCCAGTGACATAGCCATTACGCCAACTGCTGTTCCCGAGACTGGACTTCTTTTCACTTGACTGATCTCCTTTGCCTCTTTGGAACTTGCTTCCCCACTTTCCTCTCTCCTCTACCAATGTTCCAAGCCTCTGCCCTCCTTGGGGTAGAGATGTTCCCCTCGAAGGTAACACCCAAGCCTCTTAAAGATGTTTGGGGCCACAGAGTGTGTCTTGGCTACTGGGGAAAGCTAGGAGATGGGTTAGGCTGTCCTGACTAGGAAAAGAGCCTCACGGTTCCCATGAAGAACCCAGCCCAGAGCCTAGCCCATGATGTCATGGGACAGTCTGGCCATCCCTGTCTCTCTGCTTTCTTTCAGCATCACCATCCCTGTGCAGACCTTCTCCAACCTGCAGATCCGAGGTCAGTAGAGCAAGGGATGGTGGGAGGATGTTGGATTCCTGCCCCTCCCCCAGGCCAATGGGTTCCTTTGGCCTGGGGCTGAGAACCATAGCAAAAGGGCCCAGGCTTTCCTTGGGGGCCTTTATGTTTCACTGCAAAGCTCCCAGCCAGAACACACTGTCCCGGGCACTTCCAGTAGGGCTGCAACCACTCCTGTCCTGCTCTACCCTGTGCTCCACCTCCTGCCTCCCTGTACCCCATCCCACTGCAGAACTGGATGAGGTGTCCGCCTCTGCCCTGTCTGCAGATCCCTAAGCCAGCTCTCCCCACCTGAGTGTTTATGTGTTTTTGTTTGTTTGTTTTTTTAACTGCTTGTCACTACAGGGGGCAAAAGCACCAGAGAAGGGGAAGGTTACAAGGTCACAAGACATCTCAAAAGCTTCTCAATACAAGTTTTACCAATACAGGCTCAGCAGATTGTAAACGGAGCCCCGGCTCTCGGTTAGCTGCCTGCCTCTCAGACACAGCGCTTTTCTCAGCCTGCCAGGGAGTGAGCCGCACCAAGCCCATTTCACTAGGCCTCTTGGGCTCCCTCCTCCCAGGTTTCCCTTAGTGGACTGGGACAGTGCCATTTTCCCAGGACCTGCACAGGGTAAATGGAGGCTAAACTCACAGAGCTGGTTAGGGCTCAAAGTGGTATCTCTTTGGGTGCTCAGATGAGATGCTCTGGGGCAAACGCCAGCCTCTTGCCACCGGGAGGGCCCCTTGGGTCTTGTTGGGCCTGGTGGCCAGAATCTCTGCAAGATCATTTGTCCTGGAGGTTCGGCTACTCAGCTCAGTGCTGATTCAGCCCGGAGGATTATTTCCCTCTGGATTGCTGCTCTGGTAATGAATAAAGCTTCATGTTCCTTACCCTTAATTTTAAATATTAGTGAGTATGATATGTTATATTGTTCTCTCTGGTGTGTGTGTGTGGGGGGAACTAAATTACTTTTTACTTGTAATATGGTCCTCAAATGATTCTTGCTGAAAGAAAGGAATTCCTTTCCATTGGGGCTAGAATATTTAGGGACACTGGATAGGCATATCCCAGGTTAATTCAGCATCAGAAGGGTTAACCAGGCTGACCAGGTAGAGGTAATACTGCCAACCAAGGGTCACGAGGACATGGATAAGTGACATGGAAAAGTAGGACAAGGGAAAAAAGGACAGGGGCCTGCACTGAGCACCAATATATGCCATTTGCTTAACATACACCATTTTAATTAGTGGACTCCTCACTCCCCTCTACAGAAGGAAGCACCATCACCCCCACTTTGCAGATGAGGAAATGAAGGTTGAGAGAAATCCACGAACTTGCCCACAGTCACGTGGCTGGCTAGTGACTGACTGGGGCTTGAGCTTGGTCTGCCTGATTTCAAAGCTCATGTGTCCTTCCTTGGTGCAGCGCTGGGTTGTTACAAAGCTAGGTGCCAGGCAAGGGCTTGCAGAGGGACTGAAATGAAGCCAGGCTAGGTAGCAGATCAGAGCTCTGGACATGGCAGCCAGGACCTGCCCAGGACTGCGGGGACATAGGGGTCTCCAGCCTCTTTGGAGGGGCACAGGCCTCCCTGCCAGGCTGGATAGGCTGTTACACTCACAATTGGGGTGACAGATGAGGAAACTGGGGTGGGAGAGAATATCTAGTGCCCTGAGAGCCCATGGGAGGCCTCCTCTCCTTGCACCTGCAGAAACCAGCCTGGACACCAAGTCCGTGTCAGAAGGTCACCTCAAAAGGAACATCGTGGTGAAGACCGTGGAAATGCGGGATGGAGAGGTAAGGAGGGATGCTGGCCCGGTCAGACCCTGCCTGTCCCCAGGGTTAATGAGACCGGGCTGGAAAACCTGGGATCAGCACACAGAAGCTCCTCCATAACCCCCAGGAGCTACCCAGGGAGCTCTGGGAGTGGGGAAGGAAACTGAATGCAATACAAAGACTTCCTTGGCAGTTCTAAGGGGAGCCTGGGTACCTCAGCTACTAGATGGGGTCCTCACTCAGGCTCTCTCCTTTTCTCACCCTCAGGCCCAGGCCCCCAGTGCCAGGCCTGCAGGAGAGAGAAAGAGAACGACAGATAGCGGCTTTGACTCCCAACTCGGCTGGACAGTGGAGGAGAGGGGAGGCTTTCTGCTTTTTAGCCTAGTAATAAGAAACTGCCAGGGCGAGCCAGTGGTGGTTAAAGCGACTGAATCCCACATGGCCGACCGAGCAGCTGGAGTCCTGGACCCAGTGGCTTGAGAAACACGCTGGGTGCAATTGTGCGCATGCCCAAAATCCCAAAAGGAGAAATGGAAGAGAGGGGATTGTGGCATGACTATCCCCCATGGAGGTGCTTTCTCTGCCTCTCCCCACCCCTTATCTCTCTGCTGAGTGCAGGAGCACCTCCGGGAAAATTTTTTTAACAAGAAGAGGAGCTAAACTGACACCATCGGCTTACCATTACCATACATGGTGCTAAATGCCATAGGGTGCGTGCACTCACAGGAGAGGAGAGAGACAGAGAGACAGAAAGTGAGAAATTACCCCCTAGCAGGGCTGGCCATGCTGCCATCCGTTCCCATTGTCCTCTTCTTCTCCATTCTCCCCTCAGGATTTTGGGCATGCATGCACATGCACCTGGCATGATTTTTTTCTTTTTCTTTTTTTTTTTTAAGAATTATTTTATTTAACTTTATTTATTTATTTATTTATTTATTTATTTATTTATTTATTTTTTATTATTAAATTTGACCAGAGAGAGACAGAGAGGGAAAGTGAGAAAGCAAGTGACCAGGTCCAGGACTTGAACCATGGTTGGCCATGTGGGAGTCCAGTGTGTCCAACCACCACACCACCTGCCAGCCTCCCAGCATGATTTTTAAGCCATTGGGTCCAGGACTTAAACTGTGGCTGGCCATATGGTAGTCCAGCACCATAACTACTACGCTACCTGTTGGGCCCTCCCTTGACCACTGCATGAGGCAGATGAGGCACCTATGGTTACTGTCAAGGAAAGAAAGAGGATAAGATGGTGGCACGGTGGGTAAAACACGAAGCTCTATGAGGTTGACCCACATGAGAAGGTTCTGGGTTCTGTTTCAGAGACCTCCCTGAATGTGCTGGGCATGTCGCAGCCATGATCTAGGGCTGGCTGAGGCTGGGGGTGGATCACTGTGTCAAGGTCCTGTTGGGGTGCTATTTATCTCTTTCACTGATGGAAGAAAAAAGAAACACTCAGAATGGTCGGGGACTTGGCCGACTGCACGGCCTAGCAGTGGTGGACCTGGGGTCCGTGTGAGCTCCTAACTGTTGCACTGTGCCCTTTCCTGCCCCCTGCAGGTCATTAAGGAGTCCAAGCAGGAGCACAAGGACGTGATGTGAGGCAGGCCCCACTTGGTGGCCCCCGTCCCCAGCCTGCAGCAGTACAACGATAGTTCCCCTGCTCTGATAGCTGACGGCCCCAGACTTCTCCAGATCCCGGTTCCCACCCACCCCAGCTCCCCCTCCTGTCCCTTCACCAGCTTGCTGCCCTAGGATCTGTCAGCATTAGGCCTGCCAGACGGCACCCACCCCACACCCAGCAATTCCAACTAACAGGGTGCTCACCCTGAATAGGTAGCCTCGAGGGGCGTGGCCAGCAGCTCGGGAGGAAAGAAGTTGGGGAGTGTAGAGGGACATGATAAATCACCCTCCGCATTCCCGATCCCTGTTGTTATGGCAACTGTTGCCAGATCTGAAGGTCTCTCGGGGTCTCTAGGAATTGGGCGTTTGAGCTTCCTCAGGCTGCTGGAGGCAGAGAGAGACTCTGAGACAGGAAGGGGAAGTCTCAGAAGGCAAGGGAGCCCTGGCCAGAGGCTTGTTGTTTTAAACTGACCCTGACAAGCTGAAGAACGGGTGGGGATGTACTGCCACCTGTGTGGCCCTGAGCCTGTCCAGATCCCAGAGGGCCTTTCTGAGTGATGATTCAAGTGCCTCGGCCCCACTGAGGTGCCGTGCAGGGAGCCAGTATGTGGGCAAGCTGTGGGCACGTGGGAGCCTGATTCTCAGCACTTTGGGGGATGTACAGTGAAAGTGGGGAGGGAAGGGGTGCTGGGAGGGAGCAGAGGGGCCTGCCTGGCCCCTGAGGAGGGTGCAGAGGGGTCAAGCCCTGGAGGGCCCTCACATGCAGGCTGCAGGGGGCGCTAGTAGAGATGGAGGAGGAGGCCGTCAGGACAATGATCACCATCGATGTCGATGTGGGGGGTTTGAGGGGAACCAGTCACACTTGGGATGTGACTCATCCTCTTGAAGGTGCTGACACAGGACAGAAAGGGCTGCTGTCCACGGGGGCAGGCACAAGTTCCTCCTGCTCTAGACTTCTTTCTTGCTGCATGGTCCCTGTCCACCCAGACCTCAGAGCCCCTGGACTGCTGCCTTCCGACCCAGCGACACCACCGTCATACATCTGACCCTCGCTTGCTACCCCATAACGACCAGCTGCTTTTCCCTGAAAGTCAAGGGCTCCTTGTGGCCCACTCTTACTCACACACAAGATACGCGTATTTTATAATTGGAGACATTGAGGCCCTAGCTGAGTGAAGACAGTGGCTTGCACTCCGCAGCCTGGAGGCAGGGCACTTGCCTGCTTCTCATGGGTAGACCGGTGGGCACAGGGCCGGTGTCTGTGCCAAGAAACAGGATCCTCCTCTTCCCTCTAAGGCAACGGGAGGGAGAAGTAGAGGTCCTCCCGCTTCCCAAGACTTGGCGTCCCACTCCTGCTCCTTCGTGCCACCTGCTGCTACCGCTAACCTTCAGGGTACTGGTGCTGCCTTTAGGCATTGAGGAAAAATAAAGACAAGTGCTGCGGCCTCCCCAGAGTGGACTCTGATCTGTTCATGAGAGGTGGGGCGGGGCCAAGACCAGCCTGGAACAAGACCCAGCTAGCTGTTTATTGGGAGTCCTTCCCCCCCAGCAGCCACATACCAAACTCACCTCCAACCCCTCTCTGACACAGCAGCCCTGGTGCCCCCGTGGCCCTGGTGCCCCAACCTTTGTTCCCACCCAGTCCTTTCCCCCATGCCACCCACCTGGGCTCAGTTTCTCTGGAAATCTGAGTTTGATCTCCACTTTTTTTTTAAGCTGTTTTGCCATAGGGTATGTACGCTTATTGGAGAGACAGAGACAGAGACAGTGAGAGGAAAAGTGAGAAATCACTCCCCGGGGAGATGGGCACACTGCAATCCCTTCTCCTCTGTTCTCCTCCTGGGATCTTGGGCATGGACACACACGGGCCCAGTGTGATTTTCAAACCACTGGGTCTGGGACTCAAACTGTAGTCAGCCATATGGGAATCCAGTGACATAACCGCTATGGCATCTGCTGTCCCCTGATCTCCACCTTCTTCATCCATTTCTCCTGTTCTAGTCTTTACCTTGATTCTCAAAGCTGCTGTTTCTCCCTGCCAGTCCCAGGACAAGGCAGGGAGGACACCAAAGAGGACACAAACCAGCTCCCACCACTCCTTCCTTCCTCCTCTGCCACCTCCATTCCAACCAGCACCCACTTGGCAATCCTCAAAGGCAAGAAGGTAAAGGACCCTCGACACTAGTCAACACTGACTCGGCCAGCTGACAGATATTAGTGTGCTTCCTCCTCCTCCGAGCGCGAAGTCAGGAGACATGTGCACCTTGGCTATGCCCATCTTGACCTCCTCGGTCCCCAGTCTCCCTTCTGCCTCAGGCTTTTTCACTTCCCAGATCAGGCCCTGGGCCCACCCTACCACCCAGGAAAACAGGGAGCAGGTGCCCACTCAGAGGTTTCTTGTAACCATTTAACAAACACACTGAAGTACAACTGCTCTTCAGAGCTCGGGAAGGGATAGCCTAGGGGGTAAAGTTGGGACAACAGCGAAATAAGTAACAGCAGCAACGACATAGGTGAATGGTGACAAAGACGGCCGTGATCAACAGGTAGCCTAGTAGGGTGAGCTTCACGGCAGAGCGAGTCTCGGGGTCTGAGAGTGAGGCTGGGTAGCGTCCTCGAGATGTCACGCCCAGCCGGAAGCCAGCAACCCGCACCCCCTGCCGCCAGCAGTAGTAGATGGCCCGGTCACCCAGCTGGGTGAAGCGGATATGCAGCTGGTGGCCGTGGTCGATGAACACCCTCATGGACCTGTTGACACCTTTCAGGTACTGTGTGCGGTACAGCTGCTGCCGGCCCTTGTCCCAGGCTACCGCGTGCTCGGGCCGGGCCCCGGGACAGGACATGACGAGTCCATGGCCCAGTCTCTGCTGGTGGAATTGAATGGGCACCTGGGGTACCCAGGGCCGGCTGCCCACCTTGGACACATAGTTGAAGATGGCCAGCACGCCCTCCCGGATCGTCTTCCTCTTCTTGCAGGGCACTGTGCAGCTCCGAACTAGCAGCTCAGGCGAGTGGTCCCTGGCCATAGCCCGCAGCTTCCTGGGCACAGCCTGTGCACCACAGGACACCACGTCGGGCAGTGTCTTGCGGTAGCGCGGAGAGAGGTCTGGGCTCTGCAGGTAGCAGAGACCGATGCGCCACTGCTCCCCAGGAACCCCACAGCGGTCACAGGGGGTCCACTCCCAGAAGGTGGTGAAGACACGGAGGCGCCTGTGGTACTCATCTGCAAAGGGCTCCTGGCCCTTGTCCATGAAGATGGCCACCATTCCCTCACTGCTCTGGATGTCCACATCGTAGGCGTAAAAATAGTCCCCTTTGCGGGTGCCACAGAAGTACAAGCCTGAATCCTCAGGCTGGGCCCGGAACACCAGCAGGCTGAACATGCGGATGCTGAAGCGCACCAGCACGTCGCTGCCGGCGCGCACCTGAGCTGCCTCTGTCAGCACACGCCCATCGAAGTCGGTCAGCACTTTGGTGTGGCTGCCACCTAGGTGCTTCTGGTAGTACCAGACCACAGCTGACACCTCTTCGGGCTTGCAGTGGCAGGGGAGCTCGAAGCTCATGTCGGCCAGGTAGGCTGCATTGTCAAACATCAGGAAAGCGGGGCAGGGGGTCTTCTGAAAAATGTTCTCCTTTTCCACGATTTCAAAAGCCTGGAGACTCCCCCATGCCCACAAGAGCACAGTGGTGTGGGCCAGGCTCATGCCTGCAGGAGGAAAGGGTCAGAGGGGCAGGGGTGAAGCCGAGGCACTGAAGACCTAGGGGGCTTCTAGAAATCACTGCCAAGAGGTGGTCTCTAGATGAGGAAAGGAGCAACAGACCAGGAAAAGCAGCAACAGGCGATAGGAGAAGCAGCCGAATGCAAGCCAATGCATTCCCAGCTGACATAAAGATGCCCTTCTAATGTTCCAGGCCTGATCTCAAGAGAAAACCATTCTAGAACCTGGCCCTCACACCCCTTTCTAGAACCTGGGCACTCACCCAAGAATGTGTCAAGGGAAACTAGAATGAGAAGGGCCTAGGTGCTCAGGAAGGAGAACCTCTGCCTCACTGCTCCAGGCCCTGTCCTGCCTGTCATGTGGAAGTCTTCCCTTTCGTGAACCTGGGAGGTAAAGGAAACCTGCCATCCTCCACATCTGGCTACCCAGGAGGCTGGCTGAACCCAGGTCCACCCCGCACAGGAACACGTCCCTAGGGAAAAATTCTGTACCACAAATGAGGTAGCATTTGACCATTTGCTGATTAAATGCCCATTTGTTGGTCTTACATTGTAAAATAATTTTTTTTTTTTTTTTTTTGGTCAGAGGCTGTGTGCACTTATGGGAGGAGAGATATCGGGGAGGGGGAAGCATTCCCACCCAGGGAGATGGCCATGGCACAATCCCTTCTTCACCATTTCTCCATTAGATTGGGATTCTGGACATGCACACACATATGCCTGGTATGTTTTTCAAGCCACCAGGGCCAGGACACAAACTGCATGGTCAGCCCTGTGAGATCCAGCTCCCTAGATCACAGGACTGACCCTCTTTTTTTAAAATAATTTATTAACTGATAAATTAACTGCTTACCAGAGAGAGGGAAAGGGAGAAAGCACACCCAATAGGGCGTGGTCCCACCAGAATCCCTTCTCCTCCATTCTGCCAACCTGGCAGGACTTTAGGTCCATATACATGCACTTGGCATGTTTTTCAAGCCACTGGGACCAGGACTCAAATAGCGTAGTCAGTTGTGGGGGATTGGCTCCCTTAACCACTAGGCCACGGAGCCGTCCCTAGGTTATAAACATTCTTGTTATAACCGCTTGTGACAAGGGCCAGTCCAAGGCACAATGGTTAAGGTGACTGGATCCCACATGGCCAACCTTGCAATCAGAGTCCTGGACCTGGTGGCTTGAGAAACATGCTAGGCGTGTGTGTGTGTGTGTGTGTGTGTGTGCACGTGTGCCCAAAATCCCAAATCCCAAAGGGAGGGAGAAGAGGAGAAGAAAGGATTGTGTTGTGACCATGCCCCATGGGGGGATGCTTGTTCACTTTCTCATTTTCTCTCTCTCTGCCACCTCTCCAGTGAATGTATGCACCCTCTGGCAACACTACAAAAACAAACAAACAAACAAAAAAGATAGAGCTGTGGCAATCAGTGTTTTTTATTTTTAAAAATGTTTTTTTAAATTATCTGTTTAATTTTATTCATTGTTATTATTATTTTTTGTCTCAGAGAGAGAGAGAGAGAGAGAAAGTGAGAAAACAAGCTGCCAAGTCTGGGACTTGAATCAGGGTCGTCCATGTGGGAGTCCAGTGTCTTAACTACCACACCACCTGCTGGCTCCATGATCAGTGTTTATTCACCCTCAAAGATGATTTTTACTTCTTTTCTTTTCTGCGTAGAGGCTGTAACAGGTGTAGCCAGCATTTGGTTGGGCATATATCCACCTCGTAGGGCTTGGCAGATTATAACGATGGGAAACAAAAGAGCTTTCAACTTTCTGGGCCCTTGACTGTCCTGTGGATCCACAGTTTAAAATATTAAGATATAAGGTACTAAAGATGTGTTAAAGACTTGATTCTTATTTTTGCTCACAAAATCTCAAGTTGAGAAAGGAATTAAGTGTGGGTTTCTCATTACATTCCTGCAGAAACCCTAAGACAACAACCGAAAGATGCCTGCAGTGACCACTGGGGCCTCAGGACAGCTGGTCCTCTCCATGGACTTGGTACAGCCCCAACAGCTTCTGCAAAAGCCTCTCCTCCTCCTGGGGCCCACCAGACAGCTCCTCCAGGCCCTGTTCCCCGTGGCTGAGCCCCTCCTTCATGGGTGTGGGGGTGCCCATGGCCTGCAGCTTCTGGAACAAGCCTCTGCAGCTCTCCCTCTCCTCATGGCTCAGCAAACTCAGGTTCAAGGTGAAGCGCCCGGTGCTGGCCAGGCTGTGCAGGATCCCCAGCACAGCCACTCTGTCAGCTGGCTTCACATGATCCGCCAGTGCCACTAGCAGCTCCCCTAGAAGTCCAAAGCCTACATCTGTCCGGAAGAGATGGCCCAGCCTTGGACCTCCAAGCTGCAGCAGCGCCTGGTAGCGCTCTGGCCCACTCTGTAAGTGTCGCCGCCAATCACGATAGAACTCTGCTGAGGTCTCCGGCTGGAGAGGTGTTTTCTCCTGGATCACAAAGGAAAGAAAGGGGTCCAGAGCTCTTCCAGCTGCTCTGTGACAGTGAGAATGAGGGAAGCCTGGAAGCTTTCATTTTTAGTTCTGATACTGCCCTCTGAGTATGGGGAAGGCTATGGGCCTTGTGGACTTCATTTTCAGAAGGCGAATCTAGAGATGGGGAGGGAGGGCCCTAAGGCATTCAGCCATGATTGGAAATTCTCATCTGCACTTAAACTTTCCTACTGATGAGTAGCTCTGGACTTCAAGAGTAAGTCAGGATTTCCTCTGAGTAGAGTGGAGGGGTTGATGGCAATCTCAGGAAGAGGGAAAGGAACTCAAAATGAGTGTCAAGAATCTGACAGTCTGGGTCTCTCTTCCAACACTGCCAAGGGATTGTTATACTATATATCATATAACCCAGAGGCAAAGCAACTCAAATCTGATCTGGGAATAAAAGTCAAAGGACTGACTTAAGGAGAATGGATTAGCCTACCTTACTGACACACTCAATTCAGCCTCACCATTGGCTGGTTGCTTTTTTTTTTTTTTTTTTTTTTTTCTCGGATTGGAAGCAGAAATTGTCTCTATTGGCTTAGTATGGGAAATAAGGAGGAGGCATGTGTCATAAGAAGACAGGATTGCAACTTTAGGGCAGAGGATCCTGCTAGGCTGAAAAAGCTGGGCCTCACCTACCTGAGAGATTTCTGTGGCCACATCCTGGCAAGTCCTTCCCTGAGTTGTGTGACAGTTCCGGGACATAGTTCTCTTCCCTCCCATCTTATCCTTCCGCTCCAGTGGCTTCAGATGTGATGCAAGGACAATACTTCTGTGGGCAAAGGAATGGTATTGGGGTATGGACTTAATGCTGTGTCTGTCGATGGGAGACAGTTGGAGTTTATGGGATATCTATTGAACCCGTTGCTAAGCCAACATAACAATAAAACAGCTGACAACTTTTGAGCTTCGTATGTGCCAGGCACTGTGCTTAGGGTTTTACATGCAATAACTCACTTATAATAAAGGTTATCTCTGTTTGTTTGTTCTTTTTTTTTTTTTTTTTCCTTTTTTTTTTTTTTTTTTTTTTTTTTTTTTTTGGGGAGAGGTTTTTTGCTATAGGGCGCGTGCGCTCGCCAGACAGACAGAGAGAGACAGAGAGACAGAAAGCAGGAAATCACCCCCCAGGGGGGATGGCCACACCGCAATCCCTTCTCCTCCATTCTCCTCTCGGGATCCTGGGCACGCACGCACACGCGCCCGGCGTGAGTTCAAGCCGCCGGGTCCGGGACTCGAACCGCGGTCGACTACGTGGGAGTCCAGCGACATAGCCATTACGCTAACTGCTGGTCCCTTTTTTTTCCATTTTTTACTGCCAGACTGGATGTGTGCTTGCCAGACGGGAAGGGGAGACCACACTCAATGGGGCGTAGGCACGTTGCAATCCCTTCTCCTCCATTCCTCCATCCTGTTGGATTCTGGGCATGCGCACACACTCAGTATAATTTTTTTTTTTTTTTAAGAATGTATTTTTTTTAATTGTTTATTTTTATTTATTCATTCATTTATTTTAATTTGATCGGAGACAGACACAGACAGAGAGAGGAAGAGAGAGAGGGAAAGTGAGAAAGCAAGCCACCAGGTCCAGGACTTGAACCGTGGTCGGCCACATGGGAGTGTCCAGCGCCTTAACCACCACGCCACCTGCTGGTCCCCACTCAGTATCATTTTCAAACAGGCGAGAGCATGAAACTATGGTCGACCATGTGTGCACTGGCTCCTTTAACCACCAGGCCACAGACCTGGCCCATTAATCTCTTTTACAGATGAAGAATTGAGGCTGAGAGGTTGAGGAATTTGCTTAAGATCCCAGAAGCAGCAGAGGGTGAAGCCAAGGCTAAAGCCCCAAATGCTCTGATGAGTGATTGCCATTAGCCCCTAGGGTCCACCCAAACAGGAAGGCCTGAGAAAATGGCAGTGAGCCAACCTGAACTCCTCATAGGTAGCCACCCTCTGTTCCACAGCCCGAAATTTGGCAGCATTCTCCCGGTTGTACTTCTCATCAGCAATAAGTGCAGCCTGTAGTTCTTTCTCCAAAGCCTTGAAGTCGATGACGTCATTCCTTTCCATGGCCCATGCCTGGGAAGGCAAAGGGAATGCCCATCAGTGGAAGGCCAATATCAGGGGGAAGAGGGAGTCTCCAGATTCTTTCCCAGAACACAAAATGACCCCAAAGCACTCTGGATATCATGTCCATATCATGTCTGGATATCATAACTTTTCTTGGGGGGAAGAATTTACAAAAATCTAGTACTCTCCTTTACAGAGAGGAGTAAGCTATACAGTGAAGACTTACACAAGACTTGTCACTGAAGACAGACTAGAGAGCTCTGCCTTTCAGTTTGGAGCCCTGTCTTAATTTTGTTCTCTGCCTCGAAAGACATATTTTTATTTTGGTGCTTCAGAGCTGAGGAGGTTTTTGGATAGCAGAACTTAGTTCTTTCACTCTTCCACAAAGGATCACTTTATAGCAAGTTGAAGAAATAGACCTCATGCAAAATAAGAATTCTTGTGAGCTACTTTTGAGCTCAGGGATAAAAGTTCATCCTTCGTTAAATGTATTTGATGAGGACGGATACTTTTCCCCCAAACCAGATGCAAAAAAGTCAGGCACAAGGAGACTGGAAGCAAGGAAACAGTGTGGTGGTGACCTATGAAGGAATTCAATGATCTCCATCCTCAAATCCCTTTAACCAGCCCGAGGCTGGAGCGCAGGTGCGTAAGGCACGTGGGCTACATCTTTAGTGCTACCACTGTGCTTCTGCAGCCTCTGCGTATCTGACGCTAATTGAGCCTTTCTACCGGGAGATCATCTTACATGGGTTCCACTCTTGGCTTTATCGTGAGATCTCTGAACGTCAGACTCCTCGGTAAATTTAGTTAGATCTGGTGAACTGTCCTAGGAGAGAAAAGCAGGAAGGCTGCAACCACCCCCACAGTTAGCCCAGTCCCCACGTGGGGAAACTGAACGCTAAAAGGAGGCTGGGCTGGCTCAGAATTGAACCCAGATGTCCAGGTTCCTGTCCAGTTATGAGCCCTCCCCAGTCACTAAACTAATACAATAACCTCCCGCCTCCCCCTTACTCAGCCGCCAAGACCTTCACCCCAGCAGCTCCGAGATCTGACAGTGATCCCCTTTCTTTTTTGTGAATACCGATATATCCGAACCCGCGGGCATCTCAGGGCAGACCACGCCCAGCAGCCGTGGTTGCCCAGCAACGGCTCCAACAGCCTTCCCACGTGATCTGCCTGAAGGCCCCTGTTTCAGGGTGGTCCTGAGGCGCCTGACCAGACTCGGGCGTCCTCAGGCTTCATTCTTCTGGGAGCAGCCAAGGCCTTGATTTGCGAACCCACAAGGCCACCCTGCCGGCTCCGTCTCCCCGGCCGGCATTCCTCAACGCGGTCCTCAGGCGGAGGGCTGTCCTCCGGGAAGGAACGCAACCCGGCGTCCGCGGGGCCTTCCTAGCGAAGGGCGCAGCCGTTGCCGCGGCGTGGGGCGGAAGCGCGGTCTCTGGCGGCGGACTTGGAGAGTTCTCTGAATTGTAGGGTGAGCTGAGGGGGCACGCGGTGTGGGAGCGTGGCTCCGGGTGGGATGGGGCATGGAAGGACGGCAGGTCCGTGGGAGACGTTAGCTCTCTGCTCCCTGCCCCCTTCGCCTCACAGATGCGTAAGTGGAGGCCTGGGGCGGGGAGGGGAATGAGACAGCTCACACCCCGGTGGCGAGGTGCCTTCGGTATTCCACGTTTGTAAATTTCGTCCCCGGGGGGAGTCATGCCCTAACTGCGCAGGCCCTCTCACACCTCTGCCGCCTTCCTCTCTCTGCCAACCTCCTCCATCTTTATTTGGTACTCCCTGGGAGCCTGCGTTATAGCGGGAAGCTGCAGCGAGGTTTGGGACCAAGACTTACTAGTTTTGTGCGAATGTGGGCAAATCCCTACCTTCTCTGTACCTTGCTGGAGTCATTTATTCATTCATTCCGCAAAGACTTATTCAGGGCCTGTTTCCTACCAAGTGAATAGAACAGTACTCTCGTAAATCGTAGTTGGGGCAATTGGCTGTAAACATAGGAAGAGATATATGGCAGCTAGTGATAAATGTAAAAAGTAATAACACCGTGAAAGGGGGAGGACAGAGTTACAGAAAAGGTGACATTTTAAAGAAGACTAGAGTGAAATAAAGGCACCAGGTAAAATATCTTAAGAGAAGAGCATTTTGGACAAAGAGAATGGCAAGTGGGATGGCCCTGGGACAGAAATGAGCTTGGCTTTTTCCATAGACAGATTTCTATGAAATTTTTGCAGTCACTTGATGAGGATCTTGGCGAATGAAATGAGCACAAAGGTAATGGCTTTTTGAACATTAAAAAACTGAAAACACAGCAGGGCCAGCATATGGCTTGGAGGTTAATGCACTGGATCCCACATGGCTAGCTGCAGATCAAGTCTTGTACCTAGTGGCTTGAAAATCGTGCTGGCATGTGTGCCCAAAATCTTGAGACTGGAGGAGGAGGGGATTGTGGTTTGTTCTCCCCTGTGTGTGGGGGGTGATTTCTCACTTTCTGTCTCTATTCCAGCACACACACCCTATTGTAAATTAAAACAAACAAGAAAACAACCCCCCAAATGTGTATTTAAGGGACCAGCAGGTGTCATAGTAGTTAAGGCATTGTACTCCCACATGGCTGACCATGGTTCAAATCTTAAACTCGGTGGCGTGCTTTCTCACTTTCCCTTACTTTCTCTCTCTCTATCTCTGGTCAAGTTAAAAAATAATAATAACATAAAGTAAATTTAAAAATCTTTAAGAATTTACATTTAATTACCAAATTTTGGAGTTTCTCAATTTTTACCTACAATCAGCCCTCAGCAAGTGGCATTGTAGAGAGGCGACAGTATTAGCTAAATCCAAGAAATAACAGTATTTCAAAATTAAACATTACATTTAGTTAACATTTACCCAATTTAGTATTATGTAAGGTGTTATCTCAAACATTGGCAAGTGGGCATGAACACAGGGTTCTTATATTTCAGAATGGCCACATATAATGCTAGCCAGCACTTACTGAGCGTGGGGCGGTGCTAAGTTCTTCACACAGAGTATTTTATTTTTATAGATTTTTTTTTAAGGTTTTTTGTCAAAGGTGTGTACACTTGCTGGAGAGAGACAGAGAGGGAAAATGAGAAATCACTGTTCAGGTGGGATGGCCATGCTCCAGTCCCTTTTCCTCCATTCTCTTCTCAGGATTTTGGGCATGCACACGCATGCTCCGGTGTGACTTTCAAGCTGCCAGGTATTGGACTTTAACCGTGGTCAATCATGTGGGAATCCAGCACCTTAACCACCATGCCACCTGCTGGCCCTCCCTCATAGACTTTTTTTTTTTGAGAGGTTTTTTTTTTTTTTTTTTTTTTTGCTATAGGGCACGTGCGCTTGACAGAAGGAGAGACAGAGAGATAGAAAGCGAGAAATAACCTTCCAGGGGGATGGCCACACCACAATCCCTTCTTCTCCATTCTCTTCTTAGGATTTTGGGCACACACACACATGCACCCAGTGTGAGTTTGTTAAGCCACTGGGTCTGGGACTCAAACCGCAGTTGACTACATGGGCGTCCAGCAACATAGCCATTACATTAACTGCTGGTCCCTGGCAGCGTGATTTCTCACCTTCTCTCTCTTTTCAACTTCAAAAAAATTAAAATAGTGACAATGAATAAAATTAAATGAAATAATTCTTTAAAAAATTATTTAAAAGACCCAAAAAACAAAATCACTGACTTGTAATCTTCAAAAGTGTGACATCATGAAAGTCAAGGAAAGACTGTCCTTGATTGATAGTGATTAAAGACCTGACAGCTAAATGCAAATGTGGGGCTAGCCCCCAGCCTGGTGGTTATGTAAGCAGACTTCATGATTTGAGTCCTGGATCTAGTGGCTTGAAAAGCACTCTGAGAACAGTAGGTGATGTAGTGGTTATGTCACTGGACTCCTACATGGCTGACTGTGGTTCAAGTCCTGAACCTAAAGGCTTCAAATTCAAGCTGGGCACGTGTTTGTGGGTGCCCAAAATCCTGAGAGAATGATGGAGGAGAAGGGATTGCAGCGAGGCCATCCCCCAGGGGCTGATTTCTTACTTTCTATCTCTCTGTCCCTCTGGCCAGTGCACATGTCCTATAGCAAAAAATCACTCTTAAAAAAAGAAAGAAAGAAAAACATTCTGGGTGTGTATGCTTGCATGTGCAGAATCCCGAAAGGAGGGAGAAATGGGAGAAAAGGGATTGCAGCATGACCATTCCCCTTGGGGGTGCTTTCTCACTTTCTCCCTCTCTTTTTCTGGCAGATTTTTAGAAAGTATGCCAACGTGACCCTGGATTGGATCCTTGGCTGTGTAGGATATTATTGGGATACCATATGAAACTTAAATGGAGTCTGTGAATTTCATGGCAGTGATGTGTCAATATTAACTGTCTGACATTGATGGTTGTATTATGATACATAGGTTAATATCCTTGTTTGTAGTACTCTCACATGCTGAAGGAAGGATTGGCAGACTTTTCTCTTGGTGGCTGGGCAATAAATATTTTTTGTTTTATGAACCATATGGTCTCATACTACTGAACTTTTGCACTTAACAGTGTGAAAACAACTACAGACAATATAAATGAAAATGCATGGCTGTGTTCCAATAAAACTTTTTTATAGTGCTGAAATTTGAATTTCATATAATTTTCATGTTGTCATGAAATATTTTTGTTTCTACTTTTTTCCAGTTCTTTAAAAAGGTAGAAAGCATTCTTAGGACCAGCAGATGGCATAATGGCTATGTCGCTGGACTCCCATGTAGTTGACTGCAGTTCGATTCCCAGACCTGGTGACTTAAACTCACGCTGGGCGCATGTGCATGCATGCTCAAAACCCCAAGAGGAGAATGGAGGAAAAGGGATTGTGGCGTGGCCATCCCCCCGGGGAGTGATTTCTTGCTTTCTGTCTCTCTGTCTTTCTGGCAAGCACACGCACCCTGTGGCAAAAACTTCTCAAAAAAAAAAATGTAGAAAGCATTCTTAGCTTGAGGTAGATGGTGAAGGAACTTGAGCTAGTCACAGACCAGAATATGCCAGGTCTGGCACTAAAGTGTTAGGTAAAGAGTCATTGTGTCAGCAGCCCATTCAAATAATACAAGAAAAAAGTATATTTGCACTAGTCTTGCCACTTTTTGGTTTTAAATTACTTTAAAATTAAATTTATTTCTGTATTAAAAGGGGGACCAGCTCTATGACCTGGTGTTTAATGCAATTAAATCCACATGGCCAGCTGTGCGGTCCCAGGTCGCACCAGATCTGGACCTGGTGGCTTAAGAAACACACATGTGCCTGCCCCAAATCCTGAAAAGTGGAAAAGAGAGAAGGGATTGCAGCGTGACCATCCCACATAGGGAAGGGGCTTTCTCCTCTTTGGTCAGTGAATGTGTCCTCTGGAGAGTGAGGGGGAGAAGTGGAGGAAAAAAATATGTTAATAGAAACAATGAGTAGGGTGGAGAAAAGTGGAGAAAGTGCTGGACTTTAGAGGAAATGGTAGGTGGATGTAACTGAAGAGGAAATGTGCGAACGGGTATGTTGATCCATAAGACTAGACAGGCTGGGCTGTGTCGCAGAGATCTTGATTCCCTTGCCAGAACCTAACTCTTGCCCTCTCCTTGACTTTTAGCATCATGGATACTGACTTATATGATGAGTTTGGGAATTATATTGGACCAGAACTTGATTCTGATGAAGATGATGATGAACTGGGCAGAGAAACGAAAGACCTTGATGAGGTAAAACAAATATATTACCCTTTTCTTCACTTTCTTTTTAACAACAGCACTAAAGTGTACTGAATCCTCTGTGTTTCCATAATACCCTGTGTACATCTCTGACACTAGCCTTTTTGTTTGTTTGTTTGTTTGTTTTTGTTTTTGGGAGAGGTTTTTGTTGTAGGGCGCATGTGCTCGCCAAGAAGACAGAGAGAGACAGAAAGCGAGAAATCACCCCGTAGGGGAGATGGCCATGCCACAGTCCCTTCTCCTCTCAGGATCTTTGGCATGCACGCACATGCACCCAGCATGAGTTTAAGCCACCAGGTCTGGGTCTCGAACCACAATCGACTACATGGGAGTCCAGCAACATAGCCATTACACTAACTGCTGGTCTCACACTAGCCTTTTATCCCATAGCTTTCTTTCTGTTCCCAGAAAAGCTTAGCTACTAAAATTCCAAAAGAAAATGTTGACTTTATAATGAGGTGTTTTGTTTGTTTGCTTGTTTTTAAATTTGTTGTAGGATGCATGCACTTACTAGAAAGAGCCAGAGAAGGAAAGTGAGAAAGCAGTCTCCTGGGGGGATGGCCACACCACAATCCTTTCTTCTCCATTCTCCTCTGAGAATTTTGAGCACACACATACACACACGCCAACCATGTTTTTCAAGCTTCCAGGTCCAGGACTCAAATTGCATAGTTGGCCATGTAGAATCCAGCTGCCTTAACCCTCATACCACGGACCGGTCTAGTGAGCTATTTCATTGTCGTCGTCGTTTTTTTTTATTTTGCTATAGGGCACATGGGCTTGCCAGAAAGACATGGGGGTGTGTGTGAATGCACCCCTCAGTGGGGATAGCCATGCCATAATACTTTCTTCTCCATTCTCCTCTTGGTATCTTGGGCACACATGTACATGTGCCCAGTGTGGTTTTTTCTTTTTCTTTTTTTGGTAAGGATTTTGCCATAGAGCGTGTGCGCTTGCCAGAGAGTCAGAGAGACAATGACAGGGAAAGTGAGAAATCAGCCCCCGGTGGGGGATGATCATACCACGTTTCCTTCTCTGTTCTCCTCCTAGGCTTTTGGATGTACGCACATTTGTCCAGTGTGATTTTCAAGTCACCAGGTCTAGGACTCAGACTACAGTTGACCATATGGGAGTCTAGCACCTTCACTACCATGCTACCTGCCAGCCCTCCAGCATGTTTTTTTTGTTTTGTTTTGGAGAGGTTTTTGCTATAGGGTGTGTGAGCTTGCAAGAAAGACAGAGAGAGACAGAAAGCCAGAAATCACCCCCCCCCCGGGGGGGGGTAATGGCCATGCCTCAATCCTTTCTCCTCTTGGCATCTTGGGCACACATGCACACATGCCACCTGGTCCGGGACTCGAACCACTGTTGGACTCCAGCGACGTAACCACTATGCCATCTGCTGGCCCCAGTAAAAATTTTTCTTAGTGATCTAAATTGATTGTGATAATTGTTGCACGATTCTGTGAATATACTAAAAAACATGGAATTGTGCACTTAACATGAATGAATTTTATGGAATGTGAATTTTATCTCAGTAAAACTGTTAACAAAAACACCCAACAGATAGCATGATGAGGTGGTATGTCAATGTCTGCATCTCTGCACGGAGGGTTGAATTCATCATGCGCTGTAGTTTGCTGCTCCTCAGTATTATTGCTGTGCAGGGTCTGCTCTTGTTTAATTACTTTATTCCCTTTTATCCCATTCCCATAACTACTACCACCATGATCTGTGCATATGTTTCTTTCTGTATGAGTTGCATAATGTGTATGGTTGCATTGTGTGCACATATTTTAAATTTAAGTAAATGGGGGACCAGCAGTTGGTGTAATGGCTATGTCGCTAGGCTCCCACGTAGTCGACCGCAGTTCGAGTCCCAGACCTGGTGGCTTAAACTCATGCCGGGTGCGTATGCTTGCGTGCCCAAGATCCCAGGAGGAGAATGGAGGAGAAGGGATTGCTGCGTGGCCATCCCTCCTGGGGGGTGATTTCTCACTTTCTGTCTCCTTGTCTCTCTCTGTCTTTTTGGCGAGCGCACGTGCCCTATAGCAAAAACCTCTCCAAAAACAAAATTTTAAGTTAATAGTATTATACTACCTATATTGTCCTGTCTCTTACTTTTCCCACTCAGCATTGTGATGAGTGGTGCATTTAGGATCCTTCCTGGTTGCTATGAGTGCATCTGGTCTGTGTCATCTGACTGCTGTTCAGTTCTCCCTGGTCCATTCTCTTAGTGATGGTCACCCAGGTTATCTGCCCATAGCCTTCCTCACCACAAATAATACCACAGTGACTATTTTTAGATGGTGTGTCTCTTTACACACCATGTGAAAATTTGTGTTATATTCCCAAAAGCAGACTTGGTGATTATAGAAATTTGTATAATACATGTACACACACACACATATATACGTGTATATGCACCCATGTACTTTCATATATTTATATGTTTACATTAAGTACTCTTGGATTGTGCTTCATAATGGCTGCACTAGTCTATACTTCTATCAGAATGAGGGTTCTGTAGCCGCCTAGTCCATGAGGTGTATAGATTAATTTTGAAATTTTTAGCAAGGTATATAAAGGCAAAGAGATGCATAAGGTTTTGATATTGGAGACAAGAAAGAAGGATTTCCATTCAAGAGAGAAGAGACTCAGTGAGCAGGGGCCAGAGGTTATGTGTAAACGAGGAATTATTTCTCCTCCAGATTGCCAGAGCCCAGTCCCTGTAGTATAGCCGTGAGTGAGAAACAGGTGAGATCAGACAGTAGAAGGGCTTCCATGGAGAACTGAGAGTAAGGGGTGACATGATCAAAATCAAGTATTTGCTGAAGGAGGGTTGAGAGGCCTGAACGTCAGCAGGGAGGATTTCCCACTCGTCCCAGCAAGGATGGGAAGATGTGGAGTTGGGCCACTGTTGGAATGTGCAGAGAGAAACAAAGGGGGGCTGCAACATCTAGAGGAACACAAGTTATTAACAGACAAGGGAAAATGATAAAAGGATACTTGTTTCATTTTTATTTAGACTTGTTTGAGCTCCTTTCAGGATTCTCAGATAGAGATAATTATAGGCAGTCAGAAATTATTACATAAAATCCTGCTGTTGCACTCATAATGCACTTGGCAGTATGGGGCAGGAGAAAACTGGCTTGACAGCTGTTTTAAAACCACTGCCAGTAGGCTGTGTATCGCTGCCAAAAGGGCCAGTGTGATCTTAGGCCACTTTAATAGAAGTAGAGTGTGGGGGCCAGTAGGTGGCACAGTGGCTAAGGTGCTGGACTCCCACATTGCCAACCATGGTTCAGCGTCCTGGGCCCAGCAGCTTGAAACTCACGCCAGGTGCGTGTGCATGCGTGCCCAACAATCCCTGAGAGGAGGATAGAGAAGAAGGAAGTGCAGCATGGCAATCCCCCTGGGGGCGGGGATGATTTCTCACTGTCTCTGTGTCTCTGGCAAGCCCTATAGCAAAAATTGCTCTTGGGGCCGGCAGGTGGCATGGTGATTAGGGCAGCTGGACTCCCCCATGGCTGACTGTGGTTTGAGTCCTAGACCTGGCAGCTTGTTTTCTCACTTTCCTTCTCTGTCTCTCTCTGGTCAACTTCAAAAAAAAAAAAAAAAAAAAGATGATGATGATGAATAAAATTGGACTAAAAAAATCTTTCTTAAAAAAAGAAGTAGGTGGTGTGGTGGTTAAGGTGCTGGACTCCTACATGGCCGACCACAGTTCGAGTCCTGGACCTGACAGCTTGCTTTCTCGTTTTCTCTTTCTCTCTCTGTCTCTGTCTGATCAAATTAAATAATAACAATAATAACAAATAAAATTAAATAATTCTTTTTGAAAAAAAGTAGAGTGTGAAGATGGTAGGAGGTAGCCAGTCGACTCACAACTGAAGGGGCTTGTGTTGTTTTTTAGAAAGAGGTTGACATGCTAGATTTATTTGAAGGAAAATAGCATCCACCACTGTGTCTGCCTACTTCCCTGCATCTGTACCATACATATGTGCCTTCCCTCTTTTTCTTTTGATGATTCGTTCATGTTTCTTCTTTTTTTTTGTTTTGGAGAGGTTTTTGCTATAGGGCACGTGTGCTCGCCAAAAAGAGTAAGACAGAAAGCGAGAAATTACCCCCTGGGGGGATGACCACTCCACAATCCCTTCTCCTCCATTCTCCTCTTGGGATTTTGGACATGCATGCACCCAGCTTGAGTTTAAGCCACCGAGTCCAGGACTCAAACCAGTTGAATACATGGGAATCCAGCGACATAGCCATTACACACACTGCTGGTCCTGATTCGTTCATGTTTCTGTCAACTAAAAACTAGCCCCATCCCTTCTCACTACTCTAGATCTTCACCCAGCAGTCTCCCACCTTTCTCCTGTATCACCTTCATTTTTCTGGGTCAACCTTCTCTTAATTCATCTTAAAACCCTGTCTTGATGCCAAGTCCACTTCATTGCCTCCTTATTTCTCTGCTTCCCAAGGCGGCACTCAGAAGAGTTGTTGGTACTGGCTATCTCCAAATCCTGTCTTCTCATTTTCTTTCACACCGCTTCCATCCTTTTTAGTATTATACCAGGGCTGAGTGTGCTTGTTGGAGAGAGACAGAAATAGAGAGGAGAAATTGAGGGAGCATCCTCAGAGGGGATGGCCGCTCCACAATCCCTTCTTCCCACTTTGGATTTTGGGTGCTCATGCACACGCACCTGAGGTAATTTTCAAGCCACCAGGTCTGGGAATTGAACTACAAAGTTGGCCATGTGGAATTCAATCACCTGTTAACCTCCACGCCCCTTGCTGGCTCCCTACTTCCGTTCTTTTGCATCTTCCAGTCTGCAGAGATTCTCTGGGCAAGGTCACCAGTGACCTCTGCACTGCCAAGTCCAAAGGGGCGCTTTCTCACTCCCTCCTGTCCTCTGATGAGCGCACAAGCCGATAGCAATAAAAAAAAAAAAAAGATATTTGAATCTAAGTGAGAATTTTATTTACTTGTTTATTTATTTATTTTTAAAATTTGCTTGTTTGCAAAAAGTAAGCTATGTGGGAGCCAGCTACCTTAATCTCCATGCCACCTGTTGGCCCTTCAATGAGAATTTTAAAGGTGAAGCTTATTCCCGTTTTCTGCCTCTGGCTCTTAGTTGCTATCCTTGAAGAAAGTTGTTGTTGTTTTTTTTTTCTCCTTAAAAGGGTGTGTTGTGGTGAGCCATTTGTTTTCACCAGTCTGGATCTACTTGTGTCCAGTGGCCCACATTCAGGAAGGGGCAAGTATGAATCAGGAGAGCTGTCCATATCCTTGGCTAACAGACTTCTCTTTGTTTAGCATCTCTCAGGGGTGGAATCTGCACTCCAGGGACAAACTGAAAATAAGAAGCTGTCTGGCACATGACGTCAGTGCGCTTTCTCACGTGACGTGGTCACGGGGCGGGGATAGTGTGCCTCTTCCATCCTTTCCTCTCGTTTTCAGATGGATGATGACGATGATGACGATGACATAGGAGATCATGACGATGATCATCCTGGGATGGAGGTGGTGCTGCATGAGGACAAAAAGTACTACCCAACAGCTGAGGAGGTATATGGTCCTGAGGTGGAGACCATTGTTCAGGAGGAAGACACCCAGCCTCTCACTGGTAAGTCCAAAGGTGTTGGGTTGTAAGAGGCAAAACTAGAAAACTTCATTTTGTAGCCATCAGCAGATCCTAAAAGTTCAGTAAATGCATTGACCAGTTTTTCTTTACAGCTTTCAAGTATTATTTCTGGATAAAGATTCCATTAATCCTGTTTTTTTTTTTTAAGAATTACTTTATTTGGGACCAGCAGGTGGTGTAATGGCTACATCGCTGGACTCCTATGGGGTTGACCACGGTTTGAGTCCTGGACCCAGTGGCTTAAACTCATGCTGAGTGCATGTGCGTGCGTGCCCAAGATCCCGAGAAGGGATTGTGGCAAGGCCATCCCCCCTGGGGGGTGATTTCTTGCTTTCTGTCTCTCTGTGTCTTTCTGGCAAGCGTATGCACCATAGAGCAAAAATCTCTTCAAAAAAATTGTTGTTATATTCAACTTTATTTATCTACTTATTTATTTATTTTAATTTGACCAGAGAGAGAGAGAATGAGCAAGCCACCGCCAGGTCCAGGACCCAAACCGTAGTTGGCCATGTGGGAATCCAGTGCCCTCAACCACCATGCCGCCTTCTGGCCCCCCATTAACCCTGTTTTAATATTCATCAAAATTTCTAGCTTATTTCTAAGCAAATAAGAGTTATTAGTAAATAAGAGTTATTAATCTACTATCTGTTTAGGTAAAGACTGTGATGGGACTGGCAGGTGGCATGGTGATTAAAGGCGCTGGGCTCCCACATGGCTCGGTGCAGTTCAAGTCCCAGACCTGGTGGCTCGCTTTCTCACTTTTTCTCTCTCTCTCCCTCTCTGGTCAAATTGAAATAAACAAATGAAAAATTAAATTAAATAATCCTTTAAAAAAAAGACTGTGATTAAGGCCTCCCTATGGCCTGGTTTTTTTTATTCGAATAATCCCTACCTCTTTACCAAATCCTCACAATGCTCATTGCCTACTTCTTTTTTTTTTTTTTTTTTTTTTTTTTTTTTGAGGTTTTTGGCTTAGGGAGCATGTGTTTGCTGGAGAGAGAGAGAGAGAGAGAGAAGGAAAGTGAGAAATCATCGCCCAGGGAGGTGGCCACACTGCATTCCATTCTCCTCCCAGGATCTTGGGCACTCACGCACATGTGCCCGGTGTAAGTTTCAAGTCACCAGGTCTAAAACTCGAACCATGGTCAGCCATGTGGGAGTCCAGTGACATAACTGGTATGCCATCTACTGGCCCCACATTGTCACTTCTTAATAGTTTTCACTCATCTTCTGGAACGTAATTGCATTTTATAAATACAAGGGGAGGTGGTCAACTGATGTTGACCTCAATCTGTTGCATTCTCTGTCTCTTCTTCCCACGCTCCCACAAAATGAAGTTCAAACTCCTTAGTCCACAGTTCAAGATCCTTCACTGTCTCAGGCCCAACAGCAGAACTTTCTCAACATAAGTGATCCTTGAGCATAAAATAAATTGATGTCATATCATGGATTCTGAAAGCTCATCCTAACAGAATAGCGCTCCTGTATATTTATGTTCTATGTCTACCTACACATCACTACTTTTATTTTTCCTTCTTAGAACCCATTATTAAGCCAGTGAAAACGAAGAAGTTCACTCTGATGGAGCAGACGTTACCTGTCACAGTGTATGAAATGGAGTAAGTTATAAGGTCCCTCGGCTGCTCTGCAGGAATAACGTGGGCTGTCTTTTCACGGAGGCAAGCGGTGTGGTTTGTGGTTAAAGAAGCCAGGGGATTGTAGCACCAAATACCTCTCCTTAAAATTTTCCAGAATTTCCCTTCCGCTTATATGGCTGCTGGGCTATTTCGGCTCAATTTTAATTCTACTCTTGGCTCTCAACCAGATCTCAACTATTTTCTGTTCTTTCAGGCCTTTTTGTTTGGCATTAGAAGCCAGCCTTTGAGGCAGAACTGGGTATTATAATTATCAGTGTTGGCCCACCGTAGCCTATTTTGACTTGGTGAGACTGCTGAGTACTTTGAGGACATAACTCTATTTTGAAAAGGAGGCCATAGGCAGGTGTATGTATGGAATCACTTAGGCTCCTCGTACCGCAGGCCATTTTTGACAAGTTTTCACAGATGGAAAGCACTTGTACCAACCTCATGTATTGAAGTGCTTGTGACTCATTATTAGGTGATTAAACTGGTTTTTGTTTGTTTTTATAACATGCTGACCTCTTGTATATCCAGAGAGCAGAGTCTCTTCTGAAATAGTCAGCTCACTGCCTGTCATCCACAGTGTTATTTATGGAATAACTTTTTTGCTTGTCCTCATAATGTGCTTCATATTCCTTTGCATTCTTTCTTTGTTTAGGTTTTTGCCATAGGGTGTGCATGCTTGCGAGAGAGAGAGAGAGAGAGAGAGGGAGAGAGAGGAGTCCCCCCCTCCAGGAGACATGGCCACACTGCAGTCCCTTCTTCAGTCTCCTCAGGATTTTAGGAACGCATGCACATGTACCTCGTGTGATTCTCCAACTGCCAGGTCCGGGACTCAAACTGTGGTTGGCTGTGTGGGAATCTAGAGTCTTAGCCACCATGCCACCTGCTGGCTCCTCCTTTTTATTCTTTTTTTTTTTTTTTTTTTTTTTAAGAAGTTTTTTGCCATAGGGTGTGTACACTCACCAGAGAGACAGACAGAGACAAAGAAAATGAGAAATCACCTCCCGAAGGGATGGTCATGCCGCAATCTCTTCTCCATTCTCCTTGGATCTTGGGCATGCATGCACAAGCACACTGTGTGAGTTTGAAACCACTGATTATAGGACTTGAACTGTGGTCAGCCTCGTGGGAGTTGAGCAACATAACCGCTATACCATCTACTGACCCCTCCTTTGTTTTCTTAATAGTAATTTTTAAAAATCTCCAGTCTTTGAGAGTAGACTGGCTTTTTTTTTTCCTTAGTTTTTGCTCTGGGGCACATAAACTCTCTAGTCAGAGAGAAAAAGAGAAATCAGCCTCCTCTTCCCAGGGGAGATGGCCATACTGCAGTTCCTTTTTCCAGTCTCATCTCAGGATTTGGGGCATGCACACACGCATGCTTGGCGTGTTTTTCAATCCTTGGGGTCTAGGACTGGAGCCACAGTCACCCATGTGGGATCCAGCCATCTAAGCTAGCCTGTTAGCCCCAGCCCGCAGATTTTGAGAAACAGTACTCATATGTGGGTGTCAATTTAGGTATCTAGTTTTATTTTAATTTATTTTTTAATCTCCTTATTTTACTGTTGAAATATGCATGATATTTCATTCACAAGTTGTGTCATCTCATGAATAGATCTTTTACATTTCCAAAGCTAGAATTGTGTAGATGATCAACATTTGTTTTCACTTGGAGTTGTTGCTGGCCAAAAATACCCAGAACACATTTGCGCACACCATGTTTGTAAACGTTTGTCAAAGTTCCTTTTCTCTTGGGAACCAGCAGTTAGCGTAATGGCTATGTCGCTGGACTCCCACGTAGTCGACCGCGGTTCGCGTCTCGGACCCAGTGGCTTACAACTCATGCCGGGCGCGTGTGCGTGCGTGCCCAAGATCCCGAGAGGAGAATGGAGGAGAAGGGATTGCGGCGTGACCATCCCCCCTGGGGGGTGATTTCTCGCTTTCTGTCTCTCTGTCTCTCTCTCTCTGTCTGGCGAGCGCACGCGCCCTATAGCAAAAAACCTCTCCAAAAAAAAAAAAAGTTCCTTTTCTCTTTTCCATTCTCCTTTTAGTTTCTTGGCAGATCTGATGGATAACTCAGAGCTCATCAGAAACGTGACCCTTTGTGGCCATCTCCACCATGGCAAGGTAAGAGAATGTTTCCCTACTTGGAACAAGAGCTCTCTTTTCCCCTACTCTTTCTTTTTAATGAGAGCGAGTGAGAGAGAGGTATTTTTGACAGATTCTCACCATGTTAGGAGCTACCTGCCCCAGCCTCCCAGTTAGCTCAGATTACAAGTGTCTGCCACTGTGTCCCGGCCTGTGTTACGTGAGTCCGAGAACCCATCCTGGGCTTCCCACACAGATCTAGCCTCGTATGTTGGGGCTCTATACCTTGTGCCACTGCAGAGAGGCCCCTACTTATTTTGTGATTCCTCAGAGTCATGGAGGTTGAGTTTTAACATCATAAAGCTGGACCTTCTCAGTGGCAGGAGAGGGATGCTCCATGCTTATTTTAAAACCTTGCTTTGAAATTGTAGTTTTTCCTGAGCAGAGGAAGGAGCCTGTTCTAAGTCATTGGCATGCTTGAGTCTTGTGTCTACATCTGTACAGAAAAGGGGTAATTGAGCCTGACTCTGATTTTTATAAATTTTCATTTCCTGGGAGATGTCTATCTAAGAAAGATTTCATCTTTCATTTGAAAATAATCCTGTGGCTTCAGGGTTAATCCCTCGCTGTCCCATAACTCTTCTTGCTGTCCTCTTCCTCTTCATAGCTCTAAATTATATGGTGTATTGGGAGCTGGGGAAGGACACAGTAGATTTGCTCCTATGCTTGGCAGGTTGTAACCGTCTCTTCCCTTTCAGACATGTTTTGTGGATTGTTTAATAGAGCAGACGCATCCGGAAATCAGAAAGCGCTATGACCAAGATGTAAGTAGGACTTCCCTTGAATGTCGAGGGTGGACCACTCACGATATTCAGGGTTGTTGCTCCCTCCTCGTCCTTCACCTTTCCTATTAATAAAACGATGCCTACAAAGTGCTGCTTATAATTGTGGTCTATATTAATAGTCTGTAAACAACTAATTTCAGCTTTCTAAGGAGCACAGAGAATGTTAACCTGCAGTATTTTTGGATGAGCTGTTCTACACTGGGGATACCTCTTCTGTTAAAATACGACTTTTATAGTCTGTTCTTTCCTGTCATAGTATGAATAGCCTACTCTATAAAAATGATATAATTGGACCTGGTTGTTTTCATGGTAAATTTAAATGCCTGTGAACAAAGCCAACCGTGACTACAGGTCTCAGTGCAATAAATGTTCAATCTCTGCCAGATTGATTGTTTTGACATGTAGGGATTTCATGAAGGCAGGCGTGTGTCTCCCTTTACTACTCTAAGAATGCAGTGTATTGGATATCATTTAGCAATCCAGCCATACCTGGTCTTCAGTGACCTCCTCCCCGCCAAAAAAATAAAAACACATCCAGGAGCATTTTCCAGCTGAGAGGGCACTGGTCTCACTGTCTGGAATTGCTGTGGGGACACCCTGCTGTCTTTAATCTTTTTTCTTCTTGAGGCAGAAACCCTTGAGCTGGGAGGTAGGAGGGAGAAGTGAATGAAAGTTCCTATGTGGGAGAGAAATCTGGATTCCGGTGGTAACAATAGTTCGTTTTTTTCAGCTGTGCTATACTGACATCCTCTTCACAGAGCAAGAGGTAAGTATGGGCTGGGAAATCAGATTATTGCCCACGCCAGACCCCCCAGTGATAGCTTTGTAGGGAATGCAGGGCAGCCTTTGTCATAGCACTTCGGTCCACCCCAAGCCCCCTCACTCCTGTCCCTAAACCCCTCTATCCCCTGCCTTTCCCTGTTACCTCATGATTATAACTCAAGAGAGAACTGGGTAGGCAAGCTATAGAGTAGGAGCTCAACATGATTTTTAGAATGACATCATTCTTGGGCCATCCTGTGGCCTGCTGGTTAAGGTGGCTGAATTCCACCTGGCTGCCTGAGCAGTTCAAGTCCCAGACCTGGTGGCTTTGAGAAACATGCCACACACATGTGCATGCGTGCTCAAAATCCCCAAAGGAGGGAAAGATGGAAGAGAAGGGATTGTGTCATAACCATGTCCCATGGTGGCCTTTCTCACTTTCCTTCTCCTTCTGGTTGTCTGCTGAGTGCTCTTTAGCAAGTTTAAAAATAAATGAATGAATGGGACCCAGCAGTTAGCGTAATGGCTATGTCGCTGGACTCCCACGTAGTCGACCGCGATTCGCGTCTCGGACCCGGTGGCTTACAACTCACGCCGGGCGCGTGTGCGTGCGTGCCCAAGATCCCGAGAGGAGAATGGAGGAGAAGGGATTGCGGCGTGACCATCCCCCCTGGGGGGTGATTTCTCGCTTTCTGTCTCTATGTCTCCCTCTGTCTGTCTGGCGAGCGCATGCGCCCTATAGCGAAAAACCTCTCCAAAAAAAAAAAAAAAAAAAAAAGAATTAAAAAAATAAATGAATGAATGAATGAATGAATGAATGACAACATTCTTAAAACCTGTAAGCAACACTCTCTATGTGATGCTCTCTTTCTAGGGATAGCTTCTCTGAGAATGGGTTTGTGTATCTTTGTTTTTCTCTTTGTCTTTTTAATCTATATTTTTATTCGTCTTCTGTGTCCCTTTCTCACTCCCCTTCTCGTTTTTTCTATGTCCTTTTCCTAAATGACCACTTCGAAGTTTCAAGTACATAAGCTTAAGGTTAACTAAAGGAATTTAGACTGCTGGCAGGTGATAAGCAATTAATGAATGCTACCTATTATTTTTAAAAATATATTTGTCTAGAGTATTTTTTTTTAATAATTATTTATTTTATTTTATTCATTAATTTAATTTGACCAGAGAGAGAGGGAAAATGAGAAAGCAAACCATCAGGTCCAGGACTCGAAGCCTGGTTGACCATGTGGAAATGTTCAGCACCTTAACCACCATGCCACCTATTGGCCCTTGTTTCATTTTTCAGGTATTTGTCATAGGGTGCATGTGATCGCTGGAGAGAGAAAGAGACAGAGAAGGGCCAGTAGGTGCTGAGTGGTTAAGGTACTGGACTCCCACATGGCTGACTGTGGTTCAAATCCCAGCCCTGGTGGCTTGCTGGGTGCATGTGCTTGTGTGCCCAAAATCCTGAGAGGAGAGAGGATTGTGGCTTGGCTGTTCCCTAGGGGGTGGTTTCTCACTTTCTCTCCGTGTCTCTGACTACCGCACACATCCTATAGCAAAAATTTCTCAAAAAGCAACACAGAGTGAAAGTGAGAAATCTCCCAGTGGGGATGGCTATGCTGCAATCCCTTCTCCATTATCTTCTTGGGATTTTGGACACACGTGTACACATACCCAGCATAATTCTCAAGCTGCTGGGTCTAGAGTTCAAACCATGGCCTGCTGTGTGGAATCATGGTTTAACCAGTGCCTTAACCACCATGCCACCAGCTAGTTCTATGTCTGGAGTTTATAAAAGTCCTTATTTCCGGGACCAGCAGATAGCGTAATGGTTACGTCACTGGGCTCCCACGTAGTTGACTGCAGTTTGAGTCCTGGATCCAGTGGCTTAAAACTCAATGCTGGGTGCGTATGCATGTGTGCCCAAAATCCTGAGAGGAGAACAGAGGAGCAGTGTGGCCATCCCCCCTGGGTGGGTCGATTTCTCACTTTCTGTTTCTCTGTCTCTGTCTGTCTGTCTCTGGTGAGTGCACTCACCCTGTATTAAAAAAATAAAACAAAAACTTAACTTCCAGGCCAGCTGGTTGTGTGGTGGTTAAGACAGTGGGATCCCATGTGGCTGACTGCACACTTCAAGTCCCATAACTGGTGGCTTGAAAAACACACTGAGCATGTGCGCATACATGCCCAAAATCCAGAAGGGAGAGAGAAATGGCGGATAGGGATTGTAGCGTGAGCACCCCTGGGAAAGGGGTGGTGCTTTCTCAGTCTGTCTCTTATTTTTCTCTGACGAGAATATGTGCTCTCTGGTAAATTTTTTTTTTAAGTAAGAAGTAAATAAAAACAGGGGCAGGACCAGCAGTTAGCGTAATGGCTACGTCGTTGAACTCCCATGTAGGCAACCGCGGTTAGAGTCCCAGACCCGGCGGCTTAAAACTCATGCCGGGCACGTGTATGTGTGTGCCCAAGATCCCGAGAGG
This sequence comes from Tupaia tana, assembly GCA_026018925.1. Taxonomy (NCBI): domain Eukaryota; kingdom Metazoa; phylum Chordata; class Mammalia; order Scandentia; family Tupaiidae; genus Tupaia; species Tupaia tana. Next base: position 51,302,146 of record JAKSZU010000011.1, on the reverse strand, counting down.
AGAATGGAGGAGAAGGGATTGTGGCGTGGCCATCCCCTCTGGGGGAGTGGATTTCTTTCTTTCTGTCTCTGTCTCTCTCTGTCTGTCTGGCAAGCGCACGCACCCTATAGCAACAACAACAAAAAAACCTCTCAAAAAAAAAAAAAAATAGGGGCAAGCCGGTGGTATGGTGGTTAAGGACACTGGATTCCCACATGGCTTTCCCTCTCTTTCTTACTCTGTCCCTCTCTGGTCAAATTTAAAATAAATAAAACTAAATAAAATAACTTTTTTTAAAAAAAAAGTAAATAAAAATACTTATTTCCTGTTGGACTTTTATAATATTTCATCTGTTATTTTTGTTTCCAATATATGAGGAAGATAAGATTTTAGGACCCAGATTCTCCTTGTTTTGTTTTTTAGAGAGAGATGTTGTGCTATAGGGCACGTATGCTCGCCAGACAGAGACAGACAGAAAGGGAGATCACCCCCCAGGGGGATAGCCACGCCACACTCCTTTCTCCATTCTCCTCTCAGGATCTCAGGCACACACACATACACGCCCAGCATGAGTTTTAAGTTGCCAGGTCCAGGACTCGTAAGAGTGATCAACTACGTGGGAGTTCAGTGATGTAACGATTACACCATCGGCTGGTCCCAGACCCCGAATGTTCTGTTAAAGTTTAATACTACTTTGCTTGCATGTTCATTTTTATTGTTACTTCTTATGTTTGAACCAATCCCCCACAAATGCTAACACCAAAATATTTCGTCCTTAAGGCTGTGCTGGTTTAGAAGCCTAGGTAAAATCACCCACTACAGGAAGAACCATCAGTGTAATTTACTAGCAACTGGCAAGTCCCAAGATCAGAGTGAACCCCTCTTCTGTAGGAAGAAGTTTCAACCCCTCTCTCTCTGTGATTTTCAGAGAGGTGTTGGCATCAAAAGCACTCCTGTGACAGTGGTCTTGCCGGATACCAAAGGAAAATCTTATCTCTTCAATATCATGGACACACCAGGTAGGATATTCCTTGACTCTTTACTATTGGAATATTGTTCTGTTTGATTTCTTCCATTTTCCAAAGCAGGATGTCTTCGTGTTTACATTCCCTCGTCTTCATGAAGATAATTTTCATTTGTAATAATCTCGGCTCCTGATTCATCAGTTGGCAAGTGCCAGGCTTCAAGCTTCTGTTTCAGTCCTCTCTTTACTCTTCTCCAGAATATTTACATTTTTAGGGAATCCTACTATGTTCCGTGTCAAGCCCTATTAGCCACTGGGGGAGTGAAGGTGAGCCAGACCTGAGTCCAACCTGGGCCCTTGGCCTTCACTCCCCCAGTGGAGGCTGGTGCACATTGCCATGGGAATAGCAGACCTTGCCTGTGGCTCTTTTTTTTTCTTTTATGAAAAGGACCAACTTGGGGCATAGTTGTTTTTTGTTTGTTTGTTTGTTTAGAGGTTTTTGCTGTAGGGCACGTGTGCTCACCAGAAAGACAGAGAGAGACAGAAAGCGAGAAATTACCCCACGAGGAATGGCCATGCCACCATCCCTTCTCCTCCATTCTCCTCTTGGAATCTTGGGCACGCACGCACACGTGCCCAGTGTGAGTTTAAGCCACCGGGTCCGGGACTCGAACCGCAGTCTCGACTACATGGGAGTCCAGTGACATAGCCATTATGCCAACTGCTGGTCCTGATAGTTTTTTTTTTTTTTTTGGAGAGGTTTTTGCTATAGGGCGCATGCGCTCGCCAGACAGACAGAGAGAGACAGAGAGATAGAAAGCAGGAAATCACCCCCCAGGGGGGATGGCCACGCCGCAATCCCTTCTCCTCCATTCTCCTCTCGGGATCTTGGGCACGCATGCACACGCGCCCGGCGTGAGTTTAAGCCGCCGGGTCCGGGACTCGAACCGCGGTCGACTACGTGGGAGTCCAGCGACATAGCCATTACGCTAACTGCTGGTCCCGGTCCTGATAGTTTTTTTAGAATTATTTTATTTAACTTTATTTATTTATTTATTTATTTATTTTCATTTGACCAGAGAGAGAGAGTGAGAAAGTCCCCGCCAGGTCCAGGACTGTAACTGTAGTTGGCCATGTGGGAGTCCAGCGCCCTAAGCCACTGCGCCAGGGCCGGCCCCAGGACATAGTTTTTTAAACCAGAAGACTTGGGGTTTTGGCAGATTTAGCTTTGTGGCACTGTATGGTACCCAGTGTCCTGATACCTCAGTCTTCCCTATTCCCCAGGAGCACCTTGCCAAGAGCTGTATTCCTTGGACAACATGTGGTGCTCCGGGCCTGCCTTTGCCCTTCTGCCCCTAGACTGTCTTATCTCCACAGAACTCCGCTCACAGCTGGTCAGACTAAACTAGTGTGTGAGTGTGAACTCATTGTGTCCTTACAGGTAAAACACTTCCCTCCTTTTATGTTTGGGGCCTCATCTAGGAAAGCTTAACCCAAGGGTGTGAGGAATATGTATATTACATGGAGTTGCCAGGAGGAGGGATCAGGTATTTGGGATTTCACAAGCTTTACAGTGCCCCTCATTTCCCCCTACAAGTTAATTATGCCTCAGGGCTGGCAGGTGGCGTGGTGGTTTAGGGCACTGGACTCCCACATGTCTGACTGCAGTTCGAGTCTCGGACCTTGTGGCTTCCTTTCTCATTTCCCCACTCTTTCTTTCTCTCTCTTTCTCTCTCTCTCTGTCCCTCTCTAGTCAAATTAAAATAAACAAATAGAAAGTTAAATTAAAAAGTAACTTTTTAAATAAGTAAGTTAATTATGCCTCATCTTGCACTGAGTGACAACTCTCTTGGTATTTGCTTTTCAGGACATGTGAATTTTTCAGATGAAGTCACAGCTGGCTTGCGCATCTCAGATGGAGTGGTCCTTTTCATCGATGCTGCGGAGGGGGTGAGTCTGACTCGACTCTCTTAGAACCTCTTCCACTTGGGATGTTTGCCCCCGCATAGTGCCCAGAGTGCTGAGTGAGCTGAGATCTGGAGAAACAAAACCCTGGGGAGTTAGGGCTCAGATTAGCTCTAAAATTAGGGCAGCAAATTTTAACTATAAACTTTTGAAGTTCAAAAATTATTCTCAGAACCAGCAGATGGCGTAATGGTTGCATTGCTAGACTCCCACGTAGTCGACTACAGTTTGAGTCACAGACCCAGTGGCTTAAACTCATGCCAGGCACATGTGCATGCGTGCCTAAAATCCCAAGAGGAGAATGGAGGAGAAGGGATTGCGGGTGGCTGTCCCCCCTAAAGGGGGGTTGATTCTTTGCTTTCTGTCTCTCTGTCTCTCTCTGGTGAGCGTAGTCACCCTATATCAAAAAAAAAAGGTTATTCTCAGCATGGGTCCCTTTGCTCTCTGCTCAGTGAAGCTCAGAATGATAGGAACCATTGTTAATTCAAGAAACACAAAGATAATAGACATAAGGGAGGGGAGAGAGAATATTTATATAAATGGTGTTTTTTTTTTTTTTTTTTTTAAGAATTATTTTATTTAGCTTTATTTATTAATTTATTTTCATTCGACCAGAGTGTGACAGAGAGAACAAGAGCGAGAACATGAGAAAGCAAGCCACCAGATCCGGGGCTCGAACCACAGTACCATGTGGGAATCTAGGGGTCTTAACCACCACACCACGTGGCTGGCTCTGTAAATGGGTTTTAAATGTTAATTAGTTTTGGGACCAACAGGTGCTGTGGTGGTTGGGGCGCTGGACTCCCACATGGCTGACTGTGGTTCAAGTCCCATATCAGGCAGCTTACTTTCTGACTTTCCCTCTCTCTCTCTCTGTCTCTAGTGAGCACATGGGCCCTACAGCAAATCAAAAAAATAATAATAGCGACCAGCAGATGGTAGCATAGTTCTGTTGCTGCACTCTCACATGGCCAACCACAGTTTAAGTTCCAGACCAAGTGGCCTGAAAATCACACTGGGCACATGTGTGTACGTGTCTAAGATCGCAGGAGGAAAATGGAGAAGGGACTGAGGTGTAGCCCAACCCCCCAGGGGGGTGATTTCTCTCATTCCCTCTCACTGTCCCTGTCTGTCCAGCGAGTTCATATGCCTTATGGCAAAAATCTCTAAAACAATAATGATAAAAATGTTAAAATAATTATTTTTTTAAAAGTTCATGAGTTTTTTCTAGGAGGTTGGAGTTTAAAGGCTAGAGCGTTATATATTTCTTTTTTATTTGCTCTGCTTTTTTTTCTTTTATATTCCTAAATTGAAGAAATGGGTATCTTGGCTTAACCTCATTTGTATTGTCATTGGTAAGATAGCCAGCAGAGGGAGCCAGATTTTCTTTTTGCGAGTTGATGTATCATTTTGGAATAATTTTAGTTGCAAGGATAATACAAAGAACTCCCTCTTTGTTGCTTTGTGATTCTGTATGTGTGTATATACACAAAGGCATGCATACACAGATACATACACACTCTTGTGTGTGTCTTTTACCCTTGAATTCTTTGAAAGGAACATATTTCAGAGCAGGTTGAGAGAGCCAGATCCCTTAGGACAGGCAGATGGCATAATGGTTATGTTGCTGGACTCCAGTGTAGTTAACTGCAGTTCAAGTCCTGGACCTGACGGCTTAAACTCACACTGGAGTGCGTGTGTGTGTGTGTGTGTGTGTGTGTGTGCGCCTAAAATCCTGAGAGGAAAAGAATGGAGGGGAAGGGATTGTTGTGTGGCCATCCCCCATGAGGGGTGATTTCTCTCTATCTCTGTCTCTCCAGTGAGCACATGTACCCTATAGCAAAAATCTCTCTTTAAAAGAGCACCAGCACCCTCACGGCCAACTGTGATTTGAATCCAAGCCCTAGTGAATTGAGAAACATCCAGATGTGTGTGCATGCCCCAAATCCTGACAGAATGCAGAAATGGAGAAGAAGGGATTATAGTGTGACCATGTCCTATTATAGGGATTTCTTTCCATCCGTCTTTTTTTTTCTGGGAAGTGTATGCACCTACCTGGCAAATTAAAAATAATTTTTTGGGGGGCCAGCAGGTGGTAAGGTAGTTAAAGTGCTAGATTCTCACATGGCTGACTGTGGTTTGAGCCCTGGATTCAGAGACTTGAAAATCACACTGGGTGCATGTGTGTGTGCCCCAAATCTCAAGAGTAGAATAGGAGAGAAGGGATTGTGGCATGACCATTCCCCCCGGGGGGTGTGGCTCCTCACTTTCCCTCTGTCTGTCTCTGTCTCTCTCCAATGAGTGCACGTACCCTATGGCAAAAAAGTAAAAATAAAAATAAAATTTTGTTTTTAGAATATATTTATTTTTGTTTGTTCTTTTAGGGAGATTTTTGCTATAGAACATGTGCACTTGCTAGAGAGACAGAGGGACAGAAAGCAAGAAATCACCCTCTGGGGGGATGGCCATGCTACAATCCCTTCTCCCCATTCTCTGGGATTTTGGGCACGTTCGCACATGCACCTGGCATGTCAAGCCACTGGGTCTGGGACTTTAACCGAGTTTGGCAATGTGTGAGTCCAGGTTGTAACCACTACGCCATCTGCTGATCCCTAGAATATATTTTCTTTTTTTTTTTTGGAGAGGTTTTTGCTATAGGGCACGTGCGCTCTCCAAACAGACAGAGAGAAACAGAGAGGCAGAAAGTGAGAAATCACCCCCCCAGGGGGGATGGCCACGCAGTAATCCCTTCTCCTCCGTTCTCCTCTTGGGATCTAGGGCACACACGCACACGCGCCCAGTGTGAGTTTTAAGCCACTGGGTCTGGGACGCAAACCGCGGTTGACTACATGGGAGTCCAGCAACATAGCCATTACGCTAACTGCTGGTCCCTAGAATATATTTTCTAAGAACAAAAACATTTACTTACTAAACTCAGGAAACTTAACGTTGAGATCTTTTCTAGACATTGTTTGGTTTCTCTAATTGTCTCAGTAATGTCATTTATAGAAGTTTTTCCCCCTAACCCAGGATACATTTTCAAGTCTATAGTCTTTTTTTTTTTTTTTTAAAGGACTGTTTATTTATGATCATTATTTTATCAATTTGCTGTAGGGCACGTGCGCTCACTGGAGAGAGACAAGGGTTGGTGGGGGAGTGAGAAAGCAAGCCGCCAGGTCCAGGGCTTAAACCATGGTGGGAGTCCAGTGCCTTTTACCATCATACCACCCACTGGCCCTGATGTCTCTATTCTTTTAATTGGGACTCTTCTTTAGCCTTTCTTGGTTTTATATGATACTGGCATATTTTAAGAATCCAGGGCCTTTATTTTGTAGGATGTCTTTCAATCTGTGTGATATTTCCATGTGATTAGCTTTAGGACTACCTGAGTAAATTTATGTTCTCATATTAGTTTTGTCAATCAGGAAGGAACATGACATCACCTTATTCTATAATGGTGATATTAACCTTGATCACTTGGTTAAGCTGGGTTGGCCAGGTTTCTCCAGTGTGAAGTTATTATTTTCTTTTTCTTTTTTTAAAGGATTATTTAACTTTCTTTTTTTTTTTTTTTTATTTAAATTTGACCAGAGAGGGATAGAGTGAGAGTGAATGAGAGAGAAAGTAAGCCACCAGATCCAGGACTTGAACCGTAGTCAGCCATGTGGGAATCCAGCACTCTTAACTACCACGCCACCCGCTGGCCCACTAATTTCTTTTTCATAATAAATAATTTGTAGTGAGATACTTTTGAGTCTGCGTGTAAATTCTATTCTTTACCATACTTTACCTACTTGTTTTATTATCCATTGATGATTCTTGGGTTATTCCTGTGATAGTTGCAAATGCTGATATTCTAACTCTTCTTATTCCTTTGGTATTTATTGGTTAGAGTTCTATAGTAGATCTGGCAGGCAACATAGTAGTTAAGGTGCTAGACTCCCACATTGCCGACTGTGGTTTGAGTCCCTAACCTGGTGGCTTGGTTTCTTACTTTCCCTTTCTCTCTCTCTCTCTGTTTCTCTCTTGCCAAATTAAACAAAATAATAATAGGGACCAGCAGATGGCGTAAGGGCTATGTCGCTGGACTCCTATGTGGTCAACCGCGGTTCAAATCCTGGACCTGGTGGCTTGAACTCAAGCCGGAAACGTGTGTGGGTGTGCCCAAGATCCTGAGAGGAGAAGGGATTGCAGCGCGGCCATTCCTCCGGGGAGTGAAAAAAACAATAATAATAATAATAAAATCAAATAATTCTTTTTTAATAAAAGGATTCTATTGTAAGGAAGAGTTTTCCTTTCTCTCCCACTTGCTTATGTATCATTAGCATGGGTACATGGATTTTTTTTTTTAAAGAATTGTTTTATTAACTTTATTTGTTGTTGTTACTGTTTTATTTGACCAGAGAGACAAAGAGAGAGAGGGAAGGTGAGTAAGTAAGCTGCCAGGTCTGGGACTTGAACCACAGTTGGTTATGTGGGAATCTAGCACCTTAACCACCACACCACCTACCAGCCCGGATGCATAGATTTTTATAGTTTATTCGGGGGGGGGTTATAATCCATTATCCTTACTTATTTTGATGCTCTAGTTCTAAAATTAGATAGCAAGAGTTTTTTTCAGGCTAGCTCCTTCATCCTTCTGAGATGTCACATCTTTTTTATGAGGACTTCTTTGCTTCCAGGCACAAAATGATGTTGCAGACTCATATATAAAAACATGATTCTGGGACCAGCAGTTAGCGTAATGGCTATGTCGCTGGACTCCCACGTAGTCGACCGCGGTTCGAGTCCCGGACCCGGCGGCTTAAACTCACGCCGGGCGCGTGTGCGTGCGTGCCCAAGATCCCGGGAGGAGAATGGAGGAGAAGGGATTGCGGCGTGGCCATCCCCCCTGGGGGGTGATTTCCTGCTTTCTATCTCTCTGTCTCTCTCTGTCTGTCTGGCGAGCGCACGCGCCCTATAGCAAAAAAACCTCTCAAAAAAAAAAAAAAAAAAAAAAAAAACATGATTCTGGGATCAGCCATTTCATTAAGGGACTCTGTCTTCTTTCTTTCTTTTTTTTTTATTAAGAATTATTTTATTGGGACCAGCAGGTGACGTGGTGGTTAAGATGGTGGACACTCCCACATCTCCAACCAGTTTGAATCCTGGACCTGGTGGCTTGCTTTCTCACTTTCCCTCTCTCTGTGTCCTCCTCTGGTCAAATTTTAAAATAAAGGACCAGTAGTTGGCGTAATGGCTACATCACTGGACTCCCATGTAGTCAACCGCGGTTCAAGTCCTGGACCTGGTGGCTTAAACTCAACGCAGGGCGCATGTGTGTGCATGCCCAAGATCCTGAGAGGAGAATGGAAGAGAAGGGATTGCAGCATGGCCATCCCCCCTGTGGGGTGATTTCTCACTTTCTGTCTCTCTGTCTCTCTCTTTCTGGCGAGCACATGCTCCCTATAGCAAAAACCTCTCCCAAAAAAAAGGTGAATGAATAAATGAAAATTAAATAATTCTTTAAAAACATAATTATTTTATTTAACTTTGTTTGTTTGTTTGTTTTAATTTGACCAGAGAAGGATGGGATGGTGGTGGGGGGAGTAAGAGGAGCAAGCTGCCAGGTCTGAGGCTCGAATCACGGTTAGTTATTTAGGAGTCCAGCATACTTAACCACCATGCCACCTGCCGGCCCCAAGGAACTCTGGTTTCTTAGAGTGAAGATCGGTATTTATAAACAGAGATCTGGTGTGCTCACTGTTGCAAGGCATACTGCTTATAGGCCCTTTCACTGAACACAGGTAGATGTATACACACACATACCCGCACTCTGTCTACACATGTGTGTTAAGCACAGCCATTCATCCTCACACCCATAACTCCATTCCAACACCACAGGTTCTTCCTAGCCTTCCTAGTTCCTTCTGAAGCACTGAGAAACTGGGCTCTCAGCATTGTCAGTGTATGTTTCATCTCTCATTTCTCAAGGTGCCCTCATTAGTTCCTACATCTGCTTTTGGGCAAAGTGCTCTGTTTCCACCCAGCAGCATGTTTCCCCAGGTCCTCTTTTTCTCTCATACTTCATATTTGAAATGTCTTCTTTGGCTCTACTCGGAACTTTCTGTCCTCTTGGTCTTATCACCACCTTGTGAGCCTTGTGTTTCTCAGGTGATGCTGAACACAGAGCGGCTGATCAAGCATGCAGTGCAGGAGAGGCTGGCGGTCACCGTGTGCATCAACAAGATTGACCGGCTGATCCTGGAGCTGAAACTGCCTCCAACTGATGCCTATTACAAGCTGCGCCACATTGTGGATGAGGTCAATGGATTGATAAGGTAAGAGACCCTTGGGAGTGGATTTCCTATTCTCAGAGATGCTGGTTGGTTGGTTTGTTTTAATTTGCCAAAGGGCGCATTCACTTGGGAGAGAAAAGGAGAAAACACCCCGCGGGAGACGGTTACACCACAATTCTTTCTCCTCCGTTTCTCTCCCCTATTGGGATTTTGGGCACATACGTACAGATGCCTGGTGTACTTCTCAAGCCACTGGGTCCAGGACTCAAACTACACAGTCAGCCAGCCACGTGGGGTCCAGCACCTTAACTGCCATGCAACTTGCTGCCCTGACACTACTTTGTTTATTTGTAAGGTTTTTGCCATAGGGTGCATGCATTTCCCAGAGAGAGACAGAAAGAGGGAGGGAAAGTGAGAAATCACCCCCCCTCCCCCAGCAGGACAGCTTTTTTATTCTCCTGGGATTTTAGGCATGCATACACAAGCATCCAGTGTGATTTTTCAAGCCACTCTGTCTGGGACTTGTACCCTGGTTGACCCTGTGTGAGTCCAGCACCTTAACCACCATGCCACCTGCTGGCTCCATGCCCAGCATGTTCTTTAGGCTGCTGGGTGTGGGACTCCAACTGTGCAGTCAACTATGTGGAATTCAGCACCTTAACCACCGTGCTGCTAACCACCGTACAGCCTGCTGGCCCACAAAACCCTGTTTTTAAAGAATGATTGAAAGCGGGACTGGCAGATGGGGGTTAAGGCACTGGACTCCCACATGGCCGACCACAGTTTGAATCTGAACCTCGTAGCTTGCTTTCTTACTTTCCCTCTTTCTACCTCTCTCAGGTCAAACTAGAAAATAATAATAAAATTAAATAATGGAAAAAGTTATTGAAAGCACAACTTGAGAGCAGGAACTATTCTTTTTTTTTTGAGAGGTTTTTTTTTTGCTATAGGGCGCGTGCGCTCGCCAGACAGAGAGAGACATAGAGACAGAAGGCGAGAAATCACCCCCCAGGGGGGATGGTCACACCGCAATCCCTTCTCCTCCATTCTCCTCTCAGGATCTTGGGCACGCACACACACGCGCCCGGTGTGAGTTTTAAGCCACCGGGTCCGGGACGCGAACCGCGGTCGACTACGTGGGAGTCCAGTGACATAGCCATTACGCTAACTGCTGGTTCCCAAGAGCAGGAACTATTCTTTATGAGCCAACACTTTTATTTCTAAATTGGAAAATTCCATAAAATAATGTGCCGATAAGATTGTGGATTTACCACTGGTTTTCTTATAAATGTTGGTGATCTCTTGTGAATGCAAGTAAAATAAATGTTGGTGAATGTTTGTGGCTCCTATATGGCTTTCACAATTCAACGTTTTAGTATGAATTTGTAAAACACAGACAAGGGACCAGTAGGTGGCGTGGTGGTTAAGGCGCTGGACACTCCCACAATTTCAACCACAGTTTATGCTTTGGACCTGGTGGCTTGCTTTCTCACTTTCCCTCTCTCTGTGTTTCTCTCTGGTCAAATTAAAATAAATAAATGAATAAATAATTAACTCTTTTAAAAAAAACACAGTCAAGCATAACAGAATAAATAAGAGTTGAGTAGTGATACTGGGGAGCAAAGTTGCATTTTTCTATTTTTTTTTGGGGGGGAGAGGTGCTTATGTCTGTATTTGTGAAAATGAGATTTCTCTCAAGTATATCCTATCTTATCACATTAGATTCATTCTTGTGTTCCACATTTGTCATCTCTGTCCTCCAGGTTTCTCCCATCTATCCGATATGACGAGCTTCTCTAAGATTGTGCAGGTTCCCAGCTATGGGAAATCAGCTTTGTTATTGGGAGTTAGGGAACAACTCCATCATGTCACTTTCTTTTTTTTGGAGAGGTTTTTGCTATAGGGTGCGTGCGCTCGACAGAAAGAAAGAGAGAGACAGAGAGACAGAAAGCGAGAAATCACCCCCCTGGAGGGATGGCTACACTACAGTCCCTTCTCCTCCATTCTCTTCTCTGTATCTGAGGCATGCACATGTGCCCAACGTGAGTTTAAACCACCAGGTCTGGGATTTGAACTGTGGTCGACTTACATGGGAGTCCAGCGACGTAGCCATTATGCTAACTGCTGGTCCCCATCATGTCACTTTCTTAGACTGGGCTGTTGGCAGAACTGGGCGTCTTCTGCAAGCTCCTTCCAAGGGCGGCCGTGATAATGAGTTCCTTCCCTTCCTGCGTGACAGGTTTCAGGGCTGCTGCACTGCCTGGCACTGCACTCACCACTGTCTCTGTTTCAGCATGTATTCCACTGATGAGAACCTGATCCTTTCCCCACTCCTGGGCAACGTCTGTTTCTCCAGCTCCCAGTACAGCATCTGCTTCACGCTGGGCTCCTTTGCCAAGATCTATGCCGACACCTTTGGTAAGCTCTGGCTGGCATTCTGTCTCACCAGCTCCCCAGAGTCATGTGTGCCTTTCCTGCTAAATGGCTCAGAAATTGATTTCATGTCACAGTACCCTTCTGGGGGAGCATTTTATCACCTGCTGTTGTCACACTTGGGATTCTTTTTTATCTCTAGACCCTTTCTTTAGGCAAAGTGATTTCTAAACAATAGAAAAATAAAAGTGACTAGGAAGAATTGGGAGAAGAGGGGGCTCATTTTAGGAATAAAAATCTCTCCTAGAGGAGACAGATTTTGTAGAGCAGGAATTATCCGTGCCCATAAAGTACTCGTAGACCTTCTCATACTCTTTATTCATGCTTCTTCTTTATCCTAGCTATGCTTCCAACTGGATTAGGTGTGTGTAAAGTTGTTATGCCCAATAAAGAACTCCATTAGATTTGCCGTCAGCATGGACAAATCTCTACTGGCATGCCCAGTTGAATGATTTTATGGATCCTCAGAACCTCAGCACTCGGATACTCAACCTGAGAGGCTTCCTGGGTCTCCATCCCTGGGCCTCCCTAGTTACCTCAGAGTCCAATAGGAACCATATCCTGAGAGCTTTTTGTGCTATCCTTTTTTAGAGGGGAATCATTGCCCCCGCCCCGTTTTAGAGCTGAGGAGGTCGGCCTCATGATTAATGGGCAGTGGAACATCATTGGGTTTCTGTTCTCACCAGCTGGTTCTACTGCTCCATTCTCAGTGTAGATGCCTCTCCTCCATGAGAATGGGTGACTGAAACTGGTTCCTTTCAAAATATATGTCTCAGGGACCAGCGTGGTGGTTAAGGCCCTGGACATTGCCACATGGCTGACCATGGTTTAAGTCCCAGACGTGGTGTCTTCCTTTCTCACTTTCCCTCTCTCTGGTCACATTAAAATAAATGAGTGAATAAATAAAGTAATTTTTTTTTTTGGGGGGGGGAGTATGTTTAATGATCACCCATAACTTTATTACTGTAGTGATTAACATTTTGTTACATCCTCCTCTTTATCTGGTTGTTATTTTATATAAATGAGATCATATTTATATATATATTTATTATGTTTTTCACTCAGCCTCAGATCATTAACTGTTTTCTCATCATTAGATAGATATTTTTCTTGTTTCCAGATGGCTCTTTTTTTTTCCCCCAGTGTTTTGCCATAGGGCACATGCACTTGCTGGAGAGAGACAAAAACAGAGAGGGAAAGTGAACCACCCTCCAAGATGGACAGCCATACACCACAATCCTCTCTCCTCCACTGTTCCCTGGGGGTCCTGGACACACACGAACACGTGCTTGGTATGATTTTCAAGACACCAGGTCCCGGACTAGAACCACGATTGGCTATGTGGGAGTCTAGCACGTTCACCACACAATCTGTTTGCCCCTCTAGATGGTTCTTTTTAAAAATGAGAAGATGGACAATAAATGAAATTCTTCCAAACAGGGGTCCAGCAGAAGTTTTATGTGTTTCTAAATGTCTTTTGTATCAGCATAAGAAGCAAAATCCAGGAGACCAGCAGGTGGCGTGGTAGTTAAGGGTACTGGACTCCCATATAGCCAACCACAGTTCAAGTCCCAGACCTGGTGGCTTGCTTTCTCACTTTCCTTCTCTCTCTCTCTCTCACTTACTCTGTCCCTCTTGGTCAAATAAAATAAATAAATAAAGTTAAATAAAAATTCTTTAAGAAAAAGAAAAAAAAAAAAAAAAAAGGCAGCAGCAAGATCCAAGTCCCTTTCTATAATTAGACTATAGAGATGATTCAGCTTCTGATTGCAAATGCCCTGAATCTCGGGAGAGATTATTATTCATCCTTTGAACTCGCTGTTAGTTTATGAAGGAGCCAGCAGTGGGTTCCAACATCATTAGCCAAGTATGGACTTCTAGAAAGTCCGCACTGAAGGGAGTATCAGATCATTGTCTTCCCTCTTCATTTTACATACGGGGAAGCTATGCCATGGTCATAGAACTTCTTTATAGAGTTGGGACTAGAGTCCATTCCTCTAGATGGCCTATATGGGCATCATGTCCTCTTGCTAGGAATACAACACACCAAGTCATGATAAATATTCTCTGGTGGTCTAGGAACTTTGTCCAGTGGGTAGGCAGAAACCCACCAAGTGAGAAATGGCGATGGAATGTGGTAGTGTGAACCAAGTGCCAAGTAGCCATTGGAGGCAGTCACAGAGCTGAGCAAATTGAGGGGGTGAAGGAGTCAGTTCCAGCGACCCAGGGTTCAGGGAAGCCTAAGGAAAGAGGATGAGATAGGCAAGTAGGGAGGCGGGAGCCAGGAATTCCAGACTGCAGGGTTGGGAGAGGAGGTACAGAAGCAGGTGGCATTGGTCATGACCTGCTCATGAACTGCTTCTCAAGGAGAAAAGTTCAAGAGAAAACTGCTGGTGGGTTGTGTTGGGACCACGTTGATGGGGGTTTGGGAATGCCGGGTTGAGGAATTTAGACTTTATACTATGGGCGGTTAGGTGCTATTGAAGATTGGGGTGGGGGGACCAGCAGTTAGCGTAATGGCTATGTCACTGGACTCCCACGTAGTCAACTGCGGTTCACCTCCCGGACCTGGTGGCTTAAAACTCACGCCGGGCGCGTGTGCATGCGTGCCCAAGATCCCGAGAGGAGAACGGAGGAGAAGGGATTGCAGCATGGCCATCCCCCCTGGGGGGTGATTTCTCGCTTTCTGTCTCTCTGTCTCTATCTCTCTGGTGAGCGCACACGCCCTATAGCTAAAACCTCTCCCCCCCAAAAAAAAAGATTGGGATGGGTGATGTCTGTAAAGATGATGGAAGTCCAGAGTAGGGACAGAATGCAGAAGGGCCATCTGTGCAGACGGTTTTGCCAGTATTCAGATACAGGATTAATGTTATCCATGAGACTGGGAAGGAGGCGATGAATTTGAGAGAGCTTCGCTTTTTTCCTGTAAGCTTTTATTCACTCTATTATGTGCTAGTTCTAGTTCTTATGAGTTTAAAAGTTCAGTCCTGTGCTTATGAAACAACAAATACAGTAAAAGAATGTCAGAGGTACAGTGGTTCACAGATGAAGGGAAGTCTGTAATTAATAATGTAAGAATTGGGGGAGAATTGGTCATCAGCAAAATGGGGAAGGAAACAGTTGGAGTGTGGATTAAATGTCAGTGGTTGCCTAACTGGGAGTGATAGCAAAGTTTGAAAGAGGATGTGGCTTTAGGAAAAGGGCGACACTTTCCCTTTATGTCATCTCACTTGAGAGGGGACAGTCTGACATCTGGGAGAAATATCCAAGAGGTAGTTCGTGGTATCAGTGATGTGATTGAGTGTTACAGAATCCCGTGACACAGAAGATCTTGAGTTTTGCTTTTGGGGTTTTTTGTTTGTTTGTTTGTTTGTTTTTAGGTTTTTGCTATAGAGCGCATGCACTCGCCAGAGGAAAGAGCCAGAGAGAGGGAAAGTGAGGCTGTTCCCAGGGGAGATTACCACACCACACTCCCTTCTCCTCCATTCTCTCAGAACTTTGGGCACGTACACGTACACGTCTGGCATGATTTCCAAGCCGTCAGATCTGGGATTTAAACCATGACTGACCATGTGAGAATCTAGCTGCCTTAGTCACTGTGCCTCCAGCTGGCCCCAAGATCTTGAGTTTAAAAGCTCTAGTTGCTTGGTTCAGTCTGACCAGGACTAGCAGTTGCAGTGAAACTAAAACTTAATAGGTAGGAGATGAGACACAGGTTTGCTTTGGTGTTTTCTCTCCAGAGCTGGAAGATCGCCTACCAGAGCTTAGAGCTAATCACAGTGGCCTGCTTGCTGCTAGAAGGTGGCTCCACTGGTATCAGATTAGGGCTTCTCTGGATCAGGAAGTAATGAAGGAACCATTAAGCTTCACTTATTAAAGAGCCAGGGTGAGGATTCAGGCAGAGGATGGCACGCAGGTAGTTGAGCCTGTTGTGTCGAAGTAAAGGCTATAAATAGCACCCTTGTCCAGAGCTTAGTCTTAGTGCTCGATGGAGGAGATCGGTGGCTCTTATTTTGGCTTCAGCACAGCTTTGTCAACTTTGGGTCCTGTCCTTCTCTGTGCCTCAGTGTCCCTGTCTGCCTGCCTGGCTAGAAGGAAATGTCTGGGTCCTGGGAAGGAAGGTGCCAGAATTCCTTAACTGTGAACTGCTTATGGCACCTGAAACAAAATTTGAGCAATATTTTTCAAAGTAGAGTATAATTATGTGGCTTCTCCCGTAGGTGACATTAATTACCAGGAATTTGCTAAAAGACTCTGGGGTGACATCTACTTCAACCCTAAGACGTAAGTAGAATGTGAGACATGATTCTCTGGAGGGGTGGTCCATTTTATCAGTAAGCAAGACTAGATAATCTCTCAGATTAAGACATCCTACTTTCTTAAACCTGAACTGTCTTGCTTTCCTAAGTGGGTTGTCTTCCTAAGCTCTGATCAAGTGAAGGGGTGTTTCTTCTGAAGTCTTCACAGCTCAGCTCAGGCACACTGGAGGGTCATAACCATGCATCCTCTCAGGAATTTGTCTTTGGAAACTTTATGATCTCACACACACATTCCTACCTCTTGGCTCCTGCTCAGACTCAGAACTTTGGCAGAACACCCGTAGGGCCAGGACCTTGCCTGCTCCCTCCTGAAGCACCCAGAACTCTTCTTTTTCTCTGTAGGCGAAAATTCACCAAAAAGGCCCCGACCAGCAGCTCCCAGAGGAGCTTTGTGGAGTTTATATTGGAGCCTCTTTATAAGATCCTTGCTCAGGTGAGTGTGTCAGACCTGGTCCTAATATGTTCTTCTAAGCACAAGTGGAAAAGCTGGTGAATTTGGACGGCTGTCTGCTTCCGAACTTGCTTAGTTTTGTATCACTGAGTATGAGATGGTTGGTCACCAGTTATTCATTAAGTAATCTGAGTCTAGAACACAACAATATTCCAAGTGCAATTGAGATTACAGGAAAAGGCAAGGTATGAGGGAAGGAATAGATAGAACCTACAGAGTTTGTGAACAGATCTTGACTATTCAGAAAAATATAACACCTTAGAACTACTTATTTCAGTTATGGGTATTTAACTTACAGATATTACAGAAAATCATCCAGGCTATTCATGTGTCTATGTGAGCGTGAGCATATGAGGAGTTCCCAAAAGGTGTGTGGAAATGTATACTATGAAAAAACTATGCATGAGTTTCAAAATTTTTGCACCTAAAATTTTTAAATTTACTTTATTTTAACTTGCTGGATGGCACGTATGCTTGCAAGGGGGAGAGAGAGAAAGCATACCCCCATGAGACATGGTCATGCCACAATCCCTTCTCCGTTTCTCCTTGCTTTTGGAATTTGGAGCATGTGCCTGGCATGTTTTTTAGGTTTTTGTTTTTTTTTGTTTGTTTGTTTGTTTGTTTGTTTGTTTTAAGTTGTCAGGTCCAGGACTCAAACCGTGCAGTGGGCCATATGGGATCTATCCACCTTAACTACCACACTATGAGCTATTCGTAAACTAATTCCATTTTTCCACTCACTTCTTTTTTTTTTTTAAATTAATTAGTTTATTTTAATTTGAGAGGGACAAAGTGAGAGAGGAAGGAAGGGAGAAAGTAAGCTGTTAGGTCTGGGACTCGAACTGTGGTTGACCATGTGGGATTCCAGTGCCCTTAACCACCACAACACCTGCTGGCCCCTCCACTGACTTTTTTAAGTCTGTGTGTGTGTGTGTGTAACTAAAGGTGTTTATTACAACGTTTATAACCACAGGAAAGGGGAAGAAAAATGTAAGAGAGTGTGTGTGTGTGTGTGTGTGTGTACGTAAGTAAAGATGTTTATTACAACGTTTATAACCACAGGAAAGGGGAAGAAAAATATAAGTAAGTTAAATGTTTTTATTAGTAAGAATCTGAATTAATTATGTAATATCCCATAAAATAATTTATAGCCATTAAAAGAATGGCTGTATGAGGATTCTTTCTCTTCCTTTTCTTCTTTTTTTGAATTGCCAGAAGTGTATTCACTCACCAGAAAGGGCTAAAGCAATCCCCCAGCAGCACATGGTCATGTTGTAATCCCTTCCATCTTGTTGGGATTTGGGGCACATGTGCCTGTTGTGTGGGGGTTTTTTTTGGGGGGGTGAGGTTTTCGCTATAGGGCACATGCACTTGCCCGAAAGACAGAGACAGAGAGACAGAAAGTGAGAAATCACCCCCCAGGGGGGGTGGCCACACCACAATCCCTTCTCCTTTATTCTCCTCTCAGAATCTTGGGCACACATGCACATGCGCCCGATGTGAGTTTAAGCCACCGGGTCTGGGACTCTAACCGTGGTCATCTCCCCAGGGGGTGATTTCTCTCTTTCTGTTTCTGTGTCTCTCTCCGTCTTTCTGGCAAGTGCACACCCCCTATAGCAAAAAACCTCTCCAAATGCACCCACCCTATAGCGAAAAAACCTCTCCAAAAAAAAGGATGTAGTTAAACCTGTGAAATGGTTTAAGGGAAATATAGAAAGTTTATATGGATTTGTGCAAAAGGCAAGACTAAATAAAAGGGTAAAAATGTTGTACAGGAATTTTCATACAGACCTTTCTCCTAAGATAGTAATAAAATATGCAGGCGTTTAATATGCACTGTGCCCACATACACAAAATGTGTGTGGCCGTTCCAGCTGACAAAATAGCAATACATAGCAACCAGACAAAATAATGACTACAATTTATAGGTGCTGATAAATACTTAGTATCTCGTGTCACATTGGAATGGATTAATAAAAGAAATTTATAGAATCTGCCTTAGCAGAGACCTTGAGTCTGCTAAGAATGATTTAGCTTGGCCCTGTCCTAATGGGATGGACTTCTAGGTGACCTTTTTTGGTTCCTCCTGGTGCAGAGATCCTCTTAATCTGAGAAGTCTAGATACAGAGGAGCGAGGAGTTTCCTGAGTAGGGTGAGAAGCTGCTTTTCACACACCAGGGGGCAGCACTGACAATACTCTATCTGAGAGTGCTTGGTTTATTGGCTGATGTAGGTATTTAACCAGTTCGGCCTCGCCCAAGGTTGGTTTGAAGAGTTGGTACCAAAGATTCCCCTGACCCTAAATGTGTCCCAGCTTAGAGTGTTCTCTATAGAAGAGAACCTAATGGTTTAGCTCTTCGGAATGTCCTTGGCCTTCCCTTGTCATCCTCTGTAGCACTCTACTAAGGCTATCACTGCAGCTGACATGGTGTCTGGTGCCCTCACAGGTTGTGGGTGATGTGGACACCAGTCTCCCGAGGACTCTGGATGAGCTTGGCATCCACCTAACCAAGGAGGAGCTGAAACTGAACATCCGTCCCCTGCTCAGGCTGGTCTGCAAAAAGTTCTTTGGCGAGTTCACAGGTAAGGAGCTCATGGCCACTTAACACAACCATGCTGAAGGCCTGCTGCACGTCATGTAACTTGTCCTTGCCCTGCAGTGGGGGTCAGAGATCTGAGGCTCTTTCACACAAATCATAAGTGGGAATATAGGACACCCATGCATTTTCCTAGATGCTTTCCTTAGCGTTTAGTACCAAGAATTCTGTCTTCTGAACCAAAAGCAATTAGATTTGCCAGGAGGAGTATACAAGTGAAAGAGACGGGAAGGCCAACTCTGAGGTTCTTATGTTCACTAAAATTGCACGGATCGAGGTAGATACTTTAAAATTTGGGCCAGTGAGCTCCAAGGAACCATGTTCCACTGAGGCCTGCCTTTTGTCCTGTCCTACTATCAGTGCGCCATACATATAGCAGCATGCTCCCAAGTACACAGGCTTCCCTTCCCCCAGAATTATAGCCCCATGGCTTTTAGAGCTAAAACCAGTCCTCCACTTGCAGCTCCCAGCCCATCAGGATGCCACTCACTTTCCCCGTGAGAGTGTAGTAACAGCTCTCTTCTTCCTCCACAGGCTTTGTGGACATGTGTGTCCAGCACATCCCCTCTCCAAAGGTGGGCGCCAAGCCCAAGATTGAGCATACCTACACCGGTGGTGTGGACTCTGACCTTGGCGAGGCCATGAGCGACTGTGACCCTGATGTAAGGGCCTCTGGTTCTCTGATTATTCTCCCCCTCCTTCCCAGGGACAGACCTCTGGTCACAGGAGTAACGTCTCCTTTCCCATCCTTGCCTGCCCTTCTCAATGAGTGGAGGGAAGGAGTCATTACTGTCAAAGAAGGTAGGGACCATGGTACATACCCAAAGGGTATGTGGCTGAAGCTACACTCTGTCCCTCCTCCAGGGTCCCCTGATGTGCCACACAACTAAGATGTACAGCACAGATGACGGAGTTCAGTTTCATGCCTTCGGCCGGGTGCTAAGCGGCACCATCCATGCTGGGCAGCCCGTGAAGGTACTGGGGGAGAACTACACTCTGGAGGATGAGGAAGACTCCCAGATATGTACTGTGGGCCGCCTTTGGATCTCCGTGGCCAGGTATTGCCACTTAGAGCCAGCAGAGGTGTGTCTTGGCCTCTGTCCTGGGACTGCCCCCCAGGGAGCTGACCGACCACCCAGGGGTGGTCATCCCTAGAAACACAGTAGATGGGGGACAGCAGATGGTGTAATAGTTACGTCACTGAACTCCTACATGACCAATCACAGTTCGAATCCCAGACCTGCTGGGTTGAAACTCATGCTTGGCAGGTGTGTGTATACTTGCAAGATCCCAGGAGGACAGTGGAGTAGGAGGGATTGCAGCATAGCCATCCCCTCGGGGGAATGATTTCTCACTCACTCTCTCTCTTTCTCTCTCTCTCTCCCCTCTGGCAAGTACATGTGCCCTAAGGCAAAAACCTCTGTGTGCTGTTTGCCACTTTATAAATTTGGAACCTCAGTTAGCAAGTAGAACCAGGGAGACCTATTCCCTCATGTGGCTGCCCTGCCTTGATGGTGGCCCCTTTTGCTCCTCCAAATCCACTCTGTTTCCTAAAAGGCAGAGGAAAATTGAAGAGCTGAGAGAGTGGGTGTGTCTTGTGGTGCTTTGGGGCATCCCCTTAACGTTGGATACCTTGGCAGCTACTCTTTGCCATGAGCCTCCAGTGGGAATCAGATTTTCCTACTAAGTTGTCTTATAATACCTTGTACTTTCCTTTCGTAGCATTTATTAGTTTGTAGCTGTCTACGTGTGTGGCTGCCTCTCTTCCCCTGCTAGAACGTATCAGTTTTACTCACCTCTGCTCCTTTCTCAGTGCTTGGCACAGGGCAGGTGCTCAGTAAATCTTTATGGCATGGATGTTCTGTCTAAGATCCCTTGTTGCTAATTGGATGTTGCTGCAGGTACCACATTGAGGTGAACCGTGTTCCTGCTGGCAACTGGGTTCTGATCGAAGGTGTTGATCAACCAATTGTGAAGACAGCAACCATAACTGAACCCCGAGGCAATGAGGAGGTAAGAGTTTCTGAAGGAACCAGCTGAATCACTAGAGGGTCCCAAAGAACCGTGGCACATGTGAGAAGCAAGCAGTGGCACTTGCCGGGGACTGACACAGTCACTGCCACTTCCTGGGTACAGGCTCCAACACAGGCTCAACCTCTAGGCCTAACCCTGCTGGATTCTCCTGTGCTCGGCACAGATGCTAGGAATTAGGAGTGCGTTTTACTCTTTTCTTTTTTTTGGTACATGGAAATAAATGGCCCTTCAAGTCGCCCCCGAGCAGCACATTAGCTCTTGGTTGGGGATCAGTCTGATCCTGAGCAAGTGCTCTGCTCCTGCCTTACCTCTGCACCTTCATGCCAACTCATGCCAGATACCTTCACATCTCCTCCTTTGGGTCTCAGGCTCAGATTTTCCGGCCCTTGAAGTTCAATACCACATCTGTCATCAAGATTGCTGTGGAGCCAGTCAATCCCTCAGAGCTGCCCAAGATGCTTGACGGCCTGCGCAAGGTCAACAAGAGCTATCCATCTCTCACTACCAAGGTACGCCCAGCCCCTGGCAGCCCAGCCTGCTCTCCCCCTCCATTATGTGTGCCCACCGCTCCATGTCCCTCCGGTCTCTCGCCTGCTACTCCTGACAGTCTGTGTCAGGAACCATCCCTGCCTGTCACTGTCATTTGAAGGCAGGGCAAGACCTATGTTTGTGGGGGCAAGGATGTGTATAATTTTCCCCAAGTGTCTTTAGATTTCAGAAAGATATTCTTTGGCAAGTGTACTTCGAGTTTGATTTTTCTGGTAAAAGTAAAAGAAAAAGTGAGTTACTCTGATCCTTGTACACTATTACACCTGCCTGTGTACCTTTCTGAATATTTGGCAGGGCTAAAGGATTGGCTTGTGTCCATGGACTTAGGGTGGTGTTACCCCCTGTATGGCTAAGACGGGAGTTAAATCAGTGCTTTCCTATAGCAGCACTGTGTGTCTTGAGGACAGACTCATAGGTAGATGTTTCCTCTGAACCTTCTTGGAAAGGCTGGAGCAGATGCTGAGCCAGTAGCTGTTTCTGATAGTAGGTGAAGGCACCTCCTCTTGAGTCCAGCCTTCACCTCGCACTGTTGCTGGCACTAGAGAGTCAGGCTGTGCCTGCTGGGCTCTTATGTTCCAGGTGGAAGAGTCTGGTGAGCATGTGATCCTGGGCACCGGGGAGCTGTACCTGGACTGCGTGATGCACGATTTGCGGAAGATGTACTCAGAGATAGACATCAAGGTGAAGCAGCGCCCCCTCTAGCCCCTGCCCGGCCAGGAGCTGGGCTCCCACCTCCAGTCTGATTCCTCCAGAAGCCCTAAGGGAAGGGTAGTACACTAGAGATCTGCCTGTAAAAAGCATGATGCTTATGTGGGATGGTTTTTAGAACTTGTAGAAGGTTTTTCGCCCTTTTGCTGAATTAGTCTGATTGTCAAGTCGGGGCTCCCAGGCCCAAAGTTATCCTTTCATGAAGATAACTGCACATTAGCCCATCTGTGGCGATTAGGCCTCCATGTGGATGGTTTAAGGAGAGGGGGAATTGGCTCTTCTGTTTCACTGTCAAGTCTTAATGTAACCCCTCAGTTAAACCACACTTTGGCCTCCACCTCCCTGTTAAGACACACATTTTCTTCAAGGCCCTATAGTGCTGGGGACAAGTGCCCTCGATATCCTTTTAGACTCTTTGGTGTTCCCAGGACTGGTGCTGTAGAAAACACTGGGTTTTGTGGGCAGCAGGCCATGGAGAGCCCCAGGGAGAGCTGGGACTCCAGACTATAACCCCTCTACTGAGCTGAGAGTGGGGCAGTGCTTGCCAGTAGGTCTTTAGGCCAGCTCTGTCAGACCCAAAAGGACTTGCCTAGAGAGTAGTGGAGGACAGCTGAAGGGATGTTAAAAGCTACCTTGGAAGACTATGATTAAGACCCTAATTTGATCCCCAACTCTCTTCCGGCTCAGGACTGTACTGTGTTGACCACATCCAGTTTTCAGTCACTTCCTTGTGAGGGTGTAGACAACTCTCAACCAGCTGTTGAACTTGTCACTTAGCTGATTAAGGCTGTGGAGCTTTGGCAGAGGCAGTGTAAAGGAAGCTTCAGAATTCCCCTAGGTAGAAGGTTATCCTTTCAATAAATGAGTCCTTGACTTAGCAATTTATTTTGTTTCCCAGGTGGCTGACCCAGTTGTCACGTTTTGTGAGACAGTGGTGGAAACGTCCTCCCTCAAGTGCTTTGCTGAAACACCCAATAAGAAGTAAGCTGGGAGCAGTGTCCCTGGTTCTGACAGCCTCAAAGACACTCCCCCTTGAACCTCCCAAGCTCCACCCTAACCACAAGAGCTGTGGAAAGAGAGCCCTCTAAGTTGCTGGGTAGTGCTTAGGGTCTTGAGTCTTCCTCAGCCCTCTCATCCCTTTTGCCTTTGGATGTGATCTTTTGGAATTCTTTGTCTCAGGTACTCCAGGAGGGGTTTCATAATTGCCACTTCTCTGTAATGTGTCCATCTGTACAATTTGCCCAAACTTTACTTTAAAAGTTTTTTATTTTGTTTCATTTCATTTGCTTTTCAATTTGGTGAGAGAGAGTAAAAAAGCAAGCTGCCAGGTCTGGGACTTGAACCACAGTCAGTCATGTGGGAGTCCGGCACCTTAACCATCACACCACCTGCTGGCCCTAAACTTTACTTTTTTACTCCCAGCCTATGCAAACTCTCTTGTTCTTAATAATTATGTTTAGATTCCAAACATTTTTTAAAAGACTGGTAAAACCAAATGAAAGAAGACAGGGTGAGCCCTCTTTGCCATACCCTCCTTTGGGGCTCTCACTGGTGGCACTCTCAGCTGTCCACTAGGAATGCCCTTCTGCTGGCTCTGGCAACCCCTGTCCTCAGTATCCATTTCCTTTCTGACTAGGAACAAGATCACCATGATTGCTGAGCCCCTTGAGAAGGGCCTTGCTGAGGACATAGAAAATGAGGTAGTCCAGATCACATGGAACAGGTGAGAACATGGCTGATTCCAGGGCCAAAGGGAGCTGGGATCACCACCAGCTTATCTACCGGCTCTCTAATACCACACATCCTTCTGGGAAGTGATCGCTAATGTCCTGGGCATAGTGTGGGTGGGATGAGTGGTGACCGTCCTCCACAGAGGGAAGTAATCCCAGAGCTGTCTGATACCTTCATCTTCTCTTCTGCAGGAAGAAGCTGGGAGAGTTCTTCCAGACCAAGTACGATTGGGATCTGCTGGCTGCCCGTTCTATCTGGGCTTTTGGCCCAGATGCCACTGGCCCCAACATTCTAGTGGACGATACTCTGCCCTCTGAGGTACAGAGAATGGTGGGAACCGTGGGATGGTCTCATCACTCCTGAGCGGAAGAAACTACAAAGTATTCTTTTCCCAAAAGTATTTTGTGTCTCCTGATGAAGGAGAGTGTCCTCTCCTAGGTGTATCTCTTTCTAAACTCATCAGCTGTTGCGGGGGTGATTGCTAAGGAACCCTCATATTCCTGTGCAGGTGGACAAGGCTCTTCTCGGCTCAGTGAAGGACAGCATCGTTCAAGGTTTCCAGTGGGGCACCAGGGAGGGGCCCCTCTGTGATGAGTGTAAGTCCGCCAGCACCTGCACCTCCTGCCCACTGTAGTCCTTGAGGGTCCTTGCACCCTGGCATATGATATGGGATGGATTTACCATCTTTGGGGCCTGGCAGAAGTAGCAGCTTGAGACACACAGGACTTTCCCATGTCCTAGGCCAGCTGCTTCATTTTTTTTCCCTCCCTGTCCTGGTGCCACTGCTTGGTACATGCTGGAAATTAAGTCATTTCTAGATTGATATTTAGTCCTCACTCTTGAAAAAGATCTGGCTTTGGGTATTTGAGAGATTCACAACAGGATTATGGGAGGTCCAGCCATGGTAGTGCATGTTTTTACCACACTGTGCTGGACTACATGGGAGGCCCAGGTTCTAAAGGCTGGGTACAGTGGCACATGCTTATAATCTCAGCGACTGGGAAGGCTGAGCAAGAGGATCACGAGTTCAAGGCTGACCTGGGCAACATAGCAAGATCCTGTCTGAAAGAGCCTGGTGTTGCACACATACCTGTGGTCCCAGCTACAGGCGATTGAAACATGAGGATTATGAATAGCCAGACTCTGTCTTTAAAAAAATAGAGGAAGGATAACGAGATTGGAGTGGTTAAAAGATTTGATTTGGGGACCAACTATGTAATTCCTAGAATTTATTCTACATCTAAAAAAATTTAACTACACACAGAAGGTGCACATAAACTAGGAAAGCTCCACACGTCTGAGCATGGCCTGAACAAACACTAAGAATCTGTGCTGAACTTCTGACCTCTTTGCCACAGCCCTTGCTCATCCAATTAGACCACTCACCTCCAGTGTGATTTTTGTACCATATCTTTCATGGCTCAAAAATCACTGCAGTGTAGCGGGAGACTCTGCCACTCTGCCGTCACCCCAGAGCCTCTCCTTGAGTATCTGTCCCCTTCTCCTTTTCAGTGATTCGGAACGTCAAGTTTAAGATCCTGGATGCAGTGGTTGCCCAGGAGCCCCTGCACCGGGGTGGGGGCCAAATCATCCCTACAGCCAGGAGAGTTGTCTATTCTGCTTTCCTCATGGTAAGAGAGTGGGGGTGTAGGGGACCATCCTGCTTCCGTGGACAGTATATAAAGTGGCAGACTATGCTCTGGAGGCCTGGAGACCATAGTCCCCCAGCCTTCCCTTTATCTGGGGTGTCACTCATTCTTCCCCAAGCCAAGAGCCTTTTCTTCTTGCTCTTTTGCAGGCCACTCCTCGTTTGATGGAGCCTTACTACTTTGTAGAGGTCCAGGCCCCTGCAGATTGTGTCTCTGCTGTTTATACCGTCCTGGCTAGGCGCAGGTGAGCCACCCCAGGTGTGTTGGGGGAGTGCTGAGAGCAAGGAGTACCTTAGCTACTGTGGGGAAGAGACTGGCCTCCACTCTCCACAAACTTAGTTTTTCAGAAGACAGTAGAAGATGAATCAAGCAATCTCCAGCTTTATTGTTGATTAAAATTTGAGGTGTCTTCTTGAACCCCCTTTGCAGAGAGCTCCCTGGGAAACTGCTGAGGCACTGCACTGGTGGGAATGTCTGTGGGACCTTGTCCTATCAGTGTTCCACTCCCATCTGCTTGGAGGCAGCTACCCCTTGGACTTGTACAGAAAATTGCACTGAGAGTCCTGAGCTTTTTCTTTCTGTAGAGCAATCTTGGTTATCTGGTGGTAATTCTGGTCTGGGCTGCATTTAGAGGCAGTACACGCCAGACTTCTGCTTAACTTTTGGCCTTCATCTGACTGGGGATTCAGCTTTGTTTTTCTGTCTCAGGGGGCACGTGACTCAAGATGCACCCATCCCAGGTTCTCCTCTCTACACCATCAAAGCTTTCATCCCGGCCATTGACTCATTTGGCTTTGAGACTGATCTCCGGACTCATACCCAGGGACAAGCCTTTTCCCTGTCTGTCTTCCACCATTGGCAGGTGAGAAAAAGGTGCAGGCCAGCCTGCTTGGCCTCCTGCCTTCCCAAAGCTGATTCCCTCTGATCTGATCCCCAAGTGAGAGGTCCACATCTTGGAGAAGAGTCCTGCTTCTGGGCCCGAATCCTCTGAGAAGCCTACCAGGACCACTTGAACCCCGTTTGCCTTTCAGATTGTTCCTGGTGATCCTCTAGACAAGAGCATTGTCATTCGCCCCTTGGAGCCACAGCCAGCTCCCCACCTGGCCCGAGAATTCATGATCAAAACCCGTCGTAGGAAGGTATGTGTCCCTCAGGTCCATTGCTGTCCCTGAGAGCCCAGGGGCCTCAGCAGAGGTTGGATTTCTCTTAATTTCTTCCGTTTGGACCCTTGTGCTTAGGGTCTATAGACTGAGAATAACCTATAGACCGTGTAGAAAGGTGCTTTCTGTACGCTCCCTAGGCAACCAGACCTGGGGCTCAGTCTGGCTAGAAAAGGAAGGCCTTCTCCACTGTGATGATACCCCAAAGGCACAGCTCCTGAAACAGCTCTGACTGTATGCAGCCACCCTCCCCCTCGAGCACAGGTCTTGCGGCCCCTCAGCTCACCCAGCCTCCCTGTAGGACTCATTCTTGAATTCACCTGTTCTCCATAGGGCCTGAGTGAAGACGTGAGCATCAGCAAGTTCTTCGACGATCCTATGTTGCTGGAGCTCGCCAAGCAGGATGTTGTCCTCAATTACCCGATGTGAGTGCAGGGACTCTGGGAAGCTCCTGCTCCCTGCAGCGGGCAGCAGCTCCTGGACTGGAAGCTGAGATCGGCATGACCTGGCCTTCATGCTGTCAGAGTGCTTGGGCACTGCTCTTGCCATCTTGAACAACCCATGAACCTCCAACCTAGAGTCCCAGTGAGGGAGGAGTGTTTGACCTCCTGGTTCCTCTGTGGCTTCTACCTGGCTCATTTCCAGGAACAGAGAGGAGTTGGACTCAGAAAGAGAAGGCGATGAAACCCCAAGGGGCCCTGTCTTTGGGACTTATGTGAAAATTTATTTTTTACAAGTTTGACTGTAGCCATTTGTAAGTGAACAGAACATTCTGACCTCTGCCTTGCTCTGCTCCTTTCATTCCCCGCCCCCTGCCCTGTTTAGTCCTGGCGCTTACGTTCTGGATATGTCATCTCCCATGAGGCTTCGCTGCCTCTGCTCCCAGCTGCAGCCTCCTTCCTGCCTGGGTCCCCAGGGAAGCAGCCCGTGGTGGGAGGAACGCCTGCCTTGTAACCCAGTGTCCCCTTGAGCATTGATCGAGGCCCCTTTACTGCCCCCTTCCCGCCCACTCCCACTCCATGCTGCTGCTAGGTGGGCCTTCAGGTGGCCTGGGAGTGTTTGGGCTTCTGGGATCTGAGTTCTTCACCTTCTCCTTAATAGACGCCCCTTAAGAATCTCCCTTACCCTGGAGGGCCAGAGCACTTTGATTTGCTGCGCTTTGCTCTAAGTCCTCTCATTGGCCACCACCAGTCCCTTATTCTGTTTTCCTCTATGAAGAAAAGACTGTTGACTTTTCTCAGAACTACTTTATTAGAGGCATACCAGGGATTGCTGGAGGGGTCTGCCCGCCCTCACCCTGTGACAGTCCTACTTCTCTCCAGCATCCTTTGCTTTCCTCTTGATGTAATCTTTGTACATCGTGTACACGGCACCTGTGTGAGGCAGAAGGAAAAGCACCCGTTGGCACCAGACCCTTTAGGTATTCTCTGGCAACCCCAGGCATGCCAGGGGTTAAGTCTAGCTTTTTCCTGGGAAATCCAGCTTTTCTGCTCATCTTTCTGACCCAGGACCCAACAGCAGCTCCAAGCGTCTGACCACACAATTTTGGGGAAACAACCCATCTGACAGTTCACAGAGTGCTTTTGTGTATGTCACATATCTGTCCCTGAGAAACCACACAGCATCCTGTAAGGTAGGCAGGCCAGGGATGGTTATCATCAAGCCACATGTTGGGAAACTAAGATTCTGGAAAAGGGATTTGTCCACTGTCACAGTAACTAGCTATCTGCTTTTTGACCCAGAGAAGAAAAGCAGTCTAGCCTAGGTTCTGTGTGTTTTTTTTCACCTCTTGGGCAAATAGGAAGTAGACTGTGGACATCCCCACAGGCCTGGGACAGGACATTAAAAAGTATCAGTATGGAGACTCCACCAAACCCTTGATGAGGAGCCTAGTATAGAAAACGCTTAAGGCCTGGTCCCGGTAACTCACACTCGCAGCCGGACTTTGCCCACTCTTTCCCCTCATTCTGTGACCCCACTGAGCTACTCACCCAGCATGATTGCACCCACCGCACAGGCCTGCGCTGCCACTCGGGTGTGAATCAGATGTACGGACATCTTGGTGGGTCCGCGAGCCTTCAGCCGGTAAATCCTGTATGCTGCCACCACCAGACAGCCTCCTAAGCCTGAAGGTAGAGAACAGGATCCCTGAGCCTCAGCCACCTGGTATAATGCTCTCCTGGGGAAGGAGTCCTCACTACGCAGGCTGGACACCTGGATCTACTGCTGCTTTGGTGCAGTTTTGTAGGGGGCGGGGCTGTACTATTAGGATATCGAGTTGTTTCTCCTCAGGGACACTCAGTGGCTGCCTTCCTCCAGTGACACCCCTCCCCCATACACAAATAGCCTAGTGTCATGATGGCTCTCCCCCAGCTCTGCTCTGGGCCCTCCTCCAGCCACTGCTGGCTCCCATATCTTGGTACATCTGTTTTCCTGCTCTCCCAGGGCCTTGAAGAAGGAAGCCCTGAGGGACTCCAAACTGTTCCTGGGACCCTTCCCATCCTGATGCTGGTGTTGGTGCCCCAGGGCTCCCAGTGAACCAGGCACTCACCAGGCCACCACCTCCATCCATCCAGAATCCCTCTCTTCATTGTAAGGCTTTGTCCCCTGGCACCCTTGCTGTTGGTTCCCTTGTTTGCTGGGTAGGACCACTTGCATTCTGTGACCTTGGCTTCATTCTCCGTCCTTCAGAAGGACCAGGAGACATGATCCCTCAATGAGAAGGTCCCTTCCCTGCCCACCCCCTTCTCCACTCACCTATAGGCACCAATGGAGACTCCCGGGTCTTCCTCAGGAACTTTGCAGACACCCCATCCTCACCCTCAGGTGGCAGCCACCAGCCTTTGTTAGCAGACATGGTCCTGGCCCCAGGTGTTAACACCTAGGCTTCAGCCAAGTCCTGAAGAAGGTGTTCCACAGAACGATTCTGTCTGGAGTGGAAAGCGGGGAGTTACCCGCTAAGAGCACCTCGCTATACCCAGCATAGCCTGTACTTGCAAAGATGTCCTTCCCAGGTAGCCCGCCTCAGGTGGCTGGGCTGCTAACACTATTTCTCCATCTCTTCTTCCTAACATCTGCCTCTTCCCCAGCTCATTCTGACCAGTATCTTCCTCTTCCCCCCTCCACATCCCTATGAGTGATCCTTGGGCCAAGAAAAACAGCTTGAAGAATCCACTGATGAGGATGGGAGAAATAGTCCTTGAGCCTCAGAGGCTCCCACTGGCTTTGAGTCTGTGGCACTGGTTTCTGAGGGAGCTACAGAGCAGGGTCTGGTCCCAGAGGGCCACCACCATCCTAGGCAATGGTACAACACTGGCTATCAAACCACCAGAGCTGGAGAGAAACGCTTGGCTATTGCTTTGTGTATAACTAAGAGTATATTTTGCACATTAATACTAATGGGACGTATCTGGTCCCTGAGCTGCTCCCATTTCTAGTAGGTCTCCTTCCAGGTTCTTCATAATCACCAGCCCACTACCTTCATCTCTGGGCTGGATACTCCTATTGCTTTACTTCCTAACTTCCATAAACGTCTGCTCCCATTGCAAACCGGACAGCCCCCAAGTCCTGCTCCTTAGTCCAGGGGTTCTGCCATTGGCATGCCTTCCAAGTCTAACCATGAGAGACTGCGAGTCAATTTCCATTCCTAGTTGCCCCTCCTCCTCTGCTGGAGGAGCAAAAACTACTGGCCCACAGGTCCTCAGCATGCTGGTGCTTACCCTAGGAGAAGGCTAGAAAGGAGAGCAATCAGCCAGGCCAGGGTTCAGCATCTGCTGTTTCGAACTAGCCAAGAGCCGATGATGGAACTGCCACTGTGGGGTCAGAGAAACAGTGTGGAGCTTTATGAAGACTTTGAAGTCAGTGATGGACGGGGGAGGAGATAGGACAGGGCACCAGTCTTAACCCCCTGTCTGCTGAGTTCCAGGCCAGAGCTCCGAACACTGGAAAGTAATGAAAGACAAGATGCAGGAGGGCCCTAACTACAGTCGCTCTTCTGATTACCGTGGACGGGGTGACTACATCAGAGATGGGTTTGATGTGGAGAACTGAGATGGAGATACAGAGCAAGGATGGACAGAGATCCTGGGCTCTCCCCAAGTTATACTGCCTCCCATACTCCTGTGAACAATGGGGGGCATACATAAAATACCCCATGGGTATTTGGGCTTGGTCTTGATCCCCTCAAGGGTGCTTTCTGGACCAGGAAATTTGTCCAGGAACTTGAAACGACAGACTTCCCTCAGGTCTCCAGAGTTGCTGCTGTTGGTTTTTTGCTTAAGTTTATTCATCTATTTCTTCCATGAGAGAGACAGAGCAATAGATATCCTCCACAGGGTCTTCACACTACGGTTCACCTCCAGTCTTGGCCAGCCCAGATCGCAGGCATGCACCCAGCAGACTCAAGAGGCCCCAGAGCAAAAATCCAGGACTTTCCCATGAGGGTCCAGTGCATTACCACTGTGCCAGCACCTGGCCCACATCCAAAGCTCACTGTCTGTAGCATAGCACTGTTCCGTACTGATACTTGTGTTCAGTTTTGATTTTTTTTTTTTTTTTTGAGAGAGAGACTTTGCTATAGGGCGCATGTACTTGCTATAGGGCGCATGTACTCACTGGAGAGACAGAGAGACAGAAAGCGAGAAATCACCCCCCGGGGCGATGGCCACGCGGCAGTCCCTTCTCAGGATTTTAGGCACGCGTGCACATGTGCCGAGGTGAGTCTTAAGCCCTGGGTCCGGGACTCGAACTTCAGCTGATTTGGATGGAGTCCAGCGATGTAACCACTATGCCATCTGCTGTCCCAATACTTGTATTTCAGACCTCTTAACTATTCTTTATAGTAAGTAGCCATCTGTTCACAGGTAAAGGAACTGGTTTCAGAGAGACAAAATGACGTATCCAGGGATCCACAGCTAGGAAGTGGCAGTGACATGATCTGAACCCAGGCCTGGTGCATTACCAATCTGCAGTACTAACTCCGTAGGGCTAAGCTGAAACCCTCTCCAAGTTGACACTGAAGCTTAGGAGTGCTAGCTACCAAATTAATTAGAAGAAAAAGTACTTGCAGACCAACGGGAAAAGATCAGGGTGCACTATAGAGAGTACCACTCCATCCCAGGCCTCCTTCCTGCCCCAGATTCCTCTCAGTCCTGTGTGTGTGTCCTAAAGGGGCTTTTCCAGCATTGCAAGTTTGTCCTGCAGCTGATGTCCCTCTTTCTCCCCAACACTCACTGCTCTAAAAAGAGACCGAAGGTCATAGCAGCTCCCCAGGGCCTTCACATCTCCCCAACGTCCATGGGAACTCTCCTCCCAGGCTTTCACACACACCCTCCTGGGCTGCCTCTCCAGGTCCCACAGGGGCCTGAATTCTCAAGAGATGGATAGTGTATGCCTTTGCTGGTCTAGGCTGGGGGTGGAGGGGGGATGGAAATGTTTGGATGAGGTGGGGCAGGAATTAGGGTCAACCCCAAGTCCTTTAAGAACAGGGGCCAGGGACCAGCAGATGGTGTAATGGTTACATCACTGGACTCCCACATAGTTGACTGCGGTATGAGTCCCAGATCTGCGACCTAAAACTCACACCAGGAGAGTGTGTATGTAAGCCCAAAATCCCAAGGAGAGAATGAAGGAAAAGGGATTGTGTTGTGGCCACCCCCCTGGGGGGTAATTTCTTGCTTTCTGTCTGTCTCTGGCGAGCACATACACCCTATAGCAAAAAATCTCTCTCAAAAAAAAAGAATAGGGGCCAGGCTATGAAGAGATGATTGTCTTCCAAACCATCTCAACTGGGAGCTGATAAAATAAATAATATAGTGGCTATAGTTTATTGACCATGTGGGATCCAGCTACCTTAACCTCTGTGCCACCTGTTGGCCCAATTACACAGAGTATTTAATCCTCATCATAACTATGAGGTAGTAACTATCGTTATCCCATTTCATACATGCCAAACGTTTGGGTTAAATGTCTTGCTCTGGGTCACAATAAGTGACCCAGAAGAAAGAGCAGACTTCTGCCCATTCCTAAAATTAAATCTCAGTGACAATACATGCAAAGTGGAGAAGTTATGAAGTAGAAGAAACAAAATTACTTTTTATTTCAAAAACTTCCCAGAATAGGGACCAGCAGTTGGCGTAATGGCTATGTCACTGGACTCCCACGTAGTTGACCGCGGTTCGCGTCCCGGACCTGGTGGCTTAAACTCACACCGGGCGCATGTGCGTGCGTGCCCAGGATCCCAAGAGGAGAATGGAGGAGAAGGGATTGTGGCGTGGCCATCCCCCCTGGGGGGTGATTTCTCGCTTTCTCTTTGGCGAGCGCACGCGCCCTATAGCAAAAAAAAAAAAAAAAAAAAAAAAAATACAACTTCCCAGAATATACAGCGACTAAAACCTCAAGGAACAGATTTCTGTCGGGTCCTGCTTCAATAAACAGATAAGATAAAACGTATGATAGTATCATTTTTTTTTTATTATGCCAGATCTTTAAGGATTGTTTCCATGTCTGCATTTGTACATTAGTCATTTACTTAGTAAACCTCCTTTTCAGCCAAATCTGGTCACATTAATAGAAACCCTGAGGGGTCTAAATTAATAATGCAGACAGACTTGGTGTAGACGAGAGTCAGATGTGGGACCAATTAGCCCACAGACTGACCATGCTAAATCCTGGGTCGTGCCATTCAGTCTCAGTCCGTGTCGTCTACGTGGCGGTACCATCTACCCATAGGCTTACTGTAAGGGTTGAAGGTGATGATTGTTGGATTTCCCCTGTCCACTTCCTGCTGCCCTTCCTCCAGAATGAGCAAGTGGCAGGGAATGGGCAGCAGGCTGGGGAGGAGTGGAAAGTCCCTGACAACAGATGGGAAGGTTATCGCATTCTGTGTGGTCCAGAATTCAGCACATCCTTTCTCCTCCCCTCCCCTTTACCTCCCACCACTGTTGGGCTTCTCCACACTAACTCGAAGCTTCAGGCAGGTTCTCCCTGTTGGAGGGGAAGGGCTGGGGGCAGGGGTGACTAATTCCTGAAGCCTTGAACACAATCTGAGGCACAGCTGTGCTATATATAGCCCAAGGGAGCGCAGTGACCAGATAGGGCAGGGGAGGGACTTGGAGCTTTTGCCCTGAGCTATGAGAGCTGTGAGTGAGGGGATGATGAAGAACAAACTAGACAAGGGATAGAGGATGCTCCCTGTTAGGACTGCAATGGAAAGGAACTGATTGAAGGGCTGGGGGACTCACAGGAGAGAGAACACTGGGCCATGAGTGGTGTCTCGGGGACTTGCTGAGCAGAGTGGGTTAACAGGAACAGGCAGGGGCAATGGAAGTTTCCAGATAACATGGCTAAGCTGAGGCCGCCTTTAGGAGGCGCCTGGGGTGGAGAGAGTATAACATTCCTCTCCTTTTGAAAATGGGCACGGGCTGGAGGGGGGTAGCGGGTGGCATAGTGGTTAAGGCAATTGATCCCATATGGCACAGCTGCACAGTTTGAGTCCCAGACCTGGCAGCTTGGGTGCATGTGTGCCCAAAATCCTGAGAGGAGATTATAGAGTGGCCATGCCCCCAGGAGGTTATCACTTTCCTTATCCACCCCCTTTTTTTGCAAGCATACATGCCCTGTAGCAAATTTTTAAAAAGAAAAACAGATACTTGGTTCCAAGGACCTTGTAGCATTTCTGCAAGGACAGCCCCAAGAGCCACAGGCTTGAGGTGAGAAAAGTACCTGTGGTACCCACTAATCTTTCCAGAAAGACTGTTACCTATTTGAAAAGGTTTTAAATGGTTGTGTAAGGGACCAGCAGGTGGCATGGTGGTTAAGGTGCTGGACTCCCACATGGCTGACCATAGTTTGAGTCCCGGACCTGGAGGCTTACTTGCTCACTTTTCTTCTCTTTCTGTCTCTCTCAGGTGGGTGCACATGCTCTATACCAAATTTTAAAATAATAATAACAAAAAATCAATGGGTGTGGACAATGGTACTGAAAGGTTGAATCAGACTGCAGTAAGACATAGAATCATCTGAAAGAATACTTCTGAGCTGGAGGAGACACCAGTGGGGACCCCTGTCTCAGATGATAAATACTTCAGAGAGATGAAATGTTTGTAAAAGTCTGTGTGCTGGGTTCTTTTGAATACCCAATTACCTGGCTTCCTTTAAGTACAGCATGGGAAGGGACTAATGTCTTGAGAGCCCACAAGGTTTAGGAACAACATATTTGAGATCAGCAGTTAGCGTAATGGCTATGTCACTAGACTCCAATGTAGTCGACTGCGGTTCAAGTCCCAGACCTGGTGATTTAAACTCACGCCGGGCACATGTACATGTGTGCCCAAGATCCCGAGAGGAAAATGGAGAAGGGATTGCGGCATGGCCATCCCCCTGAGGGGTGATTTCCTGCTTTCTATCCCTCTGTGTCTCTTTCTGGCGAGCGCACAAAACCTCTAAAAAAAAAAAGGAACAACATATTTTATTTCATCCTCATAATGACCCCAACAAGATCTCATCCCTTTTTACAGATGAGGAGATCAAGCCCCAGAGAGGTTAAACAACTTACCCAGATCACACAGCAAGTAAATGGCTATCCAACCCAATGATAATGGCTATACATCACTTTACCCTGATGGAGCCAGCCAGGTAATGTGGTTAAAGCGCAGTATGCCCACGTAGCCAACCATGGTTCAAGTCCCAGACCTCATAGCTTGAAAAATCAAACCATGTATGTGTGCATGCTCAAAATCCTGAGAAGAAAATGGAGGAGGGGACAGGACTGCAGCATGGCCATCCCCTGGGGGTGATTTCTTTCCCTCTCTGTCTCTCTCTGCTTAGTGAATATACCCTATGGAAAAAAAAAAAAAACTTTTAAAAAATCATTTCACAGCAAATTACAATTTAAAATCTTGGTTCATATACATTTTTTATCATCTAATTCTCACACCTACCTTAAAAATACAAGTAAATAAGAATAAAAACAGCTAGACAGGCTGGGTTTTGAACCCAAGGGTTCTAGCAAGGACCACATGCCTACCCCTCTGCTTCTCATCAGGACAGGTTCAGTCCTGGGCCAGCGACTGTGTTCTGGGTTTATCTGGGTGCCTGGTGGATGGTACCAGAGCACGTTTTTTTGTGTTTTTGTTTTGTTTTTAGGTTTTTGCCATAGGGCACATTTGCTTACCAGAAACACAAAACGGGGAAGTGAGAAATCACCCTCCAGGGAGGACGGCCATAGAACAATTCCTTCACCTCCATTTCTCCTTTTAAGATTTGGGCTCAGGCCAGCAGATGGTGTGGTGGTTAAGGGCGCTGGACTCTCCTATATGGCCAACAGTAGTTCAAGTCCTGGACCTGGTGGCTTGCTCTCTCACTTTCCCTCTCTCTGTTTCATCAAACTGAAAAATAATAATAATAAATAAATTTAAATTAAAATATTCTAAAAAACTATTTTGGACTCACATGAACATACATCGCACCATGTATTTTGTGTTTTTTTAAAAAGAGATTTTTGCTATAGGGCAGGTATGCTCAGCAGAGAGACAGAAAGTGAGAAATCACCTACCGGGGCGATGGCCACTCTGCAATCCCTTCTCCTCCATTCTCCTCTCAGGATTTTGGGCACACACCCATATGTGTCTGGTGTGAGTTTTAAGTTGCCAGGTTCAGGACTCAAACCGCAGTCGACTACTTGAGTCCAGTGATGTAACAATTACGTCATCTCTTGGTCCCCACTTTGCATGTTTTTCAAGCTGCTGGGTCTGGGACTTGAACCACACAACTGGCTTTAACCACAACATCACCTGCTGGTCTTAGTGCAGGTGCTTAACTTTCCTCAACCCTCCTTCCCCACCCCCAACTCTTGCACATACTACACCTACCTCTCACTCTTACAAGAAAATCAACCTTAATTTAAAATCCAGTGTTAGTGTGCAAGAAACTGCTAACAGGGCTCTGGGAGACACCTGGTAGAGGGTCATCTTACTGGTTTTTTCCTATAGTACATGTATTACATAGTAAAAAATATTTTCTTGACAATAAAAAGAAATCTGCGTTAGCCAACATCCCTGTTGGCAAGGGCAGAGAGAAGCAGTATAATGTGTCCCACAGGTTAATTGAAACTGCTGGGGATTAGCGGAGAGGAAGGGCGGTTTCTGTTATGAACACTCCCATTAGCAGCAGCAAGAGCAATTCCTCCTCCCCATCCAGCCAGTCCAGGGCAGGCAGGACTCCCTGTTGCCAACACGGAGCATTCCCAAATCCTGTTCTCTGGGACTCTGTTTCCATCTTCCAAGACAGAGGAATCTGCTCAGAGTTTACCGGCCAAGTGGGGACCCTGGAAAATGTGTAATGGAAACAGTGACACACTGCAGCCTTCAAGATGACCCTACTGTTCCCAAACCACAGAGCCCCAGGGTGACTCTCAAGTTCTCAAATGGGTTTTGATCCTTTCCTGCCTAGGCCCCATGTGAATAGAAAGGGATGTGGTTCTCACAGCACCAGGACAGACTCCACCACTCTCTGCCAGAAGCTGGAAACCAGGCTCATGGCCCTGTTTGAAACTTGAGGCCCTTTTACCCCCTTCCCTCCAATAGTTTTCTTTCTTTCTTCTAGGAATGGCGAGGCTTCACTTGCTCAGCATATATTTAATCTACTATGCGCCGAGCTCTGTTCTAAGAGCTAGGAAGCAGTTGGGACCAGCAGTTAGTGTAATGGCTATGTCGCTGGACTCCCACATAGTCGACCGCGGTTCACATCCCCAAGATCCCGAGAGGAGAATGGAGGAGAAGGGATTGCGGTGTGGCCATCCCCCCTGGGGGATGATTTCTCGCTTTCTGTCTCTCTGTCTCTCTCTGTCTGGCGAGTGCATATGCCCTATAGCAAAAAAAAAAAAAAAAACTCTCCAAAAAAAAAAAGAGCTAGGAAGCAGTGCCTCTTTCTTCAGGGAGCTTATATTCTAGCAGATACCCTAGTTTGCTCTGGACCCTGCTGAACATCTGGGCCCAAGAGTCTCCAGCCTAGTTTTCTGTCTTGTTTCCCTACCTGTAACAGAATGAAAGGATGTCACTGGCTAGCAAGGTGATAGAACACAGAAAGAAGAGTCCGGTCTAGGACACAAGAGCCTTAAGTTGTATTTCTGGTTTTTAAACCATCTACAGGTGAAACAACTTAGCTTCCTTGGGTCTCCTTTTTACCATCTTTAAGGTTACTCAGCTAGCAGGTGGCATAGAGGTTAATGCAAATGAATCCCATATGGCCGACTATGTGGTTTGAGTCCCAGATATGGCGTTAGTTGTTATTATTTTTCAAATTATTTATTATTATTAATTTGACCAGAGAGAGAGAGAGAGAGAGAGAGAGAGTAATAATGAGAAAACAAGCCACCAGGTCCAGGACTCGAACTATGGTTGGCTATGTGGAAGTCCACTGCCTTAACCACCATGCCACCTGCTGGCCCCGCATTATTATTTTAAATTAAATAATTTTTTTAAAAAAGAATACAACAAGGAGCCAGTGGGTGGCACGGTTGTTAAAGTACCCAGATCCTACATGGCTGACTGCACTGTTCAAGATAGTGGATGCATGTGCATGCATGCCCAAGATCCCCAAAGGAACAAAATCATGGAGAAGGGATTACAGCATAACCATGCCCCATGAGAGGTGCTTTCTCAACTTCTATCTCTTGTTCACTGGCTCGCTCTCAGCAAGTGCATGTGCTCTCTGGCAAAATTAAAACAATGACAACCAAAAATAAACAGGAGTATCCCCTGGATACTCCCCTCATTCTCTCTTCCAGTAACTACCCTGCCTGCCAGGAAACTACCACCCTTCTTCCTTTTTAAATTTTATTTATTGTTATTGAATTTGCTATATGGCATGGACACTCACCAGAAAGAGAAAGAGACAGACAGAGAAAAACAAGTGAGAAAGCAAGCCACCAGGTCCAGGACTCGAACAGTGGTCTGCCATATGTAAATCTAGCACTTCAACCACCATGCGATCTGTTGGCTTCCCCCTGTCTTTATTTCTAACAGTACAGATTAGTTCTGCCTGTTTTTGAACTCTATATAAATGGAAACTTTTGTGAGCTTCATCTGTTGGGTGTAATTACCGATTGTTCATTCTCAGAGCTGATGCACCGGTATGTGACAGTAACCCGTTCTCCAGTTGACTGGCACTTTTGGGTAGTTTCCCAATGTTTTTTTGGCTTGGGAAAAGTTTTTTTGGCGATTACAGATAGAGCTGCTATGAATAACTCTAATACACAGTATTTGGTGAACATATGTACATATTTCTGTGGAAACCCTTTGGAATTACCAAGCCCTAGAACAGTCATAGGTTCGTCATTAGTAAATATCACCAATGTTCCAGAGTGACCTGTATCTGCAAGCTGTGAGAGTTTTAATCAACATGTATGAGACGTTGCCTCCTGGGTTAAGTTAGCTGTTCTTTATTAATATTTCCAAGTATTTATGAGGTCTTCACAATTGTCATTTAAAATACATCTACAGAGATAAAATGATGAGGGGGGACAGACTGGGGCACTACAAAAATGGCAGAAAGCATTTAAATACTCAAGAGGCTAAGCAGGTAATGAAAGTGAGTCAAGCGACTCAGTGGGGACCATGCCTGCCCTGGATAAACAAATGTTACTCAGAAGTGGCTGCCACGTGAAAATAGAGGCTTAAAGTGAGCATTATTTATTTTTTACTTTTTAGAAGCTGGACATCCAAATTTTCAGGGTTTAGCTTCATTTTTGGGGGGAGGGTTGCTATAGGGCACGTGAGCTCGCCAGAAAGAGAGAGACAGAGAGACAGAAAGCGAGAAATCACCCCCGGGAGGGATGGCCACGCCGCAATCCCTTCTCCTCCATTCTCCTCTCAGGATCTTGGGCACGCACGCACCTGCGACCAGCGTGAGATTTTAAGCCACCATGTCTGGGTCTAGGTCTAGAACCACGGTCAACTACATGGGAGTCCAGCGACATAGTCATTAGCCAACTGCTGGTCCCTAGCTTCATATTTTTATTTATTCATTTATTTATTTATTTATTTATTAACAAGGTTTTTTTGTTTTGTTTTGTTTTGCTATAGGGCGCTCGCCAGACAGAGACAGAGAGACAGAAAGCGAGAAATCACCCCCCAGGGGGAATGGCCACGCCACATTCTCCTTTTGGGATCTTGGGCATGCACGCACACGCACCCGGCGTGAGTTTCAAGCCACCGGGTCCGGGATGCGAACTGCGGTCGACTACGTGGGAGTCCAGCAACATAGCCATTACGCTAACTGCTGGTCCCCATATTTTTAGGAAACACCAAAGAGAACTTTTCAGAGGGTCAGGTGCTCAGCCCTCGACTTTCAACCTCTGGCCTAGCTAGCTCACAGAGGTTGGCTTCGGGTGGGGAGTTTGACGTGCACGTCACCTCACTTGTTAGAGCTTCTTTTCCTCTGATCAAAAGGGTAAAATAAAAGCCGATCCATCAGTAGTGTGACGCTCAAATGAAGTAACTCAGGAGCGCAGGAATTGTGGGACACTTGGGAGTTTTCAGTTTCTTACCAAGGAGTCTAAAAGTAGAATTCCAGTGAACACAAAGGTTTAGAAAGACCTTGGAATGGAATCCTGCAGGGATGCAAAGAGTTAAAGGAAATGGCCTAATAGGGTCTTGCTAATCCGAGAAGTCGAGGACCTCCAAAGTCTCTAGAACGCCTCTAAAAGCCACGACTCAAAGAAGCTACGATGGTAGTCCCGGCAAGGGCCGGTGGGACCCTCTAGTACCTGTAGAGCAGAACGAGTATCGAGCATCGGCCCCGGCATCCCGTTACTTTGGACCAAGGCCTGGCCGAGCGCTGAAGACATGTCCCGGCTTCTCCGGCCAACCTAGCATACCCAGGTGAGGCGCATCCCGGCGCCGCACTCTTTCCAAGGTGCAGCTGGAGGGCTGCGCTGTCCAAAGCTAGGCTGCGCCCACCGGCTCCAGACCCCGAGCAGTGGAGTCCGACACGCGCCGCGTCCTCGCCGCGTCCCGCGCCGTCCGGGAGTGCGCGCGGACCAGGCCACAGAAAGTTGGAGCTCGCGCCGCCGCCCGCGCGCTCCGGACGCCCCCTGCCACCCGAGAGCCTCTTGCCGCGCGCCCCCCACTCCCAGGCCGCCGCGGGACGCCCCCGCCCCCACCGCGGCGCGCAGTGCGCAGGCGCCTCCCCGCGGGTCCTGGCGGCGGGAGCGGCTTCAGCCTGGGCTGGAGGCTGAGGCGAAGGCGGCGGCGAAGGAGGTGGAGAGGCGCGGGTGGCAGCGAAGGCGATGGCGACGCGGGGCACATGAGGCGGCGGCCGGCGGGACGGGCCGAGGCCCGGCGGAGGAGGCGGCTCCGGGGGAACCCGCCGCCCGGTAAGGGACGGCAGCAGGGCCGGCTGAGGAGCAGCGGGCCGGGGCGGGGCCCCCGGGGGCGCGGGAGAACCCGTGGGGCCCGGAGAGGGGACGAGCGCGGCCGGGGCTGGGGGGACGAAGGGGACGCCGCCAAAGGTTCCTACGGGGCCAGAGGGGCGTCGCCGCCGCGTCCCTCCGCTGCCCCAGGCGCGCCCTCCCGCTTTGTCCCCGGGCGCGCGGTTCCCAAATTGGGAGGGAAACGGCCGGGGTGGCCCGGGGCCGCGGCGGGGCCGGGGGCCGGCTGGGGAGCCCGGGGAGCGTCGGCGCGCTCTTGGCGGGCTCCAGCCGGGCTCCTAACTCCGCCGGGCGGTTAGGGGCGCAGCGCCGCGCCGGCCGCCCTCGCCGCCTGGGCGCTTGGCGGGCTGGTCTTTGTCTCGGCCACCTCGGCCCCCGGCATCTCGGGCGGCGTGCGGGTCCGCCTGGGCTTGACATCTCCCCCCGCGCTCCTGCCTCCCGCGGTTTTAGGGAAGGCTGAGTTCGAAAGCTGGAAGGATCGCCTGGACCAGGCTAGCCGCCTCTTCGGTAATCCATTTTCTAAACTTAAAATGACTTTCCCCCCACTTGGTGAAACTTTGGAGGCCTGTTTTTTTGTTTTCCTCGAGTCTCCGGATGCAGATTAAGAGAAGGCGCTAACGCGGTGATTGCGGGCAGCTGTGTGGTTGGCGGCTGCGTTGGGAGCTTTGAATAGAAAAGATGTGGCCATGTGGTTTAGAGTGTTTTCTTTCTTTTTTTCCTGTTTGTGATTGTTTTGTATTGACTGGGATTACTTTTTGCGATTGGGCGAATATGGTTTTGTCATTTGGAGGAACTTTCGTTCATTGAGAACTGGCGGTGGTTTTGTCATTTGGAGGAATTTTCGTTCATTGAGAACTGGCAGTGGCACTGATTTTACTGTGCTCACGCTTTATTAGGTTAGCATAGAGACTGAAAGTAAAGTTAGAATAAATTCTGGATAAGTATTATCTTGTATGTCTAATCTGAAGCTGTTTGCTGTGTACGCGTTCAAGTGAATATTAAGCACTATAAAAACCAAACTTAATAAGTGAAAGGGATTTTATTGTAATTCTTGGTAAGCAGAAAACAGCATATCCCTTGTACATTGATACTTGTAGGGAAAAGATGAGTAATTCATTTTGGAATCAAATCCTTTTTCCTTTAAGAGGGTTTAGATATTCAGAATAAGAATGGAAAGAAAGAAATCTAAACTCCAGAGCTCCTGACTAAAAATACTGTGAATTGTGGTTAAGTGTACTGATTTCTAGTTTTGTTTTTGTTTTTTCCTAATTTAGCATAGTTCTACTTTGCAGTGACTCTGGATTTCTTCCATGCTATGTAATATACAGTTAAACACAGCTGAGTCTTCTAGGAAAGCGTTCTGGTACCCAAATCGGTGTCTTACTAGTTTTCACCTGTGTGCAAAGTGCTGGAGGCAAAAGGTCATTTCTAAGAGAATATATAGAAGTTATATGGAAGTTCTGCTACTGTTTGTC
Source organism: Tupaia tana (assembly GCA_026018925.1). Lineage (NCBI taxonomy): Eukaryota > Metazoa > Chordata > Mammalia > Scandentia > Tupaiidae > Tupaia > Tupaia tana. The sequence continues at coordinate 51,259,426 of JAKSZU010000011.1, read as the reverse complement.
CCGATTCACAATAACTTATTTGCTGTGTATTTTAAATTCTTCTGCATTTTTCAAAAACATTTCAAACATTCTTTCCAAAAGTCAGCACTGTAAAGTTGTCTTAGGTTGTGTGACTTCAGAATTGGTTTGCTTGAGGTAACCACGCTTCTCATAAAAGAGCAAAAGACCAAGAATTTTCTCTCTATTCCGTTCACAAAGGTAGAATTGAGTTTTAGCCTTTAATCCAAAGGATTTTAGAAGTTAACCTATCTCCATAAGTGCTGTAATCTTTAGCTAAGGGGTTCTTATTCTTGTTTCATATTTGTGTAAATCAGCCAGAGGGGAGGAGTGCAGTCTTGTCTCTGAATAGCTCCCTCTCCGCCTGGCTTGCTTATCAATGCATGGGCTCTAGAATACAAGATATATCATTAACATCCAGAGCACCATTCTCTTAATCCATAGTGTTTGTTCCATGCCTCATTCACTGCAAAAATGATGAGTTCCAAAAAAACCGATGCTTCACATAAAGTTTGTTCGTAATTCAGAATTAATGAAATGTGTTTCTTTTTAAATGAATTTAGATAATTAAGTGCAACTGGGGATAATTACTTATTTCTGAACCCATGCTTTTTCTTTACTGTGGTATAAAAACACATCTGGCTCCTACTGAAAAATCGAATAGAAATTTAGGCAAAGAAAGGGTAGGATTATTCTTTGAGACCATTCTTTGAGGATAGGTATGAGAAGATAGATTTTGGCTGATAATTAGTGTGGAATTTAGACATAGAAAACGGTTCTGAACTGCTAATATCAGCTAAGTGCCAATAGCGGTTTTTCAAATTGTGTTACTATACATAGTGAATTTAACTGGAATGGAAATAAGGACCTATTACAATGTATTGTTTATCTTAATACTGTTAAGTCTGAGCATTGCTGTTTTCTACAATTTTGGAGAATGAAAGACCAGATCATCAATAGTGGCATACAGTGCATTCTTGAGTATCGCAAAGGCTGCACTTGGCTGTCAGCACTCCTTGACAATAAAGGTTTATTTTGCCAGATCTCTGGAATCTGTTGCCCAGAGGGTTTTCCTAAGACAGATGAGATTTCTTTACAAAAATCATCTTACTTCTAGAGAAAGCAAGTGTTCTGAGAAATGAATGAGTAGAGATTTCACTTAAAATTTGAATTTTGAGACTATTGCTCTGGCACTAACACAATTTGGACAAAAGACTGTTTTGTTTTTAGAGAATTATTTATTTAATTTTATTTTTCACTTTGACCAAAGAGCAAGTGAGTTAGCAAGCCATCAGGTCCAGAACTGGAACCACAGTTGGCCATGTGGGAGTTCAGTGCCTTAACCACCACGCCACTTGTGGGCCCCCACCCCGTCCTTTTATTTATTTATTTTAAGATTTTTGTCATAGGATGCGTGAACTCCCCAGAGAGAGAGAAAGAGAAACAGTGAGAGGGAAAATGAGAAATCACCCTCCATGAGGGGATGGCCATGCCGAATTCCCTTCTCCACTTTCTTCCTGGGATCTTGAGCATACACATACATGCGCCCAGCATGAGTTTCAAACTGCCGGGTCCAGATTTCAACAGTGGTCAGCCATGTGGGAGTCCAGCAACATAACCTCTACGCCATCTGCTGATCCCACCAAATAGTTGTTTTTGTTTTGTTTTTAAGAATTATTTTTTTTTTTTTTGGAGAGATTTTCGCTATAGGGCGCGTGCGCTCGCCAGACAGACAGAGAGAGACATAGAGACAGAAAGCCAGAAATCACCCCCCAGGGGGGATGGTCACGCCGCAATCCCTTCTCCTCCATTCTCCTCTCGGGATCTTGGGCATGCACGCACATGCGACTGGCGTGAGTTTTAAGCCACCGGGTCCGGGACGCGAACCGCGGTCGACTACGTGGGAGTCCAGCGACATAGCCATTATGCTAACTGCTGGTTCCCGAGAATTATTTATTTATTTATTTAGTAGTAGTATTTTTTAACTTGGTATAGTCATCATAGAGAGAGATAAGGAAAGTGACAAAGCAAGGTACCAGGTCCAGGACTTGAACCAAGATTGGCCATATGGGAGTCCAGAGCCTTAACCACCATACCACCTGCTGGCCCCCACCAAATAGTTTTTAAAAATTATTTTCATTCTTTGTAGGATTTTACCCATTATTGTCGTTTCTTTAAAAAAAAATTGCTACAGAGCACATGTGCTTACTGGGGGGGTGGGAGATGAGAATGCACCTGGGGGTGGGAGAATGGTCACACTGCAATCCCTTCTCCATTTTCCTCCCAGAATTTCGGGTGGGCAGGTACGTGAACCTGGGTTCAGGTCTTGAACTGCGCGGTTGACTATATGAAATCCAACACCCTTAATCAGCACGCCACCTGGCTGGCCTAATTTTTTAAAGAATTATTGTTTATTTTCTACAGGGCAGGCACACTCATTACAGAGGAGGGTGGGTAAGAAAGCTAGCAGCTAGGTCCAGAACTCGAACCTCCATCAGTCCTGTGGGAGTCCAGTGCCTAAACCACTGGCTCCCCCTTTCCCCCCTTAATGGCAATAGGGCACATGCACTTGCAGGAGAGAGAGAGAACTCACTCTCTGTGAGGGACAGCCATGCCACAGTATCTTCTCCATTTTCCTCTGGGGATTTTTGGGCCCACACCACATGTGCCGACATGGTTCTCAAGCCACCAGGCCAAGGACTCAAAGAGTGCGGTCAGCCATGAGGGATCCAGCCTTAACCTCCATGCCACTGGCTGGCCTACTAATTTTTTGTTTTAAAGTTTATTTATTTATTTTTTCTATGAGCAAGAGAGACAGCACCCTTGATAGGATCTCTGCAGCTCAGTCAATCCCCAGCCAGCTCTGGGTTATGGGTATATGTAAGCCCATAACCCAGAGTGCAGGGTAGGTCTTTGGACACTAACTGGTAACCTGGGAACCTTTCTGTTTTGTCAGCCTTAGGGAGTGTCATACTTCACTGCCATATCAGTCTGCTTGCCAGTCCACCAACCCCTTTAATATATATATTTTTTTTTTAAAAGGGTTCTTTCTGGGACCAGCAGTTAGCGTAATGGCTGTGTCACTGAATTTCCATGTAGTTGACTGCGGTTCGAGTCCCGGACCCGGTGACTTAAACTCACACCGGGCATGTGTGTGTGCGTGCCCAAGATCCCGAGAGGAGAAGGGATTGTGATCTGACCATCCCCCCGGGGGGTGATTTCTTGCTTTCTCTCTCTCTGTCTCTTTCTGGCGAGCGCACACGCCCTATAGCAAATACCTCTCTCTCTCTCCAGGAAAAAAAAAAAGGTTCTTTCTGTCTTTCTGCCTCTGCCTCCCAAGTAACTGGAACTACAGCATGCCACCAAACTTGGCTTTTAGGGTGGGCCAGAATTAAACCCAGGCCTTTCAGGTAGCCTTAACCTGTCAAGTATTACTGTGCTGTGCCTACTTGCTCTCTCTAATAAAATATGTAATAGATATTTAAGGCAAAAAGTAGTAAAAACTGCAATAAATACTTGTGTACGTGCCTTGCAGTTTTTGTTTTTTAATTATCAGGAAGCACATGTGCTTACCAGAAAGAGATTGAGGGTGAGCAAACACACTCTCCCCCAGCTGGGCTTTGTCACACCTCAATCTTCTATCCTCCATTTCTCCTTCCTGTCAGGAGTCTGGGCATGGCACACACATGTGGGTGATGCATGTTTCAAGCTACTGCTACTGGGGTTGGAACTGGTTGACCATGTGGGATTCAGCCCCCTGTGCACAGTGTTTAAGCACCACACTACCAGGCCGCACTACCAGGCCCAGGCCCAACCCACCTTGCAGTTTAGGAAATAAATGTTACTGTTACAGTTGAAGTCTTGATTCCCTAAGTGATTACATCTCCCTCACCCTCCTTATAAGGTTCTTTCCCAGAGTTATCACAAATGTGATTTTTTTTTTTTTTTAAAGAGACAGGAATTTTCTGTATTGTCTAGGCTGGCTTGAATTTGAGATTCTCTTGCTTCAGTCTCCAGAGTAGATGGGATTTGAGGCATTCACTACTGTTCTCTGCCGAAACATTTGCTTGCATTTCTTTTTATTTTTACCTGTAAGCAATATACCCTTAAGTACTTTTCTCACAGCATATAGAATTGTCTTTATGAGACAAATGTGATCAAGTCACCGATCAGAAGCCTGTTTTTCTGTCAAAGCCGAATCCTTTTAGTTTTTGCTATGGGACATGTGTAGTTGCTGGAGAGAGACAGAGGGAAAGGAAAATGGGGGTGGGGGTGAGTTAGTGGCCATGCTGCAATCCCTTCTTTTCCATTCTTGGGATTTGGGGCACACACATGAGTCCCAGTGTGTTTTGTTTTGCTTTGTTTTAAATAATTACTCAATTTTGGGACCAGTAGTTGGCGTAATGGCTATGTCACTGAACTCCCACGTAGTTGACTGCAGTTTGAGTCCCGGACCCGGTGTCTTAAACTCAAGCATGCCGTGTGCGTGTGCATGTGTGCCCCCAAGATTCTGAGAGGAGGATGGAGGAGAAGGAATTGCGATGTGGCCATCCCCCCTGGGGGGTGATTTCTCGCTTTCTCTCTCTCTCTGTCTCTCTCTTTCTGGCAAACGCACACGCTCTATAGCAAAAACCTCTCAAAAAAAAAAAGAATTACTCAATTTTATTCATTGTTATTACTTTTTTCTTTGAAGTTGACGAGAGAGAGAGAGAGAGAGAGAGAGAGAAAAGAGAGAGGGAGAGAGGGGGGGGGGGGGGAGGGGGAGGAAGGGAGGGAGAGGGAGAGGAAGGGAGGGAGAGGAAAGAAGGAGGAGGAGGAGGAAAGTGAGAAAGCAAGCTGCCAGTTCAGGACTTGAACCAAGGTCAGCCATGTGGGAACCCAGCCACCTTAACCACCATGCTACCTGCTGGTTCTCCCAATGTGTTTTTTAAGTCTCTGGGTCCAGGACTTGAACCATGTTATTGGCCATGTGGAATCCAATGTCTTCACCACCACACAACCCACTGGCCTAAACTCTGAATCTTTATTTAACAAGGTACATTCTGACCTTGCCTACTTTTCCAACATCCTTCATGTTTATGTTTTTATATTCTGTATGATCTAGCCATACTGTGTCCCCCCTCCCCATTCCCTGAAAATTCACAGCTCCCCCAAGGGCTTTGCACATGTTGTAACAAGTCTCTCTGTCTAGGAGGCAGCACCTTATTCTTCAGAACATGTGTAAATACCACTCCTACAGAAAAAACTTATTTTTAAATTTGTTTTTTATTTTATTTTATTACTATTACTATTATTATTATTATGGAGAGATCTTTGCTATAGAGTACATGTGCTCACTGGAGAGACAGAAAAACAGAAAGTGAGAAATCACCCTCAGGGGTGATTCTATTCTCTAGGATCTTGAGCACATGCACCTGCCATGAGTTTTAAGCCCCCCCCCCCCCCCCCCCCCCCGTGTCTAGGATTCTAACCATGGTTGGCCATGTGGGAGTCCACCATGTAACTGCTACACTATCTCCTGGGCCCTTAAGTTTATTTTTTTCTATGAGACACAGGCAGGCACCTCCACATAGTGTCCTCTTGTTGTATTCCAAGCTGTATTCCATGCCGTGCCTCAGCCAAACAAGATTGTGGGCATGGGACCAGCAGTTGGTGTAATGGCTATGTCGCTGGACTCCCACGTAGTCGACCGTGGTTCGAGTCCCGGACCCAGCGGCTTAAACTCACGCCGGGGCGCGTGTGCGTGCGTGCCCAAGATCCCGAGAGGAGAATGGAGGAGAAGGGATTGCGGCGTGGCCATCCCCCCTGGGGGGTGATTTCCTGCTTTCTATCTCTCTGTCTCTCTCTGTCTGTCTGGCGAGCGCACGCGCCCTATAGCAAAAACCTCTCCAAAAAAAGAAAAAAAAAAAATGATTATGGGCACACATAGCCATTATGTACAGAGAGACCTCAGGTGGCAAACCAGGGACCTTATTGTGTGGCTTCAACATCGGGGAGTGCTGTGTTACCCCGTGCCATTGCAGCTGACCAGAGACCTTTGTGAACTTCCTAGGCTAGGTTAGGGACCCTAAAATATATCTTCTCTTCTAGTATCTTGTACTTCTCTTGTAGGATTTTCACAATTTTAATTATTTGTATACTGCCTGTTTTACCATTTGATCTGACAATCATCTATTGTCTGTTCCATCAAGAGTAATGTCTGTCTTGGATCCCCAGCACTTAGCTCATAGTTTGGTTATGCACTCAACAGTGATTTCAGCGATGACTGATTTTATTTTTTAATTTGTTGGTTGTAGTGAAATATTTTTGACAAAGCTTTTTATGTTCTTCCCTAGAAGCCTTAATGTTGTATGTTGTTTTTCTGCATTATTGGTTTCATATACCAATACAGTGCTAGGCTCTTAGTAAATACTAATAGCCATACCTGGTCAGTCTTCAGCAGATTTTTTTTTAAGAATTATTTTATTCGTTCATTTGTTTATTTTAATTTGACCAGAGAGAGATACAGAGAGAGAGAGAGGAGGAAAGTGAGAAAGCAAGCCATCAGGTTCAGGACTTGAACCGTGGTTAGCCATGTGGGAGTGGTCACCTTAACCACCACGCCACCTGCTGGTCCCAGATGTTTTTAAGAAATTTTCCTTTATATATGGTGAGTATATGTGCAAGCATGTGAGACTGACACAAATGAGCACCCTCCACAGGATCTGTCACATCTGATTGTCTTTTCTCAGTCCTTCAGCCCTTCTGTTCCTGGAGTATTTTCAGGGTGACCAGGCCAAGCGTTCTTGCCATGTGAGAACTGACTTCTCTTGAGATGTTCTTTTACTGCTGTGCCACAAAACTGGCCCTAGTAGCTATAACAGACCCAAATACAGTGATCCCTTTTGGTATTGTGATAATGTAAGAGGACTTCAAAGAGTTTGTAAATAAATGGAATTAAAGTACAGTTTAATATTAGTGGAAAATTTTGAAATCCATGTGTATTTTTTCCATCCTATATGTTTTCCATGAACTTTTTGAAAGATTACCACCACCACCACCATATATAGTATTGGAGCACTGAGGTATTTTTGTCTTTCAGGAAATGATCTCTGCTGCGCTTAGGCAGGTATCAGTAGGAATAGAGGAGATTTGACATTTTTTTTCTTTGATCACTGTAGTTGTAATATTGATTTCTTCCCATTTGCTGGGCCAAAGGTTAGTTAGTATAATTAAAGTCCTCAGAAACTCGAACTTTTATGCATTTATACATCAAGACTGAAGTTGATAGTTCTGTATTTGAATATTTTACTTCACTGACTTTTTTAAAAATTGTATTTTTAAAAAATAATTATTTATTTATTATTGTTAATATTATTTTTCACATGAATTTTGCCAGAGAAAGAGAGAGAGCAAGAGTGAGAAAGCAAGCTGCCAGGTCCGGGACTCAAACCATGGCCAGCCATGTGAGAATTCCAGCACCTTAACCACCACGCCACCTGCTGGCCCGTGCTTTTTTTTTTTTTTTTTTTTTTTTTCCTTTTCTTTTTTTTTTGGAGAGGTTTTTGCTATAGGGCACGTGCACTTGCGCTTGCCAGAAAGAGAGAGAGAGAGACAGAAAGTGAGAAATCACCCCCCGGGAGAATGGTCACGCCACAATCCCTTCTCCTCTCGGGATCTTGGGCACACACGCACATGCAACCAGCGTGAGTCTAAGCCACCGGGTCCGGGACTTGAACTGCGGTCGACTACATGGGAGTCCAGCGACATAGCCATTACGCCAACTGCTGGTCCCTTTAAAGAATTATTATTATTTAATTTACTATAGGGCATGTGCATTCACCAGAGAGATAGAGTGAGAAAGCAAGCTGCCAGGTCCAGGACTTCTTTTTGTAGAGTAGATAATGTATTACATGGTACAGAATCATAAAGCCCTGACAGCTTGAAAAACATGCCGTGCATGTGTGTTTGCACACACAAAATCTTAGCAGGATGGAGAACTGTCTCTCTGTATCTCTCTGGTGAGCACATATATCCTCTGGCAATGAAAAATAAATTAATTTTTAAAAAGTTTTGTGGGGCCAGCAGGTGGCACTTGTGCTCACTGGAGAGAGATGATGGGTGGTGGCCACACTGCAGTCTCTTCTGTTCTTCTCTCAGGATTTTGGGCACATAAGCACACACATCCAGCATGTTTTCAAGCCGCTGTATCTGGGACTTGGATTACACAGTTGGTCATGTGGGATCTCACTAGGGTGTAAAACTGACGTGTATATAGCACCCACGTTGGTAAGTAGGTCCAGGGTCAATCCCCTGACATACATATTACAACCTTATCAGCCTGCCTTGAGATTCCAACTTAGTGCACATAAAGAATGGGACGTCTGCCACCTCTGCTTCAGGAAACCGAATTAATGCACAGCCATGTAAATGAAGGTCATCTTGATGGTCTCAACACTGATTTTTATGATGCAGATTTAGAACTTATTTTATAAAGGTCAAGGCTTTTTCGTCTTTTGTTTTTAAATAATTCCCAGAGGGTACATACTTGCTAGAAAGGAGTAGGGAGAAAATACCAGTGGAGTGCAGCCACACTACAGTTTCTTCTCCATTTCTCCATCCTGTCGAGATTTAAGACTTTCATGCACATGGGCCTTTGTGTGTCTTTTTAAGCTCCCTGGGACAAAGGTTCTAACTGCAGTCAGCCAGGGACTGGCTTCCTTAACCACTACAGTATGGGGCTTGTCCAAGGGCAAGATTTTTAAAATGTATTTGGGACCAGTGCTATGGCCTAGTGGTTGAGGGAGCCAGATCCCACATGACTGATCATGGTCCAGAAGTTTTAAAAGCAAGCCAGGTATGTGTGTGTGCCCCCATAGAGTCCCAAGAGGAAAATGAAGGAGAAGGGATTGCAGTGTGGCCATTTCCCCAGGGACTGCTTTCTCACTTTTCTTCTCTGGAAAACTACTGATGAACTAAAATTGACATGTGTACCCTACAGCTAGCAACTCTGCTTCTAGGTATTCAACAGAAATATATATCTACAAAAAAAATGTATGGGATATTAATAGCAGTAGATTTTTTGTTGCTTTGTTTTTTATTTTAGGTTTTTTGCCATAGGGGCACCTAAGCTCATCAGAAAAGAGACAGACAGGGAAAGTTAGAAATCACTCCCCAGGGAGATGACCACACTGCAGTCCCTTCTCCAGTCTCCTCTCCGGATTTTGGGCACACATGCACACATGCCTGGTGTGAGTTTCAAGCTGCCAAGTCTAGAACTGAAACCAGGTTGACCGTCTAAGAGTCCAGCACCTTAACCACTGCCACCTGCTGGCCCCGCAACGTTTTGTTTGTTTGCTTTTTAAAAATTTGCTAGAGAGCGCATGTGCTCACCAGAGACATGTAGAGAGGGAAAATGAGAAGGCATTCCTCAGGGGAGGTGGCCATGCAGCAATCCTTTCTCCATTTCTTCTTTAGAGATTTGGGACTTGCATGTACACTTGCCAGGTTTTTGGTTTGGTTTGGTCTGGTTTTTAAGAGATTTTTTGTATAGGATGCGTACACTTGTCAGAGAGAGAGAGAGAGACAGAAATCACGAAATCAACCCCCAGGTGGGATGACCACACTGCAATTGCTTCTACTTTCTCCTCTCAGGGTTTTGGGCATGCACGCACATGTGCCCAGCATGAGTTTTATGTCGCTGGGTCTGGGACTCGAACCACATTAGACTATGTGGGAGTCCAGTGACGTAACCATTACATCATCTGCTGGTCCCTCCAGGTGTCTTAATTTTTTTTAAAAGATGTTCCGTTGTTGTTGTTGTTGTTGTTCATTAATTTGACCAGAGAAAAAGGGGAAATAAGAAAGGAAGCCGCCGGGTCCAAGACCTAAACCACGGTCAGCCATGTGGGAATCCAGCACCTTTAACCACCATGCCACCTACCAACCTCCTGCCAAGTATGTTTTTAAGCCGCAGGATCCAGGTCTTGAACCGTACAGTTGGTCATGTAGGATCTAGCCACCAGGCTACTGGCTGACCCAGTATAGCATCATTTTCTTTTTAGAATTATTTAATTTTACTTACTATTATTTAAAAAAATTTTTCTTAGAGTGTTTTTTTGTTTGTTTTTTTTTTTTTTTTTTTTTTTTGCTATAGGGTATGTGTGCTCGCCAGAAAGAGACAGACAGAGACAGAAAGCAAGAAATCACCCCCCAGGGGGGATGGCCACACCACAATCCCTTCTCTGTTCTCCTCTCAGGATCTTGGGCATGCATGCACATGTGCCTGGCATGAGTTTAAGCCCCCGGATCCGAGACTCGAACCACGGTCAACTAGGTGGGAGTCCAGCAACATAACCATTATGCTAACTGCTGGTCCCAGGTTCGATAGCATCATTTTTTTGTAAGAGCCTCAAACTGGAAATTGCTCAAATGCCCATTAGCTGTGGAATAAATTGATATCTTTTTATAATGGCAATATAGTAAAGCAAAGAGAATGAACACACTAGAGCTGAATGCAAGATTGGTGACCTAAATGATGTTGAACAAAAGGGGCCAGATACAAAAGATTTTATTCTGGGGCAAGGGGGTGACATGGTTGGGGTGTTGGACTCGCACATTGCTGACTGTTGTACAAGTTCTGGACCTGGCAGCTTGAAAATTGTGCCCAGTGCATGTGAGTGCTTGCCCAGAATCCCAGAAGGGGAGGGGAGAAGAGATTGCAGTGTGGCCATCTCTGCAGAGGGATGATTTCTCACTTTCCCTCTCTGTCTTTTTCTGTCTTTCTTCAGCGAGCACAAGTGCACTATAGGGGGGAAAATAACCTTTTCAAAAGAAGAGAGATTGGGACCAGCAGGTGGCGTGGTGGTTAAGGCGCTAGACACTCCCACATGGCTGACCATGGTTCAAGTCCTGGACCTGGTGGCTTGCTTTCTCACTTTCCCTCTTTCTCTCTTCTTTTTTTTTTTTTTGAGAGGTTTTCGCTATAGGGCGCGTGTGCTCGCCAGACAGACAGAGACAGAAAGCGAGAAATCACCCCCCGGGGGGGATGGCCACGCCGCAATCCCTTCTCCTCCACACTCCTCTCGGGATCTTGGGTATGCACGCACACGCACCCGGCGTGAGTTTAAGCCACTGGGTCCGGGACGCGAACAGAGATCGACTACGTGGGAATCCAGCGACATAGCCATTACGCTAACTGCTGGTCCCACTTTCTTACTTTCTCTCTCTCTCTCATCAAATTAAAATGAATGAATGAATAAATGCAATTAAAATTATTTTTTAAAAAGATAGCTTTTTTATTATTATTACTTTTTTTGTAGAGGTTTTTCCCTATAGGGGTGTGTGCTTGCCAGAAAGACAGAGAGACAGAAAGCGAGAAATTACCTCCCCCCAGCATGGGATGGCCATGCTGCAATCTCTTCTCTGTTCTTCTTTCGGGATCTTGGGCACGTAGACACACGTGCCCTGCGTGAGTTTAAGCCACCGGGTCCAGGACTCGAACCACAGTCAACTACATGGGAGTCCAGCGACTTAGCCATTACGCTAAATGCTGGTTCCCATGCCCCGCTTGCTTTTCAGGCCACTGGGTTCAGGACTCAACCTGTGTAATCGGCCATGTGGGATCCAGCACTTTAACCTCCACATCATCTGCTGGACCAGGTGAGAGAGAAGGGAGAAATGCCTCTGGTAGAATCCTCAGGTTCTAATCCATCCAACATCAATCAACCTGGCTCATGGGCACATGCAGAGACCCTGGGTTGCAAACCTCTGATCTTCAAGGAGTGGTAACATTTCAAAGTTCTTGATAAATATTGCTGAGATGCCTTTCAGAAAGGTGCCAGACTAAACTATCCGTGTGTAGTCATGTTTTGTTTTGGTTTTTTTTTAGAAATTTTGTATTGTAAATATCGTGTTCAGAATAGTATTAGTTTTTCACACACACACCCCCAAAGGGGATAGGCACTCTACAATTCCTTCTCTTCCATTGTCCTCTAGGGATCTTGGACTTATAAGCATATGTGCCCAATATGATTTTCAAGCCTCCGGGTCCAAGACTTGAATGTAGTTGGCCATGTGGGATCCAGTGTCTTAACCTCCATGTCACCTGCTGGCCCCCTCAAAATTGTATACTTTTATTTCAGACGTGTTCGTGTTTTTTTGTTTGTTTATTTGTTTGTTTTAGAGGTTTTCACTATAGGGCGCGTGCGCTCGCCAGACAGACAGAGAGACATAGAGACAGAAAGCAAGAAATCATCCCCAAGGGGGGATGGTCACGCCGCAATCCCTTCTCCATTCTCCTCTCGGGATCTTGGGCATGCACGCACACGCGCCCAGCGTGAGTTTTAAGCCACTGGGTCTGGGACGCAAACCACGGTCGACTCCGTGAGAGTCCAGTGACATAGCCATTACGCTAACTGCTGGTTCCCGACGTGTTCGGTTTTTTAGACTGATCATTGTTGTGAACAGTTGGTTTGACCTAAGCTTGGGTTGTTTTGGACAAACGTACCAATACTGTCCTTTTTGCATGAAGAAGCCCCACTTACGACACGTTGTGAATGAATGCATTACCCCAGGTTCCCCATACTTCTCCAGCTGGTTCCTGAAGGTTCTTACATTGAAATAGACTGGCTTCTTGCCAGCGTAAATTGGCACTTCAGCTGACAGTGGTAGGTTTTGTTTCTTGGTTTGTTGACAGAGCCAAGATTTCAAACTACTCTCTCTCTGAGGTTTTGTAATTTGATTCATAACAGATTATATTTTGTGTTTCTCAAATATTGTCCATAGCCAGGAGCTCTTTTGAAAACAAGTTGTTTTCATGTTTGTAATACATAGATTACTGTTTGCTAGTTAGCTGCCATAATGCTTTTGCTTAGAAATTGTCACTAGCTAGTTATTAAACATCTATTATCGCTCATGTGGAATTAACTTCCACTTAAAACGGTCTGGTTAAACAAAACTTCATTGTAAACCCTTAATTGATTCCTTGTCTGTGCACATAAAGCAGTCTCATTCAAGGATGTGAGTCACTAGCACTGTTTTTTGTTGCCGCTGTTGTTTTTTTTTTGAAACTAGCACACTTCTTAATGGATTGCTCAGCTCATGATATGGGATGTTCAGATAGTTAATACTTTAGAATCATGGTGCATAATAACATTGGAATCACAGAAATTTTATAGTTTAGTCCAACCACAATTTTTGGGGATGGCTCTTTGGGAATTGCTTTTTTTGTGTGTGAAAACTTGACATCTTACTATTATTATTATTTTTTTTGGGGGGGGGAGGTTTTTGCTATAGGGCACGTGCGCTCGCCAGACAGACAGAGACAAACAGAGAGATAGAAAGCGAGAAATCACCCCCCGGGGGGGATGGCCACACCACAATCCCTTCTCCTCCATTCTCCCCTCGGGATCTTGGGCACGCACGCATACACGCCCGGCGTGAGTCTCAAGCCACCAGGTCCAGGACGCGAACCGCGGTCGACTACGTGGGAGTCCAGCGACATAGCCATTACGCTAACTGCTGGTCCCACATCTTACTATTATTTAACTTAACTGCTGTTACTTCTTTTCCATCCCTAGACTTCTGAATTCCATTCCCTAATTTTTGGTTGTTTTATAAATTGTACTTTGCCCGAGATAATTTGTATCAAGTGTTAGTGGAAGTGAACTTAGAAATCATCTGTTTTGATAGTCTTGGTTTATTTTACAAATAATAATATAGAAAAAAATTACTTATAGGGCCGGCAGGTGGCATGGAAATTAAGGGTGCTGGACTCCCACTATGGCCGACCACGGTTCGAGTCTCAGACCTGGTGGCTTGCTTTCTTACTTTCTTTCTCTCTCTCTTTCTCTGTTCCTCTCTGGTAAAATTAAAATACATAAATAAAAGCTAAATAAAATAATTTTTTAAAAAAGTACTTGGGGGGCCGGCAGGTGGCATGGTGGTTAAGGATGTGGACTTCCACATAGCCAATCACTGTTCAAGTCCTGGACCTAGAGGCTTGCCTTTTCACTTTCCCTCCCAGCCACGTGGGAGTCCAGCATTCCCAACCATCATGCTACCTGCCGGGCCCTCATTGTTGCTTTTGATCTCAGATGTGTAGATAGAGAGGAAAGTGGCCATTATTGTATTTCCCCCCATTGTTATAAGCCATTCCTCCTCCAGCTGATGTGACTTCTAGGGATTTTTAAAAATTATTTATTTAACTTTACTTATTCATTTATTTATTTTTAATTTGACTAAAGAGATAGAGAGAGAGAGAAGGTGAGAGAGCAAGCCACCAGGTCCAGGACTCGAACCGTGGTCAGCCATGTGGGAGCACCCAGCACCTTAACCACCATGCCACCTGCTGGTCCCACTCCTAGGGATTTTTAAGAACTGACACACTTTCTTCCTTTTGGGAACCGGACATTAAAGACTAGGAATTCAAAAAGAACTATATATACAGGGAAGACTAGAAAGTAACCACATGTCCAGGGAAAGATATATGCTATACCTCAGGCTGATTTTATGCACAGATGTTCTATAGCAACCTAAAACAAACAAGAAAAATAATAAAACCCAGGAAATCCTGGAAAAGATGGAGAGTCTGCTTTACAGAGTTACCCCGTATTAGAGTCAGGTGTCCAGTTTTGAACAAAAATATTACTGGAAAAGGCCTGATGGCAGATGTACTAGACCGAGAAGACTTGAATATAACTTTCTTAAAGATGCTCAGAGAACATCTGAGCAGAGAATATGTGGAGAAAGTCAAGAAAATGATGTAGAAACAAAATGGAAATAGAGGTAGAAAACCATTAAAAAGGAAAAGAAATTCTGGACCTAGAAAATGTAATAACTGTAATTTTAAAATTGCCAGAGATTCAAAGGCAGTGTTAAGCAGGTCGAAGACAGAATTAGTGTACATGAAGGTAGGATATTAGAAATGTCTAAGGAACAGGAAGAAAAAGATGAAAGTGAACGGAACTTGAGACATGTAAGACATCATGAAGCAGGCCAACAGATGCATTGTGGGAGTTCCAGAGAAGAAAGAAAGGGACAAAGAGAATATTTGAAGAAACGATTACTAGTTCAGAGTTGAGGGGCTTTGGCCTGAAATAAAATGCAAGTATTAAAAAAAAAAAAAAAAAAAGCCGTCGAGTGACGGTTAAAGCAGCTGGATGCTGCATTGCCAACAACGGCACTGTTCAAGTCCCAGACCCAGTGGTTTGAAAAGCACACAAGTTGTGTGAGCATGTATGCCTAAAATCCCAATAGGAGGATGAAGAAGGGACTGAAGTGTAGTCATCCCCCAGAGGATACTTTCTCAATTTCCCTCAATATCTCTCTCTGGTTAGCCCATGCACCCTACCACAAACTCAAGAAAAACGGGGGGGGGGGGACTCCCAGTGCCATGTGTGCCCAAAATACTGAGGGAAGAATGGGAGAAGAGAGTGTTGCATCTTTGCCATATACCCTAGGAGGGAGAGTATTTTCTTGGTGCCACCCTTCCATCTCTCTCTGGTTGGGTGCATGTGCCTTGAAACAAATAAAATTGAGGATTTGGGGTACACAAAGACACAGTGCCAGTGTGTTTTTTAAGCCACCAGGTCCTGAACTCAAATCGTGCAGTTGGCCATGTGGGATCCAGCTCCCTTAACTAATCACCACCTTGTTTCTTAAAAACATAGTCATTGGTGATACAGTGAGATATCAGTATTCTTGTATTCTGCCATATTTCTGTGGAAATAAAAATAGATAAATATATTGGGTCGTTGGAAGAGTCATGCTGTATTTTTGCATAAGAAAAAATAGCGTTACTTTTCTGATGACCCAATAAATGGATTTTGTAATACATGTGAAAAGTCTTAAAATTTTTTGTAGCTAGATTTGGCAAAGAAGTTAACTTTTTCTTATTTTATACATGAAAATATTTTATAATTCACACAACTGTTGACCTAGCAGTTCTTTTAGAAATTTATCGTATATCAGGACCAGCAGGTGGCATGGTGGTTAAGGCACTGGACAATATCTCGTGACCTACCACGGTTTGAGTCCCAGACCTGGTGACTTGCTTTCTCACTTTTCCTCTCACTCTCTCTCTCTCTGGTCAAATTTAAAAATAATGAATGAATAAATAAATAATTTTAAAAGACATTTTAAAAAAAGAAAATTTATTCTTTATCTGTGATTGGAAATGTATACACACATATAAGTATAATAACAAACCATTGTAAATGAGTTGAATATGTAGCCATAGAAGATTGGTTAAATTCTGATTTAGTAGGCTTAGAAGTTGGGGTCAGGTAAACAGGATCTAGGAATCAGGATTGTCTAGACACACTTTAGTAAAGTCTTACATAGAGACAATCTGTGAGCCACATTCAAGGACCATTTACTTACCATTACTTACATGCTTTAATTGCAGGTTCCACGGTGGGCTAAGGACCTCTGCAAATGGTCTTTAACCTCTTTGTTCGGCCTTGTGTCCAACTGCTTCCCAAGCATCCTCCATCATGTTCCAGTCCAAGAGACTCCTTGTGCAACTTTCCATTCTCATCATTTTCTCCATCTGCCTGGTCTCTGCTTTCCACCCCAGCTCTGCCTGGTGAAACCATACCCATCCTTCAAAGGCCCACTTGCCTTCTGCAGTAAGCCTATAATTTTTAATCTATAGGAATTAGTCTCTTTCCCCTTCCTGTTTATCTACATGTTCTGTATTATTATTCTATTCATTATATTCTCTCCTGTAATACCATTGTATTGGTGAACATGTTTTATATTTCTGCTTGTTATTAATTCATTTCAGTCTTAAATTCAATATAGCATACATTTAGAGTGCCTTTTGTGTCCTGGGCATTATATTAGTTGCTAGGGGCTCGGAGAATTAAAAACATAGATTATCAGCCCAGCGACAGTGGTGCGGGCTACCAAGATCCTGTGCTTCACAGACTGGCACTAGGAGGCCTCTGTTGATTCCCAGTCTAATCTAACCAGGTACAGTGCTGGCACCCTGTAATCCCAGAACTTGGAGGCTGGGGCAGGAGGATTGTGAGTTTGAAGTTGGTTTGAGCAACTCTGTATTGGGGCAGAGCTGGGTGAGGTGGTGTGTGCCTGTAGACCTAGGTAGTAAGTAGAGACAGGAGGCTCACAATAGCAAAACCCTGTCTCCAAACAGAACAAAACATGGACTGTTCAGGGAACTCATACTGATACCACTAACCTTGATTTCATGTGCTGATATTAGTGAAATGGAAACATAGTTACAGGCTTTCTTGTCAAGATAATTAATTGAGGAGTTCAAGGAAACTTGAAGTAATCTTTCTGCTGGGTATTTTAAAGTGGAGGTAGAACTGTGAGCAAAGGGGACCCGCAGGTGGCATGGTAGTCAAGGGCGTTGAACTCCCACATGGCCGACCACGGTTCGAGTCCCAGACCTGGCGGCTTGCTTTCTCACTTTCCCTTTCTCTTTCTCACTCTCTCCATCTTTGGTCAAATTAAAATAAATGAATAAATAAAGTTAAATAATTCTTAAAAAAAAAAAAAAAAAAAAAAAAAACAAACACTATGAGCAAAGACCCAAATCTATTAAGTCACTCAGTGACTAGTTACCAAATACTGAGTGCTCATTGTTCTAGGTGGCAGATGTGCAAAAAATAATGTCCTTGTTTAAATTCTGTTGGTGGCAGGACCAGCAGATGGCATAATGCTTATGTCACTGGACTGGACTTCCATATAGTCAACAGCAGTTCAAGTCCCAGATCCGATGCCTTAAAACTCATGCTGGGCACGTGTGTATGCATGCCCATCTCCCCTGGAGGGTGATTTCTCACTTTCTGTCTTTCTGGCAAGTGCATATGCCTTATAGGGAAAAAAAAAAGTTAATTAAAAAATCTTTTTTTTTTTTTTTTTTGGAGAGGTTTTTGCTATAGGGTGCATGCGCTCGCCAGAAAGACAGAGAGACAGAAAGTGAGAAAGCACACCCCAGGGGGACGACCACACCGCAATCCCTTCTCTTCCATTCTCCTCTCGGGATTTTGGGCATGCACACACGCATGCCCAGTGTGAGTTTAAGCCACTGGGTCTGGGACTCAAACCACGGTCTACCAGGTTGGAGTCTAGCGCCTTAACCATGATGCCTGCTGACTCCATGCCTGGTGTTTCTGAAATTACCCCATCTTGAACTTAAACCATTCAGTCAGCAACGTGGGACCCAGCCACCTTAGCCACAATACCACTGACTGGCCCTTACTGTAATTATTATTGTCAACCTCTTACGGTGCCTAACTTAAAAATTAAACTTTACCATAGATGTGTACATATAGGGAAAAAATAGTATATATAGGGTTTGGAACTGTCCAAAGTTTCAGGCATCCACAGGTGAGGATTTATTCATTGTATGACCCAGACCCAGCGGCTTGAAACTCAAATCAGGTGCATGTGTGTGTGTATATGAAATCCTGAGAGGAGAATGGAGGGGAAGGAATTGCGAAATGACCATCCCCCTGGAGGGCGATTTCTCGCTTTCCATCTCTCTCTCTCCAACAAGCATACACACCCTATAGCAAAAATCTCTCTTAAAAAGAGAGGAACACCAGGCGTGTGTGCATGCATGCTCAAAATCCCAAAAGGAGGGAGAAATGGAGAAAGGATTGTGGTGTGACCGCCCCCCATGGATGGAGTGCTTTCTTACTATCTCCTCTCTTGTCATTCTTTAGCAACCACACATGCCATCTGTCGAATTTTTCAAAACATTAATAGTGAGGAACCAGCAGATGGCATAATGATTATGTTGCTGGACTCCTGCATAGTCTACCATGGCTAGTCCCAGACTTGGCAGCTTAAACTCATGCCGGATGCATGTGCATGTGTGCCCAAAATCCCAAGAGGAGAATGGAGAAGGGATTGTGTGGTCATTCCCCCGGGGAGTGATTTCTCGCTTTCTGTCTCTCTTTCTCTAGCAAGTCCATGTGCCGTATAGCTAAAATCTCTCTTAAAAAAAAAAAAAGTGAAATTGAACAATTATAACAATATATTGTGGGACCAGCAGTTGGCATAATGGCTATGTCGCTGGATTCCCATGTAGTTGACCATGGTTCAAGTCCCGGGCCCAGTGGCTTAAACTCATCCTGGCACGTGTGCATGCATGTCCAAGATCCTGTGAGGAGAATGGAGGAGAAAGGATTGCAGTGTGGCCATCCCTCCTGGGGGGTGATTTCTCACTTTCTGTCTCTGTGTTTCTGTCTTTCTGGCGAACGCACGTGCCCTATAGCAAAAACCTCTCCCCAAAAAAACACAATATATTTTAATAAAAATTACATGAATGTAATGCCTCTCATTCTCAAAATACCTTATTGTACTGTACTTATCTATTTTCAGACGGTGGTTGAGTGCAAGTAACTAAAACTGCAGAAAGCAAAGCTTCAGAAAAAGAGGAGCCTACTATGTTGTATGCATTTATATATTCTTGGGGTTTTTTTAAGAATTATTTTTTCAACTTTATTATTGTTATTACTATTTTCCTGCTTGATCAGAGAGAGGAGAAAAGTGAGAAAGCAAGCCACCATGTCCAGGACTTGAACCGTGGTTGGTCATGTGGGAGTCCAGTGCCTTTAACCACCATGCCACTTGCCAGCCTATACTCTTGTTATTTTTACTTAAGTGTCTTGAGTATGTTTATTTACAATAGAGGCATTCCTCATTCTTTATAGCCACATTTTTTTTTTTTGGAGAGGTTTTTGCTATAGGGCACGTGCACTCGCCAGAGAGAGACAGAAGGTGAGAAATCACCCCCCGGGGGGGGGGGGTTGATGGCCATGCTGCAGTACCTTCTCCTCCATTCTCCTCTCAGGATCTTGGGCACACATGCACACGTGTGAGTTTAAACCCACATGCCTGGCATGAGTTTAAGCCACCGGGTCCAGGACTTGAACCGCAGTCAACTACATGGGAGTCCAGCGACATAGCCATTACGCCAACTGTTGGTCCCCATGGTATTCTTCTAAATAGATATACTGTAGTGCATTTAACCATTCCTCTGTCAATGGACCTTTTTTTAAAAAAAGACAAGTTATTTTTAAAAAATAATTATTTAATTTTATTTATTCATTCATTTATTTTAATTTGATCAGAAAGAGAGAGAAAGCAAGAAAGCAAGCCAGCAGATTCAGGACTCAAACTGTGGTCAGCCATGTGGGAGTGTCCAGTGCCTTAGCCACCATGCCACCTACTGGTCCCTCAATGGACATTTTAAGTCATTTATAGAAAAAGTGGTAGACTGATTATCCTTGTACATGTGCATGTATTGCTACAGTTCCCCAAGTGAGGCTACAGGGTTAGATAGTGCCAAATTGCCCTCAGAGGTTGTTTCACTCCCATCAGCAATGTATGCGAATGGTTTTTTTTCTCCATAGCTTCCCACACTTTTAGATTTTTACCAGCGTGATAAAAGAAAAATTGTATCTTTTTTTCTTTTTTAAATAATTTATTTATTTTATTTTTATTTATTCATTCATTCATTTTTTAATTTGACCAGAGAGAGACAGAGGGTGAGAGTAAAAGAGAAGAAGTGAGAAAGCAAGCCACCAGATTCAGGACTCGAACCCTGGTCAGCTATGTGGGAGCGTCCAGCGCCTTAACCACCATGCCACCTGCTAGTCCCCGAAAAATTGTATCTTAAAGTAGGTTTTTATGTATTTTTTTCCCTTTATTCTCTTAGAGCATGTGTGCACATGCATGAAAGAGAAATGAGTACCCTCTTCCAGGGTCTGGTCACGCTGCAATCCCCTTCATTCACTCTGTCAGGTCTTGGTCACTCACACATGTCCCCGAGTGTTGTGTTTAGGCTGACTGCATTGGGATGGGCGTTTCGTGGCATCTTGCTTCTTTCTTTTTTAGAATTACTTATTTAATTTTATTAATTAATTTTCTTCCGTTTGACCAGAGAGACAGCGGGAGAGAGGGAGAGTAAGAAAGCAAGCCACCAGGTTAAAGACGCAAACTATGGTCAGGCTGTTGGGAATCCAGCACTTTAACCACCATGTCACCTGTCAACCCCCATCCTGCTTCTCTTGAGCAGCCCATTCATTACTGCTGACACCACAGAGTCAACCTTCAAAGAAGGTTCTTACATTGAGATATAATTCACATACTTTAACACTCACCCTTTTAGAGTGTACAGTTCATTGGTTTTAGTATATTTATAAGGTCATGTAACCATCACTGTCTAATTCCCAAACATTTTATCATCCCTAAAAGAAGCCCCATACACATTAGTAGTCATGTCCTATTCTCTTTAGCCCCTGGCATCAACTAATCCACTTTCTGCCTTTATGGATTTGCCTGGTCTGGACATTTCATATAAATAGAATCGTATGACATTCATATGTGGTTTATTGTGTCTGGCTTTTTTTTTTTTTTAGCATTATGTTTTCAAGATTAATCCATGTTATACATCATGTTGATGGAGAATTTGTTTTTCTTTTTCTGTAGAATGTCCCTTGCCAGTTTTCTATTGGATCGTTGCTTGTTTTTTGGTGGGTTTTGTTAAAATATTTTGGTGCTTTTTATATATTACGAAGATTACCTCTTACCTGTAAAATGTTAGCTAAACCTTTCTCCCCAGTTTGTTGTTATTTTTCACTGTTGCTTATGGTGTGTTTTACATCCTCTTTTTCTTAATATTTGTATATTTAAAATTTTTTTAGCTTCTTCTGTTTTCCTAGAGTTATAATATATATTGGGACCAGCAGATGGCATAATGGTTACATCACTAGACCTCCCACGTAGTTGACCATGGTTTGAGTCCTGGACCCAGTGGCTTAAAACTCACACTGGGCACATGTGCTTGCATGTCCAAAATCCTGAAAGGAGAATAGAGGAAAAGGGATTACAGTATGACCATCCCCTCTGGGAGGTGCTTTCTCCCTTTCTAGCTTTGTCTTTCTAGGCAAGCTTATGTGCCCTATTGTAAAAATCTCTCTCTCAAAAACAAACAAGCAAACAAAATAGTTACAATGGATATCCTATTTTCTTTTTTTTGTCTTTTGTTTTTTGTTTTTTTTGTTTGTTTGTTTTTTTGAGAGGTTTTTGCTATAGGGCACGTGCACTTGCCAGAAAGACAGAGAGTGAGAAATCACCCCACAGGTGGGATGGCCATGCTTCAATCCCTTCTCCTCTCGGGATCTTGGGCATGCATGTACACATGCCCGGCATGAGTTTAAGCCACTGGGTCTGGGACTCGAACCATTGTTGACTACATGGGAGTCCACTGACATAGCCATTATGCCAGCTGCTGGTACTTTTATGATTTCAGTTTTTATATTGAAATACATTATTTGGGGTTTATCCAGATATTGCTGTAAGATATGAATTTTCCTTTTACCCCTTTTCTTGGTGGCTATCATGTTCCCTAAACCTCATTAGTTAATTATTCCATCTTTGAGGGACTGGCAAATGGTGTGGTAGTTAAGGGCACTGAACTTCCACATGGCTGACCACAGTTTGAGTCCTGGACCTGGTGGCTTACTTCCTTTCTCTCTCTCTTCTCTCTCTCTCTGTTGCTTGCTGGTCAAAGTAAATAAATAAAGTTAAATAAAATAATTCTAAAAAAAAAAAAAATCCATCTTGGGGGACCAACAGTTAGCGTAATAGCTATGTCGCTGGACTCCCACATAGTCTACCGCGGTTCGAGTCCCGGACCCGGTGGCTTAAAACTCACACCGGGCGCGTGTGTGTGCGTGCCCAGGATCCCGAGAGGAGAATGGAGGAGAAGGGATTGCGGCGTGGCCATCCCCCTTGGGGGGTGATTTCCTGCTTTCTGTCTCTCCGTCTCTCTCTGTCTGGCGAGCACACACACCCTATAGCAAAAACCTCTCCAAAAAAAAAAAAAAATTCCATCTTTAGGGACCAGCAGATGGCATAATGGTTTCATTGCTGGACTCTCACATGGCTGACCACTGTTCAAACCCCAGATTGGGCAGCTTGAAACTCAGTGTACATGTGTGCCCAAAATGGTGAGAGGAAAAGGGATTGCCATGTTGTCATCCCCTCTGGGGGGATGATTTCTTGCTTTCTGTTTGTCTTGTTTTCTGTTTGTCTGTCTCTGGCGAGCACACACACGCAATAGCAAAAATCTCTCTTAAAAAAAAAAAATTCCGGGACCAGCAGTTAGCGTAATGGCTATGTTGCTGGACTCCCATGTAGTCAACCGCAGTTTGAGTCCCGGACCCGGCAGCTTAAACTCACGCCAGGTGCTTGTGTGTGCGTGCCCAAGATCCCAAGAGGAGAGTGGAGGAGAAGGGATTGCGGCATGACCATCCCCCCTGGGGGGTGATCTCTCACTTTCTGTCTCTCTGTCTCTCTCTTTCTGGCAAGCGTACGTGCCCTATAGCAAAAAACCTCTCCAAAAAAAAATAATAATAATAATCCTGGGGAACAGCAGATGACATGGTTGTTTAGGCACTGGTCACTCCCACATGGCCAACCATGGTGCAAGTCCCAGGCTTGCTTTCTCACTCCCCCCACCCCACCGTGTTTCAAATTAAAAACAAATGAAAGAATAAATAAAATTGAATAAATAATTTAAAAAAAAAATTCCATCTTTGGGGCTAGTAGGTGGTGTGTGGTTAAAGTGCTAGACTCCCACATGACCTGGTGACCTGCTTTCTCACTTTCCCTCCCTCTCTGGTGAGTACATGAGCCCTCTAACAAATAAAATAATAATAATAACAAAATACGGGGCCATCAGGTGGCATGGTGGTTGAGGTGCTGGAATCTCACATGGAACTGCAGTTCAAGTCCTGGCCCTGGCCCCTGGCTTTCTCACTTTCCCTCTCTTTCTCTCTAGTCAAATTAAAATACATAAATTACTTTTTAAAAAATAAATAATTCTGAAAAAATTAATAATTCTATCTTTGTTCTCCACCCCGGCTATATGAAGGACAACTTCCGTTAGAGGCTTTACAGCAGAGAATTCTGGGGAAGATGTACAAGACAGGCTGAAGATGGGAGAGAGCAGCACAGATATTATATTACAGCTTTTCAGATTTTTGGATTTTTATTTTTTCTTCTACCAAAGGACGTGTGTGCTTGCTAATGAGAGAGAGGTAGTAAGGAAGAAAGCACCCCCTAAAAGGACACAATCATGCCACAATTGCTTCTCCATTCCTCTCTCCTTTTTGGGATTTGGGATAAACACACACACACACACACACACACACACACACACACACGCCCCATGTTTTTCAAACCTCCAGGGCTGTAACTGTACAGTCATCCATGTGGGATCTAGTTTCACTAACCACTAGACCACTGGCGTGGCCTTTTATTTTTTTTCCTTACAGAATTTTTTTAATGTATAAATTATTTTTTTTTAAGAGAGAGATTTTTGCTATAGGGCGCGTGCACTTGCCAAAGAGACAGAAAACGAGAAATCACCCCTCGGGGGAGATGGCCATGCCGCAGCCCCTTCTCCTTCATTTTCCTCTGGATTTTGGGTACACACTCACATATGCCCAGTGTGTTTTGTTTTTGTTTTAAGAATTATATTTAAATTTTATTCATTCATTTATTTTAATTTGACCAGAGAGAGAGAGAAAGTGAGAAAGTAAGCCACCAGATTCAGGACTTGAACCGTGGTTGGCCATGTGGGAGTGTCCAGCATCTTAACTACCATGGCACCTGCTAGTCCCCACCCAGTGTGTTTTAAGCCACAGTCAACTACATGGGAGTCCAGCTACATAACCACTATACCATCTGCTGGTTCCTTAATATATAAATTTTATCTGTTTTTTACAAAATTTGGAGTATTTCTGTTTTGTATCATATGTTTTCCAGTACATTGATTTTATTTTTCAGTTTAATAAAATAGCTATTTATCGAGAACTCACCACCATTGTTAGATATTGAGGATCAAAGAACAAAGTTCTGGTCATCAGGGAGTTTACATTCCGATGAATGAAGTAAGCAATAAGATTATAAAATTAAGTGTGTATGTGTGTGTGTGTGAGAGAGAGAGAGAGAGAGAGAGTAAAAATCCATGGGTAAAATGCTGTAAGGAAAATTACAACTGGAGAGACTGGAGAGGGGCCAGCAGGTAGCATGATAGTTAAAGTGCTATCAGGTTAAATAAAAGGTTAAATATAAGGTTAAATAAAACGGGTTTTTTTTTTTTGAGAGGTTTTTGCTACAGGGCACGTGCGCTCACCAGAAAGAGAGAAAAGAGAGAGCGAGAAATCACCCTCCACAGTGGGGATGGCCACGCCGCAATCCCTTCTCTTCCATTTTCCTCTTGGGATCTTGGGCACACATGCACACACACCTGGCATGAGTTTAAGCCACCAGGTCTGTGACTCCAACCACAGTCGACTATGTGGGAGTCCAGCAACATAGCCATTATGCCAACTGCTGATCCAATAAAACAATTCTCTAAAAAAAAAAAAAATTACTTTATTTATTTATTTATTTTAATTTGACCAGAGAGGGATAGAATGAGAGAGAGAAAGAGAGAGAGAAAGCAAGCCACCAGGTTTGGGACTTGAACCATGGTTGGCCATATGGGAGTCCAGCACCCGTAACCACCAAGCCACCTGCCAGCCCCTGAAAAATAATGCTTAAAAAAAAAAAAAAAAAAAAAAAAGGCTAGAGAATGCCGAGAACTGGTAGCAGGCTGGGAAAAGTCTCATTAAGGAGAAACATTTGAGCAGACTTGAAGTAAGATAGAGTCCTGCCAGTGTCTGTGAAGACTGTTCCAAGCAGTGTAAATGGCAAACGCGAAAGTCCTGAGGCAGAACCTGGTTCGTTTGTCACGATCTGAGGAACACAGAGGATGCAGGGATTCCTGAATGAGGATGAGCAAGAGGGAGAATGGAAGATGAGACCAGAAGTGAACTGATAAATAAAGATTTAAGATGTTATCCCATGGCTTATCCCATTTATCCATAGGACTAGTTAGAGCCTTTTTTTTTTTTTTTTAAGAGGTTTTTGCTATAGGGCGCGTATGCTCACCAGAAAGTGAGAGAGAGACAGACAGAAAGCGAGAAATCACCCCCTGGGGGGATGGCCATGCCACAATCCCTTCTCCACTCTCCTCTCGGGATCTTGGACACGCACGCACACGTGCCCGGCGTGACTTTAAGCCACCAGGTCCAGGACTCGAACCGCAGTTGACTACATGGGAGTCCAGCGACACAGCCATTACACTGCTGGTCCCAAGCCTGTTTTTTGGTTTTTGTTTAATAATTTATTTAATTTTGTTTATTGTTAGTTATTATCTTTAAATTTGCCACAGGGCATGTGTGCTCACTAGAGAAAGACACAGAAAGAGAGGAAGGTGAGAAAGAAGTCGCCAGGTCTGGGACTTGAAGTGTGGTTGGCCATATGGGAATATAGCTTCTAAACACCACGCCACCCACTGACCCGGAGCCTTTTGTTTTTACAATAATTTTGGTTAAGGATGGAGGCAGATCAGAGTGGCAGCAATAGAAGTGGTTGAATTTTGGATATATTTGAAAATAGAATTGATAGAGTTTACTGATAGTTTGGCTGTGGAGTTAGAAAAAGGAGCCAGGTTGACTTGAAGGTTTTTGGACCTGAGAAACAACATAAAGTATAGAGCCATTTATTGAGATAGGAAAAACAAGACAAAGCCAGTAGGAGTATTACTTTTGGGCATAATAACTTTCTGTTGCCTATTGGATATTCAAGAGAAGATAGAGTAGCAGTTTAATTTTAGGTCTGACCTTCGATGGAGATGTTGGAGTTATAATTTGGGAATCTTTAGCATACAGGTTAATCTTCAAAATTAGGTAAAAGACTAGGCCAACAGGTGGCATGGAGGTTGGAGTGGCTGGATCCCACATGGCCAACTATAAGTCCTGTACTGAGCAGTGGCTTGAAAAGCACACCAGGCATACATGCGTGCATGCCCAAAATCCCAAGAAGAGAATGGAGAAGGGATTGCAGCATGGCCATCCCCTGGGGAGTGATTTCTCACTCCCCTCCCTCTTCCACCACCATCTGTCTCTGTCTCCAGGGAGCACATGCACCCTATAGCAAAACTTAAAAATAAATAAATAAATAAATAAAAATGAAAATGAAACAAGGGACTAGTAAATGGGATGTCATTTATAGCTCAAATAGTGGTAAAGCAACCAGCAAAGAACACTGAAAAGGATAGGTTAGATAGGATAAACGTCAGAAAGTGTATTTATGAATTTAGACAAGGAGAAATGAGGCTAAAATAGAGATTAAAAAAAATAGCCAAGAGAATATGGAATCAGGGAGGCCAAGTGGGAAAAAGTATTTTAAGAAGTGAGTGATCAGGTATACCAAATAAGAACATTGACCATTAAATTCTACTACAACTGGAGTTTCCTCTGACCAAGGCAGGTTTGCTGTATAGCCGAAGTGAAGGCTTCACTAGACTGTGCGCTATGTTGTTCCATCAGAGGAGGTACATGTGTGTGTGTGTGTGTGTGTGTGTGTGTGTGTGGAGGGGGTCTTCAAAAAACCCATGGAAAATGCATATAAACTGTTGGTAGATTTCAATTTTTTTTTTTACCAGAATAAAACTATTTTAATCTGATTTTCCACAAACTTTTAAAGTCCTCTCCTAGTTCGTTTAGGTAGTTTTCAGTTCTTCAGACATTTCAGAAACAGATTTGATACATACATGTGATGTGTGTATTTGAGAATATCTATTTAGCATAAAGATAAGGGTAAGGTCCTCTCTCCCCTGTTCACATGGAACCCGTGCGTAGTTCCATCTGTAATGTAATTTTTTTGAGAGGTTTTTGTGTTAGGGTGCTAGTGCTCGCAGGAGAGATACACACGGTGAGAAATCATCCTCCCAGGGGGTATGGCCACACCACAGTCCCTTCTCCTCCCAGGATCTTGGGCACGCACACACACACACCTGGTATGAATTTGAAGGCACCAGGTCCAGGACTCAAACTGTCGTCAGCCACATGTGAGGCTGACTACGTAACCACTATGTCGCCTGCTAGTCCCTGTAATGTAATTCTTTGCTAAAGGTTAGGAACCCAAACTCCAGGTGACCAGGTGGTGGTGGTTAAGGCATTGAACATGCCCACATGACAGACCATGGTTCGAGTCCCGGACCTGATGGCTTGCTTTCTCACTTTCTCCCTCTTGCTCTCTCTGGTCAAATGCCACAATCCCTTCTCCACTCTCCTCTCGGGATCTTGGACACGCACGCACACGTGCCCGTGTTCTTTAAAAAATAAAGAACCCAAATTCTAAAGCAAGACTGGCTGACTAAAAATTCTGGCATTACCATTTCATAACTAGGTGATCCTAACCAAATTATATAAACTTTCTGGACCTAATTTTCTCATCTTTAAAATGCCAAATAATATGGACCTTCCTATAGTAGTTAAGGAAGCTGTATCCCACATGGCTGACCATAGTTTGAATTTCAGCTCCAGCAGCTTGAGAAACATTCTAGGGCCATCAGTGGCATGATGGAAGATGCTGGATTCCCACATGACTGACTATGGCTCAAATCTTGGACCTGGTGGCTTGAAAACTATGTGAGACACACATGTGTATGTGTCCAAAATCCCAGGAGGAGAAGGGATTGTGACATGGCTACCCCCTGGTGGGGGGTGATTTCTCACATTCCCTCTCTTTGTCTTTCTCTCTCTGCAGGAACTCATGCACCCTATGGCAAAAACCTAGAAAGAAAAGAAAAACACTCCAAGCACATGTGCATGCATGCCCAAAGTGCTAAAGGGATAGAGAAATGGAGGAGGAGGATTGCAACTTTACCAATGCCCCATTGGAGGGAAGGTTCTCTCTCTCACAAGGACACACACCCACTGGCAATTTTTAAAATGTCTAATAATAGAATCTACCTCCTGAGATAATACAAATAATATGCCTTTATAGTTCATCTTCAAAACTCTTTTTACAGAAGGATGCAGTAAGTTTTGACCTGATCCTATTAGTATGTAGCCAGTAGAAAACTCATGATATTAAAAGAATTTAGGAGGAATTACATAATTTGTTACCATGTTGATGCTAGCTGATTTTTTAAAATTCTGTTTTCTCATGCCAAACAAGGTAGATTTGTACCTTTAGTTATTTGGAAAATAAACTAAAATAGCACATTTGGTTTCTGTCCAGTATTATATAAGCAATCATGATTTTCTTAGTACATGGGGTTTTTATTTGGAGTGTGTGAATCTTCTTGAATTATGGGCCACTGTGAATTGCAGTACTTTAAAGCCGTCCTGGAAAAATGAATTCTTTTCCTTTTTTTCTTCATTTTCTTTTTTTTTTTTTAATTACCAGTGCTCACCAGAGAAAGAGAAAGTACCATACTCTCAATGAGGCATGGTCACACCACAATCCTTTTTCCTCCATTTCTCCATCCCATCAGAATTTTGGGTGCACACACAGGCATCTGACATTTTATTGAAGTCTCAGAGCTAGGATTCAAACTGTAGTCAGCCATGTGTGATCTGAATCCCTATGCACAGGGAACCAGCAGTTAGCGTAATGGCTATGTCGCTGGACTCCCACGTAGTCGACCGCGGTTCGTGTCCTGGACCCGGTGGCTTAAAACTCACGCTGGGCACGTGTGCGTGCATGCCCAAGATCCCGAGAGGAGAATGGAGGAGAAGGGATTGCGGCATGACCATCCCCCCTGGGGGGTGATTTCTCGCTTTCTGTCTCTGTCTCTCTCTGTCTGGCGAGCGCACGCGCCTATGGCAAAAACCTCTAAAAAAAAATCCCTATGCACAGACTGAACTATTGCACTATGGGGCAGATCCTTCCCATCTTTTAATTTATTCAAGAAACCAACTGAGCCATCTGTGGCCTATTGGTTAAGGGAGCCGGATCTCACAGGCCAACTGAGTGGTTTCAATCCTAGCCCAAGCAGCTTAGAAACTGTGCCAGGCACATGTGTGTACATGCCCCAAATCCCTTTAAGGTGGACAAATGGGGGAGAAGGGGTTGCAGTATGACCGCATTGGAAGGTGCTGTCTCTTTGTCCTTCTGGTGTGCCCATGCACCCTCAGGCAAATTAAATAATAACAATAATACATTCCACAGATAAATAGGCAAAAAGAAAATAACCCACAAAGGGAATAGATATTGGGGGATATATATCTTGCTGTATTAAAACATATAAATTGATACAATTCTAAAATTCTGTTTTGTATCTATATGGTAATGGAGCTTAGTAGACAGTGCTGATTAAGCTGAGGTGAAAATTTTCCAATTCTTGCTAGTTATTGGAAATTGCTAGTATCTTTTTATTAATAGAAAGCCAATAGCAATGTAGAATAGAACCACACAGATGTACATTGCTCATACCCTCATAATACCACTTCCTAGAATTTACCCGTAGATAACCCAAAGCATAAAGGATATATATCCATCTTCAAGAAGATGCTAAATATAAAAGCATATATTAGTCAATTGGGGCTTAATTAACAAAAACCATCGAGGTATTTGCCCCCCCCATCTCTTCACCACCACTTGTCACATACTTCATGTCATTTGCTATTTGTATATGAAGTATGGAAATGTATTACTTCACGAGAGCCACTCACAGGCAGAGTGCAGGCTCTCATCCTATAACCAGGTCTGTTCGCAGAAGTAGGGAAGTCAGAGAAACTATGTCCTGAATCTTGGGCATCCCGATAGCAGAGGAAAATAATGGTTCAGAAGAAATGGTTTAGTGGATTAAGAATACACTTTGCATCACAGTGAGACCATGCATGACAATTACACATTCTGCTTAGAAATGTAAACTCTAGAACCTACCATTCTGTTCTTTCCACTTTTCTTCTCTGGTGTAGTGTACTGTACGATATCCCAAGCCACTCTTTAATGCTTCGTTGATCCATAGCTGCTGGTGGAGGGGTGGTTGCCTAGAGAATGGGTGATCCAGTACAGAAATGAGCACTGTAACATTTTCACAATGTTTCCCAGACCACACTCATTGGCCCAGAGGTTATTTGACATTCCACTGAGAATAAGATTGGATATTTGGAAGGAGAGGAAAGGGACTTGAAAAGGGAAGGGTATCAAAGGAAAAACCTGATTTTCTCAGTAGATCAAAACAGTGCTGATGCTCCCATTTATTTTAGGAAGCCCATGGTCGCTTTGTTCTATTGGTGGTTTGTTTCATGTCAGAGCACATGTGCGTGTGAGAGAGAAATCACCCGAGTGGGCCTGGTCATGCTGCAGTCCTTTTTCCTTGAGTCTTCTATCCCGTCAGGATTTTATTCATTCGTTTATCTTAATATCCCCAGAGAGAGGGGGGAGAAAGTGAGAAAGCAAGCCACAAGGTCCAGGACTTGAATCATGGTCTGCCATGTGGGAGTGTCCAGCACCTTGACCCCATGCCACCTGCTGGTCCCCATACCTGACATTTTCAGGCTGCTGGGGTTAGGGCTTGAACCCTGGTTGGCTGTGTGGGAACCAGCTTCTTCCACATAGCACTTAACTGCTATGCTATTTGTTTGACTCTGGTTCTTTATTTTACAATCGCCTGTGCCCTATTTCATATCAGGTGCTTAAGATACTTAATAAATCTTTTCTTTTTTTCTATTTTTTTTTTTAAGAGAGATTTTGCTATTGGGCTTGTATGCTCGCTAGAGAGACAGAAAGTGAGAAATTAGAGGGGATTGGCCATACTGCAATCCCTTCTCCTCCATTCTCTCGGGATTTTGGGCACACCCGCATGTGTGCCGGCATGAGTTTAAGCCTTCAGGTCGAACCATGGTCAACTACATGGGAGTCTAGGGACATAACCATTACACCAACTACTGGTCCCATTAAATAAATTATTTTTACAAAAACAAATGTGTGGGACCAACAGATGGCTTAATGGTTACGTCACTAGACTGCCACGTAGTCGACTGTGGTTCAAGTCCCAGACTCGGCGCTTAAACTCATGCTGGCATGCGTGTGCGTGTGTGCCCAAAATCTCAAGGAGAATGAAGGAGAAGGGATTGCAGGGTGGTTAACCCCCTTGGGGGTGATATCTCACTTTTCTGTTTTTTCCTCTGGTGAGCATATGTGCCCTATAGCAAAAATCTCTCTTTAAATTAAAAAAAAAAAAAAAAGTAAGTGTATAGAAGACAAATAAAAGACAAGTTCATTTTTACTACATATTCTTTTGTAAATTGGAACTTTGTAAATTTTAGAAAACCAAAACATTGTGATTGTGATTTTTGTTTATTTTAATGTTGTGTTTGTGTTTTCCATAATAGAATTATATTAAGAGAAAGAATATGAGGCCAGCAGGTGGCATGGTGGTTAAGACACTGGACTTCCCACATGGCTGACTATAGTTTAAGTCCCAGACCTGGGAACTTGCTTTCTCATTTTCCCTCTCTCTCTCTATCTCTCTATCTGGTCAGATTAAAATAAATAAATTAATTTAATAATAATTTTTAAAGAAGAGTGTGGAGAGCAGCCAATTTGAAAACATGTGATGTCCCGGCAGAAGAGAGAGAGAGAAAATGAAATAATCCATGTACATCCTGTATACATAGGACCAAGTATCCAGATACCCACCACGCCCCCCAAGACATTTGTGATCAAAAGCATGAACTATTGGCATATCAAATTCCAAAGACTTTCCAGGGTGTGGGTGTATAGGATGCCATGGCTCTTAGGAATCCCCATGAAAACCAGTTCTAAGAGCTTTTTTCCTCTTTTTCCGCCCTTTATTTTAATAGTTTGCTATAGGGTGTATGTGTTTGTCAGGCAGAAAAAAAGATAAATCACCCCCGAGGCGGATGGCCATGGTGCAATTCCTTCCCCTCCGTTCTCCTCTTCAGATTTTGGGTATACACTCCTAGTGTGTTTTTCAAACCTATGGGTCTGGGACTCAGCATGGCAGGCTATGTGGAATCCAGCTGCCTTAGGTGCCTTAACCTCCAGGCCACCCGCCAGCCTTGGGTTCAGTGCTTTCTAGAAGTATAGCTTAACCAGTACATAGTATATACTTATGAGAGTGTTAAAAGGCTGCTTTGTGACTTACATAAGCTTTAAAGGATTTATCACCAATTCCTCCCAGAAAAAAAGGTGGATTATTGTATGAGATGATGGACCTTTGAGAAATCCTTTTATAGCAATAATTATTTAAAGGCTGGTTCCATGTCACATTGGCAATGAGCTGCTCAAGAGAAAGCAAGTCCCATGTGGTGACCACAGTTTGAATCCCTGGCTGAGTCAGCTGAAGCATGTTGGGCACGTGCTCAAGTGCTCAGGTTCTGATGTCCTGGAAGGCGAAGGAAGGTGTGTAGTGTGACCAAACCCTGTGGAGGGTGCCCAGATCTCTCTCACATGATGTGCACATACTCTATCATGGTTAAAGAGAAACAAGCCAGACACATGCACACATAAATATTTTTAAATTTTATTCATTATCATTATTATTCTTTTTAAAAAATATTTAATTTTGTTATTATTTTTTAATTTGACTAAAAAGACAGAGAAGGAGAAAGTGAGAAAGCAAGCCACCAGGTATGGGACTCAAACCGCGGTTGGCCATGTGGGAGTCCAGCACCCTAACCACCTCACCACCTGCTGCCCGGTTATTATTAAATTTGACCAGAGAGAGAGAGAGGGAAAGTGGGGAAGCAAGCCGCCCGGGTTCAGGACTCAAACCGTGGTCAGCCATGTGATATTCCAGTGCTTCAACTACCACGCCACCTGCCAGCCTCTACATATAAATATTTAGGACCAAGGACCAGCAGATGGCATAATGGTTACATCTCTGGGCTTCCACATAGTTGACTGTGGTTTGAGTGCCAGACCTAGCTGCTTAAACTCACAATAGGTATGTGTTTGCATACACGCATGTGCCCCTAAGATCCCAAGAGAAGAATGGAGGAGAATGCATTGTGGATGATTTCTTGCTTTCTCTCTCTCTGGCGAGCATACCCTATAGCAAAAAAAAAAAAAAAAATTTAGGGGCCAGCAGGTGGTACAGTGGTTAAGGGCACTGGACTCCCACATGGCTGACTGTGGTTTGAGTCCCAGACCTGGAGACTTGCTTTCTCACTTTCTCTCACCCTCTCTCTCTCTTTTTGTCCCTTCTGCTCAAAATTTAAATAAATAAATAAAAATTCATTTAAAAAAAAACTTAGGGCCGACCTCATGGCCTAGTGGTTAGGGTACCTGGATCCCGTAAAGCTGACCATTCAGTTCAAATCCTGCACCCAGTGCCTTGAGAAGCATATTGGGCATGTGTATGCATGTCAAAAATCCCAAAAGGTTGAAGAAAGAGAAGGGATTGCAGCATGACTGCCCACTGGGGGATACTCTGCCTTCTTCTCCACCACACACACACACACACACACACACACACACACACACACACCCCTGTTTCTCTCTGGCAAGTACAGGGACCCTATGGCAAGTTAAAAAAATTTTTTTTTTAAAAATTATTTAATTTATTCATTTGTTTATTTTAATTTGACCAGAGACAAACAGAAAGAGAGAAGGAAAATGAGAAAGCAACCTGCTAGGTCTGGGATTCAAACCTTGATTAGCCATGTGGTAGTATCCAGTGCCTCAACCACACCACCTGCTGGCCCCCTAAAATTTTTTTTTTTTTTAAGATATTCGTTTGGGGATCCAGCAGTTAGCGTAATGGCTATGTCGCTGGACTCCCACATAGTCGACCGCGGTTCGCATCCCAGACCCGGTGGCTTAAAACTCACGCCAGGCGCGTGTGTGTGCATGCCCAAGATCCCGAGAGGAGAATGGAGAAGGGATTGAGGCATGGCCATCCCCCTGGGGGGTGATTTCTCGCTTTCTGTCTCTCTGTCTCTGTCTGTCTGGCGAGCGCACGCACCCTATAGCAAAAACCTCTCAAAAAAAAAAAAAAAAAAGATATTCGTTTGATGGGACCAGAATTAGCGTAATGGCTATGTTGATGGACTCCCATGTGGTCAACCGCGGTTCAAGTTCCGGACCCGGTGGTTTAATAAACTCACGCCGGGCACGTGTGTGTGCGCACGAGTCTGAGATCCCAAGGAGAGAATGGAAGAGAGGGGATTAAGGCGTGGCCATCCCTCCTGGGGGGTGGTTTCTCGCTTTCTGTCTCTCTGTCTCTCCCTGTCCCTCTCAGAAAGCGAGAAATCACCCTATATCAAAAACCTAAAAAAGGAAAAAAAAAAAAAAAAGATACTCATTTGAGGCCAGCCAGGTGGCATGGTGGTTAAGTCAGCTGGATCACACGTGGCCACCTTCACAATTTGAGTCCTAGATCCAGTGGCTTGAAAAATACTCCAAGCCCATGTGCGTACCCAAAATCCCAAGAGTGGAATTGAGCAAAGGAATCTCTATATCTCTCTCTCAAACACATGCACCTTCTGAGCAGGAAAAAGGAGATACTCATTTGTCTTCAGTGTAGATGGCGGTATAGAAGTTGAGGGGGTTTGTTTTGTTTTGTTTTTTGCTATAGGGCATGTGTACTCGCCAGAAAGACAGAGACAGACAGACAGAGAGAAATCACCCCTCAGGAGGGATGGCCACACTGCAGTCCTTTCTCCTCCATTCTCCTCTCGGGATCTTGGGCGCACATGCACCCGGCGTGAGTTTAAGCCACCGGATCCAGGACTTGAACTGTGATCGACTACATGGGAGTTCAGCAACATAGCCATTACACTAACTGCTGGTCCCAGAAGTTGAGTTTTCTAACAATTACATTTTCTTGACTTGGGCTTATTGAATGGAATGAATGGAATTTTAGACTTTTTCTTTTCTTTCTTTCTTTTTTTTTTTTTTTTTTTTTTTTTTTTTTTTGAGAGGTTTTTGCTGTAGTGCTTGCGCTCCCGCCAGAGAGACAGAAAGTGAGAAATCACCCCCCAGGGGGGATGGCCACGTTGCAATCAATCCCTTCTCCTCCGTTCTCCTCCCTTTCTCCTCTCGGGATCTTGGGCACGCACACGCGCCCGGCGTGAGTTTTAAGCCACCGGGTCTGTGACGTGAACCGTGGTCGACCACGTGGGAGTCCAGTGACATAGCCATTACACTAACTGCTGGTCCCAGAAGTTTTCTAACAATTACATTTTCTTGACTTGGGCTTATTGAATGGAATGAATGGAATTTTAGACTTTGAGGGAAATGCTTTAAAGGTGGTGGTTAGGAAAATTCTGAGCCTGCAGGGAATTTCTGAATGTATGAATCATTACAGAATTCTGCTTTGGAAACCTGGCTTACATCACCATTTAAAGAGTGCATATTGTTCACTTATTCTGTTGTGGTTTTATAACTTGTATATTTGTGAGAGAAGAATGGTGAGCTCAGCTGGGTATTGGCTAGAAATAAGAGTTGTACTTGAATCTTACAGTGAGATCTTTGTGTCAGGTTCTTCATGTGTCTTTTTTTTTTTTTTTTAATAATTATTTTATTTAACTTTACTTATTCCCTTGTTTTTCATTTTGACCAGAGAGAGGGACAGAGCGAGAAAGTGAGAAAGTAAGCTGCCAGATTCAGGACTTGAACTGCAGTTGGCCATTTGGGAGTCTAGCACCCTTAATCAACATGCTACCTGCTGGCCCCCAAAGTTCTGTATATGTCTTGACACCTGCTTGTTCTGAAGATGCCTGCACTTTTTTCTTCTTGCTTCTTTATTGATCTTATGGATGTTGTTCCTTTTTATTTTTTCCTGTATCTTTAAAAAAAAAACACTTTTATTATATTATGAATACATAACTCTCAGGGTCTGGTTTAACTTAAGTTATTAAATGATAGTAATGAGGTGCTGGCAGGTGGCAAGGTGATTAAGGCTCTGGACTCTCACATGGCCAGCCATGGTTCAAACCCTGGATCTGGTGACTTGCTTTCTCTCTCTCTCTCTTTCTTTCTCTCTCTCTCTCTCTCTCTCTCTCTCTCTCTTCTCTCTCTCTCTCTCTCTCTCTCTTTCTTTCTTTCTTTCTTTCTTTCTTTCTTTCTTTCTTTCTTTCTTTCTTTCTTTCTTTCTTTTGAGAGGTATTTGCTATAGGGCACGTGTGCTCACCAAGAAGAGAGACAGAAAGTGAGAAACCACCCCCCAGGGGGGTTGGCCATGCCGCAATCTCCTCTCCTCCATTCTCCTCTTGGGATCTTAGGCATGTGCACACACACGCACCCGGCGTGAGTTTAAGCCACTGGGTCCGGGACTCGAACCACGGTCAACCACATGGGAGTCCAGTGAACTTGCTTTCTCACTTTCTCTGGTCAAATTTTAAAAATGATGATCCTTTTCTTCTTCTTTTTTTTTTTAATCATAGTGATGAACACATTTGGCACGTTATAGGTAACTCTTGGCCATAGCTGTCCAGAGTTGACAGAATTTGATACTGACCAGTAATTCATCCTGAATTTGTTTCGTTGTTGTTGTTTATTTTGTTAATCGCAGGTGTTTTCCTTCTGTGACTTTTCATGAGCAGTTGGAACTGTAAATCACCTCCTGTAGAGATGGGGTGTCCCAGTGACTAAGAGCCAGCTGCCGGTTGTTTTAGCTGAACAGCTTGCTCCGAGTTGGCTGCTCGAACCCCAGAGAGAGGTAGTGGCTGCGCCAGGGAATTGAGCGCACAGAGTGAAGATTTTTGCAAGCCTTAAACTTGCTGAGGTTCTTCTGCCTTGGCTTTTTCCTATAGGTGCCAGAGTTCGTTTGCTTGTGCTTTTCACAAATGAGTCATCTTCCTGTTTTATTTTCTTATACTAAAATGGATTAAGAATCTTTGGGTCACTGTCTTGTAGTTTCTCCTACCACATGTATTGAGAGGAGAAAACTGGCGTTCAAGCTTGAGCTTGTTGGGGTCTCGTTCTGATTGAATCTGGTGGTACATAGAAAACTTTTTCTTCCTGAATATGGCATTTTAATGATTCATTGTTTTCTGTAGGAGGAAGCTTATGACCTTTTTTTCTTTTTCTCTTCCAGAGGGAGTCTGGAAAAGTTGCAAGCAGAACATCATTTATTTAAGAAAAATTTGGGTAACAGACGTTCTGGATAACAGGTAAAGTTATTTAAACTTATTACAAATCACCTACCTGTAATCTGCATAAGCAAACTGGGAGAGGGAGGAGAAGTTTAAACAGCCAAGTGCACTTTGTGTCAAGGACTGTATTGGGATTTCACATGTGTTATTTTATTTAGGTGTTTGTTACCTGGATTCTGGACATAGAGAGCTAAGAAGCTCAAAATGAAGCAATCCTTTAAAATACTGTATTAAATGAATTTGCCTACTGATAATTGGGTTTAATGATCTCACAATGTAGTTTAGCAGATTTTTTTAACATCTGCCATAAACAATTATAAACAATTACAAAATTAGAATTTTGTTATGTATAAATGAGTTATAATATTTGTTGCAACACCGTTCACCTGTGGGTTTTTCTGGTTTTAATTTTTAGGTTTTTGCCGTAGGGCATATATGCTTGCTGGAAAGACACAGAGAGAAAGTGAGAAATCACCCCCTAGAGGGGATGGCCATGCTGCAATTTCTTCTCCTTCCGACATTTTGGGCACGTGGGCACATGAGCCCAGCATGACTTTCAAGCCACCAGGTCCAGGACTCGAACAATGATCAGCCATGCGCAAGTCTAGTGCCTTAACCACCAGCTGGCCCAGATGGTATGGTGGTTAAGTGGACTTTTAAGTGAAACCAGAATCTGCTGCGTTTTGCAGCCTAGCTAAGGGAGTGTCTTTCTAGTTATTTTCTGTCTTCTATTTTAGTTCTTGATCATTGCCATTATTTGCAGCCGTACCTAATCTCCTTAAGTTTCCTAGTAAGCTATCTTTTCATAGAGCAGTGAAGCCCAAGTGTTCCCTTCAGAAATAGCTGCCAGGTCTAGGACTTGAACTGTGTGGTTGGCCATGTGGAATGCAGCTGCCTTAACAAGAGGCCACTGGCTGGCTCTAATTTTACTTTTTTAACCAGGAAAGACATGAAAGCAAACTAGACCCTCTAGGACCCTGTAGGCCCAAACAGGTGCTCATAGACCAAAGGAAATTGTCCTACCTAAAGGAAGTAGAGAGTGAGATGCTCCTTAATGTAACATTTGTTCTAATATGAGTCTCGAAGTTAGATTTCAAGTATGCAGAAAAGTACTTCCTGGAGATATCATAAATTGTTTATTTAATATCTGTTGGTTTTCCCACTTTTATCAGGACAAACCAATTCATTCATCATGAGTTGGAGCTTCCTGACTCGCCTGCTAGAAGAGATCCACAACCATTCCACCTTTGTGGGGAAGATCTGGCTCACTGTATTGATAGTCTTTCGGATTGTCCTTACAGCTGTAGGAGGAGAGTCCATCTATTATGATGAGCAAAGTAAATTTGTCTGTAACACAGAGCAGCCAGGCTGCGAGAATGTCTGCTACGATGCCTTTGCACCCCTCTCCCATGTGCGTTTCTGGGTATTCCAGATCATCCTGGTGGCCACCCCCTCAGTGATGTACCTGGGCTATGCCATTCATAAGATTGCCAAAATGGAGCATGGGGAAGCAGACAAGAAGGCATCTCGGAGCAAACCCTATGCAATGCGTTGGAAACAGCACCGGGCTCTGGA
The DNA here is from genome assembly GCA_026018925.1 of Tupaia tana. Lineage (NCBI taxonomy): Eukaryota > Metazoa > Chordata > Mammalia > Scandentia > Tupaiidae > Tupaia > Tupaia tana. The sequence continues at coordinate 51,219,914 of JAKSZU010000011.1, read as the reverse complement.
AGAGACAGAAGAGGACCATGAAGAGGATCCCATGATGTATCCAGAAATGGAATTAGAAAGTGAAAAAGAAAATAAAGAGCAAAGCCAACCTAAACCCAAGCATGATGGCCGTCGGCGAATTCGGGAAGATGGACTCATGAAGATCTATGTGCTACAGTTGCTGGCAAGGACTGTGTTTGAGGTGGGTTTTCTCATCGGGCAGTATTTTCTGTATGGCTTCCAAGTCCACCCATCTTACGTGTGTAGTAGACATCCTTGCCCTCATAAGATAGACTGCTTTATTTCTAGACCCACTGAAAAGACCATCTTCCTTCTGATAATGTATGGTGTTACAGGCCTTTGCCTATTGCTTAACATTTGGGAGATGCTTCACTTAGGGTTTGGGACCATTCGAGACTCACTAAACAGTAAAAGGAGGGAACTTGAAGATCCGGGTGCTTATAATTATCCTTTCACTTGGAATACACCATCTGCTCCCCCTGGCTATAACATTGCTGTCAAACCAGATCAAATCCAGTACACCGAATTGTCCAATGCTAAGATCGCCTACAAGCAAAACAAAGCCAACAGCGCCCAGGAACAGCAGTATGGCAGCCATGAGGAGAGCCTCCCAGCTGACCTGGAGACCCTGCAGCGGGAGATCAGAGTGGCTCAGGAACGCTTGGATCTCGCAATCCAGGCCTACAATCACCAAAACAACCCCCATGGTCCCCGGGAAAAAAAGGCCAAGGTGGGGTCCAAAGCTGGGTCCAACAAAAGCAGTGCTAGTAGCAAATCAGGGGATGGAAAGACCTCCGTCTGGATTTAATCTTGGCTGGGCTTCAGACTTGTGCTTTTCGTAGTTTATGGTAAGCAGCGGCTCACTGAATAATGACTTCCATTGAGTAAACATTTGGCTCTGGTTCTCTTCAGGGATGCTGCTGGCTTGTAATCGAAACTCAGGGGACTCTGAAGGTGGTGGGGCCAGATGGGGGAGGGGCACGTGTTCTCAGCAATAAGACAGTTGCAAGACTCTGCATTTATGTCTTCCAGATCTGGAGAAGAACAGATTTAAATCATTCTTGTTGAACAGTTTTTGTATGTACAGTATTATGGTACTTTTTTTTAGTATGAGAATTTTTTTTGTATTTGTACATTGAACTGCTGTAGTTATACTTTTGTATTAAAGGGAAAAAAATCCCTGTAAGTAATGCCTATTAGGCTAGTTTCATTACTTTGTTAAGCAAATTCTGCTCTGGGTGTGAGTTTTAATAGATTCTACACTTAATAAAAGTGCCTCTCACGTTGCAGGAAAGATTTCAAATATGTAAGGAGATTGAGGATGAAGTGTAAGTTTTCAGTCTGGAGAAAGAGACTGAGATCCTCTTTTACCTGAGAAATCTTTAGCTCTTATTCATGTGACCAGAGTTATAGCCGATCTTTAAAAACCTATTTACATTTCCAAAGGAGGAAAATGATGTAGCGCAGGATTCCTTTAAATATCGAGCTTGGCCAGTATGTTTTTATGGTGTGTATATAATTTTTGTTTCCCAAAGACCAGTACATACAGGTTTCCCCAATCTGTAACAGTTTGGAGAGCCCCACTAGAGCTGATGCTAACAAGCTGCTTCTCTTAAAAAGCAAAACCATACCTGGAAAATGAGCCCTGATAGGATGTTAAGTTGTGAACATTTGATTTGCCTTAAGCCTCTATCTAGAAACCTGCCCCCCCCCCCCCCCCCCTTCTCTCTCTCTCTCTGGTTTCTTAGTAAACCAGTGAAGGATATTTTCTTTACTTGTTAATATTAGAAATAAACAATTCCCTTGTAGAGTAAGAATACTCATAGCTTTTAGTACTGCAAATGGCAGAAGGCCTAAATCCAAGTTTCTTAATTTTTTTAATTTACCATGGGACTTTTATCCTTTACTTAGTTCTGCCAATGTGGCTTTCTGCCTGAAAGGCCATTGTGACCTGGTGTTGTCTGTAAATAGACCTAAAGAGAAGTTCAGTGTTATTCCTTGTGGGCATATGTATTTGTCAGTGGCAAGCATTAATGTTTATAACAATAATAATTTGCAGTATTTTATTGCCATTTCAAATGTACCTTATGTTGGAGAACTTTGCTCTCCCACCCTGTTCACATCATTTGTCTTTAAGTTTGTGAACCTTTTGAGTAAGAGCTTGATGGTGGTTTTAAAGGAGCCTCTGCTCCATCGGGGAGCATATCTCATTTGGGTGTCAGTGCTCTTTTCCAACAAAAGACTATTAGAAGCCACCTCTGACTTTGAAATTTCTGAAGTAGTGTTTTTTATTTAGTTTTATAGTTTTGCAACAGGGCACATGCGCTCACCAGAGAGAGAGGGAAAGTGAGAAATCGCTCCTCAGAGAGGATGGCCAGGCTGCAATCCCTCCTCTTCTATTCTCCTCTCAGGTTTTTGGGCACATACATGCATGTATCTGGTGTGCTTTGCAAGTCCCTGGGTCTGGCACTCAAATTGCACAGTTGAGACCATGTGGGATCCGACCGCCTTAACCTCCACACCACCATACATAAGTGTTTATTTTCCCTTTTATTCATCTTTAAATTTTAGCCTAAAGAATCTATTCCTCGGGCGCCCCAAACGTCTTAAGCAAAAAGTAAGCTCAGGTGAGATGGGAAATTTCAGAAAATGAGCCACGTATATGTATCATGCATAATGAATAACCATGCAGTTTCCTTCAAACCGGATATTTAGTAACAAAATTTATATAATTTTAAGAAAATGGGAAAGATTCTAAACAGCTAAGGCTAAGATGATGAACTACCAATTAATTCTTCCATCACTGGAGCTTCCAGCAGATTTCTTAATTGAAGGACAGAAAGTACACACACACACTTGCTCCATCTATTCAGAGCCTAAAGGAGAGCAGAGTGGCTTTGCCGGTGGAAAGGTTGGAGATTTGAGAGTGGCGGAGAGAAGGAGTCGAGCAGAAATGCTAGGAAGAACCAGGCAAAGACATGTGATGCCGCAAGCATCCTCTTAGTTTCTACAAACAGTGCCCCTGGTGTTTCGTCTTGGCCTGTTCTGATGGGAATGTTATCTTTCTGGATAATTCTTCAACCTCTCCTGTTGTTCTCTTTTTTCTTTTCTTCTTTTTTTCTTTTCTTTTTTTTTTTTTAATGAGAGAAGCTTTCATCGTGTTGCCCAGGCCAGCCTTGAACTTGTGATCCTCTTGCTTTAACCTCCTGAGTTTAACTTCTTAAAGTATTTAGAAAGATATCTAATTTACCTCCCACATGCATCTTTAAAATCTATTTTTATTCTCTACCTAAAATTTTGATTATGATAAGAATTTTCCAACTTTAATACCTTCTTTTTGAACATATGAGTTAGCCAAAGCCATTTCCCCTTAATGACATGTTAGGAACCCTACAGTAAGAAACTGATATTGAGCCACCCAGGTGGTATAGTGGTTTAGGCAGCTCTGGACCCCACATGGCTAACGTCGTGGTTTGAGTCCCAGACCCAGAAGTTTGGAGAATACTCTGGGTGTGTGTGCACGCTTGTGTGCCTAAAATCCAGAAAGGAGAAATGGAGGAGGAAGGATTGTGGTGTAAGCATCCCCCCATGGGGGGGTGCTTTCCCCTCCCTCCTCCCTCCAGCAAGCACATGTACCCATTAGCAGATTTTTAAAAAGAAGAAACTGATTCTGTTGGTGTCCAGCGTCACCCATTAACTAGGATCTACATTGAATCTGTGAGAATCTAAAAGCCTGTCAGTGGGGTTGTTCCCCCTATTAAAATCACACTGTTTTGAATTGCCATGTAAGACAGGCTCTAGCCTGACATTTACTCCTCTAAATAGGAATTGAGTACTTAGTCCTCACATGCTAAAATCAGGATTGGGCTGGGGGTGGGGGGGCAACAGGTGGCATGGTGGGTAAGGCACGGGATTCCCAGATGGCCAACTGGTTCGAGTTCAAGACCTAAGTGGCTTGAAAGTCACAATAAATAAGTAAAATTTGTTTTAAAAAAAATCAGGATTGCAGGTGTAGTGGTGGTTAAAGGCACTAGACTCCCACATGGCTGACTATGGTTTCCAGTCCTGGACCTGGCAGCTTGCTACCTGTCTCTCTGATCATAATTGAAAAATAATGATAATAAATTCTTTAAAAAAAAAAGGATACAATTAACAACATGCTTATGTTTCGTAATGCTATTGGGTTTATTCACATATGTGTATCATTTGATCGTTGATAAAATCTGTAGTTTAGAAGAGGACTGTAAAAGAAACAGGAATTTTTTTCTCCTTGATTTAAATTTGAAGGAAATGGGACCAGCAGATGGCGTAATGGCTATGTCACTGGACTCCCATGTAGTCAACTGCAGTTCGAGTCCCAGATACAGCAGCTTAAATTCATGCTAGGCACGTGTATGTGCGTGCCCAAGATCCCAAGAGGAGAATGGAGGAGAAGGCATTGCGGCATGGCCATCCCCTGTGGGGGGCGATTTCTCGCTTTCTGTCTCTTTCTGTCTTTCTGGCAAGCACACGTGCCCTATAGCAAAAACCTCTCTCCAAAATAAATAAATAAAATAAATAAATAAATTTGAAGGGAAAATTAGGTAATGTTTTCCCCTAAAGAAATGTTAATGTTCATTTGTGGTTTTGACTTTGCTTATGACTTAGTTTTGCCCGTTTCTATATTTGTTCATTTAAAACCACAAGTGTTATTTTACTTGACGTTCATTTTTCTGGGGATTTTCCTTGACTAATGTCTTACAGAATTACTTGCCCTTGATAAAAATAAACTTTGTCATCTAAAATGGCTCTCACAGTTTAGGACTTCCAATTGGTTCTCACAGTTTAGGACTTCCAGTTCTTCCAGGAGGACATCCCTATTTTGAAAGGGTCAGTCAGTATTAGTTACCTTAGCTCTGTCATTTCTTCACAGTGTCAAATTAGCAGATCACTTTTCCAAGTTTCAGAAGCCACTTATCTCTTCAAAGTGTTAGGAAGTAGTTAAAAAGATCTCTGGTGGGCTAGCAGGTGGTATGGTGGTGAAGGCACTGGATTCCCACCTGGCCAACCATGGTTCAAGTCCCAGACCTGGGGACTTGTTTTCTGCCTCTCACATACTTGCACACACATTTGCTCGCTTCCTCTGGTGAGTACACGTGCCCCATGGCAAAATTTTAAAAATACTTTTAAAATCTGAATAATTCTTTTAAAAAAAAAAGAACTGTTGACCATTTGTCAACTTGGGAGCTTCAAAAACACAGTGGTTGGGGCCAACAGGTGGCGTGGTGGTTAAGGTGCCGGACTCTCCCACATGGCTGACCACAGTTTGAATACTGGACCTGGCAGCTTGCTTTTTCACTTTACCTCTCTGTCTCTAGTCAAATTAAAAAATAATTATAAATGAAATTAAATCTTTGGGGAACAAAAATGGATGATGTGATGATAAGATGTGCCTTGGTGCTCTTCATCACAGGCATCAGGAGTGGCTTGAAGCCCTTTAAGCAGCTTATACCAAGAATGGGCTTAAATGTTATTTCTGTTAGTCACACCTATGATTTACTGTTCAGCACTTCTAGATGTCCATGCTGTATGCTTTCTGTCTCATTTAGGAGACAGTCCACTTCTAAAAATAACATCTATAGTTGATAAATTTTTGGCCAACCAGCCTTCTGTAAAAGGCAAGTATGTTATACTTGAACCTACTTCAAATGCCTTTTTATAAACCAAAGGTCTTTTCCAGCTGTAAAGAAAATAACTAAAGTTAAAGATACACAGTTGCTAGCCATTTTGGTAGAAGATTTGAGGTATTAATTTTATCTTTATAAAATCATGTAATCTCATGAAAGGTCTTAGCACCTAAAAATAATAAAGCCCCAGTGCAGTTTGGAAATAGTTTCAGCTTATGTCTATAATAAATCCACGATAATTCACAATCACCATCAAACTTTAGAATCATTAATCAAAGGTGGCATGGTGGTTAGGGTGGCTGGGTTCCACATGGCTGACTGTGCATAGGAGTATGTGTGCGTGCCCAAAGAGAGGAGAATGGAGAATGGGCGATGGCATGGTCATCCCCCCAAGGGATGATTTCTCCCTCTCTCTCCCTCTTCCCCCCTTCCCTCTAGCTAGCACACACCCCTTTAACAAATTTTGAAGAAAAAAAAATCATTAGTTGGATTATGTACTTGTCACTCCTACCGCACATCACGGAGAGTCTACAGATTTTTATTTGCTAATGTAGTTCTGTTTAAATAATGCTATTGTGGGTTTTTCTCATGCATATATTATGTTAATCATTTTTTTTAAGAAGCAGTCCATAATACTCAAATCCAGGAATCCAAATGAAAGTTCCATTTCAATGCAAAATCTCTACAGAGATAAAAGAATTAAGATTTCTGTATTTCAGTGTTGGCTTGTCGAACTAGGCTAAGACACTTGGCTGATGTGCTTCCAAGATTGACTGTTTTTCTTTATTGTGCTCTGAATTGCATTTTGCTTCTCTTACAGAAGTCTCTACCTCAGGCTAAGTGTTATGGTTAGCATATTGATACCGAAAAACTAAGCTAGGACTTGCAACTTTTTAAAAATAACGTCAATGTAAAATGTAACTGTTAACCAGCAATCTAATGTCCGTAGGGTGTACAATGTGGATATTGCATGAACAGCTAAGGAATTACCTGTTCTAGTGCCAAAGATCACTCATTGGATTGATTTTGTTTGGTACGGTTTATGTAAAATTTCCGTGGTGAGACCGACTCTGTGCATAGGGCCTTGTCTCTAAAAAGATTTTGTCTGTTCCAAATGTCTTGTCAATTCCAAATACAGTTTAGAAGATTCATTTGTGGTCTGTGCATCTTTTCCCAAAACTTGAAACCCGTTGAAAACTCGGCTGCCAGGAAATGTCGTATTGAGGATTTTCTCTCATTCTTTGTATAAAATAGTACCCAAGAGCTTAATGGTTTACACAGAAAACCGGATCCGATAATCTCTTCTCAACACATTTACCTGTAAATTAATCTTGGTGGGAATACATGAGCAGAGAAATCTCCAACTAGAGGTTTAGACTCAAGTGATGCCCCCTCTCGTTTATTTTGATCTTGACTCATTTCCTAATGCTGCAATCTCCCCTTCCCCTCTAGACTTAAAACGGGACCTTCCCGTGTGGGATTGCCTCTCAGTGTCGCTCTTACCACTGTGCCACCACCTGGCCCCAGAGACTCTTTTTGGTAGCTGGGTCGGAGCTTGTCTGGAACTGCTATGGCTGAGTGATCAGCGAACCTGTGGTGTCACAGGCTGGAAAGTACGATGACGTGGTGTGGGAGGAGAGGTTGAGGCCTAAGCTCAGAAGCTTTATCTCTGGCTCCATTTGGTTCTTACCTGTCCTTGAGGAATGTCTTCTGAGAGGGATGCTCCACACACACCGAGCAGTCTCCTTGGTGCGTCTGGCCCACCTCAGCAGGGAAGGGATGGGAGGGGGAAGCATTCATAGCAACAACGCCCTCTGTTCCCACAGGCACAGGACAGCCAGCTGGTAGGACGCGCCCCGCTCACCCTCGGCAGCAAGGATCGTAAACTGGACAGTCAGCCATATTTGGTAGGACATTTGTGAGCTGTTCGAAAGCCGTTGGAGCAGTTAAATCACTGTTTGTTCGGGGGATTCTTTGGCAAATTTGCCATCAGAACAGAGACAACTACCTGGAAAGGTTGTTATCAAAGTTAAGTCTGTCTTCTTTGCTATTTAGAGCTTAAAAACTACTTTTAGGTTTTGAGGGTTCACATATAATACTCGTCGGGTTCTTCTTCAGTAGCTCTTGGAAGCAGTTTACATGGCGGGAGGGGTATGGAGGTGGAGGCAGAGTTGCGGACAGAAGCCGGGTCTGCACGTGATTGCACAGGGCTCCATCCAGGGCCTGTGCTCTTCCAGGCAGGCTCCAGAAGCAGCTGTGTGGGGCGTCTCATAAGGACTTGGGATATCTTTGCTGAGTGGACCTTGTACCTACATTGTTATGGGCCTTTTTAAGTTTTTGTTTTGTTTTTGCTATATGGTGTGTGCGTTCACTGGAGAGAGGGAAAGAGAAGTCACTCCCCCAGGGAGATGGCCACACTGCAGTCCCTTCTCTCCTCTCTGAATTTTGGGTATGCACTTAACACATGCCCAGCATGATTTTCAGGCTGATTACATAAAATAGTTACATCTCTGGACTCCCCCATAGTCAACTGCAGTTTGAGTCTCAGACCTAGCAGTTTAAAACTCGTGCTGGGCATGTGTGTGGTGTGCCCGAAATCCCAAGAAGAGAAGGGAAGAGAAAGACTTGCCATGTGCCCATCCCCCTTGAGGGCCGATTTCTTGCTTTGTGTCTCTGTCTCTCTCCGGCAAACACATGCTTCCTATAGCCAAAACCTCTCGGAAAAAAAAGAAAGAAAATGTAACCTTTAGACCACCTGTTAGAAATAACGGGTTGGGGGGCTAGCAGGTGACATGGTACTTAAAGCGCTGGATCCCGCATGGGTGACTCCATAGTTCAAGTACCAGGCCCAGCAGCTTGAAAAACTCACCAGGTGTGGGAACCAGCAGTTAGCATAATGGCTATGTCGCTGGACTCCCACGTAGTCGACCGCGGTTCGCGTCTCGGACCCGGTGGCTTACAACTCACGCCAGGCGCGTGTGTGTGCGTGCCCAAGATCCCGAGAGGAGAATGGAGGAGAAGGGATTGCGGCGTGACCATACCCCCTGGGGGGTGATTTCTCGCTTTCTGTCTCTCTGTCTCTCTCTGTCTGTCTGGCGAGCGCACGCGCCCTATAGCGAAAAACCTCTCCAAAAAAAAAAAAAAACTCACCAGGTGTGTGTGAAAATCCCAAAAGAATGGAGGAAAAGGGATTATATGACCATGTCCCCTGGGGGGGGGGGGGGGCGTATTTCTCACTTTCCCTGTCTCCAATGAGTGCACACATCTTATGAAAAAAAAAATTAAACAAAAAAAAGAATAGGGAGTTCTTTCTATAAATTCGGGTTCCTTGGCCCTACCTCAGGCCTACATAATCACAAGTAAGTTGCTTTCTGGGTGATCCATTTATTTAAATGTCAGGGGGCGTGTGCTCATCTGAGGCAGGGGGAGAAACTACCCCCGGAAGGATGTGGTCGCACTGCAATCCTGTCTCCATTTCTCCAGCCCGTCAGGATTAGAGGCATGCTTGCACAAGCACCGGAGTGGTTTTCAAGCCCCAGGGGCCAGGATTCAAACTAGTCTGCTGTGTGTGGTCAGGTCCCCTCACCCACTAAACCAAGGGTCAGCTCTTTTTCTTTAGATGTTGCATAGGCCATCCTTGAGCTCCCCTCCTGCCTCAGCAGGATGACAGGCATTTACTCTCCTGCTCCAAGCCCAGATTCTCATCCTAGCCCCACCTGCGGTCCCCGTGGTCCAGTGTCAGCGTGTGCCACCACGCTGCATCCCAGGGCGATTCTCAGGTATATTGCAGTTTGAAAACCACCTTAGAAGAAAACAATATTTCGAAATGTGCACTAGAGTGGCCGGAACGTGATCTAGCGGTAGAGGTGCTGGGCTCCCACACGGCCGACCATGGTTCAAGTCCTAAACCTGGTGGCTTGCTTTCTCACTTCCCCTCTTTCTGTCTCTATCTCTGGTTAGCACATATGCCCTGTAGCAAATTTTAAAAAGTTACAATAAAAGGGGGAGGGGAGGTGGTTTTAAATGATCTCTGAGAACCAGCAGTTAACGTAATGGCTATGTCGCTGGACTCCCACGTAGTCGACCGCGGTTCGCGTCCCGGACCCGGTGGCTTAAAACTCACGCCGGGCGCGTGTGCGTGCATGCCCAAGATCCCGAGAGGAGAATGGAGGAGAAGGGATTGCGGCGTGACCATCCCTCCTGGGGGGTGATTTCTCGCTTTCTGTCTCTATGTCTCTGTCTGGCGAGCGCACACGCCCTATAGTGAAAACCTCTCCCCCCCAAAAAAATAAATAAATAAAAATGATCTCTGTTCAAGGAGGTTTAGACCTGGCATAGCATGTGGATTTCTTCTCTGGCAGCTCAGAATGATTGGTGGCTGCCCAGAGGGGAAGACTGTAGAGGGAGTCAGACTTTACTGGGTTCGGCCAAATCAGTGGTTTGAGGGCAGGGGTGGAGTGCTGGGAGGAGCATGCTGTCCCTAATGAGATGTTTAGGCACACATTTACAAAACGTGGGTTCAGCCTCTGACTTTTGACTTTTGACTTTGACCAGACTCACATGAAAAGAACCACCCCACTTCGCAGTCAGTCAGTGTTTGTATCATTGCTTAGAACTTTCTCCACCTTGCCGTTAATGACCTCACTGAGGAAGTTAGAAATAAGTGACTCAAAATCGGAAAGCACAAAGGGAAGAGATGGCAGGGTGGCGAGCGTTGTGTGATTTTGTCTTTCCTCCGTCCTGAGGAAGTGGCACCACAGGGCCTTGCCCTGTCCTTGACTCACGGTGCCTACTTTGCCCAAGCAGGGAGTTGGGAAGGACGACCTAAGGAACCCCGCTGCTGTGCCCGGAGAGCAGCTGACTGGATCCCCTCTTTACCCTCTGCCGAACCTTCCACAAGTATCCTTGTCTGCCTTGCACTCCTGGGGCCATCAGAGAAGGCCTGGGGAGGCTGACAGCCTTAAACTCCGGGCAAGGCAGAAGCAAGCAACTGTTCATAACCGATTGCACTGCATCGCCAGTGACCTGAATGGGACCTGACCATGGGGGAAAACGATACAGAACTAGATAGCTTTTTTACATTTTTATTTTTAGTTTGTGTCGTCCTGTGAAAGTGGAATTTCATCTCTGCTCTGGAAACATTGAAAAACACTGACAGGGAGCTCCTTTGGCCTGGCCCATTTTCCTGAAAGCGCGTTGCAGCTGTGGCTTCTGCCCAGCAGGCAGAGGCCGAGGTTAGCTCCTAACCCAGCTGCTGTTCAGAGCCTGGCGGGCCTCAGCGTCTGACTGCAGAGGGGTCCGCCGGAGGGTGGGGCACTAACGACGCCTTTCCCTGACTCTGGGTACGCAGGTGTAAGCTGTCAGTGGGTTCGTTAATGCTCAGATTGGAAACTGACCAAGACTTCAGGGACATGGACAAAGATCTGCAGTCTGGACCAGTTGGATTATAGGCCAGTTTGTAATGATGCACGTCAGTTCCAGCGGGCTGCTTTTGTATTGGGGGAGGGGGTGTTGGGAGGGGGTGACCTAGAAGAGACATGGCATGGGTTGGGGACTTTTGTGTTTTTGTGTGTGTGTGTGTTTTTTTTAAGGTCAATTAAGCAGTTTACTATAGAGTTTGTTTCCAATGAGCTAATTTGCTATTTGCAGTAATTCACTTTTTTCTTATTTTACCACCCCAAATAAAAAACCAAACATGAGGCTCGCGAGCATTTGAAGTACTCTTCAATGACATCCTTGGCCTGAGATCCCTAGCCATCGTCCTTAACTACCACACAGCTGCAACCAGCCACGTTACGGGGTTTTCCCTCTGTCAGTTTTACAGACGCCTGCTCATTCTCCTAGTTACTTGTCGTCATCAACCTTAATCAGGTTGATTTGGCGTTCGGCACAAAGGGCCTCTACCAACTTGACATACTAGGTTCATCACAGTTGGATGCAAGCACACAGTAGGCTTGGCACTTGTCTAAGGCTTTGGCGGCTTTGCAGATTCCACAGTTGGCCATGTGGGAGTCCAGCACCTTTAACCACCACGTCGTGGGTGAGGACGGTCTTCAGCGCCTCTTGTAAAGCAGTGTTAACGTCCATTACACCTCCAGCAGCAATGCCTCCCTCAGCCATGGCGGTGGATTACGGGTGGAGCTGAATCTTGAACGTACCCGAGCCTCAACAGGAGGGACTTTTATTTAACTATGCCCTTAGGCAGCGAGCAACAGTCCAGCCAGCTCTTCTGCGTAGTTAGCTGTGATCCTGGGAGATAGCTGAGAGAAGGCAGGGGAGAGCAGTCTGCATAGACGGGGCTAAGGAGGGAGGGATGTGAATGACGGTACAATACGTACTGCCTGAGATGGGTGCGAATGGGTCCGCAGGGGTGGCCTGGAGTCGATGCCCTGGGCCTGAGTCCAATACCGTTCACTTGGCATCGCCAGAGTAAATACAGGACGAGATGTCTGCACTCCCGTGTTCGTTGCAGCATCACTCAGAAAAGTCAGGAAGTGGAAATGACACAGATGTCCGTGGAGATAGGAATGGGTAAAGAAAGTGTGGTTTATCCATACAATGGAATGTTCGACCTTAAAGGAATTTTGTCACTACAATGTGAATGAGACATGGCAATTCCGAATTAAGTAAAGCAGTCACAAAAAGATAGATGCTCTGGGGCCGGTAGGTGGCGTGGTGGTTAAAGGTGCTGGACTCCCACATGGTCAACTGTGGTTTGAGTCCTGGACCTGGCGGCTTTGCTTGCTTTCTCACTTTCCCCTCTCTCTCTTTCTCACTCTGTTACTCTCTGGTGAAATTAAAATAAACAAATAAAATAAATTTCAATAAAATAATTTTTAGAATTAAAAAAGATGCTCTATGACCCGATTTGTGTGAGAGAGAACAGTCGGTGTCAGGGATGCAAATATGAGTGGTGGTTGCCAGGGGCTGGAGGGCAGGAGGCTGGGGGAGGTTGTTTGATGGGTATAGAGTTTCAGTTGTGTGAAATGAAAAAGCCTAAAACTGTTACATAACACTGTATATATAGTTAACGTTAAACTGCACACTTAAGTTGTGGGCCAGCCAGGTGGCATGGTGGTTAAAGTGGCTGAATCCCACATGGCTGACTACAGTTCAAGTTCCAGACCTGGAGGCTTGAAAAACATGCTAGGCACATGTGCATGCATTCCCAAAGTCCTGGGAGGAGAATGGAGGAGAAAGAATTAGCATGGTCATCCCCTAAAGAATGCATCTTCACTTTCTCTCTTTGACAGTCTCCAGCAAGCACATGTGCCCTACAGCGACTTAAAAAAAAAAATTATTAAGAGGAGGTGGATAGTGATACAGTGGTAGAACCTGACTCTAAAGGCTTCCCACGTGGGAAGGTTCCAGGTTTGTGTCCAAGGACTCCCTGAGTACACCAGGCACACAAACGCCCATGATCTGGGGTTGGCTGGGGGTGGATCAAAGCAGTGTCAAAACCTGGATGGGGTGCTGTCTCTGTCTCCTTTTCTCTCACTTATGGAAGAAAACTTTTCAAATTTATTAAGAGTGTAAATTGGGGACTAGCAGATGACATAATGGTTATGCCACTGGACTCCACATAGTGGACCATAGTTCAGGTCCCAGACCTGGAGACTTGGAACTCACACCAGCCACGTGTGCTTGCGTGCCTAAGATCGCTAGAGGAGAATGGAGAAGGGATTGTAGTGTGGCCTTCCCCCCAAAGGGCGATTTCTCACTTCCTGTCTCTGTCTCTCTGGCGAGCACCTGTGCCCTATAGCAAAACAAATTTTTCAAAAAAAAAAAAGGGTAAATTTTATATGTTTATTACCAGGACTAAACAATAATACAAAATAAAAAAGTTGATGAGTATTAAGGATAAACGTGCCTTTCCATGCTCGCCCCTACTCCCACTCCTCAGAGGTAACCACTCTTTATTCCTGTTTCTTCCTGGAAATATTTATGCACATGCAAACATATACATAATGGGTTTTTTAAAAGACTTATGTAACTTTAATTATTTTATTTATTTTAATTCAACCGGAAAGAGACAGAGTGAGAGAGAGAGGGAAAGTGAGAAAACAAGTCACCAGATCCAGGACTTGAACTGCAGCTAGCCATGTGGGAATTCAGCGCCCTCAACTACTACACCATCTGCTGGCACCTGTTTTGTTTTTGGCATAGAGCACATGCACATTCGCCAGAGAGAGAATGAGAAATCCCCCCCAGGTGGGATGGCCATGCTGCAATCCCTTCTCCATTCTCCATTCTCTCAGGATCTGGGACACACACACACACCTGGTGAGTTTTCAGGATGCCAGTTCCAGGACTCAAACCATAGAGTCAGCCATCTGGGATCCAGCGCTTTCACCACCATGCCATCTGTTGGCTCTTTTGCTTTCCTTTTTTTAAAAAATTACAACATGCGGGGAAGGGGGGGCCAGCAGGTGGCGTGGTGGTTAAGGGCTCTGGACTCCCACAAAGCTGACCATGGTTCCAGTCCCAAACCTGCCGGCTTGCTTTCTCACTTTCTATCTTACTCTGTCCCTCTCTGGTCAAATTAAAATAAAATGAAATAAATAAATAAAGACAAATAGTTCTTATAAATAAATTGCAGCATGCACACACATACGAGAGAAGAGTGCTCTTCACTGGGGCTCATGCCATCATGCTTTCTTCGGCCCACCAGCTCCCCAGGGTCCTGGTGCCCACACGGGCACCCAGCATGTTTTCAAGTGAACCTGGGGACCCACACCCGCAGTCAGCCATCTGGCTTCCAGTCTCGCAGGGCACTTATGTTACTGCTACACTACAAGGGCGAGGCTTAAATTGCAAACTATTCAACAGAAGTAAAATATCTTTAGTAATAGTAGGCTACAGGACCTAAAACTCAAAGTTGATAGCACCAAAATTAGAGAACTTTATCTTGAAAGGGCACACTTAGGAATTTATCAGGAATGTCTGCTAGTGTACAAGAATTACCTTTCCATAAAGATTATAACTTATGCACAATAGTATGAGGTTTTAAAATAAAATAGGGGTTTAAGGGCTTTTTTATCTCTTTAATAATTATTATTATTCTTCAATTTGACCAGAGAGAGAGAGAGGAGGAGAGTGAGAAAGCAAGCCACCAGATCTGGGACTTGAATCATGGTCAGCCATGTGGGAGTCCGGCACCTTAACCACTGCGCCGCCTGCTGACCCCTTAATTTCTTTTTTTTAACTGCTAGAGGGCACACATGCTCACTGGAAAGAGAAAAATGAGAAATAACCCCCGTGGGGGGATGACCTTGGCAATCCCTTCTCCATTCTCCTCTCGGGATCTTAGGCACGCACGCGCACGCGCCCGGCATGAGTTTAAGCCACCGGGTCCGGGACTCGAACCGTGGTCAACTACATAGGAGTCCAGCAACATAGCCATTACGCCAACTGCTGGTCTCTAACTTTATTTATTTTATATATTTATTTTTATTTGACCAGAGGGGGATAGAGTTAGAAAGAGAGAGAGGGAAAGTGAGAAAGCAAGCCACCAGGTCCGGGACTCAAACCGTGGTCGGCCATGTGGGATTGTCCAGCGCCTCAACCACCATGCCACCTGTTGGTCCCATAATTTGAGTTTTCTGATAAGAAGCCTTTGTCTTTGGAGGAAGCAGAAGAGGCCTGTTGCTGTACTGTATGGTACTGTGAGAATTTACCCCCGGCCTAGTGTTGCAGGAGTGGGGAGGGGTGGGGCAGATGCAGCCTCAGCTCCCTATCCCCTGCAGATTCTCAGATTCTGCACTCCGCCTGATAAGCAGGATTTTAGTCTGCATCCCTTTTCCAACAACACTGATGTTTGTTTGTTCTTATTTATTATGTTTTTATTTGTTATAGGGCACGTGTACTCACCAGAGAGAGACAGAGTGAGAGGGAAAGTGAGAAAGCAAGCTGCCAGGTCCAGGACTCGAACCATGGACAATCATGTGAGAGTCCAGCGCCTCAACCACCACGCCACCTGTTTGGCCCCCGACAACACTGAGTATTAGGATTTTTTTTTTCCTTACATCTTCTATTCTTTCCCCTTAAATTTTCAGACTTGCG
The DNA here is from genome assembly GCA_026018925.1 of Tupaia tana. Lineage (NCBI taxonomy): Eukaryota > Metazoa > Chordata > Mammalia > Scandentia > Tupaiidae > Tupaia > Tupaia tana. The sequence continues at coordinate 51,204,186 of JAKSZU010000011.1, read as the reverse complement.
AGGCAAGTGTTTTAGTAAGTAAACACTATAAATCTTCGACACTTAGGAAACACTGAGGAGAGGGAAGAATCCATAAAAGTCCCTCTGGAAGGAGTGGCTGGCTTGTGTGTTGGACAGCAGGCCTCATCCACCTCGGAGCCCTTGTTTTCACTGCAGGCCACGTCAGCGTCCTCATCAGAGCATGTTAGGGCCTGTGTAAACAAAGGCCCCAGGGCGGAGGTGCAAAAGAAGACTCCCTGGCTACTCTAGCCGAGAGCAGAAAGCAGGACCCTCACGGGGAAGTAGAGCCAAATGGGTTCAGGCTGAGCATGAGGGTGGGTCTATGCTCCAAGGCTGGCTGTGTCATCTGCGGAGTGGGGACAGTAACGGCCCTGACACGTTCAGTGGTCAGGGTCGCCTGAGGCACTGAGAGGCCCAGCCCTCCGTAACCACTGACCCCCTAGGGGCCGGGCCATGACGTCTAAGCTTCCCCCAGGGCTACAGGGTGCCAGGAAGAGTGCTGTTCCCACGGTCAGTCTAGGGGCTAAGAGGGAAGCTATGGGGTGTTGGAAAAGTCTGCACGTGGTTTTCGACAACCCAGTAGTTGGGAAGGTGCAGTGGGACTCTCCCAAGTCTTTCTTCACCCCCACAGGCCAGTTACTCCCTTGTTCCTACTGTGAAATGGGGAAGAAATTCCCAGTGAACACCTGCCGAGGAGTGCGTTGCCTATGAAACCTCTGCGTCCACACCCCGAAGTTCCCTGGCATTCCAGAATAAAGCTCAGTTAAACAGAACAGCCGGGAGCCACTGGATTTTCCAGGTGTCTCCTCAACGTTTCCTCTGTTCTAGCCCAGGGCACAGCTGTCCACCTGCCGGAGTCTGGGCAGCACTGAGTCATTGACGCCACAAACATTTATTACCGCCGCCTTTGTCGTGAGCACCGAGGAGCATCCCGCGTGACCAACTGAGGTTCACGGCCCAGATCTAGCGGCTTGCTTTCTCACTGGCTCTGTCTCTCTGGTGAGTGCATGTGCATTTAGCAAATTAAAATAAGTAAATAAAATACTCTAAAAAAGGCAGACCTGGGCCGCCTTCACAGTGCCGATGCTGTGTGGGGAGTACAAGGCGTATCTGGACACAGGTGCTACGTGCCCGGCTCCAGGAGGCACCTCGCCCCGGCTGGCTTTCTGGAGTGAGCGGAGGTACAAGACCTGTCAGGTGAACAGGAGCAGAGCTGATAATGTGGGGGTGCAGTCATACATGGGGGGAAGGTCCAAAGGCGAGCACGTTCAAGGAACTGAAGGACATTCCCAAGGTGGGAACCTGGGAGGGAGGATGGGCCGGAATGAGCTGGGGAGGAGGAAGTGTGCAGACAGGTAAGCAGGGGTGAGGAGGGAGAGGGCGGCCAGGCCAGGAGGGCAGAGCCGCCTGCGCTGTGAGCCCTGGGCTGGGATGGAGAAGGAGGCAGGTTTGGGGCTACCGGTTCCCTGTTGGCTCCAAGGACCAGCTGGGGACTAAGGAGCTGTGGCAGTGGATGAGGTCAAGTCCATGGAGAAGCCTGGCTGGAGGGTCAGGTGGGGACCAGATGGGTCTAGGGTACATTTTAGGTTTATTTGTCATCATTTTTGTTTTGTTTTTAATCGTAGAAGATTAAAAGAGAGGGACCAGCAGTTAGCGTAATGGCTATGTCGCTGGACTCCCACGTAGTTGATCGCGGTTCGCGTCCCAGACCCGGTGGCTTAAAACTCACGCCAGGCCCGTGTGCGTGCGTGCCCAAGATCCCGAGAGGAGAATGGAGGAGAAGGGATTGCGGCGTGGCCATCCCCCCCCCGGAGGTGATTTCTCGCTTTCTATCTCTCTGTCTCTCTCTGTCTGTCTGGCGAGCGCACGCGCCCTATAGCAAAAACCTCTCTTAAAAAAACAAAACAAAACAAGATTAAGAGAGAGACTGAGAAAGAAGCACCTCTCAGTAGGGCCTGGTCATGTCATGATCCTTGTCTCCATCCTGTCAGGTTCGTGGGCACTCATGCACTCCTGGAGTGTTTTTTGTTTGTTTTTTAACTATTTATTTATTTAATTCCATTTGTTATTGTTATTGTTATTATTATTTTAATTTAATCAGAGAGAGAAAGGGGAAAGTGAAAGCAGAGACAAGTTGCCAGGTCCGGGACTCCAACCACAGTCGGCCCTATGGGGATCCAGCTCCCCTAACCACCACGCCACCTGCTGGCCTCCCTGGGCTGTCTTACCAGCTGCTGGGGCCAGGACGCAAAGCAGGCAGCTCTGCAGTGCTTACTTGCTGCATGGTCGGGTGGCCCTATTTTTTTAAAGAATCATTTATTTAATTTTATTTATTCATTCACCTATTTTAATTTGACCAGAGAGAGACAGAGAGAGAGGGAAAGTGAGAAAGCAAGCCACCAGGTCCAGGACTCGAACCATGGTTGACCATGTGGGAGTGTCCAGCGCCTTAACCACCACGCCACCTGCTGGTCCCCCATTTTGGTTTTGAAGGTTGTAAAGGCCTTGGGTTGTGGGAAGGTGGAGAAGCCACTGGGGAGGAGCCCACTGGTAAATGACAAAGTCACTGCCTTGCGGGGAAGAGCCTGAGGGTACTGGTAAGAACCAGGCCAGGCAGGTCTGGCAGGGCCTTTCAGACCTCGGTGAGAAGCAGGAGGGGAGAGGATGCAGCCAGAAGGGGTGGCAGGGAGCAAGTCTGAATAGACAGAGGAGAAGCTGAACTGTGGGGAAGAGGGAGAGTCGCCAGGCCAGGGCACGTCGGCCTGGGACAGAGGCCCAGACCCGGCCGGAGACCCTGCTTTGGAGCGACATCAGTCTGAGCGATGCTGGGAGTCTCTTGGCCCGAAGAGCAACCCTGCCTCCGGTCACCCCAGTCCTGTGCTCGATAAATCCTCCATCCGAGTGACCCGCAGACGAGAGAAGCGACAGCGCCCCCCTCGACAGTTTCCTGGGATGAGCCTCATGAGGTCTGTCCTTGGTGGAGATGTCGGGTCCTGTTCTTCACAGTGGCCTTTGAGTGATGGTGACACCTAATTTTCAGAGGCAGCCAGGATCGGGCTGGACATGGAAGGGGCTGCTGGGTCAGGCTGGAGGAAAGGCAGATAATGCGTTTATTTTAAACCCAAGCGGGCACTGCAGCTGCCAGTGAGCAGCAGACGGCTCTCGGGAGAGCGGGGATCGGCAGCCAGTCAGACACTTGTCGGGAGCCCGCAGGCTGCCAAGCGGGCAGGGGTTCAGGTGGCCAAAGGCCAGGGCTGCGCAGGCATGAGGGGCCCGGCGTGGGGGGGCAGCCATTAACACTCCCGAGTCAGGGCATGGAGGACAGCGCAGCTGGGTCATGACCCGCACGCCGGGCAACCCCGAGGCAGTGCAGATGACAGGGAGGGTCAGGCTCAGCGTCCATCTGGGGCCAGATGGACCTTGTGAATAGCTTTGCGAACGAGCACGGGACAGTCAGGAGTCTGCTCGGGCCTGTGCGGCCCCCAGTGGGAGGGGTGCTCTGTCAGCATCCCATGGAGCAGGTGGCATTTGGTCCCGAGGGCTGGCCTAGAACGCGGTGTGTGACTGAGTGGAAGGCCATCGTGACCCCTTGCCTGGAAGACATTGTCCGTCCATGGCTTCACAGCCCAACAACCTCACAAGGGCTCAGTCCAAGGCTCGGGTGATGACAGCCCCCTAAGGACCCCTATGCCCCTGAAAGGGCTGCCAGGGCACATTTCAGGAGCTGTCACCAGGGCTGGTCTCTAGGCTGTGATGCTGAGGCCCCTTGAGCCACGGCACTGACCGGCACTTGCTCCTGCCCTTGGCTTTTAACCCTAGGAGGCCCGAGAGCCCCGGCCAGGCCCTGCACAGAGCTCTCCAGGTTTGGCAGGAGGCCTTCGGGAATCTTCGTCAGCACCGGGCTCCAGGCTGGGGCTGCTGGGCTGTCCTGCTGACCTTTTGGAAAGGCTGTCGGAGATCTTACAGTACTTCTGGCATGTTCCAGGGCCAGAGCCCCTTTCAGGGTGAGGAAGATCCAGGTCTCTCACTCTCACTCTCGGTTAAGTCACAGTTCCCCAGGAGTGGGACGTCATCCTAACCCCTCTCTTGCTTTCTAGGAAGGCCTGTACCCACGGTTCCTCTGACCTTTAGTGAGGCACTGCCTGCTGTCCTGACCCCGTCTTTCCTGCTGTCATGGCCTGCTTTCTTTTCCACTTAATGGCATCGGTTACAGCCACAGGTAGCGACCGAGCACATGGAGTCCACTTAGGCTTCAAGTGTAAAATATAGCCCTGATTCCAAAGGCTTTCATACAAACACCAAAAACAAAACAACAACCAAACTCGATAGTCACAGGACCAGCAGCTAGTGTAATGGCTATGTCGCTGGACTCCCACGTAGTCAACCACAGTTCGAGTCCTGGACCTGGTGGCTTAAACTCACGCCGGGCGCGTGTGCGTGCGTGCGTGCGTGTGTGCCCAAGATCCCAGAGGAGAATGGAGAAGGGATTGTGACATGGCCATCCCCCTGGGGGGTGATTTCTCACTTTCTCTCTCTTTCTGGCGAGTGCGCGCACCCTATAGCAAAAAACAAAACCAAAAATCACGATTATATGTTTTTTTTTTGAGAGGTTTTTTGCTATAGGGCGCGTGCGCTCGCCAGACAGACAGAGAGAGACAGAGAGACAGAAAGCGAGAAATCACCCCCCAGGGGGGATGGTCACGCCGCAATCCCTTCTCCTCCATTCTCCTCTCGGGATCTTGGGCACGCACGCACACGCGCCCGGCGTGAGTTTAAGCCACCGGGTCCGGGATGCGAACCGCGGTCGACTACGTGGGAGTCCAGCGACATAGCCATTACGCTAACTGCTGGTTCCCGACGATTATATGTTGAAATGAGTCTATTTTAGATATATTGGATTTAAGAAAATACATTATCTTTAGCTGCCTTTTTTTTTTCATTATGGTTACTAGCTTAAACACATAGGTAGGGCCAGCCTGTGGCGTGGTGCTTAAGGCGGCTGGATCGCACTGTGCAGTTGGAGTCCCAGACCCAGCAGCTTGAGAAGTAGCAGGTGCATGTGCGTGTATGCCGTGCCCAAAATCCCAGGAGGAAGAAATGGAGGAGCAGGGATTGTATTGACAATTTCCCCTGAAGGGTGCTTTCTCACTCTGTCTCTGGCCAGCACCCATGCCCTCTGGCAAACTTAAAAATAAAAAACCCATGTAGGAGGGACCAGCAGTTAGCGTAATGGCTATGTCGCTGGACTCCCATGCAGCCGACCGTGGTTTGAGTCCTGGACCTGGTGGCTTAAAACTCACACCAGGCGCGTGTGCGTGCGTGCCTAAGATCCCAAGAGGAGAATGGAGGAGAAGGGATTGCGGGGTGGCCATCCCCCCTGGGGGGTGATTTCTCGCTTTCTATCTCTCTGTCTTTCTCTTTCTGGTGAGTGTACATGCCCTATAGCAAAAACCTCTCCCCCAAAAAAAGAAAAAAAAAAAGAAACCCATGTAGGTAGCGTGCCCGTGTGCCTGTGTTCTATTCTATTGGACCACAGTGGCCTAGACGCTGGGATGAAACATCACGGATTTATCATCATTCCTTCAACTCAGCAGGTAAACTTGCACCTGGCAGGGGCCGAGTGGGCTGGATGCTCCCAGCTCTCCATCCTGGCCACCTGTAACTCGTGAGGGAACTGGGGACTGAACTCTGCAGCCATGAGCCAGCCAGAAATCCTCACCAGCTGGGCACTGACGGTTTCCGCAGGGTGACTGGGGCGTGAGCTTACCAAGGAGTTTCTGCTTCTGAAGAAACTTGTAACCTGGGAATTCCTGGCAATAGGCGGCCTGCACAGCAAGTTTCAAACTGCTGGTCCCACTCGGCTCTGTTGGGGAGCCATCCCTCCAAAGCTGCCAGGCCTTTCAGATGATCTGCTTGGACCAGATGGGATGCTCCACCCCAGCCTCGGGCTAGATCTCCAGACAGGCTGGTAGCTGGTGCGCTGGCATCACAGGGGCGCCCGACTGTGTGTGCGCAGGCTTGGCCCCACCCCCTCCTCTTCCCTCCCTCTCCTCCCAGGTAGTGCTGTCGTGTACCTGTCAGAAGCCACACGTCACACTACTCAAAGGGACAGCTGTGTGGCACATGGAGCCAGGAACTGGGACCCGAGCAGGGGTTAAGCTTCCCGAAGGAGGCTCCGAGAGGCAGAAGCAATGGAGAAAGTTAAAAATAGTGTCATCCAACTCGGGCCAGAAGACAAGGGCGGGCCTCGCCGTCAGTGGGTGACTGATGGGCTTCTGCCCCCTGCACACCGAACTGGGGAGGTTGACCGTCTGCCGTGGGAGAGGTGGGGGTTAAATGCCCAGTGCCCCGGGGAGACGCCAGAGAATGGTGACCAGGAGTCTAAAGACGCGCACTGAGGCGGTCCTGGAGTCCCGGCCACCTGGGAATGGGCGATGATACTGGAGCGGCTAGTGCCAGTGCTCCCAGGCCCCTGCCTGGGGCTGCCCTTTCCTGCTGCCGTTCTGTCCCCGGGGCCCTCCCAGTCCTTGGTTGCTCTGTCCCCACCTCTTCCCTCTGGGTGCCCACCCCACTTCTTCCCCCACCCCCGTCCACAAGCCTGAGCCTGACGGCTCCCCCCCAGTCCTTCCTCGCCTCCCACACTGGGAACCCCTCCAGGCCCAAGCACTCGGGAGGGGAAGTCAGGAAGAAAAGCAGGTCCCTGACTCGCTCTCCGAGCTCGGGGCCTGGCCTTGCTCAGTGGGGCTGGCCCAAGGGGAGCGGGTGGCTGGGCCTGCATGGGTAAGTTTGCCCAGCGTTCTGGCATCTTGGGAGGTGAAGAGACCCAGAGAGAGGAAGCTGGGGTTCCTGCCTTTCCGTAAAGCTTTCCTGCTCAGCTCACCTCTGGCTTGGCTGAGGCAGGGGTGGGTGCCAGATCTCAGCTAGGGGTGCCACAGAAATGGAAGGGCCCGGCCCCCACCGGGTCAGTGCCGGTTTCCTCTGAGTGGGGAAACTGCGCCCCTTCCTCCCAGCCCTGGGTGTTCACTTCCTGTCTCCAGGACCGGGGACAGGGAGAGGACCCAAGTCACAGGACCGTCACTTACAGAAAGACACAGGGTTGGCGTGAGCTCCGTGGAAGCCCGATGTGATCTTTAATTGATGCTCCTGGCCCTCCTCCCCACCCGTACCCCGGATGACCTATGTACAGGATGCTGCTTGGAGCCAGGCCCAGGCGGCACAGCCTCCTCCACCCTGGGGTGGGCACTTGCCAGGGTGGGGCAGGAGGACGGAGACAGCTGGGAGCCAGGCTGGACTGGCCACAGGAAGTCTTGTTCTCACCCCCACCCCCGCGTACACGTGCACACACAGACACGCCACGTGCATGGAGGTGCTCACACTCGTGCAGAGAAGTGGAGCCGGATGCGGCCCAGATGCACTGCTGCCCAAGTGCGTGTGCATGCCCGAGGGGTGCCGAAGGTGTTGCCGCCAAAGTGCAAAACCCAGCACGCCCCCTGCCCCGCCTCAGCCTGTGGGCCAGAGGGGCAGGACTGGCCAGAGGGCAGGGCCAGCTAGAGTTGTCACGAGGACCACAATAGCCATCCAGCCACCCGAGACTATCATAGGGCCCAGGTCCCAGTTTGCCTCTGAGGGTGGTACAGTGGGGAGACATTTCATCCACGGCTCCTCCTCAAGGAAACCCCAGAGACAGGCAGCTCAAAGGCCCAGGGCTGTTCAGAAACCCCTGCCAAGTCTAGGCGGGTGTCCCTGGGGAAAGGGACTCCACTCATTGTGGCTTTCATCCATAAGGTAGCTGGCCCCCACCCGCCCCGGTCAGCTAGCTAGTAGGGTCGAGGAGCCAGGGTCACGGGGAAGGCCACAGGCAGGACTGAGGAGTCCTAGGGCCTCAGCCTGTCTCGGCTCGGCCGGGCAGGGAGCAGTGGAGGGTTAATGGGGAAGGTCTGTAAACTCACTACTCAGCCCTGGAATGGGAGTGGGTGAAAAGGGCCTGACGGGCCTTGAGGACTTTTCCAGAAGTCTCGGGTCATCTTCGAAACTTTCCTGCCTCCTTTTGCACATCCCAGGCAGAGCCCTCGCCCTCCAGGCACTGGCCACCTCTGGCCTTTGCTACTGCAGGAGTCCTCCCTGGGGAAGTCAGCCCAGCCTGGGACCTCTGTTCCATACCGGGGCCACCTAAACCCTGAGTCAGCCCCAGAATCACCCTTCTTGAAAGGGGGAAGGTGCCATTTTATTTTAGGGACTGTGTTTTCTAGGATCCCTCCACACATGTGTCCTGGCAGGGCCAGCAGGACGGTCATTTTGGAGTTGGAGACAATCTGGGACATGGTTGCCGTACCCATAGCCGAGGCCTTGGGCACGGCACAGGCAGCTTTGGTTTGAATCAGCGCTCGGACTTTTTCCAAGCTTAGCAGGGCTGGACCGAGGGGGCAGGCAGGATGCCCGGCCCCTGCCCGTGTTTAGGGACAGGATTCCAGGGAGATCATCCCAGGGCAGGGCCTGGGGGAGGCCACACCTTGGCTCCTCTGAGCCCTCCTGTAAATGCCAACACAGCCAACTGCCCTGGCCCCAGCACCTCCAAGGTTACATTCATCAGTTAAGAGTCATAAAAAACGTGAATGTCAGCCCCTTCTCCTAGGTCCCAGGGAGCTATGACCCTGGTTCCAGCTGCCTAGTTTAGAGGAAGGGCCATCCCAGGCCGGGTCTGCTGGTGGCTGCCTGCCCCGACTGGGGCATCCCTCCAGGCCCGCCCCCGCTGGAGCTGTGGTGGTCTGTGATGGTGAAGCTACATTCACACAGGGAGAATTTGTGTGCAAGGCCAAAGCCGCAGGACGGGGGCGGGGACCGTGAAGGAAATGCCCTCCAGGTCGGTCCACCCTGGTGGTGTGAAGGGCAGGGCCACAGCCCCCACAGCCCCTGTGCAGCCAGGAGTCGAAGGGTTTGGACCTGGAAGACATTTGCACGGTGCCTCCCTCCGTGGCTGGGTGGGGGCAGCCTCGTGGTTCAGGGCCGAGACGGTGGGTGCCAGGCTCGGAGGGAGGAGGGTGGCACTTAGGCCCCTCCGGACCTGGAATGGAGAGGGGGCATCAGGGGACAGTATGAGGCAGGGCCCAAGGGAGAGCCCTCCCCTCCAGCTGGGCCCCGGGAGGTCAGTGCTGGGCCCAGGAGGCGGCAAGTCACAGGCTGGCCAGGGAGGGGATCTGCAGGTCAGACAGCGGTGACATGGAAGACAAAACAGATGCAGACGCAGAGGGACGCTCCTTCCCAGGGAGTGGGGACTGCGAGGGCCAGCGCCGGGGTCCACCTGGCCAGCAGAAGGGCAGCAGTAGAGGAGCCACAGCCAGAGAGGACGTGTGGGCAAGAGGACGGGCAAGGGCAGGCTGAGGACGTCCTTCCCAGCGCGGTCTCCCACCCCTGCCGTGGCAGGCCCACAGCAGGGGCGGGGGAATCAGCCCCCAGCTCCCATCAACAGAATGCAGGTGACGGATGAGATGGAGGAGACAAGGACAGCGGGAGGGATGACGTGGCCGGCGTCACACTGCCCCCTGCTGGGTCGGGTCGTACCTTCCTCGGCGGATGTTTCTTCAGGAGCCAAGGAGAAGACAGGCGGAGGGAGAGAGAGAGAAGGGCCGTCTGACCTTCCCCTTCTCTCAGGGAGCGTCTTCTGGCTCCCATGAGACCCCTTCCCCCCCTGCCTGGACACTAACAACAGGGCAAGGAGAGACACTGAGGAGACCTACCGAAAATGGGATCGAGTCCTGCAAGGGTCTGCCACTAACTCCCAGTGGGACCCTGGGCCTCAGCTTCCTCCTTGGCACATTGAGGGGTTTCGACAGCTCGAGAACCCCAAACTCAAGACACCTCAGAGGTTGGCAGACTAGGTGGGAGCTAGAGACGGAGCATACACATGCCCTGTCTCCGCTCTGTGGCCCCGCTGGGATAAGTCAAGGCACGTGGGGGCCCAGTCTTCCCAGCTTTCAAGAGAAGCTGGAAACGGGGTTATTAACGTAAAATGTCCAGGTTTCCAGCGTGCGTGGCTGATAGTTCTGAATGTCAGCACAAGACTCGGGCTGGCTCGGACCCACGTGCAAGCTCATGCTTGGCTGACCTCGGGGAGGCCCCTGAGCTCCCGCGGTCAGGGGCCTGATCCTGAGGGTGCGAGGGGAGGGGCGGAGTCTTACTTAAATCCCCAGCCCGTGCCACCCAGGACGATGGCTGCAACCAGCACAGCCCCGGCGATGGAGCCGATGATGATGTTGGTGCCGCTGGGACCTGGGGAGGAGGGCAGGGCTCGGTTGGCAGGAACGGCCATGGAGAAGGGGAGACAGACCCTCCCTGGCCAGCTCCGGCCTCACCCTTGTATCTCTCGGTCTCCCCCGTGGGCGGGGCTGTGGGCAGGGGGTTGTGGATGCTGCAGTCTTTGCCGGTCCAGTCTGGCTGACAGATGCACTTCCCTTCGTTGCTGCAGACCTAGAGTCGGGGAGAGGGGAGAGGGGAGAGGTGAGCAGGGGCCTGTCCCCTCTTGTAAGCCTCTCCTACCACCCCCAGTGTCCAGGCACCCACCCCGTGGTGGGAGCAGACCCGGCGCTCCCCGCTGCCCGGGCAGGTGCTGAAGTTGAAGGCAGAGGCCGGCAGGCAGCGGTGGTCCAGGCACAGCATGTTGGGCCCGCAGGCTGTGCCGTCCTCTACGTAGCTCAGATCCGAGCCGTCGGCCAGCTGCACGTGGCCTCCCCTAGGGAAACGGCATGGCCAGCTTCAGGCCCTGTCCCCTAAGCCAGCTCCCCTTCCCCAGCTCGGTCCCTGCCAGTACCTGCAGTCCAGTTCCTTGCCCTGGTGGTAGAAGGTGACACTGCTGATGTCTGCACCCAGGTCCCCCAGCCGAGGAGCTCCAGAGATGTTGACACAGAGGAGGAAGCCACAGAGCACATCCCTGTTGGGGCACGTGGAGACAGCCCCAAGTCCGACCTCAGGCCCACCCTGAGCTCTCGCCTGCCCTCGCCTTGCCATTGCTTTTCCACATCGTCTCCCACTGGGGCTCACAGGCTCCTCCTGTGAGAACCTGCTGCCTAGCTCTCAAAAACGCTGACCTCCCACCCAGAGCTGGGAGGCCCAGAGGCGCCTCGGCTACTCACTGCTTATTGCACTGGACCCAGCCTGACCCCTTGCGTCCACAGTTCCCACGCTCCGTCCCCTCCACGTTCAGCTTCTCATAGCAGAAGCGGTCAGCAGCCGCTGTGGGGAGATGATGCCAGGCTTGTCCCCGCCCACCCGGGACCTCAGGCCTGCACCTCCAGCACCTTGGCCTGATCCCCATCCGGCTAGTCCCAGGTCCTGGGAGCCACACATTTGATGGGAGGCATATTCAGCCGGGGCCTACCCCTCAGACGCTCCATTCTGGGTCCTCTCCACCCCCAGACAGACTCACCATGACCCCAAAGGGCCTGGCACTGCCGGTCCCGAGTTTTGCAGCGACCTCCATAGCAGCGGCCCTGAGGGATGGACCAACAGGAGGCAAGAGGCAGAGCAGGTGGTTGGTCAGAGCAGAGACAAGAAACTGTACCCAGCCCAGAGCGGGAGGGGCCCCCACGTGGCATACCTGTTCATGATCGCAGTAGTAACCATCCAGTTTGTGCAGGTTAGGAGGGCACTGTGAAGAGAGGGGCGGGGCTGAGTAGAGCACCCCCAGGGAGGAACGCAGGGGTGCCAAGTGCTTCCCCATGCGGGGGCTCATGTTACGGGGCTCTTCCCTACAGTGGAAAATTATTCTGTAGCCTCTCCTGGCTCCCTGAGTTTCTGCACCTACCTTGTTAGAGCTGGGAAAACTAAATGCCTGGCACATAATTAGGCCCTAATAGATGTTACCTAATATCATCCACTCTGATCCCTAGCATCCACCAGGCACCGAGCCAGGCGCTGGGAATACCAGCCAGCCTGTAAACACTGGTTTAACGATTGAAGGAACAGAGCCAGGAGTCACGAAGAACTCCCTCTCTCTTAGATTGGGAAACGGGGGAATCAGCGGCCGGCGGCGCCAGCTGCGCAGCTGAGGGAGAGAGCACAGGGACGTGAAGAGCTGTCGCCGGACGGAGCCAAATGGATAGGTGTAAGGGTTGCCTCGGCCGGCCGGACCCGGCGGACCTGGCTCGAGTCCCCGGTGCAGGTCTCCGCGATGTCGCACTCGTTCACAGCTTCTCGGCAGGACACACCCCGCGGCTCGTACTAGGAGATGGATGCGTTCCTAGGCTCAGACAGCTTAGATACCTCGGCCCCGCCCTCTGCGTGGGACCCCACCACCCCTTGGCCGCTCACACCCCACTGAGCGTCTCCCCGCGCCCCGCCAGCTCTAGTTTCTGCCCCTATAATCATGCAGCTCCCGGCCCCGCTCTCGTAACCCCGCCTCCAACACCCCGCAGTTACTACATGCCCGGCCCCTTACCCCCATTGGTGCGTTCAAGCCAGGCCACGCCCCGGGACCCTAACTCCGCCTCTAACTGCCCCTCCTCCCTCCTTAACGCCAGCCTCTTATCCGCAGGCCTCCAACGGGTCCGCCTTCGTCTTGGCCCCGCCTCATCTCCGCCTCCCTGCGAGTCCTTACCTTGCAGCGGCGACAGCACAGCCCGTCGCTGCACATGGCGTCGTGAGTCAGGGTGCATTTCTTGCAGCAGTTGCCACCCGAGCGGCTGCATTCCTGAGGGACGCGGGGAGAAGCAGAGTAAAGGCAGGCGAGCCCTAATCCTCCCTGCTCAGACCCGCCCTCGCGCCCACTTCGCGACCCCGGCCCGACCTGGTGCCCGCACGAGCCGCTCACCTGCACCGAGCCGCAGTCGCACTCCTCCCCCGCCTCCACAAAGCCGTTCCCGCACTCGGGGGGATCTAGGAGCTAGACCCGGAGTGGGTGTCGGCAGTATGGCCGGGGACCCTGCCCACGCCCCGCTCTCATGTTCTCTGCCCTGGGGGTGGTACCTTGAGGGGCTTGTTGAAGAGGCAGCTCCCGCCGCCTTCCTGCAGAAACTGGTTGTACTCATCGATGCTACAGCGTGAGAACTTGCGGGGCAGGTAGAACCTAGGCAAGAGTGACCGGACGGTGCCGCTGGCTGCTCCCCTCCAGACCCACCTTAAGCCCTTCTCAAGACTGAGGGACAGGTCACCCTCACGAGGAGCGCGAAGATCTGCACTGAGACTGCACACTCGCGCCGGTCTATCAAGGCACCGGCAGAGGACGTCGCTCCCGTCTCCTTCGCCAAACCTAGCGCTGGAGCGCTCGGAGGGAAGGTGCCTCCAAGCGAGGCTTGGGCACCACCCAGTGGTGGCAGTGCGCACTACAGCCTGGCTAGTTTGGGAGTCTTAACAGGGAAATCTGGGTCTCCCTTTGTGGTGTTTGTAGAAAACTGGGTGTCTTGGAATCCCGAGTGGTCCTGAGAGCTGGGTCCCTTGAGGCCACCAGGTCCAGCCTGCCATACAGTGCTCTCTAGGATGCCCCTTGCCCAAGACTGCCTCCTCCCCAGTTTGTCCCCAAGAACTCACCCTGTGTCCTCCATGATGCAGCCCAGCCAGAGGTCTGGACACTTGCAGTCTCCTGCAAGTCAGCCAGGTGGGTGTGAGAGAGGGTTGGGGCCGCCCCCTCCCACCTACCCCCTCCTCACTTCTCAGGCTGGTATGGGTCTGGGCGTGTGGCTGGGCCACGTGGGTCTCCCAGGGCGGGCACCTGCAGAGCTCCGGTGCTTGTTCCACATCATGCCCAGGTTCTGCCCCAGCGTCTGGGCCAGGGTCACCGCCATGGCCCCCATGTTGCCGTACTGGGGTTGGAAGATGGAGACTGACTTTGTCTTTCCTTCTAGCAGAAGGGTGCTTTTGCAGCCCTCTCCCTCAGCCCCCCACGCAGCCATGGCCTCGCCTCTCACCTCGTTCACACCCCCACCCCGGGACAGTGAGCAGATGCCTCCCACGTAGGCTGCCCCGCTGCTGGCACTCTGGAACGTCCTGCCCCTGGAAGGGAAAGGGACATCAGGACACCCTCCTCCTTCCCCTGCTCTGAGGTAGCCTGGGGGACCTTGACACCAGAGTCCCACCTTGCCCTTCTTGTCAGCCCATGTGGCCTCAGGCAAGCCCCTTCCCCTCTCTGGTTCTTTTGCTCATAAGCCAAACCAGAGGGTCCTCCAGTTACAAAGTCCTTTTGTCCAGTTTTTCCCTATCAGGGAACTGGGTCCCTAAGAAAGGGATGTTGGGACACTTTGAAAGGGGAAGAGGGGACTAAGGAGAGGCAAGGAGCAGACCACCAGCAAAGGGCATCAGCCAAAGAGGGAGGGGGTGGCTGGGGGTAGGTGGCAGGTGCTAGGTAACCCCAAGCCCCGCAGCGGTGGGCGGGGGCTGGCAGGACGTGCAGGGCGGAGACTCACGAGAAGAGGTGGGTGGCATCGCTGGGCTCAGGCAGACCTTCCCGCCGGTAGACCATGAGCCGGGCCAGGGTCTCCAGCAGGTCATCCTGCACCTGGATCTTGTCCCCATCTGCCCATGTTTCCATGGCAACCAGCACAATGCGGGTGTTGAGCTGCTCCTTGTATATCTGGGCCCGAAGGAGAGAAGAAGAAAGAGGCTGGAGGGTGGGAGTGGATGTGGGGGGACAGGACTGGAGAGGACCTCTGTCTGTCCCTCCAGGAAGTGGGGATCAAAAGCTGACAGTGGCTCGGATGTGCAAAGAGGGGTGGGTGGGAGGGAGCAGAGGGAGGGCCGCTCACCACGTCTGCCAGGTTCACCACGGACTTGGCAAAGTTGCTGGTGAGGACCACTGACTGCCGCATCTGCTCGAACTAGGGGAAAGAGTGGGAGGAGGGCGTGGCTTCTCCAGGGTCCCTCCTCTCAGAGTCACCCCCCATCCTGGGGACTCACCAGCTGGTGGTCGTTGATCACGATCAGCTCCACGTACTTGGTCTCACTGTGCACTGTAGGGTGGCCCCGGCGGACCTGGGGGTGGGGGGGCACTTGGAATCGGTCCCCTCCAGGTCTGGCCTCACAGCCATGCTACAGACAGACCTGGCGGGGGTCTGGACTCCAGTCAGGGACAGGGCCAGCCGCCCACCTGCAGAGGGTCCTAGCCCTCCCAGCCCTGGAACACGGGCAGGCAGCCTCAGTGCGCCCGCTGGGACCTGTGCAGACACCCGTGTTAGGAAGGGAGGCCTCCCACAGAGGGTCCCTGCCCCCAGCCACAGCAGTCTGCCCCTCATTTGCCCCGGCCTCGTCCTGCTCCGGACCACAGCCCGAGGTCTCTGCAGCCCGAGGTCTGCGCGGGCCCCATACCTGCCTTTTCCTTCTCAGCCTCGGCCGGCTGGGAGGAGCAGAATCAGCAGGGGCAGTGAACAGGCAGCCTGTGGGGAGGGGCCGGTGAGGGGGGCCCAGCCGGCACCCCCCCAGCCCCACTTTCCCTCCCTTACCTGGCTCCCTGCATCCGAGGGGGGCTGGGAGGAGAGGGGTCCGGTAAATGAGGTGGGGAAGGGGTCCCTGCAATGAGGGGGAGTTAGTTCTTGGGGGGCCAACCAGGTCTGCTCTGGGCAGTTGGGGCAGCTCCGGCCCTTCCCTGACCCCACCCTGGAATGACCCTGAACTGGCCCGAGGTCCCATGTCAGATCTCATCTCCCAGATGCTCAGATTCCAGGGTAAGACCTGGGGGTGCCCCGAGAGGCAGGGGCCAAGGACACTGGAGCCCAGTGGGAGGTCACCTGGGGGACATTGGAGCTGGGGGGACAGGAAGAGGGAACCAGAGCTGGGGTCACTGCGGAGGGCAGTGAGGCTGAGGTTACTGAGGGAGGAGGTGGCGGTGGCAAGGAGAGCTGTTGGGACAGACACGGCAGGGCCACCAGTGGCGACAGCGTGGGGCTGTGCAGGGCTTACCTGAGGGGCTCCCCAAGGGCCAGCCATCTCCTGGGGCTCCACTATGTAGGTTAGGTTCCCGTCAGAGAATACCCCACTGTGGAGAGAGAGGCGCGGCTCCCACCACCCCCAGGCCCACTGAGGCCAGTCCCCGCGCCCAGCCGCCCCCTACTCACTGCAGCCCCTGGCAGGTGGAGATGGCGGCGAAGGAGCGTGGGTTCCCCCGGAGTTTGCCCTGGTAGTAGCAGTGGTCTCCAGCCCCCTGGGGAGAGCAGGCCAGTGAGCAGAGCATGGCCCAGCCCTGATGGAAGGCGGGGAGGGGCGGAGGCAGGCAGGCAGCTGCCCTGGGTGCACCAGGGGCCCTGGAGCCCGGGTCTACGCTGGTGCTGCTTTACGGGCTGTCACCGGGGCAGGTTCCTAACGCTCCTAACATCACCTCGCCGATAAAGTGAGGACGCGGGACCTGCTGTGTGCCGGCCACTGCGGACCACTGCCCACATAGTATCTCATTTCACCGAATGACAGGGACTCACCCCTACAACACACTCACGGCCATGCACTGTCCCTGGAGACCACCCAGACCGAGGCTGAGGAGCTGTGAGCAGCATGTGTCCTCCCGCCAGACTCTGGGTCAGAGGGGACCACGGCACCCCCTCCCCTGACTGCTTCCTGTAGAATTACTCGTGCTCCAGTTACTGAATGGGCTGGGGGAGGGGGCCAGGCTATTTATAGACACTCATTCATCTTTGTTCAGCCTCCAGCGCCTCCAGGGCTGGGACCCTGGTGTCCCAGGCTGCAGGAATTCCCAGGGCCTTGGTACTGAGCAAGGGGGCATTTCCTCAATGCCACGTCGCAGAAGTGTGGGAAGGGGCTGTTCCTGCCCAAGCTGGCAGGGGACAATGAGGGCCCTTGTGCACCACATGTAAGACACACAGGCTGGGAATGAGACTCCTGGGGCCAGGCCAAGCGAACACAGGGCCCCGCCATGCCCCTGTTCACCCCGACCGCCACTGCGGATCCTGGAGCCTCCGTGGTTCGAGCGGGAAGGCCCAGGGCCCGAGGGGCCAGGCTCACCCTGACTCAGCTCCACCAGCCACAGGCCTCCACATCTTTGACCACCCCACCTCCCCTGCCCCTTCCAAAGGCTCTCACGGTGCTGTGCTGGGTGGTCCCATCGGGGCTGAAGTGGCGCTCCACATACTGTGAAGACAGGAGGTGACTGAGGAGGAAGCAGGGGCCGTGGGTCAGGATCCAGGTCCTTGCCTCAGCCCGGCCCCAGCCTGCGCCATCCAGGCCATGCCTTGGCCACCCCCGCAGCCCTGCCTCCGGCCCACACTCACTGGTTCAGCTCCAGGTCCAGGGTGAAGTTGGAGTCGAAGGCTGGGATCACGAAGCTCACCTGGGCCAGGTGGACGGGCTGGGGGGAGGCAGAGGAGAGTCAGTCTGAGGGGCTTAAAGGTGGGGATCGGGGAGACTCAGGGCAGAGACTAGCCCTGGGGCGAGGAAGGCCCTGCCCGCTGGGGAAGATGCTTTGCTCAAGCTCCTCTTCCTCCCTGACCCTGCTCCTCCCAGGCCCCGGGCCTGCCTCTGCGGCCAGGGCGCGGCCCGCCTGCTGTGTGCAGAGCCCCACCCTGGGGGAATAGCGGGAGGCCCGGGAAGGATCCTGGGGGAGAACGGGAGATGGAGCAGGCCCATTCCTGGCCCCCTACCCGGGCCTGGTCTCCTCGGACTGTGCAGACGGGGTGGGGGCAGGGTGGACTCCATCCCTTTGCCCCAGAAGCTGGAGCAACAGGCAGGGGCCACCCTATCAGGAGGAAGGGACTTTGGTCCTCTGGCCCCAAGTCCATTGCCCTCTGTCTTGTCCAAAAGAACTCATCTTTAATATTTCAGTCCCATGGTTAATTTTTAAACATGGAAGTTTTCCTGATGAATTTTTCAGAGGGACCTGTGCAGTGGGGTTGGGAGGCTCCAGGTTGCCACGGCAACGTACCAGGCCTGAGCAAGATGGCTGCCCTTGCAGGCCTGGGTGCCCAGTCTCTGTGGGCTAATGGAGACCTCAAATCCCGGGCCTATATTCCCAGGAGGGCAGAGTGGCCCAGAGAGAAGAGGGCACGGAGTCCAGGTGAGGGCGAGGCAGCCTTTTCAGGTTCTGAGCCACAGGAGCCATAGGGACACACCTCGAGGCTCCCATTCATCCCAAACGGGATGCACAGAACGGCTGGGAGGATTCGAGGTGCAGCCTTCTTCTCACTCCTCCCTCCCACCCATTTAAGAAAACTGAACAGAGACCAGAAGATAGCGTAATGATTATGTTGCTGGACTTTCACGTAGCTGACCCTGGTTCAAGCCCCAATCTGGCAGGTTAAAACTCTCACTGAGCACGAGTGTGTGCGTGTCCAAAATCCCGAGAGAAGAATGGAGGAGAAGGAATTGCGGCATGGCCATCCCCCCTGGGGGGTGATTTCTCGCTTTCTGTCTCTGTCTCTCTCTGTCTTTCTAGCAAGTGTACACACCCTATAGCAAAAACCTCTCTGAAAAAAAAAAGAAAAGACTGAACACCCATGGGGTTGGCAGGTGGCATGATAATTAAGGTGTTTGACTCCCACATGGCTGACCGTGGTTCGAATTCTAGGCCTGGTGGCTTACTTTCTTTCTTTCTTTTTTTAAGAGAGATTTTTGCTATAAGGCAGGTGTACTCACTGGAGAGACAGGAAACAGGAAGTCACCCCCGGGAGGATGGCCATACCACAGTCCCTGCTCCATTTTCTCAGGATTTTGGGCACGTGGACCCAGTGTGAGTTTTAAGTCACTGAGTCCGGGACTTGAACCATGGTTGACTATGTGGGAGTCCAGCAACATAACCATTATGCCATCTGCCAGTCCCCTAATTTTTTTTTTAAAGAATTATTTCCTTTATTGTATTTATCATTATTGTTATTTTCAATTTGACCAGAGTGAGACAGAGCGAGAGAAAGGAAGTCATTGGGTCTGGGATTCAAACAGTGGTCAGCCATGCAGGAGTCCAGTGCCCCTAACCATGCCACCTGTCGGCCCCTACTTTCTCATTTTTCCTCTCTTCCTCTCTGTGTCTCTGGTCAAATTTAAAAAATAATAATAATAAATGAAATTTTTAAAAAAATTAAAAAAAAGACTGAACACCTGGTATTGGTGAGTGTTGCCCCATTGTCCAGCACTCTGGGGGCTTTGTTTGCTGCCATGCTTCAGTGGTGGGGGGCAGACTGCAGGAAGGAAGGGGGCCCCATGGTCAGGTCATGAACCCCCAGAGCATGCTGTCTGGCTGGCTTTCTCAGTGGCCACCTGGTTGTCCCCTTACTGCGTGCTCCTCACACACTGGGCGCTGGTCTGAGCGCTCTCGGTGCAGGAACTTCCGAGGTGCGTGGGAAATGGGTGTCATGGAAAACTATGTGTGGATCAAAGTCTTCTTTGCATCAGATTAAACTCATACTTTAATTCCATTTCTCTGTGAACTTTATTTATTTACTTATTTTTTGGAGAGGTTTTTGCTATAGGGCACATGCACTTGCCAGAAAGACAGTGACAGAGAGACAGAAAGTGAGAAATCACCCCCCAGGGGAGATGGCCACACCTCAATCCCTTCTCCTCCATTCTCCTCTTGGGATCTTGGGCACGCACACACACGCGCCCAGCGTGAGTTTAAGCCACCGGGTCCGGGACTCGAATCGCAGTCAGCTACATGGGAGTCCAGCGCCATAGTCGTTATGCCAACTGCTGGTTCCCAGGAGTCTAGCATTTAATCACCATGTCACCTGCTGGCCCCCTTCAGGAACTTTTTTGAAGTCCTTCTCATGATCATATATGATCTTTACAACATCCTTAGGGGTAGATGCTACCGTTATTTTCATCTGACATACGGGGAAAGTCAGCACAGAAAGGCTAACCTACCTAAGGTCACACAGCTAAAAGGTGGTGGTGGAACTGGGACTCGAACCTTGGGAGCTGCTCCCAGAGCATTCTCACCCTAACGACGAAGTAAAAGGGAAGTGGACCCAGTGACCACGAGAGGCTCGTGGAGTGGGGTGAGGTGAAACAAAGGGCCAGAGCTCAGCTAGATAGACCTCGGCGCCCCAAGGACATTGAGTCACCCCATCCCAAGCTCACTGAGTCTCCAAGCTCCACCCTGAGCCCCTGGAGCATCGATCGGACTCGAAATAGAAAGTCAAGGACAGGGAGTCCCTGCTTCCCTCTCCCTGCCCCTCGGCCTGGCCCCACCTGGACCTTCCCTCTCCTCCCTCAGAACGTTCCTGCTAGTTCTACCTGCACCCCCACAAAGCCCCCTCTGGTGCCCAGAGGAGCAGCCTGTCCAGGCCCCTTGCCCTGATTTCTCTCTCTCTCAAGCTGTGCAGCCTCAAGGATGACCCAGCAGCCTCTCTGAGCTTCAGAGTTTCCACCGAAAATGGGCAGAAGAGCCCAGATGGGAGGCTGGGAGGCTGGTTGTGTGGTGGGGGTCCTCCTGGGCCTAGAGGGTTCCAGTGGAGTCTGTAAGCCCAGGCATTTACAGCAGCACCCCCTCCCTCACCCCAGCAGGCAGTAAACTGACCCATCTGCCTCCCCCCCTCTGCGGAGGCCAGGCTAACTCCCACACTGGGGAGGCCCAGACACCCCAAGGCCCTCTTTGCCCACCCTCTCCTGCAGCCTGTGAGCCCCCGTCCCTTCCCCAGCTGACGAGGCTGAACTGTGGGGATTCGCTGCCCTGCTGACCAGGTGGACTGGGCTGGGGAGGAGTCCCCCAAAAGCAGTGTGGGGAGAAGGAGAGACACCAGATATGCAGGTGTGTTTGCCCAGCGGGCCGACGTGGGGGACGCAGGCCTGGATGCAACGTGTGGGAAGAGCTGGTCAGGCACCCACGTCTCGGTCCCCAGGACCCTGAATCCCAGCTGCCTGGGGAGGATGCGCCAGCCAGACCGCCAGGCTCTAGGACAGTGTTCTATCCAACCCAAACTGCTCTCCGCACCTGGCCCCGCCGCAGGGCCCTGACCTCGTCCCATTACCCTCGGTCCCTGGGGCCCTTCAGTCTTGAGGTCACACCAGTCCCCCGGCTGCTCTGACCCCGTGCCCGGCTCAGCACTGCTTGTGACCAGCCGGCTGCAACCCTGTGCCCTCTGCTGCCTCTGCCTCCCCGGCGGCCCGCTCTCACATGCTCCAGCTCAATTTGATCTCAACCTGCCCAGGCTGCCGGTCCTCATTTTACAAATGCCAGGCCGAGGCTTGGGGAGAGACACTTGGAGGTGACTCCCAGGGTCACACCAGGGAAGTGCAGGGCCAGTCTCCCCGGGGCCCAGGCTGGAGTTTGCATCCACCGTGGCAACTGTGGCTGTCCTGCCCACTCCCCTGGACACCTGCTTCCAGGGAACTGTGCTTGTCTCTCCATGCCCCGGTCAGGCCCAAGAAGATCCAGGTGCAGAAAGGCAAAGATGCATCAGAGCCCAGTGGGTATGTCCAAGCTGTGCCTAGACTCACAGGATCAGTCTTGGGAATGGGGACACTCGGGATTAAGTTCCCAAAGGCCTCAGCAAACTCCAAGGTGCAGACCACTGCTCCCTACAACCTTCAGGAACCAACCCCGAACACCCACCCTAAGACCCACCACCTGGGCCTCCACTTCCTCCCACAAGCTTCTCCTCCCCACCCTCAACTGCAAAGCCTGCACTGCCCACCCACGGGGCTTGGCCCCTCTCGGCCCCAGGCACTGGGCACACCTCTGGACTGTTTTCCTTCAGCACAGGTTCAGCTTTGCACCTGGGCGACCTTTAGGCCCCTGGAGCCAGGGCGGTGCCAGCCTCTTCCCTGCCCCCATGCTTGACGCTCACATTGGATTGGAAAGGCATCAGGAAGCCTGAGAGGGGCCCACCTGCGCTGGTAGTCGAGGGAGCAGATTCCACGCGGCCAGCCTCCCAGTTTGAGTCTTCAACTGGGTGGCTTGAAAAACATGCCAGGCACACATGCAAGCATGCCCAAAATCTCCAAAGGAGGGAGAAATGGAGAAGGGATTGTGAGGGTGTTTTCTTCCTCTCCCTCTCTCTGCGGCTTCGGCCAGCACATGCACCCTTTGGCAATTAAAACAAAAAGGCCTGAGGGAGTGACTTAGTTTCTCAACTCAGTTTCCCCTTGTTGAGAGGATTGAACAAAAGCTCTTCCGAACATTTTGTCCAGTGAAGAAGTAAGTGGAAATAGGATCTTGAGGGACTGGATAAAAGACCCCCTTGGCCACCTCTTGTGACAGGGATGTGGCAGGACAGTGGCTTTATGCTCCAGACCTGGAGTGACTGACCCGTGGGCCATATCACCCAAGCAGGTCTTTCTGGAATCCCTTCCTCCCCACTGAGGAGGACACCACCATCCTTGGGGGCTAGGGAGTTTCGGAAAGGGCAGTCAGAGAGGTGGGGCCCCACCGGGGAGTCCTGGCTGGCTCGCCCCCCACCTGCACACCAGCCAGCCCCCCCCCCCCCCCCCCCCCCCCCGCATCCCCAAATCCCCAAGCAATGTGCTAACGCTCCATTTATTCACCAACAGGGCAGCAGGAGTCCCAGCTAATGAGAGCAGGTGGATACATTTCTGATGATGGGATTTGACCTAAATTTTTCAGGACAGAGTCACCTCTTTACAGGGTCATCGGTCCCTCTGGGGACAGACTCTGGACAGCTGGGCTCCTCTAGGCAGCCAGGAGGGGTGCTTGGGTGAGGAGGCCAATCCACAGGCCAGAGTCTGCTTGGAGAAGACTTGAGATGCCACCCTGCCCATGTGGCTCCTGCCCTGAACCCCACCTGGAGCTGACAGGTAACCCCATTTCTGACACCCCGCCTCATGCCAGCACCGGGTGCCCAGCACCCTGCCTCTACTCAGGAATGTTGGGCTCCTGCCAGAGCCCAGGCTGGACACCTGACAGGCATGCTCTAGCCTTGCAGTCTGGGAGGTGGCAAATGTGACCCCATTTTATGGATGAGGAAGGGGGGGGCTCTGTGGCTGCTCAGGTCACACAGTGGAGCAGTGGAGCAGGAGCTACACTGAGGCCACCCCCCAGCCCCACCCCGGAAGCCACAGTTGCAGCCTTGCAGACTGCAGTCTACACTGCAGGCATCGTCCGTCCTCACAGTGCTGGGTTCAGAGCCCTCCCAGACCCGGCTGGGGCCAGCAGGAATCGGAGCCCGGACTTCCAGCAACAGCCCTTCCCAAGAGCCCTCCTGTCCCCTCGTCCGGGAAGAGCTGCAACTTGGGCTGCACAGACTGCAGTGTGGCCTGGGCCCATCGGGGTGCCAGGGCCTCAGGCACAGACCCTGTGGCTCCCTGCCCGTGACCCTCACCTTGAAGGGCTGTGGCCTGGGGTCACTCAGCTGCCCCTGACCCCGCCGCAGCAAGAAAACACAAACACTAGCCCAGGCCTTTGGCCTCGGCTGAGGGCTTCCCGGGTGGTTTTCCGGTAAGTGCAGGCCTGGGCGATGCTCCCATGAGCTCAGCCCAGTTCGGATGTCTGTCTCTGGGCCTGGGACCTCTCACTCCTGATCCTTTCCACCTCCCCACATGCTGCCCTCGCCTTGGCTCCCAGGGGGTCTGGGTTTCCCTAGGGACAGGCCTGACCACACAGCAGCTCTGAATGAATTAGAAAAGGTGTTGCCCCAGAACACAAGCAGCCTTGTGAGCCCGTGAATTCCATTAGCCCGTCTGCCCCTTGCCCAGGCGCTCCTGTGCAGCAAACCACCAGCACAATGGAACAGTGCAGCCCTGCCTGGCCTCCTGCCTCAGCCCTCAGCTGCAGGCTCCCTGTGGTGGGAGGTTTCTGTACTTCCAGATACTCCCCCACTTCTTGGACCTCAGGCCCCACCTGCTTCCAAACTGGACAAAAGCGAGGTGTTGAGAGCAGTGGCAAAAAGAAGGCAAAGGGTCCCCTGTGTCCCTCTGCCATACCTCTGAACAAGAGGCAGGCAGCACATTGGCCACTTTGTTACTGAAAGTGCTGTGTGACCTAAGGAGTTACTTGACCTCTCTGTGCCTGTTTCCCCATCTGTGAAATGGAAATAAGAACAGCCCCAGCTCGTGCAATAATACACGTAAGGGCGGGAGAGGGCTTGCCCCAGTCAGACCCTAGCAAACTGCAGTTCCTCTGGCTTCGAATTCCTTTCTGGTCTGTCACCTTCCCACTCCCGCCCCCCAGCCCAGCCCCACCCCTACCAAGGCAGGGGTTCTCTAGGCACAAAGTCCTAGGGAGGCTGAAAGAGATGTGATCATCACTGATTTTAGGAATCAGGAAGTAAGGCTTAGGAAGTGAGTGGGCAGCCCAAAGCCAGGGCGGGTTAGTGCCCCATCATCTGGCACTGGCAGCCAGTGCATGTCCCCAGACTCGCCCGTGACCCACAGATCCTGCTGCTCAGCCCGAGGTGCTAAACCAGTGCAGGGACTTAGCACAGAACCCAAGCAGTGGCGGACTGGGCTCCTGCTGCTAGGACACAGCGCCAGGCTGCCCGGCATCAGCCCCACGATTCCAGGGCTCGAGTGCCCCAGACCTGGAGAGAAATGCCCTCCAAGTCAGGGAAATATCCTGGATGCATCTTTTTGTCTCTTTTGGCGTCTTTCCATCCTCCTTGCTTTGGGTGGGGTTGGAGAAGTCCCCCCCACCCCCGGGCCCAAATCCAGAGAGCCTTGAAGCAGAGCAGTGCAGCGAGAAGTGTCCTGGTCTTGGAGAAGGGGCCTTAAGACCCACTGGCTTCGGGCAAGTTGTCTAAGCTCTCCAGGCCTCTGTTTCCTCATCTACAAAATGGGGCAGGCAGAAGTCAGAGCCGAGAGACCTCAGGGTGGGTTGTGCACATGAAGTGTAGCAGAGCGCATGGCCCAAAGAAGTCTGCTGTCTGCAGCCCCTCCATCCCTGGGGCAGCTCCTCTGCCTCAGGGAAACCGAGGCCCAATAAGGCAAGGTCACATGAGGAGGCTGCAGTAAAGTCCCCGGGATCCCTCAGTCCCAGAGCTACCCCCATTGGAGGTGACCACAGATGCACAGAACTCTCTACTCCCACCCTACACCCCTAGACACACTTAGGTGTACAGGGACGCAGTCATGCGCACATGACACCCATCCGCTAGCAGAACAACAGCCAAAGAGACCCCACGTCCAGTGTACCTGCAACCACGCCGATCTGCCCGCACAGTCACTTCTGCAAGCGCCAGCCCTTGCCACTCTGTTCATAAAGGACTGGGCTGAAGGGTGCCCTACCCAGCCCAACACCCCACTTTTCATCCCTGCTCCATGCTTCCCTCAACTTGTCCCCTCATCCCGAGGTGGCATCATTCACCCCTGAATGTGCACATCCCTCTGAAGCACAAGCCAGAATCCCAGCAGTCAGGCTGGGTCGTCAGGGCATCACCTCCTACCAGCGCAACGGTGGGGTGCACGGTTCACGGGTGGGGAGTGCCAAACAGCTGCCAGGACCCTGGAGCCATCCCCAGGGCCCATCCACTCACCTCCCAGGGAGCCTGGGCAGGCGCAGCCTCCACCCTCACCCCACCACCTCGCCAGCAGCCAGCTCAGGACCATTAGCCCCTTCCCCTCCCCCTGCCCTGAGCACTGCCCTGAGTGATGGTCCATCTATTATGCATGCTCCTTCCTGCTCCATTCCATTTCACCAGCACGCCCCACCCCTGCACCACCCCACATCCCCCTCCGCACCCCCCTTAAGGGCTTTTAACCAAGTACATTAGGCAGGGCCAGATGCCAGTCTGACAGATGTCCGTAATGTTAGCCTCCGTTTCCCTCCTTCCTCCCTCTGCCCAGCCCAATTCACCTCCCACCACTCCCAGCTGCCAAGACGTCCCAGCACTCTGCTGTCCCCCTCAGAGTCTCTCCTCTACACCTCCTCTTTCCGTCAGGCCTTCGCCGCCACCCAGCCCTCTGCCACCCCCATTGGCCTGGCTAACTTTCAGCTTCAGGCTGGAGAGCTGAGGCATGCTGAATGAATATTCCATCTGGGTGATTATTATTCACATGATATTAATTAATTATTAATTGCAATTAATCTCCTTCATTTTCTAACCTTCCTCTGGGAGGCAGGAGGGGCCTGGCAGCTGAAAAGGACAGGGGCAGGGAGAACTGGCATTTGTGGGTGCGCCTGGGGCCTCAGATCATTTCCCAAAGCCACCCCCTTCACCTGGGACAGGACCGTCTGAGCGCGGTGGGAAACTGAGGCGGGAGCAAGCACTGTGCTGTTCCAAGAAAGCCCACTGAGGGTATCAAGAGTCTGGGGGCCCCGATCCCTGACTGGGCTCTTAGCTGTTCCTCCTTGCCCCCCACTGACCTCCCCAAGCCGCATTTTGAGAACCATCTGGCCATGGCAACCCGGGAGAAGGGGATGGGTGGAAGGCTGACCGAAAGTTGGAGTGAGACTTGGGCATTCCAGGGTTCCTGAATGCTGAGGACAGGGGATCCCCAGATGACAGGAGGCTGGAGCCACCCAATAAGCCCCCAAGTGGGCTCCAGCACCCGCCTGACAGCCCATTGCACAGAAGGGGACGCTGTAGGCACCAGCTGCTGAGGAGGCGCCTGGACGCTCCTGTGGCCTCCCTGAGGCTCTGAGGCCTGCTTAGTGCCCAGCCTCCCCACCCAGTCCACTCACCGGCCCCCCGGGGCGCTCCTGGCGGACCCTGGTGTCCAGCTGCTGTTTCCGCACCTCGCCACCAGAGCTCTCCCCTACCAGACGGCTGGGCTGGGTGACCTCAGGAGCTTCTGGGCCCCCCACCTGGGGTGAGCCACCCCAGTGCAGAGCTCCGGCTGGACCCCGGGCCCCAAGACCTAGGAAGACAAGGCCAGAGATGCAGGCAGATGCCCACCATGGGACAAGAGACTTGGGAATGGGGTGGGCACACCCTGTCCCCCACTCCGGTCTGGCCCTGGGAACCCTGGGGCCATCCGGGTGGGAAGATCTGGCTGCCCTGCAGAGGGAAGAGCCCACGGGGAGGGGGCCAGGAGCTCCACTCTCGTCTAACTGTCACGACTGCCCCCCCTCAAGCCCGCAGAGACCTGCAGAGTCGGCCGACGGCGGCAGGGGGGACGGCCGCGGTGGGGCCGGCCAGATGGGGACAGGTGGGTGGATGCACCTTCCCTCCTCTCCCGCTCCCCACCTCCCGCGCCTGGACCGGCTGTCACCCAGAGCACTGCAGGAAAATGTGGCTGCAGCAGAAAGCACCGCAAAGCCCGGGGCGGGGGCAGGGAAGGGGCGCCGTGCGGCGGCCGGGCCGGGCGGGGGTCACTCACCGGGCAGGGGGAGCAGCGGCAGCAGCAGCAGAGCCGCGAACGCCCAGCGCCGCAGCCGCCTCATGGTTCGCTCATAATCCTCCGGGTCCGGGGGCTGCGGCTGCGGCTGCGAGCGGCGCGGCGGCGGGCGGGAGCTGGCACGCGGGCGGGGAGGCGCCGGCTGCGGAGCGGGGCGGGGGCGCGGGGCCGGGCGGGGGTCGAGGAGGGGTGGGGGCGCGGGGGAGGCGGCGGGCTCAGCGCGCTCCGGCCGCGGCCATCCCGGCGGGGCGGCGGGGCCGGGTTAAGAGCGAAGCGGCGAGCACGTGAGCCCAGGGCCCGCCCCCCGTCCCCCCGCCGCCCCCCACAGGCCCCCCCAGCCCCGCACGACCAGGGCTGCCGCGACTGGAGGAAAAAAGAGGCGCCGCGGCGGGGCCCGCATCCCCGCACCTCCTCAGTCCGCTCGGCAGGTGCAGGGCGGAGGCGCACCCGGTCCCTATCGCGGCCCCCTCCTCGGCCACTTCTTGCGTGAGGATCTCCGAGGACCCGTAGATTTGTAGGCGAGGAAGGGAGGGAGGGTGCAGAGGGACCTCGGGGATCTGACCCGGCGTGTCTGGGGACCCAGTGCAGGGGCGTAGCCGCCGCCTGGGTTCGCCCCTGGGGCGTTGAACCCAGTAGGGGGCCACCCCGTCCCCAGCCGCTGCACCTCGGTTGACCCCAGGCTGTGGGAGCTGGGAAGGGAAGGGCAGAGGCTCTCTTGGCTAACGCCCCGCTCAGCGCTTCCGGGATTTCTCGCCCATTCTCAGCGAAACGGGTCACTGCGGAGTCCTCCCACACACCCTTCCCATCCCACAGGCTCCTTCCCGCCAAAGATGCCCTTGCCTCCAGGAGGACTTCAGGGATTGCTGGCATTGGAACTACCAGGTGTGGCTGCCCCCCCCCCCCCCTCGCTGGACTCCTAAGTCCCTCACGCAGGGCACCCCTGTCCTGTCCTTCCCCTTAAATAAAGTGCAGACTACCCCAGCGGCTCTCACACTGCCGGCAAGCCCCATTCCTGCCCCGCCCTTGCTAGTCCAAATCTCTGACTGTCCAGGACACCTCTAGAGCCTCCAGCCAACCCTCTTAGACTAGGCTGTCCTGTCTGCAAAATACTTGCCCCCCCCCCCCCCCCAAGCTGTGCCCTCAGCCCAGCGCCTGCCCCTCGTGCAAGGTGGGTCATAGTATGTGTGTGTGTTGGGGGGGGGAGGCTTCGACTTCTGCTAGATGTTCCTGAAGGCAGACTCCTGAAATAGGGTGGTGTGTGCAGAGCCAGGGTAGGTTAGCAGCTGAGGGGGCCCCACCCTGACCTTCCTCCCTAGGCCAGGGTATCTTAGGAGAGGTTTTTTTTTTTCTTTTTTTTTCTTTTAACTGTAGGGCGCGTGTGCTTGCCAGACAGAGAGAGACAGAGAGACAGAAAGCGAGAAATCACCCCCCAGGGG
The DNA here is from genome assembly GCA_026018925.1 of Tupaia tana. Lineage (NCBI taxonomy): Eukaryota > Metazoa > Chordata > Mammalia > Scandentia > Tupaiidae > Tupaia > Tupaia tana. Next base: position 51,175,600 of record JAKSZU010000011.1, on the reverse strand, counting down.
GGATGGTCACACCGCAATCCCTTCTCCATTCTCCTCTCGGGATCTTGGGCACGCACGCACACGTGCCCAGCGTGAGTTTTAAGCCACTGGGTCCGGGACACGAACTGTGGTAGACTACGTGGGAGTCCAGCGACATAGCCATTACGCTAACTGCTGGTTCCCAAGGCCAGGGTATCTTTGTACCCAAACTGGGGGTCCACACATCAATGAGGAGCAAGAGTGGAGGCAGGGAATCCCTTCCTGGGTCTTCTGCTTCGCTAGGGACCTGGGGTTTCTGCTGGGGACAGGGGAGCTGCCTCTGGGCTTGTGACAGTCCCCCTCCCCCCCCACCGCTCTATTTTAGGCCCAGGAGAGAGGTGAGAAGGCAATTTCCCAGGAGGCGCTGACATCAATGCTGGAAACGAGGTGACTCCCCCCACCACCACCTGCCACTCCAGACCCAGATGCTCCACAAAGCTGAGCCAGTTCCTTCTTCACTCTGGAGATTGCAAACCCCTTCTCCAGGATGTAAACTGAGGGGGCTCAGGATTGAGACCCTACTATGTGGAATTCCCTGGAAGCTCATGATTACTCTGGAGGGAGAGACTGTGCTCCCCATTTTACAGATGGGAAAACTGAGGCCCCAAGAGGCTACAGGAACTTTCCAAAGTCACACACCTGGTTAGCAAGAGGCACGTGCCAGGCTCCATGGCCCCACTCCTCTCTCTGACCACCTCTATCCCCCATTTCCACCTCCATTCTCTATCTGGGACTAGAGGAGTCTGGTACGTCTGGTCCCCCACATCCTCCACCCTATTTGGCACCATGGAAATCTAGGTGACTATCCTGCACCACCGGTGCCGTGCCGTGTCAGTAAACCCTGACCAGGTGTGCCTCCCAAAGGGCCAGGTGGGGTCTGTAGGTTCCCAGCAGAGGGCTCTGGGGCCGTGTGGGTCTGTGCAGCCCCTAAGCCCCTGTGCCCACGACCACACAGCCAGCCATCTGTGGGCAGCCTTTCCAGCTGAGGCGTGTTCCTACCACATCCGTGGCCCTGGTGCCTTGAATTTCCTGTCGGGAGACCCTCCTGGCTCCCAAGGTGATTTCCTGTGGCACCCTGAGCCAGCCCTGTGGAAGGCTCCTTGGGGAATTTCTTGACCTCCAAAAAGCCACTTATTTTCCCTAGGTGCTTCAGCTCTGAGCAGACCTGGCGGGATATTTTTCAAAAGCTAGAACGTGTGCCAGCATACACATGCACGAGGGACAGAGAGAGAACTCTCGATTAGGCCGCATCACGCTGCAATCCCCTTTTCCTGGCCATTTAACTGCTGGGATCCTGGGTGCCCCCACGTTGGCCATGTTTTAAGTCTGACTTGGGGATTTGAACTGCCTTTGGCCACTTGGCTTCCAAGCTTACAGACACTCGTGCTACTGCTGCGCCACAGTGGCTGGGCCCAGGATAGACCTTTGATCCCGGCCACGCCCCATTCCCCAGCCCCTGAGGTTCCAGGTCCCCCACCTCCCACCACCTTGTGCTGTCTCAATTCTCCTTCCACCTGCCACCTGCCAAGCAAGGAGCTTGCCGTAGTGTCTCTCACCTACCTTCTGTCCTCAGGGGCTGCTCCTGTCCTCAAACTGGTGGCTGTGGACGTTACAAAAGCAGGGACTGTTTCCTCCTGCCTCCTGAGAACGAGGGCTGTTTTCTCCTTGGATTGGGGCAAGCCTGCGACTCCCTCTCAGAGGGCTCCCAGGGATGTCCCTGCCCACCCCCACACAGGTGGGGCTGGCTCCTTAGGTCCCTCGGCCCCTCACTGGAGGCTGCTGTTTCTGCTGTCCTTTTTTTTTTTTTTTTTTTTTTTTTTTTTTTGAGGGGTTTTTGCTATAGGGCGTGTGTGCTTGCCAGACAGACAGAGAGAGACAGAGAGACAGAAAGTGAGAAATCACCCCCAGGGGGGATGGCCACGCCACAATCCCTTCTCCTCCGTTCTCCTCTTGGGATCTTGGGCACGCATGCACACGTGCCCAGCGTGAGTTTAAGCCACAAGGTCTGGGACTCAAACCGCGGTTGACTACATGGGAGTCCAGCGACATAGCCATTACGCTAACTGCTGGCCCCTGTTTCTGCTGCCTTGATGTCACCTGTGGGGTCTGGTCACCCTTACTGAAGGAGCTGTGTGGTCCCACTGAAGCGTTGGGTCTGGTCACCTACAAACTCTCCAAGAATCCACCCCCATCCAGGATCCTAGGCGGCCTGGGCCAGGCCTCTTTTCCTGCAGCTCTTCGTGCCCTTCAGCCTATTCTTTCTTCTGCCCTTGCCTCCAGGGACTTCAGGGATTGCTGGCATTGGAACTACCAGATGTAGCTGGTGTTGGCTCACCTGGCCCCGAGTGGCACCGTGGACAGAGGCTCCTGCCAATGGAAGCCATCCAGGCTGGGCACCAGGCTCTGAGGCCTGCAGCAAAGACCAAGCAAGCCTGTCATGGCACGGTGGGTGAGAGCAGGACCAGGCTAAGGTCGCAACCCTGGGTCCCCACCTACTGGACGTGAGACCCTGAGCAAGTCCCTCAGCCCGTCTTGAGGCTCAGTTTCCTCGTCTGTGAAACAGGTCAGAAAAGCCTTCCTTTGGGCTGGCAGGTGGCACGGGGGTTAGTGTGGCTGAATCCCGTATGGCCAACTGAGCAGTTCGAATCCTGGACCCTTGTTTCCCAGCAGTTTGGGAAACACTGGGCATGTGTGCTGAGTGCCAAAATCCTGAGAGGAGAGGAGAGAAGGGATTGCGGCGTGGTGGCTATTCTCCCTGGGGGATGATTTCTCACTTTCTCTCTCCTCTTTCCACCCTGACAAGCACATGCTCGCTGTAGAAAAAAAATTTTTTTTAAAGAATTATTTTAATTTGACCAGAGAGGGACAGAGAGTGAGAGAGAGAGAGAGAGAGAGAGAGGGAAAGTGAGAAAGCAAGCCATGAGGTCCCAGACTCGAACCATGGTCAGCAATGTGGGAGTACAGCACCCTTAACCACCACGATACCTGCTGGCCCCCGCAAATATTTTTAAAAAAGAAAAGCAAAGCCCTCCCTTACGGTGCTGCTGAGGGCTAGATGCTGATCAAGCCTCACGTGCTGTTTTGATGTCACCTGTGGGGTCAGGTCACCCTTGCTGAAGGAGCAGTGTGGTCCCACGTAAGGGTTGGGTCTGGTCAGCAGCCTCTGGAGTGCAGAGAGGCTCAGTCAACCTAGGCCTGCCTTGCCAAAGGTATCCCGGGAAAAATGAGCTCTCTGGCCCTTGCAGTGGGAGCCTGGGGACAGTGTCATACAGTCCCCCTGAGTGGGTTCATCCACAAGTTCACAGTGGAAGAGTATGCTGCTTGGGGGGGCTTTACAAGGTAAGAGATTAATGAAAAAAAACTAATGTCCGGGAGGGAGACTTGACAGGTGTCTGTGTTTGGGGTTATTAAGGTAGTTCGTTGTGACAATATGCCAACTCTGTGCCAAGTGCCTCATTAACATACTCGATTTGATTCTTGTGACCTCCTAGTCAGGTAGCAATTCCAGAGTGAGAAAACTTTCCAGAGTTGGCCGAAGGTCAGAGTTAAGTGGCAGGACCTGGATTTGAGTGTAGGCCCAGGAGGCTCTGAAGCGCGTGCCCTGAAAGCGTACGCTGCAGGCTTCATGGAGAATATGCACCCTGGCCTTGGAAAGTGGGGCATTCTGGGGCAGGAACAAGGGCAGCCTCGAGAGTGACCCAAGGTGGCCAGAGACAGGGGGGTTAGTCTGGCTGGCTGGCCGATTCTGTAGAGGGAGATGATGGGACAGGGACACTGGGGTGGGTGTCAGGGGGAGGAGAGGAGGGAATAGGAAGATTGGTTGAATTCGGCTCAGGGAGTGGCCGAGACCCGCAGGAGTTGAGCGGTGGGGAACAGAAGAAGGGGAGCAGTCTTCCACCTAGTTCTTAGGTATCCACGTGTGACAGCAGCAGACGGGGCGGGCCGTAAGAACGGTGCTGGAGGTCCAGGTCTGATTCCCAGCCCACCCTATAAAAAAGTCAGAGGGGTGCCCACTACTCGGGAGGCTGAGGCAGGAGGATCAGGGCCTCCGCGTCAGTGTGCAACAGCAAGACCCTTCCATAGAGCTGGCCATGGTGATCCAGATACGCAGTGGAGGCAGGAGGATCACTACCCGGGAAGACCCTGTCTACAAAAAATTCCCTTGGGGGGCCAGCAGTTGGTGTAATGGCTATGTCGCTGGACCCCCCCATGTAGTCACCCGTGGTTCAAGTCCTGGACCCAGTGGCTTAAACTCATACTGGGCATGTGTGTGTGCGTGCCCAAGATCCCGAGAGGAAAATGGAGGAGAAGGGATTGCGGCGTGGCCATCCCCCCTGGGGGGTGATTTCTCTCTTTCTGTCTCTGTCTTTCCGGTGAGCGCGTGCGCCCTGTAGCAGAAACCTTTCTACAAAAAAAAAAGTTCCTTGGGATCACAGTACTTTATTACTGGAAAGACCTCTGAAATTTTCTCACCCTCCCTTAAATGAGGAGGAAACCGAGGCCCAGGAATAGTAAAGGGACTTGCCCGAAGTCACAGTGGGTTAGAGGAGTGGCTAGACCCTGCTTCCACCCTCCTTTGAGATGAGAATTCTGAAGGGAGTCCGAGGTGGAGCTCTGGTTCAGGTCACATCTGAGAGAAGTGAAAGCATAGGAGGAGGTGAGAACGAAGGTCCTAGAAGGTCCCAGGACAAGTCTAGGGAAGGCAGAACTGGAGGGCTGTCCAGGGCAGTCTGGGAGCCACTGAGGCACACGCTTGCTCTGTGCTGAGGGGCCTGGTGGGGTGACGGGGACAGGCTGCAGCGAAGGCAGGGGGAGGGGCCAAGGAGCAGGTTGCAAGGAGGTGGGAAGGAACCTGACTTTGGCAATCAGCAGGCCATCCGATGACTTTGGAGGAGACGATCTCGGTGTTTCAGGCCTTTCAGGCCGAGCCGCCGCAAGGTCAGAGCGGGAGATGTGAAGGAAGTGGGTGCCGACAGCAGGAACGGCCAGAGAGCAGGACAGAGCCTTCAAGCTGCTCCATCGATCTGCTCGTACTCTATTCTCAGGGATGGAAGCGTGTGGAGTTCTCAGGAAGGGGGTGAGCCTGAGAGAAGGAAACTGACGAGGGCAGCTGGGGGCGGGGGGGCTGGAGTATGAGGACAGTGACTTGGGAAAAAGTATTCCTTTGCCAGAGATGGAGTAAGGCGGAGCTGAAGGACTGACACAAGAGGCGGCAGTGCCTACCAGGCTGAGTCCAGGTCACCTGTGAGGGAGGGGTTGTGGGAAGGGACCGCAAGGAGCGAAGGTGAACTGTCCTCACCTAGACAGAGGGGCCCACTTAGGTCCAGCAGCACCTGCTGTGCGGGTCAGGTGGTGTCCTGGGTTCCCGTCACCTACCTACAGCCTGGATGCAAGGATGCAGGAATGGCTGAGTGCTGTCACCCTGGGGTCCAGCCTGCCAGGGATGCTGAGGTCCCAATTGCTGGGATGGGAGGGGAAGGCCATGGCAGCCAATGAGTGGAGTGGGGGAACAGGCCTGGACAGATGGTGATGAGGGCCTCAGAACCGAGTGTCATGGGCTTTGGGTGAGCACAGGTGACAGTGTCAGAGAAGCCAGAGAGGATCATCTCCACTCGCCACTAAAGGATTGTCCCCAGCAGAACCCAGAGCAAGCTGCTGTCTGGGCCCCGGAGAAGGGGAGAACCACTAGCAGGGATGCCCACTGGGGCAAAGGAGTAGGAGACAGAATGCCCTCTGCAGGCACCTCTCACGGGCAGCAGAGCCCAGCCAGCGCCGGGAGACTGTGCAGGAGGATAGGCTCTGCCCTGGCCTGGCTGGAGGGTGGTGGCACTCACACCCTCATCTTGCAGGAGGCCCATCATGCTGGCCTGTTGGCATCCCTGCCCTGGGCACCGAAGGGCAGATCGAGGACCCTCCATCAAGCACACTGGGCTCCGGCCCCATCCCTCTATTTGTTATGAATGAATTTATTTATATTTCCTGAACCAAAATTCATTGTGAAGTAATAACAGGAATGGCATAAAAAGGCCAAACATGACCTCTAAGAAGGGTTGTACACACAGTTGCTCTATTCCAAACGAACCACTCCGGTCCCACCCGTAGCCAGGCCCCACCAGGCCCTGCCGCTTCGGCATTTAAAGAGACAGACATGCAGAGGCAGAGGAGGGTGAGAAGAACCACAGTACAGATTGTAATAGGGAAAGAGGTGGCCAGAGATCGATCGCAAACCCATTTCTGTCTCCAGATTAATGGCTTGGCTGCAAGATGTGGGGGGAGGTCCTGGGGAAGGAGAGCAGGAGAGGGTGATGCGGAAGTTGGCAGGTGAGACACTGACCCTGGACCAGCAGAACTCAGGGTGGGCAGCTTGAGCTGAGGAGGCAGATCCCCAAGAGGGATCTGGCCACATCTCGGGCCCAGGGGAAAGGTCAGCACTGGCCACAACCAAGTGCAGGAGCGGGTGCCGTGAGTGCCACAGCCTGAGCCCCTCCTGTTTCCCATGTTCCTGAGATCTGTGTGCAAAGCGTGGGGGGCTGGGGGAGGGGACAACCACCAACCACCAGGCATTTCGGAAAGCAGACCACATGCTTGTGGGAACGGAGGCTGGGTGGGGGTGGGGAACACCGACCAACCCTCGGCTCTGCAGAGGCAGCGCCTGTGGAGGCAGGCAGGAAGTGGGGACAGGGCTCCTGCTGCCCCAGCCCTTGTGGTCCAGCCCTATGGCAACACTGCCTCTTCCTGCAGGTGTGGGCAGGGGAGACAGAGGCAGGAGACAGCAGCCCCCAGCCAGACTCTCTCGGCTTGCCTAAAGACCCACTGGGCCGTCAGCCCCACAGAACCTAGCAGGACGGCTGTTTGCCTGGGCTCCTGGCTCTTCTGGGCAGGTCCTGAGGCTCTGCCCCTCCCATGTCCACCCCTGGCCAGGTGTGCAGCACCAAGAGGAACCTGTACCTGCAGCCCTTCAGTCTGGAGCTGCCAGGCCTCAGACCTTGGCAACTTACAGGAGCAGTTCTCTGCCGCCACTGGGTGGGGGCCGGGGCTGGGGCTGGGAGACAGGAAGGCAGGGCATCTGGAGAAGCTGGGGGGCCCAGAGCCACCGGGAGCAGCTGGCTCCCCCCCCACTGGCCAGCAGAGGGGAGAGAGAAGTACACTGGCTTTCTGCAGGCTCTGTGGGGGGCTGGGGGTTGGCAGCCTGCAGGTGGGCTGACGGCTGACCTGGAGCCATGGAGCAGCCGGGGAGCTGGTCAGCCTGCTGGGACACAGGGCCAGAATCCTCAGATCTCAGGGGCCACCCTCCCCCAGGCCAGGGGGGCTGTGTGGCCCAGAACTTGGCTGGCCTGTCTGTGGGCTGCCAGGGCAAGGCATCTGGGAAGGAGAGGCAGGTCTGTGTGTGGCATAAGGGCAGGGGGGAGGTGAGGGGCCTGGAGTTATGGTCCGGGAGGGGGAGGGAAAGATGCTTGTCACTGGGTGTCCTGGTGCTGCAGGGGCTGGCGGCTCTTGGGACAAAAAATGAGGCTTGTGGTGAGGAGGCCCCTGGTCTCTTCTCAGCATTCCCACTGGGGAACTGGACCTTCCGCTTGTGGCCAACAAGGGCCAGGTCCAGGCCAGAGCAGAGGTCCACATGAGCCGAGCTGGTCAGGGGGGACTGGCGAGCAGGGCTCCTGGGCGCTGGTGTCTCCTGGGGATCCACAAGCATATCCTGGCAGCTCACGGCTGGTCCAGGTATCTCGCCAGTGCCTGCAGGTTCAGGCTCTGTTGGCGTCTTCATGCTGTCCTCTGCCCCATCTTGCTCTGGAGCACCTAGGGCCAGGCTAGGCTGGCTGGGGGGCGGAGTCTTGGGACTGAGGTCACAGTCAGAAGCCAGGGAACTTACCCACCTGTGGGGACAGAAACACCCGGGAGCTGCAGGGCTCACATTCAGAGAGGCAGCAGGTTGGGATCCTCCTGGGCTGGGGCTGAGGGTCAAGGAGGGGCATGTGTGGTGCTACTCCTCCTCTGTGCCTGGGACAGCCTGTCCTCTGAGGCTGACCCTGCAGCAGCAATGCTGTCTGTGCCTCATGGCTCTGTGGCCTGCGGCTGGGCTGGCCAGAGCACAAGAGGGTTAGAGGCTGTTCTGCCGATGCCTCCACAGTGGAGGAGGCCGTGCCCTCGGTGGTTGGATAAAGCAGTGAGAGCCAGGCTGTCCGAACTCAGCCCAGGGGTGCAGATGTGGGGAGAGTGGTGAAGCCTCAGCCCTAGCCCGACCTGGAAGAGACTAGGTGGGCTGCAAGGGAAGCTGAGCTTCAGGGGCCCTCGAATTTCCACCAAACCCCAGGCAACCCTCTTTCCCGGGGTGCTTCTAGAAGAAAAGACTGTGCTTTTCACCTGGAGGAGTTGGCGTGGGAAGGGATGTCTGCAAAGCTGTGGCTGAGCTGGGCGATGATCCGATCAACTTCTGCATACGAACGGGCCTCTCGGGCAAAGCTCTGGTGCTGGGCACTCTCAAGATGCTGCCCGGGGGTGAGAGCAGGCACAGGGCATTAGACAAGGCTAGGGTGGAATACAAGCAGACCGCCCAGCCCCCCAGCCTGGCCTCTGGCACTGGAGGACATGGTCACACCAGGGTGGAGATGGGCAGGAAAGACATCCTTTGTGGGTCGGCTTGCTCGGGACAGACAGCCCGGGGAACTGCTGATGGGTGGGAAGGGGCTTACCACACGGAGCTCATCGAAAGCCTCCTGGCAGCACTCACAATACCCTTTCTTCCTCCTGGACATGGCGCGGGTGACCAAGTGCAGGCTTGGCTCTCGGTCCCTGGGTTTTCTGAGGACAGAGTGAGCAGACAGTGGTCACCGCTGTGGCCCTTAGAGGAAGCGCTGCTGCTCAGAGCTTGGCGCCCAAGCCAGGGAAGAGGAAGGTGAGGATGGCCAAGAGCTGGGCAAGCCTGCCCTCCACTTGGGACCACTTAACCAAGGCTAGCAGGACAGGCAAAAAGGATGACAAGACCTCCCTGCGCACAGCTTGTCCTAGCTGTCCCTTATTGCCCGCCTATCTCAAACCACAGGTGAGGATGGTGTGTGTGTGTGTGTGTGTGTGTGTGCACGTGTGTATTTGTGTCTGAGTGCATGGCGATAGCAAGAATCCCTCATAGGAATTCCGACTCAAACCCACACTCACTTGATCTGCAAGATGAAAGGGGGAAAGTCTCGCCACAGCGAGGAGTCCGTACTGCCCTCCGCCCCCTCCCCCTTGTTCGGACGGTCTCTGCCTTCACGCCGACCTGTCCCTCACAGCAGCCACCTTTAACCAACGACTTTCAAATCTCTTTCTCAAACCTGACTTTTCATCTGTATTTTTTTTTTTTTTAAACTATAGGGTGAGTGTACTTGCTGGAGTGAAAGAGAGAAGAGAGAGAGAGAAAGTGAAAAAAAATCATCCGCCAGGGAGGATGGCTGCACTGCAATCCATTCTCCATTCTCCTCTCAGGACTTTGCATGCACGTACCTGGCAAGTTTCTTTTTTTTTGGGGGGGGGGGGGGGGAGGATTTTTGCTATAGGGTGCATGTGCTCACCAGAAAGACAGAGACAAAGAGACAGAAAGTGAGAAATTGCCCCCCGGGGGGGATGGCCACGCTGCAATCCCTTCTCCTCCAGGGATCTTGGGGCACACACACACACACACACACACACACACAACACGCGCGCCCAGCATGAGTTTAAGCCCCGGGACTACATGGGAGTCCAATAACAGAGCCATTATGATGCTAACTGCTGGTCCCCCTGGCAAGTTTCTTAAGCTACTGGGTCCAGGACTTGAACCACCAGTCTGCCATGTAAGATTCAGCTGCCTTAACCACCATGCCACCTGGCTGGTCCTCAGTTCCATTATTTCTTAAGGTTTTTTTTTTAAAGAATTATTTAATTTAATTTTATTTATTTATTTTTCTTTTTTCTTTCCTGCTTTCTTTCCCCTGAGTTTGAAGGCGGAAAGAAACGTCTTTTTTTTGAGGTTTTTGCTATAGGGCGCTGCGCTCACCAGAAAAACAGAGAGAGACAGAAAGTGAGAAATCATCCCCCAGGGAGATGGTCACACCGCAATCCCTTCTCCTCCATTCTCCTCTCAGGATCTTGGGCACGCATGAACACGTGCCTGGCGTGAGTTTTAGCCACCGGGTCTGGGACTCGAACCGTGGTCGACTACATGGGAGTCCAGCGACATAGCCACTATGCTACCTGCTGGTCCCTATTTATTTATTTATTTTAACTTGAAAAGAGAGAAAGCAAACCAACAGGTCCAGGACTCAAACCACGATTGGCCGTGTGGGAGTCCAGCATTCCCCAACCACACCAACTGCCAGCCCCAGCTACGTTATTTCTAATGATGTGTAGGGCATTGCTATTTCGCTGTCCTAACAAACTCGATCAGTCCAACACATTCTTCTTTAAGTACGACAGAAAACATATAGAAAAGATGATAAATCCAACTATTACGTTGTCAGGAAAGTCATGATGTATTTTTCTATGCAAAAATGTGTCATGACTTTCCTGACAACCCAATACATACAATTTTTTTTACCCCCTCCCACCCCTCCAGTTTTTCTTTTTTTTTTTTTGGAGAGGTTTTTGCCATAGGGCGCGTGCGCTCGCCAGACAGAGAGAGAGACAGAAAGCGATAAATCACCCCCCAGGGAGAATAGCCATGCCGCAATCCCTTCTCCTCCATTTTCCTCTCGGGATCTTGGGCACACACGCACACACAAACCTGGCGTGAGTTTTAAGCCACTGGGTCCGGGACATGAACCACGGTCGACTACATGGGAATCCAGAGACATAGTCATTACGCTAACTGCTGGTCCCCCTCCAGTGATAAAGAATTATTTATTTAATTTTATTTATCAATATTAGTATATTTTAATTTGCTATAGGGCATGTGTGCCCACCAGAGAGAAAAGAGAGAGGGAAAATGAGAAAGCAAGCTTCCAGGTCCAGGACTTGAACTGTGGTCACCCATGTAGGTGTCCAGCACCTTAACCACCTGCTGGCCTCACTACCCTTCAGTTTTGACTTAGAGGCTGTGTGATAAGACCCAGATTTCTGTACTAAAGAGAGAAAAATCATTTACTATAGGGCATGTGTTCTATATGCCCTATATAGAATATATGCCCCCCCCCACCCCCTGCCACCGGCATGACCATGACACAATTCCTACTCCACCATTCTCCTCTTGGGATTATGGGCACACATACATACATGTGTTTTTCAAACAGCTGGGCTGGGACTTGAATCATGCAGCTGGCCATGTGGGATCCAGCTGTCTTAACCATCTCCACCAATTTAAACGTATGCATGGCAAAAACCCTAAGTTAAAAGAGAAACCCCATGGGCCAGCAGGTGGCATGGAGGTTAAAGCACTGGATCCCACAAATCTGGCTGCACAGATTAAGTCCCGGACCTAGTGGCTCAAGAATCACACTGGGCATGTGTAAGTATGTGCCCCAAATCCTTAGACTGGAAGAGAAGGGATTACAGCATGGCCACTCCCCTTGGGGGGTGATTTCTCACCTTTTTGCCCTCTCTCTGATGAGAGCTCGTACCCTTTAACAACAAAGACAAACCACAAACCTCTTGTTTTTGTTTTGTTTTATATATAGACTTAATAACAAAGGGCTCATTTCTCTAATATATAAAGTATTCCTTATAAATCACTAAGAAAGTAATTAATAACCCAATAGAAAAATAAGCAAAGGATAGAAAGAAGGGTCTTGCAAAGAGATTCAAATGATCAAACATGAAAACACATTTAACCTAAATCACACAAAATAAAAATGAGATACAGTTTTCAAGATGTCAGATTGCCAGGGGACCAGCAGTTAGCATAATGGCTATGTCGCTGGACTCCCACATAGTTGACCGCGGTTTGCATCACGGACCCGGTGGCTTAAAACTCACGCCGGGCGCATGTGCATGCGTGCCCAAGATCCCGAGAGGAGAATGGAGGAGAAGGGATTGTGGCGTGGCCATCCCCCCTGGGGGGTGATTTCTCGCTTTCTGTCTCTGTCTGTCTGGCGAGCGCACACGCCTTATAGCAAAAACCTCTCCCCCGCGCGCCCCCCCCCCCCCCAAAAAAAAAGATGTCAGATTGCCAGAGACTAAAAAGTTAGCAAGGGGCTGGGAACAGGCTCTCCAGAATAGTGCAGTCTGAGTGTAAATTGGTATCTCCGTGAAAAGCAATTTGGCCACACTAATAAAAATTGTAAATGCAGGTACCCTTTGACCCCACATTTCTTATGGAATTTATTCCACAAATGTACTAGAATGATCGCAAATTTCTCCTGAACACGATTACTCACTGTAGTGAAGCTAAGCATTTGACATCAATAAGAGACTGACTAGAGGACCAGCAGTTAGCCTAATGGCTGTGTCGCTGAACTCCCATGTAGCCGACTGCGGTTTGAGTCCCAGACCCGGTGGCTTAAACTCACGCTGGGCGTGTGTGCGTGGGTGCCCAAGATCCCGAGAGGAGAATGGAGAAAGGATTGCTGCATGGCCATCCCCCCCAGGGTGTGATTTCTCGCCTTTTCTCTGTCTCTCTGTCTTTCTGGCGAGCGCATGTGCCCTATAGCAAAAAAAAAAAAAAAAGAAAAGAAAAGAAAAATGGGCTGGCAGGTGGTGTGGTGGTTAAGGGCGCTGGACTCCCATGTGACCAACCGCAGTTCGAGTCCCAGACCTGGTGGCTTGCTTTCTTACTTTCCCTCTCTCTCCCCCACCTTCTCTGGTGAAAAGGGGAAGAAAAGAAAGGGAAAAGGAAAGAAAGAAAAATAATTAAATAAAAATAATTATTAAAAAAAAAGTGTAAAAACTGAGTATTTCTTCCAACAGTTTTCTACATGTGTGCACACATGACCCCTCAGAATCCTGAGTCTGTCCCACCTGGGTGACCCCTGCCCTGGCTTTTCACACGCAGACACCAGAACATTATTGCCCGCCTTTCCTCTACAGCTCTTAGCTCCTCTGCGATCCTAGCAGCCCTGCTGGCGCTCCCTGGGCGGCCTTCTGACTGGCTCTTTGGTATCCCTTGCACCTTCTAGCAAAGGTGTAAAGGATCCTAGGCTTAACGTCAGCTTGGACTTCCTCTGATTCCCCATTTTATCCACAGCGGTCTCCCCTTATCCAGTATATTCCCAAACTCTCAGTGGATGCCTTGAACTGCAGATAAGGAGTGAGTTGCACTGCTGTGTCCCCTTCCTTCCCCTCCCATCTGTGCTAGTCCTGACCCAGCCCTGCTGGCCTTAGGAACTCTTAGGCAAGACTGTGAACCAACTGGTCAAGCCACCAGATCTGGAATTTTCACAGGGCCTGAGAAGGCATCCAGCCCATCCCCCAAGCCATACTCCTCTGTTTCTGTCAAAGGAGGTTTAAATTCTCAGTTATCTGCAGGTAGGCACATTAGCAAGTCTACAGCACCCCCCCCCCCGCCCCCTTCTCCAGTTATTCCTGATGTTTAGCCCAGGAAGAAACTCAAACTATGATGTACCAAGAAATCACCTGGGAGCTTGTGTGGAGCAGCCCTTGGGACTCCCACCATCAGAGATTCTGATTCTGTGGAGGAAAGGGGGTGAGGTTCTGGACCCTGACAGGGGACTCTGACGATGGTGGTCTGTAGATCCACGTTTGAGAAACCAGTAAATTGCTCTCTGGACACTTAAGTCAAATTCTTCCATGGGGATGAATAATGCAAGTAAAATAGATGAGCAGCACCGGTGTGTCTTTTCCGGGCGAAGTTCCCAGAATAGACTTTGCTAAGGAGCAAACACATGGCCGTCCCCAAGTCTGACCAGCAGGCCCCCACAGGGAGGACACTGGCCTGTCACCAGCCCATGGTACGCAGGAACCAGAAAGACCCACCTGGTATTGTGCGAGTTGCCCGGGGTCGTTGAGGTCTCAAATGGACTTGCATCTTTGGGTCCCAGAAAAGAAATTTCAGGAAAGGATTTAAACTGATGATGGAAAGGACGAAACTTCCTGAAACACAAAAAACTGCCACTTTGACTACAGTGGGGAAGGGAAAGGATGCGAAACTAGTCCAGCTCTCCCTTCAATTCCAATCCTGATCAAGTGGAGTCTTACCTTCACGTTTTTAAAGTTTTTTTTTTATTTTATTGAATTAATTAATTTAAAATTTGACTAGAGAGGGACAGAGTGAGGAAGAGAGAAAGAGAAAGTGAGAATGCGAACCGCTACATTCAGGACTTGAACCATGGTCTGCCATATGGGAATCCAGAGCACTTAACCACCACACCACCTGCTGGCCCCTTTCTATTTTTTTTTTGGAGAGGTTTTTCGCTATAGGGTGTGTGCGCTCGCCAGACAGACAGAGAGAGACATAGAGACAGAAAGCGAGAAATCACCTCCCAGGGGGGATGGTCACGCCGCAATCCCTTCTCCTCCATTCTCCTCTCGGGATCTTGGGCACGCACGCACACGCGCCCGGCATGAGTTTTAAGCCACCGGGTCCGGGACGCGAACCGCAGTCGACTACGTGGGAGTCCAGCAACATAGCCATTACGCTAACTGCTGGTTCCCCCTTTTCTATTTTTTAGAGGTTTTTGCCTTAGGGTGCATGCACTCATCAAAGAGAGAGAGACAGAGACAGTGAGAGGGAAAGTGAGAAATCACCCTCTAGTGCCAAACTACAATCCCTTCTCTTCCACCCTCCTCCCATGATCTTGGGCACACATGCAGACACATGTGCCTAGTGTGAGTTTCAAGCTACCAGGTTCAGGACTTGGACCATGGTCATCCATGTGGGAGCCTAGTGACATAACTGCTATGCCATCTGCTGGTCCCTTAAGTTTTTTATTTCTTTAAAAATTATTGGGACCAGCAGTTAGCGTAATGGCTGTTGCTGGACTCGCATGTAGCCGACCGCGGTTCGAGTCCTGGACCCAGTGGCTTAAACTCACGCTGGGCACGTGTGCCCAGATCTCCCAAGATCCTGAGAGGAGAATGGAGGAGAAGGGATTGCGGCGTGGCCATCCCCCCAGGGGGTGATTTCTCACTTTCTCTCTGTCTCTGTCTTTCTGGTGAGCGCACACGCCCTATAGCAAAAACCTCTCCAAAAAAAAAAAACAAACTTATTTAGGTGGGTGGCACGGTGTTTAAGAGCGCTGGGCTCAGGGCTGGCAGGTGGTGTGGTGATAAAGGTGCTGGACTCCCACATGGTTGACCACAGTTCAAGTCCTGGACCTGGTGGCTTCCTTTCTCACTTTCCCTGTCTCTCTCTGATCAAACTGGAAAATAATACTAATAAATAAAGTTAAATAAAATAATAGTTAAAAAAAAAAAAAAAAAAAAAAAAAAAAGAGCGCTGGGCTCCCATGTGGCCACCTACGGTTCAAGTCCCGGACCTGGCGGTTTGCTTTCTGTCTCTCTCTGTCCTTCTCTGGTCTAATTAAAAATAAGTAAATAAATGGACAAGATTATTAAAAAATAATTTATTCAAATTTATAATATTATTATTTTTAAATAATTTTTTAGTTAATTTTTCTTTCTTTCTTTTTTGAGAGACTTCTGCTATAGGGCATGTGCGCTTGCCAGAGAGATAGAAAGCAAGAAGTCACCCTCTCCCTAGGGGAAATGGCCACACCACAATCCCTTCTCTATTCTCCTCTTGGGATTTTGGGCACACACACACACGTGTCCATCGTGAGTTTAAGCTGCTGGGTCTGGGACTCAAACCATGGTCAACTATGTGGGAATCCAGCAACATAACCATTATGCCATCTACTGGTCCCTATTTCTGTTTCTAATTTCACCAGAGAAAGGGAAAGTGAGCAAGCAAGCCATCAGGTCCAGGACTCAAACTGGTTGGCCACATGGGAATCCAGAACCTTAACTTCCATGCCACCTGCTGACCCCTATACTATTATTTTTTTAAATAATTATTTTTTATTTAACTTCATTATTATTTTTCAGTTTGATCAGAGAGAGAGAGAAAAAGTGAGAAAGCAAGCCACCCGGTCCAGGACTTAAACCATGGTCAGTCATGTGGGAGTCCAGCGCCTTTAACTACCATGCCACCTGCCAGCCCCATACAGTATTATTTTTTAATAACAATAAAATGTATTAAAAGTGATAAAGTGGGACCAGCAGTTGGTGTAATGGCTATGTAGCTGGACTCCCATGTAGTCAACCGTGGTTTGAGTCCCGGACCCGGTGGCTTAAACACACTGGGCGTGTGTGTGTGCGTTCACAAGATCCTGAGAGGAGAATGGAGAAGGGGTTGTGGTGTGGCCATCTCCCCAGGGGGTGATTTCTCGCTTTCTGTCTCTCTTTCTCGCGAGCACATGCACCCTATAGCAAAAATCTCTCCAAAAAAAAAAAAAAAAAAAAGAGAGAGAGAGAGAGAAAACAAGCCACCAGGTATAGGACTCAAACTGTGGTCAGTCATATGGGAGTCCAGCGCCTTAACCACCACACTGCCAGCCTCACTCACCTTTTAAGTTCTAAAACAAAACCTCTTGGCAGCCTTTTAAAGTTAAATGAATACTTATGCTTTCCGTGTCTGCGCTGCAAATGCATTTGTACTCACCACCTCTTTTGAATGCTATGACCCTCTCCTCAGGGCTGAGTGGATGAAGCACGATAGTCTGTTTTACAGGAAAGGAAAGCCCGCCCAAAAGTTCCATGATTTGCCCAAGGGCTCATGACGAGTAACTGGTCAAGACCAGACCAGTGGCTGCATCTCCCGACTCCTGATCTAGTTTTTGCCACCTTCTCACTCTGTTTCTTAACCCTGCAATAACCTTTAAGGACCCTAGGCCTGGCTGAATCTAAATGGAAGACTGTTTGAACCAGTGATTTTCCTGCTCCATGAAGGGAAGTGCTCTAAGCTGGTCCTTGGCATCACCTGAGGGCTGGTGTCCAGAACACAGGAGCAGAGCAGTGAGGGCTGTGGACTCAGACCTGTCCTGAGTGGTTCTGGCAGTTTGCCTCGAGTTGCAAACATTCACGATTCCTAGAGCCAGAGCTGATCCATGCGCTCAGCAGACCCTGGTGACTGATGTGCTTGCTGGGCACACCGTGATGGCTCCACTCGGTGCGGAGTGCAGGCCACAGGTTCCTGGGGGTGGGGAGAGCCCTGTGGCCTCAGGAGAAAATGAACAACTCTTCTGGGACCCTTGAGGGAAAGGGGGTGCCCTCCACAACACTGGCACCTTGTTTCTTCCTTCTCAGTGACATTTTATTTCTGCTCAGGAAGCTCAAGACCTCAGATTGGTCAAGCCAACGGGATTTGAAGAACACGTGCTTCAAACAGCACAGGGCACGTAGCTCTGGAGACCTAGGCTCCACCTGAATCCCCTCCACTCTGTGATCCCAGCAGTGCATAAGTGACCTACCCTGCAGAGACAGCATTCCAACTTGGGCTTGCCTCCTGCACCAGACAATGCAGACACGAGGCCCTAGCAGTCTCGCTGGTGCACCCGAGCCATGCCCACTGTGCATGACTAGCCATGAAGCTGCTGGAAGCAACACACACTCCATCCCACTAGAACCAGAAGGGAGTGCCTCGGTAGCATCCCCGGGTTCTTTCCACTCAGCTTGGGGCCACCAGAGCCAGCTCTGTACTGTCTGCAGGCACTGAGAGCCAAGACCCACCTGGGGGCTGGGCAGGCATGCAGGCCCCTGGGGCTGGGTCTTCAGCTGCTCTGTCCAAAGCTGAGGCACATAGAACATTCTGGAAGTATTCTCTGCTAGATATATGAGGACTTGTTTCATTTTTAAAATTTTTTCAATTTTGAGGTCAGCCAGTGGGGTGGAGGTTAAGGTAGCTGGATCTTATCACATGTCTGACCATGTGGTTCAAGGTCTAGACCCAGAAGCTTGAAAAACACACCAGCCATGTGTGTGTGTCCAAAATCCTGAGAGGAGAATGGAGAATAAGGGACTTTGGTGTGGCCATCCCCCCTGGGGAGTGCTTTCTTACTTTTCTCCTTTTTCCTGTTTCTAGTGAGTGCAAGCACACTATAGCAAATATAATTTTTTTTTTGGAGAGGTTTCTGCTATAGGGTGCGTGCGCTCGCCAGAAAGAGAGAGAAAGAGAGAGACAGAGACAGAGACAGAAAGCAAGAAATCACCCCCCTGGGGGGATGGCCATGCCGCAATCCCTTCTCCCCCATTTTCCTCTCGATGCTGGGCACGCACACACTTGCACCAGGCGTGAGTTTAAGCCACCAGGTCCGGGACTCGAACTGCAGTCGACTACGTGGGAGTCCAGCGACATGACCATTACACCAACTGATGGTCCCCAAATGTAAGAAATTCTAAACTTTGAGATAATTATAGATTCACATGGAGTTTTGATCTCGTACTTACTGAAGACTGACTGACAATCAAGGTGGCTGCTAACAGATCAGGCTATATCATCAAGGTGACCCTCCTGCTCCAGATAGAAGAAGCTATAACAGTAGACAGAGAGGACAGAGCTGAGAGTTCCAGGCAGGGCAGCCAGGACGCTAGCCTGGACTGTAGCCTCAGACTGAAAATCATTAGCAACATGATGGCTACACAGTCCCTTACTTTATCTGACCTCAGTTTTCTAACCAATAAAAAGATGGGCTCTCCTGCTTTTTTCTTTTTTTGGAGAGGTTTTTCGCTATAGGGCGCGTGCGCTCGCCAGACAGACAGAGAGAGACACAGAGACAGAAAGTGAGAAATCACCCCCCAGGGGGAATGGTCACGCCGCAATCCCTTCTCCTCCATTCTCCTCTCGGGATCTTGGGCACGCACGCACACGCGCCCAGCGTGAGTTTTAAGCCACCGGGTCCGGGACGCGAACCGTGGTCGACTACGTGGGAGTCCAGCGACATAGCCATTACACTAACTGCTGGTTCCCTCCTGCTTTTTTTTAACCCAAGGTTCTCATGAGAAAACATGGGCCAGCGAAAGGTCTTTCAAAGCCAAAGAGAAAAATTTTAAGTACATAGTGGTCTGTCAAGGGAATCCCAGCACCACACCCAGCACCTCACAGCAGCCAAGGTGACATCTGGGACTGTGCTAAAACTATGATTGGGCTAGAAACGACTCCACCTTAGAAGTCAGCAACACCCAGGGAGAAATGATAGCGATAATGAACCTGGATGGGACACAGGAGCTCAACAAGGCAGGGTATTAAGTGAAGGTAACTGACACACAAGATCATTAACCTCTGATTTATCTCTTTTTTTTTTTTTTTTTGGAGAGGTTTTTGCTATAGGGCGCGTGCGCTCGCCAGACAGACAGAGAGAGACAGAGAGATAGAAAGCAGGAAATCACCCCCCAGGGGGGATGGCCACGCCGCAATCCCTTCTCCTCCATTCTCCTCTCGGGATCTTGGGCACGCACGCACACGCGCCCGGCGTGAGTTTAAGCCGCTGGGTCCGGGACTCGAACCGCAGTCGACTATGTGGGAGTCCAGCGACATAGCCATTACACTAACTGCTGGTCCCCTTCTGATTTATCTCTAAGAGCAGTACCAGCTGGAGAAAGCCATCAGAGGCTCCTCTTGGTCTGCAGGAGACTTCTCTATGACAGGGGGCCAGAAGCTTGTGGGGAAGATGACAGTGTGAAGCTGAGGGGTCCATGAGCACCCCCTTCTCCTCTGTGCGGGGCTGCAGGGGTAAACAAAGAGAGAGGAGGTCCCACTCACCTGCTCTCATCTTCTATTTTGAGGAACGGAGCCTTCAGTTTGGCCACTGGAGGGAAGAATGCACACATCAGCTGTCTGCCCAGACCAGGGCCCGCACTGCACTCACGGGAAATGCTCAGAGGCCAGGCTCTGCCAGAGCCCCAGAGCCTTCCGGAACTGGAAAACAGGCTGCTACAGGCTGTGCCTTTCCAATTGGCAAGGGTGAAGCAGCCCTCTGATCTCCAGCCTCTACAACTGGCAGAGTTGCCTGCCCTTAGCAGGATGCTGGCCTCCTGTGGGGGCTCTGGAGGGTGGTAATCAAGATGCCACCACTGCTGGAAACCTGGCTGGGGACCAGCGGGTGGCATGGTGGCTGGGCAGCTGGACCCCCACATAGCCAACCATGTTTGAGCCCTGAACCTGGTGGCTTGAAAACCATACCATGTGTGTGTGTGTGTGTGTGTGTGTCTATATAGACACATACCAAAATCCTGAGAGATTCAAGAATGGAGAAGTGATTGTGGCATGGCCATCCCCCACTCCCCAAGGGAGTGATCTCTCACTTCCCTTCTCTCTGTCTCTCTAGGAAACACACGTGCCCTATGGAAGAAAAAAAAAAAACAAGAAGCCCCATTTCACTCTACCAATAAACCCCAAATGAACAAAAAAGAAACCAGGCTGGTAGGGGAAACCTGGTCCTTGCTGGTTTCTGCTAAATCAGGGCTGTGGTGGTCAGTCCCACTAAGACCCAGGTCCCTTCTAGACCTTTGTGCCTGGAGCCCCAGAATCCCGAGAGGCTGAGAACATACTCTGGACAGAAATCTCCACAAGGTCCCTGGGTTTTTAGTGGGGATTGGGAGTGTGTATGAACAGATAGGAAGAAAGATAAAGAGTATTCAGTGATTTTAGCTGCAAGATAGTAGAAAAATATTACAGATGAAATCTGGCTTCTGAAAAAAATAGGGCAAAGCAGTGCTGAGAAGAAAAATTTGAAGTCAATTAATCCAGAGATTCAGCCCCTTCCAGCTAGTTATTTGTAGTTTACAAAACCTCTCAGGCATTAAGATCACTTCTATCTTCCAAGGGAGACCAAGAGTCCTGTCACAGGGGCGGCTAAGGCAAGCCGGATTCCTGGGCGGGTCTAATAGCCACAGTTCCCCAAAGAGGCTGGCAATGCACCGCTCCAACCCTGCTTCAGCTACTGCTAGCACCCAAGCAGAAAGCAGCCTTTCCTCCTGGAACAGCAGCTCCCATTAATTACTTTTTTGGGACGATTTCTGGTCTTTCTAATTAACTGAGACAGTGATTAAAATCAATTCCTCTACAGACTTCCTTGAATTTTGAGCACGAGAGAGGTGCCAAGTGACTTTTCTTAGCTCTGGCTTGTGCACGAATAAATGCCACTTAAAGAGCATCTTTGGGAGAAACATCCAGGGGGGAGAAACTCTTCTGCTGTCCAAGAGGAGCCTGGAGACAGAGCCCATCAATCTGCCTGTTTGTCAGTTTCAGGAAGTTTGGCATTTCTGAAAGCAGGAGGCAGCTGTCAAACTGCCCACCCCAAACTGCTACTGAATCGGAAGGAAAAGGATGCGGAATTTCAATCGATGCCCAGGAACAGCTAGAGGATGCGGGAGCCAAAGTGCCTGCAGGGGTCTTGGGTCCCAAGGAGAAACCCAGGCCCAGCAGCTCTGGACTTGCTCTTGGACACACCTCTCACTGCAGAAATCTGAGGCCCGAGCCCTGGAAACACGAGGGGGCAACCCAACCTGGACTTGCTTCCTGCCATAGAAAAGTGAACAGATGCCACCACAGAGGGAGTCTTGGGGAAGTGTTTAGGGAGGGAGGGATTGCAATTAGATGAGGAAAAGCTACCACACTGACCTTTCTGTGTTCTTGACTCTGCTGCTGGACTTGTTCCCTAAATGGAAAGGGAAAATAGGTTAAGGATGTGAGGGAGCCACGGGGGTCGAGGAACCGCGCCTGGGAGGCCAAGTCGCAGTGAGTCTGTCCCACTTTGCTTCCTGCTGCTGGGAGGCCTGTAGAAGCACTCTCAGGCCTGAGCTGGAGCAGCCCCCGAGCTGCTCGAGGATAGCTTAATGGCACAGTCTCTTCACCCAAACCTAAATGTGAGGAAGAATTAAAATCTACAGATCAGGGGCCAGCAGGTGGTGTAGTGGTTATGGTGGCTGACCACAGTTCAAGTCCCGACTTGGTGGCTTAAAACTCATTCTGGGCACAAGTGCATGCATTCCCAAAATCCCAAGAGAAGAATGGAGAAGGGATTGTGGCATGGCTATCCCTCTGGGGGGTGATTTCTCATTTCTTCTCTCTCCATCTCTCTCTCTGTGTCTTTGGCAAGTACACATGCCCTATAGCAAAAATCTCTTTTTTTTTTTTGAGAAGTTTTCGCTATGGGGTGTGTGCACTCGCAAGAAAGACAGAGACAGACAGAGAGACAGAAAGCGAGACATCACCCCCCAGGGGGTATGGCCACACCGCAATCCCTTCTCCTCTCAAGATTTTGGGCACGCACGTACACGTGTCCGGAGTTGAGTTTAAGCCACCTGGTCCAGGACTCGAACTGTGGTCGACTACATGGGAGTCCAGCGACATAGCCATTATGCCAACTGCTGGTCCCACAAAAACCTCTCTTAAAAAAAAAATCAGGGCCAGCAAATAGTGTGGCAGTTAAGGTGCTAGACTCCCACATGGCTGACTGTGGTTTGAGTCTTGGACCTGGTGGCTTACTTTCTCACATTCCCTCTCTCTCTCGTTCTGTCTCTCTATGGTAAGTTCACAGGCCCTATAGCAAATTTAAAAAATAATAATAAAATTAAGTAAGTAAATCTTAAAAAAAAATCTACAGATCATCCAGGGTCTGGCGTCCAGGCATAGGCCTCGCAGTAGCAGCAAACCACAAGCAGGGAGTGGACAGTTCAGCCTCCAATATCTCTCTCTCCACACCTTCTGGTCTAGGAGTGTTGGGGGATTTTGCTGCTAAATAGATTTGTGTTGTTCAAAATTCAAAAAGGTTTACAGTGAAAGTCTCCCCACCTCCAATTTCTGTTCCCAAACACATGACTCTGTCTGCTTCCCCAGGGACAAGAGGCACGCTAGGCACCCTGGATGCGAATCTCGATGGGGCTGGCTCTTTGTGGAAGGAATTCAGGGTTGCACAAAGAGCAGGCACTTCAGAGGCTCGTGGGCCTGGGTGGTAACAGAGCCATGTAATCCATAACGCTAGGGGCCCATCTATCTCATAGGGTATGGCACGGATTCAGGAAACCATGTCCAAGTACACGCTCACAAAAGGGCAGCTTGTATTTTATAGGCGTTGCTGCAGTTCCAAGCTCACCTTACAGAGCACAGGTAAGGACAAGAGCCTTTTGCTGTCTTACACCGTGACTCTGTGGGTCAAAACCAACATTTAAGCCAAAGACAAAGAGCAAATATTGGGGCTGGAGGTGGTGTGGTGGTTAAAGGTGCTGGATTCCCACAAGGCTGACTGTGGTTCCAGTCCCGGACCTGGTGGCTTGCCTTTTCGCTTTCCCTTTCTCTCTATCTCTTTCTGGTTAAATTAAACAATAACAACAAATGGCGGGACCAGCAGTTGGCGTAATGTCTGTGTCGCTGGACATGGCGCTGGTCGTAGTCAACCGCGGTTCGAGTCCCAGACCCAGTGGCTTAAACTCAGGCCAGGGGCATGTGCCTGTGTGTCCAAGGTCCTGAGAGGAAAATGGAGAAGGGACTGCGACATGGCCATCCCCCCTGGGGGGTGATTTCTCGCTTTCTGTCTCTCTGTTTCTGTCTTTCTGGCGAGTGCACGTGCCCTATAGCAAAGCCTCTCCAAAAAAATAACAACAACAAATGTAAATAAATAAATATTAAAAAAAAAAAAAAAAAACAAAAACAAAGAGCAAATATTAAAAACTAAATGGAGTGCCAGCAGGTAGCTCAGAGGTTAAGGTGGCTGGATCCCATATGGTTGAGTATGTAGCTCAAGCCGCAGACCCAGCAGCTTGTAAAACATGCTGGCATGTGTGTGGGTGTGCCCAAAATTTCGAGAGGAGAATGAAAGAAAAGGGATTGCTGCATGGCCATCCTGCCTTGGGGGGATTTCTCTCTCTTTCCAGGGAGCACAATTACTATCTAGCAAAAGACTCAAAACAAACAAACAAACAAAAACTGGAATAAGTTAAAAATCAGCTAAAGAGCTCAGGGGCCAGTGAGGAACCAGTGGACTCATAACTGTCTGTACCTCTGGGTCCAAGGAGGTTCCAGATTCCCCCCAGGCCACAGCTGGAGGACAAATAAAATCCAAAGAAGCCCCCACAGCTCCTCACAGATAAAATCACATCCACTCCAAAAGGTTCCCAAGTAACTGCAAGATAGACTAAGTTAAAGCAAAAGAAAAACGCTGCACATCTGCATAGAGTCCTACGGGGGATACCTGAGCAACTTGGTGTTTTTCCAAGTGAGGAAAGTTGGGGCTGGGGAAAGAAACTGGAGGCAGGGAACTTTTCATCACGGACTCTTGAATTCTGAAAACTACAAATCTATTTAGCAGCAAAATCCCCCAAAACTCCTAGACCAGCGGATATGGAGAGAGAGATGTCTGAAGCTGTCTACTTTACATGATTTGCTACTACGGCTAGGCCTGCTCCCAGAGGTCAGGCCCTGGGTGATCTGCAGTTTTTAATTTTTTTTTGTTTTTAAGAATTATTTATTTGGGGCTGCAGGCGGCATGGTAGTTGAGGGCTCTGGACTCCCACATGGCCAACCGAGGTTCGGGTCCCAGACTGGTGGCTTGCTTTCTCACTCTCCCCCCACCCCAGTCAAATTTAAACAAACAAATAAATAAATAATTCTGATAAAAAATTATTTCATTTTATTTATTATTATTACTTTTTAAAAATTTGCCATAGGGCAAGTACATTCACCAGAGAGAGACAAAGTGCAAGAGAGTGAAAGTGAGAAAGCAAGTCACCAAGTCCAGGACTCAAACAGCAGACCATGTGAGAGTCCAGTGCCTTAACCATCACTCCATCTGCTGGCCCCATCTGCAGATTTTAATCCTTCCTCAGATTTAGGCTTTGGTAAAGAGACTGTGCCTTCAAACCAGCCTGGGCTCTCTTGATGTGGTACACATAGTTCTTTTATTTACCTATTTATCTATTTATTTATTTATTTAATTTTTTGAGAGGCTTTTTGCTATAGGATGCATGCACTCACCAGAAAGACAGACAGAGACAGACAGAAAGTGAGAAATCACCCCCCAGGGGGCATGGCCACGCCGCAATCCCTTCTCTTCCATTCTTCTCTTGGGATCCTGGGCATGCATGCACATGTGCCCGGCATGAATTTAAGCCACCTGGTCTGGAACTTGAACCGCGGTCAACTACATGGGAGCCCAGCAACATAGCCATTACGCTAACTGCTGGTCCTCGTACACATAGTTCTAAGCCCAGGAAAAGACAAAAAACCAATCCAGAATTGGAACGGCAGCTATTTCAAGCCACACCCTCTTTCCCTACTCCTCCACCCATGCAATGTGTAGGCTCAACCCCAGGCCAAGAGACAGCCCAAGAATGGCAGCCTGGTCAGCAGACCATGAGCACTTATGAATTCTATCTGGGCTGCCAGGACCACCCACCGGCGGTACGTGGCAGGGCAAGCACCACAGGGAGTTTGCAAGTGCCTCAGGAAGAGAAGAGAGAGCAATGCCCCGCTAGGAATGCAGTTCCAGAGGCTGCACTCTGCAGCCAGGAACAGATGGCTCGGGGGGGGCACGAAGTCACCCCAGACTTCCCTGAAAACCACCCATTGTCCTTCAGGTGAGCAGGATAACCTACCTCTGACTTCTTTGACTCCTGTTTCTTCACACATAAGGGACCAAGGGACAGCTGCCGCACGTGCACCATCATGTCTAGGGAGGAGACAGAGGCTGTGGCCAAAGGCATTTACTCCTCATTTATCCAGGACAGCCCAGTCCTGGGCTAGAGGACTGAACTTGTTCCCCTGCAGAGCCCTGAATCACACCCGCCTTGCCTGCCACCTTCTGGCTACATGTCACCTCTACATCTCCTGACAACAGAGTTAAGGGCTAAGTCCTCTCTTCCTGGAAAAGCACCTATGCTGGCTTCATGTTCTTTTGTGCCATTAAATACAACTCACTTTAGAGCACGAGCTGCCTTATGGCTCTCTAAGGACTTTAAGGTGCTACTGAAGAGCTGCTTCTGTGGGGGAGACCAAGCCATGTAAATTACTCCGAAGTATCCCTAGGTGAAGGCGCAGCAGGAGCCAGATATACGGAGCCTTTCTAACACACAGGAAGGCAGGAAATTAGATCATGTGAGACATGGCTGATTTTCCAAGGAGCTGGAGCTCCTCCACACTGCTGCCCACCACCTTCTGACTAGGAACCTCTCCTGCAGAGCCCCTTCAATTCCTCTGGAAGATCTCTGTACCGAAGGGTGAAACAGCACCTCAGTCAGCACCCAGGCCTGCCCCATCTGTACCAAGCAATTAAAACAGATCAGAGAAAAACCCAGACTCAGAGTAAGACAGGGTATGATATCTGTTACCACTAGCCAGCCCAGGACATCTATTTTAAGGTGATTATTACAACCTGCAAACACCTTGTTCATGGTGACTACTTCTACTTCCAGCAAGAAGCTGATACAACTATGATCCCCCAAAAGCTGACATTCAGAAAGTCAAAGTCACCAATCCTCCCCTCTCCAAGAACCCCAGGCAGAGAAGGTACCATCCACATGCAGAATCCTCACTCCCCAAGAGCGGGCACTGGTCAGGAGGCTGCTACTCCCACTGCTTCCTCCACTGCTGCTCCCCTGAAAAATCAAGGCAGAGTTAGGTGGGAGCACCAAACTCCCTAAGGTCTGAGGAGGACAGGGACAGGTCAAAACTGCCAGGGCCTTCAGGTGGCGTGGTGGTTAACACGCTGCAATCCCATATAGCTGACCACTGTTCAAGTCCTGGACCTGACAGCTTGCTTTCTCACTTTCCCTCTCTCTGATGGGTGCACATGCCCTATAGCAAATTCAAAATAAATAAATAAATAAAAATAAATAAATAAATATTGTTTTAAAAAAGAAATTGCTTCTAGGAGCTCTGGTCATCTATGGGAAGTTATGGGGTCAGAGGGCAGGCAGAGAGAGTGCAGTGCCTAGACAGTCCATCCCAACCTGTCCTGCACAAGGGCTGGCCACACAACAGGGATGTTCTGCAGTGACCACCTGTGATCCAGGAGGAAAATATACCTTTATGGGGCTGGCTGTCAGGAGTGGGGGAGCATCTATAAATAAGCGCTTAGTTCACACAGCATGCATACAGTGAATACTAGTGACATCATCGACAAGAACCTACGCTGACTGCAGACCTTCCGCCTCCTGTAGGCAGAAGCACTAGCTCCCTCATCGCAGCCAGTGAACCCATCTTTTTTTTTTTCCTTAGAGGGATTTTTGCTATAGGGCGCATGCATTCATCAGAGAGACAGAGAGCGAGAAATCACCCCCACAGCCCCAGAGGAGATGGCCATGTCACAATCCCTTCTTCTTCATTCTCCTCTCCAGATTTTGGGCATGCATGCACATATGCCTGGCATGAGTTTTAAGCTCCCAGGTCTGGGACTCAAACTGCAGTCAACTATGTGAGAGTCCAGCGATGTGACCATTACACTACCTGGTGGTCCTAATGGACCCATTTTGATGTCAGTTTAACTCTTTGCACAAGAGCACCCTCATTCCTCTTCCTACCACAATTTTTCTTTGTTTTTTTTTTTTTTTTTTAAAGAGAGATTTTTGCTATAGGGTATGTGTGCTCATCAGAGACAGAAAGTGAGAAATCATCCCCCCAGGGATAGATGGCCACACCACAATTCTTTCTCCTCTCAGGATGGTAGGCATGCATGCACACCCACCCAGCATGAGTTTTATGCCATCACGTACAGGACTTGAACCATGGTCAACTATGTGGGAGTCCAGTGATGTAACCATTATGCCATCTGCTGGTCCCTCTGCCACTTAATTTTACAGGCCTGGAGTCTCACAAATGGGATAAACAATGTCCAAGGTCTGGCTCATGTGTACAGCAGATGTGTCCCACCACATCCCTGCAGGGTTCTCTTGGTGGCTCTAGCTCTTCCACTCACTGCATAGGTGACACTGGACAAAGTGCATACTTCTCTGAGCCTCCACTCCTACATCTGTAAGAGAGGATTAATGACCATACTGCACATCGCAGAGTGTGCATTTGGTGTTACCACTGCAGAAGAACCAGGGAAGAAAGGCTAAACCTCTCCCTGTGTGGGAGGCAGCCACCTGCATCCCAACCTGCCCTGGCTCACCTGGTTCCTGATGGCCTTCTGCAACAGCTCCTTCCCTCTGCTCATAGGCACCTGACAGGAAGAGAAGAGCTTGAGGTGTGCTGTGCACAAACGTGAGCTGGTGCAGGTGTTGGGGGATCATGTCTCTTAGAAAGCTAGGAGCAGTGACAGTTGAGGATCAGCAGAAACGAGAGCCCAGACAACCTGTAGGATGCAATGGTAAAGCCATTTGCAAGTCTGAGCCACCCAGAGGAAGTGAACCCTGGTGGATTAGGGCCTCTGACTTCACCTGAGGTTAAACTGCTGCCAATGTTCTCCGACCTCTTTACGAGTCTCTGCATTCTCCAGCAGATAATGACAATGAATGCTTCATTTTATAAAACCTTTTTTTTGCTCCTTGGAAATTTTTTCCCTCAACACAATGCCAACAGTGTATGTTCCTGGACATTTTACTTACTTTTTAATATCCAGAGAGCATGGGTACTCACCAGAGAGAAATAGAGAAAAGGAGAGAGAGAAAGCACCCCCAGTGGGCATGATCACACCGCCATCCCTTCTCCTCCACGTTCTGGGACTTTGGGCGTATGCATTCTTGTACACACACATGCATACTTCAGCTTCTCAATTCAAATGAGATTAAATTGGAGGTTGCTAAAACCAGAGACTGCTAAAAGGGCCCACCAAACCCTCCTTTTTTAGTTTATGAAACATCGTTCCTTCTCCAGGAGGTTCTATTTTTTTTTGGAGAGATTTTTGTTATAGGGCGCATGCATAGAGAGAGACAGAGAGATAGAAAGTGAGAAATCACCCCCCGGAGGATGGCCATGCTGCAATCCCTTCTCCTCCATTCTCCTCTCAGAGATCCTGGGCACACACGCACACGCGCTCAGCGTGAGTTTAAGCCACTGGGTCCAGGACTCGAACCGTGGTCAACTACATGAGAGTTCAGCGACATAGCCATTGTGCTAACTGCTGGTCCTCTCCAGGAGGTTCTTACCGAGTCTGCGTGCCTCTGTGAAAGCCTGGCCCGGCTACCTTTTGAATCGGCCATGGATGATGTTTCCACTCTGACCTCCCCAGGGCTGGGGCAACCTCTGTGGCTTATCCCACCGTTCTCTGCCTTGGCTTCTCTGCGGTTGGACACGATGTAACTTACTTCTTTGCTCAGAAAACTCTCAATTACCTGAAACCAGATCACAGAGGTGGCTGAATACCAAAAAGCAGATGTAGAACCATCAATATCAAGAGACTGGGGAATGAAATCTTGGCTGCCACAAGTTCCAGAATCAATGTCTTTAAATAGACTAAACGCAGTTCTGTACCAAGCCCCAAGAAGACATCATCCTGAAATATGAATAGGGTTTATATATAATACAGGTTTGGTCTGCAGCACTGCTGCTCCCAACCCAGCAGAAAGCTATAGCCTCTGAGTTCTATGAACAGTTTGCAGTTGCATGCAGCAAGAAGAGGCTGCCCAAGATTAAGAGTATCTTGGAAAAGCCACAGGTTTTCTGTGTAATATGCACTGGTACATCCAAACACTGCATCTGTAATCTTGTCAATCCCAAAAGAAGCCTAAAAAATTGAAACAAAAAGGGTTTTGGCTAGCACTCAGCTGTAGAGGTATCTGCTCAGCCTATCAGACTGTAAGCCCCTCATGGGCACTGAGTGGATCTGACTCATCTTTGTATTCTAAGGACCCAGAACAGTGCCTGAAACACAATGACTTTAATTCATGTTTGTGAGAAAAAGAAAAGAGAGAAATAAATGCTTAATGACCAACTCTCCGGGGGTTAAAATACTCCCACTATAGCTGATTTCAAGCTGCCAACGTGACGTCTCTGAATGTGGAGCTAGGAAGCGATTCTAACAATTGGCTCTTGTGAGCCAGTACCAGCCAGCTCCAGCACATCACCAAAAATAAGGATGGTGATGCCTGCGAAGTGTGACTGAAGGAGAAATCTAGCACTTAGGTTAAAAAAATGTTTAGGTTCCTCAAGAAGCTAAACATAGCATTCTCATATACCCAGCAATTACATTCCTAGGTACATACTCAAAAGAATTTAAAACGGGGACTGGAGCAGGTGTTTCAACGCCAGTGTTCACTGCAGCATAATTCATAATAGCCAAAGAGTAGAAACAACCAAATGTCCATCAACACATGAACGGAAAAAGAAAATGTACTGTGTGTGTATACACAAAGTATATATACACAACACGTATACAATATACACACATACGAAGAATACTTTTGTATTATATAAACACATGCGTACCTATTATATATACACTTTATTATATATACACACTATATTTTCTTTCTTTCTTTTTTTTCTTTAAGAAAGTGATATTTGCTATAAGGTTCATGCACTCGCCAGAGAGAGAGAGAGAGGGAGGGAGAGAGAGAGAGAGAGAGAGAGAGACAGAAGGCGAAAAATCACACTGCAATCCCTTATCTGTTCTCCTCTTGGGATTTTGGGCATACACGACATGTACCCGGCATGAGTTTTAAGTCTCTGGGTCCAGGACTTGCAGTCAACTACATGGGAGTTCAGCAACATAACCATTATGGCATCTGCGAGTCCTACTACATTTTCTTTTACACATGTATATATACACGTATATCACTTACCACGTGTGCGCGCACGTGTGTGCACGCACGCGCGCACACACACACACACACACACACACACAGGAATATTATTTGGCCATAAAAAGAAATGAAGTTCTGACATGCTATAAAATAGATGAATCTTGGAAATCTGCTAAATGAGTCAGACACAGAAGGACAAGTAACAGTGATCCCACTGAGAAGAGGTACTTGAATAGATCAATTCACACAGCTGGAAAGTAGATTAGAAAGTAGATTAGAGGTTACCAGGCAGAGGAGAGGGGGAATGGGAGTTAACTGCATAGTGGTCACAGAGTTTGTTTGGAGTTTGGAGTAATAAAGTTTTATGAACAGAGAAAGGTGATAGTTGGCGACCAGTGTGAGGGTAATTAATGCCAATGCATGAGCATTGAAAGTGGTTAATACGGCACGTTTTGTTACATTCTATTACCATTTTTTAAAAAAGATTTTTGCCAAAGAGTGCATGTGCTCACCAGAGAAAGATAAACAGAGACAGTGAGAGGGAAAGTGAGAAATCACCCCCAGAAGGAATGGCCATGCCCCAATCTGTTCTCCATTCTCCTCCTGAGATTTTGGACTTGCACACACATGCGCCCACCCAGCATGATTTTTTTTTTTTTCTTTTTTTGGAGAAGTTTTTGCTATAGGGTGCGTGCACTTGCCAGAAAGATAGAAAGAGACAGAGAGACAGAAAGCGAGAAATCAACCCCCAGGGGGGATGGCCGCGCCGCAATCCCTTCTCTTCCATTCTCCTCTCGGGATCTTGGGCACGCACGCACACATGCCTGGCGTGAGTTTAAGCCACTGGGTCCGGGACTTGAACCACGATCAACTACATGGGAGAGTTCAATGACATAGCCAGTATAACTGCTGGTCCCACACACACACAAAAAAATTAATGAACTCAAATACATCAAATGCCTTTACCCAAAGTCACTCACTACAGTGTTATTTCTAAGAGCTAAAATGATGTGAAATAATCTCAGTGTTCAAAGGGCAACAGTTAAGTTAATTAATAATCTACTCAAAAGAATATTATAGGGGCCAGCGGGTGATGTGGTATTTGGAGAACTGGACTCCCACACAGTCAACCATGGTTCAAGTTTTGGACCCTGAGGCTTAGTTTCTCGCTTTCCTATTCTCTCTGGTCAAATTTAGAAAATGCTGGTAACAAGTAAAGTTAAATAAATAAATAATTCTTAAAAAAAAAAAAAAAGAATATTATATCCCAATTATAAATGAAAGGCAATGATAGGAAAGTGCTATCAGATAATGGATAAAAAAGAAAATGCGTAAAAAAGTTGGTAAAATAAAAAAAAACTGTACTCATGAGCCAGACAGTGAAACAGTAGTGAGGTAAACTCACACAGGAAGGTTACTGGTTCAAGTCCAGAGATCTCCCTGTGTACAACGGACACACCTGTCCTCATGATCTGGGCTGACTGAAGCTGGCGGTAAATCACGGTGTTGGGACCCCGTTAAGGGTGCTCTATCTCTGCCTGCCTGTCTCTTTCATGCATCGAATAAACAAACAAACGAAAAACGGTACATTCTAAAAACAAAAAGAAAACACTGTTCTAACTACATAGAAAGTAAGTATAACAAAGGCAGGAGAGAGACAGAGAAAGTAGATGAGTGTTTACCCAGGGCTGAGGGGTGACCTAGAGATGTGAGAGTACCTGATCACGGGCACAGGGCATCTTTTTTGAAGGGATGAAAAATATCGTAAAATGACTATATGGGGGCCAGTCAGTGGCGTGGTGGTTAAGGGTGCTGGACTCCCACATGGCAGACCGTGGTTTGAGTCCCAGACCTGGTGGCTTGCTTTCTCGCTTTCCCTCTCCCTTTCTCTCTCTCATTCTTTCCCTCTCTGGTCAAATTTAAATAAATAAATAAATACATAAAGTTAAATGAGGCAATTCTTAAAAAAAAAATGACAATATGGTCATACAACATACGCATTGCTATGAACATATTAAAAGTCACTGAACTATCTACCTTAAAAGAAAGAATTTTATGGTATATGAATTATATGTCAATAAAGCCATTATGAGAGTTAGAAAGAAAAATATAAAAAAAAAGCTGGTTGCCATTTAGAATAGTTCCATGTTCTTTAAAATTTCTAGAATGAACAGATGTTGCTTTTCTAATTAAGAAAAAATAATTTTCTTTTTGAAAGAGAGACTTTTGATATAGGATGTGTATGCTCTCCAGAGAAACTGAGACACAGAGAGACAGAAAACAAGAAATCACCCTCTGGGGGGATGGCCACGCTGAAATCCCTTCTTCATTCTCCTTTCAGGATCTTGGGCACGCATGTACATGCATCCGATGTAAATTTTTTAAAAAAGAATTATTTTATTTAACTTTATTTGTTTACTTAATTTGACCAAAGAGGGATGGAGTGAGAGAGAAAGAGAAAGTGAGAAAGCAAGCCGCCAGGTTTTGGGACTTGAACCACAGTCAGCAATGTGGGAGTCTAGTGCCCTTAAGCACCACGCCACCTGCTGGCCCTCATCCAACGTGAATTTTAAGTCACTGGGTCTGGGGCTTCAACCATGGCTGACCAAGTGGGAGACTAGCAACGCAACCATTACGCCATCTGTTGGTCCTGGAAAAATAGTTTATTTAAAAAAATAGTTTATATTTAAAGTTGCTTTGGAGGGGTAAGCAGATGGCTTAGTGGTTATGTCACTGGATTCTCACATGACTGATAGCAGTTCAAGTCCCAGACCTGAAGGCTTGAAAATCATGCCAGGCACATGTTCGTGTGTACCCAAGAACCAGGTAGGAGAGTGGAGAAGAGACTGTGGCATGGCCATCCCCCTGCAGGATGTTTTCTCACTTCCCCTCTCACTGTCTCTGTCTCTCTCCACTGAGAGCATGCACCCTACAACAAAAATCTTTAAAAAAAATAAAGATTGGGGGCCAACAGATAGTGTGGTGGTAAGGGCGCTGAACTCTCACATGGCCGATGGCGGCTCGAGTCCCAGATGTGGCAGCTTGCTTTCTCACTTTCTCTCTCTCCCTGCCTCTCTCACTCTGTCCCTCTCTGGCCAAGGTAAAAAAAAATAATAATAAAATTGCTTTGGAAAAAGTAGTGATACTATTGAAAATACCTGGATATCACAGACAGAATCCCTCTCCAGCTTTTGCCCTGCAAACACCCAGGAAAGAAGTGGGTTACTTACCCCTCCAAGGTTCTGGATAGCTCCTGTCAAAAACTGGAGGTTTTTGCCAGCAGGCAGATCCAAGTAAAAGGACTTTCCAGAAAAGGGCTGTTGCCTAGCACCAAATAAATTCTTCTGGCATCTTCCCAAACAACCAGGAACTCCTAGCCGAGCCCCTAGAAAACAATGAAGAGGAGTAACGTAAGCTTAGAGTCTTGCTAGTCGGGCAGCCCTCACTGACAGCCCAGCTGCATACCGTGCCCTGTGGTAGGCCCTGGGCACACAAAGACAGCTCAGGGTTCGTGCCCTTACCCTCACGAATCTCTCAGACACTGCTAGTGAGAATGTAAACTGGTGCAGCTGCCACAGAAAACAGTTTGACAATTTCTCAAAATGTTAACATACCCAAGAGAAACCAAAACATGGCCAGACAAAAACTTACACACAGATGTCCATATCAGCATTATCTATTAGCCAAAATGGGGGAAAAGAATTTAAACAATAAGCAAAATGTGGTGTTTTTCTATAATGGAATACTATTTGGTAATGAAAAGGAATGAAATGTAAGACATGCTACAACAAAACCGTGTTAAGTGAGAAAAGCCAGACACAAGAGCACATATTGTATGATTCCAATGATATGAAATGTTCAGAAAAGGCATGCACAGGGACCGACAGGTGGCATGGTGGTTGGGGCCACTGGACTCCCACATGGCCAACTTCAGTTCAAGTCCCAGATCTGATGGCTTGCTTTCTCACTTTCTCTCTCTCTCTTTCTCTGTCTCTATCTGGTCAAGTTAAAAAATAAGTAAACAAATAAGTTAAATAATTCTAAAAAAAAAAAAAAAAAGGTATATACATAGAGACAAAAAGTACGTTAGTGGTTGCTAAGGGTTAGAAGTGGTAATGAGAGGGACCAGCAGTTGGAGTAATGGCTATGTCGCTGGACTCCCATGTAGTCGACCACAGTTCAAGTCCTGGACCCGGTGGCTTAAACTCACGCAAGGCACATGTGCATGCGTGCCCAAGATCCCAAGAGGAGAATGGAGAAGGGATTGTAGTGTGGCCATCTCCCCTGGGGGGTGATTTCTCACTTTCTGTCTCTCTCTTTCTGTCTTTCTGGCGAGCTCATGTGCCCTATAGCAAAAACCTCTCAAAAAAAATAAAAAATAAAGAGAAGTGGTAATGAGAAATGATTGTGAATGGGCATGAGATTCTTTTTGGGTGAAGACAACATTCTAAAATTAGGTTTTAGTGTTACACAACTCTTTAAAAAAAATCACTGAAAGTAGACACTTACAATAAATGAATTTGGACGCTAGCATTCAGTGTGATGAGTAACACACTGGACTCCCACATGTCTTACTGCAGTTCAAGTCCCAAACCCAGAAGCTTGAAAATCAAGCCGGACACACACATGCATGCCCAAAATCCTGAGAGGAGAATGGAGGACAAGGGATTGCAGTGTGGCCATCTTCTGCCTAAAGAGTGGTTTCTTAATTTCTCTGCCTCTCTCTCTCTCTCTGGTGAACACAGGCGACCTATCACACACACAAAAAAACCTTTTATTTTTAAAAAGAATTATTCAATTTAACTTTATTTATTTATTCTAATTTGACCAGAGAGGGACAGAGAGAGAAAGCAAGAAAGCAAGCCGCCAGGTCCAGGACTTGCGGTTGGCCATGTGGGAGTCCAGAGTCCTTAACCACCATGCCACCTGCCAGTCCCCCAAAAAAATTAAAAATAAAAAAAATTTTTTTTTGTGGTACACATCAATAAAGTTAAATAATAATTTAAAAAACCCACATCAGTGAACGTACCCTAAATAATTGTGCATTTCATTTTCCCAAATTTCACATCAAAAGAGAGAGCAGGTACCTGGCTATTCAAGAGGCTGCTGCAGAAGGACGCCCAGCTAAGGGCCAGGAGAGGCAACGGGGTGAGACATGGCATCTTTTTTTTTTTTTGCTTTCGGGCGCATGCGCTTGCCAGACAGACAGAGAGAGACAGACAGAAAGCGAGAAATCATCCCCCAGGGGGGATGGCCACGCCGCAATCCCTTCTCCTCCATTCTCCTCTCGGGATCCTGGGCACGCACGCACCCGTGCCGGGCATAAGTTTTAAGTCACCGGGTCCGGGACGCAAACCGCAGTTGACTACGTGGGAGTCCAGTGACATAGCCGTTACGCTAACTGCTGGTCCCGAGACATAGCATCTTAACCTCCACACTACCTGGTGGCCCTTTTATTTCATTTTTTGGTTTTTGCTACAGGGTACCTGTGCTCACCAGAGAGAAAGGGAGAGAAAAGTGAGAAATCTCCCTCTAGGTGGGGGGCACACCACAATCCCTTCTCCTCTATTCTCAGAATTTTGGGCATGCACATGCCCATTATGATTTTCAAGCTGACAGGTCCAGGATTCACTGTCAGCCGTGTGGGATCTAATGCCTTAACGTCCACACCACCTGCTGGCCCAAATAAAATATAGTATTCTACACAATGAGGTATTAGTGAAGAATAAAAAGGAAAAGCCATGGCTTCCCCTATCTCATATGGATGAAGAACGTGGCATGTGACCTCTCAATAAAGTTGTTGTGAAAAATACACTTTTGGGGCCAGCCAGTAGCATGGTAGTTAGGGCAGCTGGATCTCAGAAGGCCAACTGTGCACCCTAGGGAGGGAAATTAGAAAGGAGGACCAACTTCCATGCCTCCTATTATTTTGGGATAAACCTCAGCCTTTTAAACTATGTATGCATAAAACTGTAATAAAAATAATACTCTGGGGACCAGCAGTTGACATAATGGCTATGTCACTGGACTGCCATGTAGTCAATCACGGTTCGAGTCCCAGACCTGGTGGCTTAAATTCACGCCAGGTGCGTGTGCATGCATGCCCAAGATCCCGAGAGAAGAATGGAGAAAGGATTGCGGCGTGGCCATCCCCCTGGGGGGTGATTTCTCACTTTCTGTCTCTCTCTGTCTTTCTGGCGAGTGCATGCGCCCTATAGCAAAAACCTCTCCAAAAAAAACAAAACAAAACAAAAAAAAACCCTGAAATCCACATATCATCACATTACAGTTTCTTTTCTCCTTTTTTTTTTTTTTAAGAGGTTTTTGCTATAGGGTGCGTGCACTCACCAGAAAGACAGAGAGGGACAGAGAGACAAAAAGCGAGAAATCACCCCCCAGGGCAGATGGCCACGCGGCAATCCCTTCTCCTCCATTCTCTTCTGGGGATCTTGGGTGGGAGTTTAAGCCGCCGGGTCCGAGACTTGAACCACGGTTGACTACATGGGAGTCCAGCGACACAGCCATTATGCTAACTGCTGGTCCCTACAATTAATTTTTTAAAAGATTTCATTTATTATTATTATTTTTTTTTTAAATTTGCTACAGGGCATATGAGCTCACCAAAGAGAAACAAAGTGAGAAAGCAAGCCACCAGGTCCAGGACTTGAGCTGTGGTTGGTCATGTGGGAGTCCAGTACCTTAACTACAGTGCCACCTGCTGGCCCCTTTTCAGTTAACTTTTTTTTAAGAGATTTTTTGTTGTTGTTATAGGACGCAGGTGCTTGCCAGAGAGATGGAAGTGAAAAATCACTCCCTAGGTGATGGCCATGCCTCAATCCCTTCTCTTAGGATTTTTGGCATGCATGCACACATACTGAGCCTGAATTTTAAGCCACTGGGTCCACAACTTGAACCACAGTTGACTATGGGGGAGTCCAGCAATGTAACTGCTACACCATCAGCTGGTCCCTACAGTTAATTTTTAAAGCAAATATGAAGAGCATAATCTAAAATCTAAGAGAATTCAGGTCACTTACAAAGGAACAAGAATCAGACTGACATAAATTCTTAACAGTTTCTATTTTTCTGAGGAAATACTTAATTTTTCAACGTGTCAAGGGAAAAAAAAAAAAAACCCGACTCAAAGATTAAAGACTTCCTCAGGTCAGCAGGTGGCATGGAGGTTAATCCCACATGGCCAACTTGGTGGGTTCGATCCCAGACCCAGAGGCTTGAAAATCACACTAGCACACATACCTGCCCAGAGGAGAATGGGTTGCCGTGTGGTCATCCCCTCAAGGGGTGATTTCTTACTTTCCCTCTTTCTCTCTCTCTTTTTTTTTTAGTTTTCTTTTTAATTATTTAATTTTATTTATTCATTCATTTATTTTAATTTGACCAGAGAGAGACAGAGAAAGAGAGAGAGAGGGCAAGTGAGAAAGGAAGCCACCAGGTCCAGGACTCAAACTGTGGTCAGCCATGTGGGAGTGTCCAGTGCCTCAACCACCCTGCCACCTGCTGGTCCCTTTGTTTTTTGTTTTTTTTTTTTGTCATTGGGTGCATATGCCCACTGGAGAGACGAATACGGGGAAAGTGATAAATCATTCCTCAGGGGATATGGCCATGCCACAAAACCTTATCCTCCTCCCTTTTCTTGGGATTTTAGGCATACATGTGTACATGCCTGGTGTGATTTTCAAGCCTCTGGGTTCAGGACTCAAACTGTGTTCAGCCATGTGGAAATCCAGTGCCTCCATCACTATGCCACTTGCTGGACCCATTCTGCTCTCTGTCTTTCTCCTGTGAGCCAAGCACCTTATAGTATACACACACACACACACACACACACACACACACACACAAAAGATACTTTCAGGCATACAAGCTTTAGGAATTTCATCACACAAAGTTCTATTTGTTTTGTTTTATTTTTAACTTGCTATCACTGGAGGGAGGGAGAGAGGGAGAAAGCAAAAGAAAGAGATAGACAAAAATGAGAAAGGATGGCATGGTGGTTAAGAAGGATGGATTCCACGTGGGCACGTTGAACTACAATGTTCAAGAACCAGACCCAGGGACCAGCAGTTAGAGTAATGGCTATGTCGCTGGACTCCCACATAGTCAATCGCGGTTGGTGTCCCGGACCTGGTGGCTTAAAACACGCTGGGAGCGTGTGCGTGCATGCCCAAGATCCCAAGAGGAGAATGCAGCGTGGCCATCCCCCCCTGGGGGGTGATTTCTCGCTTTCTGTCTCTGTCTGTCTCCGTCTGTCTGGCGAGTGTACGCGCCCTATAGCAAAAACCTCTCAAAAAAAAAAAAAGAAAGAAAAAAAGAACCAGACCCAGTGGCTTGATCTGGGCAAGTGTGTAACCAAAACCTTGAGAGAAGAATGGAGGAAGAAGGATTGCAGTGGAGGGGGGTGTGTGGTGATTTCTCACTTTCCCAGGCTCACTCTCTGTCTCTCTCCTCCAACACATCCCTTTGAAAACACTGCTGGAGAAAAGGAGAGAGAGAGAGAGAGAGAGAGAGAGATCAGAAGAAAGCCACAAGACAGGAAGAACAAGCAATTTAAGAAAACTTAGGAAAACGTATTACTGTTTAAAAGGCAACAACTAAATGGCACATCTAAACAAACCAAAACTAAAATTAGATCCAAAAAGGAGGAGGAGGGGAATACTAACCATGCAACTACATGCTAAAAGTACTTATCTAATGGGTAGCAATGTTTAAGTTTACAGATAAAATTTAAAGAATTTTAGGGGATGGCAGGTGGTGTGGTGGTTAAAGGCACTGGATTCCCCTTGAACACATGGTTCAAGTCCTGGACCTGGTCCTTTCTCGCTTTTCCTTTCTGTCTCTCTCTGATCAAATTAAAAAAATAGTAATAATAACAAATGGAATTAAATAAATAATTATTGGGGGGGGGAGAATTTTATAGGAAAATGATGACGAATATAGGTTTCATGCGTTACTCCACCCTGGCTCCACATCTGACTGCCCATCTTGTTCATAGTATCTACTTCCTTTGACCTTTACAATGAATTCCTAACTGATCTATGCCACCCTCAATATACATGCACACACAAAAACACTAAGTACACTCCAACAGGGCTAAAATTTCTCATCCTTCTTCAGAGACCCTGGGACAGGAGTAGCAACTTCGACCTCACATCCCCACTTCTGACCTGTTCGTTACCCACCTGGGTCTGGAGCCCGGAGACTGCTCTCAGCCATGGAATTCTTCAGCTCAAGGTAATTGTCGCCTGAGAAAGGACAAAACAGCAGCTCAACAGTCTTCACCAGCCTTAGACAGTCCATCCCTCCCGCCCCCTAACCCAGACCGGCTCACAGGCCCCGCGCAATCCCCTAACGCAGGTCCTCACCTCCTTCGTTCCAGCCTCTTGTCCCTCAGGCCCACTGCCTACGTTCAGACCTTGCTCCCTCCACTGTCGGGACTTAGCCAGACCTTGTTCATCTCGATTCCCGCACCTCCCTTCGGGCTCCTGTCCTCAGCTCTCTGCCCCTTTTGGAGCTGAGACCCCCTTCCCAGTCCTTTGTACACTCCTTCCGTCTACAACTACCCGCTCCTCAATTCCTCTGCCTTCCGTGCGACCTCGCATCTCTCTGCAGCTCAGGACCTGGTCCACCTCGTTTCTTACCCCTCACTCCCCTTCTCAGCATCCGTTCCCTTTCCCGGCTCGCTCATCAAGTCCTCAGCAACTCCTCGGCCCCCTACGCCTTCCTCAAGACCTCCTTAATAGTTTCGCGGGTTCCATTGCCCTCAGGGATTCCGGAGTGCCAGTAGTTCCAGAGCGGCTGCAATACCATTCTCGGCCGCGGTTTCCGTTTAAATTTCCTGCCGGCTCCGCCCCTAAAACAATGATAAGGCCGCGAGATCTGCCCTACGGTGTCCCTGGGAGGACAATATTAGTTCCGCAAATCCTTTTCTTTCCAATGTCCCATTCCCTTTGCCTTCGCTCCTCCTTCTTCATCAGGCTCTCCGTTTCTCCGCTTTTCATTGGCTGGAGGGCATTGTGCCTTATCCGCCCGCAAACTGGGGACGGGTGGTAGCATCTAAGTGATTTTTTTTTTCTTGGAGCAACTCAATGATTTTTAACACTGAACTGGTTTGAAATGTCTAGGTAGTGGGAGCCTTCAAAGTGGTGTGGTAGTTTGGGCGCTGAACTCCCACATGGTTGACTATGGTTCAAGTCCTGGACCTGGCGGCCTGCTTTCTCTCTCTCTCTCTCTCTCTCTCTCTCTCTCTCTCTCTCTCGCTTGCTCACTCGTTCGCTCGCTCTTTCTCTCTGGTGCATGAATAAATAAACAAATTAAATTAAATCATTCTTTAAAAAGAGGAGGAAAGAAATGCCTACGAGTTCAAATAATAAAATGAAGGCTAATCCTTACAGAGCACTTGGAGTTCACATAGACATTTCCCATACATGTCATTTCATCTTCACGTTTTTGTCTCCTTTCTTCCACTACCTACCTACATGGCATAAAACTCCTCAAAGGAGCTGTCTTCATTCTTCACTTCCCATGTTTTCTGTGACTTGAGGCAAGGTCACAGAAGGCATTAGGGGGACCAGCAGTTAGCATAATGGCTATGTTGCTGGACTCCCACGTAGTCGACCACGGTTCGAGTCCCGGACCCAGTGGCTTAAAACTCACGCTGGGTGCGTGTGCGTGCGTGTGCGTGTGTGCCCAAGATCCCAAGAGGAGAATGGAGGAGAAGGGATTGTGGCATGGCCATCACCCCCGGGGGGTGATTTCTTGCTTTCTGTCTCTCTCTATCTGTCTGGCGAGTGCACGCGCCCTATGGCAAAAACCTCTCCAA
Organism: Tupaia tana; assembly: GCA_026018925.1. Taxonomy (NCBI): domain Eukaryota; kingdom Metazoa; phylum Chordata; class Mammalia; order Scandentia; family Tupaiidae; genus Tupaia; species Tupaia tana. The sequence goes on along the minus strand of JAKSZU010000011.1, from coordinate 51,134,163 downwards.
AAAAAAAAAAAAAAAAAAAGAAGAAGAAGAAGGCATTAGGACCTCTGTTTTGCTGTTTCTTGGATCTCCTGCTGGAGGAAAAACCAACACTCATGACAGGGGACACTCAAATAAGCTTGCGGAGAGCTCCCATAGAGAGGAATGGAGGCTTCGTGCTAACAGCACTGATTCCGTACTCATGAGACCCAGCCATCTTGGAAGCAGGTCCTTCAGCCCGAGTCAAGCCTTTGGAAAATTGCAACTTCACACAAGAACCAAGCCAGAAAATACCTGCCAAATTGCTTCCAAATTCCAGACCCACAGAAACCCAGAAAAAAAAAAATGATTAGTATTGCTTTAAGTCACTTAGTTTTGGGGTAATTTGTTGCACAGCAATAGATAATGTACACATTAAAAAAAAAAAAAAAGTTTGAATCTTCAATTTTTTTAAATGGAAAGGGGCCTGAAACCAAAACTTTTAGAATTGCTAACTTACCGTGTCCTGACAGATACAAATCAAATCAAATTTCCCTTCCTCTCAGAAACTCTCAATGGTGAGGCCACCCATGGCCTAGTGGGGAAGGGAGCTGAATCCTACATGGTCAACCATGGTTTAACTCCAGCTGTGGTGGCTGGAGTTAACATTCTGGGTGCATGTTCATAATGGAGTTATCATTCTGGGTGCATGTTCATAAGTGCCCTGAATCCCAACAGGATGAAGAATAGAGGAGAAGGGATTGTAGCATGGCCATGGCCCGTGGCGGGGGTTGCTTTTTCCATCCTCCCCTCCAAGTACATGCAGCCTCTAGCAGTACACACACACACACACACACACACACACGAATACACACACACACTGGTTTCTCCTGCTTGCCCCTCAACCATATTTTTCCTGTGTCCTGAACAAGCCAAGCTCATTCTAGTTTGAAGGCCTTTGCACTAATAGTTGCAACTTATATCAGATCGAATCTCACCTTTTCGGAAAGAACTTCCCAGACAACTAAATCTAATAGTAGCCTAGCCATCCCTTACTAGGCGTGCCAACTTGGTTTATCTTCTTCATAATACTTACCACTATCAGGACGGGCAGATGATGTGGTGGTTAAGGGCACTGGACTCCCAGATGGCCAACTGAGGTTTGAGTCCCAGACCTGGCAGTTGCTTTCTCACTTTCTCACTCTATCCCTCTCTGATAAAATTTAAATTAATTAATAAATTGAAGTTCGATAAAATCATTCTTTTAAAGAAAATAAAAACAACAGAAATAATACTTAACACTATTAGAAAGTTTCTCATTTTACTGTTTTCTTGTCTATGCCTTCCCTCTGGTCCTTCAAATATAAATCCACAAAAAGGACTTAGTCTGGGGCTAGCAGGTGGCATGGTGGTTAAAGCACTAGACTCCCACATAGCTGACTGCAGTTCAAGTCGCAGACCCAGTGGCTTGAAATGCTCATCGGGCACATGTGTATATATGCCCTAAATCCCAGGAGGAGAATGGAGAGGGGCTTGCAGTGTGGTCATCTTCTCTGGGAGGTGATTTCTCACTGTCTGTCTCTGTCTCTCTGATAAGCACATGCATCCTATGGCAAAAACCTTTAAAAAAAAAAAAAAAGATCTAGTTTGTTTTATTCCCCACTGCTCTATTCCCAAACTAAAGAACATGCCATGCTTGGAACATAGTAAGAGTTCAATGAATATTCGTTGAATATCAATTTTATTAATGAAATTAATGAACTCGCTCTGATCATCAGGGGTTTTTCCATTTATGAAATAAGGATAATACTATCTTTTTAAAAAGAATTATGGGACCAGCAGTTAGTGTAACGGCTATGTCACTGGACTCCCACGTAGTTGACCGTGGTTTGAGTCCTGGACCCGGTGGCTTAAAACTCACGCCGGGCGCGTGTGCGTGCGTGCCCAAGATCCCGAGAGGAGAGTGGAGGAGAAGGGATTGCCCTGTGACCATCCCCCCGGGGGGTGATTTCTCACTTTCTGTCTCTGTCTCTCTCTCTGTCTGTTTGGCGAGCGCACGCGCCCTATAGCGAAAACCTCTCCCCAAAAAAAAAAAAATCCCGAGAGGAGAATGGAGGAGAAGGGATTGTGGCGTGGCCATCCCCCCTGGGGGGTGATTTCTCGCTTTCTGTCTCTCTGTCTGTCTCTGTCTGTCTGGCGAGCGCACGCACCCTATAGCAAAAATAAAAAATTCTCTCCAAAAAATAATAAATAAAAAATAAAAAGAATCATGTATTTATTTAATTCCATTTATTATTATTATTATTTTTTTTTTTTAATTTGACCAGAGAGATACAGAGAGAGAAAGAGAATGGGAGAAAGCAAGCCGGCAGGTCCGGCACTCAAACCACAGTTGGCCAATGTGAGAATCCAGCACTTTTAACTACCATGCCACCTGCTGGCCCCAAACAAGGATAATACCCTCTACCAGGCAGTAAGATTTTAAAGATTAAAGATGGGGGGCCAGCAGTTGGCTTGGTAATTGGGATGCTGGACTCTCACATGGTCGACCATGATTCAAGTCCTGGACCTGGAGACTTGCTTGCTCACTTTCCTTCTCTCTCTGTCTCTCTCTGGTGAGGATACATGCCCTGTAGAAAATTTAGAAATAATATTAATTGGGGCTGGCAGGTGGCGTGGTGGTTAAGGGCACTGGACTCCCGCATGACCAACTGCAGTTCAAGTCCTGGACCTGGTGACTTGCTTTCTCACTTTCTCTCTCTCACTCTGTCCCTCTCTGGTCAAATTAAAATAAATAAATAAAGTTAAATAAACTAATTATTTTTTTAAATTATAAATAAAATTAAATAAAATATTTAAAAAATAAAGATTAAAGATGTGTTTATCACCTAGCCAGTGAGTGATCAGGAAATGGTCATTACTATTTAGAAGAAAATAAAAATTTTGAAGGGCCAACAGGTGGTATAGTGGTTAAGGTGCTGGGCTCCCATGTGATCGACCAGGTTTGAGTCCCAGACCCAGCAGCTTGAAACTCACACAGTGGCACATGTGAGTGAGTGCCCCAAATCCCAAGGGGAGAATGGAGAAGGGATTGTAGCATGACCATCCCTCCTGGGGGGTGATTTCTTACTTTCTGTCTCTCTGTTTCTCTGGCGAGCATATGCGCCCTCTAGCAAAAATCTCTCAAAAAGGAAAAAAGAATTAAAAAAAAATAAAAATTTTGAGGTAGTAATTCAAAATCTTCTCTCTCACCATTTTTCTTGATTCGTAAAGGGAAAGACTTAGAGGTTTTTTTTTTTTTTTTTTTAAGAATTATTTTATTGGGGCTGGCAGGTGGTGTGGTGGTTAAGGTGCTGGACTCCCACATAGTCAACCATGGTTCAAGTCTTGGAGCTGGCGGCTTGCGCGTGTGCGCTCTCTCTCTCTCTCTATGTCTCTCTTCCTCTCTCTCCTTCTCTCATCAAATTAGAAAATAATAAATAAAATAAAATAAATAAATATTAAAAAAGAATTATTTTATTTAACTTTATTTATTATTTGATTATTTAAATTTGACCAGAAAGGGACAGAGTGAGAGAGAGAGAGAGGGGAAAGTGAGAAAGGTCTGGGACTCAAATCGTGGTGGGCCATGTGGGAGTCCAGCACCTTTAACCACTATACCACCTTCCAGCCCCGTGAATTTCTATAAAAATTAATAAATGGTCGACCATGGTTTGAGCTCCAGAGCTAGTGGCTTGCTTTCTAGCTTTTCCCTACTCTGTCCCTCTCTGGTCAAATTAAAATAAATTAAAAAAATAATAAAAAATTAATCCTTTACAGCTCAGATTAGAGAATAAGGACTGATTTTTCAATATCTAAAAAACTTGTACAAATAGGTACAGAAAAGACCAAAAACTCAATTGAAATAGGCAAGGGGACATTCACAGAAAAGGAAATAAAAAGAGTATTCAAATACACTTAAAATAAGAGAAACGCAAATTAATTCTGCACTGAAATACCATTTTCATTCAACAGGTTAACAAATACCAATTTTGCTAGCTAGTGCCAAGTTACTTTACATAGGGGTTCTACCAGACTCTTATATAAAGCCATTTGGCATTAGCTAGCAAAATTACAAATATACATATCTTTCCACCAAGGAATCTCATTTCCAGAAGTTAGCAAACAGATCTACTCACACGTTTGACAGAACTTTTATAATAAAGGTATCTACCTTTACCTTACTGTCTTGTTTACAATAGCAAAATCCTAAAGTAACTGAAAAATTAACAAGCAATGGATTAAATAATGGAACAGTCATATAGTGTGATACCATACAGTTGTAAGAAAAAAACCCATATATATATGCATATATATATATATATACACATACACATATATATATATATATGCATATATATGTACACACACACACACACACACACACACACACATATATATATATAGGCCAGCAGGTTACATGGCAGTTAAGGGCGCTGGTCTCCCATATATATGGTTGACTGCAGTTCAAGTCCCGGACCTGGCGGCTTGCTTTCTCACTTTCTTGCTCTCTCTCTCTGTTCCTCTCTGGTCAAATTAAAATAAATAAATGAATAGAATTGTGTTCACAGCCACTGCCGTGCCAGCGCCGCCTCTAGCTTGCCCAGCTCCAGCAGAAGGGGGGTAAGTGAGGAGGTCTCTTTACCATGGCTCGTACAAAGCAGACAGCCCGCAAATTCACCGGTGAGAAAGCACCCAGGAAGCGACTGGCTCCCAAAAGTGCGCTCTCTACTGGAGGGGTGAAGAAACTTCATCGTTACAGGCCCAGTACTGTGGCACTCCGTGAAATTAGACGTTATCAGAAGTCCACTGAACTTCTAATTTGCAAACTTCCTTTCCAGCGTCTGGTGCGAGAAATTGCTCAGGATTTTAAAACAAATCTGCGCCTCCAGAGCGCAGCTATTGGTGCTTTGCAGGAGGCAAGTGAAGCCTACTTGGTTGGCCTTTTTGAAGATACCAACCTGTGTGCTCTTCCTGCCAAACGTGTAACAATTATGCCAAAAGACATCCAACTAGCATGCCGCATAGGTGGAGAACGTGCTTAAGAATCCACTATGATGGGAAACATTTCATTATCAAAAAAATTTTTTTTCTCTTCTTCCTGTTATTGGTAGTTCTGAACATTAGATTTTTTTTTCCCCATGGGTTCAAAAGTTACCTAAGTAGGGAACCAGCAGTTAGCATAATGGCTATGTCGGTGGACTCCCACATAGTCGACTGTGGTTCGCGTCCCAGACCCCGGTGGCTTAAAACTCACGCCGGGCACGTGTGCGTGCGTGCCCAAGATCCCAAGAGGAGAATGGAGGAGAAAGGATTGCGGCGTGACCATCCCCCATCTGGGGGGGTGATTTCTCGCTTTCTGTCTCTATGTCTCTCTGTCTGGCGAGCGCATGCGCCCTATAGCGGAAAAAAAAAAAAAAAAAAACCTCTCTAAAAATAAAAAGTTACCTAAGTAAATGACTGTGAGTGGAAAATAGGGGACAGAAATCGGGTATTGGCAGTTTTTCCATTTTCATTTGTGTGTGGATTTTTTGTTTAAATTATTTTATTTAACTTTATTTATCTATTCATTTGTTTATTTCAATTTGACCAGAGAAGGACAGAGTGAGAGAGAGAGAAAGTGAGAAAGCAAGCCACCAGGTCCAGGACTCAAACCGCTGTTGGCCATGTGGGAATCCAGCGTCTTTAATCACCACACCACCTGCTGGCCCCATGTGTGTGTATTTTTAATATAAATGCGGGGATGTAAAGTATTAATACAAGTCAAAATGTTTCGGTGAACAAGTTTCAGCGGTTCAACTTCATAGCAATTATAAATAAACCTGTTAAATATTCTGGAAAATGCAGCATTTGGATTTTTTTTAAAAACAAGTACATTTCTTATTGATGGCAACTAAATGGTGTTTGTAGCATTTTTATCATATAGTAGGTTCCATCCATTCACTATACTTTTCTGAGTTGTCCTACATGCAAGTACATGTTTTTAATGTTGTCTGTCTTCTGTGCTGTTCCTATAAGTTTGCTATTAAAATACATTAAACTAATAAATAAATAAATAAATAAAGTTAATTAAAATAATTATTTTAAAAAATATAGAGAGAATATATTTAACCTTCAAACTGGATAAAAATGAAGTCCAGTTAAATGATAAGAAATACCTATGAAATAATGACACAGAAAAGTCTGTTATTATTTTATTTTATTTGACCAAAGAGATACAGAGAAAGAGTGAGAAGGAAAGAAAAAGCAAGTGTCCAGGTCCAGGACTCGAACCACAGTTGGCCAAATGGGAATCCAGCTGCCTTAACCACCACACCGCCTACTGGCCCCTTTTATTCTTTTTTCTACAGGGTGTGTGTGTGCTCACAGCAGAGACAGAGACACAAAAGTGCGAAATCACCCCCCCAGGGGGAATGGCTCTGCCACAATTGTTGCAATCCCCTCTCCTCTTCTCCTTTTGGGATTTTGGGCACCCACGTGTCCTGTTTGAGTTTCTTTCTTTCTTTCTTTTAAAATATTTATTTATTTATTTAATTCCATTTGTTATTAGTTTTTAATTTGACCAGAGAGAGACAGAGAAAGGGAAAGTGAAAAAGCAGGTTGCAAGGCCTGGGACTGGAACCACAGTCAGCCATGTGGGAGTCAAGTGCCTTTAACCACCACCCCACCTGCCGGCCCTGAGTTTCTTTTTTTAAAAAATCATTCTATTTAACTTTATTTATTTAAATTTGACCAAAGAGAGAGAGTGAGAGAGAGGGAAAGTGAAAAACAAGCTGCCAGGTCTGGACCAGGCCAGGCTGGTCACGTGGAAGTCCAGTGCCCTCAACCACCATGCCACCTGCTGCCCTGCCCATGAGTTTCCAACCATCGCGTCTAGGACTTGAGCCTTGGTAGACTGGGAGTTCAGCCACGTAACCATTACGCCATCTGCTGGCCAACATATCTTTATTTTCATTTCCACTGTACTGATGACACCTCCATGACAGATTTCGTGACATTCATTTTTGTATGTTCAGTGCTGAGCTATAATGCTATGCTATAGGTGCTCAATAAATATTTGGTGAAGGAAGGAGTTAGCCAGGGGCCTGCCAGCCTCCACCTACAGTTCAAATAAGGCCAACCCAAGTTTTGTGTAATTCGTTCCAACCCAGAGCCAGGTGTTTTGGAGTCACTGAGGCCCAGAAGGCTCTGCCAGACAAGCCATTGTCTAGGCTCCCTAAAACTGTCTGCGTCTGTTTCCACAACTTTAAAATGTGGACACTGGTGGCCAGCTGGTGATGTGGTGAAGAGGCTGGACTCCCACATGGCTGACCACGGTTTGAGTCCCGGACCTGGCGGCTTGCTTCTTCACCTTCCCTTTCTCTCTCTCTCTGATCAAATGAAAAAATAATAACAAATAAAATAAATAATTAACAACAACAACAAAATGTGAACACTGAGAGCCTCTCCTCACAGCGTTGCTGGGCGAATCACGAGAAACAATATAAAAGCAGCTTTGAGCACATGCTGGGCAGAGGACAAATTGGACCTTCGGAGATATTCCCGCGTAAGCGATAAACCAAAGGCAGGAAGAAATGACCTGAGGTGGTCCGCTCGTCCGGTACTGCCATAAATATGGCGCCTTAAATACATGCAGAAAACCCCCGCAGCTCCAGGGAGCGTTATCATCACAGATGCAGGGAACGGGGAATGTTTCCCGGAGCTTGCGTTTGAAGCAGCGGAGGGTGGAGAAGGTCGAAAAGGCGACGGTGTGTGCAGTAAGTAGTGACGGGGCACATTCTGGGCAGAGGCAGGAGGTTCCTGCTTGAAAGCCGCGTGAGAGTGGGTTGCTTCGCACCCGACAAGCGCGCGCTGAAAGGCAGCTCCACCAGGGGGACGAAAGCGCAGGGATCGAAGCCGGGTCCTCAGCCTTGTGTCTGGCCAAGTTACTGGTCCTCTTCGAACTTCTCCAACGCTGAAGCGTCGGTCAGGAACACTCCCCTGCCAGGGTTCCGCATGCACGCCGGCATCTGCCTTCTTCAAGAAGCCGCAACAGGCGGCTGCGGGTCACCGCGGGTCGGCTGGGCTCCGCGAGCAGAGCGCCGGGCGTGGGTTCGCTCTCTGGGCATGCGCGCTGGCCCGCCGTGCGGCCCGTCAGGCACTGCGGCAGGCGCCCCCGGTGCTGGCAGGACCCTGACCCCAAGATGGCGGCGCCCAGCGAAGTGGTCGCGGCAGCCGCGGGTGAAGGCGGTGGCGGTGGCGTGGGCTGCGGTTTTGGATCATGGCTGGACGCACGGTTGGAGGCGTTGGGAGTAGACCGAGCTGTTTACGGCGCCTACATCTTGGGTGTCCTGCAGGAGGAGGAGGAAGAAGAGAAGCTGGACGCTCTGCAGGGTATCCTCTCTGCTTTCCTGGTGAGTAGTTGGGACACATTCCTTCAGCCTCACGGCGGCACCTAGGGTCTCCGGTCAATGCTTCGCATCCCCTTTCTCCTACCCCGTGTCTCAGAGGCGTAGTGATCTCACCCGGGAGAGGTGTAGTCCTTCTCTGAGTTCTGGGCCGTGGGGAACGGAGGTCGTTCTCCGACTAGGTTTTGGGAAGCCTGAAGGTTGCATATACTCAGAGTAATGGCTTTCCTTTATTCTTGGGGACAAGGCCTTTTCGGATGCTTATGGATGAGCTGGGGACGTTCTAAATGCGTTGAAATATTTAAATGGGACCTTCATCATCAACATCTGAGGACCAATTCCAGTCCCATCCATTTACAGTGTTAGAGGGGAGAATAAAAGTGTTCTTGGGATGTGTGCCTGTTAGGTGGCAGTGCCCAGTGCTGTCCTATGACAAAAGACTGCAGGATGTACCCTCTTGGTTCCTATTTTGGAAATAGGAGTCCAAAAAAGATAATCTAGTGGTGGAGGTCTTTTCATGCCTGTATGGAACTGAAGTCAATATCGTGCCTGATACTTTCCAGTACTTAGAAATACAGTAATTAATGGTGGGTGTGTGGGGATGGGGAAGGATGAGAGAGAGCATTAAAGAAGAGAAATAAACTTGGTACATGGCCTTTTAGAATCAGATTCAAGGATTCCAAAATGTGTATTGTAAGCTGTGTTTATGAAGTAAGTCTCTACATTTGTGGTTTAGAAGAGATCCTGGAGGGGCCGGCAGGTGACATGATGGTTAAGGACACTGGACTCCCACAAGGCCGATCACAATTCAAGTCCCAGACCTGGCAGCTTGCTTTCTCACTTTTTCTCTCTTGCTTTCACTCTTGCTCTGTCTCTCTCTGGTCAAATTAAATAAATAAATAAAGTTAAATAAAATAATTCTTAAAAAATATTTTATTGGGGGCCAGCAGGTTGTATTGTGGTTAAGGTGCTGGACACGCCCACATGGCTAACCACAGTTCGAGTCCTGGACCTGGTGGCTTGCTTTCTCACTTTCCCTCTCTCTCACTCTGGTCAAATTAAAATAAATGAATGAATAAATAAAATTAAATAACTCTTTTAAAAGTTATTTATTTGACTTTATTTATTTATTTAAATTTGACCAGAGTGAGAGAGAACGAGAGAGATCGAGAAAGTGAGAAAGCAAGCCGCCAGGTCTGGGACTCAAAACTGCAGTTAGCTATGTGGGAGTCTAGTGCCCTTAACCACCACACGACCTGCTGGCTCCCAATCTTTGTTTTTTTTAAAAGGAGGATAAAGAGGGTAGAAGACAGAAAACATTTTTTTTCCAAATCTAAGCTATTTTGTGTAGGTAGGAGCAGGTACTAGGAAAAAATCACTTACAGTTGGTGGAAGCACAGTTTATTGGACTGGGAACATGGTTGAAATATAACACTAGTGCAGCTGTTACAGATCCCTCTGGCAAGAACCCCTTTGACTCTCAGAGCCTGCTCTGGCAAGATTGTGCTATATATGGAAAAACTTAACACAGCCTGTTAGGCAATGTAGATGTTCAATGGAAATGTAACACAGTGAAATAAATTCTTTTCTTGGACCCTGATATTGTAGACTGTAAGGGGGAGAGTAGGAGGTCAGCAATTTAGGTTACTTTTTATTTCCAGCTGGGAAGTTTCAGAAGATGCCGTGAAGAAGTTGTTCAAATAACTTTCATAGTCCTTAGTACCAGCTACTTGACCAATTTTTTTTTTTTTTTTTTTTTTTTTTTTTCATTTGCTAGAGGGTGCATGTGCCTGCCGGAGTAAGAGAGAAAGAGAGAAAGCATCCCCCAATGGGGGATGGGCATGCCGTAATCCCTTTTCCATTTGTCTCTCCTCTCTGGATTTTGGGCACGTATGCTCATATGTCCAGTGTGTTTCTCAAGCCACTGGGTCTGGGATTTAAACTACACAGTAGGCCATGTGGGATCCAGCCATCTTTTTTTTTTTTTTTTTTTTTTTTTTAAATTTATTAGCATTATTATTATTTTTTAAATTTGACCAGAGAGAGAGAAAGTGAGAAAGCAAGCCACCATGTCCAGGACTTAAACCATGGTTGGCCATGTGAGAGTCCAGTGCTTCAACCACCACACCACCTGCCAGCCCCTATTTATTTTTTTATTTTTATTTATTTATTTTTTTTTTTTTTGAGAGGTTTTTGCTATAGGGCGTGTGCGCTCTCCAGACAGAGAGAGACAGAGAGACAGAAAGTGAGAAATCACCCCCCAGGGGGGATGGCCACGCCACAATCCCTTCTCCTCCAGTCTCCTCTTGGGATCTTGGGCACGCACGCACACGCGCCCGGCGTGAGTTTAAGCCACCGGGTTCGGGACACAAACTGCGGTCGACTATGTGGGAGTCCAGCGACATAGCCATTACGCTAACTGCTGGTCCCAATAAAAATATTTTTTTAAAAAGAGAGGATGAGGAGGACTGTTCTGAATTGGTAGAAATCACTTCCTCACTTTGGCAGGAAGGAATGGGGCCAGCTTGTGGCATAGTGGTTAAGGTGCTGGACTCCCACATGGTTGACCATGGTTTGAGTCCCGGACCTAGCAGTTCAAAACTCAGGTCAGGCTTGTGTGTGCGTGTACTCGCATGTATGTCTGAAATCCCAAGAGGAGAAGGGAGGAGGAGAAGAGATTGCAGCATGGCTATCCCCCAAGGGGGGTGTACTTGCTTTCTATTTTTTTTTTTTTTTTTTTTGTCTCTGTCTCTGGTGAGCACACACACCCTATAGCAAAAGTCTTCAAAAATAAATAAATAAATAAAAAGAATGAGGAGGACTGTTGTGAGTTGGTGGGAATCATTTCCTCACCTTGACAGGATGGAGTGGGTGCTCTTGACATAGCAGATGTGGATTCTGGGCCACATACACAGGAGAGCCAGAAAAGAAACATACTGTCTATTCTGTGGCTCCCACATTCTTCCTATGATTTCTTCTCACCCCGACAGAGAGAGCTGTGTCTTCTGCATAAGCTTTTTTTAGGTTGCTGTTTTTGAGGGCTCTCAGGAAATTAATTGGTCTACTTTTCTAACTAGGAAGAAGAATCCCTCCTTAATGTCTGCAAGGAGATTGTCGAACGATGGTCAGAAACTCAAAGTGTCGTCACCAAAGTTAAAAAAGAAGGTAGAGTTGGAGTTTTTGTGTCTAAGCTATAGAGCCTTTTCGTTTGTTTAATATTTAACTTTATTTTTTCTTCAATTTGTTGAGAGAAAGACAGGCAGAGAAAGTAAGTCACCAGGCCTGGAACTCAAATCATGGTTAGGCATGTGGAAGTCCAGCACCTTAACCACTATGCCACTTGCCAGCCCCGCTATAGAGCCTTTTCAATAGCCTTTACTGTACAGTTATTTGGGAGCTAGTTCTTCAGTTCTTCATTTTCCTCTGGATATTCATTTTCCTTGAGATAACTTACAATGAAAAACACTTAGCAGCTTACCTTAACTTTTTGCTGAACATTGTTTTTTTTTTTTTCCTTCTTTTGTATTTTTCCACTTCAACTGACCACAGTAGTTTTCATTTTCAAATGTTTTGCATGTGCACACATTTTATATTGCCAATAGACACATGCACTTGTCAGAGAGCAAGCGAGCATCCCAGTGGGCATGGTCACACCACAATCCTCTTTTATCCAATTCTCAGGATTTGGGAAGTGTACATACATGTGCTGGGCATTTTTTTTCAAGCTGCTGGGGCTGAGATTCAGACCATGGTTAGCTATATGGTATCTGGTCTCCATGCACAACTTCTAGCACTGTGCTATGGGGTTAGCTCCCTCCCGTGTATGTTTTTGTTTCTGTTTTTAAATTTGCCAGTGAGCATGCACACTCGCAGGAGAGGGTGGTGGATGAAGAAACACTCCCCATGTGTAATGATCATGTTGCAATCCCTTCTCCTCTCTCTCTCCCTCTTTTTAGTATTTTGGGCATGCATGATGCATACACATCCAGTGAGTTTCCCAAGCCGCTGGGTCTGGGAATTGAACTGTGTGGTAGGTCATGCAGGATCTATCTACCTTAAGCACTGCATCACCTGCTGGCCCCAGCATTGTTTTTTGTTTTTGATATAGGGCATGTGTGCTAATCAGAGAGAGAGAGAGAAAATGAGAAATTTAGGGCATGCATGCATATAGGCGCAGTGTGGTTTTCAGGCCACTAGGTCCAGGGCTTGAACAATGCTGTTGGCTTTGTGGGATCCAGTGGCCTTACCCTCCCCACACCACATGCTGGCCCCAGTATTTTTTTTTTTAAGTTCTTCTAGATAATTCCAGTGCACAGTCAGATGTGAGAACCAGTTGACACCATTGCTTTCTATTGTTGAGAATGGAGACTTTGGTAGATAGGGCAAAATAATCTTAATCTGGGACCAGCAGGTGGCATGGTGATTGAGGTGTGCTAGACTCCTACATGGCCAACCATGGTTCAAATCCTGGACCTGGTGACTTGCTTTCTCACTTTCCCTTTTCTCGCTGGTCAAATTAAGAAATAAATAATAACAACAAATAAAATTAAATAAATAATCCTTTTAAAAAATCTTAATCTGGAACCAGCAGGTGGCATGGTGGTTAAGGTGCTGGACACTCCCACATGGTTGACCATGGTTTGAGTCCTGGACCTGGCAGCTTGCTTTCTCACTCTTTCTTTCTGTCTCTCTCTGGTCAAATTAAAATAAATGAATGGATAAATAAAATCAAATAAATAATTATATTTAAAAAATCTTAATCTAAGAATTTCACTTGGCATAGTTACAGACATCGAAAGGACCAGCTGAAGTTGATTCTAGTTTCCTTCTTAGGTTTCTGGTGTTAGAGGGGAGAAAGTTACATGCTTGGAGACTTAATTTATGTGATTTTTGTGCAATTGTGCTTTTTGAAACTTTTTTTTTTTTTTTGAAGAGGTTTTTGCTATAGGGCGCGTGCGCTCGCCAGACAGACAGAGAAAGACAGAGAGATAGAAAGCAAGAAATCACCCGCCCGGGGGGATGGCCATGCCGCAATCCCTTCTCCTCCATTCTCCTCTCGGGATCCTGGGCACGCACTCACACGCGCCCGGCGTGAGTTTTAAGTCACCGGGTCCTGGACATGAACTGCGGTCGACTACGTGGGAGTCCAGCGACATAGCCATTACGCTAACTGCTGGTCCCTTTTGAAACTTTTTTTAGGTGTTTGCCATAGGGCACATGCACTTGCTGGAGACAGGCTGAGCTAGAGAGAGGGATGGTAAGAAATCATCCCCCAGAGGGGATGGTCATGCTGCAATCCCCTCTCCTCCATTTTCCACTTAAGATTTTGAGTGTGATTCTCAAGCCATCAGGTCTGGGACTTGAAGGCAGTCGGCCATGTGGCAATCCAGCGCCTTTACCACTATGTCACCTTCTGGCACCTTAAACCTTTGTGTTTTTTTTAAAGCAGCAGAACTTCTGCATATAAGTAAAATCAGAGCAGCTCTGATTGAGGATGGATACAGGGTCTAAAGTGTGGCTTGTGTGGCCTTTCCTTACCTTTCTCATATGGACTCGTAGGGCTCTAAGGAGTCAGCAGATGCCAGTGTCTTTAGTACAAGTTCTTGGGGGCACTATGATTGTGAGCTTGTTTTCTCTCATCAACCTTGTCCTTCCCTACTCCCAGATGAGGTGCAGGCCATTGCCACTCTAATAGAGAAGCAGGCACAGATTGTGGTGAAGCCCAGGATGGTGTCAGAAGAAGAGAAGCAGAGAAAAGCTGCCCTCCTAGCCCAGTATGCTGATGTGACAGATGAAGAGGAATATCCTTTCTGGAGTGACGGCACCATTTCAAGCCAGAAATGTTTGCTGGTTTGCAGTGACCTTTGGAAAGTTCTAGCTCCCATTCTAGTTTAATTTTCCCCTCTAAAAAAGGCAGTGCTTTAGGGCCCTTAGTGGATTAAGGAATGATACCTGAATAATCGACACTGGACTTACATTTTTCAACATGTAATTAGTATATTCTTGAAAATGTAAGTATAAAACAAATAATTTTTTTAAGAGAGATTTTTGTGGGGGACCAGCAGGTGGTATGGTAGTTAATGTGCTGGACACTCCCCACATGACCAACCACGGTTCAAGTCCTGGACCTGGTGGCTTGGTTTCTCACTTTCCTTTTCTATCTCTCTATCTCTGTCTTTCTCTGGTCAATTAGTCATTCTTTTTTTTTAAATGAAATATTTTATTTTTTTATTGTTATTATTTTCATATACATTTTGCCAGAGAAAGGAAGAGTGAGAAAGCAAGCCTCAGTCAGGTCTGGGACTTGAACCATGGTCAACCATGTGGGAATTCCAGCGCCCTAACTACCATGTCACCTGCTGGTCCCAGTAAATAATTCTTTTTAAAAAAAAAAGAGAGGAGGTTGGCTGGCAGGTGGAGTGGTGGATAAGGGTGCTGGATTCCCACATGTCCAGCCATGGTTCAAGTCCCAGACCTGGTGGCTTGCTTTCTTGCTTTCCCTTTCTCTCTCTCTCTGGTGGTAAAAAACAGACAAACAAAAAAACAAACAAACAAAACAAACCAAAAAAAATGAACAAATAATTCTTTTTTAAAAAATAAAAAAGAGATTTTTGCTATAGGGTGTGTACACTTGCCAGAGAGACAGAAAGCCAAAAATCACCTACCAGGGAGGATGGCCATGCTACAACCCTTTCTCCTCCATTCTTCTCTTGGGATTTTAGGCATGCACACACATGCGCCCAGCGTGAGTTTTAAGCACTGGGCCTGGAACTCAAACTGCGATTGACTACATGGAGTCCAGCAATGTAATCATTACACCATCTGTTGTTCCTAAAACAAATAATACTTTAATGGACCATTTCTATTTTGCTTTCAAAAAATATAGCTGTGATTTCTAACATTTGTGTGACACTTTTCCATAGTGTAGTATTATTATATTCTTTCCTAGTTAATAAGGAAACTGAGGCACTAAGAGATGAATGGGTGATCAGAGGTATTCATAAAATTAGTGACAAAGCCAGGACTAGAACCTAAAATATCCTTAGAATATTTTATTTTTTTATTTCTCCCATGAAAGAGGGAGAGGGAGGAAGGGTCACTCCCAAAAGAGTCTTCATGTCATGATCCTTCCTTGAGGCTCAGCCACCCCAAGGTTATGGGCAGGCATGCCACCCGCGTACACATGAGGACCTTTGGACAAACCCAGAACCTTCCCTTTTAGGCTTAGCATTGTGGAGTGTTGTGTTGCCACTGTGGTTGACCTGAATCTTCTTTATGCCCCAGTGGCCATATAGTTAAAAGTAAGGCTAAACCCCTAAGCAGTACCAGAATAAGTGGAATTTGAATGCGAAATGTGCAAAAAAGAAAATGTTATCAATAGGGACAGGTTTAGTTCCCTGCAAATTAGAAATTTAGGAAATGCTTAGCTCACTGAGCCTATTTCAGTCAAGTCTGTGGAGCATTATGCCATAGATATCAGAAATGTCAGCTGTCTCATTGCTATAAGAATTTTTTTTCTTTTCAGAGTCAGTTTCTCTTCTAGCCTTCCCTTACAACTTTTCTTGCCAGGGTTGGCAGAACTATGGTTCTAGTTACAAAAATCTTCATTCTTAGGCTAGGAAAGAAATTTTAAAGCAGCCTCCTGGAGGACTTATTAAGACACAGACTGCTACAGCTTTATCCCCAGAGTTACAGATTTTGTAGGTTTAGAGGGGCCCAAGAATGTACATTTATTTATTTATTTTAAAAAAGAATTATTTTATTTAATCTTATTTATTTACTTTAATGTGATCAGAGAGGGACAGGGTGAGAAAGAGTGAAAGAGGGAAAGTGAAAAAACAAGCCATCAGGTATAGGACTCGAACTACGGTTGGCCATGTGGAAGTCCAGCGCCCTTAACCACCATGCCACCTGCTGGTCCCAAGAATACACATTTCTGACAAGTTCCCAAGGATTCTGGGAACCACACTTTGAGAACCACTGTTTTAGAGGTTGCCTCACCATCCCCTGGCTTCCAGATAATGTAGTAATCTACCCAGACAACCTAAGTTTCTTTAGCCTCCAAGAAGAGGATTGTACAGGATCTTAGAAAAGCTCTGAACAATCTTCCCTAAGTTAAAATTTCCAAAGATGTATCTTCTGGATTTAACGTCACATTCTTGAGAGTATCCTCCCTTCCACTCAGGGTGATTTTCCTACCCATCAGTCTGTTGAATGTTTTCTAATGTCGGGTTGGGATGTGCTAATCTTTGTTTTCCATCTGACTTTCCTTAACATCACTCACTGAAGCAGATGAGAAGGATGACTCAGGTGCCACTACAATGAACATTGGTTCTGACAAGTGTATCCTTCTGTGTCCATGCCCATTTACTTCTCCACAGAATCCTCCTGAAGACCAGTTTTTATTTTGCTATCATTAGAGCTCTCTATCTCCAGGAACTCAAGTCATACCAATATTGGAAGCCCCATTTCTAGGACAGTCCTAGATAGTTGAGCAAGAACTATTCCTGAAGAAAACAAGTTAAGAAGTACCATGAAATAATTAGCTTAGAGGAAGGACTTCTAAGGGAAAATAATTTTTTGGAAAGAGAATACTAACACCAAACAGTTAAGTTAAATATATGGGCATACTGAAATATTTGTGCTAAGGGAGCTCCTTTATCAGAATCACTTAGGAGAAGCTTCCAAGAGAAGGTAGAGTTAGAAAGCCACCTTAAAGTTGGGAAATATGGTGAATTATCAGAGATGGGGAGGTTATTTCAGGAAGAATTAAATTATTCTTTTTAAAATTTTTTGAGAGAGATTTTTTGCTATAGGGTGTGTGCGCTCGCCAGAAAGACAAAGAGAGGCAGAGAGGCAGAAAGCGAGAAGTCACCCTCCATGGGGGATGGTCACACCACAATCCCTTCTCCTCCATTCTCCTTTCGGGGTCTTGGGCACACACGCATACATACCTGGCGTGAGTTTAAGCCACCGGGTCTGGGAATTGAACCGCGGTCAGCTACATGGGAGTCCAGCAACATAGCCATTAGGCCAATTGCTGGTCCCAAGGGAGACTCAGATTATTCTAAAGCACTAAAGTAGAAAAAAATATGTTTTAAGAGTAGAGAGGAACTTGTCTAGCATTAATAGGCTTGTTTTTTTGGAGAGGTTTTTCGCTACAGGGCGTGTGCGCTTGCCAGAGAGACAGAGACAGAGAGACAGAAAGCGAGAAGTCACCCCCCTAGGGGGATGGCCATGCCGCAATCCCTTCTCCTCCATTCTCCTCTCAGGATCTTGGGCACGCACGCACACGCGCCCGGCATGAGTTTAAGCCACTGGGTCCAGGAATTGAACCGTGGTCGACTACATGGGAGTCCAGTGACATAGCCATTACGCTAACCGCTGGTCCTGAGCATTAACAGACTTTTATTAAAAAAAGTATTTAAAACAATTTATTTGTTGTTGTTAATTTGATCAGAGAGAGAGAAAGGGAAAGTGAGAAAGCAAGCCACTAGGGTTCAGGACTCGAACCATGGTTGGCCATGTGGGAGTCCAGCACCTTAATCACCATGCCACCTGCTGGCCCCACCAGGCCTTGTTTTTACAATCATAAGAAATGAGAGAGAAGGTTTTTGGCGAGGTATTTTCTGTTGTAAACTTATTTCATATGTCTTATAAATTCAGTGTTTATGGTTATTAGGACATGGTTTTCATTTGCACTTTAGTAGTATAGGAGAAAAACAAAGTGATAAAGCTTAGTATAGGTTAAATATCTTATTAAACTCTTTCAAACATTTTAATAGTACCAAGTACATAAACATCTTGCTAGTTACACTAATATTCTGTTCACTAAAACTAGCCTAGAAAGTTCAGCTAGCAATATATTCTGTCATTGAATGATACAGTTATCCCAGAATGGCATTTTGATAAATGTTTTCAAATTCATATTTAGATAAATTATAATTTTATTCTGAGGGACATTTTAAAACTTTAGTAATAGTAACATTAGGATTTCCCATTAGACCAAAGATGAACAATAGGGTTTTTTTTTTTTTTTTTTTTTTTTGGAGAGGTTTTTCGCTATAGGGCGCGTGCGCTCGCCAGACAGACAGAGAGAGACATAGAGACAGAAAGCGAGAAATCACCCCCCAGGGGGGATGGTCACGCCGCAATCCCTTCTCCTCCATTCTCCTCTCGGGATCTTGGGCACGCACGCACACGCGCCCGGCGTGAGTTTTAAGCCACCGGGTCCAGGATGCGAACCGCGGCCGACTACGTGGGAGTCCAGCGACATAGCCATTACGCTAACTGCTGGTTCCCAACAATAGGGTTTTTTTAAAGACTAGGAATAACAGGGCTGGCAAGTGGTGTGGTAGTCAAGGGCGCTGGATTCCCACATGGCCAACTGTGGTTCATGTCCCAGACCTGGGGGCTTGCTGTCTCACTTTACCTTTCTTTCTCTGTCTGGTCAAATTAAAAAATAAATGATTGGGAACTAGCAGTTAGCGTAATGGCTATGTCGCTGGACTCCCACGTAGTCGACCGCGGTTCGTGTCTTGGACCCGGTGGCTTACAACTCATGCCGGGCGCGTGTGCGTGCGTGCCCAAGATCCCGAGAAGAGAATGGAGGAGAAGGGATTGCGGCGTGACCATCCCCTCTGGGGGGTGATTTCTCGCTTTCTGTCTCTATGTCTCTCTCTGTCTGTCTGGCGAGCGCACGCGCCCTATAGCAAAAAACCTCTCCAAAATAAATAAATAAATAAATAAATAAATAAATAAATAAATAAATAAATGATAATGAATGGCATTAAATAAATAATTAATTAAAAAAAAAAAAACAGGAATAAGTAGTGTGTATTCGGAATTCAGCACGTGCCAGGAGGATACCCATAATGAGGAAAGAGCAGTAGTTGTGACTCGTATGACCTGAACCCTATTCCCTTAACTCATCTGTAGCTCTGTTCCGAAACACCAATGTGGAAGATGTCCTGAATGCCCGAAAACTGGAGCGAGACACGCTTCGGGATGAGTCCCAAAGGAAAAAGGAACAGGACAAGCTACAGAGGGAGAGGGACAAACTAGCCAAACAGGAGCGCAAGGAAAAGGAAAAGAAAAGGACACAGAGAGGGGAGCGAAAGCGATAACCTTGGACTACTTCTTTCCCTCTGTGAACTTGATCAAAGGGAGAATTATTCGTGCACACATGTATTTAAGAGAAATGAGAGAACATTGCAATATGGCTTTTCAAGGCATTTCCCCTTTTGTTTACATAGTTGAAAATCACAATCACTTCTAATTACAAAATATGCCATGTTTCAGTGGTGTGGGCAATCAGATTATTATAGTTGATGTCTGTACCAAAGATCTGGAATGGGGGCAACCTTTATATTTTAATACTGAAGTCCTGCGTTCCTTTTGGCTACTTTAGAATCTTCCCTAACCTTGTATAAATAACAAGAGGATTCATAAGGCTGTTAAGGTTTTCATCCTGAAGGACCAGAAGCATGATCACTCCTTCCCCAAGATGAAACGTGGAAGTACAAATTGCTTCTAGAGACAGTATTCCTCCCTAAATGTAGAATTGTTTTATGGCTGAAATAGAAAGTAATGAAGAGCTTTACCTGGACCCAGGTTGTATCTTACATTAGCTGCAAACTAGGAAAATGGAAGATTATTTGGGATGCGTTCTAGATCTGAGATTGTCTCTTTTTTTAATGTTTCAGCCTATGGGAGGAAAAGAAGTATCCATAAGTAGAGATAGTTACATATTTTTCTTCCTGTAGGCTGTGACCATGTTTTAGGAAAGGTGTCAATATCACATGCAAGTATATCATGGTTTAGCTAGATTCTTTTTTTTTTATAATCATGAATTTTCTTGAGTGCTGGTAAAGATTTTAATCCTGATTGTTCCTACAAATTATGAACATTAGCACTTGGTAATTCCTGGTTTAGAGAAACTGGAGGAATCGCCTCCCCCCTTTTTTTTGGAGAGGTTTTTGCTATAGGGCGCGTGCACTCACCAGAAAGAGACAGAGACAGAAAGCGAGAAATCACCCCCCAGGGGGATAGCCATGCCACAATCCCTTCTCCATTCTCCTCTTGGGATCTTAAACTCATGCATGCACATGTGCCTAGTGTGAGTTTAAGCCACTGGGTCCAGGACTCGAACCGCTGCAGTCAACTACATGGGAGTCCAGCGACATAGCCATTATGCTAGCTGCTGGTCCCAGAAATCGCCCTTTTAAGGAAGAAACACTGGAACTCTCTACTAACACAAAGATATTTAAGCATGTACACAGTAGGTGCTCAACAAAGTTTATTGAATGAGTGAATGGAAAATTGCTTGGGAGAGTCAAAGTGAGCAAGAACTCTCCATTTCTACTTGTCACAAGCTTCATTCAGTTGTGAATAAGGCCCTTCTTGACTTGACTTCAGGCAAGAAGCCTCAAATCAATATCTCTGACAAGGCAGAAAGCAAGTATTTGATACCAGGAGACAGCCAACTACCACCTGCAGACCAGGCTCAGTCAGTTTTTGTGTGGTGTAAACTAAAAATGGTTTTCACATGTCTATACCACTCGGCCATCCTGACACCTGGTTTTTAAGTGTCTAGAGGGTTATAAAAGAATAGATGACAGAGACCATATGTGGCCTGTAAAACTTGAAATATTTGACCTTTTAGAGAAAAAGTTTGCCAACCTGTTTTATATCATGAACTATGAAATTAACAAAGTTTTGCCTTTTGTGCAAAAGGTTAAAAAAGAAAAATCATGGTTAAGGAAAAGGAGATGTGTTACCTCTTCATATACTCCTCTAACCGTGGAATTGCAAAAATAAAATAACCGCCTTTTAAAAAAATAAACTTTATTTAATCACTATCTTTTGACTTACTCTGATTCCTTGTAGCTACTCATGAAAATGAATTCTCTGTGGACAATTACTTAGGAGTGTGTGTGTGTGTGTGTGTGTGTGTGTTTGAGTGTGTTTTAAGTTTCTTAGTGGGTGTGCACTCACCAGAGAGAAAGTGAGAAATCACCCCCAGTGGGGATGGCCACGTTGCAATCCCTTCTTCATTCTCCTCTTGGGATTCTGGGCACATAATCCCAATGTGTTTTTTGGGCCTCAAACAGCACAGGTAGCCATGTGGGTCCCAGCCACCTTAACCACCATGCTGGCCCTCAACTGTGTTAATTTATTATTTTATACTATTTTTAAAAAATTATTTTATTTAACTTTATTATTTATTTTAATTTGACCAGAGAGGAACAGAGTGTGTGTGTGAGAGAGAGAGAGATGGAGAGAGGAAAAGTGAGAAAGCAAGCCGCCAGGTCTGGGACTTAAACCATGGTTAGTCCTGTGGGAGTCCGGTGCCCTTAACCATACCACCTGCCAGCCCCTCATGCTTTGTTTTGATTAGACACGTAAAGTATATTCTACTAGTGGAATCTCTTAGAATACATACATTTCTGTTTTTTCTTTTCTGTGAAGAAATGATTAGATCAGAAAGATTAACCTTGTTTTTTAGAAGTGCAGTGATTGGCTGTGAATTCCTTTGGAGCATAAGTCCTTTGTGGTGGTAGTAATAGATTGCAACTATGGATACAATATAGTAGAGTCTATTTTTAATTGAGTAACCCTTTATCTTGGTATTTTTGTTCTCTGCTTAGTTTTAAAGGTACAAGTTAAATCCATGGATCGTTAAAGAGTACTTGTTTCAATTTGTTAGCAGTTTATCCTTTCTTGTGGTATTTTATTTTATGTGAAACTAATGCTTAAACAGAAAAAAGATCAGCTCATTAGACTTTGAGTACAGTTATCTATTTAACTCTGGTGCTAATTTTTTAAAGAATTATTTAATTTTTGGGAACCAGCAGTTAGTGTAATGGCTATGTCGCTGGACTCCCACGTAGTCGACCGCGGTTTGCGTCCCGGACCCGGTGGCTTAAACTCACGCCGGGTGCGTGTGCGTGCGTGCCCAAGATCCCGGGAGGAGATCGGAGGAGAAGGGATTGCGGCGTGGTCATCCCCCCTGGGGGGTGATTTCCTGCTTTCTCTCTGTCTCTCTCTGTCTGTCTGGCGAGTGCATGTGCCCTATAGAAAAAACCTCTCAAAAAAAAAAAATTAGTATACCAAAGAAAAGATGAGAGCAGCAGTTTTACTGATTTTGCTGCAGCTTTTGTTTGATAATTTTGTTTTCATAGGTTACAATTGAGAAGTACAACACATAAGGACCATTACAGGTATACCACAGAAAGAGACAACTGGTTAATTTAAGAATTATTGGGGGGCTGGAAGGTTGCATGGTGGTTAAGGGTGCTGGACTCCCACATGGCTGACTGCAGCTCAAGACCTGGACCTGGTGGCTTGCTTTCTCACTTTCTCTCTCTCTCTCTCTCTCTCTCTCTCTGTCCCTCTCTGATCAAATTAAAATAAAGAAATAAAAGTTAAAATAATTCTTAACAAAAAAAAATGATCAGGGCTGGTAGGTGGCATGGTGGTTAAGGTGCTGGCTGACCACAATTTGAGTCCTGGACTTGGAGGCTTGCTTTCCCACTTTCCCTTTCTCTCTAGTCAAATTAAACAAATAGTAATGATAATACATGAAATAAAATAATTCTTAAAAATAATTATCTGTTGGGTAATAACGAAGTTTCAATAAGTTTGTTTTGTATTTTAGATTTTTGCCATAGGGCACATGGACTCACTGATGGGAGACAGTGAGGGAAAATGAGAAATTACCCCCAATAGAATGGCCATGCCACAGTCTCCTTCATCTCTTCTCAGGATTTTGGGCACACACATGCACACACACACACACACACACACACATACACAGCACATTTTTCAAGTGTCAGGTCCAAGACTCAAATTGCAGTCAGCCATGTGAAGTCCAGCACCTTAACTACCATACCAACCTGCTGGCTCTTAAGTATTTGTTTTTTGTTAAATGGATTGGTGATTTCATTTCTGACCACTGCCACGTAAATGCTTCCCCCAAATTTTTATTCTGATTTGCCTGAATTTCCACAAAGGCAGAGCAAAAATTTCATTTGCAGAGGAAGCGAGTTTAGATCCAAGTATATCTGAATGGCATTGATTTATCTAATTTGTTTATAATGAAATTTAAAACTTAGCATAAGTTCTTAATAAAATATTCAATTTTCTTTAGAATTACTTAATTTTCTCTCTTCTTTCTCCTCCCTCCCTCCCTCCCTCTCTTTCTTTCTTTCTTTCTTCTTCTTTTTCTTTTTTTTTTTTTTTCCCCTACAGGGCATGTGCATTCACCAGGGAGTGAGAGAGAGAGAGAAGACAGCAAGCTTTAGGTCCAGGACTTGAACCACAGTCAGCCATGTCGAGAGTCCAGAGCCTTAACCACCATGCCACCTGCTGGTCCCTCAATTTGTTTTCTGACATGAGTAACTCTTCAGGTTAGAAACTAATATAAATTTTAAAAAGAGAAACCAAAATTTTCCAACAAAGTAATTTATTTTTTCCTGAGAGACTAAATTCAGTACAATATTTGTTTTTGTAACATCCAACATGCCTTATGTCAAACATAACCACTCCATGCAGTGACTGTGGTGGGGTGATATATTTTATTTGACTACCCTCAATGTAATTCATTTGAGTAGTTCTAACACACATCAGTGATCAAAATGTTTCTCCCTACAGTTAATCCTGCATTTTCAATCAGTTTCTTCCACACATCATCTGAAGAAAATTTATGTGGTGTGATTACACTCTTTTTAATACCAGGATTTCTAAAACTAAGAAAAACACCAATATTTAAAACATCAGTGTTTCTAGTCAAGAATATTTCAATTAAATTTCATCAGTACATTATATTACAGTTTAACTCATGCTAGAAATGTTAAAACCCAAGATCTTCTGAGTCACATAATACCAACATTTCATATTAATGAATAAATTACTCAGGTTCCATACAAAGATATTGAATGATGAGAAACAGAAAAAGCCATGCTTTCAAGAGCTCTTAAAAAAACATACAGAAGAAAACTAATGAACACAACTACACGAAATATACACTAACCAATTATAAACTAAACTTGTTAAAGGTTAACCTAAAAAAAAAATACATTTTAGAACTTCGTGATACCCTCTTAAAGGCAGAAAACTAAGGGTATTAAAACAGAAGTCATTATTTTAGTTACTGAGCATCAAGACTAAAAGATCCAGAAAAAGGAAATGTTTTGTTTTGATTCAATTTAAATACTTTAAAATTGGAAATATTTAATTGATAGTATAAATTTAAAGAATATACACAAATGATTTGAACAGGTTTTATATTCAGTAACTTGCATGGTTTTTAAATTGGCACACTTTTATCCCTAATTTAGGAGAATCAGATGCATTTCCCTCCATACACTTAGACATTAAGATTTCAAATTTATAAATATGGTAGTACTTTAAATACTAAGTTTTTACATGAATATTGGGTTTATCCTTGTTTTCCTTTGTTTCCTAGGTATTATCCAGTTTTGTAAGGAAAACACTTTTTTTAATCACAATCAAAACTTGTCTTAGTTACTAGACTGTAGCCATAATTGGGTTACAGTCACTTAGATTCATTATTTGGAATTATACTTACTAAGGCAGACCTAAATGAAACTTATCTTCTAGAAAAATTTCACATATGCAGCATTTACGTGTGCTGCAACATTGGTTTAAGCAATATTTTAGCTGTTAGGAAATAGTTAATTTACTTAAATTTATCTTTGACTATTCAGAACTCAGAGTATTCAACCTTACCTTTGAGTTCATGTTTAAACCACATCTGATTCATTCCAAATAGAATACTTTTAAATAGAAGTTAGACTTCATTAAGGTATTAGCTTTAAATCTGAAAGACAATTAATATACTCAAAGTTTGACAAGTTCATTAAAAATTTTGTCATGTCTTGATACATTACTTATCAGCTTTTTATTCTTCCTTCTGCTGGCATTTCCTTAATGTTTGTTTGTTTCACCTCTCTGGTTCATTGGATTGCTACTATTTATGCTTTCATGGACTTTATCTTCACAGTTTACTATATCTTGTAACACCTTTTCCACATCTGCTTGGCCAGCTGTACTGGCTGTTTTTGGCAAGGTCATCTGTAGTGCACACCAGAGGGTAGTGCGTGCTTTCCGAGTAGCCACGCACATCTCTTTAATTGCTGAAGCAAGGGCAAAAACATCTGTAAAAGAAATATTCAGGGTCATTTCCTATTAGAAACCATTTAAATATTCCTTAACTCTTACAAAGTACAGAGTTGCTACTAAATGATCAACATTATTTTTATAAAAGGATTGCTACTGATTGAGCCAACTAGAGTATTTTTATAATATTTAAAAGTCTCAATAATTTACTTAATACACACTTTCTTAAGACAGTGTTATAATTAAATAGATAAACAAAATAGGGGCCAGCAGGTTGCATGATGATTAAGGCGTGACTCACACATGGCTGACCCCGTTTGAATCCTGGACCTGATGGCTTGAAAAATCACACAGTGCATGAACACATGTGTCCAAAACCCTGAGAGGAGAATGGAAGAGAAGGGACTGCAGTGTAGCCATCCCCTGGGAGATGATTTCTCACTCCCCCTGTCCCCCATGTCTCTGTCTCTCTGGCAAGCACATGTACCCTATGGCAAAAATCATAAAAAAAAAAAAAAAAAAAAAAAAAAAGATCAAAGTTCTTTTGGAGTAAATAATATGGAACAATTTATTCTTTAGATTAAGTGTTAATTTTAGAATTATCTTTTAACTTCATAATTTGATTTAATTAATGTTCAAATTACACACTGCCTTTTCAAAAGAATATGTATTAATATTTGTACCTCTGTCATCTTGACATCTAGGAACTCCTTGCCTTTGCCGATTGGAAGCATTAACAATTTCATCCTTTCTACGTGACTGTACAATGTGAATGGACTCCAAGTGTCTATCAAGAGCAGTAGAGATATTGGCATGAAGGGGAGAGCTTCGAAGACGTTCCATTTTTCCTAGTAAAGTCACAACCTGAGAAAAACATTTTAATTTTGATAAGGTACATTAATTTTGACCTGCCATTAACTTAAGTAAAAAATGCTTGGTGAAGCAGAATAGAGAGCAATAATATTAAAAAAAAAATGAATACTTATTGTGTCCTGACGTTCTATTAGGGGAAATAAAAAGAGTCAAGTCTCTATTTTGTTTTTAGTTTTTTTTTTTTTAAATTTTTTTTTGAAGAGGTTTTTACTATAGGGCGTGTGCACTCACCAGAAAGAGAGAGACAGAGAGACAGAAAGCGAGAAATTACCCCCCCTCCCAGTGGGGATGGCCACACTGCAGTCCTTTTTCCTCCTCTCGGGATCTTGGGCATGCACGCACATGTGCCCAGCGTGAGTTTAAGCCACTGGGTCTGGGACTCGAACCACGATTGACTACATGGAAGTCTAGCGACATAGCCATTATGCCAACTGCTGGTCCCTTTGTTTTCAGTTTTTGCTAAAGATGTGTACTGGAGAGAGAGAAAGAATTCCCTACCCCCATGGGCGACAGCCACACCACAATACCTTCTTCATTCTCTTGGGATTTAGGGTATGCACGCATAGGAGCGCAGCCTGTTTTTCAAGCCTCCTGGTACTCAAACCTCAAAGTTGGCCATGTGGAATCCACCTGTCTTAACCTCCCAGCCACCTGCTGGCCCTGTGAGTCAAGCCTTTTATACCCACTTGTGTTAAATTAATTATGAAAACTTTTAGTAGTTGATTACAGAAAATAAGCAACAATGAAAATCGAGTATTCAAACATTTGTCATTGACAAAATACAAATACAAGACCTGATAATGTTTTTGGCAATCAGAGGATAACCTACAAATAGAGAACTGTTAGGAGGTACTGAGAAATCTAAAGGAAAAAATTTTAACTAAAAAAAAAGTGATAGGTTGATTAATACTGAACAAGTCCTTAAAGTTTCTGTTCCTCTGATGTCTCCTTTTTGGAAATTGGAAATAATTAGGTAATAGTGTCTAGTGAGTTTTAAGGAATCCATGAAACATATATATATATATGTGTGTGTGTGTGTGTGTGTATTTATGAATTATTTTATTTAACTTTATTCATTTATTTATTTTTATTTGACCAGAAAGGGACAGAATGAGAGAGAGAGGGAAAGTGAGAAAGCAAGCCACCAGGTCCAGGGTTCAAACCACAGTTGGCCATATGGGAGTCCAGCACCCTTAACCACCATGTCACCTGCCGGCCCCTAAACAGGAAATATTAAATTCACAGAGTTGAGTACAAAATAAATCCTATAATTGTCAAAACTGCTAAAGGAAATTAGGAAGTTTCTCAATTATCTGTTTGATGAAGCTTTATAAAAGATACTGGATATATAGGTATGAGATCAGTAGGGGGGGTGTTTCATATACTCAATGTGCTTCAAATTCTAAACTTGGAATATGTATGGAAAGACAGCTTTTTGAATAATTAGTATTTGAACATCAAGTAAATACAGTCATTTTTGGGAGCTAAATGATTTAACATTCACATTAGTAGTTGGTGTTGGGTTCCACCAATTGTGAGGTGGTTAAGGCCGATAGATTCCATATGGCCAACTGCACATTCAATTCTCCAATCCAGTGGGTTTGTTTGTGAAACATATCATGTGTGTGTGTGTGTGTGCATATTTGCATGAATGTGTGCCCAAAGTCCTGACACAAGGGAAAAATGGGAAGGTCTGCCGGGTGACTATGGTGGATGGGGGTTCTTTTTCACTTTCCACTACCACAGTCCTATCCCCACCCCCACTCCTGCCTCCCATGCACCCTCTGGCAAATTAAAGAAATAGGTGTTCAATAAAATAGACTCCATTATGTTTATTTCTAATTCCTAAAATGGCTTTTATTCACTCAGAAGTAACTTGTTTGGCTGCATGCTTTTCCCCCTAGGATCTTTATGAAATTTTGTTTAGAAAATTGTGGTGGGACCAGCAGTTAGCGTAATGGCTATGTCGCTGGACTCCCACGTAGTCGACCGTGGTTCGAGTCCCGGACCCGGCGGCTTAAATTCATGCGGGGCGCGTGTGCGTGCGTGCCCAAGATCCCGAGAGGAGAATGGAGGAGAAGGGATTGCGGCGTGGCCATCCCCCCTGGGGGGTGATTTCCTGCTTTCAATATCTCTGTCTCTCTCTGTCTGTCTGGCGAGCGCACGCACCCTATAGCAAAAACCTCTCCAAAAAAAAAAGAAAATTGTGGTTAAAAGGGGAATGTTGTGGTACCAGCAGTTAGCATAATAGCTATGTCGCTGGACTCCCACATAGTCGACCGCAGTTTGAGTCCCGGACCCGGTGGCTTAAACTCACGCCGGGCATGTGTGCGTGTGTGCCCAAGATCCTGAGAGGAGTATGGAGGAGAAGGGATTGCAACATGGCTATACCCTCTGGGGGGTGATTTCTTGCTTTCTGTATCTCTGTGTCTCTCTGTCTGGTGAGCATATGCGCCCTATAGCAAAAATCTCTCCAAAAAAAAAAAAAAGGGAATGTTGGGGGCTAGTGTATGGCATGGTGGTTGGGGTGCTGGATCCTACATAGCCCAGGATCTATTCTGTTCCCTCTGTTTGAGGAACAGGCCCAGAGCAGGCCCAGAATCCTGAGGGGAGAATGGAGGAGAGGAATTGCAGTGTGACCAATCCCCCTGGGGATTGATTTCTTATTATCCCTCTCACTCTTTCTGTCTCTCCAGTGAGCATACATGCTGTATGGCAAAAATCTTCTGAACTGGGAACCAGTAGTTAGCGTAATGGCTATGTCACTGGACTCCCACGTAGTCGACCGTGGTTCGCTTCCTGGACTCGGTGGCTTAAAACTCACGCCAGGCGCGTGTGCGTGCGTGCCCAAGATCCCGAGAGGAGAATGGAGGAGAAGGGATTGCAGCGTGACCATCCCCCCTGGGGGGTGATTTCTCGCTTTCTGTCTCTATGTCTCTTTCTGTCTGTCTGGTGAGAGCACGCGCCCTATAGTGAAAACCTCTCAAAAAAAAAAAAAAATCTTCTGAACTTACAAAGGAGGTAATAGGAATAATTACTCATTAAATTACAGAATGACTTAACACCAGGATTCTCGGTAACATTTGATTTGAAGTGATATACTACTTTTTCTTTTTAGTTTTGCTATATAGGGTGCTTGCCAGAGACAGAGAAATAGAGAAATTAACCTCTGGAGAAGATTGTCACACCACTGTCTCCCCTCCCTGTCTCCTCCTTGGGTTTTTGGGCATGCAGACATGTGCTTGGTGTGACTCTCAAGCCTCCAGGTCCAGGACTTGAACCACAGAGTTGGCCATGGGGACCTAGCACCCCTATCTCCATGTCACCTGCTGGCCCAGTATATTACTTTTCAAAATAGATTTTTCTATAATTATGCATACCTACATACTACAATTTACCATTACTTAATACATTGCTGGATATACTTAATGTTTGTTAAATGATTCAGAATACGGTGTTAAGAAAATGAAATAAGCCCTGTTGTGATGGTGCATGTGGTAGGGTGCCATTGAGTGATAATGGAGCCTTAGGGGAATTTTTGTTTTACTGTGTTTTGTTTTTTAGGTTTTTGCCATAGGGCACGTGTGCTTGCCAGAAGGGAAGGTCAGAAATCATCTCCCAGGGGGAATGGCCATATGGCAGTCACTTCTCCTTTTTCTTCTTGGAATTTTGGGCATGCATGCACACATACCTGGCATGATTTTCAAGCTGCCAGGTCTGGGACTTGAACTGTGGTCAGCCATATGGGAATCCAGTGCCTTAACCACCACGCCACCTGCTGGAAAATTTTGCGTGGGGTTTGGATCCTAGGTTGACCTTAATATCTCATGTGTGCCTGGGATTCTGAGTGGCTGGAAAGCTTGGGGAAGTGAATTGTGGCGTGGTAAGACCCTGTTGATGGTCTGTCTCAAGAAATAAACTTAAAAAAAAAAAAAAAAAAAAAAGAAACATGGTTGGTACCTGCAGATGGTGTAGCAGTTGCATCACTGAATGCCCACATGACCAACTGTGGTTCAAGTCCTGGACGTGGTGACTTGAAACTCATGCCAGGTACACGTGCATATGTGCCCAGGACTCTAGGAGCAGAATGGAGAAGAGATTGTGGTGTGCCCATTATCACCCCCCGGGGAGGGGGGCAGAATTTCTCACTTCCCCTCTCAGTGTATCTGTCTCTCTCTCCAGAAAGCACATATGCCCTCAGGCAAAAACCTCTAAAACAAACAAAATGAAACATTGTAATTTTCTGTTAATTTATCATCTCCTATAACATAAGCACACACATCAAGCTATTTAATAGAAAACAACTGACTAAGAAATAGGACTTACCCTGTAAATAACATTCAAATGGTTTTTGCTTTGAAAAAATTATTTCTGGGTCTAGCCTGGGTGGCACAGTCAGTAGCAAACAGAACTGTAGTGCTGAAAGCCATGTGACCAAACATGAGTTCAGATTCTTGGGTCAGCCTGACAAGTTAGAGAACTGGGAAAAGGAGATTGCAGTATGACAAGACCCGGTAGAGGGTCTTCCTCTAATGCATGTGCATGCACTCTCCATCATGATTAAAATATAAATAAGATTTCAAAAAATTCTTTCTGTTGAAGATTAGCTTATTGCCAGTTTGGGTTTGAACAAAAAATAATTCTTTTAAAGGTTTTTGCCTTTTGTCTCTGTCTCTCTCCTGTGAGGCCATGTGCATGGGGGAAGAGAGTGAGAAATCAGCCCCTAAGGGGGATGGCCACTCTTCCATCTCTTCTCCATTATCCTCTTGGGATTTTGGGCATGCACACACACGCACCCAGTGTGATTTTCAAGCCATCAGGTACAGGACCCAAACCACAGTTGGCCATGTGAGAGTCTAGCACCTTAACCACTGCACCACCTGCCGGCCCCTAAAACTCCTTTTTAAACTATTGAAGAGTTATTTTTCTCTTTCCCAAATATTATTCACTGTTGTAGGACCAAACATGGAAAAGAATATATTTCAGAGTTACACAAATTTAATTTTAAAATCCTTTAGAGCTCTGTCTTGCTGAAATATTTAACAATTCTATCAAACAAGTAAAAAAAGAAATAAATCCTACTGGGCTAGTCAGGTGGCATGGTGGTTAAGGCCCTGGACTCAATCCCACTACTGGGGCCCAGCCAGTGGCGTAGTGACTAGAGCGGCTGGATTCCACCTGTGTGGTTTGAGTCCCGGATTCAGTGGCTTGAAAAATATGGTGGAGAGGAGAACAGAGAAGGGATTAAAGCATAGCCATCCATCCATCCTGGGGGCTGCTTTCTCTCTTTTCCTCTGTTGGTCTCTCCAGGCAAGCACACATGCCCTACAAATTACAAATAAATTAATTCATTAAAATCCATAATTGAATATTTTTGTAGCTTACTCTGGCTTGTTCTCGAAGTTCATCCACAATTAAGCGATCAACTCTAGATGGGTTGGAAGTCAACCTTGGAATTGGAGTATTGTTAGTACTGGATACTTTTTTTCCTGGGTAGTTCTTGGCAAGGGCTAATTCAGTCTGTAAGAAATTATATCATTTTTAGATGCTGAATTTTCTAAATATGCTTCAGTTGTGAATAATACTTATCATAGGTCTAAGAAATAAATACTCCTTTAAATAAAAATTCTGTTTTGGTATAAAAAGGCAAACAAATAGACCACAGTATTTTTCTGTTAATACATATAAAATACCTGAATACTCCAACAGTTTAATACTAAAACAATTCCAAGAGATAAACTCTTAACCTACTAAGGAAATTTAAAAAATCTACTCAATAGACAAACTTTACAAAAATTAAGAGTATGATTTTCTTTAAATCAAGCTTTTTTAGTGTTTTTAAGTAATCTAGTAAATTTGTTATAATCATGAGCTTAACAAATGTTGCAAATTATAGGAGACATCAGCTTAGAAACAGGACAAGTACTCTTAAACTACACTAGGTACAGAGGGAACAAACTAATTTACTCCTAAATGGATGGCTTGGTGTTACCTTTTTTCTCTCTTTTTCTAATGCTCTCCATTGTTCATAGCACTCTTCTAGACGAATATGAAGTTCACTGGCTGGTCCACTGCGGGTTTTAATTGGTCTTTGAAATCCAAAAGTTGGCACGAAACCAGAAAAGGAATTATCACCATACATCATATCATTAAAATAAGGGTATAAATGGCTTAAGTCATCGTAAGAAAACAAGTCATAGGAATCCAACAGTGGAACAACGGAATGACCAAACGGGTGGGTGGATCTTAAGGGAAATCCATTTGAACCAAGTTGTTGAAAACCCTGATTATGCCTTAAATCTCCCATCATGTAATTATTAGAAAAGCAGGACGCCTGAATGCGATTCACACGGCTATTAATATTGTTGTCTCCACTTCCCTGTCTGTGGCTATTAAAATGACCCTGTGACTCCAACAGATCTTGATAGGCATTTTGAGGTAAGTTATTTAAATGCTTTGGACCTTCCTCAGGATCATAATGTCCACCCTGAGGCTTGGCTTGAAAATTATGTTTGTTTACATTTTCAATGATCCCATATTGTTGAGCAGAGTAGTTATCACAAAATCCGTTTGGCTGCTTTATTTTTTTATCAGCAACCAATTCAAACAGGTTTTCTTCTCCAGTCTTTGTTAGTGCTTCCATGTGATTGACAGATTGAATTCTTTCTGCACCATTGTAATTGAAATCAAAACTAGAAAATGCTGAAGGGTTTTCTTGGCAATACTTCTGAAATAAATTGCTATTTGGGGTTAAATTTGTGGATGATAGCTGGGGGAAATCTGAATGGTTAGAACCTTTTGAAGCTGCATTTAAATGACTATTTAATTTCATCAAGTTACCTTGATTTCGGTAAGGAATAAGTGTGTTATTTTTTGTTTGAACAGTCATCCAGTTTGGTCTGTTTAAACTGATACCTCCTGAAGATGTTGCTGAGTTTGATAATAAATTCACTGATTTAAAATACTCAGTATTTGGGGGATCAGGCTTAGCAAACTGTTGCTTTTCAGTGACATTGACAAAATCATTATTAGATGGACAAGCTGTGTGGGGTTTTAGTCCATATTCTGCTTTTAAGCCAAAATCAGCAGTGAATGCTGTTTCCTTTGCGAATTGTTTTTCTGTCAAATGTGGTGCAGTTTTTGGGAATGTAAAATTCTGCTGCTCAGGTATTGTCTCCTCCATTTTTTTCTGACTTGCTGGTTTAACCTGAAATAATTTTGTGTAAGTATCTGCTTCTAGAGTTGGTGTTTCAGGTGTGCCATTGGCTAGCTTGTTACTATCTTGGACACTAAAATTTGAACATTTATTAAGCTTAGTCTTATTAGGATGAGCATATTCTGGGTATCTACAATAATCTGCATTTTCACTGTACCTATTAAATTGGGAAAGAAACATCTCTGCCCTTTTTTGCTGTAATGGTGTTTCAAGACCCTTAGCACATATTTTTTCTCTTCCATAAGGGTAAGTGTCAACTCCTGATTCTTTCATGATGTCAGACAGACCGGTTTGTGGTGTAAAACAATTTTTGAATGGATATTCTTGAAATGTTGTCTTAGCTGTATCATTTGTCTGAATATTGTAACAGTTAGAATGATCACTTCGTGAGGAGTACATCCACTGTTCTTCAAGGTCTAAACCAGTAAATCCATGATAAAGTTCATCTATTTTTTGTTGTGGTGTGAGATTACTATTATGCAGGTATTGCTTTTCCACTGCTGACACAGATTCACCACTATAAAAAGCTTGCTGAGAGATGGTAGTATCTACTGGTCTTTTGGTTTCTGTTAAGAGGTCATGGTGATCTGTAAATCTGCTTGTGTTCATTGGCCAAACTGACTTTAAATTGGAGGAGCAGGTCCTAGAACAAGTAAATATATTTAATTAAAACATAGGTTTTAAGATTATATTTCCTCAGTGGAGAAGATAAAAAAGGTTTTAAAAAACATTTGTTGTCCTACCTCACCATTCTCTAATCCTTCCAATCCTGCTTTATGTTACCATTACCTTCAAATAATTCTGTCACATGAAATGTATCATATGCTACATAAATATGCATTTTATTTTCTAAAGCTTATTTCTTTCATATGAGAGAACACCACCGGCAGAATCTCCTCACGCTACAACCTCCTTCCCTGAATCCTCTAGCTAGTAAAGATTTTGGACTCATGCACTCAGGCTAACCATGAACCTGTGGTTAGCTTTCAGCACTGCAGATCAGTATGTTACTACCTGGGCCACTGCCATAGTAGCTGGACCCATTTTAATTTTGATATGTATATGCCCTTACTATACTTTCTCAAGAGGCATTAACTAAGGCCTAAAGCTGGTGACTCCATTGTCTTAGATGAAGTCTAAGTAAGCAAAGAATAAATAAGTTTTTCCTTGGATTGGGTTATTACATAATATAAAAGTGCTATTAACCACAATGATTTTTAATGAAAAAAGATGTGTTTTGCTTCAACAAAATTGAAATTAAAATATCGTACTTAGGGACCAGCAAGGTGGTGTGGTGGTTAAGGCACTAAACACTCCCACATGGCCAACCATGGTTCGAGTCCCAGACCTGGTGGCTTGCTTTCTCACTTTCCCTTTCTCACTCGCTCTGTGTCTCTCTCTGGTCAAGTGAAAAGTAAATGAATGAATAAGTAAAATTAAATAATTCTTTGAAAATATTGTAACTGATTACATGTATGCTGCATAGTTCCCTGTTTATATAATAGGGTATTTGGGTAATATGGCTTCCATACCCAAATAAAATATTTAATGTTTTCTACCACGTGAATAAAATCCATATGCTGGGAACCAGCAGTTAGCGTAATGGCTATGTCGCTGGACTCCCACATAGTCGACCGCGGTTCGCGTCTCGGACCCGGTGGCTTACAACTCACGCCGGGCACGTGTACGTGCGTGCCCAAGATCCCAAGAGGAGAATGGAGGAGAAGGGATTGCGGCGTGACCATCCCCCCTGGGGGGTGATTTCTCGCTTTCTGTCTCTATGTCTTTCTCTGTCTGTCTGGTGAGCGCACGCGCCCTATAGCAAAAACCTCTCAAAAAAAAAAAAAATCCATATGCTTTTCTGCATAGTATCATTGAGTTTTATTCTTTGGACTCTATATATGGAAATTCCTTGGAACTTATACTTTTTAAAAGCCAAAATAGCTTGGGAACTCAAGGGAAAAAGCTGTGAATTATGCAATAATAATTTTTTTTTTTGAGAGAAATTTCTGCTATAGAGTACATGCAGTCGCTGGAGAGACAGACAGAAAGCGAGACGTCACCACTCAGGGAAGATGGTCATGTCACAATCCCTGCTCCTCCATTCTCTTCTCGGGATTTTGAGCAGGTACACACACACGCCTGGCGTGAGTTTCAAGCTGCCAGGACTTGAACCGTGATCAACTACGTGAAGTCCAGTGATGTAACCATTATGTCATCTGCTGGTCCCACCAGAATAATTTTTCAAACAAAAGTTTTTAAGCAAATAGAACCACAGATTGAAATTTCAATTTGTATTTCAAAAGTACTTCAGCAAAGTTAAGGTTCCTAGAAACAAATATTTGAATTAAGATATCTACTGTCAGATGATCCACTATTAAGTAAAAATAAAAGTTAATAAGCAGAATAATTTAGTATATGTGAACTTAAAAGCATTTTATACACTTATCTATAGACATACCCTTCAGTAAAATATGGCTGAGACTTATCTTGTTCTTCCAAAATATTGGATACAAGTCCATATAAGTCTGTTTCACTGCCATAGTCATTTCTCTCGGTTTGAATCCTAAAAAAAAAAAAAAAAAAAAGTAAATTATTTTATTCATGCTGACATACACAATATACTTATTTCTCTTTCCAGACCCATTTTACTATTATTTTTCTATATAATATTTGGACTGAATCTACACCGTCATTTCAAATAAAGAGGGAGCATCAACTCATGAATAACTTTGGCATAAATATTTATGCTACATAAATATTTCTTCATTTCAAATCCTATGTGTAGTCCACGACCTGTGCTTACCCCATTCATTCACCACAACACATAGAGAAATATTAATTTTTATTGGCAAAGATATATACACATTTCAGATGAGTAAGGTATCTCTGACTTAGATGTCACAAACATGCTTGGTACAACCTAGCTGCTCCTGAAACCATGTTTGGTTCTATTATACATCATTCCATCAAAACCTCTTTAATTTCTTCATTTGTGATCTGAAAATCATATGAACCTGCCATTCTATTTTTGTGTCTTTACACTAAATATTGAATAAAAAAGTGAAATGTGATATGGTCACCTTAGGTAATATAGCAATTTTGTAGTTGTCTCTTAAATATAATGAATTTAGGAACTATCCTTATATCTTCGCCAAAATAGTGACTGAATGGAGTTCCATGTACCTGAAATTATACCTAGTAACTAATACTGTCTAAATAATATAAAATGTAAAAACCACAAGCACATGGAAAATTGGTACATTTTACCTCTGGTTTTTAGATAATTTCTTCCTAGAAGGAGTGTTCTTTTTTTAAAAAAAACATTTAATTTTATTTATTCATTAATTTATTTTAATTTGACCAGAGAGAAACACAGATAGAGAGGGAAAGTGAGAAAGCAAGCCACCAGGTCCAGGACTCGAACTGTGGTTGGCTATGTGGGAGTGTCCAGTGCCTTCCACCATGCCACCTACTGGTCCTCCCCTTTTTTTAAGAATTATTTTATTGATGGGGACCAGTAGGTGGCGTGGTGGTTAAGGTGCTGGACACTCCCACATGGCTGACCACGGTTTGAGAACCAGACCTGGCAGCTTGTTCTCTCACTTCCCCCTGCCCCCTTTCTCTGGACAAATTAAAATAAATGAATTAATAAATAAAAATTTTTAAAAAAGAATTATTTCATTGAAATTTATTTATTTTATGTGTGTATTTATTTATTGACTGATTTGACCAGAGAGGGATAGAGAGAGAGAGAGAGAGAGAGAAAGTAAGAAAGCAAACCACCAGGTCTGGGACTCAAACTGCGATTAGCCAAGTGGGAGTCCAGCACCCTTAACCACCATGCCGCCAGTCCCTAGTATGTTCTTTTAAAATTTAACTTCTTGCTTTTTAATATTTTACTTTCAACATTTTATAGCTGGGATATCTTAGAAATAAAAATACCTCATATTTGGGACTAGCAGATGGCATAATGGCTATGTCACTGGCCTCCCATGTAGTTGACTGTGGTTCGAGTCCCAGACTCGGTGGCTTAAACTCACACCAGGCACGTGTGCGTGTGTGCCCAATATCCTGAGAGGAGAATGGAGGAGAAGGGATTATGGTGTGGCCATCCCCCCTGGGGAGGGGTGATTTCTCGCTTTCTGTCTCTCTGTCTCTCTCTCTTTCTGGCAAATGCACACACCCTATAGCAAAAACCTCTCAAAAAAAAAAAAAAAAAAAACACCTCATATTTGCCTAACACTCGAATATTTAATCTTCACAACACTGAAAGGATATTCATTAGTAATCATTCAGTTATCTGTTAAGTGAACAAATGCTCATGTGAGATACTAAGAAACTTGTATTTTGTGGGCCAGCAGGTGGCGTGGTGGTAAATAGCACTAGATTCCCACATGGCTGACTGCAGTTTGAGTCCTGGACCTGGCGACTTGCTTTCTGACTCCTCCCCCACCACTCTCTCTATTACTCTGTCCCTCTCTGGTCAAATTTAAAAATAAATAAATAAATAAAAGTTAAATAAAATAATTATAAAAAATAAAAAAGACACTTGTATTTTGCAAGAGTATGTGACTTGCCAAACTATTGTACACCTAATAAACAAACTGCCTATGTGTCTAATATTTTTTCCATTTCATCTTGTATTTCATAAAGATTCAATATAAAAGATTTTATGTATAATATGTATTAGTATATGGGGTCGGCAGGTAGCATGGTGGTTAGACTCCCACGTGGCTGACTGTGGTTCAAAAGTCCCAAAACTGGTGGCTTGCTTTCTCACTTTCTTTCTCTCTCTCTGCCTCTCCAGTCAAAACTGAAAAATGATAATAAACAAAATTAAATAAATATTTTAAAAAATATATGTATTAGTATATATCTAGAAAGATAATGTAATATATATCAAGCTATTAACAGATGTTAGTGTAGAGGGGGGAGTCAGGGTTAAGGTTGACTTACACTTTTCTTGAAATATGTTTCTGTAAAATTTGAATTTTTCAATAGCATCTATCAACTTTAAAATATTGCTTTTGGGGGCCAGCAGGTGGCATGGTGGTTAAGGCACTGGACTCCTACATGGCCAGCTGTAGTTTGAGTCCTGGACCTGGCAGCTTGCTTTCTCACTTACCATTTTTCTCTCTCTGGTCAAATTAAAAAATAATAATAATAAATAAAGTTAACTAAGTAATGTTTTTAAAAATATTTTTTATAGAATTATGTATTATATAGTGTTTGTTTGAAGTTTCTGTGAAAGGGCATGTGCCCTGTCTGGTGATGGACAGAGAAGAAAAGTGAGAAAACACCCCTCAGGGAGAATGACCATGCTGCAATCCCTTCTCCATTCTCTTCTGCATTTTGGGTATACCCAGCATGTTTTTCAAACTGCCAGGTCCAGGACTCAAACAGCAAAGGTGGACATGTGAGATACAGCCTCTTTAACTACCATGCCACAAGCTGGCCCAGTTTTTCTTTCTTTCTTTTTTTTTTTTCAAAGAAATTTTTGCTATAGGGCACATGCGCTCAACAGAGAGAGACAGAAAGTGAGAAGCCACCCCCTGGAGGGATGGCCAAGCCTCAGTCCTTTCTCCTCCATTCTCCTCCCAGGATCTTGGGTATGCATGCACATGCGTCCAGCATTGAGTTTCAAGCTGCTGGGTCTGGGATGTGAACCATGGTGGACCACATGGGAGTCCAGCAATGTAACCATTATACCATCTGCTGGTACCTGGTCCAGTTTTTCTAATAAAATAATTATTTAGAGAGTTTACCAATAATTTTTAATTATTAACATTTTTAAATTAATAAGATTCAACAAAAAACTTTATTTTCTGGTTAAACTAAAGATGCATCAGCCTCAATCAACAGCTCCCATATATAATTAAAATAAAAGTAGCTATTACTCAGTTTCTCTCTTTTTTTAAAAAAAGGATTACTTATTTTAATTTTATTTATTCATCCATTCATTTTAATTTGACCAGAGAGAGAGAAAGTGAGAAAGGGGACCAGCAGTTAGCGTAATGGCTATGTCGCTGGACTCCCACGTAGTCAACCACGGTTCAAGTCCTGGGCCCAGCGGCTTAAACACATGCCGGGTGCATGTGCGTGCGTGCCCAAGATCCCAAGAGGAGAATGGAGAAGAAGGGATTGCGGCGTGGCCATCCCCCCTGGGGGGTGATTTCTCGCTTTCTAACTCTCTGTCTGTCTCTGTCTTTCTGGCGAGCGCACATGAAAACCTCTCAAAAAAAAAAAGAAAAAGTAAAAAAAAAAAAAGAAAGTGAGAAAGCAAGCCACCAGGTCCGGGACTCAAATTGTGGTCAGCCATGTGGGAGTGTCTAGCTTCTTAACCACCACACCACCTGCTGGTCCCCTATCACTCAGTTTCTCTTTACAATAGATTTTGATAATATCCTGTAATTCTTCTTTTTAAAAAATAATTATTTTATTTAATTTTATTATTTATTTATTTATCTTAATTTGATCAGAGAGAGAGAAGAAAAGTGAAAAAGCAAGCTGCCAGGTCCAGGAGTTGAACCACAATTGGCTATGTGGGAGTCCAGCTCCTTAACCACCACACCACCAGCTGGCCTCTATAATTCCTCTTTAAAACCCTATCAATTGCAATGGCCATGCTGGTATCATCATTATCATTACTGTAAAATTATAAAGGCAGGGCTAATATTTGCCTTGTTAATTCTAGTATCCCCAGTAGAACATATGATGTAGGGTAGTTTCTTATTATTTCTGGAATTAAGTAGAAAAATAATGGATAATATCCTTGATAAAACCATTTTTACTGTGTGCTTGAGAAAAAAATTATGGAAAGCTTAGAATTAAAAAAAATTTTAAATTGTCATTCATTAATATGTTATCTTTAGAAAAAGGAACTTAGGATTTATTCACTAAAAGTTTCCTGTAATTTAAAAAAAAATAACAAACTAAAAAATATTCATAAATAATTGGCCAGTTTAGGCTTTCCTAAAAGTTTGATACACATCAAATTATTCCACAAAATTAAAATGCCTGTCTAGGGAACACAGTCAGTACATGTTGGTTCCTATGTAATAAAACTTAAAAACAGCTCCTTTAGCCTGAGAAATCTAATTTATTACTTTACCTGTTCTTTACACTGATTTGAGAATTAGAAGGTTGTTTAACATCATCTCCGTAAGTAGACCATGGTGCATAGAAAAGTGAAGAATCTACAGAGCTTGAATATTCCATTGAAGAAAGTGGAGTGTAGGTCTGTCTTAGGTCTCCATTGTCTTCACTCTGAAATTTTAAAGACATGTTTGTATCATCAACTATATCAAAACGGAATTTATTATAGATTATTAGCAAAATAAGAAATTGGAAGAGCTAACACAAGTGTATGAGTTGGGAGAATTATGGGGCCAGCAGATAGTGTAGTGGTTATGTCGCTGAACTCCCACATGGCTGACTGCAATTTGAGTCCTGGACCCGGTGACTTAAAACACATGCCAGGAGCATGTGTGTGCATATTGAAGATCCTGGGAGGAGAATGGAGGAGAAGGAGTTGTGATGTGGCCGTCCCCACGGTGGGTGATTTCTCACTTTCCCTCTCACTGTCTGTCTCTCTCCCTCCCCTACAACAAGCACATTCACTCTAAGGCAAAAACCTCTTTTTTTTAAAAAAGGGAGAATTATATTCAAATTTAGACTTAGCTATATAAGATTATATCAGGGATTGGCAAACTTTTTCTGTAAAAGTCAGTTCATAAACATTTTAGGCTTTGCTAGTCATTAGGGTCTATGTTGAAACTCCTTAACTTTGCTCTTCCACTACCAACATGACTAGACAGTACATTAACAGCTGGGCATAGCTGTGTTGCAATTACAGTTTATAAAAACAAGCACTGTGCAGATATGGCCCCTTGTTGCTGATATAAAATATTATACAATTATGGCAGTTTTGATTTCTTAAAACAGATGGGCATTATGTAGATACTATAATATGCAATGTTATTTTAAATAATTCATATACAAAACTGTTTCAATGTCCCCAAATCTGCAAAGAAAGTTACATAGAATTTTGCAGTTTTCAAGGAAATTCCATATAAATTATTTAATCATCCTGTGACATAGGTATTCTCTAAAAATAAGATATCAAGGCTACAAGTCATTCAGCTAATGTGACAAAACTAAAACCCAAATTCAAAGTCTCCTTACTCCTAGTCAAGAGCCTTCTTTACAGTATTTACAGTTTTCAGCCTAGTTTTTATTTCTTTTTAAAAAATAATTATTTATTTAATTTTATTTATTCATTCATTTATTTTAATTTGACCAGAGTGAGAAAGCAAGCCGCCAGATCTGGGACTCGAACCATAGTCGGCCATGTGGGAGTGTCCAGTGGCCTTAACCACCACGCCACCTGCTGGTCCCACCTAGTTTTTATTTCTAATAGATAATTGTAAAAATGAGATGATATATAAAAATTATATGATTGCTTTAGAAATTTTAAAGAATTACCATGATTACATGAAAAATACTCTCTACAAAGTAATTTTTCTTTTCTTTCTGGTGAATACTTCTGTAATAAATTTTTTTTTTAAAAGAATTATTTACTTTTATTCATTCGTTTTATTTTAATTTGACCAGAGAGATACACAGAGAGAGAGAGAGAGAAAGAGGGAAAGTGAGAAAGCAAGCCACCAGGTCCAGGACTGACACCATGGTCAGCCATGTGGGAGTGTCCAGCGCCTTAACCACCACGCCACCCACCGGTCCCCTGTAATAAATTTTGATTAAAGATTAAAAGTTTAGATTTTAAAATTATTTTTAAAGAATTATTTTATTTAACTTTATTTATTATTATTATTTTCCAGTTTGATCAGAGAGAGACCAAGAAAGAGAGAGAGAAAGTGAGAAAGCAAGCCACCAGGTCTGGGACTTCAACCATGGTCACCCACCTGGGAATCCAGCTTTTAATCATCACACCACCTGCCAGCCCCCCCAATTTTTTTTTTTTTTAAAGAAAGATTTTTGCTACAGGGTGCATGTGCTTGCCAGAGAGACAGAGATAGTGAGACAGAAAGTGAGAAATCATCTTCCAGGGGGATGGCCACACCACAATCCTGTCTCCTCCATTCTTCTCTTGGGATTTTGGGCACACACACACGTGCCCAACATGAGTTTTAGGCCACTTGATCAAGGACTTAAACCATGGTTGACTACATGGAAGTACAGTGATGTAACAATTGCGCCATCTGCTGGTCCCTGATTTTTAAGAAACTTCATTTATTTATTTTTAATTGGACCAGAGAGGGACAGAGGGAGAGAGAAAGAGAGGAAAAATAATAACGCAAACCACCAGGTCTGGAACTCAAACCACCAGGTATGGGACTTGAACCACGGTTGGCCATGTGGGAGTCCAGTGACCTTAATCACCATGCCACCTGCTGCCCATGGTCCCTGGATTTTAAAATTTTAACAAATTATTTTAAACCACGCTATCTTCCAAAAGGAATTGAGGTACAGTGAAAATGTAAAATAAAATGAATGTAACAAACAAAAACAGATGAAATTAGTATGGACATTGTTTATTCTACAAAATATTTTCTTAAAGAAGTTTGAAAGTGGGAACCAGCAGTTAGCGTAATGGCTATGTCGCTGGACTCCCACATAGTCGACCACGGTTCGCATTCCGGACCTGGTGGCTTAAAACTCACACCGGGCGCGTGCGCGTGCGTGTCCAAGATCCCGAGAGGAGAATGGAGGAGAAGGGATTGCGGTGTGACCATTCCCTCTGGGGGATGACTTCTCGCTTTCTGTCTCTATGTCTCTCTCTGCCTGTCTGGCGAGCGCACGCGCCCTATAGTGAAAAAAAAAAAAAAAAAAACCACAAAAAAAAACACAAAAAAACCAAAAAACCTCTCCAAAAAAAAAAAAAAGTTTGAAAGTATAAATTTACAATTTTCTTTTTTTGGGGAGAGGTTTTTGCTATAGGGCACATGCACTCACCAGACAGACAGAGAGAGACAGAGACAGAAAGCGAGAAATCACCCCCCAGGGGGGATGGCCACACCGCAATCCCTTCTCCTCCATTATCCTCTCGGGATCTTGGACACGCACGCGCACGGCGTGAGTTTTAAGTCACCGGGTCCGGGATGCAAACCGTGGTCGACTACATGGGAGTCCAGCGACATAGCCATTACTCTAACTGCTCGTCCCAAATTTACAATTTTCAACTTGCCAAATAAGGAACTATTAAAACTTGAGATAGGGTCCAGCAGGTGGGGTGGTGGGTTAAGGGCACTGGACTCCCACATGGTCGACTATGGTTTGAGTCCCTAACCAGGCGGCTTGGTTTTTCACTTTCCCTTTCCCTCCCTTGCCATCTCTGGTCAAGTTAAAATGGATGAATAAATATGGGCCAGCAGATGGCATGGTGGTTAAGGTGCTGGAATTCCCACATGGCTGGCCATGGTTTGAGTCCTGGACCTGGAAGCTTGCTTTCTCACTCTCCCTCTCTCTCTCTCTGTCTTTCTCTGGCAAAACTCATGTAAAAAATAATATTAACAACAATAATAATAAATAAATAATTCTTTTTAAAAAATGGATGAATAAATAAAGTTAAATTAAAAATAATTCTTTAAAAAAAAACCAAAAACTTGAGATGTAATGACATCCAGTATTCATACATAAACACAATGGAAATAGTATTTTAAACAACTTTTTAAAATAATTATTTCTTTAATTTTATTTATTCATTCATTCATTTGAATTTGACCAGAGTCATGCAGAGAGAGAGAGGGAAAGTGAGAAATGAAGCCACCAGGTCTGGGACTTGAACCATCATCGCCCATGTAGGAATGTTCAGCGTTTTAACCATCATGCCACCTGCTGGCCCCATTCATTTTTCTTATATTTTTAGAAAAATTATTTGCTCTAAGGTGTATGCTCTTGCCAGAGAGACAGAAAGTGAGAAATCACCCCCTCCCCCCCAGTGGGTATGGCCCCACCACAAGCCCTTCTCCTTCATTCTCCTCTGGAAGTAGTATTTTCTGTTGTCTTTTGTTTGTTTGTTTGTTTGCTTGTTTTTTTGAGAGGTTTTTGCTATAGGGTGCGTGCACTCTCCAGAAAGACAGAGAGAAACAGAAAGCGAGAAATCACACCCCAGTGGGATGGCAACGCCACAATCCCTTCCCCTCTCGGGATCTTGGGCACGTACGCACATGTGCCTGGTATGAGTTTAAGCTGCCGGGTCCAGGGCTTGAACCATGGTCGACTACATGTGAGTCCAGTGAAATAGCCATTAAACTGACTGTTGGTCCCATGGAAGTAGTATTT
The DNA here is from genome assembly GCA_026018925.1 of Tupaia tana. Lineage (NCBI taxonomy): Eukaryota > Metazoa > Chordata > Mammalia > Scandentia > Tupaiidae > Tupaia > Tupaia tana. Next base: position 51,089,244 of record JAKSZU010000011.1, on the reverse strand, counting down.
TCTTATAAACATGGAAGAGATAGTTCTGGATAAAAATATTTTTTTAATGGCATTTATTCGCTTAAGCAAAATTTATATATATAGGAAAATGTTTATATTTTACATCTAAGTATTTCTCAATTTTTTCATAAAAATAATCACAGAAAAATATTTTAAATATACAGTACTGAGCTTGTATCAACAAAATATTAAAATTAAGAAATACCTTCCAGAGCCAGCAGGTAGTGTGGTAGATAAGGCCGCTGGACTCCCACATGGCTGACCACAGTTCGAGTCCTGGACCTAGCGGCTTACTTTCTCACTTTCCTCTCTCTCACTCTCTCACACTCTGTCTTTCTCTGGTCAAATTGAAATAAAAAAAATAAAGTTCAATAAAATAATTCTTTAAAAAAATACCTTCCAATCATTCATCTTCAGGAATCTCAAAATATTTCACAATCACTTGTTTAAATTCTGGTTATAATTACTATTTTTATTTATAGTTTATAACTACTCTAAAGTTGAGGAAACTGAGACAGAAGAGATTTTGCTCAGAGTGTAACTAAAAACTACTTTACCTGAATCTGTCAGCAGCAATTTTTATAAATGCTTTTATCTTTAAAATCTTCCATAATTTTGGGACCAGCAGGTGGCATGGTGGCTAAGGGGCTGAAAACTCCCACATGGCCAACCATCGTTTGAGTCCCAGACCTGGTGGCTTGCTTTCTCACTTTCTCTTTCTGGTCAAATTAAAAAAAAAAAAAAAAAAAAAAAAAAAAAAAAGAATAAATAAAATTAATGATTCTTTAAAAAAATTTTTTCATATTTTATTACTTTAGTTGTAAGATTTTTTTTTTTTTTTTGAGAGGTTTTTGCTATAGGGAATGTGCGCTCGCCAGAAAGACAGAGAGTGACACAAAGTGAGAAATCACTCCTCATGGGGGATGGCCATGCTGCCACAATCCCTTCTCCTCCATTCTCCTCTCACGATCTTGGGCACACACGCACATGCGCCCGGCGTGAGTTCAAGCCACCGGGTCCAAGACTTGAACCACGGTTGACTACATGGGAATCCAAAACTCAAACCATGGTCGACTACATGGGAATCCAGGACTCAAACCACAGTCAACTACATGGGAGTTCAGAGACATAGCCATTATGCTAACTGCTGGTCCTCAGTTCTACGATTTTTACCATAAAACCACCTTAAATCTCTTTTAGGGGGCCAGTAGGTGGCATGGTGGTTAAAGTGCTGGACTCCCACATGTCTGACTGTGGTTCAAGTCCCAGACCTGGCGGCTTGGCTTGCTTTCCCACTTTCCCTTTCTCTCTCTTTAAAAATAATAATAAATTTTTTTAAAAATCTCTTTTAGGTGCAAAGTATCCAAAAATGATGTAAGTAATTGTTCATCTTTTTGAAACAGTGCTTAAATGAAAGGAGCATTTTCAGATTATGTAATACCAAATTAAAACAGTATTGAAACTAAATATATTCTGGGAGTATGGTTTCAAGTACATTTAACATTTTCAAATAAGCTTTGAGTATTAGAAAATTCAAATCCTCTTTTTAAAATAATTATTTATTTTATTTATTTATTCATTTATTTAAATTTGACTAGAGAGAAAGGGAAAGTGAGAAAGCAAGCTGCTAGGTTTGGGACTCAAACCATGGTGGGCCATGTGGGAGACAAGCACCTCAAATCCTTAAAGGATTGATTTTTGTATTATTTAATGAAAAAAGCATGGATTTGAACATAACTATACTTGAAATACAGGATCTTTTCATGAAAACACTAAGGAAGGGTGAAAAAGTGCAAATATTTGGGGTGGGCATATTACTTAGGCAACTGCAAAATATACTACTTATATCCTTGACATATTTATACTTAAAATAATCAACTGAAATTAAATCCAATTAAATTTTAGAGATGTGTAAACATTTTAGAGAGCAGTGGAAAGAGTTGTGAAAAGACTTGGATTCTACCTGGGCTTCCTCATTTAAAGCACAAATCAAGCTGTACAGTGCACATAATACTATACAATGTTATAGCATGGATTAAATAAAAATAATTTATTTCTAGTTATTGTTATAATTCAATGTATAACAATATCAACGTTGATGATCTGATTAAATAATTTCAAGTGAAATGGGGACCAGTAGATGGTGTAATGGACATGTCGCTAGACTCCTATGTAGTTGACCGCTGTTCAATTCCCTGACCCAGAGACTTAAAAAACTTACTGTGGGCGTGTATGCATTGGTGCCCAAGATCTGGAGAGGAGGATGGAGGAGGAGGGATTGCGGTGGCCATTCCCCCTGGGGGGTGATTTCTCGCTTTCTATCTCTTATCTCTCTGGTGAACACACACACCCTATAGCAAAAACAGCTCTTAAAAAAATTCAAATGAACCGATTTACATTACTCTAAGACTTAATACGATTTTCAAAATAAATGTCTTAGTTGAGGTAAATGGTAGCATGTAATATATGGGTGTTTTGTTAAAAGTTGAGAGGTGTTTTTTTTTTTTAAGAATTATTTAAGTCTTTATTTATTTATTTATTTATTTATTTATTTATTTATTTTTAATTTCACCAGAGAGGGTCAGAGAGAAAGGAAAAGTGCGAAAGCAAGCTGCCAGGTCCAGGACTCGAACTGCAGTAGAGCATGTGGGAGTCCAGTGCCCTTAACCACTATACCACCTGCCGGCCTCAATATGTGGCATTGTTAAAACCAGAAAATAAAGTGAAGCAAAGTATGTTTGCACCCATCTGTAAAAAGGCTTGAAAGAAAAAAAAAATCTGCTGGTCTTCTAAATAAATACTGATTTTCTTATGTTTCTCGCTACACGATATACTGAGGACAAGATGGACGCAGGAGTCAACGAAAAACCGTACTCTTAACGTGTTCTCAAAGTTAAATGTTACTCATGAGAACTATGTATTTAAAATGTTGATAACGACTTTCTAGTTCTAACCGCGGAGCCGTTTAAACGTCTGTGGGTTGGCTCGGTAAATGAATTTGATTCAGAATAAATAACCTAATAAAGGCTTGAGTTATTAATGGACCTGCGACTTGTAGCCATCATAGAAGGAAGTGGAGCCAGTCAACATCACGCTGTTGAATACATCTGTTAATCGACTACTGGTGTCCGCATTGAGATTCCAGCAGCGATTCGCCCCTCCGCGGAACGCTACTTTAGGCTGCACAAAACGAGAATAGGAAATGGGAGAAAGTCGTCAGCAGCGCAGAGCCTGGGCTGAAACGGTCAGAAAGCGGTTGCACCTTGACGGTTCCACCACCTCAATTCCAAATCCTCAGAGAGCACTAATCTGGGGGCCCGCCCCTCCGTCCTTGGGGTTCCCTCTCCGCCCTCGAGCCCGGTCGGCCCTGACAGGCCCGCACCGCCAGCCACTGCCTCCATGGCGTCGCGATGGCCGTCGGACGACTTGGCGACCTGGGGCCCGGTCCGGTCCCGTCAGCCGGCGCCGGGTCCCCTCGCCCGAGCCGGGTTCAGCTGCCGCGCCCCCCGCCCTCCGCCGCGGCGCTGCCCCAGAGCCCCGTCGGGGCTCCTCACCGGTGCCTTGCCCTCTGCCGCCCGGCTTCTCAGAGAACCACGTCTGGGGACGCGCCCCGCTCCTTAACCTCTCCTCCCTGTCGCCATCCTCCAAGTCTGGCCGCACCCCCACCCCCAAGCTCCCGACCCTGACAGTCCCCACCCGTTACCTCAAGTCCCTCCCTCAGGCCTGGGGGGTGAGGGGGCCGACAGGTGTCTCCGCCTCTCACCTCCATGGGGCCCCCCCAGCCCGCTCCTGGATTAGGTATAGCTCCTGGGGTACGGGGGTGAGGGGGGCGTCGAGGCCCGGCTCCCTCAGCCCGCACCCCGCCGCTGCCACCTCCGCCCCGGGCGCTGCCTGGAGCGGGTCTGCGGTGTGGGGGCCGGAGCCGGGAGGGAGGCCGGGCTGAGGCCGTTACATCGCCCACTGAGCTGGAGACCCGCACGCGCCTGGGCACCGACCTGCCCGCCCCGCCCCCCTCTGCGAGGCCCGCCCCCCTCTTCGCACCCCCTCATTGGCCGGCTGCCCAGCCAATGGGCAACCGCCTGCAGGGCCTGCTACTCACCCCCAGCGCCCCAGAGACAAGGCTGAAAAGGGGCGGTTAGCAGACCTCACTTGCTGGCAGTTTAAGAGGTTTTCCCGCTCAAACTAAACGTGTTCATGATTGGCCCAGATTTGAGGCCACCAGCCCAATGATTGGCTAATATTGCAGTGGGAGGGGCTGTGTGTGGAAGAAGGGGCCTACCGGGTGCGAGAATTATTGGAGGCGACTGGAAGATTTCAGAAGTCGCTCAGCAACTGGATGATAATCTTAAATTGACCCGTTGCACACTCTGTGCAAACCTTTCATATTTGCTCCTTGGTCTGTCCCCTCGCTCCCAGAATCCTTTGGAGCCACCCAGAGACTAATAGCTCTTGTACTGGTTTTCCGAGGGTGAGGACACCCTTATGGAGTTGGGTTGTATTGGGAGATCTTACGAGTTAGAGCAGCCTAGCCTTCGGTGGGCTGAAGGTGTTTGGGTATTAATGTCACTCTGAACAAAGTTCACTCTGCCCATCACTTACAAGAAAGAAGTTATTGGGAACCAGCAGTTAGCGTAATGGCTATGTCGCTGGACTCCCACGTAGTCGACCGGGGTTCATGTCCCCGACCCGGTGGCTTAAAACTCACGCCGGGCGCGTGTGCGTGCGTGCCCAAGATCCCGAGAGGAGAATGGAGGAGAAGGGATTGTGGCGTGACCATTCCCCCTGGGGGATGATTTCTCGCTTTCTGTCTCTATGTCTCTCTCTGTCTGTCTGGCAAGCGCACGCGCCCTATAGCGAAAACCTCTCCAAAAAAAAAAAAAAAGAAGAAGTTATTGTGGCTGCCGATAGACCATTGACTACAATAGTCCAGTGGGGGTGCGATGCAAGCTGTTGTCTCCAGTCAATGATGAATATATATATATATATATATATATATATATATATATATATATATGTGTGTGTGTGTGTGTGTGTATATATATATATATATATATATATATATATATATAAATAAAATCATTGAACTGTTGGAGATGACATAAGTCAACACAGTAAGCATCTTTAGGATGTTTATATTTAAAATCAAAATTTGAGGAATGTTCAAACTAGATGTTCTTTAAACATAGGCACAAATGGGAATAGAATAGGAGGACAGATTTTACTGGCCCATTTTGTCCTGATAGGTATTTCAGATTTCAGCCTTGAGTTCAGAAAGCTGACCAGGGAATATAGGTGAGCTAATTATGTTTCTTTACCTCACCCTTAAAGTTACCAATGTGGGACTCTTTCCTGTTGCGTTGTGTTTCTCTCTCCTATACTCCCCAGAAGAATTATGGAAAACTATAACTCTCTATATGTATTTTTCATTACATATGATTTATCATTTTAACCATTTTTATGTGTACAATTCAATGACAATTAAGTACATTTACAATGTAGTGGGACCATCACCTCTTTCAAAATGTTTTCCTTAATACCAAAAAGAAACTCTGTACCTAGTAGACATTAATTCTCTATTTGCCTCTCCTCCGGCTGCCACCCCACCACTCTACAATACTTTCAGTCTTTATGAATTTGATTACTTTAGTTACTTCATATCTAAGTGGAATCATACCATAGTTGTTCTTTGGTGACTAACTTATTTTATGAAGTGTAACGTCAAAGTTCATTCATGTTGTAGCATGTATGGGAATTTTACTCCTTTTTATGAGTGAATAATATTCCAATATCCGTATATATCACATTTTGTTTATCCAGTCATGTCTTTATGAACACTTATACTGTCTCCGTCTTTTTTTTTATTCACCACAAGATGTGTTTTATTTTAGTTAATCATACAAATAATGTTCCATAATACCGTACCAGGGCATACCCAAGAATTTGGCAGTCCACTGGAAGGAGTCCCCTCAAAGACCCACAGGCTGATGACATCAGCACGGAATGGTGGGGAAGGGGAGGGGAGTTGGGGGGAGGGGTGGTTCACAGTGCAGCTTGTGGCTCATGTCTATCTTGCAGGTGGCTCTTCCTCCACATCACAACTGTGGGCTTGAAGATGATGGCGGAGAATCTTCCAGGTACTTAGGAAATTTCACTCTGCTTCTGCTCAGTGAGCTCTTTGGTCGGCAGGGGGTTTTCTTCCTGAGTCTCTGTTTTCTTCAACTTGGCCTTATCCAGGCTGACGATTCCCCCCATGTCCAGTTTATCTGCCATTTTTTTGAAACCATCACGGGATCTTGCTCTGAGCCTGGCTTCTGGTACTCCCACTTGTGAAGCTACAGCAAGAGACCATTTCCATCTTTTTTTTTTTTTGGAGAGGTTTTTGCAATAGGGCACGTGCGCTCGCCAGAAAGACAGAGAGAGGCAGAGAGATAAAAAGCGAGAAATCACCCCCCAGGGGGGATAGCCACGCTGCAATCCCTTCTCCTCCATTCTCCTCTCGGGATCTTGGGCACGCACGCACACGCTTCCGGCGTGAGTTTAAGCCACCGGGTCCGGGACGCGAACCACGGTTGACTACGTGGGAGTTCAGCGACATAGCCATTACGCTAACTGCTGGTCCCATTTCCACCTTTTTTTAAAATAATTTTTTAATTTTAACTTTATTTGCTACTACTATTATTATTATTTTCCAATTTGATCATAGAGAGACAGAGAGAGAGAGGAAAAGTGAGAAAGGAAGCCAGCAGGTCCAAGACTTAAACCATGGTTGGCCATTTGGGAGTTCGGTGCCTTTAGCCACCACGCCACCTGCTGGCTCCTTTTTCCACCTTTTTAATATTGTGAACAATGCTGCTATGAACATCAATGTAAGAATATCTGATTCCATTTTTTTTCAGTTTGGGTATGTACCTATGAGCAGACTTAAGGTAACTCTATACTTAGTCTAAGCCAAAAGGCTGAGAAGCAATCAAATGGTGATTCTATTTAACATTTTGAGGCACTCCAAGCTGATATCCACAGCAGCTACACCAGTTTACATTCCCAGCCATGCACAGAGGTTTCAGTCCTCGCCAACATTTATTTCCCTTCTGTTTTTGTTTGTTGGTTTGTTTTTAAAATAGAGGACCGGGGCCAGCAGGTGGCATGGTGGTTAAGAGCACTGGACTCCCACATGGCTGACTGGGTTCGAGTCCTGGACCTGGCGGCTTGCTTTCTCACTTTCTCTCTCTCTCTGTCCCTCTCTGGTCAAATTAAAATAAGTAAATAAATGAATAAATAAATAAACTTAAAATAATTATTAAAAAGAAAATAGAGGACCAACCAATGCCATGGTGATTAAGGCAAATAGAGCCCACATGACTGGCTACCAGGTTCAAATCTGGGACCCAACAGTTTGGAAAACATGCCAGGTGCATATGCATGTGTGCCCAACATCTCAAGAGGAGAATGGAGAAGGGATTTCAGTGTGAATATCCCCCCTGAGGGTGATTTCTCACTTTCTCTCTCTCTCTCTCTCTCTGTTGCTCTCTCATTCTCTCTCTCTCCTTCTGTCCACCAAGTATATGTACTCTATGTTAAGTTTTTTAATTAAATATAAATAAAGGTGTGAAATGGTATCTCACTGTGGTTTTGATTCATATTTCTCTAATGACTAATGATGAGCATGGCTATACAGATAGCTTGTTGGCCAAAAGGAAAAAATTCCTTTTTTTATTAGATAATTTTTTAAGAATTATGTTATTTAACTTTTTCTTTCTTTCTTTCTTTCTTTCTTTCTTTCTTTCTTTCTTTCTTTCTTTCTTTCTTTCTTTCTTTCTTTCTTCTTCCCTCCCTCCCTCCCTCCCTCCCTCCCTCCCTCCCTCCCTCCCTCCCTCCCTCCCTCCCTCCCTCCTTTCTTTCTTTCTTTCTTTCTTTCTTTCTTTCTTTCTTTCTTTCTTTCTTTCTTTCTTTCTTTCTTTCTTTCTTTCTTTCTATTTCACCAGAGAGGAACAGAGAGAGAGAGAAAGTGAGAAAGCAAGCTGTGAAGTCCAGGACTCAAACTGTGGTCGGCCAGGTGGGCATCCAGTACTCTTAACCACATGCCACCTGACTGTCCTCATTAGATAATTATTTGGTGAAATGTCTACCAAATCTTTTGCTCACTTTTTGATATTGTACTGTCTTGTATTAGTATGATTTGTTTCAGAAATGAAAATTATAGAAAAATTAGATACTCTATTGAACTCAAATGAATACATTAGCAATTGAAACATTTTGGTTATGGAGCACAGCAAGTATTTTTAAAAATAATTATTTTATTTAATTTTATCTACTATTATTATTATTTTTTTTATTTTTGTTATAGGACACATGTGCTCACCAGAGAGAAACAGACACACACAGAGGGACATAAAGAGAGAAAAAGTGAGAAAGCAATCCTCCATGGGGCAGTTCAGCACCCCAACCACCACGCCACCTGGTAGCACTGCACAGCAAGTATTTAATATGTAGTTCTTTCTTTTTTTTTTTTTTTCTTTTTTCTGGAGAGGTTTTTGCTATAGGGTGCGTGCGCTCGCCAGAAAGACAGAGAGAGACAGAGAGACAGAAAGTGAGAAATCACCCCCCGGGGGGATGGCCACGCCGCAATCCGTTCTCTTCCATTCTCCTCTCAGGATCCTGGGCATGCACGCACATGCGCCCGGTGTGAGTTTTAAGCCACAGGGTCCGGGACGCGAACCGCGGTCGACTACGTGGGAGTCCAATGACATAGCCATTATGCTAACTGCTGGTCCCTGTAGTTCTTTCTTTACAGCTCTTACATTTTGCTATAGGGCACGTGCACTTGCCAGACAGACAGAGAGAGACAAAAAGATAGAAAATGAGAAATCACCCCCTAGGGGGAATGGCCATGCCACAATCCCTTCTCCTCCATTCTCCTCTCGGGATCTTGGGCATGCACGCACATGTGCCCGGCGTGAGTTTAAGCCATCGGGCCCGAGACTTGAACCGCGGTCGGTTACATGGGAGTTCAGCGACATAGTCAATACACTAACTGCTGGTCCCCAGCTCTTGCATTTTAAAAAATCTAATCATTCATTTATTTTAATTTGACTGAAGAGGGATGGGGGTGGGGGTGGACGGAGAAGCCAGAAAGCAAGCCACCAGGTCCGGGACTCAAACTATGGTCAGCCATCTGGGAGCATCCAGTGCCATAACCACTATGGCACCTAGTTGTCCCCTTGCATTTTCTTTTTTAGAACTATTTTATTTAACTTGATTTATTGTTCTTCTTCTTATTTTCCAGTTTGATCAAAGAGAGAGAGAAGGAAAGTGAGAAAGCAAGCCACCAGGTCTGGGACTTGGGCCTCAGTCAACCATATAAGAGTCTAACACCTTTAGCCACCATGCCACCTGCTGGCTCCATGAGTAACTTTAAAAAAATTATTTATTTAATTTTATTATTATTATTATTATTATTATTAATTCACCAGAGAGAGAAACAGAGATAGAGAGAAGGAAAAGTGAGAATGCAAGCTGCCAGGTCCAGGACTTGAACCATGGTTGGCCATGTGGGAGTCCAGCACTCTAATCACCATGCCATGGCCCCAGTGAGTTTCATTTTTAAAAGGTCAGTCTGTCCCCTCTTTAGAAATGTTTTGAACGATACGATAAATAGAATTTCATTCTTCTCTTAAGTAAACCTTTGATTTAAAATAAAGAATTTATTTTGAAAACTGAAGATGTTTGTTAAGAGCTCAACCTAAATGCCAGGGAAAGCGAACTTTAAATTAGTCCTCCATGGAAAGCAGTCACATAATTCTAAATCAGTATATAATTGAATTGTAGGATTGTTTTTGTTTGTTTGTTTGTTTGTTTTGCTAGGAGTGCATGTGCTCATGAGAGAAAGAAAGAAAGAGAGGGAAAGTGAGAAATCGCCTCCCACCCCAGGGGGTGACCATGCCACAAATTCTTCTCCATGCTACTCTTGGGATTCTGGATATCCACATGCATGCACTTGGTGTATTTTCCAAGCCTCTGGGTCAGGGACTCTAACTGCATAGTCTGCCATGTGGGATCCAGCTGTCTTAGCTCCCACACCGCTGGCTGGCTCCAGGATTGTTATATATGCTTTCAACTGTATTACATTAATTGTTCTCCAGTATTTTTTTTTTAACTTTTTTTTTTTTTTTTTTTTTTTTTTGCTTTGAGAGTTTTTTTCCATAGGGTGCGTGCACTTGCCAGAAAGACAGAGAGAGACAGAAAATGAGAAATCACCTCCCGGGGTGATGGCCATACCTCAATCCCTTCTCCTCCATTCTCCTCTAGGGATCTCAGATGCGCACACACACATGCCCAGTGTGAGTTTAAGCCACTGGGTCTGGGACTCGAATCGTAGTCAACTACATGGGAGTCCAGCGATGTAGCCATTATGTCATCTGCTGATCCCTATTTATTTATTTATTTAAATTTGACCCAGAGAGGGAGAGAGCAAGAGGGGGTGGGGAGTGAGGAAGCAAGCCGCCAGGTCCGAGGCTTGAACTGTAGTTGACCATGTGGGAGTCCAGTGCACTCAACCACCACGCCACCTGCTAGCCCTAAGTATGATCGCTTCTTATAAACTTGTTTACTTTTCATGTTTCTTCATCACAAAACTAGAATATAGAAGAATTCAAGTCATTAGAACCATAGAATTACAGATATTTAGATCTGGACAGGCTTGGCCCTCACATGTACATATGAGAATCCTGAGGCTCAGAGGAGTCCAAATCACAGAGCTGGTAGTGTCAGAGCTGATTCTAGAATTCATGTTTCCTGCAAAACATTGTTTCTTGGAAAAAAAGAACATTTGTAAGATTGTAGGGGACCAGCAGTTAGCGTAATGGCTATGTCGCTGGACTCCCACGTAGTCGACCGCGGTTCGAGTCCCGGACCCGGCGGCTTGAACTCACGCCGGGCGCGTGTGCGTGCGTGCCCAGGATCCCGAGAGGAGAATGGAGGAGAAGGGATTGCGGCGTGGCCATCCCCCCTGGGGGGTGATTTCTCGCTTTCTGTCTCTCTGTCTCTCTCTGTCTGCCTGGCGAGCGCACGCGCCCTATAGCAAAAACCTCTCCAAAAGAAAGAAAAAAAGAAAAAAAAAAAAAAAAGATTGTAGTTATTTTGTTATTCTCAGTTTTAGTGAAGTCTCATAATCTCACAATGGCCAGCGTAATCATCTATCATTGAGATCATGTCTAAGCACTCAGGATAGGGCTGCGGACTTTTGGAAATAATATGTTTAGAAAAGATATTATTCCCCGCTGGTAAAGTCTCTTCACAATCTAAATGATGTATAGCGATTTAATGTACGAATAATAATAATAATAATAATAAAAAGCAAAGATATTATTCCCCTTTTATCCCAAGGCTCAGAGAGGTGAATTGTCTTACTTGTGATCACACAACTGATAACAGCAGCACCAGGACCAGAACTTGGTTCTCAGGCTTCCAGTGCTTTCTATTACAAGGAAGTTAACTTTGTTTGATAGTGACTGCTTCTTTGTTGCTTTCAGGACAACTTCAGCAGGAAATGTCTACTCATTTCAGATGATGAATATTCTTTGGTGGTCATTTAGTTAAGAAGATTAGACTTTTCCATTAATGTCACTTTATTATTTATTTATTTATTTTGAGATTTTTGCCTCAGGGCACATATGCTTACTGGAGGGAGGGAGAAAGAGACAGAAACAGTAACAGAGAAAGTGAGAAATCACCTCCCAAGGGAGATGGTCACACTTTAATCTCTTCTCCTCCATTCTCCTCCTAGGATCTTGGGCACGCTCGCCTAGGTCCAGGTCTCAAACCGCAGTCGGCCATGTAGGAATCCAGCGATGTAACTCCTAAGCTATCTGCTGGACTGACTCAATGTCACTACTTTTTAATTTTTTTTTTAAGAGAGATTTTTGCTATAGGGCACGTGTGCTTGATGGAGAGACAGAGACAGAGAGACAGAAAGAGAGAAATCACACGCCAGGGGGAATGGCCACTCCGCGATCCCTTCTCCATTCTCCTCTTGGGATTTTGGGCATGTACTCACACATGCCCCGTGTGTTTTAAGCCGCCAGGTCCGTGACTCAATCCACCGTCGACTACATGGGAGTCAGCAACATAATCATTACGCCATCTGCTGGTCCCTGTGAAGTGTCTTTATAATTCCAAAGTATAAATAGATTAGATAGGATTAGGATATGACAATACAAATCTGTCTACACTTCTAGAAAACAAGTGCATGTTTCACTAAATATGATACCCATATTCAGAAGGCACGCTATTATGTACTTTTTACCTCTTGTGGTCTAAGTATAAAAATGTAACAGGCCGGCAGGTGGCATAGTGGTTAAAGGCTCTGAACTCCCACATGGTTGACCACAATTCAAGTCCCACAACTGGCAGCTTGCTTTCTCACTTTCTCTCTCTCTCTCTGTGTCTCTCTCTGATCAAACTGGAAAATAATAATAATAATAATTAATAAAGTTAAATAAATAATTCTTTAAAAAAGGTAGGGAATATTCTCTTGAAACTTTCTCATATATTAATTGTAGAAGAGGCAGTAAAGATTTTGATCCTATTACCTTCAACTCCAATTATGTAGCAATATTACTAATAGGAAATTTTAAAAAATTGGGACCAGCAGTTAGCGTAATGGCTATGTCACTGAACTCCCATGTAGTTGACTATGATTCAAGTCCTGGATCCAGTGGCTTAAACTCACGCCAGGCGTGTGTGCATGTGCCCAAGATCCCGAGAGGAGAATGAAGGAGAAGGGATCGCAGCTTGGCCATCCCCCCTGGGGAGTGATTTCTTGCTTTCTGTCTCTCTGTCTCTCTCTCTGTCTTTCTGGAGAGCACATGCGCCCTATAGAAAAAAACCTCTCCGAAAAAAAAAAAAAAAAAAAGACAAACAAGCCTGACTTTCTGTACTCTTTCAGCTAAGAAGTGTGAATCATGAGCTATCCTCTCTTTATAGCAGTAACTACATAGACAAATCTAGCAAATTTGTGCAATAGTATTTTAAAAAATTAATTTACTGGGGACTGGCAGGTGGCATGGTGGTTAAGAGTGCTAGACTCACACATAGCAGATGGAAGTTCAAGTCCCAGACCTGGCGGATAGCTTTCTCACTTTCCCTCTCTCTCTCACTCTGCCTGTCTCAGGTCAAATTAAAATAAATAAATAAATAAATAAATAAAATAGGAAAAAAAATTTATTGGCCCAGCAAATGGCCTGGTGGTTAAGACACTGAACTCCCACATGGTCAACTGTGGTTCAATTCCTGGACCTGATGTCTTGCTTTCTCACTTTCACTCTCTCTCTCTGTTGAGCACACATGCCCTATGGCAAGTCAAAAAATAATAATAATTAAAAATCAAATTAAATAAATAATTATTTTTAAAAATTTTTATTTATTTTCTCCATGAGTGAGGGAGAGCAAAAAGCACTCCCAATAGGATCTCTATGCCCAGTCCACCCCGAGTTTCATCCAGTCCTGGATCACAGGCAGTTATGTTTTTGGTATGCTCACGGCCTTCTCCAGACTTAAACTGGGACTCATAATGGTGGATTGTCTTGCAGATCATTGTGTTTTATCACCATCTGGTCCCTGAAATAGATTTTTACATTTTATTATTATTACTTTTTTAAATAGCTTCTTCACTTAACTTTATTTATTATTATTATTATTTTAATTTGACCAAAGAGAAATAGAGAAAGAGAAAGAAAGAGAGAGAGAGAGAAAGTGAGAAAGCAGGCCACCGGGTTTGGGACTTGAACCACAGTTGGCCATGTGGGAATCCAGCTTCCTTAACCACCACAGCACCTACCGACCCCAAATTTTATTATTATTTTTTAACCCAAACATTTTTTACCTGACTAATCACTGAAGTTCTTAAGATGAACTGGATGCTGCAGCAACTGTTCTCTTGGGCTTAAGTGCTGTTTCTTCATAGAATCTGTGCCTGAACCTGCAGTGTACAATTTTTGGGTGCTTCGTTTGACCAGTCCCAGGGGAATTTCATCTCTCAGACTGGCACTCCAGTTATACTTTCTTTTGTGCTTGGCAGGGTAGCCACATTTGCCACATGTCGACTTCTGTTTGTTTTAAGAGAGATTTTTGCTATAGGGCACGTGTGCTTGCCAAAGAAACACAGACAGAGAGACAGAAAGAGAGAAATCAGTCCCCAGGGGTGATGGTCGTGCCACAATCCCCATTCTCCTCTTGGGATTTTGGGCACACATGCACACACACCTGGCATGAGTTTTAAGATGCCAGGTCTGGGACCTGAACTGCAGTTTATTATGTGGGAGTCCAGTGATAAAACCATTACACCATCTGCTGGTCTCCCAGAGACCCAGATTTTTTTTCTTGAAATAATTTTTAAAATTTAACTTTATTTACTTATTTTAATTTGACCAGAGAGGGACAGTGCAAGAGAAAGAGACAGGGAAAGTGCGAAAGTAAGCTGCCAGGTCTGGGACTTGAAACATGGTTGACTATGTGGGAGTCCAGCGCCTTTAACTACCATGCCACCTACCGGCCCTGATACTCAAATTTTTAAGGAATTCTTTTTGCAGTTCATCCTACCTAAAAAGAGCTTAGTTTTCAGGTTAGGTGGAATTGGGTTAAAGAGAGTGGGAGGGAGATATAAGAATTTCATATATGGAGACAGTGTGGTAAAAGTAAAGTCCCCAGGACCTGCAGATGGTGTAATGGTTACATTGCTGGACTCCTACATGACTGACTACAGTTCGAGTCTTGGACCCAGAGGCTTGGAATGCATGCTGGGCACATGTGCGTGCGTGCCCAAACTCCCAAGAGGAGAATGGAGAAGGGATTGTGGTATGGCCCTCCCCCAAGGGATGATTTCTTGCTTTCTGTCTCTCTAGCGAGTGCGCGTGCACTATAGCAAAAATCTCCCTTAAAAGAAAAAGAGGGGAACCAGCAGTTAGCGTAATGGCTATGTCGCTGGACTCCCACGTAGTCGACTGCGGTTCGTGTCCCGGACCCGGTGGCTTAAAACTCACGCTGGGCGCATGTGCATGCGTGCCCAAGATCCCGAGAGGAGAATGGAGGAGAAGGGATTGCGGCGTGACCATCCCCCCTGGGGGGTGATTTCTCGCTTTCTGTCTCTATGTCTCTGTCTGTCTGGCGAGCGCACGTGCCCTATAGTGAAAAACCTCTCCAAAAAAAAAAAAAAAAAAAAAAAAAAAGAGTTAAGTCCCTTAACTGACACTACAGCACATTGATTAAGGGAGTGGGATCCCACAAAGCTGACTATGTTTGAGTCCTATCATTGGTGGTTTGGAGAATACTTGGGAGCATGCGCATGCAATGCCCAGAATCCCAGTGAGATGGAGAAATGGGACTGGATTGCGGTGTGACTGTGCCCTGTTGGGGGGTGCTTTCTCCATCTTTCCCCACCCTGCCTCTCTGTTTCTCTCTCTATAGCAAGTGTACATGCCCTCTGACATTTTTTTAAAGAATTATTTTCATTTAACTTTATTTATTTGTTTATTTATCTATTAAATTTGACCAGAGAGGGACAGAGTGAGAGAGAGAGAGGGAAAGTGAGAAAACAAGCCACTAGGTCCAGGACTCAAATCTCAGTTGGCACGTGGGAGTCCAGCACCCTTAACCACCATGCCACTGGCTGGTCCCTGCCCTCTGACATTAAAAAAAAAAGGATAGAGTCCCTACTTTTTTTTCTTTTTCTTTTTAGATTTTTGTCACAGGGCATTTTGCCACCAGAGACAGAAAGAGACAGAGAGAGGAAAACAAAAAATCACTCCCCATTGGGGATGGCCATGATGCAATACTGTCTCCTCCATTCTCCTCAGGATTTTGGGCATGCACACATATTCTCCCAGTGTGTCTTTCAAAGTGCCGGGTATGGGACTTGAGCTTTAGAGTCAGTCATGTGGGATCCAGTGTCTTAACCGCCATACCAACTGCTGGCCTGCCCCTTCATTTTTGAAATATTTCTAAGGAATATACTATTTTTTTAAAGAATTATTTAATTTAATTTAATTTAATTTAATTTATTTATTTTAATTTGACCAGAGATGGACAGAGTGAGAGCGAGAGAGAAAGAAAGTGAAAAAGCAAGTCATCAGGTCTGGGACTCAAACTGTGATTGACCAGGTGGGAGTCCGGCGCCCTTAACCACAATGCCCCTTGACGGCCCCAAGGGGTATATATTTTTAAATTATTATTTATTTAATTTTATTTAGTCATTCATTTACTTTAATTTTACCAGAGAGAGACATACACAAAGAGAGAGCGAGAGAGCGAGAGAGCGAGAGAGAGAGAAAGTGAGAAGGCAAGCCACCAGGTCTAGGACTTGAACTGTGGTAGGCCATGTGGGAGTGTCCAGCACCTTAGCCACCATGCCACCTGCTGGTCCCCCAAGGAATATACTTTTTTTTTTTTTTTTTTTTTTGGAGAGGTTTTTGCTATAGGGCGCGTGCGCTCGCCAGACAGACAGAGAGATAGAAAGCAGGAAATCACCCCCCAGGGGGGATGGCCACGCCGCAATCCCTTCTCCTCCATTCTCCTCTGGGGATCCTGGGCACACACGCACACGCGCCCGGCGTGAGTCTAAGCCGCCGGGTCCGGGACTCGAACCGCGGTCGACTACGTGGGAGTCCAGCGACATAGCCATTACGCTAACTGCTGGTCCCAGGAATATACTTTTTAAGGGGGAATGAACCAATGGTGAACCTTCTACTCACAAGAATGCTTGAAACTACAATTGAAGCCAGGAATATGACTATGAAATAACATTTTTTCTTACAGATTATTTTTATTCTCCATTAAATTTATGTCCATATAATACAGAAACAACTCTTCGATTTAGGGAACCTAGTTGGACTTTACTCAAAGGAAAAAAAGGGTCTCTTGAAATCAAAGTAATTTATTTTACTTTTTAAAAAATGATTATTTTTTATTTAATTAATTTATTTATTTTAATTTGACCAGAAAGGGATGGGGGTGGTGAGAAAGCAAGCCGCCAGACCCAGTATTCGAACCGCGGTTGGCCATGTGGATGTCTACCACCCTTCATAACCACACCACCTGCCAGCCTCCAAAGTAATCTATTTAGCATTCTGTAGAGTAGACAAAACACAGGCATCAACATTTTCTACTTTTCAGTGGATCGTGTTGATATTTTTAACGATACATCTGAAGCAGGCTCGTTTAAGAATTAGCAGAACAGCAGCCATTTTGAAATGAAGAAGGGCCTCTAATGAGAACAATATGACCAAGTGCTGAGTCATAGGGAGATCTGTTTGAGGAATGGTCATATGAGAAACCAGGAACTGGTAACTGAAGTAACCAGGATAGTTACTCAGGAGAAAGCGATTCACTCTGTAGTGAGGAATGATTTGCACGTGCTCGTATCTTGTACTTACAAATTCCAGGAACATGTTGGGCTTTTTCAGACAGTTTGATGGTACTTATGAACCGTCTCCCTGTAACCTGTTACAGAAATAAACACCCTTCTCCAGCCTCTGCCTCTCATTTCATTGACCATGGGAAGCAGCAACTCGGGTTAGTTGGCCAGTAACACATCTAGCTACTTCTGTTTTTGCCACTGAGTGAATTCCACCAGCTGTGGAGCTGTCTTGGTGTTGAATACGCAAAAGCCCTAGATAAACAGGATGGGACTTGCCCATATGTGATGTGGTTTTGCCTGTGTGGTCACCATACTGTTGTAGTTTAGATAAAAGGAGGACTCTCTCTGATTAGGAATGGTAGAAAAGCTACATTTTGAACTAGTTAGAGCCCCTAGATGATCTCCATGGGGAGGTAAGGGGCTTGTGATGATGAGATGCAGGTCACCCCCCTGGCTGAGACCAAGCCACGCCTAGAACGTTCAGGTATTTCTATTTACCCAGTACTCCCAGGCTCACACTCCCCACACTGTCTGATTATTATTTTTGCTGTTAGAGCTTTCCTTTTGGCTTTAGGAAAATGCCATACGTTTGGTGGTAGTTGTGGTGGGGGTTGCATGGGTCATGATTTTTTTTTTTTTTTTTTTGAGAAGTTTTCGCTATAGGGCGCGTGCGCTCACCAGACAGAGAGACACATAGAGATAGAAAGCGAGAAATCACCCTCCAGAGGGTATGGTCACGCCGCAATCCCTTCTCCTCCATTCTCCTCTCGGGCACACACGCACACGCTCCCGGCGTGAGTTTTAAGCCACCGGGTCTGGGACGCGAACCGCGGTTGACTACGTGGGAGTCCAGCGACATAGCCATTATGCTAACTGCTGGTTCCCAGATGGGTCATGATTTTGACATATTCTTTGACCAGGGCACTGTTAGAAAACCTTTTCAAAAATTTCTCATGCTGGGAATAGCTACTGAAAAATTTGACTTGAATAAATAAATCATCTTAAACCTTTATTTTCACTTCTTTCTAAAATTGTTTTTTTCATTTGCGAAGATAACACTGCTTGTAGAGAAATGAAACACTGCTTTTTGTAGTGGGATAAAGAAAGAAAAAGATCCCCAGACATCCCATCGTATGGTCAAAGAACAACTTTCTATTTCTCTCATTTCTATTGGTGTATGTGCGTGTGTATGTGTACGTGCACGTGTATGTACATGCATAATTAATCGCACATCCCATGCTAATTTGCTTCCTCACATCACAAATAGAAACACTGGGGGATAATCTAACATGGTAATAGTAAATGTGTCCATGAGATGGCGCTCAAAGCTTATTTTTATTGACCCAGCCTCGTAAGTGTTGTACATAGAAAGCCTGATCCTATATAGCCAACCACAGTGAGAGTCCAAACCTAATACCTCAAAAAACAAAACAAACAAAAAACAAAACAAAACAAAACAAAAACCAGGCTGGTGCATGTGAGGAACATGGAGGAGAAGGGAGTGTGGAGTGGTCATTCCCACTGGGGGTGATTTCTCACTCTCCCCACTCCCCCAACCCCATCTCTCTGGTGAGCACATGTGCCCTATAGCAAAAGCTAATAATAATAATATGGGGAGAAGATTGCATGGAGGTTACAGTGGCTGGCTCTCACATGGCCAACTGATGGGTTCGAATCCCAGACCCAGAAGCTTGAGAACTGCTCCAGGCATGTGTGCATGCATGCCCAAAATACCGAAGGGAGAATGAAGTAGAAAGGATTACAGTGTGGCCATGCCCCCTGGAGAGCACTTTCTCACTTCTTTCCCTCTCTTTCCCTCTCTTTCTGGTAAGCACACAAGCCCTACAAAAAGTTTTAAAAGGGGGGGGAGATTTCAGCATATAATTTTTACTTTCCTATTTTATTTAACATTACTTATTTATTTTAATTTGACCAGAGAGGGATAGAGCAAGAGAGAAAGAGATAGAGGGAAAGTGAGAAAGCAAGTCGCCAGGTCTGGGACTCAAACCGCAGCCAGCCATGTGGGAGTCCAGAGTCCTAAACCACCACGCCACCTGCTAGCCCCACAATTTTTTCTTTCAGGTAATATGATACTACTACCATTTATTACTTGCCTATAATTGGCATGCTACATGCATTGTCTCATCTAATTCTTATAATAATCTTCTGAGTAGAGGTTTACTGATGATATTTATGTATTATAGTTAAGTAACTTGCCCAAAGTCTTGGGTTTAATTGTCAGATTCAAGTTTTGCCTGACCACACAGCATTTTCTGCTTACTCTGTTATTATTAAGTTTTGCTATAGGGTGAACCTGCTCACCAGAGAGTCAGAGAGAGCATCCCCTGGGGGGATGGCCATGCTGCAGTCACTTCTCCATTCTCTCTTTAGAATTTTGGACACTCACGCACATGCAATTGGTGTGTTTCCCAAGCCTCCAGGTCTGGGACCCAGTCACGTTAACCACTGAATATCTGTCTGGTTCTACTCAGCATTTTCCATCATGCTGTATTGTCTTATATTCTCTCCATTAAGGGTCACACATCCTGTTCTCCCAATTGGTGTCTTTACTTTGGTTGTATTAGGAGTAATCAAAGGAAGCATCTAGGGGCCAGCAGGTGGCACAGTGGTTAAGGTGATGGACTCCCACATGGCTGACTGCGGTTCAAGTCCTAGATCTGGTGGCTTGAAAATCGTGCCAGGTATGTGTGTGTGTGTGCGTGTCCAAAATCCTAAGAGGAGAATGGAAGAGAAGAAATTGCAGCATGGCCATCCCCCCCAGAGGGTGATTTCTCACTTTCCTTCTCACTCTCTCTCTATGGTGAGCACACACACTCTATGGCAAAAATCTTTTTTAAAAAAATAAATAAAGGGAGCATCTGAGCTCTCCTGCTGAGGTGTGCAATTGGAATATTCAGGACCAAAGAATCACCACTTCACTCACACAGGACCTGCCTTCATACCCTGGCCACGCAATCAAGGACCAATTTCATTCCTTCCTTTATTATCTTCTCAGTTTTGGATGGAGTCTCATGTTGGCTGATCCAAGTGTTATAACCATCACCCTGGCTAGAGCTAGAGTATGGAACTGGTGCCAGGCTCGGCTTCCACTGCAAGAATGGGGGACAGCGTTTTCCTAAGCGCAGAATCCCAGAGAGTGCCTGTGAGCTCCATCTCCTCCCAGTCTGCCCATACTTGGCCTCTCCCTAAATCCTGACTTCTAGAAAATGTGTGAAGCTCAGGAGAAATTAAGTTTGGGGAAATTAAGTTTAAGTGAATCAGAAACACGTGGATTGGCTTTCCCTCAAAAGAGACTCACATTTTTAAAAAGAAAAGAAAAGAAAGTAGATGGGACAAACACCAGATGGGCTTTGAAGTGTAGGAGCAGGGTTTGGAAAGTCTCAGCAGATCCTAATCAGTGGAGCCCACCCAGTCCAAACTCCCCCTCACAGCTGCAGAAAAACAGGCCACCTCTGGGACAGTGTGACCCTGGATCTGTGCTCTCAGAGGACAGAAGTTCTGGATGTGGAATCGGAAGGCGTGGGTTCGTGGTGCACCAGTGCCACTTAGTAGCTCTTGTGGCCTTTGTGAATGAGCAACGCACTGGCCCTTGGAAATGTCCTTATCTGTTAAAAAGAAGGGAAGAATTTACTTTCTGATTTGCAGGTTTTTTCTTTGTTCATGATAGAGTGCATGTGTGTGCATAAGATGGGTGGGGAGAGAGATGAGTACTCTCTGTGGGGCCTGGTCACGTCACAACCCTCTTCTTCCAGTCCTCCAGCCCATTGGATATGTGGGCATGACCTGCGTGTTTCAAACTGAGCAGACTGGGATTCCAATCACAGTCACCAGGTGGGACCCCACCCCTCTTGAACAGTGCGTTACTGGTCGCCATGGAGCTGACACAGTAATACGTTTAGATGACTTGTGTGCAGGAAGCCAGCCCCCGTGCCATATATGCATGTGCTTTGGAGGTGGAGTCGGGATAGGGGGTGTGGAGCACTAGGGTGGTGATGAGCTAGAAGACTAAACGCTGGAAGGAGGCTTAGGAATCATTCAGTCTAAGGCCTCATTTTCCAGATTATAAAAATGAGTCCCAGAAACAAATTTGCCTGAGACTATATAACTAATGGTTAAATTGGAGCTTAAACCCAGCTTTTAGTTCATAAGCCCTTTTTAAAAAATATATAATATATTCTTTTTTTTTTTTTTTTTGAGAGGTTTTTGCTATAGGGCGCGTGCGCTCGCCAGACAGAGACAGAGAGACAGAAAGCGAGAAATCACCCCCCCAGAGGGGATGGCCATGCCACAATCCCTTCTCCTCCATTCTCCTCTCGGGATCTTGGGCACGCACGCACACGCACCCGGTGTGAGTTTAAGCCACCGGGTCCAGGACTCGAACCGTGGTCAACTATGTGGGAGTCCAGCGACATAGCCATTAAGCTAACTGCTGGTTCCTATAATATATTCTTTTTTTTTTTTTAAGAATTATTTATTTTTAATTTTATTTATTCATGTACTTACTTTATTTTGACCAGAGAGAGACAGAGAGAGAGAGAGAAAGCAAGAAAGCAAGCCACTAGGTCCAGGACTTGAACCATGGTTGACCATGTGGGAACATCCAGCACCTTAACCACCACGCCACGTCCCAATATATAATATATTCTTAAAAGAGATATTTTTGCTTGCCAGAGAGACAGAGAGAGACATGTGTCCAGTTGAGTGTTAAGCCACCAGGTCCAGGACTCAAAGCCTGGTTGACTACATGGGAGTCCAGCGACACAACCATTATGCCATCTACTGGTCCCCCATATTGTTATAATTATTATTTTTTAAAGTTTTGTTTAACTTTATTTATTATTATTTATTATTTTAATTTGACCAGAGAGAGATTGAAAGAGAGAGAAGGAAAGTGAGAAAGTGAGTTGCCAGGTCTGGGACTTGAACCACAGTCGGCGAGTCCAGTGCCTTTAACCACCAAGCCATCTGCTGGCCCCTTATTATTATTTTTTAATTTGACCAGAGAGAGGTAGAGGGAAAGTGAGAAAGCAAGCTACCAGGTCCAAGACTTGAACCAAGTCAGACATGTGGGAATCCAGTGCCTTAACCACCATGCCACCTGCTAGCCCCAAATTATCTTTTTTTTTTTTTTAAGGTATATGAACTAGGGGCCAACAGGTGGCACAGTGGTTAAGGTGCTAGACTCCTACACGTCAGACTGCAGTTTGAGTCCCAGATCCGGCAGCTTCAAACTCACTCTGGGCGCGTGTATGTAGGTGCCCAAAATCCTGAGAGGAGAATGGAAGAAAAGGAATTGCGGCATGGCCATCCACGCGGGGGGCGTGTGTGGGGGGCAGTGATTTCTGTCTCTGTTTCTCTGGCAAGTGCACAAGCCCATAGCAAAAATCCCTCTAAAAATAATAACAATAATAAATAAAATAATTCTTTTTTAAAAAAGATAATTTTTACAGCAATTTTAGGTTCACTGCAAAATTGAAAGAAAGGTACAGAGAAAGTTCCCATATACCCCCCATCCCATACATGAGTAGTCTCGCCTATTATCAACACCCCCAGAATATTATATTTGTTACAGATGATGGACTTACATTGACATATTATCAACCAAAGCCCACAGTATACATTAGGATTCACTGTTTTTTTTTAATTATTTATTTAATTTTTATTTATTTTAATTTGACCAGAGAGAGACACAGAGAGAATGAGAGAAAGTGAGAAAGCAAGCCACCAGGTCTGGGACTCAAACCACGGTCGGCCATGTGGGAGTGTCCAGTACCTTAACCACCACACCACCTGCTGGTCCCCGGATTCACTGTTTTTAAAAAATATATTTATTTTATTTCTTTTAAAACTTTATTTATTTATTTGTTTTAATTTTACCAGAGAGGGACAGAGTGAGCGAGCGAGAGAGAAAGTGAGAAAGCAAGCCGCTACATCTAGGACTTGAACAGCAGTTGGTCATGTGGGAGTCCAGCTCCCTTAACCTCCATGCCACCTGCTAACCCCTCTTTATTTTATTTTATATTATTTTTAAAGTGAATTATTTATTTAATTTTATTTGTCATTATCATTATTTTTAATTTGACCAGAAAGAGACAGAGATACAAAAAGTCAGAAAGCAAACCACCAGGTCCAGAACTAGAACTCAGGTTCAGGATTAGAACTGTGGTTGACCATGTGGGAGTCCAGTGCCCCAACTACCACGCCACCTGCTAGGATTCATTCTTGTGCTGTACTTTCTTTGGGTTTGGACAAATGTATAATGACATGTATCCCTCACTAAAGTATCACATAGAATAGCTTGCTGCCTTAAAAATCTGTCATGCTTCACTTATTCTTTCCTCCTCGGACCCCACCTCTAACCCCTGGCAAGCACTGATCATTTTTTTACTTTCATATTTTTGTTTTTCCAGAATGTCATATAGTTAGACTCATCCAGTATATAGTCTCTTCAGATTGGCTTTATTCACTTAGTAGTATGTATGTCTTTTCACGGTTTGATAGCTCTTTTGTGTGTGTGTGTGAGAGGGCATGTGCACTCGCTGGAGAGACAGAGAGACAGAAAGTGAGAAATCATCCCCCAGGGGGGATGGCCATGCCACAATCCCTTCTTCTCCATTCTCTTCTAGGGATTTTGGGCACTCACACACATGCAACCAGCATGAGTTTCACGCCTCTGGGTCCAGGACTCAAACCATGGTCAACCACGTGGAAGTCCAGCGACGTCAACTGCTGGTCCCTTAGCTCACTTCTCTTCAGTGCTGTATGATATTTCATTCTGGGTATACCACAGCTTACTTACTTGCTTATTTGTTTATTTAGGTTTTTGCCATAGGGTGTATTCACTCACTGGAGACAGAAAGAGAGAGAAGGAAAGTAAAAATCACTCCTCGGGGGACTGGCCATGCTGTAATCTCTTCTTCTCTATTTTCCTTTTGGAATTTTGGGCATGCATGCACACATGCTGGCATGTTTTCAGGCCACTGGGTCCAGGACTCAAACCACGAAGTAAGCCATGTGGCATACAGGCTGGCCGCACCGCCTTTTTTTTTTTTTTTTTTTTTTCTTTTGAATTATTTTACTGGGGCTGGCAGGTAGTGTGGTGGTTAAGGGTGCTGGACTCCCACATGACCGACCATGGTTAAAGTCCTGGACCTGGCGACTTGCTTTCTCATTTTCCCTTTCTTTTTCTCTCTTTCTCTCACTCTGTCCCTCTCTGGTCAAATTAAAATAAATAAATAAAGTTAAATTTAAATAAATAAATAAATACATTTAATTTTATATAAATGTATTTATTTATTTATTTAAATTTTACCAGACAGTGATAAAGTGAGAGAGAGGGAAAGTGAGAAAGCAAGCTTCCAGGCCCAAGACTCAAATCGCGGTCAGCCACATAGGAGTCCAGAGCCCTTAACCACCACACCACCTGCCGCCCCCCCATCCCAGCTTATTTAACCATTCACCTACTGAAGGACATCTTGGTTGCTTCCAAATTTTGGCACTTATGAATAAAATGCTATAAACATCTGGGGGCAGATTTTTGTGTGGACCTAAGTTTTCTTTTATTTTTCTAGAATTATTTTACTTAACTTTATTTAT
The DNA here is from genome assembly GCA_026018925.1 of Tupaia tana. Taxonomy (NCBI): domain Eukaryota; kingdom Metazoa; phylum Chordata; class Mammalia; order Scandentia; family Tupaiidae; genus Tupaia; species Tupaia tana. The sequence goes on along the minus strand of JAKSZU010000011.1, from coordinate 51,064,220 downwards.
TTACTTATTTGAACAGAGAGGGACAGAGCGAGAGAAAGAGAGAGAAAGGGACAGTGAGAAAGGAAGCCTCAGGTCTAGGACTCAAACTGCGGTCGACCATGTGGGAGTCCAGTGCCCTTAACCACCACACCACCTGTCAGCTCCCTAAGTTTTCAACTCCTTCAGGTAAGTAGTAAAGAGGACAATTGCTAGATGGTACAATGAGTATATGTTTAGTTTTGGGGCCGGAAGGTGGCATGGTGGTTAAAGTCACAGGACTCTCACGTGGCCAATTGCAGTTCAAGTCCTGGACCTGGTGGCTTGCTTTCTCACTTTCTCTCTCTCTGTCCCTCTCTGGTCAAATTAAAATAAATAAATAAAGTTAAATAATTCTCGAAAAAAAAAAATATGTGTGTGTGTTTAGTTTTGTGAGAAATTGCAAATTGCCCTCCAAACCAGCTGTACCATTTTCCATTCCCCCCAGCAATGAATGAGAGTTCCTCTTGGTCCACACCCTCACCAGCATTGAGTTGTCAGTGTTGTGGATCTGGCCAGTCTAACAGAGGTGTAGTAGTATGTCATTGTTATTTTAATTTGCATTTCTCTGATGATATCTTACTTGGAGTATTATTATTATTATTTGGTGCTAGAGGGAGCATGTGCTCTCTGGAGAAAGACAGAGAAACAGGGAAAGTGAGAATCCCTCCCTCCCTCCATGGGGAATGATTACGGTGCAAGTCCATGTCCTTCATCTCTCTGTGGAATTTTTGGCATACTCATACATCCACCCAATGTGTTTTTATTGTCTTTCTCTCTTTCCTTCCTTCTTTCTTTCTTTCTTTCTTTTTTAAGAATTATTTTATTTATTTATTTATTTATTTATTTATTTATTTATTTATTTATTTTGGAGAGGTTTTTGGTGTAGGGCGCGTGCACTCGCCAGAGAGACAGAGAGAGACAGAGAGACAGAAAGCGAGAAATCACCCCCCGGGGGGTATGGCCACGCTGCAATCCCTTCTCCTCCATTCTCCTCTCAGGATCTTGGGCACGCATGCACACGCGCCTGGCATGAGTTTTAAGCCACCGGGTCAGGGACTCGAATCACAGTTGACTACATGGGAATCCAGCGACATAGCCATTACACTAACTGCTGGTCTCATGTTTATTTATTATTAAAAAAAAAATTTTAGAGATTTTTTTTCTATAGGGCACATGTGCTCACTGGAGAGACAGAGAGACAGATAGAAAGTGAGACATCACCTCCCAAGGAGGGATGGTCACACTGCAATCCCTTCTCCAATCTCCTCTCAGGATTTTGGGCATGCACTCACACATGCCCAGTGAGTTTTAAGCCACTGGGTCTGGGACTCAAACCGTGGTCAAATACGTGGCAGTCCAGCGATGTAATCATGCTATCTACTGCTTCCTATTAATATCATTTTTAAATTTGACGAGAGAGAGAGAGAGAGAGAGAGAGAGAGAGAGAGAGAGAGAGAGAAAGAGAGTAAGCCACCAGGTCTGAGATTCAAAGTGTGGTTGGCCCCATGCCTTAAGGTTGGCTCACTGCCTTAACTTGAGGGCAAAGTCGATGTCCCTGTGAGTAGCAGTTCTTAGACTTAAAAACCACCTGCTGGCCCCTCCGGTGGTTTTTTAAGCTGCCAGGTCCAGGACTTGAACATTGCAGTCAGCCATGTGGGATCCAGTTGACTGAACCACACCACCACCAGCTGGCCCAGAGCATCTTTTTATTTATACGCTTACTTTCCATTCGTACATCTTCTTTGATGAGGTATCTGTTAAGGTCTTTGGTTCATTTTAAAATCAGATGGTTTTCTTATTGTTGAATTTTAAGAGTTCTTCGTATATTTTGGTAACAGTCCTTTATCAGATGTGTCTTTTGCAAATATTTTTTTCCCAACGTGTGATTCATCTTCTTAGCCTTTCGAAATTGCCTTTCTCCACAAACCTTTCACATACTCATTAACAGAGTTTTTCAAACTGTAATCTGCAGTCCATTAATGAGTTGCAAATCAATTAGTGAGATATAACCCGCATTAAAAAAAAAAAGAACAGAATAGAATTGAAAAGACAGAGTGCATCAATGTAGAAAGAGTGAATAATATCTTTAGAAACTTTCTTTTTATTTATTTATTTTTTAGAGGTTTTGCTACAGGGCGTGTGCACTCGCCAGAAAGACAGAGAGAGACAGAGAGACAGAAAGCGAGAAATCCCCCCCGGGGGGGATGGCCATGCTGCAATCTCTTTCTCCTCCATTCTCTTCTCAGGATTTTGGGCACACATGCACACGTGCCCGGCGTGAGTTTAAGCCACCAGGTCCGGGATTCGAATCGCGGTTGACTACATCAGAGTCCAGCGACATAGCCATTACACCAACTGCTGGTCTCAAGAAACTTTATTTTTCTTTTAATTTGCTAGTGTTCATGCTCACTGGAGAGAGAGAGAAAAATGAGAGATCCTCTCCTGTGGGAGATAGTCACACCACAATCCATTTCTCCCTTCAAAATTTTGGGCACATGTGCCTGGTGTGTTTGTCAAACTGGCAAGTCTGGGACTTGAACTGCACAGTTGACCATGTGGGATCCAGCTGCTTTTTTTTTTTTTTAAGTATTTATTTGTTTGTTTGTTTGTTTATTTGTTTGTTTATTTTGATTTGTCCAGAGAGAGAGGGAAAGTGAGAAAGGAAGCCGCCAGGTCCAAGATTTGAACTGTAGTCGGCTATGTGGGAGTCCAGCATCCTCAACCACCACACCACCTGCCAGCCCTAGGAAGTCAAAGACCTTTATAAAGAAAACTAGGGGGAACCAGCAGTTAGCATAATGGCTATGTCGCTGGACTCCCACGTAGTCGACCGCGGTTCGCGTCCCGGACCCGGTGGCTTAAAACTCATGCCAGGCGCGTGTGCGTGCGTGCCCAAGATCCCGAGAGGAGAATGGAGGAGAAGGGATTGCGGCGTGACCATCCCCCCTGGGGGGTGATTTCTCGCTTTCTGTCTCTATGTCTCTCTCTGTCTGGCGAGCGCACACGCCCTGTAGCGAAAATCTCTCCAAAAAAAAAAAAAAAACCAAAAAACAAAAAACTAGGAAAATCTTAAAAAAGAAATTGAAAGTGACATAAAAAAGTGGAAAGACATCCCATGTTCCTGGATTGAAATAATTAACATAATCAAAATGGTAATTCTACCCAAATTAATCTACATATTTAACACAATTCCAATAAAAATACCAGAGATATTCTTCACAGATATAGAAAAAAAAAATCATAGAATTTTTCTGGAATCATAAAAGACCTTGTATTGCCAAAGCAATACTGTGCAAGAGGAGTAGAATGGGAGGCTTATCACTCCCTGATCCCAAGATATACTATAAAGCTGTGATCAGCAAAACGGCATGGTATTGGCACAAAAACAGACATGTGGACCAATGGGATAGAATAGAGACCTCAGAAATAACCCCCAAAGCTTACAGCCAACTGATTTTTGACAAAGGATATCAGTCAATCCATTGGGAAAAGGAAAACCCCTTTAGTAAATGGTGCTGGAAAAACTGGATATCCACCTGCTAAAAGATGAAACCAAACCCTATCTTTCACCATTAACAAAAGTCAACTCAAAATGGATCAAAGATCTGAACCTAAGATCTCAAAGTATAAAACTACTGGTGGAAGATGCTGGAGAAACTCTGGGAGACATTGGAGAAGGCAAAGACTTCCTAAATAAGACTCCCAAAGCACAGGCAATAATCCCTAAAATAGACAAGTAAGACTATATTAGACTAAGAAGTTTCTGCACAGTAAAGGACACAGTAACAAGTGTGAATTGACAACTCTCAGAATGGGAGAATATTTTTGTAAAATATGCCTCAGACAAGGGACTGATAACCAGAATACACAGGGAACTCACACACCTTACATGAAAAAAAAAATTCATCCAATTAAAAGATGGGAAAATGAGCTGAACAAAAGTCTCTCTAAGGAAGACATATGAACAGCCAAAAAGCATATGAGGAAATGCTCAACATCCCTCATCATAAGGGAGATGCAGATTAAAATCACAATGAGATACCACCTAACCCCTGTCAGAATGGCAAAGATTAAAAATATAAAAAGTGATAAGTGTTGGTGGGGATGTGGTGAAAAGGGAACTCTCCTATACTGTTGGTGGGAATGTAAACTGGTTCAGCCACTGTGGAGAATAATATGAAGGTTCCTCAAAGATCTACAAATAGAACTACCACTTGATGCGGTAATCCCACTTCTGGGTATCTACCCAAACGACAGGAGAACGCTCAGTCTGAAAACCGCTTGCACATCAATGTTTATTGCAGCTTTATGTATGATCACTAAGACATGGAACCAATCCAAATGCCCACAGATGAATGGATTGAAAAAGTGTGGCACATATATTCTATGGAATACTACTCAGCCATAAAAAACAACAAGACCCTGGAATTTGATAGAAAGTGGTCGGATATGGAGGATCTATTGCTGAGAGAAGTAAGCCAGGATATGAAAGAAAGGTATTGTATGTATCCACTTAATATATACCAACTATCTGCACTTTATGGTAGAGATCGAAATATTGGTGGGCATAAAAGCAGTGAAAATAGTTAGTGATGGTAAGACAGTGTGGAACAGGGCAGGAGAAGAGAAGAGTATGGAGAAAGATAGCAAGAGAACAAATAGAGAGGCATGACATTAGTGAGATTCAGATATGGTTTATTACCTGTTGATGACGACGTGTATAGTATTCTCAACTAAACAAGTCTGAGAAATATTTCATGTTGGGTAAAGTCTTTTTATAAGCAAAATGATAAATAGTGATTGAATGTTTAAAAATAATTGGAATAATAATAATAATAATCTGGAAAAAAATGGAAAGCTATAGGATGATGATGGGGATTTTAATGTCTCTGTATTGACTGATATGGATGGTATTTCTTCTGGAAAAAGAAATGTAATACACTGTAAAGTTATATGTGATTCAATGTAATATAAACAAGATTATAATAAAAAATTAAAAACACAAAACAAAATAATAATAACAAATAAAATGAAATAATTTAAAAAATTTACCCTTGATAGCACATGTACACATACAGGAGAGATAGGGGGCACCCTCAGCAGAGTCCTGGCATGCCAGGATCCTCCTTCCCCAGCCTTCCAGCTCTTCAGGACCCTGGACACACATGCACATGCAGGGTATGTTTCCAGCTGACCTGGAACTCCAAACAGCAGTCACCTATGTGGCCTCCAGCTCTGCAGTTCCATTCCCACCACTAGCATAGGCCTCAGAAGTGGGCTTTTTTTTTTTAATGATTATTTATTTAATTTAATTTATTTTTATTTTTAAATGTCTGTTTTAGGGCATGAGTGCTCATGAGAGAGACAGGGAAAGAGACAGAGAGAAAAAGCAAACCACCAGGTCTGGGACTCAAACCATGGTCGGCCATGTGGTAGTCCAGAGCCCCAACTACCACACCACCTGCTGTCCACAAGATCTGCCTTCTTGTCCTCCCAACATACTTAGCTGCTGGATCCCATATGGCTGACTCCACAGTTCGAGTCCTAGACTCGGCAGCTTGAAAACATGTGGGTGCCTTGACACGGGCCCCAAATCCTGCAAGAAGACAAGGCAGGGATTGCAGTGTGGCTGTCCTCCCTGGGGGTGGGAGTGGGGTGATTTCTTTCTTTCCCTTTCTCTTTGTCTCTCTCTGGTGAGAGAGGCAAAAAAAAAAAAAAAAAAAAAAAAAAAAAAAAGAGGCTCAGCAGGTATAACCATCTGCCTAAGGGTACCCAGCTAACAAGTAGTCTTTAAACTCTGGTTCAGAGGTGGGTACGTAGTAGGGACTCAGTAAATACTTGCTAATGCTCTTCCATGCACCATGTTGTCTTCCTTGGGAAACATTTATTCAGAGTGGGGAGGATAATTATCATTATGCTTTCAATTCCTTTTCCCCAAGAGCTTGACTGAAAATCCCCCATCCTTGGTCCTAGCCCCTAAAGTTCTTACAGCATTCTGAACCCCTAACTCTCATTTACTATTAGTGCCACAGCTCTTCGCTAAATTCTCACAGACTCCGATGCCTCTATGTCTGTCCACAAACCCTGGCCTTTTCCATATCTTCCTCCCAAAGCCTCTGCCCCTCATGGGCTCTCTCTGTCCTCCCTCCAGTTCTGCTTTAAGGTGTCACTATAAGGCACTATGCTGCTACCTGAGAACCTCCAAAGGAGAGTACTTACGTTTAGGGTATGCTTAGGTTCTTTGGAGAGGAAATTATGATGACTCGTTAGGGTGGTTTGGACAAATGATGTCTCCACTCTGAACTCTGAGTTCTTGTTCCCTTCCTCCTTTTCCTTACTTCCTTTCTGCCTGCCTGTCTGCCTGCCTGCCTGCCTTTCTATCTTCCTTCCTTCCTTCCTTCCACGATTGAGAGCACATGCATGTGTACGATAGAGAGAGAAAGAGAGAGAAAGAGCGCGTGAGAGAAGCACCCTCACAGGGTTTTGTCATGCCACGATCCCATTTCCCCAGCCCTCCAGCCCTTCAGGATCTCCAGTGCCCACGTGTGTTTTCAGGCCAACCTGGGGATCTGAACCCATGGTTGGCCATGTGGCTTTGAGCACTGCAGTCCAGCACACTACCATCTGTGCCACTGAGGCCAGGCCTTCAGTTTCTTCACAGATAAAATGCTACTTCTTGCTGACATGTTCCAAGCACATACATGAGGCACGTGAGCACCGCATATGTTGTGCGACATCAGTCGTAGCAGATACGTGGCATTCACTGTGAGCCAGACACTGTACCAAGTGCAACTTCCTCGCTCAACACGCACAACTACCTGATGAAATTCTCTTACCATCCCTCCTTCACAGAGGAAAAACAAAGGTCTGACACTAAGTCATGTCCCCTAGATTGCTCCAGACGGTGGTGGAGTTGAGCTTCAACCTCTGGCAGTTCTGGCTCCAGAATCCCTGTTCTAAGTACTACCCTCACGACCTCTTATTACCTCATCAAATGAGGGGGGCTAGTTAAAAATAATCGCCTAGTATTTTTATAGCACTTTTCTCATTCTAAAGCACTATTCACACTCTGTACCCCATTTGATCTTCACCACCACCCTCAGGGTAGACATTACGAGCCCCATTTATGGGGCCAGAACTGAGACTTATTAGAGGGGCGTGTGTCCGAGGCACACAGGAATCAAGGGCAGATTCAGGACTCAGACCCAGGACTGCACACGCATTCCCAGTCCCCCTCTGCCACACCTCAGATGCCACATGGTAGGGACATCCTGTCCTTCCTAAATCTCCTTCAGCCCCAGCATCCTACACTAGCCTTTCCTCTTTCTTAAAGAGGCCCCTGCGTTCCCTCAAAAAGTCTCCTGCCCACTCGGCACAGGTGTGCTCGTGAGCAACAGCAGGGGGTGCTGTTGTCTAACACACGGGATGGGCTGCCTGGCAAGCCCCTGTGGGAAGAAACTACCCGCCTGTCTGGCTTTCTCTTCTTTTTAATTTGTTTATATTTGCGAAATGTTTTTAGTAAGCACTACTAGTACACAGTATAAAATTAAACAGATACAAATGAGTATACAATGTACCTGCTCCCCAGCTTCCCGGTTCCCGGAGGCAAATCCAGGACGTTTTCTAGTGTTTCATTCTAAAGACAGTCTATGTTTATACAAGCAAGTATGTATTTTTTCCCCCACACAGATGGTAGCCTGCAAACATGCACACGTTGTTTTTTACTTCTCACACAAATGGTATCAGACTCTACAGATTTTGCTTCCCCTTGGTTTTTTTTTTTTATTGATTTATCTCTTCCATAGAAGAGAAAGAGACGCAGAAAGAGAGGCAGTATGCCCATTAGGGTCTTGATGCCAGGAACCACCACCCCTAGTTTCATTCAGCCCTGAGTCATGCTCATGCGTGTGCCTGGCATCTTCAGGGAGGTCTCCTGAACCCTCCCGTGTGGCCAGCCTCACAGAGCATCCCTGTACCATAGTCCCGCACCATTCCCTCACTTTTTTTTGAGGTAATTTATTTTACAGACCAGTCCATATAAAAATGAACATGATCAATATTTGATCAAATGGATAAACCATAATCAACTTTTCCGGCCCCCTATTGCTTTCAGTCTTGTGACAGACGAAGTTGCAATAAGTACACACGTACCTAGCTCAATTCACACATGTGCATTTCCTCAGGATAAATTCCCAGAAGTGAAATTGCTTGCCTGCAAATTATGCATTTCTGATGTTGGTTAATATTGCTATATTGGGGCCAGCAGGTGGTATGGTGGTTAAGGCACTGGACTCCAGTATGGCCAACTGTGGTTCCTGTCCCAGACCTGAGGCTTGCCTTCTCACTTTCCCTTTTTCTATCTCTATCTCTGTCTGGTGTGCATACATGCCATATAACAAAAATTAAAAATGAATTAATTAATAACTCTTAAAAATATATATATATATATAGCTATATCACCTTGCACCGAAACTACCCATTTAACAGCTGTGTCCGCGGGGTCTGCTTGGGTTCCTTTTCCACATCCCCAGCAACAGAGAATTTTACCAAGCTTTCTGTTTCTGATATTTGTCTATCTTATAGATGAAAGATGGTTTCTCACTGCATTTTTTTGTTTTGTTTCTAAATATTTTATTAAATTTAGTTTTTTTTTTTTTTAAGAATTATTTATTTAGGGACCAGCAGTTAGCGTAATGGCTATGTCGCTGGACTCCCACGTAGTCGGCTGCGGTTCGAGTCCCGGACCCGGTGGCTTAAACTCACGCCAGGCGCGTGTGCGTGCATGCCCAAGATCCCGAGAGGAGAATGGAGGAGAAGGGATTGCAGCGTGGCCATCCCCTCTGGGGGGTGATTTCTCGCTTTCTATCTCTCTATCTCTCTCTGTCTGTCTGGCGAGTGCACACGCCCTATAGCAAAAACCTCTCCAAAAAAAAAAGAATTATTTATTTATATATTTTAATTTGATGAGAGAGAGAGAGAGAGAAAGCAAGCTGCCCGGTCTGAAACTTGAACCGTGGTGGACCATGTGGGAGTCCAGCACACTTAACCACCAAGCCATTTGCCAGCCCCCTTTATTTTATTTATTTATAGAATTATTTTATTTTATTTACTTATTTATTTAAATTTAGCCAGAGAGGGACAGAGTGGGAAAGTGAGAAAGCAAGCCACCAGGTCTGGGACTCAAACTGTGGTTGGCTATGTGGGAGTCCAGCGCCCTTAACCACCATGCCACCTGTTGGCCCCTAAATTTAGTTTTATTAATTCACTTATTTATTTTAATTTGACCAGAGAGAGAGACAGAGAGAGAGAAAGTGAGAAAGCAAAACACAAGGTCTGGGACTCAAACTGTGGTCAGCCACATGGGAATGTCCAGTGCTTTAACCACCATGCCACCTGCTAGGCCCAGTTTTTGTTTTGTTTTGTTTTAGGTTTTTGCCTTAGGGTTTATGCACTAACCAGAGAGAAACAGAACGTGATGAAGAGAGGGAAAGTGAGAAATCACCCCTCAGGGAGAATGACCATATCACAATCCCTTCTCCTTCACTCTCCTCCTGGGATTTTGGGCACACAGGCACAAGTGCCCAGCTTGATTCTCAAGCCGTCAGGTCTGGGACTCAAACCATCAGGTCTAGGACTCACACCATGATCAGTCATGTGGGAGTCGAGAGCCTTAACCACCACACCACCTGCTGCCCACTCTCACTGCAGTTTTAATTGCATCTCTTTTGTAATGAGTGCTCCTTGACCTCTGAGATTCATTCACATAATTCTTAAATAATTAATGGGTGCTGGACCAGCCTGTGGCATAGTGGTTAAGGAGGCTGGATTCCACATGGTGGACTGTGGAGTTCAAATCCCAGAGCTGGTGGCTTGAAAAACACACCAGGCATGTGTGCCCAAAATTCTGAAAGGAGGGAAAGATGGAGGAGAAGAAATTGTGGTGCAAACATACCCTATGGAGGGTGCTTGCTCTCTCTCTTTCTTTCTGGAGAGAGTACACACACCTTCTTGGGCAAATAAAAAACTACTAGTAGCTAGTGGGTTCCTTGTGAGGTCAGGCACAGCCTTCTCGGTCCTATTCCCACTGCTGTTTTCTGCCTGCCTTTACTGTCCTGCTTTATTGTTTCCTCCAAGAAGCCATTTCATCACTTGGTCATTCTCCCAGATCAAGTAGGGGTGACCTCACTTGACCTCTTCTTTAGAGGGTTAGCAGTGAGGAGAATGTGGTTTCTTGACTTTACTCTGTTTCTCAAAACTAATTCCTGTAACCCAATTAAGCGAAGCTGAGAGGCGGTAGATGTGTGTCTTGAGGTTGGAGCTGGCCGTGAGTCCCTGGGCTTCCCACCCAACCAATCCAGTGAGTTAGTCAATGCTTCAGTCTTTTCATCCTAATCCTCCTAGGGTGTTAGGAAGGTGGAAAAGGGCAGTGGCTGGACACTCATCTGTGCTTCATGACTGACTAATCTAAACTTCCTCAACTGAGAAATCATCCCCAGCACCCCACGGTGATCCCTTCTCCTCCAGTCTCCTCTTGGGATTTTAAGTATACACACACACACACACACACACACACACACACCGGAAAGTATTTTTCAAGCTACTAGGTCCAGGACTCGAACTGGAGAGTTGGCCATGTGAGATCCAGTGCCTTAACCATCACAACACCTGCTGGCCCTTTTTCTTTTTCTTTTTTAGTTTGTTTATTTATTTCTTCCATGAACAAAAGAGAGAGGAGTACCCCCAAGTAGGTTCTCACACAACAGTATACCTCCAGTTCCATTCAGCCTGGATCATGCGTCCCAGGTATGCACAGGGCGGCCCTGGGACATGAAACCAGGACCTTCCCATGTGGATTCAGTTGCATTACCACTGTTCCACTGCCTGGCTCCAAGACTCACATCTTATTAATCTCTTCTTAGAATAAAGGCAGAATCAGCACATGGGAATTCTGAATGACTCTACCTTCTAGTTCCGAAGAACACCATCCTCCTGGAGGCTTGCATCATTCTTGAGGAGCTTAACTAATGGGACCACCAGTTCCTTCTACCCATGGCTGCAGAGTTTTCCTCCTAAAGCTCACATTTGTAATCCAGTCTCTTGTGGAGTTCCCTGTGGCCTACCAAATGAAGTGCAAATTCCTTAGCTTGGAATTTAAGGGCCTCTGTGATATGACTCCAGTCTACCTTTCCAATCCTTTTTTCCACTACCTCACACTCCCTCACTGAATTGCTCAGTGCTTCTCTGGTGCACCCACATTCCCACCTGTGTGCCTTTGCCTGTGCTGTGCTTCCTCTGCCTGGAACTTTTTGGTCACTCTTCTACCACAGACGACCTCCTCTATTTCTCCCTTTCCAATCACCATTTGTTAGAAAGTAAGGGTAGTAAGTTTTTATTCATTCATTTCTTTCTTTATTTGTATTTGCCAGAGGGAGCGTGTGCTTGCCAGAGAGAAAGAGGGAGAAAAAGAAATGGGACATGGTCATGCTACAATCCTTTCTTTTCTTTCTCCACCATACAGGGATTTGGAGCATGCTTGCACGTGAGCCCCATGTGTTTTCCACGCTGCTGTGTCCAGAAGTTGAACCATGTGGGATCCTACTCTCCTTTTTGTTTTAATTTGGCAAAGGGTGTGTGAACTCACTGGAGAGACAGAGAGAGTGAGAAGGAAAGTGAGAAAGCACCCCCCCGCCCCCATGGAAATGGTCAGGTCACATCTCCTCACTTCTCCATTTCTTCCTCCTTTCAGATTTTGGGCATGCACGCACACACACTTAGCCTATTTTTCAAGCCATGGGGTTTGGGATTCAAATCACACAGTTGGCCAAGTGGGACCCAGCCACCTTAACCATGAGATCATGGGGTCAGTTCAGGTAATAAGTGGTTTTTGTTGGTTTGTTCTTCAAAGAAAAATATAAATGATGGTGCAGTAGTAAGGCAATATGGTCTGCAAGGCAATCCCACATAGGAAGGTTCCCAGTTCAAGTCCAGAGACCTCCCTGAGTATGCAGGCAGGTACCTGCCCATGATCTGAGGCTGTCTGAAGTTGGCAGTGGATTGGCATCAAGACTCTATTGGGGGGCCGATAGATGGCGTGGTGGTTAAAAGTGCTGGATTCCTACATGATCGACCATGGTTCAAATCCTAGACCTGGTGGATTGCTTTCTCACTTTCCTTTTCTCTCTGGTCAAATTAAAAAATAATAATAATAAATGGAATTAAATAAATAAATATTTTTTTAAAAGGGCTTTATCAGGGATGATGTCATTCTTGCTTATGGAAAAATTAATTTTTATATTTTAATAAATAAGTAGAATATGAACTTCACATCTCTTTCAGGGTCCTTTTAAAAGTAACTGTCTTCGGGGAACCAGCAGTTAGCGTAATGGCTATGTCACTGGACTCCCACGTAGTCGACCGCGGTTCGCGTCCCGGACCCGGTGGCTTAGAACTCACACTGGGCGCGTGTGCATGCGTGCCCAAGATCCCGAGAGGAGAATGGAGGAGAAGGGATTGCGGCGTGACCATCCCCCCTGGGGGGTGATTTCTCGCTTTCTATCTCTCTGTCTCTCTCTGTCTGTCTGGCGAGCACACGCGCCCTATAGCGAAAACCTCTCAAAAAAAAAAAGAAAAAAGAAAAAAATAACTGTCTTCGCAGACACCTGCTCTGACTCCCCCAGCAGGATTCCTCTTTCAGTGCTGGGCTCCCCAGGCAGGTTTTGTTTATACTTTTCTCCTGTCACCGTCTACTGTGTTTTGCATCCTCATTTCTGCCCCACCCACAATGAGTGCAGATGAGCAGAGAGAGGCATGGCTGGCCCCTCTTTGTATTGCCTACTGTGATCAATGTTTGATGATAAGTCAAGCTGAATGTGGGGGAGCCTCCCCCCCCCCCCAGCTGCCACCTTCTCTTTTCTACTGTGAGTACAAGAAATGGGAAGAGTTTGGGCCCTGTCACCATAACCACTACCCCACCCCTCCAGATCTTTCTCTCAGAGGGGTCTTCTCTCAATTCCTCCTGTCTAAAGTCAGCCCCGGGGCTTGTCCTAGTGGTTAAGGGAAGCGATCTCACATGGCCACCCGAGTGGTTCAAATTCCAGACCCAGTGGCTCAAAAAACATATGGATGCCCTGAACCCCAACAGAATGGAGAAATGGAGATGGGACTGTGGTGTGGTCACATCCCATTGTGAGTGTTTTCTTATTTATCTCTCTCTCTCTCTGATAAGTGCATCTACCCTATGGAAATTAAAAAATAAAATAAAGATAAAATCAGCCTCAAACCCCACCCCGTATTCCCTATGTAAACTCTGCAGAGAATGGTGGGAACCTATGCTGGAGACTTGGGAGAAAACTTGTGCTCTTTTTTTTTTAACTTCACCAGTGGACATGTGCACTTGCTGGAGAGAAGCAGAGAAAGGGACAGGAAGCAAAGACCCCCCTCCCCACAGGAAATGGTCAGTGTAATCCCTTCTCCGCCATTTCTTTATTCTGTGGGGATTCAGGGCACACACTCTCATGTACCCAGTATGTTTATCAAGTCACTGGTCTGGACTTCAGCCACAGTGTCAGCCAGGTGGGATCCAGCTGCCTTAATCACCAGGACACGGGGCCCATCTGGTTTTTTTTTTTTTTTTTTTATGTTTATTTATTTATTTCTTCGGAGAGAGGGCCCAGCCTCTGTGGTACAGTTAATAGCATGCTAAGTGGCAGCTCTGGAGGCCATGTGCTGACCATGGTTCAAGCCCCCAGTCTGGTTAGCCTGATAATGCTCTGGGTGCCCACTCCCAAGTCTGGAGGTCTAGCCAGCTAGACTGAAAGAAGGGGATCAGCACAATTGAGCCCTGTGGAGGGTGCTCGTCTCTCTTCTTTTCGTCTCTCGTGCACACCCACACACTCTATCATGAATTTAACACTTATTTAATTTTATTTATTATTATTATATATATTTCTAAATTTTCTGTAGGACACGTGTGTTCACCGAGAGACAGAGAGAGAGAGGGAAAGTGAGAAAGTAAGCCTCCAGGTCAGCACTCAAACCATAGTCAGCCACGTGGGAGTCCAGCACCTTAATCACCGCACCACCTGCTGGCCCCTCTAACATGAATTTAAAACAGAAAAAAGAGATGTACACACATCCTGCAGAGAATGGTAGAAACCCAACAAGGTCTTGACACCGTGAGCCACCACTACCCTCAGCCACTCTATGTCACGGGAACACACATGCCTACCTCAGGGAGATCTTCAGACTGAGTCCAGAACTTTCCATGTGGGTCAGACTTACCACATCTTGCATTTAACTGTTGCACCACCGTCTGTCCTGTTCGCTCTTTTTCTGGTTATGTTTCTAGCTGACTGGGAGGAGGGGTGTTTGTTCACTTTGAGTTCTTGGAATGGACACAGCCAGAAAAAGGAGAAATGGAAAGTCATGTTTCTTCCCTGGCCCTGGGTTCCCCTGGGGGCGTGAGCAGATGGGCACGGGTGCCTCTCTGGTGAGGGACTGTCTGTGTTGTTGGATGGCGTTGTGTGCACGGGCAAGGCTGGAGCAAATGACCTGGTCCTTCTCCAGAGTTTTCTTCTGGTGCCTTCTGCAGGCATCAGAGGATAAAATGTATGAGGCAGTGTTTTGCAAATTATATTTCGAAAATATTATTTATATCCTACCTTGTTGTGGAGTGAATGTAGAGAGGCTTAAAAGATACATAAGATGTAAAAATAGCATAAATTAAAAGGGAGAGAAAAAGAAAAAAAACAAAAAGAGCAAGGATATGATGAGCCAGAAATGAGGTCAAATGCATACCATGTTTGCTGGGGGTGGATTTCAAGGTCATTGGTGAACTGGGAAGTGTTTTCTGAATCATTAGAAGGGGACACTTGAGATGGTGTTCCAGGGTTTCTGGAATGGAGATTGAAGGCTCATGACAGGGGTGACAAATTCCAAATAGGCCTTGGATCTTCATGGGCAGGGACTGGTATCAACTCACCCTCTGCACACATGCCATTGCTTTAGTCCAAACCCAGAGCCTCTTGAACCTGGAGATAGCCAGGTCCTTCTAACAGTCCTACACACCCTCCACACTGACCCATCCAGCCAGCATTACCTCTCTTCAGCAGCAGCTCACTTGCTTCCCACTCAGACACGTTTTTTTTTTTTTTTTTTTTTTTTTTTTTTTTTTTTTTTGCTGTAGGGCATGCACGCTACTCAGTGAGATAGAAACAAAGTGAGGGAAAGTGAGAAATTACCCCCCAGGAGAGATGCCCACACCACAATCCCTTCTCCCTCATATTCTCTTTGGGATTTAGGGCACACACACACACACACACACACACACACACACACACACACCTCTGGTGTGATTTTCAAGCCACTGGTGCCAGGACTTGAACTGCGGAGTTGGCTATGTGAGACCCAGTAGTCTTAACCTCCACACCACCTACTCAGACACTCTTGAAAAAAAAAAAGAAGTATAGGGACCAACAGATGGCATAATGTTTACGTTGCTGGACTCCCATATAGTTGACTGCAGTTCTAGTCCTGGACCCGGTGGCTTAAAACTCATACCGGGGTCAGGACCAGCAGTTAGCGTAATGGCTATTTTGCTGGACTCCCACGTAGTGGACCGCAGTTCGAGTCCCAGACCCCGTGGCTTAAAACTCACGCCGGGCGCGTGTGAGTGTGTGCCCAAGATCCCGAGAGGAGAATGGAGGAGAAGGGATTTCGGCGTGGCCCTCCCTCCTGGGGGGTGATTTCTCGCTTTCTATCTCTCTGTCGCTGTCTGTCTGACGAGCACACGCGCCCTATAGCAAAAAACCTCTCTTAAAAAAAACAAAAAAACAAAAAAACAAAACTCATACCAGGGTGCCAGCGGGTGGCATGGTGGTTAAGGGCGCTGGACTCCCACATGGCATATACCACAGTTCAAGTCCCAGACCCAGCAGTTGCTTTCTCACTTTCCCTCTGTCTCTCTTTCTTTCTTGCTCCGTCTATCTCTGGTCAAATTAAAATAAATAAAGAAAAATTTAAATAAAAATAATTATTAAAATAAATAAATTAATTTTAAAAACTCACCCTGGACACATGTGCATGCATGCACAAAATCCTGAAAGGAGAACAGAGGAGAAGGGATTGTAGTGTGGCCATCCCCCCGGGAAGGGGTGATTTCTCACTTTCTTTCTCTCTCTCTCTGTTTCTCTGGCAAGTACATGTGCCCTACAGCAAAAATCTCTCTAAAAAAAAGTGTATATATTAATACATACATAAAATCAAACCATAAAGTAGTTTGCCCTCTTTTTTTTTTTTTTTGAGAGTTTTTTTTGCTATAGGGCGCTCGCCAGACAGAGAGAGACAGAAAGACAGAAAGCGAGAAATCACCCCCCGGGGGGAAGGCTACCCCGCAATCCCTTCTCCTCCATTCTCCTCTTGGGATCTTGGGCGCGCACACACACACACACACGCCCGGCGTGATTTTAAGCCACCGGGTCCAGGACATGAACCGCGGTCGACTACATGGGAGTCCAGCGACATAGCCATTATGCTAACTGCTGGTCCCAGTAGTTTGCCCTCTTAAAGTGCACAATTATTTTTATGTACTAGAGGACTTCAACAAGTTTGTGGAAATATATAATTAGTGGGCTAGCTGGTGACATGCACATTTGAGTCCTATTCCCAGAGGCTTGAAAGGTACACTAGGTGCATGTGCATGTGTGCCCAAAATCCCTAGGGAGAAGGGGAAAGCTGGAGAAGAAGGGACTGTGGTATGACCATTCCCTTTGGGGGGTGATTTCTTACTTCTCCTCTCTCTCTCTTTCTCTGGCCAGCGTATATATCCTCTGGTGAATTAAAAAATTATATATAGAGAGAATAGAGGTTATTTTAGTGCAAAAAAGTTTGAAATCCGTGCATAGTTTTTTTTTTTTTTTTATAATATGTGTTTTCTATGAGCTCTTTGAAGATCCATCATACATAAACCCTTTAACCCCTTGTGTTCAACGCCAGCCAGTCTGACCTTTGCCACACAGATCCTTTCCCTTTGCTCTCCCTTTGCTCTCATTCTGAACTCCCTAAGAGTTCTGTACTCACATTCTGGGAAAGATGTGCATATTTCCAGCATTTCCCACCTCTGAGCCATCTCTTTGGCTGGGTTTCCCCCTTAGGTTGGCTATACTGAAAGTAATAACTGGAGTTGGGGACGGTGGGGAGGGCACAGAAAAGCCACTGGAGCGATCTCCGCATTTGGTAAGGCTGAGGAACGCCCAGCCCATCGAGAATCCAGCAGCCCAGGGAGCCGCAGCCCTTGACAGATAACATTGTTAGACTGTGACTCACGCTTTGCAGTCTGCAAAGCTGCATCGGCGTGGCCTTCAAAGGAGGCCCCTGGGACTGTGTGGACCCTCTGAGCAGCCCTCTGAGGGATGGGTTAGGGAAGCAGGGCTGAGTCCTTTCCATTCTTAATCTGGACTGTTTCACCCCCTTGGCCCCATGTCGCAAATCCCACATGTTAAAAAGTTTGGTGTTGGGCCAGCAGGTGGTATGGTGGTTAAGGGGTTGGGTCTCACATGGCTGACTCTGCAGTTCAAGTCCTGGATCTGGTGGTTTGAAAAACACGTCAGGCACTTGTGTGTGAACACCCAAAATCTCGTGAGAACAGGGGAAAAGAACTTGCAGTGTGGCCATCCCCCATTGCTCCTGGTGTGTGTGTTGGATTCCTTGATGTCCCTGTTTCTGTCTCTCTCTCTGGAAAGTACATACACCCGATGGCAAA
Source organism: Tupaia tana (assembly GCA_026018925.1). Lineage (NCBI taxonomy): Eukaryota > Metazoa > Chordata > Mammalia > Scandentia > Tupaiidae > Tupaia > Tupaia tana. The sequence goes on along the minus strand of JAKSZU010000011.1, from coordinate 51,046,444 downwards.
AATCTAAAAAAAAAAAGTTTGGCGTTGGGGGCCTGAAAAGAGGAAAAATCCTGTTCTCTTGGAACTTTCCAAAAGAGAAGATGGAGCCATCTGAGCTTCTGGCCCTACCCAGAGCCTTGGCACCTGGGACTTAGCTGACCCATGGTAGGAACCCAAACCCAAGCTCTGGAGTCGGTGAGAATCAGGCAGGCCCCCCAAGAGACCTGCTCCTCACTTTCTTCACTGCTAGAAAGCTACTCCTCAACCTCGGGGGCACTTTCTTCCCTCCTCTTCTCTTCTCCAACCCCTTCAGCTTTCATTCTATTCTATTCCACTCACATGTGCCCATCAGATCTTCCACAACACAAGGAAGAGAGAGGAAGAAAGGCTTCATTTTCCATCTTACCATACTGGCCCTCTCTATTTGGGGGGCCCACTGTTGTCTGAATCTCAGAGTGTCCAGCTCTGAAGGCACAGGGAGGGGCTGCCGAATTGTTACTCTCTCCAGCTCTAGCACGTCACAGTCCTGCTCTCCTTGTTGACGGGGGAACTCAGGACTCCCTGTCTGAAGGGGAGACAGTATGGTCTCTGGGAACTCTCAGTCCAGTGGAAGATCTTAGACAAAAACAATGAAAGGCTATTATCACAGAGCAGCATGTTCACAGTTGCAAGTCCTACAAAATGCTGAAGTTGGGACCAGCAGTTGGCATAATGGTTACCTTGCTGGATTCCCGTGTAGTCGACCATGGTTCAAGTCCTGGACCCGCTGACTTAAAAGTCACTCTAGGCACATGCATGTCTAAAAACCTGGGAGGAGAAGGGATTGTGGTATGGCTGTTCCTCTTGGAGGGTGATTTCTCGCTTTCTGTCTCTCTGTCTCTCTGGCAAGCACACATGCCCTGTAGCAAAAATCTCTCTCCAAAAAACGAAAAAGAAGCTGAAGTTATGAAGGGATTGACATGGTGGCAAAATGTCTGGAAGCATGTTCTGAGCCCTTCTGAATCACGGAGGGGCCCAGGATCCCTCAGGAGCTCCTTCCTTAAAGACCGTGGGAACCATCACATGTACCTGGCCACAATTCATTTCTTCTTCCTTTCTTTCCTTCCTTTTTTTTTTTTTGGAGAGGTTTTGCTATAGGGCACATGCACTTGCCAGACAGACAGAGAGATAGAAAGCGAGAAATCACCCCCCAGGGGGGATGGCCACGCCATAATCCCTTCTCCTCCATTCTCCTCTCGGGATCTTGGGCACGCATGCACACGCGCCCGGCGTGAGTTTAAGCCACCGGGTCTGGGACTCGAACCGTGGTCGACTACGTGGGAGTCCAGCGACATAGCCATTACGCTAACTGCTGGTCCCTCTTTCCTTTCTTTTTTTCTTCCTTCCTTCCTTCCTTCCTTTCTCTTTCTTTCTTTCTTTCTTTTTTGCATGCATTTTCCAGAGAGAGAGAGAGGGAAAGTGAGAAAGCACTCCCCCCATGGCAAATCGCATACTGTAAGCCCTTCTCCTCCATTTCTCCTCCTCCCTCCTTTCGGGATTTTGAGCATACACATGCATGCTCCTGGCTTGTTTTTCAAGCCACTGGATCTGGAACTTGAACCACATGGTTGGCCATGTGGGATCCAGCTGACTTAACTACCATGTCACTAGCTGGCCCACATGTTCACAATTTTTAACACTCCTAAACAAAGCCTGGTGGAGTGTGTCTATTGTCCAGGAACATTGGCCAGGAGACTTACTGCTGGGCTGAATTAGGGGAAGCTATCCTTAGGTCAGGTGCCTTTAGGAAAAGGAGACTCCCCAAACCAGTATTCTTTACTATCCCAAGCTATCACTGCTGACTTTCAACAGTGGACGTGGTGGGCACAGAACGCTCTGGATGTTGTTAAGACCTGCTCCATGTAATAAGAGACGTGTAGAAATCGACTGTTTTTTTTTTTTTTTTTTTTTTTTTCTTTTTTTTGGAGAGGTTTTTGCTATAGGGCGCGTGCGCTCGCCAGACAGACAGAGAGAGACAGAGAGATAGAAAGCAGGAAATCACCCCCCAGGGGGGATGGCCACGCCGCAATCCCTTCTCCTCCATTCTCCTCTCGGGATCTTGGGCACGCACGCACACGCGCCCGGCGTGAGTTTAAGCCGCCGGGTCCGGGACTCGAACCGCGGTCGACTACGTGGGAGTCCAGCGACATAGCCATTACGCTAACTGCTGGTCCCGAAATCGACTGTTTTCAAAGTGGTATTTTCTCCTCTGTAGAATTAGCCTCTTTCTAGAAGGGTAGAAGGTGAGCTACCTAATTTGGAGAGAGATTGGCCACTTACAGAGATTGGGACACCATCTCATAGCCAATAATAACATTGGTGTGATCATTTTTCCTATCTACACAATGATGAGATACTTACCACCAGCAACCACCACCATCACCACCCTGCCCCTGTGAGGAGTGTTGTTACTCCCATTCTTCAAGGGAGTTTTGGAGAAGCAAAATTACTGGCAACTGACTCACTGAAGGTTTGGGACCTGAACCTGGGGTCTTCTGATTGTAGGTCGGTGATTGTTCCACTATGCTGCCTTGTCACCCCATAAGGCGGGTTTCTGTGGTCATTACTGTTTCCCAGGTCCCCACTATTTACCCCCATCCTTGGCCCATCAACTGCCTTGGTCAGGGTTTTGGGGGAGGTGGAAAAGCCTAGGCTCAGGGCTTAAGGTTCCGAAGCTCATCAGGCTGTTCCTAGGCTGAATTCCCCAGCTCCCTTCCCCCACCCTGCCTCCACCTCCCACCCACACCCTCCTAGCCCCAGCTGACTTGGAGGCAGAGTGAGGGAGGCAAGGCCAGAAGGCTTTTGTTTTCGAACGATGGAGAAATGGCTGAAATCCTGGCATCTCCCGCAGAAGACAGAGCCATTCTGGATTTCCTGTTGCTCCCAACACGGGCCGGATAATTGGAGACAGATTTCTGGGCCTGGATTGGGAGGTGAAGGTTGAAATACAGCCATTGAGTCTCTTGTGAATCTGTGTGTGTGTGTGTGTGTGTGTGTGTGCATGTGTGTGCGCGCTCCAGAAGATCAGCGTGTGTGTGCTGCCTCGTTGGGGTTCCTCTGTTAGTACGTGTGTGTGTCTGAGACAGTGCATGTATGAGTGCCTAGTGTGTGCACGGGTGTGTGCCATGCCTGTGTTCCTTATGCTTCTTTGTTAGTGCACAGGGCTCTATGTGTACGTGTACGTGTATGTGTGAGGAAGTGTGTAAGTACGTGTCTGGGCCTCTGTGAGGGGCTCCTTTATTTTGTTTTGTTTTGTTTTCCTTTGTGAGATTCAGTTCAGCTTGGGGAGACCTCACCAGCTCTTTTAGGATCTTATTACTCAAGACTTGGTGATTCAATGTAAAACAATAATTAAAATTTAAAAAGAAAAATATAAAAGAAGGAAGGCAGATGGCCTTCGGGGAGAGAATGTGAGGAATAGAAAACAACCAGATGACAGTTGGAGCAGATAGTGAAGGGGGACCTTCTTACAGGGCAGAGGGGCACTTCCGGGGGCACAGATAAAGCCCTATTTTCCCCATCTCTCTAAAGGGGAAAGACAGCACACACTTCCACCATGGTTTGGCTCTCTCCACACTTTGAAGACTGGTCAGTGGAGGAGACTCCTGTTGCCTTCCTGTGGCATCTCCACCCTGGAAGGAGAGTCGAGCCTCTTTATTCTGCGCTTCTCTGTGCAAAGTCACGAATGTGTATTTAGCAATACGTGAGATACAGACCAGTTGGGAAGTAGCCTAACTTATAGCAAGCTTTGTGTGCCTGTATCTGCTTCATATTAGACCTTCACAAACATTTTTGTATCAATATGTATGTGTGTGTGTGTGTGTGTGTGTGTGTGTATGTGTGAACCACTTGTCAGCTGAATGCTACCTTTTTTTAGAGGGCACAGATGGTTATGACAGAGTGTGGATTTTAATCTTTCATGATTCCACGTGATGATTCATTTGTTCATTCAATAAATGTGTATTGAGAGATTGGCAGGTGGTGTGGCGGTTCAGGTGTTGGACTCCCACATGGCTGACCATGCTTTGAGTCCTGCACTGGCAGTTTGCTGTCTCACTTTTCCTTTCTCTCTGTCTCCCTCTAGTCAAATTTAAAAAATAATAATAACAAATACAATTAAATAAATCATTCCTTTTTAAAAAAAAGTGTACTGAACACCTATCTGCATCAGCATCACGCAAAATTTAGGGGACACAGAGATAAACAAAACATAGTTCCTGCCCTCTTAAAGCCCTGTCACCAGGAGGATTTTGATGATGCTCCAAGGACTAAACCTCTCACTCTTCAGTTGGACTGACCATTCTCTCTCTCTCTCTCTTTTTTTTTCCAAAAGAGATTTTTGCTATAGGGTGCGTGTACTCGCCAGAGAGACAGAGAGAGACAGAGAGACAGAAAGCAAGAAATCACCTCCTTGGGGGGATGGCCACACCACAATCCCTTCTCCTCCATTTTCCTCTTGGGATCTTGGGCACGCATGCACACAAGCCCAGCGTGTTTTAAGCCAGCAGATCAGGGACTCGAACTGTAGTTGAGTGGGAGTCCAGTGATGAAACCATTATGCTGGTCCAGGGGCTGACCATTCTCAGTGCCAGCACACAAGTGGCTGTTACAGGGACAAGGACTTTCCAGACTGGATGGGATTCATTCCCAAGATTAAATGTTCCTTATAAAGAAATGTGCGGTAAAGACTAAGTAAGGAGGGAAGATACAGTGGAAGTAGAGGGCAGTGGATGTGTGTTTGGGGGCTTGGAGGTGGGAAGGAGGAGACAGTATAGTGGAGGCCCAAATGCCCCTCCATCTGCCCCACAGCCCAGCATTCACTGGGTGGACATGTTGTCCTTAGACGGCCTAGCCTCTGGCAAAGGAAGAAGGGAAATGGGAGACGCACACATTGCTGCCTCTCTGGACTGGTCCCTGAGGCCCCGACGTGGTTGGGTGGGTGGGAGAAGGGTGGGGGTTATCCTGGCAGCCTGACTCGATTCCCCAGCAAAGCCACTGGAGCACAGTCTCAGCCTTCCTCGCCCTAAATCGCTTCCAGTTTGTTTAGTCAAAAATCCTTGGCCCCAACATCAAAGCCCCTTTGCAGTTTCTGGAGGTGGTTGTTCTTATATGGTGTTTACTTCAGAGATGCTTCTGCTGTCACCGGCTGTGCGGGGAGGAGCAATAGGGGCCGCTGGGCCCTTGGCTTTCAGAGACGTAAAATTGGCCTGGAGGGAGGGTCACAGGGCAGTTTCCATGGTAACTGCCCAGGACACACTCTCCTCCATCTAGGGCATAGGAACCTTAAAAAGGAGGCACCCCTCTCCCTTGCCCAGAGCCTACAGAGAAATCTCTATTCCACTCAAAATTATGCCAGACATTTCAGTCTGGGCTCCCAGGAGGCAAGACCATGCAGCTCCGACCCTCCCATACCAGTCCTTGTCTTAGAACAAGCAGATTTCCACTCTCCTCTTCACCGTCTCACCCCTCTGTGTGGACTTCACTCTTCACACCTCCATGTCTCCTCTTCAGAAGAGCCTTTCTCTCTTTTCTTTCTTTCTTTTAATTTTTTGTTGTTATTCCCATGTGCTCACCAGAGAGAGAAAAAGGAAGGGAACCCGCCCCACAGTGGAGTGTGATCACACTGCAGCCCTTTTTTCTCCACTTCTCCAGTTGGTATTTGGGGCATGCACATGCACATGTGCCCAGTGTTTGTTTGTTTTGTTTTGTTTTTTTTTTTTTGAGAGGATTTTGCTATAGAGCACGTGTGCTCGCCAGACAAACAGAGAGAGACAGAGAGACAGAAAGTGAGAAATCACCCCCTAGGGGGGATGGCCATGCCACAATCCCTTCTCCTCCATTCTCTTCTCGGGATCTTGGGCACACACGCACACGCGCCCGGTGTGAGCTTAAGCCACCGGGTCTGGGACTCGAACTGAGGTCTACTACGTGGGAGTCCAGCGACATAGCCATTATGCTAACTGCTGGTCCTCCCCCCCCACCGTGTGTTTTTTAAACCAGTGGGGCTGGTATTTTTTTTTTTTAAAGAGATTTTGCCTTATGGCACATGCATTTATGAAGGAGGGGGTGCATAGTAAGAGGGAAAGTAAGAAATCACTCCCCTGGGGAGATGGCCACTTCTCAATCCCTTCTCCTTCATTCTCCTCCCAGGATATGAGCACACATGCCCATGCGCTTGGCGTGAGTTTCAAGTCCCTGGGTCAGGGACTTGAACCGTGGTCGGTCATGTGGGAGTTCAGTGACGTAACTGCTATGCCATCTGCTGGTTCCAGGGACTCGAGTTCTTTTGTTTTTGGGGGGTAGGGGGTAGGAAAATAACTTTATTTACTAGGGAGCAAGCAGGCGTCCAGGCTCAGAACTTCTGGAAAAGCTTCTTGGTGCCAGCGGCCTTGGTGACCTTGAGCACATTCAAGTGCACGGTCTTGCTCAGGGACCGGCACTTGCCCACCATACTGATGTCGCCAATCTGGACGTCCCTGAAGCAGGGGGGACAGGTGCACAGACATATTCTTGTGGCGCTTCTCAAAGCCATTGTACTTGCGGATGTAGTGGAGGTAGTCCTGGCGGATGACAATGGTTCTCTGCATCTTCATCTTGGTCACCACCCCAGACAGGATCCATCCTCGAATGGACACGTTACCGGTGAAGGGGCATTTCTTGTCAATGTAAGTACCCTCGATGTCCTCTTTGGGAGTCTTGAGGCCCAGACTAATGTTCTTGTGGTATCTTGGAAGCTTCACCTTGCCAGTTTCTCCCAGCAGGACCCTCTTGTTTTGGAAGATGGTAGGCTGATTTTGGTAAGCAAGTTCGGTCTGAATGTCCGCCATCTTCCCAGGGGCTGGAATTCTAGCGATGGCTGTCCACGTGGGATCCAGCTTTCTATGCGTAGCGTTTAACCACTCCACTATGGGCCAGTTCGTGGCTTTTCTTATAACCTGCTGACTACGTGTACTCAGGCCGTTTGACTCCATTTGGCTCTGGAATCTGCACCTTGCTATCTCTGCATTTCTATAGGTCCTAGCAGGTCCCCTCCTTCCTCCAACTCATTCCTCAGTGCCCAGCACAAGTGTGCACCACAGGGACACGTTGTCCAGGTGATATGGACAGGCAATAACGAGAATGCAGAGCTGGAGGCCAGGGTGGGGGAAGAGCTCTAAGGGTCTCCCCAGGAGAAAATCTGCACTGGGGGAAGAGGAGGCCAACTCTAGGCTGAGCTGTTTACAGAACTAGGAAGGAGGAAGACGCAGGGAAGGGAAGAGAGAGAGGAGGGAGAAAGAAGGGTATACGTGGGTAACAAGGCCAGTAACCAGTCATGGAACATAAAAAGTTATAACCATGATCTGCAGAAAGGACAGAGTCCTTCTAGGCTGACACCCTTTCCTGTGGTGTCCTTCTGGGCTGACACCCTTTCCTGTGGTGGCCTAGGAGACAGAGAGGCATCAAGTCTGAAATCATTCTACTCTCCCTCCGCCACCTCACCCGTTTCAGTTATTTTCTCCTATCATCTTCCTGGTCTCTGCCCTTCCTACACTCTTAACTTCCCATCTGTTCCCTTGGCATTCCCAGATAAAGGGAGATTCTGCGACCAGCAGATGGCATAATGGTTACTCTGCTGGACTCTAACATAGCCAACTGGGGTTCAAGTCCTGGAGCTGGCAGCTTAAAACTTACGTGTGTGTGCCCAAAATACCAGAAGAGATCGAGGCATGGCCATTCCTCCAGCGGGGGTAGGTGGGTGATTTCTCATTTTCTGTCTCTCTATCTCACTCACTCTGGAGATCACAAGCCCCCAATGACAAAAATCTCTCTAAAAATTTTTTTTTTCTTTTTTTTTTTTTTGGGAGAGGTTTTTGCTATAGGGCGCGTGCGCTCGCCAGACAGACAGAGAGAGACAGAGAGATAGAAAGCAGGAAATCACCCCCCAGGGGGGATGGCCACGCCGCAATCCCTTCTCCTCCATTCTCCTCTCGGGATCTTGGGCACGCACGCACACGCGCCCGGCGTGAGTTTAAGCCGCCGGGTCCGGGACTCGAACCGCGGTCGACTACGTGGGAGTCCAGCGACATAGCCATTACGCTAACTGCTGGTCCCTAAAAATTTTTTTTTATAAAAAGAAAGGGAGATTCTTGTATGCCAATTGTCACCTTTGAGCCTCCCCCATTAGACAATACTGTAAAGTTGTTTTCTAAAAGTGGGAGCCCATCTCCTTCTAGGAGAGATGGAGTTGGGCCTGAGGTAGACTCAGCTGTGGCCCTGCCACGGGACAGTGGGAAAGGCAGCAAGTCTGAGTCTCTGCATTTTTTTTGTTTGTTCATTTTTGCTTTAGGGTGTGTGTGTTTAACAGAGAGAGGCAGAGAGAGTGGGACAATGACCATCCCGGGTGGATGGTCACACCACAACATCCTCTCCTCTTGGGACCTTGGGCACGCACACACACACGCTCCTGGGTGATTGTCAAACCGCCAGGTCTAGGACTTGAACCGCAAAGCTGGCCACATGAGATCCAGCGTCAGACCCAGGCCACCTGTTGGCCCTCTCCTGCACTTTTACACACACTTATGAGCCCAGAGCTAGGTCTTTACAGGGAGCTCCTGTCTAGGAACATGGCCAGGCACAGGTGAACTCCCTCTCCCAGTGAGATCTTGAGGTGTCCCCAACATGCGGGAGTCCAGAATGCCAGGACATAGGCACCTCATTCTCGGACCAGCGTCTTTAATGTCCTAAGGAACTGGTCTCCTATTAGGGGGAATGCTGTTTTGAGCATTCCCACAATGGCCCCTGGGCTCAGTCATATAGCGGCTGCCACTCCCTGCACCCAAGCCCCACGCCATGCCCATCCCACCTTGGCAGACTGCTCACCAGGTAGTAATGTTAATGCGGCTGCAGCTGGCGATTACAGCCATTGGTTGGACTGAGGGTTAGCAATCAACATCCCTGGCATAGTTGCTAATCCCTTGGAAATATGTTTTTAATAATCAGAGGGGAGGAGGTCAAGGCGGGTGGTCCTGGGAGCGAGGATCCAGTCATCTCCTGCTCCCTCAGCCTTCTGTTCCCATGGTTTCTCTGGGCAGGCACTGCTGGGTGTGTTGGGGAAGACTGGCTCGGGAAGACTGGCCAAGTCTGCAACAGATGGAGGTGGAGCCCGGTGCACAGCTGCCTCAGCTAGCGGGGTGGGACAGGGCTATGCCAAGGGCGTAGCCGGTGGCTCACCGACATGCCCGAGGTCAAGAGGCTTTAGCCACGTGGAGGGATTAATTCTGAGCCCTGGATCACTCGCTCCTATGCTGGAGGTTCAGGGAGGAAGTGTGGGTTACCAGAATCCTCTAACACGGCAGTCCCACTCCAGGCTTCCTCAGTCTGTCTCTGAGAACCTCAAGTCCATTTCCACTTCCTCAGGTTTCTCAGGCCTCCCAATTGTCCTATTCAATCATTTCATTTATGTGATCCCTTTAATAATGTGTACTTATACTTGTGATAGTAATGATATAATAGCTGCCACATCATAAATGTAAACTATATATTAAAATATGTGCAATAATGTAATTGTTTTCGTTAACATTTTATTGACTGCCTATTTTGTCAGGCCCTTTATATATATATTATGTCTTATGTTCACGACACTCTGCCAGGCAGGCCTTATTTATTATCCCATTTTATATATGAGAACTCTTGGGCCAGCCAAGTGTAGTGGTTAAGGTGGCTGGATCCCACGTGACTGACTGCATGGTTCGAGTCCCAGATGTGGAGGCTTGTAAAACACACCAGGGGTGTGTGTGTGTGTGTGTGTGTGTGTGTGTTCAAAATTCCAACAGGAGGAAGAGATGGACGAGAAAGGAATGTGGCAATACCATCTCCTGTAAGGGTGCTTTCTCACTCTTCCTTTTCCTCTCTCTCTCAAAACAAAGCAAAACAAAAACACCACCAGTTTTTATATGTGAGAAATCTGAGCCTCAGAAAGGTTAACTTGCGCAAGGTCACATAGTTAATGAGAGGCCGGACTAGCATCAATCCTAGGTCTCTACTAACTTCAACCCATTCTCTTCCAAGCCTCACACTGTAGGGAACAAGAAGAATAAAAAAAATACACAGTGCTACCAAAATATTGAGAATCCAGCTCCTCTAACACAGCATACACACACAACACACACACACAAACACACACACACACACAGAAGTTAGACAACAGTAGACAATAGCTTCTGGAGAGCTGCTGCCAGGCACTGTGGGTAAGGGCCAGGGAGTGAAGCTGGCAACCCAGGTCATAGGTTCGGAGGAAGAAGAGGCCACCATGGGCAGGCGGGATCACTGGAGACGTCAGAGGAGTGGCATTTAGAAGATGAGTTGGAGCTGGTGGGGGGGAAAGAGCAGGGACAAAGGTACACACATAGTACAGGTGGGGATTCGGTGGCAATGGGCACATTGGACTGGCTCACTCTGATAACTTTCATACCCCGCACCCGCCTGTAAGCAGGCCCACCCTTAACATCTGCTAAACTGGGAGCAAATACAAAGAGTCTTCAAATAGTTCATGGAAAATGCATATTATGGGAAAACCATACCTAGTGGTTAAAGGAGCTTAATTTCACATGGTTAACCTTGTGGTTTGAGACCCTGCCCCAGCCCCAGCCCTGGCAGCTTGAAAGGGACCTCAAGTGTGTGTGCATGTGTTCCCAAAATCTGGACAGGATAAGAAATGAAGAAGGGATTGCAGTGTAACCATGCCTCATTGGGAGGTGCTTTCTTGCTGTCTCTCCCTCTGTCTCTGTTTCTCTCTGGCAAGCACACATGTCTTCAGGCAAATTAAATAAAAGAATGCATGGATTTAAAACTGGTTTGTGCCAAAATAGACTCATATTTTATTATTTTTCTTTTTTGAGAGATTTTTGCTATTGGATGTGTACACTTGCTGAAGACACAGAGCGAGACAGAGAGACAGAAAGGGAGAAACCCCCAGGGGGATAGCCACGCTGCAGTCCATTCTCCTCTTGAGATTTTGGGCACGCACACACGTGCACCCACTGTGAGTTTCAAGCCACCGGGTCTGGAACCTGAACTGCAGGTGACTATGTGGGAGTCCAGCACCTTAACCATTACATCATCTGCTGGCCCTGTATAAACTCATATTTTCATTTCATTTTCCATGAGATTTTTGAAATCCCCTCATATTTCAAAATTATAAATCAGAGGGCCGGCAGGTGGTGTGGTGGTTAAGGTGCTGGACTCCCACAGGGCCAACTGCAGTTGGAGTCCCGGACCTGGAAGTCTGCTTTCTCACTTTTTATCTCTCTGTCTGTCTGTCTCTCGCTGGCGAGCACATATGACCTATAGTAAATTAAATAATAGTAATAATAAAATTAAATAATTTATATATATATGTATATATATATATGTGTGTGTGTGTGTCTATATATATATATATATGTAGATATATGTATATATGTTACAGGTATTTACCTTAAATACCTGTAAGCATGCACTCATTAGAGAGAGAAAGAGACCGAGACAGTGAGAGGGAAAGTGAAAAATTAACCACCCCCCCAGGAGATGGCCACACCACAATTTCTTCTCCATTCTCCTCCTGGAATCTTGGGCACATATGCAAATGTGCCTGGCGTGATTTTCAAACCACCAGGTCTGGGACTCGAACCAAAGTCAGCCATGTGGGAGTTCAGTGATGTAACCGCTAAACCATCTGCTGATCTCTAAATTAATATTCTTTAAAAAAAAATTGTAGGGGTCAGCAGGTGGCATGGTGGTTAAGGGCGCTGGATTCCCACATGACCAACTGTGGCTCTAGTCCCGGACTTGGCAGCTTGCTTTTTCTCACTTTTTCTCTCTCTCTGTCCCTCTCTGGTCAAATTAAAATAAATAAATAAATAAATAAATAAATAAATAAATAAATAAATGAAATAATTATTTAAAAAAATTGTAAATCAGATGAGCAAAGTGTCAAATAAAATCTATCCTATCCTCTTATCTTGATAGATAGGCTTTTTTTTTTTTTTTTTTGGTCATAGGACAAATATGAGAGAGACAGAGACAGTGAGAAGGAGAAAGGAGAAAGCAGCCCTGCCCTCCCACGGCCGGCAGGTGGCAAGGTGGTTAAGGCACTGGAATCCCACATGGCTGAATGTGATCTGAATCCTGGACCTGGCAGCCTGCTTTCCTTCTTCCACTTGCTCTCTCTGGTGAGCACATGTGCCTTATAGCAAATTAAAAAATGATAACAGTAATAAATGAAATAAAATAAATAATTATTTAAAAAACAAAAGAGAGACTAGCCGGTGGTGTGGTGGTTAGGGTAATGGACTCCCTCATGGCTGACAGTGGCTCAAGTCCTGGACCTTGGAGCTTGCTTTCTCACTCTCTCTCTCTCTCTCTCTCTCTCTTACTGGTCACATTAAAATAATAATAATAATAAATAAAAAGTAAACAAATAATATTTTTTTTAAAAAGAAAAAAAGCAAACCCCAGTGGGCTATAGTAATGCAGCAATCCCTTCTCCATTTCTCTGTCCTGTTGGGATTTGAGGTTTATATGCACATGTACCTGGTGTGTTTCTCAAGTTGCCAGGGCAGAGATTCGAACTTTGGTCAGTCATATGGAATCTAGCCCCCTTAACCACTAAACTACCAGACCAGCCCAACAGATACACTCTTGTAATAACTTTGGGGTTTCGCACTGGAACATAGGGTGCTCCCTCCGTCCACTGGCCTACGTACTTTCTTTTCATACCAACAGATCCTTTTTGCTCTACTCCTTGAAGACTCCTTACTAGCCCACTTGTGCAAGCCCCACCCTCCCCCATAGTCAGCCGTCCCTGGACCACCCCTCAACCATAAGGGCATGTACACTGGCAGCTTGGTCTGTCTACAGGAGGATGGATGACGTAAAGATGCTGCAAGTCTTGGAAGTGGTCTGTGGTCACTTGGATAGAGAATTCTGGGGATCAGAATTCTAGGGTGAACTAACTTATCTCAGGTGCAAAATTTAAGGGACACCAAAAACCCCAATAATAAAGATAAATAATATATTTTTTTTTTGGAGAGGTTTTTGCTATAGGGCACGTGCGCTCGCCAGACAGAGAGAGACAGAGAGACAGAAAGCGAGAAATCACCCCCCAGGGGGGATGGCCACGCCACAATCCCTTCTCCTCCATTCTCCTCTCGGGATCTTGGGCATGCACGCACATGTGCCTGGCGTGAGTTTTAAGCTACCGGGTCCGGGACGCGAACCACGGTCGACTACGTAGGAGTCCAGCGACATAACCATTACACTAATTGCTGGTCCCGATAAATAATATTTTAATGCAATATTTGAAAATAAAAAATAATGCATGATGTCCATAATAAACAAAATACCAAGTCTTTTAATAAAGACAGGATCAGCATTAGTAATTTTTGTTATGGCTTCAGGCTCCAGTTATTTTTTTTTTAAGATTATTGCCTCAGGGCACATGCACTTGCCAAGATAGAGAGACAGAGACAGTGAGAGGGAAAGTGAGAAATCACCCCCAGGGGAGATGGCCACACCAAAATCTTTTCTCCTCCATTTTCCTCTCAGAATTTTGGAAATGCATGCGTAGGAGCCTGGCATGAGTTTCAAGCCACTAGGTCCAGGACTTGAACCATGGTTGGCCACGTGGGAGTTCAGCATCTTAACTACTACGTCTCCGCTGGCCTCTCCAATGGGGTTCCATACAGCCCTGGACCAGGACCATAGAGTATGGTCTAGAAGGGAGAATGGAGGGGGCTATGCAGGCTCTGGGAGGACCTATTCTATGACATCTTTGTTCTGTAGGGTGGGGAGCAAAGGGAGGCTCCCAGATTAGGCTCCGAATCAGGGAACCCTCCTGCCTGGAGCCTCAGGGTGGTAACAACTGAGAGCTCCATGAAGCTCAGCGTCTGGCAGAGTCGCTGGCATTTGGTAGGCCCTCAATAAGCATTTCTTAAACTAATAAACGAAAAGCACTAAGTTTTCCAAAAGCACATCAAAGTCATCTTCATGACAAGAGTTACCAGGACAGTCACTCTCAGCACAGCTCCAGTGTCACCATTTGCTGGGTCAGAGATGAGTGGGGGCCAGGGAGCAGAAGCAGAGAACCTACCGAGACTTGGAGGGAACAGAGCTCAGGTCCTGGAACCAGTGATATGGAGGCCTGGGGGGTCTCAGTGACTCAAGAAGAACAGGGTTTAGAAGACCGGAGGACAGGGAAGGGAGGTGGATTATGCTGGGTGGTGAGAGGACAGGAAGGGCTGACTCAGGGAGGACGGAGGGGTTGGCCAAGGAATGAACTGGAATGGGATGCAGGGAAGGGAGTTGTGGAGCCCGGCCGGAAGAGCACAGGGGTCTGGAAGGAGTGAGGGGGCATGTGTTTTTGCACAATGAATAGGGGCCTGGAGAAGGGGAATCAAAGGATCTGAGTGGGGATCCCAGAAGCCCGGAACAGGTCAGTTTCTTAAGAAAGGTTTCGGCAGCCCCCTCTCCATCCACTCAGGTTACACATGGTGTTTCCTATTTCAGGCCCTAAGCCCTTACTGCAGGCCCAGCCTCTCCCCTTCCTCCCTCTTGCCCCACCTTCCCCAGGGAGGGACAAACACACTTGATATATGAAGTGTTTCCACCTAGACGCTTGGGAATCCCACAAAGGCTTCAGTGTGTGACAGGCCCTCCCCCTTCCTCCCCAGCCCCTTCCGTCCTCCTCCGTCTGGGAGTCTGCAACCGCCTCCTCCCCACCCTGTGGGATGGGGGTGGTCACAGAGAAGGAGGATGTGCAGTGGGTGGGGACATTCCTAGTCTTCTCTAGCCCAGTCATTCACGGTTGTGACTAGGCCAGTGTGGGTGAGAGTTTGGGTGCCAGGTGATCACTAACTCCTCGGCCTTCCCAGCCTTCCCGGAGGTTGCAGGGGAAGGGGCTTGGCTTTGCCTTTGCCTACCCCTCACTTCCCTCCTTGCTGACAAAGCCCCTTCCCCTTCCAGTGGTTAGGGGGAGTATTATATAACCCCCTTTTCTCCATACAGGAACCCAAAGGAGAAGGAAAACCTTCAAATGCCCTGTGTGCCAGGTATTAAGCTAGGCCAGTTTACAAAATCAGCTTGATTCCTTCCTGGAGAGCTTTGGAGACAGGAGTTTTTACAGCCTGAAGACCAGAAAGGCAAGTGGAGCTGGAGGCAGTATGGCCCAGTGTTTGAGGCCATAGATTTGGGTGGCAGACAGACCAGCAATCAAATTCCAGCTCTTGGCCTCCTCAGCTCTACAATGGAGCACGTTTCCTTACCATTCCTCCCCAGTCTCAGTTTTCCCATCCCCAAAGGAAGGCATAAGACTTTTCGCAAGGTTGTTCAAAATATTTTTTTAAGAATTATTTATTTAAATTTTATTTATTTATTCATTTATTTTAATATGACCAGAGAGAGACACAGAGAGAGAGAAGGAAAGTGAGAAAGCAAGCCACCAGGCCCAGGACTTGAACTGTGGTCAGCCATGTGGGAGTGTCTGGTGCCTTAACCACCACGCCATCTGCTGGTTCCCGATAGTTAGAAATATTTAAAAAGATGGGACCAGTAGAATGGTTATATCACTGGATTCCCACATAGTCGACCACAGTGCAAGTCCCAGACCTGGCAGCTTAAAACTCATGTCAGGCACGTGTGTGTGCATGCCCCAAATCCCAAGAGGAGAATGGAGAAGAAGGGGTTGGGTTGGTGCCATCCCCCTTCCGGGGGGGAGGGGGTGTTTCTCACTTTCTGTCTCTCTGGCAAGCACATACCCTCTATAGCAAAAATATCTCAAAAATACCAAAACAAAAATAAAACAAAACAAAAGAACAAGTATTAAGTAAGATACTGTGGTGGGCCAGCCC
Source organism: Tupaia tana (assembly GCA_026018925.1). Classification (NCBI taxonomy): domain Eukaryota; kingdom Metazoa; phylum Chordata; class Mammalia; order Scandentia; family Tupaiidae; genus Tupaia; species Tupaia tana. Next base: position 51,030,563 of record JAKSZU010000011.1, on the reverse strand, counting down.
ACGTGGTATTTAAGGTGGCTGGAGTCCAAATAGCCAACTTCATGGTTCTAGTTCTGGACCTGGCAGCTTGAGAAGCACACTGGGCACATGTGTATGAGTGCCCCAAATCCCGAAAGAAGGGAGAGATGGAGAAGAGACCGCAGTGTAACCATTCCCCTTGGGGGGTGCTTTCTCACTTCCCCTCTCTTTTCCTGTCTCTCTCTGATGAATGCAAGCATGCTCTGGCAAATTAAAAAAAAAAAAAGGAAGAAAGAAAGAAAAAAGGAAATGAATAGTGTGGCCCATCTTTGGTGGCACAAGTGGAACAATACTTCTATCTGGTGGCCGAGGTGGCATGGGAGGCCCAAGTTAGAGTCCCAGCCCAACCTAAACAGGCCAGGTGTGGTGGTGTGTGCCTGTGGTCCTAGCTAACTTCGAGATGGGGGTTGGAGGATCACAACAAAACCACGTCAAAAACACGTCTCTCCATGGGCTGACTCTGTGGCACAGCAGTAAGGGACTGCTCAAGAGAAGTCAGATCTCACATGATACCCACAGTTTGAATCCCTGAACCCCCATGCTGGACATACATGCAAGTGCCAAGACCCAATAAGACTGGACTCGGGATTGTGGCATGACTGGACCCTGTGGAAGGTGCGCCTCCATCCCCCGATGTGTGTGCACATGCTCTATCATGAGTAAAGAAAAAAAATACCCCTCTCCCTCTCTCATTAAAAAAGAAAGAAAGGGGTTGGAACATGGCATGGTGGTTAAGGTGCTGAACTCTCACATGATCAGCTGTGGTTCGAGTCCCAGATCTGGTGGCTTGCTTTCTCTCTCTCTCTGGTCAAATTTAAAAAATAAATAAATTAAGAGTTATTTTTAAGAAAAAGAAGAAAAGAAAGAAAAGATATTGTACATGAGATTCATGGCAAGTAGTCTATGGTAGGATGGCAGGTGCTGAGGTTATACTGTGGCCACAGTCCCAGATCAGTAGGGACGGAGCTATCCCTGTACACTCCCAGATAAGGCCTTCTTGGGGGCAGGAGCCCTTGGTACTGCACGGTTAGGTGGGGCACAGGAAGTCTGCGTGCAGAGAACTCCCTTCTGATTCTCAGAAGCACAGATGGAGCCCTTGACTCCAAGAGAGCCTGAAGTCAGGGGCTCTGAGGATACAGACACCCCGCTTCCCACCCACAGGCAGAGGGAAGGACCCATTCCACACAGTGGGTGGTCTCTGGCCCCGCAGCTCTTCTTCCGACTCAGGGAGAAGCTGCAGCTGGCCCTGGGCCACAGCAGCCACGCACTCCACGGCTCACACCACGTGTGTCCATCACTCTAACTCTTCTTGCCACCAAAGGTACAACGAAGGGTGGACGCGGGCACCCTTGGGTGTTTGGGATGATGTTTTGTGTGTGAATGAGTCAGATATATGCTGAGCGTGCAAGGGCATGCACTGGGGCGGGCACCCATGTGGGGGCTACACTTTGGGTGCACGTGCCTTCCATCTAATTCTACATGCATCGGGGTGCGTGTGTGCATACACGGCTGTGGTCACGCAGCTCCCAGATGCACCCTGGTGCATGTGTGTGCCATGTGCCAGGATATCTGAATGTGTCCGCGTGTGTGACTGCTTGTCAGACAAACTCCCCGGGGCTGGGGCTCTGCAGGAAAGGTCAGACTGCAGTCTGAGACACTTTTCATGTGTCAGGAAAACCAGGCTCTCCTTTCAGGAAGCTTTCCCAAGGAAAATAAACTAGCCCAACTCCTGGGGCACAGGCTAGGGAGAAGGGGACTGAGAGCGCTGGAGGAGGTCACAAAGTCAGACAGTCAAGCCATACCCTCTGGGCCCCTCATCGACCCCGTCTTGATCTCTGAGGAGTCTCTACCCTTCCCTTGTCTCTTCAGATTCTTTTCTGTCCTCCTCATCTCTCTCTCTCTCTCTCTCTCTCTCTCTCTCTCTCTCTCTCTCTCTCTCTCTCGCTGCTTTCTTCTCTCCCTGCTCCCTCCATTTCTTTTCTTCCTCTCACTGTCACTACTCTGCAGCTGGCTGCCTGCCAAGCTCCTCTGCCTCCCCTCTCACCTCCTCTGCAGGAGCCCACTCGGGCTCTCTACCTTTGAAACAGGTGGGCAAAAACCCTGATAAGCAGCAATCCAGGGTGTTGTTCACTTTCGTCCTTCCGCACTTGGTCGGCCGCCAGTCCCTGCATGTTGACTCAAACTAAGGAGGTGATCTTTTATTCACCGATTGGCTAATTGACAGCGTGGTTTATCCTAGTTTATTAAACACTTGGTTTGGGGCCAGCAGGTAGAGATTAAGGTGCTGGATCCCATTATGGCCAACTGAAAGGTTCAAAGCCCCACATCTGGTGGCTTGAAAATCATGCCGGACACATATGTGTGCACGCCCAAAATCCTGAGAGTAGACTGGAGAAGGGATTACAGTGTGACATAGACCTGGGATATAACAGAAAAGATGCAATTCAGATGATGCTGGGTCCGATTATGAATTCCCAGCCCCCTACAGGTTGAGTGTCACTGCACTGGGGAAGAGAGGAAAGGGGAGATGGAGAATTACTTCACTGTGTTGCTGGGGCCAGGGTCTGAGCGAAGCAGTCGACCTGAGCCTAGCTCCACCCTCTCCCTGTTTTGTCTCCCCACAATTTCCCAGCATAGGGTCTGACCCTGGCCCTCTGCCATCCACCATGTGCTCAGCCTTTAACAGCTGAGGTGGCTTGTGTTTGGGGAGGGATGGGGGCCAGACAGGCAGGGGCTGGGAGAGGGGCGAGACAGCTGAGCAGGGAGAGGAGAAAGAAGGATTAGAGTGCTATTCACTGTGGCATGTGATGGGAGCAGTGTACCACCTGGGAACCTGCTGGAAATGCCAAGTCTGGGCCCCTACCCAGACCTACTGTACCCAAATCTCAGGTGAGGCTGACTTCCTGGCATCACGTGTCTGAACAAGTCCGTCAGGTGATTCTTCGGCTCTGCTAAAGTTTAAGACCCAGTGCAGGGGGGCATCAGATGGCATGGTGGCTAAGGCACTGGATCCCACGTGGCTCACTCCAACTCTGTGTTCCGAGTTCTGGACCCAGAGGCTTGAAAAACAAACCAGGCACATGTGCATGCATGCCCAAAATCCCAAGAGAAGAAAAGACAAGGGGTTGTGGCATGGTCATCCCCCCCCCCCCCGGGGGGTGATTTCTCACTTTCTCTCCCTCTCTGTCTCTTTCTGTCTCTCTCTGGTGAGCACACATGCCCTACGTCAAAATCGACAAAAAGAACCAGTGTAAAATTTTGAGGACATGCTATAGGCTGACTCAGTGAACATGGGAGTTGAGTCCTCCACTCAGCCACCTGTCCAGCCATCCAACTGTTGTTTCGTGCCGTGCGCTCCAAGTCAGGCCAGCCTTTCTGTTGGAGAAATGGACATCACCTGGCTCCCTTAGGCCCGGCCCCTCCACATCTCTCCACAGGCTCTGTCTGGCCTCTTGTTCGGGTGAGTGGAGAGCACCGCCCTCATCTTAGCCCACCACTGTGGGGTGGGGGAGGGAGAATGTCTCTGGAGGGGTGTCAGGCAAGGCTTCCTGGCAGACCCAGCTGTCCCTTCCCTCCTCAGCCCCCCAGCTCCCTGACAACAAGCACATCCAGCAGCTGCAGGAACCACCCATCCCGGCCCAACTCTCGCCCCAGTGTCCCCAAGCTCAGGGGAAGTGGAGTTCAACCTGTTCTTCCACAACGCCCCTCCCAGACCTCCACGGGGACCTAGACCCACCGCAGCCTGAACCCTGACATCTCTTGACCTCTTTCCTCCTCCTACAAATCTTCTCTTCTGGAGGGTATTGAGAAAAGCCGCCAGAAGTCATGTCCTCACCCCAGAGCCCCAAGCCTGAGCCCCAAACCAAGCTGAACACCACCCCACACTGTGGGTGGGATCTCATTGCCACATAGGCTGCACAGCTGGCTGGACCACCTGCCCCAGGAGAGACCAAATGGAGGGCTGAGAGGAAGGGCAGCAGTGGGGGAAGCTCAGAGGGAGTGGAAACCCGGGGAAGAGTTCTAGGGCCAGGAAGTCTAGGTTAGAGCTGGACCGGATTTTAAGAATCAACTAGTGCAGGACCGCCAGGTGACTTGATGGTTGGGGTGCTGGACTCCCACATGGCCAACCATGGTTCAAAACTCGGACCTGGCAGCTTGCTTTCTCACTTTCACTTTCTTCCTCTGGTCAAATTAAAAAATAATAATAACAAATAAAATTAAATAAATCAAATTTTTTTTCTAAAAGAACCTACTAGTACAGTCTTGACATGTTATAAGCTCAGAGAAGTTAGGTCTCCTCCAGAGTCACACAGCAAATTAGTGTAGGAGGCTAGCACAAACCTGATCTTCCTGTCCAATGTTCCTCCCTCAGCCATCCCCCAGTAGGGGAGAGATAGTCGGGGGAGGGGGACCGGTATCTGTTCAGAGAAAAGTGCTTTCTCTGACCTACGGTAGCCCACTTCCCTACACAGGGTCTTCCTCCAGGGAGCATCCTTGATGTAACCCCTCCTTCCTTCTCCCCTATCACTCATTCCACTACTCCCAATGGCCCATCACTTGGTACTTTTTTTTTTTTTTAAGAATTATTTTACTTAACTTTATTTATTCATTTATTCATTTTTATTTATTTTAACTTGCCCACTGAGGGACAGAGTGAAAGAGAGAGAGAAAATGAGAAAGGAAGCTGCCAGGTCCAGGACTCGAACTACAATTGGTCATGTGGGAGTCCAGCACCCTTAATCACCATGCCTGCTGGCCCCTATAACTTGGTTCTTTAGTTCATCTCATATTCATTCTACATTCATGACTCTGTGTCTTCCATCAGATTAGGGTGCTTGCCAAGGGCAGAAGCTATGTCTGTACCGTCACACTAGATGTTCCTAGAGGACAAATGAGGTCTTTCTTCCATTAAGACGAGCTTCCCGGGAACCACCACATGACGTAATGGTTATGTCACTGGACTCCCACGTGACTGATCATGGTTTGAGTCCTGGACCCAGCAGTTTGAAACTCATGCCGGGGGGACCAGCAGTTGGCGTAATGGCTATGTCACTGGACTCTCTTGTAACCAACCACAGTCTGAGTCCTGGACCTGGTGGCTTAAACTTGCCGGGCACGTGTGCATGCATGCCCAAGATCTCGAGAGGAGAATGGAGAAGAAGGGATTGCGGCATGGCCATCCTCCCTAGGGGGTGATTTCTTGCTTTCTGTCTCTCTGTCTCTCTCTGTCTTTCTGATGAGTACATGCGCCCTATAGCAAAAACCTCTCCAAAAAAAAAAAGAAAGAAACTCATGCCAGGTGCATGTGTATCTGTGCCTGAAATCCCAAGAGAAGAATGGAGAAGGGGTTGCAGCATGGCCATCCCACCTGGGGAGTGATTTCTCTCTTTCTGACTCTCTGTTTCTCTCTGTCTCTTTGACAAGCACATGTGCCCTATAGCAAAAATCTCTCTCTTAAAAATAAAAGGAGAAAAGAAAAAAAGATGAGCTTTCTGAGAGCAGGGGCGTCTTCCCTGATAGACTGAAGTTCTCTTAAGATAGGAACTGAGCCACCAGAATTTTGTGGGTCTCCTTCTCACTTCCACAGTTTCTCCTCAACAACTGAGGGCCTGCTTAACCCTTGTCCGTGAGACAAGGGGACTATCTATGCCTGATGTGGTTGGTGGCATTAGGTAGTAGCCATTGGAGCTACTACCTTGGGACATGAGTTGGGACTTCTCAGACAGCTATTCCCATTCCTTGCTCATCCCAAGGTTTCATTTTCTTCACTGGGATGAACAGCCTGGCATCCTGCGGTGCTGGTCTCACCAGACTTCCTGGGAATTCCTCTAAAGTTCCAAAGGCACTTCACCCCACCTAAGCTGGAGACCCTCTGAACTAAGGGAGTGTTGTGGAGAAAAGGAGTCAAGGAGAGGCCTCTGTTCCTCTCCTTGTCCCTGGTCTCTGGGAAGACCGAGGCAGTACACCCCTCCCCATCTTCCACAAAGCACCCCAGATCCCTGACCCACATCGGCTCTCCCCCTCTTGTGTAATCCAGCTCCTCCCGACCTTCTCCCACGGAGCACTGGGACTGCAGTTCTGCAAAGGTCTCAAAGCTAACCCTGTGTCTGAGGAACTGGTCAAAGAGACTTCCCCCCTCTCTGCAAACAGGGTGCTGGGATTTTTGTGCCAGCTTCCAGCCTTCCCAAGCCCTAGCACGGTTCATTCTGGAACCTCTCTGGCATTATTATCAGCCCCAGCCCCAGCCCCCAGCAGGAGATGGGCAGGGTCTAGGTGAGTGCGGGAAGTACAGGGGGATCTCCGTTCTGTCCCACCAGCTCCCTCCCACGCTGGGCCTTACGGTGTACAGGGCCTTCACAGATGTCATCCTAATAGCACATGTGTAGCCAGCTGGCGAGCGATGTTCCCCTCTCCGTGGCACCAGGTTAGAATACTTTCCACTTTCGCACTAAACACACCCCACCCAGACCAGAGGATGAGCGACTAATGACCAGGGCCCCGATAAGCAGCCAGACACGTGGCATATAGCCGCCATTCGAGTTTGGTGGCTGGATTTGTAGATGGGGACGTGACGGACACATGAACATGCTCTGGACTGCAACCCGGGAGGTACACAGAACAGACCCTATCCTGATTTGTGGGTGAAAAAAGTAAGGCTCAAAGGGGGTAAGGAACAGGCCCAAGGCCCCACCACTAGTCCGTCGAGCTGGACTACCATGCCAGCGCCGCCACCTTGGACCTCTTCTACAGCTGTGCCAGCCTGGAACCCAACGCAGGCCCCCAAACTCCCGCCACACCCAGGAGCACTGTGTGTGGTTGAGCAGGTCACACCCCACAACCCCAGGAGGTGCTGCTCACCCTGAAGTCTCAGTAAACAGCATCCCCTGGAGTTGTCACAGGATGTGACCCTCATGGCTCTGTGTGGAGCACTCCTCGGCCCTCTTTGGGCACACATTCAAACCCCTGGGGCAACACAAATTCATTCGTTCCCTCCTACTCTCTTCCCGCTAGCCAGGATGGCAGCCAGCAGGTGCCGATCCCTGGGGCGTCCACAATGCCCCCTCCACTGTGTGCCTCCTGTCCCCACAGGAGGAGCAATTTCTTCCAAACCTCCCCATGCCCCCGTGGCCCTGTCACATGTGCCCACATGCCTGCCTCCACACTCCTCTCCCCATACGTGTGGGTACACATAGTCCCACATACGTGTGCATTGTGCAAGTGGGGGCCGGCCTCAGATCTCCAAGCTCTTGTCTGAGACTCCACCAAGCAGGGGTGAGGGCTGGGGGCTGGCCTCCCTTAGCAGAGCCCCCTCCCCCTCCCCTCATGTGCAGGGCCCCGGCCCCTCCCGGGAAACAAGGCTGGGATTAATAAGCGCCGGCTCCCTCCCCTAATGGGCTCCAGCTGCACAAACATTCCCAGAATTCAGAGCCGGCTCTGTCTGGGGCGGCCAGGCCTCAGCCCCAGCATTCCTGGCCCCTCCTCCCCAAGCCTGGGACAGCTGCTCCGGAACTCTAGCAACTGGCTGGGGATCGAATCCCAATTCAGCTTTTCCAGAGGTGGGGGGGGGCACTGCAATGGCTGAGGCAGGGGTGGGGGTGGGGCGGGGGGAGGAGAAGGAAAGAGGTGAACAGACTCTGAGGAGGCATCACAGTTCCAGCCCTCCCTCCTTCTCCTCCCTCCCCCTCCTGGCCTCCATTCTTCCTCTCTGCCCAACACTGCCCAGACTCCTGGGAGGAACCAGGGGCCCAACTCAGAATTTCCTAATGGTCCCACCAGGCAGGTGCCCTCGGCTGGCAATGCCCAGGAGGGGGTGGCGCAGGGCTGGGGGGGAGATAAACAGCCAGCTATGTCCGGTGGACTCTAAGGCCTGGCAGGGCCTTAGCGCAAACAGATTCTTATCAAGAAGGGGGAAGGGGCTGCAAAGGGAAGAAGGAAAGTGGGGTCCTCCCCTCCCCCATTATCCATGCAGGGAGGGATATTTAGGGACACAGCAGCAGGTGTCCTAAGTACACAAGGATGTGCTCGATGGCTCATGGAGATGAAGGCTCTGAGCCTGTCTTCTTTCCTCCCTCTGGATCCAGGACCGGGAAGGGTTATCCAGCTGTCCCCGACCTCGTGTCCCTCACCCCAGTTGTGCCAGCTGTGGACACCAAGAGCTGAGGCCAGGCGAGCATTCCTGTGACTATGTTGGTGCTGAGTGGGGCACACGCTGCCTCAGGGGGCTGTGTGTGACCCTGTTTGTGCGTGGGCAGCTGGGTAAAGAGGCGCCTGCACCTTGGTGTGTGGAAGTGGGTGTGTGTGTGTGCGCTCACATATCTGCCGCATGGTGTTCACGAATGCAGTAAGTGTCACATTTGCTGGGAAAGCTAGCCGACCCTGTCCCAAGTTGGAAGTGTCCCTAGCACGGGGCACGCACTAGAGACGCTTTACAGTAAGTAACAGGAAAGGGAAGTGAGTGCCCTGCGGAGGCTGTGTGGGCAGCAGAGGGCACTGACTTGGCGATTTAGAAATGTGGGTCTCAGCTTCTGCTCTGTCATGAACGGTGGGGGGGGGGGGGGGTACTTGGACATGTCGCTTCCCTGATCTGGGCTTCGGTCTTCTTTTTCTTTTTTCTTTTTTTTGGGGGGGAGAGAAAGAGGAAAGGAGAGAAAGACAGGTATTTTTTGATTTTTTTTTTAGAGGTTTTTGCTATAGGGCGCATGCGCTCGCCAGACAGAGAGACAGAGAGATAGAAAGCGAGAAATCACCCCCCAGGGGGCATGGCCACGCCGCAATCCCTTCTCCTCTCGGGATCTTACGCACGCACACAGCGTGAGTTTTAAGCCACCGGGTCCGGGACGCGAACCGCGGCTGACTACGTGGGAGTCCAGCGACATAGCCATTACGCTAACTGCTGGTCCTGAGAAAGACAGGCATTTTTGAGAGTTTCGTTGTTCACTGTTCTCCTGCCCCAGCCTCCCAGTTAGCTAGAATGGCTAGGTGCGTGCGACTGTGCCTGGCCTGACCTATGCGGCCTCTGGCCTCCGGCCTCCTAGGTGTTATTAAGAAGTGGAAGGGGTGGCAAAGGGAGCAGGAAGAAAGAAAGTGGGGTCATCATCATCTATCATCCACCTCGGGAGGGACGTTCAGGGGCACAGTGCAGGAGTGTGGAAATGCAGCTGGGCCAGGGCCTTGTTTTTTTATATTTTTAACACTTTTGCTATAATAGGCCCACGTGCTCTCTGGCAAGAAAAAGAGAGAGGGAAGATGAGAAATGACCCCCAGGAGGGATAACCATATCACAGTCCCGTCTCTCCATTCTCCTCTCAGGATTTTGGTCACGCATGCACATGCACCCATCATGCATTTTAAGCCACTGGATCCAGGACTCAAACTGCGAGTTGGCCAAGCAGGAGTCCAGCGCCATAACCACCATGCCATCTGCTGGCCTAGGGCCTTGGGGATTTTTTTACCTTGAATATGAAAGGGTCAGATCAGAGTCTCTCCTGAGTCCCATATTGGATTCCACTGTGACAAGAGCCTGGCTGGGGACACAGGGATGATGCTCCGACCTCACAGAGATGCAAGAAATCAGGCTCTTGAGGGCTACCAAAGCAGTCCACAGGGATTGTGTAGGGAGTCTCTAGGTCACCTTGGCCCTTGAGGGAAAATTCAGAGGAAGGGGTATGGCCCCTGTCCCCAGGAGCGCCAGTCTGTAGGAGCCCAAGTATAACGCAGTGTGGAGACCAGATTAAGGCAGTTTCTCAAGTGGTTGAGTTCTTGGTGGCAGTCGTGGGTTAGGGGGTAGGGGGTCACTGAATCTAAGAGCATGGGGTCAGTCACCCTCTCTCCTTCATGTACACAGAGCAAACACCTCTCCTCCACGCCCCCCTGCTCCCAGCCCTTGCTGAGGAATGCAGACAGACCTCTCTGGTTCTTTGTCCCCATCAATCACACTGCCCATGCATGTCACATCACCTGCCTCCTTGTGGGCCCAGCCATTTCTCCATGGAGGCACAAGCGGAAGAGCTCTCTCACAGTGTTTGAGCCTGTTAACTCATTACTATGTATCTCCATGCCTCTCTCTCTCCACTAGCTATGGGACCTGATCCTGAGTTGGAAAGGCAGGGTGAGGTGAGACCTTCTTTATAAATGGAGAAACCAAAGGGCTTTGGGTGGTGACAGGAAATGGGCTGCACTTATTGTAGAACTCTGTCCAACTGCACCTCATTCAACCATTCATCTGGTATTTGATGAGCAACTACTTTGTATTTAGTCCTGTGTTTAAAAAACAGAAATACAGGGCCAGCATGTCATGGTGGTTAACGTGTTACAAAAAAATCAGAAGCTGGAAGTGAAACAGCACTCAGAGAAATAGGAGAACTTCATAACCTTTATTACACTGGTGGGCACAGAGAAGCTAGCACTCTAACCTCTGGCCTGTCCACTGGGTTTACATACTTTTTATAGGGACAGTTGACAAGGGGGGCTGGGATGGGCTCAACTGAGCAAGCTTTGGGCAAGAGCTGGTTGCTATGCAGAGGGAAGGCATGGGTACCACTTGGTTCCATAAGGGGAAGGGCTTCTAGCAGCTCTGAGGAAAGGGCCTCCTGCCCAGGGCCAGAAAGTGCCTCCTGTTTGGAACTGATAGCAGCAAGGCTGGTGGCCACCCAGAAAGTGGTTTTTATTTTTTCTACCTCAAAGGCAGCTGGATCTCACATGACTAACTGTGTGGTTCAAGTCCAGGACCAGGGGACTTGAAAAACATGCTGGATATGTGTGCCTACATGCCCCAAATCCTGAGAGGAGAATGGAGGAAGAGGGACTGTGGCATCACCATCCCCCCAGGGGATGATTTCTCACTTTCCCTCTCACTCTCCCTGGCAAGCACACATGTCCTATAGCAAAATTTAAAATAAATAAATAAATAATTGAGAAATACAAAGAAATAGCATATCCTCCATGGATAAGTCAGGGGGAAAAAAATCCTTCCCCATACCAAAAGTAGATCTGAATCAACATCAGGTTGACCCAAGGAAACAGGGTAACAGGGTATGCAACATACTGAGGTCCAGGGCTTTAGAACTGATTATGTATGAGAGAAATAATAGGTCAGGACACCAGAACTCTCTAGACAAAATCTGGATTGTAAAGCTGTAGGCATTTCTTCTTATGAAAAGAAGAAAAGCAGCAGACCATGGCTGTGGAACTCAAAGGTGAGGGTGGGCAGGAAACTGAGCTCGTAGGCTCTCTACTCCCCTCCCCCCTCTCTCTTCCAGTTACCCAATCCCCTCTCCTCCATTCTCCTCTCAGGATTTTGGGCATGCTCGTGCCTGGCATATTTTCCAAGCCACCAAGTCTAGGACTTAAATCATGAAGTTAACCATGTGGGATCTAGTCTCCTTAACTTCCATGCCAGGTGACTGGCTTCTAAAAGGGAAAAATAGAAATTGTCAGGCCCTTATGACCTAGACCTAAACTACCAGGGCATCAGTATTTTTTTCTTTTTAACGTTTTTGCCCTAGGATGCATGCCCTCACCAAGGAGAGACAGAGAGAGGGAAAGCAAGAAATCACACACACGCGCACCCCTCCCAAGTGGATGGCCATGCTACAATCCCTTCTCCTCCATTCTCTTCCCGGAATTTTGGGCACACACACACACACGTGCGCAGCATGATTTTCAAGCCACCCGATCCAGGATTCGAACCACGGTTGGTCATGTGGGAGTCCAGTGATGTAACCACTATACCATCTACTGGCCCCATCATTCTCTCTTTTTTTTTTTCTTTCTTTTTAAATTTTGCTAGAGAGTGCATGCATTCACTGGAAAAAGAGAGAGAGAAGGAAGGTGAGAAAGCACTCAGGAATGGTCACACCACAATCCCTTCTCTTCTAGCTCTCCCTCATTTCAGGGTTTTAGGCACTTATGTACATACACCCAGCATGTTTCTCAAGCCTCTGGGTCTGGGACTCAAGCCATGCAGTCAGCCATGTGGGATCCAGCTGCCTTAACCACCACACTACCAGCTGGCTCACTAGCATCTTCTCTTACTAGGAATGCTTAACAGCTTCCTAAAAGCTCTCCTTTTGCCACTCCAGCTTCATTATCGTATTGCTTTCCACCTTGCATCCAGAGTGACCACCTTGAAAGCCACACCTCAGTAGAGGCAGTAGGGCACCTCTGCAAGCTAGAGCCACATGGAAGACCGTGGTTCAGCTCATGGATTGGCCTGGAACACGCTGAGTACATGTGTTCCTGATCCTGGTTGGCTAGAAGGCTGGGATGGTGGATCACGATGTGAGGAGACCCTATTGAGGGTACCCATTTTCCTCGCTCTTTCCCTCATTAAAATAAACTTTGGAGGGAAAAGCACCATACCCTTGGCGAGTGGGGTGGCCAGGAGACAGGAGAACCAGGGACATGTGCTTCATTATGTGCCCTTTCATACCATGTGTGTACCTTTCCAATTAAAATACCTTTTAAAAATGGACTCAAAGGGGGCCAGCAGGTGGCATGGTGGTTAAAGGTGCTGGACTCCCACATGGCCAATCATGGTTCAAGTCCTGGACCTGGAGGCTTGCTTTCTCACTTTCTCTCGCTCTCTAGCTTTCTCCATCTCTGGTAAAAATTAAATAAATAAATAAAAATTTAAAAGGGGTCGGCAGGTGGCATGATAGATAAAGGCACTGGATTCCCACGTGGTCAACCATAGTTCGAGTCCCAGACCTGGAAGCTTGCTTTCTTGCTTTTTCTGTCTCTCTTTCTCTCTTTTTCTCTGTCCAATCAAATTAAATAAATAATAATAACAAATAGAATTAAATAAATAAATAATTCTTTTTAAAAAATTAAATAAAATATTTCTTTAAAAAATATGGACTGGAACCAGCAGTTGGCGTAATGGCTATGTCGCTGGACTCCCATGTAGTCAACCTCGATTCGAGTCCCAGACCTGGTGGCTTAAACTCATGCCAGGCACGTGTGCGTGCGTGCCCAAGATCCTGAGAGGAGAATGGAGGAGAAGGGATTGCGGCGTGGCCAACCCTCCTAGGGGGTGATTTCTCGTTTTCTGTCTCTCTGTCTCTCTCTGTCTTTCTGGCGAGTGCACGTGCCCTATAGCAAAAACCTTTCAAAAAACAACAAAAAAAAAGGACTCACAGGGTCAGTCCGTGGTGTGGTAGTTCATGGATCCCACATAGCCAGCTGTACAGTTCTAGTACCAGACCTGTGGCTTGAAAAATGCTCTGGGCACATGTATGTGTATGCCCAAAATCCTCAAAGGAGAAATGGAGAAGAGGTTGTGGTGTGACCATCCCCTCTGAGGGGAGGGTGCTTTTTCACATTCTCTCTCTCTCTCTCTCTTTCTCTGTTTCTTTAACATGAGCACACATGTCCTATAGCCAATTACAAAAATTTAAAAAATAGGGCTAGCTGATGATGAGGTGGTTAAGGTGGCTGGATCCTACATGGCCGACTATGTGGTTCAAGTCTCAGACCCGGAGGCTTGAGAAATACACCAGGCATGTGTGCACATGTCCAAAATCTTGAAAGAAGAACAGAGGAGAAGTGATTGCAGTGTGGCCATCCCTCCTGGGGGGTGATTTCTCACTTCCCCTTGTTTTCTGTCTGTCTCTGGTGAACACATGTACCCTGTGGCAAGAAATCTAAATTTAAAAAAATTATAATAATGGACTCAAAAAATCATGGCCCAGCCTGTGGCACATTCAGTAGAAAAAGGAACCATATTGGTTTTTTTTTTTTTTGGAGAGGTTTTTCGCTATAGGGCGCGTGCGCTCGCCAGACAGACAGAGACAGAGAGACAGAGAGTGAGAAATCACCCCCCAGGGGGGATGGTCACGCCGCAATCCCTTCTCCTCCATTCTCCTCTCGGGATCTTGGGCACGCACGCACACACGCCCGGAGTGAGTTTTAAGCCACCGGGTCCGGGACGCAAACCGCGGTCGACTACGTGGGAGTCCAGCGACATAGCCATTACGCTAACTGCTGGTTCCCAGGAACCATATTGTTATAAGCCACGTGACAGACTGCAGGCTGGGATTTGTGGTCACCTTCAAACCATGCCTAGGTTATGTCCATATGCCCAAGATTCTGATGAGCTGGAGAGCTGGAAAGGGGAATCACGGTGTGATAAGATCCTATCAAGTATGCTTCTCTCCCTGTCCCTTCCTTTCTCATGTGCATGCACTTCACTTTCTGTCCTGAATAAAATAAACCTTAACAAGGGCCAGCAGGTGGCATGGTGGTTAAGGTACTGGACTCCCACATGGCTGACTATGGTTTGAGTCTCAGACTCAGCAGTTTGAAAAATCACACCAGACCCCTGTGTGGGCATGCCCAAAATCCCAAGAGGAGAAGGGAGAAGGGATTGTGGCATGGCCATCTTTACCTGCAGGGTGATTTCTCACTTTTCTTCTCTCCAGCTTTCTCTGTTTCTCTTCAGCAAGTGCACACACCCTATGGCAAAAACCTAAAACAAAAGTAAGAAAGAAGTCACACTCCAGGGTGAATGGCCATACAATAATCCATTCTCCATTGTTTTCTCAGAATTTGGGGCATGCACACACACCCAGTGTATTTAAAACAAGTGACTTGGGGTTGACAGGTGGTGTGGTGGTCAAGGTGGCTGGACTCCCACATGAATAAATCCTGGATTTGGTAACTTGCTTTCTCATTTTCCCTTGTGCTCTCTGTCTCTCTCTGATCATCTTCAATTTAAAAAAATAAAATAAAATACTTCTTTAAAAAAATAAAATAAAGGGACCAGCAGTTGGCGTAATGGCTATGTCGCTGGACTCCCGTGTAGTCGACTGTGGCTCAACTGGCACCTGTGCAAAGGTACTTGTGACATTCCGATGGAGGAGAGAAAGGGAGGAAGAGAGGAAGGGAGGAGAGAGGGAGAGAAGAGAAGTTGGTTTAGAAACTGCATCAGCTTGGGCCAGCAGGTAGTTGGGGAAGTTAAGGCACTATCTCTACAGTTTGAGTCCTGGAACCAGCAGCTTGGAAATCACACCAGGTGTATGTGCATGTGTTCCCAAAATCCCAGGAGGAGGCTGAAAGAGAAGAAACTGTGGTGTGGTGGCCCTCCCCTCCCCAGGGGGTGATTTCTCACTGTCCCATGCTCTCTGTCTCTGGCTAGCACACACTTCTTAAACCAAAACTAATAAATAAATAAATAAAATAAACTACACCAGTTCAAGAAACAAATCTTGGAGCATGAAGGGAGTTTTACTTTAAGCAATTATGTGGTTGGGGTCAACAGGTGTTGTGGTTGTTAAAGCTCTGAACTCCCATATGACTGTCCACGGTTCAAGTCCTGGACCTGATTGTTGTGGCATGGCCATCCCCTAGAGAGTGATTTCTCACTTTCCCTCCCTTTATTTCTCTCTGGTGAGTGCACATGCCCTGTGACAAAAACCTAAAAAAACAAGAGTTTAAAAAATTATGTGGTCAGGATTTAGCCATGTGCATGAATCCTATAGGTTTTAGACACTAAAGAGGAGTATTATGTGGTTCCATTTCTGGAAGTACTAGAATAGGCAAAATTAATCAATAGAAGTGATAGAAGTCAGAATAGTGATTAGCCTCTAGAGCAGTCTCATTGGAAGGAGGCAGTAAGAAAATGTTCTTTTTTTTTTAATAGAGATTTTTGCTATAGGGCAAAAAGGCTATATGCTATAGGGCTCGCCAGAGAGACAGAAAGCAAGAAATCACCACCACCACCACCCCCAGGAGGGATGGCCATGCCACAATCCTTTCTCCTTCATCCTCCTCTCCGGATTTTGGGTTTGCACACATACGCACCTGATGTGAGTTTCAAGCCACCAGGTCTGGGACTTGAACCTTGGTTGACTATGTGGAAGTCCAGCAACATAACCATTATGCCATATGCTGGTCCCTCTTTCTTTCTTTTTTTTTTTTTTTTTAAGAGGTTTTGGACTTAGGGCACGTGCACTTGCCAGAGCAAGAGAGACAGAGACAGTGAGAAGGAAAGTGAGAAACCCTTCCCGGGAGGGATGGCCAGGCCACAATCCCTTCTCTTCTATTCTCTTCCCAGGATCTTGGGCATGCACGCACATGTGCCTAGTGTGATTTTCAAGACACTGGGTCTGGGACTCAAACCATGATCGGCCATGTGGGAGTCTGGTGATGTAACCACGATGCCATCTGCTGGCCCCAAGAAAATATTCTTTAGGACTTCCGACCTCCCTCTAGCTGCCATCTTGCGTCCCCGCGTGTGTGCGCCTAATCTCAGCTGGTCTGCCTGAGACCTCCTGAGCGCCAACCCTAGTCCCCCGCGCGGCCCCTTTTCCACTCCGACAAGATGAAAGAAACTATCATGAACCAGGAAAAGCTCGCCAAGCTGCAGGCACAAGTGTGCATGGTGGGAAAGGAACTGCTCACAGAAAGAAGAAGGTGGTTCATAGAACAGCTACAGCAGATGATAAGAAACTTCAGTTCTCCTTAAAGAAGTTAGGGGTAAACAATATCTCTGGTATTGAAGAGGTGAATATGTTTACAAACCAGGGAACAGTGATCCACTTTAACAACCCTAAAGTTCAGGCATCTCTGGCAGTGAATACTTTCACCATTACAGGCCATGCTGAGACAAAGCAGCTGACAGAAATGCTACCGAGCATCTTAAACCAGCTTGGGGCAGACATTCTGACTAGTTTAAGGAGACTGGCTAAAGCTCTGCCCAAAAATCTGTGGATGGAAAAGCACCACTTGCTACTGGAGAGGATGATGATGATGAAGTTCCAGATCTCGTGGAGAATTTTGATGAGGCTTCCAAGAATGAGGCCAACTGAATTGAGTTAACTTCTGAAAGGGATAAACTTGACGAAGTTACTGGGAGCTGCTATTTTATATTATGACTGCTTTTTAAAATTCTGTTTTGTTTATGGATCTGATAAAATCTAGATCTCTAATATTTTTAGGCCTAAGCCTTTTGGACACTGCAGCTCTTTTCAGTTTTTGCTTATACGCAGTTCATTCTTTGCAGCTAATTAAGCTGAAGAAGCCTGGGAATAAAGTTTGGAACAAAGGTTAATAAAGTTCTTTGCCTAGTAAAAAAAAGAAAGAAAGAAAGAAAGAAAGAAAATATTCTTTAGGAGGCCAGGCAGTGGCATAGTGCTTAAGGCAGCCGGCTCCCACATGGCTGACTGTGTGGGATTATTGCATGGCCATCCACCCTAGGGGGTGATTTCTCATTTTCTCCGGTGAGCACACACACACACACCCTCTGAAAATTTGCCAGATTTGCGTGTGTTGTCCAGATTATACACACATACACACACAGGCATAGCCACACAATCAGATCTGGCACACGTGTTGCCAAGCTTTCCTCCGTCTCTAGCCATGTCTAAGGTCAGAGAAACCCAATGTGCAGTCTCAAGCTCTTTCCCAGGAAGTCAATTCGCTGACCATTCCTGCTCCTACTGGTGTGAACAGGGAGTGTTGGTGGGGATGGAACCCAGTCAGTCATTGACTGGGAGAGAGGGTATAGATCCAAAGCCTGCAGACATTTGTTTTTGACATATCCGTGTGTGTGTGTGTGTGTGTGTGTGTGTGTGTAAATATCTCCTGGTTCTGACTGGCTCAAATCAATACGAAAATGAGATCAGCTGTTGACAGCAGGCAGGAGTGCCTCAAACATGCACTGCAGGGCCAAGGAAGCCAGCGTGAGATTTAAATTTTGCTGGGGATCAGTCCAAATCCTCACTCTGACAAGCCCTGCCACACGCCCCTCCACACTCATCCTACATCCCACGCACTCACTCTTTCTCACTGTTCTCTGATCGTGCCATGGTCTTCCATTCTTCCAGGGCTTTGCCCTGCTGTTTCCTCTGCATGAAATGCTCTTCCCCCTTCCTTTTCCTGAGAACCCCAGGGTCTGCTTTTTGAATCACATGATATTGCAATGATCTGTCTATGTGGTCCACTGGCTTCAAAAGCAGGAACCATGCTATATTCATTGCTGTGCCATGGTTCCAGTCTGCACTGGAATAGTTCTTGACAAACGCTGGTTGAACTAATGATTGGGTGAGCAGCTTATTGCTCCCAGATTCAGCAACTAATTCTTCTCTGCTTTGTCTAACTCCACCCTACTTCCTAAGCCCTGAAGAGAAGGGGTGACAGCCTCAAAGGCTAGGGTGGAGGATTTGGGCTGAATTCTTGAGGTCCCAAGGAGACTCTGCAGAGTCTTTGGAGACGGGAAAAGACCTGGTGCTATGTGGAGGCATGGCCAGTAGACCCACAGGATCTCACACCTCTACTGGAAAGAGGCAGAGACTTCTGCAAGGATTATCCAATGTGGATATGACTCAACTGGGATAGGCCATAAATGTACATAGTTCTGCTAGATCAAGTGTGGAGAATACTTAGACTTGGGCCTGAGCTAGCACCTTCCTGGAAGAAGATGACTCTGGCTGCTAAGGAGGCGGTGCAATTGAGAAAAGAGGTCCCCTAGACCAGCGCTCCTCATAGTGCAAACAAATCCCCTGGGAGTCTTGTTAAAAATACAACTTCTGGGCTGGCAGGTGGCATGGTGGTTAAGGTGCTGGACTCCCACATGGCTAACCATGGTTTGAGACTTGGACCTGGCGATTTTTTTTTAAATAGTTGTTATTTTTTTAAATTATTTTATTTATTATTTTTTCACATGAGTTTTGACAGAGGAAGAGAGACAGAGAGAGGGAGAGGGAGAAAGAAGGCCACCAAGTTTGGGACTCAAACCGTGGACAGCCATGTGGGAATTCCAGCACCCTAATCACCATGCCACCTGCTGAGCCCCGGACCTGGCGATTTTGCTCTCTCACTTTCTTTCTTTCTCTCTCTTTCTCTCCTTCTCTTGTTATATTTAAAATAATAATAATAACAAATTAAATGAATTTTTAAAAATTATTTTAAAAACTACAACTTCTGGGACCAGCAGTTGGCGTAATGGCTATGATGCTGGACTCTCATGTAGTTGACTGCGGTTGAGTCTCGGACCCAGTGGCTTAAACTCATGCCAGGCGCTTGTGCGTGCCCAAGATCCTAAGAGGAGAATGGAGGAGAAGGGATTGCAGCGTGGCCATCCTCTCTGAGGGGCAATTTCTCGCTTTCTGTCTCTCTGTCTCTTTCTGTCTTTCTGGCGAGCGCACGCGCCCTGTAGCAAAAACCTCTCAAAAAAATTATATACAACTTCTGATTTGGTAGGTATGAGGTCAGAACCTAGAAACTGCTGCTTTTTTTTAGAGAGATTAGTGCTATAGGGCATGTGTGCTTGTCGGAGAGTCAGAGAGACAGAAAGTGAGAAATCATCCCCCTGGGGGATGGCCATGTGCTGCAATCCCTTCTCCTCTACTCTCCTCTCAGGGTCTCGGGCACACATGCACATACGCCTGGTGTGAGTTTTAAGCTTCTGGGTCCAGGACTCAAACAGCAGTCAACTACACAGGAGTCCAGCGATGTAACCATTATACTATCTGCTGGTTCCTAGATCCTGCTTTAATAATAAGCTCCCACGTGATGGTACTGTAAAGGGTTGGGTAAGGGCCAGAGGTGGCTGAAATCACATGTCAGATAGCAAAGACCTAAAAAATTGGCACTGAGGGCTCAGACCTTAAAGGAAATGGCTGCCATTGTAACATTTAAAACAAAAAACATCTTTGCTTGGTAGTGTGCACCTGTAATCCCCAGCTACTTAGGAGGCTGAAGCAGGATGATCATAAATTTAAGGTCAAACCTGGACAACAAAGTAAGACCTTGTCTCTCATGGGGAAAAGTGTTCAGAAGATGATGGAGAAGACAATACAGTATAAAATCAGTCGGGGTTGGCTCCATACTCTGATGGTCAAGGTGGCTCAGTTCCAGAGGGCAGTTCGAATCTTGGACCTGGCAGCTTGAGAAACATGCCAGATGCATGTGTGTTTATGCCCAAAATTCTGAAAGGGGAGAGATAGAGGAGAAGGTCCTGTGGCTTGACAATTCAGACTAGTGGATCTCAGCACAATGTCCCACTAAACCAAGATAATGCTTTAGAATCCTTTACAACACAGTACTCCAAGGTAGCCACTCAATTAACTACAATTGGCAAGAATCCCATTTGCTGTTTTTGCTGTTTCTGGTATTGTGGTTAAGAGTCTGATTGCCTTTGGTCTGGTCTGTCTAGTTTTTTTTTTTTTTTTTTTTTTGCAGAGGACGAGCTGACCAGAAATAGATAAAGAGAGAGTGACCACTGCCTCGCCTCCCCCTCCATGGGGCATGGTCATCCTATAATCCCTTTTCTTCTTCTTTTTTTAAAAAATTATTTTATTTAACTTTATTTGTTTATTTATTTATTTATTTTAATTTGACCAGAGAGGGACAGAGAGAGTGGGAAAGTGAGAAAACAAGCCACCAGGTCTGAGACTTGAACCGTGGTTGGCCATGTGAGAGTCCAGCACCCTTAACCACCATGCCACCTGCTGGTCCCATAATCCCTTTTCTTCTATTTTTCCATCCTGTCAGGATTTAGGGCACATGCACACATGCACTGAGGATGTTTTTCAAGCCACTGGGACTGGGATTTGAACCATGGTCAGCCATGTGGGACCTGGTTCCCTTAACCACTAGACTATAGAGCTAGCCCTTCAAACGGTGGCTCCCGTGAACTTCAGTTACTTGACTGTGTTGCAATTTGAAGTAAAGATTGCACTTGTGTCCAGTTATTTTGAATATGAAATGACATTATAGAGACATAGAACATACTCAGAACATTGTGGCTGCCAGTGGAAGTGGGGATATGTTGGATGCACAAGACGAGAGGATAGAAATTATGGTGAGGAAAGAAGAAGGCAAGGGAAAGAGAAGTGAGAAAGCCAGGAGAGGGGGTGAACAGGTGGACAAAGGCTGTGTCTGTTTGGGGATGGGTAGAGGATTTCCAGGTCTCTGGATGGCAAAGGACTCCCTACCGGTGCTAAAGCCTTTGATTGGAAGGGTGAGTGGCACTTGTCATCCTGAGCTGAGTTCAGAACTTATTGTCAAAGAAAATTGAGAAAGACTGAAAGGATCAAAAAGATTACTAGTTCCAGCCATTGTGGAACAAGCAGTAGGGTACTACTGCCTAATGCTGGGACCACATGGGAGGCCTGGGTTCAGTTCCCAGGTCAATCTAAACAGGCTGGGCACAGTAGTGTGCACCTTTGATCCTAGCTAACTGGGAGGC
This sequence comes from Tupaia tana, assembly GCA_026018925.1. Classification (NCBI taxonomy): domain Eukaryota; kingdom Metazoa; phylum Chordata; class Mammalia; order Scandentia; family Tupaiidae; genus Tupaia; species Tupaia tana. The sequence continues at coordinate 51,009,355 of JAKSZU010000011.1, read as the reverse complement.
TGGGGCAGAAGGATCCAAAATACCTCTCTTTCTCCCTCTCTCTACATGTCCTTGCATGTCCTGAGCTATTTTGCAACTTGGACAACTGATAATAATGGAAATGATTCTTGTCCATATAAACACAAATTGCTGGGCCAGCAAGTTGTATGGCAGTTAAGGCACTGGACTCCCATATAGCTGACTGTAGTTCGAGTCCTAGACCTGGAGACTCGCTTTCTCACTTTCTCTTTCTTTCTTGCTCTCTTTCTCTGGTGAACACATGTGCCCTATAGCAAATTTAAACAATAATAATAGTAAATAAAATTAAATAAATACAAAATTCTTTAAAAAATAAACACAAATTGCCTGATGCAGATGCAGTTATTACTGCTCAGTGGGAATTGCCTAGATTTGCATCTCTTAAGCAAGTTGATTTCAGCATTAAAATAATTTTTTTCCCAGAGGGCATTTGTGCTCACCAGAAAGAGAGATAAAAAGAGAGAGAGAGAGAGTGAAAAAAACAGAAAGAGAGAGAGAGAGAGAGAGAGAGAGAGAGAGAGAGAGAGAGATGGGACCAGCATGGAGGAGAAGGGATTGTGGCATGGCCATCCCCCCTGAGGGGTGATTTCTCGCTTTCTGTCTCTCTGTCTCTGTCTGGCGAGCGCACACGCCCTATAGCAGGAACCTTTCCAAAAAAAAAGAGAGAGAGAGAGAGAAAGAAAGCAAGCCCCATGGGGAATGGCCATGCCACAATCCTTTCATCCTTTCTCTTCTATTCTCTGCCTGGGACTTTGGGCCTGCACACACAGGTGCCTGGTGTGATTTTCAGCTACTGAGTTTGGGGACTCAAACATAGTCGACCATGTGGGAATCCAGCACCTTAACTACCATGCCACTTGCTGGCTCCCATCTGGGTGTGTTTTTTAAGCCACTGCATCCAGGACTCAAATTGCACAGTTGGCCATGTGGGATCCAGCCACCTTAACCACTGATAGGCCCCATTTCAGCTTTCTTGATGGCCTAGGTATGCCTTTGCTCTTTGGATTCTCCATTGAACTAGTTGTAATAACCTACTGGTTTTTTCATTAATTAATGAGCTAAGTGAAAATTTTGATGTGTTTATTGTACATTTATATGAGAATAATTATTCTGCCTTGAAGTGCTGAAATTTTTCAACATTCTCAACAGCATTAAAGATTGGACAGGAAGTTTCTAGGACCCCTCTGTTTTAGACAAACTTTTCTACATGTTCCACATTCTAGTGAGTCGTCAGGAAAGTCATGACACATTACTGCATGGTAAAATACATCATGACTTTCCCGAAGACCTAATATAACATATCAGGTTTATAAGGAATCACTCCCAATTATATTGCTTGACACCATCTAGAAAGATACATAATAATTCTTTGTTATGGGAACCAGTAGTTAGCGTAATGGCTATGTCGCTGGACTCCCACGTAGTCGACCGCGGTTCGCGTCCCGGACCCGGTGGCTTAAAACTCACGCTGGGCGCGTGTGCGTGCGTGCCCAAGATCCCGAGAGGAGAATGGAGGAGAAGGGATTGCGCGTGGCCATCCCCCCTGGGGGGTGATTTCTCGCTTTCTGTCTCTCTGTCTCTCTCTGTCTGTCTGGCGAGTGCACGCACCCTATAGCAAAAATCTCTCCAAAAATAATAATAATAATAATTCTTTGTTATGTTTTTTTTATTTTTTTTTTATTTTTTAAAGATTCTTGCCATAGGACATGTGTTCACCAGATAGAGAGGGAGAGAAAGTGAGAAATCATCCCCCCCCCCCCAGGGGATGGTCATGCTGCAATCCCTTCTCCATTTTTCTCTAGGGATTATTGAGAATGCATGCACATGGCCTTGGCGTATTTCTCAAGCCACTGGTTCCAGGACTCAAACAGCAGAGTCAGCCATGTGGGATCCAGTGCCTCAACTACCACCCTACCTGCTGGCCCCATAATGATTCTACATTTGATCTGGACACATTTTCTAACACTTTCATGAGCTTGTTTAACAAAACATAACAAACTCAAAGGTATCACACCTAATATTGTCCAGTTACTCATTCACCAGAGTAAGCTGCACATAGGCAATGCTGTAGTTATGCAAGTGTCTAGCTCATGGTAGGAACTAAATACACATTCATAGGGTTAGTAGATGGCACGGAGGTTGAGGTGGCCGGATTCCACATAGTCAACTGCACAATTTGAGTTCTGGACCCAGAAGTTTGCAGGTGCATGTATGTGCTGACCAAAAATCCCAACAGGAAAATGAAGGAGAAGGAATTGTGGCATGGCCATCCCCCCTGGGGGGTGCTTTCTCACTTTCTTTCCATCTCCAGTGATCACATGCACCCTGTAGCCAAAAAAAATAAAAAATAAAAAATAACAACACAACACAACACATCCACTGAGCCAACACATGAATAAATAAGCTAACCTAGCATTTATTAAGTACTTACTAGGTGCTGGTTGCACTGTTTTCAACATTTAACTTGAATTGATTTGTATAATCCTCACATCCATTGCCAGGTACATACATTTACAGATGATACACAGAGAGGTTAACTTACTTGCTCAAGGTCAACAGCTAGCAAGTGGTTGAAGCACCAACCTCAACCTCAAGGTGGCCTGGCCCCAGGGCCTATGATATTAGGCACCTATTATATGCCAGGCATTTTCTTAGGGGCTGAGATGCAGAGATAAAAGATACACCAACCCCAAACTCTCCTCTAGGAGGTCACACACAAGGAGAGAGACAAATAACAATAATGCAATGTGCTGTGACAAGGAAGAATGCAATGTTGGGGACAGAGGGCGTCAGAGAGCCGGACTCGGGTATGGCTGTCTGCAGAGGAGCCAGGTGACCTGAGGTAAGTTCTGAGACATCGGTAGTTAATCTCCAGGCCAGAGGACAAGAAGGGCATTCGGGCCACGGGAATGGTATGTGCGAAGCCATGGGTATGGCTGGTCTGAGAACAGGAGTGCCACGGCTGGAGCATGGGTGTGGAGGAGTGTACTGGTCATCGCAGACCGCTCTAGCGGTCTAGAGAAGTGCAAAGTGAGACTGGAGAGCTAGGAGCCAGGTCCAGACTGTAGGAAGCTTTGTGTGCTGTGAAGGAGGGCGTCTCCACACTCTTTGGAGGCCTTGCAGGATTTTAAGCAAGGGAGTTATGAGTTGAGACCCCATACTGTCTGCGTACAGCCTCCCGCCCCCCCCCCCCCCCCCACATACACACTAAACCCAGGACAGATAATTCTGTACAAGCCATATCCCACCCAGAATTCCCCGGGAGGCCTAGACAGGATGGAAGTGCTAACTGTATGTGTGACACACCCGGTGCCTCCTGGGAACACTGGCTGGAATCCTCTCCCCAGCCATCCCACCCACCATTCCTACTGGTGGCCCCCAGCCACCTCAGCACATGCCCTCCTGTCACATTCTCCCTGGGCAGAGATAGAATAAGCAACCTCCCTTCCCCCGCCCACCCTGAGCTGCACCATCTGAAGCAGCTGCAGAGCCTGGCACCCCCCCAGGCTTCAGTCAAGTAAGGAAAGGGGAGACTGGAGCTCCCTGGGGGAGCCACGACTCTGGGCTGTACCCTCCCCTTCCACAGGGCTGAGGCTGGTGATTAGTTGGGTTAATTATATCCAAGCCATTTCCGATTGGCACAAGCCCACCCACCCACAGAGCCTGCCCAGAAGGCAGGCAGGCCCAGCCCAGTGTCAGGATGCTTGGGTGCCAGCTACTCTTGGAGGGGTCCTGAACCTCGATGGTCAAATGGAGGGTGGTGGTTCTGTCCCTCCCGGACCCCCTCGTCTTCCCCTCGCCCAGGTCTCATCACTTTCTGCCACCGTCCTCATTTTTGTTTGTCCCCACACAAAGCCTTTGCCCTCCTCCCAGGTTTGGAATGAAATCATGGGGCTCTGAGTTCCGCACTAGGCCCGACATAAACACTCTGATTGGGGCTAATTATAAGGGCCAGGTTGGGAGGCTGGAGCCTTCAAGAAAGCTTTGGCTTTCAAACAAAGGGCCTAGGGCTCAGCCCCCAGCCCGGCAGGCTCCTCTCCAGGCCTCACTGGTAATGAGGAGGGGTCCCGGGCCACCAGGGCTCCTCTCTGAAGCTGATGGTCTATGAGCTTGCTCCATGTCCCAAGTCCTATCTTGTTCTTTCTCAGAGGCTGGTCTCAGCCCTTCCAGGCCTGAAATCCTGGGACCTTCCCAGATGGCCTGGAGGAGCCACAAGTCTGCAGAGGAAGGCCAGGCAGCTGGAGAGGGGCTCTCAGCCTGCAAAGTTGAGGATGGGGTGGGAGTAGGGGGAGGCGCAGGGGAAGCCAGCTGTGACAGCCCCAGCCCTAATTAGCTGGCTTCAAAGCCGGCTGGAGAGAGCCTGTGGTGTGTGTGCCCTGCTCACTCAGGCGAGTAAGACATTTCTGTCCTAATCAGAGCAGAGAGAGGGAGAGAAACTGCCCACCACCATCCTGAGGAGCCTCTCGACACTGGGCTGGCACCCAGCGTCAGGGAGAAAAACGAGGAGCACAGGAAATGGTTCTAGTCTATTCAAAGGGTCAGTCAAAATAGGAAGGTCTTTTGAGCCAGTGATTCTATTCTTGGGAATTTATCCTAAGTGCTTGGAAAAAGCTATAATGTATTGCGCTCCTCCATGTGCGAGTCTGTATATGCATCCTCTGATCTAATCCTCACAACAGCCTTGTCAGACAGGCATTACTACTACCTTTAGACGGATGAGGGCAGGGCTCAGAGGTTAAAGTCTACAAGTGCTCCCAGCTGGTCCTATCTCATGCCAAAGGCTTTGCACTTCACACATAGTCTGTCTTTCCCCTTTTCCCACGACTACAAAAACATTGCACATTCATTCCACTTTGCCGCATCTTGATAACTTGTGGCCTGAGTGAGGAGTGAGCCTGGTTGGAGTGAATGACCTGGCTTGGGGATGCTCCTGGTTTTGCAGGCCCAGTGGTTTTTCCCTCCTGAGACCCTTTCCATAGCAGAGGTGATTAGGAACTTGGCTTGCTGGAGTCTGAGAAGGTAAGGACTGCACTTTGGAGAAGCAGGGATGAGAGCCAGTAATCAGGACTAGAAAATGTCTAGACTGGGAATTGGAAAACTAACTTGCAGAGGGCTCAGACAGATGGTCCAGAACCTAAAGCTATACACAAAATCATGTGTTCACATGGGCCTGGTCTTTTTTTTTTTTTAACCCAGGAAGAAGTCCAAAGATTTTTCAGATGCTCAGGGGGCCAGTGGCCCCCAGAAATCCCAGATCTATTCAGAGGTGAGGAAGATGAGCTCTAGAGGGGGAAGGAGCCCTGCTGCACTGAGCAGAGTGACAGCAAAAGCGAAAACTGGCCTTGGAAGTGGCAAGAGCTGGGCTTGGCTCTCCAAACACATGCCCCACAGCGCTCCATCAGTGTTGACCCACTTCCAGAATCCAAACCAGATCAGGAACCCCAACCTCTTAAAGAGCTTTTTTGGAATAAACTTAAAAACAAAAAATTCAGAAGTTGGCAGCTCCAGGTCCCACTGAGCGTCCAGCCCTTGCTCTTTGGTGATGTTCTGATTTTGTCTTGGAAACGTTTCTGAGGCTGGCTTTACAATGATCCTCTTATAGGGCAGTTTGTAACTAATGGAAACATTTTCGGGAAGGAAGCCTGAAGAAGGAGGAAAAGTAAAAGTTGATTAATGAGAAAGCCGGGGGATTAGCTGATGGTGTAGACTCCCATGTAGTCAACCATGGTTCAAGTCCCAAACCTGGCGCCAGAAAACTCACACCTGCATGTGTGACCAAAATCCTGAGAGAATGGAAAAGACCGTGGCCATATCCCCTGGGCGGGGGTGGGGGTGGGGGTGATTTCTCACTTTCTGTCTCTTGGGCAAGTGCACATGCCCTATAGCAAAAACCTCTCTACAAAGAGGGGGGGACACTGGGCTGGCAGGTGGCATGGCAGTTAAGGTGCTGGACTCCACATGGTGAAGTGACCTGGTGGCCACTTTCCCTCTCTCTCTGTTTCTGGTCAAATTAAAAATAATAATAAAAAATTAAAATAAGTAATTCTTTAAAAAAAAAAAAAAAGAAAAAAAACAGTAGAGGGAGCCTCTGAAGGAGAAATGCTGAGACCCTAGCTGGGAGTGAAAGCAGAGAGCAGTGAGGAGAGGGCAGCCCAACCTGAGTATGCCCCAGGCTCAGGGGCCTCAGGTGAGAGCGCTTCCTTCTAGGCCAGATTCTGCACCAGATACAAAGCCTCACTCTTCAGAGGGAGGATCAACCCACTAACAACATGTAAACCTATATCCTGCCTATAGGGCAATCTAGAAATCTGCAAAAGCAGGCCTCCAAACCCGTGGGCTTTTAATTTAACTTTATTTATTTATTTTAACTTGACCAGAGAAAGAAAAAGAGAGGGAGAGAAAGTGAGAATGTGAGCCGCCAGGTCCAGGACTTGAACCACTGTTGGCCATGTGGGAGTCCAGCATCCCCAACCTCCACGCCACCTGCCAGCTCCCAAGCCCATGTTTTTGACTGGGTGCTCCAAATGAGGGTGTGAAGCATTTCCTCTGCACAACCTACTAAGCTCAGGTAGTTCACCTTGGATGTCCCTCCAGAGCATTTCCTCTGCACAACCTACTTCCCCACCCTGTGCTCTAAAGCTCCCTTCCCCTAAGAGTTATTTCACTGAGGAAATAGGATGGGGTGGGTGGGTGTAAAGGGTCCCCCCCCATTTCTGTAAGTTAATTCAGCCCTTGGTTGTCCCGTTGGAGAAGGGGAAGGCATCTATTAGATCTATTCTTTCCAAAAGAGGTAATTAGCTTATAATCTAGCCTCCTCCCCAGTCATAAAACCTATTTTGTCAGTTTTCTCAGGCCCTTCTCCTATGTTGGCAGGAGACTCTGAGGTGGGGGAGGGGCTAGAAGGGAAGGACAGCCCTTACCCAAATGCCTGCCCTGCCACCCCCACTCAGGGAAGGAAAAGGTCATTATTGCTAGTCTGTCTCCTTGTGTTGTAGCAAAGCACGTAGAGCCAAGGCCCTGGGGGGCTTAAAGGTGAAGGAGATGCTCCCCAAATCTTCAACAGAGAGCAGAACTCTTCTTCCCATTGGGCTCACTTCCAAACCCTGGAAAATCCCACTGGATTCAGGGCTTTCACCATTATTACCAAGAGAGGCATTCACAATTTGTTTGTCATCTAACTCTTTCCCGCAGCCCTTGTGGGGTTCCTCTAGACTCCTGCAACAAATGGAGCTCTGGGGCAGTGACACCTCCCCAGCCTGCTTCTTTGATAGTGGAGGGAACCTCATGTTGGGACTTCACACTCATCATCATTTGATAAAAAGCTAGTTTCAACTAGCCACTGGCATGAATGATTCGGTGGGGGGAAGATTATTTATTTTGGGAGAGGGGGGCTTTGCTGAAATCCCCAGGCTTCATGCAACTCCAAACAAAGCCCCACATATGACTTCAATTACCACCAAACATTTCCAGCTCCCCTCCTCCAACATAAACTAACACACACAAACACTTGGAAGCAGGGGTTCTAACTTACTTTCTCCCTTGTCAAGATGGCCAACAAAGGATGGTAAGGCACTTTTCCCCTATAATCTTTTAGTTCAAAAGGCAAGGTCTTGGCTGGGTGCCTTCTCTGCCCTACTCCCAACCAGGTAGGTAAGAGAGGGAGGGAAGGAGGTGTGGTTTGGTTAAACTAATAAAATGTTACAACCCTGTTAAATACAATTAAAGGGCTAAATCTCTGGAAGATAATTAAATGCACTTTATTATTATGATTATTAGCTTTTAATTTGCACTATTATCAAGAAACAGGAGACTGTGAAAATTGAGTTATGTGGCATACTTGTCTTCAATCCTTTGGAATTGAAATTCTAAAATGTTCCAATTCGTTGAGAGAAATGATGTGTGTTAAACTGGAATTCTCGTACCAGCAGTCAAAGGTACTTTATACATCACTTCTCAGGCAGCTAACTTAAGAAAAGTCTTGACTTTTATTTGAGGGGGACAAGGGGAAGATAAGAAACATCTGTTATAAACATTCTGTCAATCTCATGATATAGAATGTCCACAGCCACAAACAGCCTGCCCAGAGCTTTTTCTAAAGCAAAGATACCCACCTTTTTTTTTGTTTGTTTTTTTCCTGGACAAGTTTGAAAAGAAACCAGTCTTTTGTCAAAGGAAAACTAAAAATCCCACCATCCCGTCCATGCCCCTCCCTCCAACTCAACCCACTTTTATTGTCTTTTGAAAAAGAAAAAGAAAAAGAAAAAAGCCCCAAGTAACAACAAAAGCACACACATAAACACAAACCACCCCACAAACTGCCAGCCTGCAAGCCAGAGATGTTCTGTTGGGACAGCTGAATGCAGAGAAAGAGGGGAGAGAATAAAGATCTCAAACCCCTCAACTTTGCAAATAAATACTCAGCTTTTGCTTTTTTTGTTTTTCCTCTGAGAAACATTAGCTTTCCAGGGATCAGGATCAGTACTCAAGGTGGTGTGTGGGGGATGTTTTTGTTTCAAAACACACACTTCACAAGCTTTTTCTGCCCAGTTTGAGCTCTTGAGGCAGCGAGCTGAAAAGAAGTCTAAGAAGAGAAAGATCTTCCTGCCTGCAGGGGAGTGGGCCAGTGGGGTGGAGGCCATTCCTCACCCGATCTCCGCCCTCTCCCCACCACTCCCGTTTTTTTTTTATTTCCACGTCTTCATCTCTGTTGGGAGGTTTCCAAAGATTGAGGGAAGGAGACAAGACAAGTAAGGAGGGAGAGAAAGGGGAAAAGGGAAACAAAATAAAACAAAACGAATCCAAGTCTTGTCTGAAAATATCCATCAGCTTCCACAGGCCCTGCGTCAGTGGGGAGGCTCACAAATTTGGCTTTTATAGAAGTTGAATGGAACAAACTCCCAGCTCCTCACAGCCAACAAAAACAGCGCACGGGCTAGGTGCCTCTCCCAGCAGGCCCGGCCCTGCCAAATCACAAAAAATTCGAACCAAAGTACAGGCAGTTTTAAAAGGGCACTTAAGACAGACACCCACCCCTCGCTGCCCCCAATTCTTTAGCCTGGGCGCCCTCATTGCGTTTTTTTTTTTTTTCTTTTCTTTTAAATAGAAAATATATAATTAAATTTACAAAGACTATTTACACTTTTAATTACAAACCTGGTGTGTGTGTGTGTGTGGGGGGGGGGGGTGTTGGGCAGAGTTCTCTTTAAAAAGCAACCTAAAAAAAGAAATGGTTTCGATTGTTCTTTATTTAAAAAAATAAAATAAGGAGTTTGTAGGAGCCTCCCGGGTGTAGGAAAGCGCCGTGTGGGTCCAGGACTAGGGGCGCGCGAAAGGCACGCCCCTTCACACGGTGGTCTCGCCATGCCGGCTGTTGGTGAGACGGGTGTAGAACTTCCTCCACGAGTGCAGCGTCTTGCCCGACCAGATCCAGAAGCCCGACGTGATGCCCACGATGAGCGTCATGAGGTATTTGATCATGTAGACGGTGAAGTCGGGCGACATGCGCGGTGTGTAGTGTGCCGGGCACGGGATGGCCAGGCTCTTGCAGTGCTGGCTCACCCAGGAGCGCTCCCAGTGCTCGCGAAAGGCCTGCTCGTAGAAGTAGCAGGCGATGACGATGGTGGCAGGCACCGTGTAGAGCACAGAGAAGACGCCAATGCGTACCATGAGCCGCTCCAGCTTCTCGGTCTTGGTGCCGTCGTGCTTCATGATGGTGCGGATGCGGAAGAGCGACACGAAACCCGCCAGCAAGAAGGACGTGCCGATGAACAGGTACACGAAGAGCGGCGCCAGCACGAAGCCCCGCAGAGGGTCCAGGCTGTTGAGGCCCACAAAGCACACGCCGCTCAGCAGGTCGCCGTCGATCTGGCCCATGGCCAGGATGGTGATGGTCTTGACGGCGGGGACAGCCCAGGCGGCCAGGTGGAAGTACTGCGAATTGGCCTCGATGGCTTCGTGGCCCCACTTCATACCCGCGGCCAGGAACCAGGTGAGCGACAGGATGACCCACCAGATGGAGCTGGCCATGCTGAAGAAGTAGAGCATCATGAAGAGGATGGTGCAGCCCTCCTTCTTCGTTCCCTGAACCACCGTGCGGTAGCCATCCTCGGAGAAGCGCTCGTTGCACACCACGCGCTCCTGCAGCACGAAGCCCGCGATGTAGGCCACCGACACCATGGTGTAGCAGCCGGACAGAAAAATGATAGGCCTTTCTGGGTAGCGGAAGCGCTGCATATCCACCAAGTACGTGGTGACAGTGAAGAAAGTAGAGGCACAGCACAGCACCGACCAGGTGAGAATCCAGAGGCGCGCGAAACGCGTCTCCTCCTGCGAGAAGAACATGGAACCGTCCGGCCGCGCGGGTTCGCAGGGGGCGGCACAATCGCGCTCGCCCAAAAACTTGTAGCTGAGATAGGACGGCACCTTGAGGACGCGCGGGCAGTGGAACGGGTGCTCCAACGTGGCATAGCGCGGAGGTGCGCCGCCCCCGCCAGGACCTCCCGGAGTGCCCCCAGCGCCGGGCTGCAGCCCTGATGGTGGCGCAGTGGTGAGCAGAGCTGGTGCTCCGTCCTCGGAATGGTTCTGCCCCCACGCAGATCTGCTCCGCGCCGTGGCGCGGGAAGTGCTCGCAACGCAGGCGCTCGGGCCACTGGAAGCCGAACTTGTTCATGAGCGCCTCGCAGCCCTGGCGCGCGCGCTCGCAGATGGAGCGGCACGGCGGGATGGCCTGCTCCAGCACGGTGCACACGGGTGCATACATGGAGCACAGGAAGAAGCGCAGTTCAGGCGAACACTGCACCTTCACCAGCGGGTAGAACTGATGCACCTCCAGGCCCGCGTCCTCCTGGTTCGTATGGCCCAGCAGGTTGGGCATGATGGTCTGGTTGTAGGCGATGTCCGTGCACAGCGGGATAGAGATGGGCTGGCAAAAGCCGTGGTCCGGGATGGAGATGCCCTTCTCCCCGTGGAACTGGGCCGGCCCGGCGGCGGGCAGCAGCAGCAGCGGCAGCAGCAGTCGGGGCAGGGCGCTGCGGGGCCGCATGCTGGCCGCCGCCCCCCACCCGGCTCCTGGGCGCCCCCCCGCCCCCGCCCCCTACCCCGGGACCGCACGCCTTCCCCGCTGCCGCCTAGCTGCGGCCGCCACCTCCCGCGCCTCTTTGCAAACTTTGCTCGCGGCCGCAGAGTTGGGGAGGCCGGGCGGGGGAGGGGGCGGCGCGCCTGCCCGCTACCTCGCCGCGATCGGACTGAGCCGCCGGAGACACCGCGCGCCGCTGCCCTCTCCTCTTCTTCCTCCTCCTCTCGCCTCTCAGCTCCCCCTCTCCCCTCCCTTCTCCACCCAGCGACTTCTTTGTGCCTCCTCCAGCCCTCACCTCGGCCTCTCCGATCCCAATTAGTCGGTTTCAAGGGGGCCCCCGCTGGCGGCCCCGCCCTCTCCTCAGCCCCCCAAAAAAGGGATCCTTGAAACCGCCCCGTCGAGGCCTAAGCACCATCCCAAAATGTGCTCTCAGCCAATCAGATTTGAACTCGAGGACCAGCCCCGAGGGCTGGATTGGTCGACCACAATATAATGAGATCAGAAATCAGATGCCAACAAAACTTTCCCCCCCTCCTTTTGCTTTTTAAAGAGACAAGCTATTATTATATTAAGGACTGTTCGTCCAGCCCGGGATTTCTCCGGAGTCGTTGCGGCAAGATCCGGAGATTTACATTCCCCAGAGTTATGGCTGACCCAAGCGACTGAGCCCTGAATCACTCCTCTTCCCGAGGCCAAAGCGCTCCCCCGAGTAGGATTTCTTCCAATCCTTGCCCACGCCTGTACTTCTCGAGTCCACCTATTCCAGTCCAGTTTCTTAAATCAAGTGAAAAAGCGCGTTTAAGAATTAAAAAGAGAGACTTTTTAAAAATATAAAAGTTTTCAAAGATTTTCCTCTTAGTGCCTTTTCTAGAAGCTCAGGAAAAAGTTTCGCTTCACTCCACAAGCAGACCCCTAGGTGTTCGCCTCGCCCTTCCCCCTACACACATCCTTAAATAACCCGCTGAAAAATGAGAGCCTGTCGCTTTAAGAGGCTCTTAAAGGGGCCTGGACTCCGGGATGTAATTGCCCCGTAGCGAGCACAAAGGAACCCATTATGGTTCTTTGTGTTTGGTGGCACCTCAAAGTGAGAAAACTCAGGAACTTAGAGGCCCGGAGCTGGAGGGTTGCGGCGGGGGTGGGGTGGGCTGTCGGGGGGAGGTTAAGGAGAATGGCTCAGAGCTTGGGCTTCTCCCTTCCCCTTCTTCCGAGGCAAATCTTAATTATGCAAAGTAAAGTTTAGTTGCCATAAGGAGGAGGTCTTAATCGAAAGTTAATGGTGAGGGGGTGGGGGGGCGGGGGGCGACAGGCAAGTTTTGAGTAAAGAGAGGATTCTCTTAGGCCTGACGAACATTTGGGGAAATTTTCCTTCTCCTACCCCACCTCTGCCTCCGCCCCCTAAAAGCTTCCAGATAACTGTCTCCAGGGAAAGAGAGGAGTTTTAAGTGATTCCACACCAGAAAGGAGTGATGCGTGAGGCTGAGGGTGGGGGGACTGTGCTGGATTATTACCCCCATCGCATCTCTCACCTGGCTGGAGGTGGGGATAGCCAACAGGGTTCCTGCTAGTTTAGAAATGTTTTCTCCTTCTTCCACTTTTTTCCCAGCTAGGATTTTAAACTGGGGTGGGGGTGGGGTCTGGGGAAGAGATGAGGAATTTGCATGTAAATCTCCTGGGCCTGGTACTGGATGATGGATCAATTATTTCTGTTGTCTCTTCTGAGAAAGGGGGGGGGGGGGGCAATAAAAAGAAGAAAGAAAATTGAGTTTAGAAACCCCCTTTGCTTCTCAGTAAGAGCCACATCGTCCCAGCCTGAAGAGCTGTTTTCTGCTCCAATCTAGGAAAGAATTGCTTTTAAAAATAACAAAAAATTTTGGGGGGACCGGCAGTTAGCGTAATGGCTATGTCGCTGGACTCCCACGTAGTCGACCATGGTTCGAGTCCCAGACCCGGTGGCTTAAACTCATGCCGGGCGCATGTGTGTGCGTGCCCAAGATCCCAAGAGGAGAATGGAGGAGAAGGGATTGCGGCGTGTCCATCCCCCCTGGGGGGTGATTTCTCGTTTTCTATCTCTCTGTCTCTGTCTGTCTGGCGAGCGCACGTGCCCTATAGCAAAAACCTCTCAAAAAAAAAATAAATAAAAATAAAAATAGCCAAAAATTTTTTAAAAGAAGAAAGAATTGGAGAAGAAAGAAAATTTTAAGTAGATGGATACAAGGGAGCTGGGTGTAACAAGATTCAACACTTTTTTCCTGTTTGAATAAATGATATAAAGATTTTCTCTCCAACATGAAGATGCTCCTTATTGTATCCTGGAGAAGTTGCTTTTTCTCTGCTCTAGGAAAATGCTGTCCATTCCATTTCCATTCCACCTGCTAAGTCCACCTTCTTCCCCAGCAGTCTAGAGATTACTTGGGCTGTTTCTGCTTCATGGAACTGGGGGTCTGCTCCCTCAGACTTCTTCCTAGTCTGTGGCATCTTTCAACCTCCGGGCTGAGCGGTGGGAACAAAAATGAGTAAGACGGACTCCTACACCCAACTCGGGAAGCTCACAGTCTGATAGGAAATTGAGAGCAAATCTCCAGTGTAAATGCTGCATCTTCACTTTCCTTCTATGACAAACCTGTCCTTAGGGTGGGGCCTGAGTGACAGCCCTTCTCCAGCCACTCCAAGGCAAAGGAGTTAGAAAGCCAAGGCATTCACCTTTCAGTCCTTCAACACACTTTCATGGAGACTTCTGATTTCAAAACACTGTAGTAGGTGCTGTGGGTTATGCAGAGGAAAATGGCAGCATCTTTTCCCTTCAAGAGTCGATAGGGACCAGCAGTTGGCGTAATGGCTATGTCGTTGGACTCCCACGTAGTCAACCGCGGTTTGAGTCCTGGACCCAGTGGCTTAAACTCACGCTGGGCGCGTGTGCGTGCGTGCCCAAGATCCCGAGAGGAGAATGGAGGAGAAGGGATTGCGGCGTGACCATTCCCCCTGGGGGGTGATTTCTCGCTTTCTATCTCTCTGTCTCTCTCTGTCTGTCTGGCGAGCGCACGCGCCCTATAGCAAAAACCTCTCCAAAAAAAAAAAAAAAAAGAGTCGATAGTGGGCCAGCCGGTGGTGTAGTGGTTAAGAGAGCTGGATCCCACACGGCTGAGTATGTGGTTTGAGTCCCGGACCTAATGGCTTATAAAATACACTGGGCACATGTGCATGCCTGAGTGCCCAAAACTCTTGAGAGGAGAATAAAGGAGAGGGATTGCAGTGTGGCCATCCCCTGCTTGGGGGTGATTTCTTGCTTTTCCTCTCTTTCTTCCTCTCTGTATCATTCGGGCAAGCAAACACATGCCCTATAGTAAAAACTTTAAAAAAAAAAAAAGGTTATAGTATCCAGATGAAAAGTGAGTCCATGAAGAGCTTACATTTGTTTAGCATTTTTTTTTTACAAAATAAAGGAAAATCAGGGACCAGCTGTTAGCATAATGGCTATATCGCTGAACTTCCATGTAGTCTACCGCAGTTGGAGTCCCGGACCCAGTGGCTTAAACTCACACCAGGTGCGTGTGTTTGCGTGCCCAAGATCCCGAGAGGAGAACAAAGGAGAAGGGATTGTGGTGTGGCCACCCCCCTGGGGGGGGGGGGGGTGATTTCTCGCTTTCTGTCTCTGTCTCTCTCTTTCTGGCGCGCGCACACGCCCTATAATAAAAACCTCTCCAAAAAAAGAATAAATAAATAAAGGAAAACCACAATCTTGTTTGATTGCTTTTGCCATTCTTGTGCAGGACCTGAGTGTGAACAGGGCCAGAATCTGTATCTTCTGTTGGAAGTCAACTCACAGCCCTTAACCCTCTGCCAACCTGCCTCCCAGGAGGCCTGTAACTAAAAGAAATCTTGGGCCAGCCAGAGGTGTGCTGGTGAAGGTGTCTGGATTCCTCGTGGCTGTCCACACAGTTTGAGTCCCAGACCCAACAGCTTGGAGCATGTGTGTGGGTGCCCAAAACCCTGAAAGGAGAAATGGAGAAGGGATTGCAGCATGATCATCCCCCGCTGCGGGTGGAGGGGTGCTGTTTTATTTCTCTGTCTCAGGTGAGTGCTTGTGCCCTCTAACAAATTTTTTTTTTTTTTTTTTTGAGAGGTTTTTCGCTATAGGGCGCGTGTGCTCGCCAGACAGACAGAGAGAGACATAGAGACAGAAAGCGAGAAATCACCCCCCCAGGGGGGATGGTCACACCACAATCCCTTCTCCTCCATTCTCCTCTGGGGATCTTGGGCACGCACGCACACGCACCCGGCGTGAGTTGTAAGCCACCGGGTCCGAGACGCGAACCGCGGTCGACTACGTGGGAGTCCAGCGACATAGCCATTACGCTAACTGCTGGTTCCCCCCTCTAACAAATTTTTAAAAAACATATACAATAAATGAAGGATGGCATTGGTTATTTGATAGATAAAGCACTTTGCACTGACTTTATTTTTTTTCTTCTTCAGATTTTTGCTGTATGGTGCTAGCCTGAGAAAGACAGATAAAGACAAAGAGAAAGGGACAGTGGGACATTACCACCCATGGGTAATGGCCATGCTGCAGTCCTTTTTCATTATCCTTTTAAGATTTTGGGCATGCATATACATGTGCTCAGTGTGTTCTTCAAGCTGCCAGGTCTGGAACTTGAACAACAGAGTCAGCTATGTGAGACCCAGCACCTTAACCACCATGCCACCTGCTGGCCCAGCACTGATTATTATTATTATTATTAATTTATTAGCTTTATCATTGACCGGACCAAATTCCTAATTCTACCACTAACTGTGCTGCTTTGAAATGGTCATTTTACTTTGATCTTCAGTTTTCCCATCTGCAAAATGGGAATAAACCCATGGCCACCATTCCCCTAGGTGGTGCTTTCTCACTTTCTGCATTCCTGTCTCTCGCTCTCTCTCTCTCTGTCTCTTTGGCAAGTGAAAAATTAAAAAATAAAAATAAAGAACTGTGTGTGATTTTTGTGCTGTTTTTTAATTTGTGCCCTAGGACATTTGTGCTTCCTGGAGAGACAGAGAAAGGGAGAAGTGAGATAGCACCCCACACACACAACGAGGATAGACGTGTAACAATCCCTGTACACACACACAGTGTGTTTCCCAACCACTGGGTCTGGGATTTGAACTGTGCATTTGACCATGGCTACCCCAGGACTGTTTTATCCATTAACAAATATATATTAATAATCAGTTTTGGGGCCAGCAGGTGGTGTTGAGGTTGAATGCACTGGACTCCCACATGGCCGACCATGGTTCAAGTCCCAGACCTGGTGGCTTGCTTTCTCACTTTCCCGCTCTCTGTCTCTGTTTCTCTCTGGTCAAATTAAAATCATAATAATGATGATAAATAAAATGAAAATGAAATAATTATTAAAAAAAGAAAGAACCAGACCCAACCCCTGTTCCTGTGGAGCTTAATTTCTTGTGAGAGAGACTCCTATTCATCACACAATCTTTAAAAAAAAAAAATTGATAGTGCAGGGACCAGCAGATGGCGTAATGATTACATCGCTGGACTCCCATGTTATCGACCATGGTTCAAGTCCCAAACTTGGTGACTTAAAACTCACACCAGGTGTGTGTGCATGAGTGCCCAAGATCCCAAGAGGAGACTGGAGGAAAAGGGATTATGCACAGCCATACCTCCTGGGGGGTGATTTCCTGCTTTCTGTATCTGTCTCTCTCTGGCGAGTGCATGCACCCTATAGCAAATGTCTCTCTTAAAAAAATTGATAGTGCAGGCGTATGCATGAAAGAGAGAGAGAGGGAGAGAGAAAGGGCGTCTCATCACACTGTAAAAAAGAAAAAGAGAGGGACCATGAGAAATCATTCCCTGTAGGGACAGCCACACTGCAATCCTTCCTCCTGCTGGCCCTGATGACGCAGTCACTTACGTGGGGGTGAAATTGGCGCGAGGTAACAGTCTGTGAAGGGAGACTCCATAGACTGTGAATACTGGGAAGGGGACTGACTGATTTGGGAGTTGGAGGTGAGGAGAGGTCTGCGTAATTGGAGTGAAGAGTGAAGTAGGAGGAGGCACAGAACCGCAAAGCCTTTGGACCATGTGAGAGGCATGGGATGTAGAAATATGAACTCACGCTCTATTGGGGAAATGGACATGTAAGCAGACGGGCCAGGGACAGGCATTCCAGACAGAGGGACTGGTATGTGCAGGGGTGCGGTGGGGTGAAAAGGATGGAATGTGCAGGAGCGCCAGTACCTTCAGTGCAGTCTGTGCTGCTGGAGATAGGGCTACACTGGACAGTCTAGGGAAGGGAATTGGTCACACTTAACCTATAGATACTTAAACACTGGGCAGCTTTGAGGAGCATGGGTGGGGGATGAGGGTTAGCCAGAGGTACGGGTTCTGCTAGCTGGGGACTGATTGCAAGGGAGGTGTGACAGCATGGGCAATGAGAGCAGGGAATAAGGAGCCCAGTCAAGGTTTATTTATTTATTTTAACCATTGATTAATTAATTTAGAGAGATTTTTTGCCATAGGGCACTTGCACTCACCTGAGAGACAGAGAGACAGAGAGACAGAAAGCAAGAAATCATTCCCCAGGGAAGATGGCCATGCTGCAATCCCTTCTCCTCCATTCTCCTCTCAGGATTTTGGGCACACATGCACACATGACCAGGGTGAGTTTCAAGCCTCTGGGTCCAGGATTTGAACCATGGTCAGCCATGTGGGCAATGTGAGAGTCCAGTGATGTAACCTTTATGCCATCTGCTGGTCCCTATTTTATTTTTTTAAATTTATGATTATTATTTTAATTCCCCAGGGAGAGACAGAGAGAGGGAAAGTGAGAAAGCAAGCCACCATGTCCGGGACTCAAAATGCAGTTGGCCATGTGGGAATCCAGCGCTTAACTACCACGCCACCTGCTGGCCCTACTTATTTATTTTTGAATGATAGTGCAGGTGTGTGCACAAGAAAGAGAAACAGTCTTACCACACTGTAATCCTGTTTCATCAACTCTCTAGCCCCTTAAGATCCTGGGTGCCTGGGTGCCTGTGTTTGCAAGCAGGTCTGGGGATTCAAACCCGCAGTAGGCCATATGGCTTCCAGTTTGGCAGAGCACTGTCACTGCTTTTGGTGCCATAGCTGCTCAACCCAACCAAGGTTTCTGACGTAGGTGCCCTGAGGCCATTAACCAGATTGGAAAACACAAAAGGACAGATAATGAACATAGTCAAACAAGGCCGAAGCTATGGTAGGTACATCCAGGAGGAGGGAAGGTATTCCAAAGAGGGTAGATGTTCTTTCTTTTTATTAAAGTTTTTGCCATAGGACACTCACTTGTCAGACAGAGAGAGAGAGAGAAAATGAGAAACCACTCACCACCAGAGGGATGGCCATACCACAATCCCTTCTCCTCCATTCACCTCAGGATTTAGGGCATACATGAACAAGTGCCTAGTATGACTTTCAAGCCACCCACTCCAGGACTCAAACCATGGTCAGCTATGCGGGAGTCCATTGACTTAACCATCACACCACCTACTGGCCCTGAAAGTGGATATTTTTTTTCCTAGAGAGATTTTTGCTACAGGACACGTGCACTCACCAGACAGACAAACAGAAAGATGGAAAGAGAGAAATCACCCCCCAGGGGGAATGGCTATGCCTCAATCCCTTCTCTTCCATTCTCCTCTCTGGATTTTGGGCATGCACTCACACACACCTGGTGCAAGTTTAAGCTGCCAAGTCCAGCAACGTAACCATTTCGTCATCTGCTGGTCCCTCGAGAGTGGATATTCTTATTATTTATTTATTTATTCATTTATGTATTTGAATTTGACCGAAAGGGACAGAAAGAGAGAGAGAGAGAGAGAGATATGGAAAGTGAGAAAGCAAGCCACCAGGTCCAGGACTCAAACCACGATTGGCCATGTGGGAGTCCAGTGCCCTTAACTACCATGCCACCTGCCAGCCCCTCAAGGGTGGATATTCTAATCTGGCACCTTGAGCCTATGGTTGGAGATATGTAAGTGGCTAAGACCATCTAGGAAAGATAGATTGGATGGGAAAGCAAAGCTTTGAGGGATGCCAATATGTATAGGCCATAGTGCCAAGGAGGAGGGAGATTGTGCAGGAGTAGTCAACCAGGAGAAAATATCACCATGATTGTTTTTCCCAGGTCTGAAGCCTCAAGTCAGAATATTATTTACCTTGTTTCTTCCATTTGTGAGAATTAAATGAGGGCGTATGATCCTCATTGACCTGGTGCTAGGCAAAAACTATTGGTAAATAGGTATTATTTTTATCTAACAAACTACTGAGCATCAGGACCAGTAGATGGCATGGTGGTTAAGGCGGCTAGATGCTACACGACTGACCAGGCAGTTAGAATCCCAGATGGGACAGCTTGAAAAACACACGAGGTGCTTGTGTGTGCATGCCCCATATCTCGAGAAGAGAATGGAGAAGAAGGGATTGCAGCATGGTCATCCACCATGGTTGGGATGCTTTCTCACCTTCCCTCTTTCTCTCCTTCTCTATTGCAAGCTCACATGTCCTCTGGCAAACTTTTAAAAATTATTGAGCACTGAGGGGGTGGGGGGGCAGATGGCGCGGTGGTTAAGGTGATGGACTCTCACATGGTTGACTACAGTTGAGTCCTGGATTTGGCAGCTTGCTTTCTCTCTTTCCCTCTCTCTCTCTCCCTGTCTCTCTCTGGTCAAATTGAAAATAATAATAATAATAATAATAATAAAATAATAATAATAAAATAATTATTAAAACTTACTCAGCACCTACTGTATGCAAAGCAGATAATCTGCACAGACTCAGGCTTCATGGAGCCTACAGTTAGGGTGCCACAGTTTGCTATTCCCCTTAAGAAATATCTCTGATTGGTTTGAGCTTTAGTTCTGGGCTTCGGGTCTAGGTATCCCCAATGCACAAAAGTCCACTTCTCTACAAAACCGTGGGATGCTACCATCAATCTTGTAGGCTTACAGGGGATGTCCCTGCTACCTGGGACAATTGTTGGGTGCCCCCTATAAATCCACTGCATGCTTCGTTCTCTGGGATGGGCTCCATGGAAGGAAGGGTGAGCTTGAGTGGAAATTGCAACCTGACAGCACAGTGGAGGACACAGCTCCTGGAGAGGAAAGAAACTTGTCTGGGGTTCAAAATGTCTGGGCTGCAGGCTTGCTGCCTCCCGTACTGACCAATCAGCCTTAGGCCAGTCTGTTTCCCTTCCTTAGCTTCAGCCCTCTCCCCTATATAGGGGATCATGAAGCCACTTGTTGGTTTTACCTTTGGGCCAGATGTCGGGTCTCTGAGAATATTCTGTTTGGATCATTGAACCTGTCTTTACTCAGTGTCACCCAAACAAGATGAAAGGCTCGTGTGTCACAGATAAGTGAAATGACAGCCAGTCAGCAATATCCAACACAGGGCAGGCATGCTCAGAAGAGAGCACAGAGAACTTCTCCCAAATAAGGAAACCTGGGGGGCACTGCCAACGCTCCCCACCCCCACACATCTTGCTGTCTCTGGCCTTTCACCTCTCCACAGGAGCAGTCAGGTTGACTCTGTGTTCCCGTCTTCCTGTTCCTCTACTAGAGCTGCTTCCTCGTTTCCTCCCAGAAAAGCCATCTTCTCTCTGTCTTTGGTCTACATGGCTCTCTGAGGGACCATGCCTGGTTTGGCGATTCTTCAGGGAATCTTCCCCTTTCCAAGAAGCCCCAGCAGAGGCTGGGTCCCCCTTTCTCTTTTCAAACCTGGGTCAGTGTTCTTTCCTTTCCAAAGCACTGAGGTCCCTCCACTCTAAAGTGGGCAGGGCTGTGTGTATCTATTTAGGAAGCAGGGAGCGAGGAAGAGGACACGATTTCAGACACACAAAGATCTGCAAAGGTTTTATTATTTTATTTTCTTAGTTGTGAAAGGGTGCACATGCTTACCAGAGAAAAATAGAGACAGAGACATAAGATGAGAGGGCAGGGACCAGCAGGTGGCGTGGTGGTTAAGACGCTGGACACACCCACATGGCTGACCACGGTTCGAGTCCTGGACCTGGTGGCTTGCTTTCTCACTTTCCTTCTCTTTCTCTCTGTGTCTCGCTCTGGTCAAATCAAAATAAAATGAATGAATGAATAAAAGTAAATAAATAATTTTAAAAAAAAGAAGAAGAAGAGAGGGCAGGAGAAAGCACCCCTCATAGAGCATGGTTAGGCTACAATCCCTTCTCCATTTCTCTATCCCGTTGAGATTTTTTTCTTTTTTTTAAAAAATTTTTTGGAGAGGTCTTTGCTAGAGTGTACATGCGTTTGCCAGAAAGACAGAAAGAGATAGAGAGATAGAAAGTGAGAAATCACCCCCCAGGGGGATGGCCATGACGCAATCCCTTCTCTTCCATTCTCCTCTTGGGATCTTGGGCACACATGTACATGCGCCTAGCGTGAGTTTAAGCCACCAGGTCTCAGACTTAAACCGCGGTCAACTACATAAGAGTCCAGTGACATAGCCATTATGCTAACTGCTGGTCCCCCGTTGAGATTTTCATGCATGCTGGGTGTCTTCTTCTTTTTTTTTTTTTTTTGGAGAGGTTTTTTGCTATAGGGCGCGTGCGCTCGCCAGACAGACAGAGAGAGACAGAGAGACAGAAAGCGAGAAATCACCCCCCAGGGGGGATGGTCACGCCGCAATCCCTTCTCCTCCATTCTCCTCTCGGGATCTTGGGCACGCACGCACACACGCCCGGCGTGAGTTGTAAGCCACCGGGTCCGAGACGCGAACCGCGGTTGACTACGTGGGAGTCCAGCGACATAGCCATTACGCTAACTGCTGGTTCCCTTCCTTTTTTTTTTTTTTTTTTTTTTTTTGATTAGCCAGAGCATATGCACGTGCCTGAGAGAGACAAAGTGGTAAAGCACCCCCATGGGGAATGGTCGCATCACAGTCCCTTCTCCTCTCTCTCTGCTATTGGGATTTGGGGCATGAGCACACATGCCAAGTATGTTTGTCAAGGCGCCGGGTCTGGGTCTGGGACTCAAACTGCAGTAGTTGGCCACGTGAGATCTAGCTCCCTTAACCTCCAGGCCACGGGGCTGGGCCAAACATTTCATTCTATAACCAAAACTGCTCTACTTTAAGTGGGGTAGGTCCTAGGCACCGTGAAGACAATGAAACAAAGGTGTTCCTCTGCTTTGGGGGAATCTACACCTTTCTACCTGAGGCTGGTCACCAAAACCTGGAATCCTTTTCAACAAGTGAGATACCAAATTCCTTCTCCTTGAACCCTGGTCTCCATTTCACTCTCAGAGAAATAGCCCTTAAAAACTGTCCACAGTGGGGCCGGCAGGTGGCATGGTGGTTAAAGGCACTGGATTCCCACATGGCCAACATTAGGTTTGATTTGGGAACTGCGGCCGAGTCAGGAGTCAGAGGCGGCAAGGACGAAAATACCAGAGTCAGGCCTTAGGGTTTAATAAAACCAATATAATTTATTCTGCAAGATCTCTAGGGTCAGGTCCCTCGGCCTGGGCAGAGGCCAAGGGAGTCACGCCCAGGGTAGGTGCTGCTTGTTCCGAAAGGGCCATTGTCCAATAGGTGCTTGCCACGGGTCCTTGTCTGGCCATGAAGTTCGCTGTTTCTGTACAACTTTGGCGGGGCACGCCAAATGCTTAAGGGCGGGAAAGTCTGTTGGTGATGGCGCCTCAGATGCAGAAACAGGAAAGTTCCTGCCGGCGGGAATGTTTCTGCCATGTTTCTTTTCCCTTCCCTCAGACCTTACAGCCAACTGCAGTTTGAGTCCCAGATCTGGCGATTTGCTTTCTTGCTTTCCCTTTCTCTCTCTCTCTTTGTCTCTCTCTGGTCAAATTTTAAAATAACAGCAGCAACAACAACAATAATAATAAATTAATAAATAACAAATGGAATGAAATAATAAATAATTCTTAAAGGAAAAAAAAAAAAAACTGCCCATAGAGGGCCAGCAGATGGCACAGAAATCAAGGTGGCTGGATCCCACTTGGCCAACTGTGGGTCAAGGCCCAAACTCAGCAGCTTGAGGGACACATTGGTTGTGTGTGCATGTGTGCCCAAAATCCAGAGCCAAAATCCCAAGAGGAGAATGGAGGAGAAGAGATTGTGGCATGGCCACCCCTGGAGAGGGAGATTTCTCACTTTCCCTCTCTGTCTCTGTCTCTCTCCTATGCACATGTGGACCCCACAGCAAAACTAAAATAAGATCATTAGAACCATTGAGAGGTCTAGGACTCCTGAAGTTCAGCTTTCTGCATACAAGTGGGTCCCTTCAGTGCACCTCACCCCACCCTTGCCAAGTTCCAAAGCTGCTCCTGGCTTTGGGGACGAGGGAAGAGGGGACTTGGCAGAGGATAACAGTGTTCCCTTTCTCTCTCCAACACCCTCCCCCTAGGTTCCTGGAAGGCAAAATGGGCAATCTAAACAGGTATCTATTAATTGAGAACTTTAATTAGTTCAGGCCTAGGCTGGGCAAGAGCAAGGTGTGGGCTACTCAGAGCAGACTGGGGAAAAGGGCTGGGTTTGGTTCATGGAGATACTGAGATGACTCTGACTTCTAGATCCAGGAAAACAAGCATCCCTAGGAATGAGTGGGTTAGATATTCTGCCTCCCAGAAGCTTCTACAACCTAATGCCAAGAGGAGAAGAATGAATCATAGACTTGTAGATGTGGAGAGGTGGGAGTGAGAGGTGGGGTGCTCACTGAGGAGGCTGGCTTCCTGCTTAGGGTGCCCCTCCCAGCAGAGCACACTCTCCCATCAGGGCTGCACCCCATCTCTACCCTCTGCTCTTTCTCGTTCCCCTTCCTCTTTCCACTCTTCTCCCCCTTCCTTCTCCCAGAATTTCTCTCCTTTTCCTGCAGGCTGGGCCACCTCACCCCCTCCCCTTTCTCTTTCCTGTAACCTAAGCTGTTGTTGGGAGTTGGAGGAGCTGGGCTGGTTTGAAAGGAGGCCCCACAGCTTTTCAGGGAGGAATTGAAACCGTGGAGCTGGGGGTGAGGGGAGGCTACAGTGGGGGAGGGGGTGACTTGAGAAATCAAAGCGGCTGTAACTCCATCTGGGAAGCCAACCTTGATTTACTAGCAAGGACCGGGCTCTGCGGCCACCCCCACCCTTGCCCACTCCCCCTCCTTCCTTGGACTTTGCTTTGTGGTGGTGGCTGGGGGGTGGGGAGACTGACCATCTCCCCTAACCTGAAAACCTGCTCTTTTCCTGGACCGACTTGCCCTGAGATGCAAGGCCTGGGCAACTCTGGCTAAGCCAGAAGGCAAATGCATTGAAGGGGACCAGGGACCTCAAGAACTGGGTGAGGGTGTGCCTCTGAGATGCAGAGAAGCCTCTTGGCCCAGGCAGACTCAGCCCTGCTCTGGCTTGGGGGCACCCCCACTTTGAGATGTGAGTTTGGGATGTAAGTAGTAAGGGAAGGAAGCCAGGGCTTTTTCATCTTTCCATGGTCTTTCCCTGAGAACTGGTGGGGGCGGGGAGGTGCGTGGGAGTGGGGTGGGGGTGAGGGGTGGTTAGTAAAAGCCAAGGAAAGAAAATGACCTAGAAAGAAAAAGAAAATCTTTTTTTTTTTTTTTTTTTTTCCACATGGCACTTGTGCTTGCTCGCTTGTTGGTGGAGAGATACAGAGAGAGAGAGAAAGTGAGAAGACTCACCCCCCCCCCCCCCCCCCGAGGGATAGCTATGCTGCAATCCCTTCTCCATTCTCCTCTCTTGATTTTGGGCATCCATGCGCATACGCCCAACATGATGTTCAAGGAGCCAGGTCCAGGATCTCATCATGGACTTGGCCATGCGGGATCCAGCCACCTTAATGTCATGCCACTTGCTGGCCTGCCCCCCACTTTTTTTTTTAAGTTTATTATTAATTTCTTCCATGGGAGAGAGGAGTATTCCCAAGAGGGTCTTCCTGCCATGATCCAGCCTCAGTCTCAACCAGCTGGGACCATGTCCAGGAAGACCTTGGCATGAGGACACATGACCTTCTCAGGTGGCTTTAGCACTAGGAGCATTATGTTACTGTTGGGCATGGTGGCTGGTCTTTTTTTTTTCTTTTTTTTTTTGGGTGGGGGGAACCAGCAGTTAGCGTAATGGCTAAGTCGCTGGACTCTCACGTAGTCGACCGCGGTTCGCGTCCCGGACCCGGTGGCTTAAACTCACGCTGGGCGCGTGTGCGTGCGTGCCCAAGATCCCGAGAGGAGAATGGAGGAGAAGGGATTGCAACGTGGCCATCCCCCCTGGGGGGTGATTTCTCACTTTCTGTCTCTCTGTCTCTCTGTCTGTCTGGCGAGCAAACAAGCCCTATAGCGAAAAAACCTCTCAAAAAAAAAAAAAAGTTTTTTTTTTTTTTTTTTTTGCCATAAGGCGTATGCACTTGCTGGAAAGAGACAGAATCCCCAGGGTATGGCCACATCTCAATCCCTTTTCCTCTAGGCTCCTCTCGGGATTTTTAGACACTTGAGCACATTTGCCCGATGGTTTTCAAATTTCAGGGTCCAGGACTTGAGCGGCAGTGGGAGTCCAATGGCTTCACCACTACACCACCTGCTGGCCCTCTTTTTTCCTTCTTTGAGAGTCTCCGTCGTCGTTGCCATCCTCTTGCCTCAGCCTCTTGATTAGCTGGAACTACAGACATGCCACTGTGCCTTCTAGGGTGGGCCAAGAATCTAACTTGTCAACCAGTGTGCCTACTCTCTCTCTCTCTAGCTATCTATCTCTTTCTGTCTCTGGTGAGCGCATCTGCCCTATAACAAACAAACAAACAAAAAGATGGGGATAGGAATCTTCTCTTGCAAAGGGCTGGAAGGATCTGATACAGTGACACCTGACTTCAGGTCGTGGACACCGGACACAAGGCTTCAGTGTTTGTTTCGGTCCTCTCCCTAGATAGGGTAGAAGCAGCTGGGAAGGAAGTTTTCTAGGGAGTGGGGGCAAGTGTCAGCTCTCTAAAGTCTCCAGGGCTGAGGGTTTCAGCTTGCTTTCCCTGTGGCTGGGTGACTCTGAGTAACTCTTGAGGAATTCTGTGGCCTAAGGGTGGCATGTTATAGGGACAAATATGCTAATGCTGAGGTGAAGTAAACTTCCTGGAGTGCTCCCTTTGGCATGCCATACAGGGAAGACTTGATGGCTCCTGCACCAGGACGACATGAAAACTCATGAAGCATTTCATATTTATAAAAATAAAAATCGAGGCCTGCCGGTGGTTTGGTGGTTAATGGAGCTGGATCCCACATGGCTGACTATGTGGTTCAAGTCCCGGACCTGGGGGCTTAGGAAAAAAATTCAATTTCTTTCTATCTCTCATAGCAAGACTCTCTCAAAGACCAAGCTCTTTCTTATGCACAAATAAATGAGCTTTAAAAAATATCTACTGGGGACTTCAGTTGCGGGACAGATCGACATGCCTGCCTCTTTAAGCTGGAGCTGACCCAGTCACTACAGGTATAATTCTTTTGCCACCTCCCCCTCAACTCTTCCAGATATCGCCAAGCGTCCCAAAAGGAAAGGAAGAGACTTATTAGGAAGCAAAGAAAGAGATCTCGGGTCTCAGCATGGAAGAACTCCTTTTGCCAGGAGAGGCCATGGTTGAGGCAGCTTCTAGGACAGACTCCAAGGATGGACTTGGGAGAGGCAGGTCCTTGGTCCTGCCTTGTGGATGGAGGTTGTTAGGAGAAGGAAACAGACTTCCCTCTTCTCCCTAGGAAGCTTTCCTTCCCTGCAGCTGGTGCCCTAAGGATCCCCCCCCCCCCCCTTCCAGGCCCTTCCCTTGGAGAGAGCCTGCTGAGCCTGGAATGAGAAGAATCTGAACTACAAACAGACCTCCCAGAGGCACCCCCAACTCTTCTCTAACCACTCCTTCCCTGCAAAAGGCTGGCTTCCTGGAGTGGAGACTGGGAGGCTGGGCCTGGGGTTTGAGCTGGGGAGTAGAGGCCTCAGGATTTTTTTTTCCCCCCTGGAAAGGGAGGAGAGAGAAAAGTTGAGGGGAGGAAAAGGTTGAGGGCAGAGTCGGGACTAGGCTATACCACAACCCCAAATCAGAATCAGTGAGAGCACACTTGCAGGGCCTACAGGTTTTGGGGGGGGGGGGGCTGAAATCAAACCTGTGCTATAATAGAATGATCCAAGCTGTGAGGTCCCCACTCCAGGAGTGACCAGCAATCACTCAAACAAAACCAAGACAAAAAGAACCTTCCACCACCCCACCACCCTTACCCCCTTGGCCTCTCTCTCTTCCTGTCCAAGACACCGGGCCACGTGGCTCCCAGTCCTCAGTCTGGGCTGCATACCTGAATCCAGAAGCCAGTGAATGGGCTTCGAGGAGCTGAGGAGCTGGAGGCAGGGGCTGGAAGCAGGAAAGATGGAGAGACCAAAGGAAAGGACAAATGGCACAGAGCCAGAGGGTCCCCCTCCTGCCTGCCACACTGCCCCAGCTCTGGCTTCCTGCCCACTGTCCCATAGCACCCATAACCCCCACCTGGATCCAGTCTGGGGTTGGGATGTGAGTCGGTCAGGGCTGTCAGTGCCCAGGGGTACCCAGGTGGTGTGGAGGGGGAGCCCTGGGGAGGGGACCAGAGAGGAGAGGCTGCAGCTGCTGGACGCCTCCTCAGGCATGATGACCTCTTCGTGGGGGCCGCTCTCTCCAGCTTGTATAACACAGCTCCTGCCAAGGGTGGTACAGAAAGGCACAGAGCCCACAGCGGCTGGGGAAGGCCGCTGAAAAGGCAGCTTAGGGGCTTCCCGCTGGGTGAGATGGATTAGGGCCTGTGGGGAGGGAGCAGGGCAGCAAGAAAGGCACTGGCCCCACGCCAGAGCCCTTTGGCCAAAGGCCCACGGGACCAGGAGCCCCAGGGTGTCTGGCTGGCTGGAGTCAGCCTCCTCCACCTGGCTAAGGGCTAGGAGAATAGGGGCCCAGCCAGAGTGACACATGGGGACCGGGAGAGTGGCCACAGGCCCCAAATGTTGAGAAGGAAAGGAAAAGGAGTCCCTAGATGAACTTACTGGACTTCTAGCAGGGCAAGGGAGGAGAGAAAGAACTGACTTACTGATCCAGAAGGTGGTATGATGGTTAAGATGCTGGATTCGCATGTGGGCCACTGGGGTTTGAGTCCCAGCTGGCAGCTTGAAAATCACAATGCAGGGGCTGGTGGGTGGCTTGGTGGTTAAGGAAGCTGGACTCCCACATGGCCGACCAGGGTTTGAGTCACCCCCGGACCTAGCAGCTTGCTTTCTCACTTTCTCACTCTCTCACCTCACTCTTTCTATCTCTGGTCAAATTAAAATAAACAAATACATAGATTTTCAAAAATTCAATAAAATAATTCTTTAAAGAAAAAGAAAGAAAATCATAATGTATGTATATGCATACCCAAAATCTCAGGAGGAGAATGGAGTAGAAAGGACTGTGGCTTGGCCATCCTTCCCCTCCCAGGGGGGTGATTTCTCACTTTCCCTCTTACTGTCTCTCTCTGGTGAGTGCACGTGCTCTGTGACAAAAACAAAACAAAACAAAATTGACTTACCCTCCTATCTCGCCTGTGTCTCTTGCTGCCTCCCAGAGTGGAGATTTCATCCTAGAGGTTTCCCGGGTGGGAGGGAAGGAAACAACTTTACCTCCAGCCAGCCTTTGTTTCTGGGAGAGCGCAAGCTGGAGCAGAATAAAGGGGCTCTCCAAGAGGTAGTTTCCACACACAAGCATGTATTTAGGGGAGATCCCAGGTGGCCACTAAGACCCCTGTACAACTGAGAAACCCTGGGTGGTCCTTGGGACCCCCAGAGGGTCCATCCAGGATTGGTTTCACTCAGGCCCTGGGATACACAGTCTGGTCCGGGAGATGGACCCTCTGAGGCCACATTGGGGATGAGATGAGCACTGGGGTAGGAGTCAGGGGATCTGACTTACCCTCTTGGAATCTGTTTTGTCACTAGTCAAATATCGGTATTTATCAGATCCTATTTTTTTTTTTTTTTTTTTTGAGAGGTTTTCGCTATAGGGCGCCTGCGCTCACCAGACAGACAGAGAGAGATATAGAGACAGAAAGTGAGAAATCACCCCCCCAGGGGGGATGGTCACGCCGCAATCCCTTCTCCTCCACTCTCCTATCGGGATCTTGGGCATGCACGCACACGCGCCCAGTGTGAGTTTTAAGCCACCGGGTCCGGGACGCGAACCGTGGTCGACTACATGGGAGTCCAGCGACATAGCCATTATGCTAACTGCTGGTTCCCAGATCCTATTTTTAAAAAAATTGTTTTAAAGCATTATTGGGACCAGCAGATGGTGTAATGATTATGTTGCTGGACTCCCATGTAGTCGACTAAAGTTTGAGTCCTAGACCTGGTGGCTTAAAACATATGCCGGGTGCTTGTGCGTATGTGCCCCAAATCCAGAGAGGAGAGTGGAGGAGAAGGGATTGTGGTGTGGCCATCCTCCCGGGGGGGAGGGGTTGATTTCTCACTTTCTGTCTCTCAGTCTCTCTGGTGAGTGTACATGCCCTATAGCAAAAATCTCCCTAAAATAAAAAAAGGAATTATTTTTTTAAATTTTTATTTAGCATTATTATTTTTTTTTAAAAAAGAACTGTTTTATTTAACTTTATTTGTTTATTTATTACTTTATTTTGACCAGAGAAAGGACAGAGTGAAAGTGAGAAAGCAAGCCACCAGGTCTGGGACTCAAACCGTGGTCAGCCTTGTGAGAGTCCAGCACCCTTAACCACCACACCACCTACTGGTCCCTATTATTACTGCTATTTAATTTGACCAGAGAAAGAGAGAGAAAGGGAAAGAGAGAGAAAGCAAGCCTCTAGGTCTGGGATTTGAACCACAGTCAGCCATGTAGGAGTCCAGCACCTTAAAATCATGCCACCTGTCAGCCCCTAAATCATTTTTAAGAATTATTCATTTTGAGGGATCAGCAGTTAGCGTAATGGTTATGTCACTGGACTCCCATGTAGTCGACCACGGTTCAAGTCCCTGACCTGGTGGCTTAAACTCACGCCGGGTGCGTGTGCATGTGTGCCCAAGGTCCAGAGAGGAGAATGGAACAGAAGGGATTGTGGCGTGGCCATACCCCCGGGGGGGATTTCTCGTTTTCTGTCTCTCTGTCTCTGTCTCTCTGGCAAGCGCATGCGCCCTATAGCAAAAACCTCTCCAAAAGAAAAAAAAAAGAATTATTGGGGCTGGCAGGTGGCATGGTGGTTAAGGACACTGGACTCCCACATGGCCAACCACAGTTCAAGTCCTGGACCTGGAGGCTTGCTCTCTCACTTTCCCTCTCTCTCCTTCTCTCTCGCTCTGTCCCTCTCTGGTCAAATTTAAGAAAATGAAATAAATGAATGAATAAATAAAAAATAAAATAATTCTTTAAAAAAAAGAATTATTAATTTTGGGGGCTGGCAGGTGGCATGGTGGTTAAAGGTGCTGGACTCCCACATGGCCAACTGCAGTTCAAGTCTTGGACCTGGTGGCTTGCTTTCTCACTTTTCCTCTCTCTCTGATCAAACTGGAAAATAATAATAGTAAATAAAGTTAAATAAAATAATTGTTTTAAAAACAAAATAGAATGATTTATTTTGGGACCAGCAGATGGTATAATGTTGCTAGACTTTCACGTGGTCGGCTGTGGTTTGAGTCCTGGACCTGGTGGCTTAAATTCACATCAGGCACGTGTGCACGTGTGCTCAAAATCCTGAGAGGAGAATGGAGAAGAAAGGATTGTGGCGTGGCCAACCACAGGAGGGTGTGATTTCTCACTTTGTCTCTCTGTCTCTCTCTCCAGCGAGTGCATGTACCTTATAGTAAAGATCTCTAAAAAAGAATGATTTATTTTAATTTTATTTATTTATTATCATCATTATTATTAATTTGCTATAAGGCACATGTACTCACCAGAGAGCAAGAGAGAGGAAATGAGAAAACAAGTTGCTAGGTTCAGGACTTGAACCATGGTAGGCCATATGGGAATCTAGTGCCTTAATCACCACACCACCTGCTGGCCCTAGATCCTATTGCTAAAAGAATACATAATACATTCTGGAAATTGTGAAGTGTTTATGAACGTGAGATATCAAGATGTCATTATCTTTAGAATGCATGTGTATCCATGCTTATTTCCTGAGAGAAAGTCAGGTACCCTTGATAGAGTCTCACCATGCCTGATCTCCTGCCCACAGCCTTCCAGCCGGTCAGGATCATGGGCATATCCATGAGCATGTTCAAGTCGACAGGTCCAGACAGGATCAGAAGCTGGGGTCTTCCAATCTGGCTCTGTGACTGCACAGTGCTACCTGACTGGGCCTGAATGCAACCTCCGATGGATCTGGGGGAAGGGAACACATTGAGAACCAGGGGCTACCATACCATGTGCGTTGTCTCTCTGTATCTTCAAAGAATTGTAAGAGTGGGAACCAGCAGTTAGCGTAATGGCTATGTCGCTGGACTCCCACGTAGTCGACCGCGGTTCGTGTCTCAGACCCGGTGGCTTACAACTCACGCCGGGCGCGTGTGCGTGCGTGCCCAAGATCCCGAGAGGAGAATGGAGGAGAAGGGATTGCGGCGTGACCATCCCCCCTGGGGGGTGATTTCTCGCTTTCTGTCTCTATGTCTCTCTCTGTCTGTCTGGCGAGCGCACGCGCCCTATAGCGAAAAAAAACCTCTCCAAAAAAAAAAAATAAAAAGAATTGTAAGAGGATGGTCTTGATGTCTCCATTTTACAGATGGGAAAACTGAGGTCGGTAGGTTATATAATTTACCCAAGTTTACAGAGGCTTCTAAGATGGGGCATCTGAGTTAGAAAGCAAAAATACTCTCAGGTCTTTTTTTTTTTTTTTAACTTTTTTTTAAAAAGAATTGCTGTATTTAACTTTATTCATTTTATTAATTTATTTATTTTAATTTGACCAGAGAGGGACATAGCAAGAGAGAGAGAAAGTGAGAAAAGAAGCTGCCAGGTCTGGGACTTGAACCGTGGTTGGCCATGTGGGAGTCCAGCGCCCTCAACCACCATGCTACCTGCTGGCCCCTCTCAGGTCTTTAAAAGGTTATGTGGCCCCTGTGTCTAGAACTTTATTCCTCTGTCCTTATGTTTAGAGAGATTTCTCCACAGGCTTGATTCCTTCTCCCTCTGGGTAGGCTCAGTTAGGAAGCAGGCTTAGGCCCTAAAGACTGCACCCCCACCCCCCCATGTAGCACGAAAGTTTAGGGAGGGTTTGCAAAGTAGGTGAGAAGGTCTGGAATGGGCCCAGATGATCAGATCAGATGGTCATCACGTGTGGTCACAGAACATTCTCTGAGGAAAAGGGGCTCCAGAGATGGGCATTCCAACCTCAGGGCATCGCGGGATCAGAGCTGCCCTGTGTCCCCTCAGCTGGGCCGGCCCCCTTCTTTGTGTTCAGTTTTTTCCCACAGCCCAGCAAGGGGTGTGCTGGGATCCCAGGCTCAGCCCCTCCTGCTGGGAGCACCCCATCCACCCCACATAAAAAGCTTGAGGGTGAAGAAGGGAGGGGTGTTCTCACTCCCAGGAGGCCTCGGCACCCTTCTCCCTTTCTGGGGAACAAGAAACTTGCTAATGGCTTGGGCCCCTTCCCCAGCCCTGGCCCCAGCCCTGGCTCCCCCAGACAAAAAGCTGCTTTACATGAGAAGAGTGGGCTGGCCTGGCCTTACCCAGCACTCAAAGAGGCGGTAGCCCCTGACAGCCGGGAGACTGACCCCTCCCCCACGCCGAGGCCTCGTTTACTTGCAATTAGCAATTCTTTGCATATTCCCCCACAGGACCGAGAGGGACAGGACGGGACGCTGGCCCTCACCTCCCAAACCCAGCCTTCAACCTCACGAGGCTCCCAGCCTGGGCTCCCCTTCCCCCTCTCCCCCCCAGGCCCCTCCTTTCTTCCCCCCACCCCAGCCGGCAGAGGCTCTGTTGTCTCCCTCCCAGTTCTCCAAAGAACAAGGCACTGGGATGGGCCAAACCAAGGGCAACTGGGGGGCCTGGAGAGATGGAGCTGACATTGCCTAGTCTGGGGGGACATCCTCCTCAATCAACATGACCCCTTTCCTCCACCCGGCCTACTTGCCACACCCTCTCCAAATCACGCTTAGCTTTTGGATCAGCATGAAGGGAGAGGTGGAGGGAAGAGGTTTTAAGGAAGAACTGAGGGTGAGCTGGTGGTGTAGCAGGCAAGTGGTGAGGTGGGCAAGAGGCTCTGCCTGGAATTAAGTCGAGGACTCACCGCTTCTCTCCTGGTCAGCTAGACCCTTAACGCTCCAATTTGAGCTTCCTCCTCATTCAGAGGGCCCTCAGCATAGGGCTGGGGACTTAGAGCCTTCTGATTCAACCCTAGCCAGGCAGTGGCAGGGTGGCACAAGCTTGAAATATGAAAAAGAGTTGCTGGAATGCCTGGGTCCCTTTTAAGCTCATGCAAATCCTTTCTTCAGCATCTGGTCCCCTAGGCAGGTAAGGGATCTGGAGTGGGGGGAGGAAAGTGGTAGGATGGTCTCTAAGCCCTTGACCCATATTAGTTCCTCCAGGGTCCTCCCCTCTTCCCTCGTCACTGGTAGGCTTGTCCTGTCCCCACCAGGGGGAGCCCTTGGTACAGTGGGGGCTCCAAAGCTGTTGAGGAATGAAGACTATCTTTAGCTGGGTCTACACCTCCTACATCCATCCACAAGGCCTTTCCTTTCCAGTGACTAGGCCTGAATATTCCTGGAAAAGAAGATTCCATCCTCAAGGGCATTCTTCCTGGGCCTTAAAGAATTCGTGGGGTGGACACTCTGGTTGAGCTGGTGAAGGACAAGACAAGGTAGACCGACGAAGCCTCCCCTGGGGTCATCTCAGCCCCACTACAGCTCTGTGGAGGAGTCAGGGATTCTGGTTGGTGTGGTGGCGGCAAGGGATGTCTCCTGGCAGTCTCTGGCTGTGAAGGGAATAGAGCGAGGATGATTTAGAGAGATTGCCGGGGGTCATGGTAGAGCTGAGATGGGTTGGGTGGCCTTGGGTGGCCTTCTCCCCAGTGACAGTACACTACCCATGCAAATGAGGAGTGTGGTTTAAGTTTAGGAGATGAACGGGGGAGCTCACACTCTTTTAACCAACTTTTTTTTTTAAAGAATTATTTAATTTTATTTAACCAACTTTTGATGGGCTCTCCAAACTCACATCCTTGGAGATTGGTCTCACATCTCAGAACCCAGGAGAAAGCTGGAGAGAAGGGGTGTTGGAGGCTGCAGGTGTGTGTTTTGTTTGTTATTTTAAGAGAGATATTTTGCTGTAGGGCATGTGTGCTCACCAGAGATACAGAGACAGAGAGACAGAAAGTGAGAATTCACTCCCCAGGGAGGATGATCACGCTGCAATCCCTTCTCCTCCATTCTCCTCTTGGGACTTTGGATATGCATGCACATGCACCCGGTGTGAGTTTTAGCTGCAGGGTCCAGGACTCAAACTGTGGTTGAGTATCTGGGAGTCCAGCAACGTAACCATTATGCCGGTCCAGCTGCAGGTGGTTTTAGGGAAGAAATCATTCAGGTTTATTTACTGTGAAATAAGCTTGGGGATTCACTCCCCTTTCCCTTCAGAAATCCCCAACCTCTGGGGAAAAAAGGCGCTCCATAAATGAGAGGAAGGATGTGAGTTCCTACCCAGAGGTGAGAGGGTGCAAAGGTAAAATGGCCCAAAGGAAGAAAAGCTAGAGCTGAGGTCCTGGCCTCAGCAAGAGAAGGCACAGTCGGGCTCCCGCCTACAAGCTCTGTCCTTGGGGGTTTCAGCTAGAGACCTGGTTTCCAGTTCCTCGGGAGGACCCAGGAAGGCTGGGTGTCTGGACACTGGAGATTCTGCCTCCTCTGGCTTGATGGGCCTGTGAAGCCCTCACAGCCACCCAACTTCCCCTGGGAGGAAGGAATTTAATGGGGGTCAAGTGTTGGAAGCTCTGGGCAGGAAACGTTCCACAAGAGCTATCCTCCTAAATGAGCCTGGTGAGGTAGCCTGTGATCCCAGCCACTCCCCAGCTACTTAGGAGGCTGAGGCAGGGAGATCACAAGTTCGGGGACGGCCTGGGCAACATAGTGAATTCCAGCCTTAAAAAAATAAAAAATAAAAACAATGAGAACCCCACCACACACAAAAGCTACCGTTTGTTTCTTTGGTCTCTGCTGTCCCTAAGGCTCTCTCCAGAATCCTACAGACCTTTGAAATCTAGGTAGAACCTGTCTCCACTCAGAAACCTCCTCCCCTAAGAGCTCCCACCGCTGGGCTCCTGTACTACTTGGCTGTCACTTCTCAGAACACAGACCGCTCTTTCCCCTTGTTTTAGAATTATTTGAATTATCCTATTTTTCTCTTCTTTTCTTTCTTTCTTTCTTTTTTTTTTTTCCAATTTGCCAGAGGGCTATGTGCCAGCAGGGGTGGGGGGGAAGGGGAGTGAGAAAATGCACCCCATGGGTGATCTTCACACCATAATCTCTTCTCCATTTCTCCCTCCTTTTGGGATTTTGGGCATGCATGCTCACGCATCTGGAGCGTTTTTCAAGCTGTTGTCTGGTACTTGAACCGCACAGTTAGCTATGTGAAATCCAGCCTCTTTAACCACCTGCCACCAGCTGACCCATCCTTTCTTTTTTTTTAAAAGAATTATTTTATTTGGGACCGGCAGTTGGCTATGTCACTGGACTCCCACGTAGTCGACCGCGGTTTGAGTCCCAGACCCAGTGGCTTAAACTCACGCTGGGCGCGTGTGCGTGCGTGCCCAGAATCCTGAGAGGAGAATGGAGGAAAAGGTATTGTGGCCTGGCCATTCCCCCTGGGGGGTGATTTCTCGCTTTCTGTCTCTCTGTCTCTCTCTGTCTGGCGAGTGCACGCGCCCTATAGCAAAAACCTCTCAAAAAAAAAAAAAAGAATTATTTTATTTAACTTTACTTATTTATTTTGTTAAATTTAACCAGAGAGAGACAGAGTGAGAGAGAGAGAGAAAGTGACAAAGCAAGCCGCCAGAACCAGGACTTGAACCGCAGTCAGCCATGTGGGAGTCCAGCGCCCTTAATCACCACGCCACCTGCCAGCCCCCAAACCTTTCTTTTTTAGTTATTTATTTAATTTATTTCTTCTTATTATTTTTATTTTTCATTTACTAGAGGGCACATATACTCACAAGAGAGAAAGTGAGAAAGCAAGCTGCCAGGTATGGGACTCGAACTGTGGTCAGCCATGTGGGAGTCCAGTGCCTTAACCACCACGCCACCAGCTAGCCACCATCTTTTCTTTTTCCAGTTTTTGTTATAGGCTACATGCGCTTGCTGAGAGAGGCAGGAAGAGGAGGGAGAGCGAGAAAGCGAGAAATCAGCCTCTGTGAGTGATGGCCAATCCCTTCTCTTTCATGCTCTTCTTGGGACTCAAACATACACACACACACACCCACACACACATGCACACGTGTGCCTGGTGTATTTTGCAGGCCACTGGGTCCAGGACACAAACCATCAGTCGGCTCTGTGAGATCCAGCCTCCTTGACCACCCCGCCATCTGCTGGCTCACCTCTCTGTCTCTCTACTGCGCTGAAAGCTCCCAGAGTAGCTCTGCCCCACTGAAATAGAGTATGAGCACGTGTACCCTTTGAAATGTGCTAATAGTCGCAGTTTAAAAAGTAAAAACAAACAGGTGGAGATCATTCTAATACTACAGTTCATTTAACCCAACAGGTCCCAAATATGATCATTTCCACATATAATCAACATGAAAACAATGCTATCTTGCTATATTTTACCTTTTACCTTTTTTTTTTTTTCCAAATTAGGTGTTTGGAATTGAGTGTGTACTTTGCACTTAAGCACATCTCAAGGTGAATCAGTCACGTGCTCACTAGTCACCTGTGGCTAGTGGTTACTATATTGGACAACACAGTTCTAGAGAGCAGGGATGAGCCTGAGGTCTACACTAAAAGTCCAGATAACATCTTGTTTAAAAAGCCTATTCAGGGGGGCTGTCAGGTGGCGTGGTTAAGGATGCTGGACTCCCACATGGCCGACTGGGGTTCAAGTGCCAGACCTAGCGACTTGCTTTCTCACTTTCTCTCACTCTCTCTCTTACTCTATCCCTCTCTGGTCAAATTACAATAAGAAAATGAATAGATAAAGTAAAATAATTCTTAAAAAAAAAATAAAAACTCAAAAGCCTATTTGGGGCCAGCCTGTGGTGTGATCGTTTAGGCAGCTATGGATCCCACATGGCCAACTGCACAGTTCAAGTCCTAGACCAGGTGGCTTGAAAAACATGGCCAGGTATGTGTGCGTGTGTGCCCAAAATCCTGAGTGAGGAATGGAGAAGGGATTGCAGTGTGGCTATCCCCCCCCCCACTTCAATAAGTGCATATGCCTTATGACAAAAACAAAACACAACAGCCCACTGTGGCCTGGCTTGGTGGTACAGCAGTAGTACAACACTCTGCCGTGCTGAATGCCCATGGAAGGTCAGGGTCTGTTCCCTGGTCAACCTGCACATGGGTGCATACGTGTGCCCATGACCCTGGCCAGCTGAGAAAGTCGGGGGCGTGGCTCTCATCATGAAATCTTGCTAAGAGTGTTTGTCTTTCTTTTTTTCTTTCTCTCATGAAATAAATAAGTAAAACTTGAGGGGGCAGGGTGTGTGGATGAAAGCCCAGTTGTTGAAATCAGATTGCTTGTGTTTGAATACTGGTTCAATCACTAGCTGTGTGACCTTAACCGCTATCTGTGGTCTCTCTCTCGTCTCTCTCTTTTTTTTTAAAGAATTATTTTTTATTTAATTTATTCACTGTTGTTATTATTATTTTATTATTATTATTTTTATGAAGTTGACCAGAGAGAGAAAGAGAGAGAGAAGGAAAGTGAGAATGTAAGCTGCTAGGTCTGGGACTCAAACTGTGGTCAGCCATGTGGGAGTCCAGTAGCCTTAACCACTACACCACCTGCTGGCTCCCTGTGGTCTCTCTTTCTCTCTCTTTTGTAGATACTTTGCCACAGGGCTTATGTACTCGCTGGAGAGAGGCAGAGAGAAAGAGAAGGTGAGAAATCTCCTTCTTGGTAGGATATCTAAGCCGCAATCCCTTTTCCTCTATTCTTCCCTCAGGATTTTGAGCACACATGCACACATGTTCAGCGTTTAAACTGCCTGGTCTGGGACTCAAACTGCTGAGTCTGTGGGGTTCAGTGGCTTAGCCACCACACTACGTGCTGGCCCATCTCCCTCTTGTTTTAAAAACTTGCTGTAGGGCACACACACTCACCAGAAAGAGACAGATGCAGAGATAGAGGGGGGAAATGAGAAATCACCCCCGGGGGTACGACCACACTGCAAACCCTTTTCCTCCATTCCTCTTTCTCAGGATTTAGGGCACGTATGCACATGCGTCCAGCATGTTCTTCAAGCCACCTGATCCGGGACCTGAACTGCACAGTTAGCCATGTGAGCTCCAGATCCCTTAACCATCATGCCGCCAGCTGACCCCATCTGTGGTTTCTTAACCACTCTGTGCCCAAACTGTCTCATCTGTAAAATGGGCCTAACCGCCCTGACAGAGTTGTTGTGAGGATTATGGAAAGTGCTTAGAACAATGCCCGACACACAGTAGGTATTCCATAAAGGCTGCCTGTCTTCCCTGTTTGATGGTAACCTTGGCACCGAACACTTGTTCACTGAAAGACTGACTAAAAGAAACAGCGCCTACGTCTACCCTCCAGCAACTTAGGGTAGAAATAAACCTGGTGAGGTGAGTGAGTTTTGTCTGGAGCAGTTGGAGCAGGACTGAAGAAGAGAAGGCTGTGGGTGGCTGGCAGAAGGCTCTTTGGAGAGTGAGAAATAGGTTTACAGCTGTGCTGCCATGGAATTTGGAAACAGTAACAGAGCCCGTAAGGCGGGGATGATTCATTGTTGAAATGAAGCTTCTGGGGTTCAAGGAAGGGAGGTCTAGAGAGCCGAGCCCTTCGGAAAATGCTTTGCAGAACAGGGCGAGGTTTGGAAAATGAACCAGTAATGGTGATGTGGTTTGCTGAATGCTTGGAGAAAGGGACTAGCTGAGACAAAGGGTCTGATTGGAGTCAGACCCACAGCCCCTGTCCCTTACCCAGTGGAGAGAGAACCAGCTGAGGATTGCATTCTGAGGCTATAGCGCCCTCTGCTGGACCTGGAGGCCCCAGGGCAGGCGCAAGCATCGTCCTAGAGTTTTGGGGAGTCGGAGACAAAATTCTGTGCGGGGAAAGTTCTGTGCCAGATGTGGGCCTTCCCATTTCCTAGATACTTCCGGGGCCATCACACAGCCAGAGTCCCTTAGCAAGAGTGTAGGAGATTTAAAATAAGCAATACCTGAAGTGTAATTGCCTATTGGTTCATCATTTGCTCACAGTTGGTGTACTATAATATATTCAAATGATCTCACCTCAAAATCCTTTGGAGTTTGTGGTGTTTGGACTGTGGGTTAGAGGCAAATAAATGATGGCAGCTAACATTTATGTAGCCCTACTACGTCCCAAGCACTATTCTTTTCTTTTTTGGAGAGGTTTTTGCTATAGGGTATGTGCACTCGCCAGAAAGACAGAGAGAGACAGAGATAGAAAGTGAGAAATCACCCCCCAGGGAAGATGACCACGCCACAATCCCTTCTCCTCTATTCTCTCTCAGGATCTTGGGCACACAAGCACACGCACCCAGCATGAGTTTAAGCCACCGGGCCTGGGACTTGAACCGCAATCAACTACATGGGAGTCCAGAGACATAGCCATTATGCCAACTGCTGGTCCCTAACGCTATTCTTATAACAGACAGAAAGCGGTTTAAGTCTCTTGCCTAGTGTGACACAGGTAAGAGATGGAAGAGCCAGCGTGAACTGGACAGTCTGGCTCCAGTGTGGGTTCAGAAATGCTGCCTTACCGTCTCTCTGAAATAATCAAGACCATTTCTCCCCTTACATGATATATGATTTCTAATTCTCTCTCTCTCTCTCTTTTTTTTTTTTTTGAGAGAGAGTTTTTTGCTATAGGGTGTGTGTGCTCGCCAGACAGACAGAGACAGAGAGACAGAAA
This sequence comes from Tupaia tana, assembly GCA_026018925.1. Lineage (NCBI taxonomy): Eukaryota > Metazoa > Chordata > Mammalia > Scandentia > Tupaiidae > Tupaia > Tupaia tana. The sequence continues at coordinate 50,969,204 of JAKSZU010000011.1, read as the reverse complement.
GCGAGAAATCACCCCCCAGGGCCACGCCACAATCCCTTCTCCTCCATTCTCCTCTCAGGATCTTGGGCATGCACGCACACGTGCCCGGCGTGAGTTTAAGCCACTGGGTCTGGGACTCGAACCGCGGTCAACTACGTGGGAGTCCAGCGACATAGCCATTACGCTAACTGCTGGTCCCGAGAGGTTTTCTGTTTTTGTTTTTGTTTTTGGAGAGATTTTTGCTATAGGGCACATGCGCTCGCCAGATAGACAGAGAGAGACAGAGAGACAGAAAGTGAGAAATCACCCCCCAGAGGGGATGGTCACACCGCAATCCCTTCTCCTCCATTGTCCTCTCGGGATCTTGGGCATGCACGCACACGCGCCCAGCGTGAGTTTTAAGCCACCGGGTCCGGGACGCGAACCGCAGTCAACTACGTGGGAGTCCAGCGACATAGCCATTAGGCTAACTGCTGGTTCCCCCAAGATTTTTTTTTTTTTCTTTTGGAGAGGTTTTTGCTATAGGGTACGTGCGCTCGCCAGACAGACAGAGAGAAACACAGAGACAGAAAGCGAGAAATCACTCCCCCAGGAGGGATGGTCACGCCGCAATCCCTTCTCCTCCATTCTCCTCTCGGGATCTTGGGCACGCACGCACACGCGCCCGATGTGTTTTAAGCCACCGGGTCTGGGACGTGAACCGTGGTCGACTATGTGGGAGTCCAGCGACATAGCCATTATGCTAACTGCTGGTTGCCCCCCGAGAGGTTTTTGATATAGGGCGTATGCACTTGCCAGAGAGACAGAAAGTGAGAAATCACCCCCCCTCCCCCCGAGGGAGGATGGCCACGCTGCAATCCCTTCTCCTCCATTCTCCTTTCGGGATCTTGGGCACGCATGTACACAGGCCCAGCGTGAGTTTAAGCCACCGGGTCCAGGACTCAAATTGCAGTCAACTACACGGGAGTCCAGCGACATAGCCATTACGTCAACTGCTGGTCCTGGCTTCTAATTCTCTAATCATCCAGTTTTTTTTTCTCATTTTTTTTTTGGAGAGGTTTTTGCTATAGGGCGTGTGCGCTTGCCAGACACAGAGAGAGAGACAGAAAGCAAGAAATCACCCCCCAGGGTGGATGGCCATGCCGCAGTCCCTTCTCCTCCATTCTCCTCTCGGGATCTTGGGCACGCGCGCACACGCGCCCGGCGTGAGTTTTAAGCCACCGGGTCCAGGATGCGAACCGTGGTCGACTACATGGGAGTCCAGCGACATAGCCATTATGCTAACTGCTGGTCCCCCAATTTTTTTTTTTTTAACTAAGGTTAACATTTATTGATTTGTTGTGCATGTAGGAGAGAAAAAGTGATGTGTTCCTCAGCTGTCACAAGACTCATGACTGGCACCTTTTTTTTTTTTTTTTTTTTTTTTTCCACAGGGCATGTGTACTCACCTGAGAGAGACAGAACGACAGTGAGAGGGAATGTGAGAACTCACCTCCCAAGAGGAATGGCCATACTGCAATCCCTTCTCCATTCTTCTCTCGGGATTTTGGGCACGCATGCAACAGTGCCTGGAATGGGGGCCGGCAGATGGCATGGTGGTTGAGGTGCTGGACTCCCACATGGCTGATTGCAGTTTGAGTCGTGGACCCAGCAACTTGCTTTCTCATTTCCCCGCTCCTCCCTCTTTTTGTGTGTGTGTCTCTCACTCCCTCTGACCAAATTAAAACAATAATAATGAATAAAATTAAATAAACAACAATTTTTTTTTTTTTGGAGAGGTTTTTAGCTATAGGGCGTGTGTGCCATAGCAGGGGCTGGCAAGTGTGAAATCAACAGGGCAGACCGTGGCTGGAAACTCTTAGGGGCTGGTGCTGCATTCTTGGGGCAGAATTTTTTTTTCTATAGCAAGAAACTGCAATTTTGTTCTTAAGACCTTTCAACTGATTGGACGAGGCTCACCCACATCACTGAGGATAATCTTTATTTACTATCAGCCCATTGTGGAGAGGTCAGGTGGTGATGCACCAGTGATGGAACTAGGTACACGTGGGAAAGGTTGTGAGTTCGTGTCCTGGGACCTTCCTGAGCAGGCCCAAGGTGTGCGCATGATCATGACCTAGGCCAGCTGAGACTGGGGGGTAGGTAAATAAAAATATAAACTTAAAAAAAAAAGGTCAACAGAGGCTGGCCCCATAGCCTAGCAGTTAAGAGAGCCAAATCCTGGGGCTAGCAGGTGGCATGGTGTTTAAAGGCGCTAGACTCCCATATGGTTGGGAGTCCCAGACCTGGTGGTTTGCTTTCTCACTTTCTCTGATCAAACTCGAAAATAATAATAATAAATACAGTTAGATAATTATTTAAAAAAGAGAGAGAGAGAGAAATCCTACATAGCCACTTGTGGTTCGATCCCAGTCCCATGGCTTGACAGACACACTAGGCATATCCTCTGGAATTAGGCTTTGGTCTAAAAATTTATCTCCCTGGACCAGCAGTTGGCATAATGGCCATGTCACTGAACTTCCATGTAGTCAACTGCGGTTTGAGTCCTGGACCCGGTGGCTTAAACTCACTCCAGGTGCATGTGTGTGCATGCCCAAGATCCCAAGAGGAGAATGGAAGAGAAAGGATTGCAGCGTGGCCATCCTCCCTGGGAGGGTGATTTCTCACTTTCTGTCTCTGTCTCTCTCTGTCCTTCTGGCGAGCGCACACACCCTATGCCAAAATCCTTTCCATAAAATAAAAAAAATGAATCTCTCTTGTTAAATATCTGTAATATTATTTTTTAAACAGATTTATCCTTTCTAATTTATTTATTTAAATTTGACCAGAGAGGGACAAAGTGTGTGTGTGTGGGGGGGAATGATAAAGCGAGTCACCAGGTCCAGGACTAGAACCACAGTAGGCCATGTGGGAATCCACCATCCCCAGCCACCATGCCACCTGCCGGCCCCTAATATCTGTAATATTATTAAAGAGATTTAAAATCCTTTATGAGCCAGCTGATAGTGTGGTGATTAAGGCAGGTAGATTACACATGACTAACTGTGATTTGAGTCCCAGACCTGGTGGCTTGAAACACACCAGGCACATGTGTGTGCCTGCCCCAAATTCCAAAATGAGGGAGAAATAGAAGAGAAGGGATTGCAGTGTGACTATCCCTCGTGGGGGGTTCTTTTTCTCTCTCTCTGATTCTTCAGCAAGCACATATGCCCTCTGGCAAATTTTTAAAAGAAAAGAAAAAACCTTTAATTCAGCATTTACACTGTATGCAGTAGAAAGGTTGGTCTTAATAGCCTCACCTGTCATTACTGGAAATGGAAGTTCTAGCATCCCTCTCATTCCCTCTGCTTGTTGTATGTTCTCCCTTCCCTGTTGATCAAGACTGGAGCCATTCTCCAAGGACTGCCTCAGATTTCACCTCTTCAGCCAGCCCTTTCTGAACCTGCCGGTCCAGCTTTCCTATCCCAGAACTGGAACCCGTTAGCTCCCATGCAGTAGCAGCATCTTGGGATGTCTTTAGTGTTTATTTATCAAATAACCTGGGGATTTATTTACTGTCTCTCAGAGTAGATGATCAGCTCAGGGGAGCTGGGAATATCCCCACCCATGGCTCTAAATCCAAGCAAATCTGAGAGTGTGGCCAGGATGGGGAAGATTTGGGTTCAGTAGATTTCAAGAAGTTTCTGGTGTCCGATCAAGCACTTAGCAGTAGAGATTAAGACTCCCTGTCCCAGCACTGCTGCATCAAACCCCAAATGGCCCCCAGGACTTCCTTCCCAAGTTAGAGAACTGCTGAAAGAGAGAACACGGGTCTGGAAACTGCGGGTCAGTCATCTCCCTGGAGAGAGCGAGGAGGCGCGAAGTGGCTGCATTGCCTCCGAAGGTCAGTAGGTGTCAGCACACGCATTCCCATTGCAGCCGTGAGCTCCGCTGTCAACTTAGGGTCAGACCGGAACCCTCGGGGCAAGAAGGAACACGACTGTCCCAAGTGGGATCTTCTTTCAGTCCCCAAGGCCCAAACAGGATACAGTGAACGACGTTCCCTCTAATCTTCTCTCTATTCTAACTCTTCTTTGGCAAATTCCAGTTTCTGGGCCAGCATTGTTTCTCTCCCCTGCCAAATCTTTGTCCTTGCTGTGCCACCTTATGAAATGCCCTTTCGATCCATTTCCCAAACCATTCTCAGCATGCATTCATTAATTAATTTGTGTTTTGAATTGACTAAAATAATCTTAGCTTTATATATGACAATGAATGACAGGAAAAGTATACAAAAAAAAAGTTTGAGGAAGAACTTGTCTACCAGGTATCAGAACAAATCATGAACTCTTATAATTAGATAGATATAATATTAATGTGAGAATGGACAAATCAATCAGAAGAATCAATCAGGATAGAGAATCCAGAAATAAGTACTGCTACACATGAAATTCTAATATATAACATAGGAGGTTGCTTAGTTAAGTGAGAAAAGAATAAACATTGTTTGCCATAGCAGGCTTTCCATATGGAACAACATAAGAGTTTTATCTTATGTAGTAAACAAAAACCCCAGATAGATTAAAATTTTAAAAAAATAATTATTTATTTATTTAATTTCATTTGTTATTATTATTTTTTAAATTTTATTTATTTCATTTACTTATTTTATTTTGACCAGAGAGACACAGAAAAAGAGAAAATGAGAAAGCAAGCCACCAGGTCCAGGACTTGAACCATGGTTGGCCATATGGGAATGTCCAGTGCTTCAACCACCACACCACCTTCTGGTCCCCTATTTGTTATTATTTTTAAAGAATTATTTTATTTAACTTTATTTATTTTAATTTGACCAGAGAGGGACAGAGTGAGAGAGAGACAGAGATGGACAGTGAGAAAGCAAGTCACCAGGTCCAGGACTCAAACTGCACTTGGCCATGTGGGAATCCAGTGCTTTTAACAACCACACCACTTGCAGGCCCACTTTTTTTATTTTTATTTTTTAGTTTGTTATAAGGCAAGTACTCTAGTCAGAGACAGAGAGAGAGAGAGAGAGAGAGGGAAAGTGAGAAATCACCTCCCAGGGGGAGATGGCTACTCTATAGTCCCCTCTCTTTCATTCTCCTCTTGGGATTTTGGCCATACATGCACATATGCCCAGTATGATTTTATTTTTTTCAAATTATTATTTTTTAAAATAATCATTTATTTAATTTTATTTATTATTATTTAATTTGACCAGAGAGAAAGTGAGAAAGCAGGCTATCAGGTCTAGGACTTGAACTTTGGTCAGCAATATAGAAGTCTAGCACCTCAACCACCACATCCCAGGTTGGCCCTGTATTAATCTTTTCTAAGAATCATTTATTTTAGGGCCAGTAGATGGCATGGTGGTTAAGGGTGCTGGACTCCCTCATGGTTGACTGTGGTTTGAGTCCCGGACCTGGTGGCTTGCTTTCTGACTGTCTCTCTCTCGCTCTCATCCTCGTTCTGTCCCTCTCTGGTCAAAAATGTAAAAATAAATAAAATTAAATAAATAATTCTTTTTTAAAACTTTATTTAAACTTATTTAAAACTTTAAAAAAGAATTATTTATTTAATTTTATTTATTATTACTATTTTTCATTTGCTGTAGGCACATGTGCTCATCAGGGAGAGTCAGAAAGAGCTAGAAAGAGAGAAAGTCAGTCACCTGGTCTGGTACTCAAACCATGGTAGGCCATGTGGAGGTCCAGCACCCCAGCCACATGCCACCTGCTGACCCCCTAACTGTCTTTTATCTCCACTTAAACTCAAAGACATTTCAGACTTAAAATGTACAAAATGCTGCTTTAAAAAAATGAACATGTAAGACATGGTTTTAGTTAGTTTTGTTGGAATCAGTGGAAATACCAAGGAGTTTATCAAAGTCTTCTGTAACTTGGCCTTTGTTGTGCTTCAGCTGAATGACAAGATATTAATGAGATCACTCTCAGGGTTCCATCTGGTGGAACCAGGGTCTCCTCTCATTCAGTTCCAAGACCCAGTCACCCTGGCTGGGCTGGAACACCGACAACTCTCAATTCCGCTCAATCACGGATGCCTCTGTTTTTCTCTCGACTCTAATAGGCTGCATTTTGTATATGCCCAGCCCACATTTTGACTAAGGATTTCCCCACAGAGATTTCTAAACTATAGGCCAATGCAGTACAATGTCTTGCAACTGTTAAGTATCATAATTTTATCTCATGAGGGCACATTGAATATCAGTTACTCTGTCCTAGCTGATACGGAAAATAAGATCATTATTTTGTTTTAAAAGAATTAAACTCGGGCCCGCAGGTGGTATGGTGGTAAAGGTGACTAGCTCCCACATGGTCAAATCTGTGCTTTAAGTCCTGGACCCAGAAGCTTGGAAACCATGCCAGTACATGTGTGTGTTATTATAAATACAATTATAATAATGTTTTAATACATTGATGCATATTAATGTATTGATAATTAATTATAAATTTATTAATAATTAATCATATATTCCACGTGGAATCCAGTGCTTTTTTTTTTTTTTTTTTGGAGAGGTTTTTTGCTATAGGGCGCGTGCGCTCACCAGACAGACAGAGAGAGACAGAAAGCGAGAAATCATCCCCCAGCACGCCGCAATCCCTTCTCCTCCATTCTCCTCTCGCTGGGCACACACGCACACGCGCCCGGCGTGAGTTGTAAGCCACCGGGTCCGAGACGCGAACCGCGGTCTACGTGGGATTAGCCATTACGCTAACTGCTGGTTCCCTCCAGTGCTTTAACCTCCATGCTGCTGGCCTGGACCCTTGATTTCACACTAAATATTTATTTATTTTTAAGAATTATTTTTTATTTAATTGTATTTATTCATTCATTTATTTTAATTTGAGCAGAGAGAGAGAGAGAGAGAGAGAGAGAGAGAAAAGCAAGAAAGTAAGTCGCCAGGTCCGGGACTTGAACTGTAGTTAGCCATGTGGGAGTGTCCAGCACCTTAACCACCATGCCACCTGCTGGTCCCTTATTTATTTATTTAATAGGTTTTTGCCATGGCTCATGTGCTCACCAGGTAGAGATAGAGACCATGAGAGGGAAAGTGAGAAATCATCCCCTATGGGGCATGGCCACACCACAATCCCTTCTCCATTCTTCTCCTGGGATTTTGGACATGCACACACATGTACCTGGTGTGATTTTCAAGCCACCAGGTCTGGGACATGAACTGCAATTGGCCATGTGGGAGTCTAGTGCCTTAGTCACCATACAACCTGCTGATCCCTCCCTAAAATTTAATCTATTATGTTCTTGTCAAGTCATCCTCAAAATGTGGTAAGTTTGTCTTCTCTCATTTTGTAAGGCAACCATCTTAGTCCAGTCACCACCATCTTTCATCTCATCTGAAAATGACTGCAAAGCCTCTTACCTGGTCTCCCTTCTTTCATTCATTCTCCTTATAATCCACATACAGGCAGTGATGTATCTCTGACAAATGTGAATGGATCATCTTGCTTCTCTTCTCTAAATCTGCCAGAGACGTCCCTCGTGTGTAGACTGGGCTCTGGCTCCTTACAGTCTTCGAGGTCCTCCGAGATGAGCTGGCCCGTGCTTCCCTTTCCACTGAATCTCTCAATCCTGTCTTATTCTTCCTGTTCCTTGATCAGACTGGCCACATAATGTGAGGGCCCCAGGGAAAAATAAAAATTGGGAGTTGAGGGGATAGTGGAACAAGAGTTAAAAAACAAAACAAAACAAAACAAACAAACAAAAAAACTAACATTCTATAAGGCAATCCCTTACAGAATGGAAGGTTCCCAGTTCGAGTCTAGAGACCTTCTTGAGTACGGCCAGGCATACGTGTGCCCACGATCCAGTGCTGGCTGAAGCTGGGGGTGGATTGCAGCATCAGGATGCTGTTGGGGTGCTGTCTCTCTCTCTCTTTCACTCATACAAAAAATTTTAAAATACACTTTTTTTTAAGAGGTTTTTGCCTTAGGGCACTCACCAGAGAGAGGAACAGTGAGAGGGAAAATGAGAAATCATCCTCCAGGGGGCATGGCCATGTGACAATCCCATCTGTATTCCCCTCCTGAGATCTTGGGCACGAGCGCACACACACACCCAGAGTAAGTTTCAAGCCACCAGATCTGGGACTTGTACTGTGGTTGGCCATGTAGGACTTCAGCAACGTAACCACTACACTATCTGCTGGCCCTAATAAATAAACCTTGTGAGGCCTTTGTTCAAAATTATTGGGAATTTTGGGGACCAGCAGGTAGCGTGGTGGTTAAGGCGCTGGACACTCCCACATGGCCGACCATGGTTCGAGTCCTAGACCTGGTGGCTTACTTTCTCACTTTCTCCCTTTCTCTCTGTGTGTCTCTCTCTGGTCAAAATAAATGAATGAATAAATAAAATTAAAAAATAATTATAAATAAATAAAGAGGTTAATCATTAGTGTCAAAAAAAAAAAAAAAGGAGAAAATTAAAAAAAAAAAAAATTATTGGGAATTTTGGGGACCAGCAGGTAGCGTGGTGGTTAAGGTGCTGGACACTCCCATATGACTGACCACGGTTTGAGCCCTGGATCTGGTAGCTTGCTTTCTTACTTTCCCTCTTTCTCTCTCTGTGTTTCTCTCTGGTCAAATTAAAATAAAATGAATGAATAAATTAAACTAAACAATCCTTTTCAAACTTATTAGGAATTTTGAGATAGTGATAAAAGAGCATTAAACCAAGTGTGGGGCCCTTCTGAGAGCGGCACTCTGAGGAACTTGCCCTGCCTCTAGAACTGGCTGTGCCACTCCCTGGAATGCTTCTGCCCCAGTTTAACATCCAGCTCTCAGCTCAAATGTCACCATGTCCAGAGGTCTCACCTGACTGTCACTGAATTTCAAGTAGCCTCATCCAGTCTCTCTGTCACAGCTCGCCCTCCCCAAAGCCATGCCATCTGTTTACTCGTGTGTTATCTGTCTCTGCACTTGCCCCCCACCTTGCTGCCAGAACATAACTGGACAACAATGACCTTTCTTGCCACATTCAGCTGGGTGACTCCAGCACCTGGAGCAGCGCAGATTCAGACTAGGCAAGTGAGAAATAGTTGATGCATAAAGGAGCGAATACGTGGAAGAGCGCTCTCTGGAAACGAGTCTAGCAGACTGGCCACCCCACAGGGGTCTTGCCTGGCCAGGAGGTTTTCTTTTGATTCCCTTTGGAAAATACGCCTTTCTTTCACTGCTTTAATTTCATCCAGTTCACACATTTATGGCTCTCATCTTTGCTCTAGGTTTGATCTTTTTTCTAGGTTTCCAGAAAAAGACAGACATGAGTCTTTTTTTTTTTTTTTTTTTTTTTAATTTGCTAGAGGGTGCATGCACTGGGTGGGCGGTTGGGGGGGGGGGGGAGTGAGAAAGCCCCTCCTGTGGAGGATGGTCACGCAGGAATCGTTTCTCCATTTCTGCTTTGTTTCAGGATTTGGGGCACAGATGCACACATGCCCAGCATGTTTGTCAAGTCTCCAGGTCTGGGACTCAAACCATGTGGTCAGCCATGTGGGATTAAGCACTTTAACCACCACACCGCCTGCTGGTCCCATCTGTATCATATTAATTGTATGACCATGAACAAACTAATTTTTTAAACTAATTAATCCTTTCCATGAGTGAGGGAATTGAGGAGAGGAAGAGACAGTGCCCCCGAGAGGGCTCTAGTGCCCATCCACCCCAAGCCTTCAGTCAGCCCTGGATCACGGGCAAGCCTATGCTCAGTGTAGTCAGGGACTTGAACAGGGCCCCTTACTGTATAGGGACATAGAGCCAGTTCTCAGGCTCTCTAGTTCTGAAAAATGTTTATGCATTACTTCTCGTATTATTAGAGGTTTTTGCCTTAGGGCCCCATGTGCTACCAGAGACAGAGAGACAGAGACAGTGAGAGGGAAAGTGAGAAATCACCCCCCAGGGGTATGCCTACAGCTACAATCCTTTCTCTTCTATTCTTTTCCTGGGATCTTGGGCACTTACGCACACATGCCCGGTGTGATTTTCAAGCCACTGGGTCTGGGACTCAATCCATGATCGGCCATGTGAGAGTCCAGCAATGTAAATCCCATACCATCTGCTGGCTCATATATATATATATATATATATATATTTAAAGAATTATTTGATTTTAACTTTGTTTAGTCTTATTCTTTTCTAATTTGACCAGAGAGAGACAGAGAGAGAGAAAGAGAGGGAAAGTGAGAAAGAAAGCCACCAGGTCCAGGACTTGAACTGTTGTCGGCCATGTGGGAGTCCAGCACCTTTAACCACCATGCCACCTGCTGGCCCCCTCATATTTGTATGTTATTGACAGAGATTATTTGCAGTGAAAGAGCCAAGTCTGAAATTCAGGTTTACCTGTCAAGATTTTCCTTCTTTTTGTTTTTGTCATAGAGCATGTAACCTCACCAGAGAGACAGTAAGAAGAAAAGTGAGGGAACTGGCAGGTGGTGTGATGGTTAAAGGTGTTGGATTCCCACATGGCCAATTATGGTTCACGTCTTGGACCTGGTGGCTTTGCTTACTCAGTTTCCCTTTCTCTCTCTTTCTCTATTTCTATCTGGTCAAATTGATAAATGATAATAACAAATGGAATTAAATAAATAACTAATAATTCTTTAAAAAAAGCAAAAAGAAGGAAAATGAGAAATCACCCTCCGTGAGGGATGGCCATGCTGCAATCCCTTGTCCTCCATTCTCCTAAGATTTTGGGCACTTATGCATATGTGCCCAGCATGATTTTTAAGCTGTTGGGTCTGGGACTTGATCTGTGGTCAGTAATATGGAAGTCTAGCACCTTAACCACTATGCCACCTGATGGTCACAAGGTTTTAGTTCTTAAACCCTAGAAGAAATCTTTTTCTGTTCACCTTTGTGTTTGCTATAGCACTTACCCATGGTACTCTTTGTATGTTTCCTTCATTGAAAATACAAGGATTGGGGCCAGCCCATGGCCGGATGGCTAAAGTGGCTAGATTCCACATGACTGATTGTCAGGTTCATGTCCCATACCCAGTCACTTGGAAAACATGACAGGCGTGTGTGTATATGAGCCCAAAATCCCAAGAGGAGGATAGAGGAGAAAGGATTGCAGCATGGCCACCTGCCCCTCGGGGATTCTTTCTCACTTTCTCTCTCTCTGGTGAGAATATGTGCCCTATAGCAAAATTTAAAAAGTAAAGAGGAGCCAGCAGGTGGTGCGATGGTTGTGCAGTAGACTCCCACATGGCCAACCATGGTTCAAGTCCTGGATATGGCAGTTTGCAAATCAAATCAGGTGCGTGTGCATGTCCAAAATCCTGAGAGAAGAGATTGCTGTGTGGCCATCCTCCTGGAGGGTGACTTCTCACTTCCTCTCCTATGTCTTTACTTTTATTTTTAAATATTCATAATTTGTAAGACAAGTACTGGAGCTTCCTTCCAGCCACAAAAATTTTATAAATTCTCAATTGACTTGTGAGGCCAATAAGGGTATGTCTTTTTGTCTAATGTGGTTTCTGGGAAGACTTCATTCAAGTCCTCAGTGGTCATCTGATCAAATGGAATTATGTTCTTCATCGTCTCCAGTCGTTTCTGACAGTCTTCATCCTAGCCTTTGAGAGTAACACAAACTCAGCACAACTTTTCACGTCTTCCTTTTCTTCAGTGTCCACCTGGACAGTGTATTTATCCTCCAGCACAGTAACCTTCAGGGCATTCAACTTCTTCTCAAAGTCATCCAGCAAGACTGCCTTGACCACGTTGGCCTTGGCAGTCGACAACTGGCAGGTTCTCTGGTAGTACAGCCAACCCGGAGGTGAGGGAGACCCATGTTTTCAGGGAGTTACCAATAGCCTTTTGGTTTCAGGGTATTATTTTCCCCAAAGCTACCCAGTCAATAGTTTTTAGGGCAAGTTTTCACCCAGCTGTCTTGCAATCCTTCACTGACCCGCCCTTTTTTATTTTTAAAATTTTCAGGTGTGTTGTGCTTGCCAGTGAGACACAGAGAAAGACAGAGAGAAAGAAAGAGGGAGAAAGTGTTATCAGATCGGGGTGTTGAACTATGTTGAGTGAAATACTTGATTCTTTGGGTCCTGGCCTCTAAGGTTAAAGACTCGCCTTGAGATGCAGAATGAAGCCATAAACATGAGTCAAGTAGGAAAAGAAAAGTTTCTAATACAAAAGTGAAGTGGTTTTGTTTGTTTTTAACAGAAGAAGGATACACTCCACGCCAGAAAGGTGTGAGTGGGCAGCTATCTGAGAACAACCGGGCTGGGAAAGGGCTTAGGTGTTACTTTTATTTGGGGAACTTGTCATGAATATTTGGAGGGGGCGGTCTGTCATTGTAGCTAGCTTCTTTGAATTTGCAGGCTTTTATTTGCGCTTGTGTACTTCTTGTTAAGGAAGGGAATAGGATGACTGGATTACGCATGCCCAGTGTGGACCGTGAACTACGAACCTTCACACAGGGACAATTCTGCCCATAACAACTTATTACCTCCAGTGGGAAGTAAGATGTTGACCAAGAATCCTGGTGACTTGTGTGTGCATATATGGCCAGGCAGGACGGAAGAATAAAAATATTGATAGATAACCTCTTCTCTCTTAGCACCAGGGGGTCTAGCTTTGATCCCTGGTAACAGTGATTGATGTGTCAGAGAGCCCCTTTGTTGGCATATTGGGAGTTTCTGCTCATAATATTTACCTATAACAAAACCTCTCTACCCCATGGGTCAGGTCACACCACAATCCCTTCTCCATTCTTTTCTCCTTTCAGGATTTTGGGCACACATGCACATGCTCAACATGTTTTTCTTTTTTATAAGAATTCTTTTTATTGAGGCTGGCAGGTGGCAGGGTAGTTAAGGGTGCTAGACTCCCAAATGGCTGACTGTGGTTTGAGTCCTGAACCTGGCAGGTTGTTTTCTCACTTTCTCTCTCTCTCTCTCTCTCTCTCTCACACACACACACACACACACACACTGTCCCTCTCTGTTCAAATTAAAATAAAGTTAAATAAAACAATTCTTTAAAAAAAGAATTATTTTTTTATTTAATTGTACTTATTATTATTATTATTATTAATATTTAATTTGTCCAGAGAGAGAGACAGAGAGGAAGAGTGAGAAAGCAAGCCGCCAGGTCTGGGACTCAAACTGTAGGCAGCCTTGTGGAAGTCCAGAGCCCTAACCATCACACCACCTGCCAGCCTCCTCAATATGTTTTTTAAGTCGCCCGGCCAGAGGCTTAAACCATGCAGCTGGATGTGTGGGATCCAGCTGTCTTCACCACCAGGCCAGCAGCTGGCCTGATCTCATGGACCTTTAACAGGATTACCATAGCTCCTTTGTAGCGTGCAGGTGGCCAGGATAGCAGTAGGACGCGTAGTAGCTATTGTGATGGACCTGGAAAAAGTGGTCTTTTTACTGTTTTCTGAGCGATTTCCTCAACTTTATTTTCTAATCCATCTACTGAATTTTTAATGTTTTCTAACTTCCAAAGCTCTTTCTTAACCTTTGAATACTCTTTTTTTTTGTATCCCATGCTCCCTGATGTGGTCTCTTATTCTTGATGGGTTCTATAGTTCTCTGTGATTTTGTAACTCTGTGGATATTGACTGCAATTGTTTTGATTTTTTTCTTTTTAAAATAATTATTTGTTTAATTTAATTTATTATTAGTAGCAGTATTGTCGTTGTTGTTGTTGTTATTTAACTTGACCAGAGAGGGAAAGAGGAAAAGTTAAAAAAGTAAGCCACCAAGTCCAGGATTTGAACTGCATTTGGCCATGTGGGCGTCCAGTGCCTTAACCACTATGCCATCTACCAGCTCCTTTTGATGATTTCTTCAGCTCTTGTCATTATTTCTGATTCCCCTGAATTTTGTTTGGGGAGGTTCCTTTGTATTTCCTGTTATAGGTTCCTTTTAAATGTCTGGTAATCTATAGTTATCTATTCATGCATAAGAGTTAGTCACTAAAAAATTGCATAAGAGCCCTGTGTGGAGAGGCTTCCTGTATGACAGACTTCTCTGGAGTATTTACGGAACAACATGATCTTTATGTGGGGGTCACCTCCCCTCATTTCCATTCTTCTTCTTTTTTTTGTTTTTTAAGAATCAACTTTAAATATATATATATTATTTATTTTAAATTTGACCAGAGAGGCACAGTGAGAGTGGGAAAATGAGAAAGCAAGGCACTTGGTCTGGGACTCAAACTGCAGTCAGCCATGTGGGCGTTCAGCGCCCTTAATCACCACGCCGCCTGCCAGCCTCACTTCCAGTCTTGATACATAAGTGTTTTTCCTTCCTCAAACCAATTTCCCAGGGGGTTCCTGAGGTCTCTTGTTGAGAGAAGCCCTACTCTCTGACCGGAATGTCAGTTTTTATCAAATATTCCCATTTTCGGCATGGTATTTACTCTGCTGGTCAGTTATGTTAATGTCTAGTCTCTGTCTCAGCCTGTCCAGAGAGAAAAGCTCCAGTTTGCTACCAGGGTGAGCAAAGGGGTTTAGAGTATAACTGCTCCCTAAACTGCCTTTGATCGTCCTCCTGCTTTCAGTCTCAACCATACACACCCTCATCCTCAGTGGTACAAGGTGCTTTCAATTCCTGGGTCTTTCCAGTACACTTTAGCTTGAATCAATTTCTTTCTTGGCTTTCCTCACAGCATGACTCAGTTTTCTTTCTACTTAAGCCATTTCCATTTATCTATGTTCTTTAGAAGATGACATCTTGTCTGCTATTATTCTTTTCCAGATTTCTTTATAAGTTTATACCCTTCTTATTACTCCTTTACTGTCATTGTAGTGAGGTTTTTTTATTTTTTTGGAGAGGTTTTTGCTACAGGGCACATACACTCGCCAGACAGAGAGAGAGACAGAGAGACAGAAAGCGAGAAATCACCCCCCAGGGTGGATGGTCATGCCGAAATCCCTTCTCCTCCATTCTCCTCTCAGGATCTTGGGCACACACGCACACACACCCGGCGTGAGTTTAAGCCACTGGGTCTGGGACTTGAACTGTGGTTGACTACGTGGGAGTCCAGCGACATAGCCATTACGCTAACTGCTGGTCCCTGTAGTGAGGTTTTGAGAAGAGAAAAATGTGTGGTGTGTATCTACGTGATACACACTACTATTCTTTATCCTCAGGGATAAAGTCTACTACCTTTATCCCTGAGGTCTCCTTACAATGTTTCGGTTCTGTATGCACTGACTCTCCTTAGATTAAGAGTTCTTCCCCTCCACTCCCCCCATATATTTGCGAGATTGAAACAGAGAGGGAAGGTGAGAAATCATCCCCTGGGGGGATGGTCAGGTAGCAATCCTTTCTATTCCATTCTTCTCTTGAGGTCTCGGGCACCCATATACAGGTGCCTGATATGATTTTCAAGCTGCTGGGGGGCTGGAACTGCGGTCGACCACGTGGGAGTCCAGCACCATAGAGCACATGTGCTTGCTGGAGAGGGACAGAGAGAGAGAAAATGAGAAGTCACCTGCCAGGAGGGATGGCCATGCTACAATTCCTTTGCCTCCATTCTTCTCTTGGGATTTTGGGCATGCATGCACATGTGCCCAGTGTGATTTTTCAAGCCTCCCTATCTGGGACCCAAACCATGGTTGGCCATGTGGGAGTCCAGCATCCTAATCATGACACTATCTGCTGACCCCAGACTGGGAGCTCTACTTACTGTATTCTGTTTGGGCTGGGGGTTGTGTGGGCTGGAGTGTAACAAATGAATGGAAGACACACGCCCTTCCTCCAAAACATTGTATTCTATTTGACTCTTTCAGAGAATGGTAAGGGATATTTTATTTATCTTTTTCTGTTTTCTTTCCCTTTTTTTAATTTAGATTTATTTTTCCATTGTGTGATTTCTGTCAACTTTTTTCAAAAAGTTGCTACCTTTTCTATTTTGTCTAACGGTGTTTTGTCTATGGGTGCTAGACAGCTGGATGAGGGCCTTAGGAAAGACATAGGATTAAAAAATCTGTTTTTTTTTTAAAGAGTTTTTTTTGGGGGGAGAGTTTTTTGCTATAGGGTACGTGTGCTCACCAGAAAGAAAGAGAGACAGAGAGATAGAAAGTGAGAAATCACCCCCTTCCCCGGGGAGGATGGCCACACTGCAATCCCTTTTCCTTCATTCTCCTCTCGGGATCTTGGGTATGCACACACACGTGCCCAGCATGAGTTTAAGCCACCAGGTGCGGGACTCGAACCGCAGTTGGCTACATTGGAATTCAGCGACATAGCCATTATGCTAACTGCTGGTCCCTAAAGAGTTATTTATTGATTTAAAAATGTGACTGGAGAGAGAGAAAGCAAGCTGCCGGGTCTGAGACTTAAACTGTGGTCAGCCATGTGGGAGTCCAGTGCCTCAACCACCATGTCACCCATTGGCCCCCAAGATCTTATTCTTGACCTATACAAAATCAGTGCTAAGAAGAAGTAAAGATTACTAAATTCAACTTCCTTATTTTATGAAAAGGGAGCTGAGAGCTTTAGTTGATTTCAGTCCCTTGAGAGATAATATTTCTCTCAAAGATTAGTGGAAAATGGGCCAATCAATGGCCTGGTGGTTAAGGCAGCTGGGAGCCCAGGCAAGACCAAACCTGGAAAAATGAAGGGACTGCTGTGTGGCCATCCCCCTGTAGGGTAATTTCTCACCCGCCCCTTCTCTCTCTGCCAGCACACAAGTGCTATAGCAAAAACTAATAAACTAAAAAGATTGCTACAGGCCAGCATGTGCGTGGTCATTGAGGTGCTGGACTCCCACATCGCCCATGGACAGACTGCAGTTTGA
Source organism: Tupaia tana (assembly GCA_026018925.1). Classification (NCBI taxonomy): domain Eukaryota; kingdom Metazoa; phylum Chordata; class Mammalia; order Scandentia; family Tupaiidae; genus Tupaia; species Tupaia tana. Next base: position 50,952,429 of record JAKSZU010000011.1, on the reverse strand, counting down.
GTCCTGAACGGGGGTGGGGGGTGGGGTGGGGTGTTGGGGGGGAGTTAGGGGAGTGGGGGGGAGTTTAAAATTTACAACGTGCAGTGCATGTTGCATCGTGCCCAAAGAGACTTGAGGAGAAAGGATTGCTGCATGACCATCTCCCATGGGGAGGGGGAATGATTTCTCACTTTCCCTCTCTGTCTCTCTGGCGCCCTATGGCAAGAATCCTAAAAAAATTTGCTAGAGAATGTCCAGTTATTTGCCGTTTTGGGGTCTTTAGATCCAATGTTCCTCTACTCCAAGGCTGTGGCCTTGTTGGGCCTCAGGTCAAAGGTCATTTTGGGGTTCCTATGTCTCATCAGTGCACCCAGTTTTATCTTTTTGTGGCATTCACTAATATTTAAAATTACGTAATTACTTTGTTATTTATCGGATCGTCTCCACTGGAATGTAAGTTCTATGAGATGGGATATTTACTCCATCACCCTTTAATTCTCAGGGCAAACCGACCATGGAAACTAAGTAGTCTGTCTCTAAAGTCTAGCCTTCCAAGCACACATTACGCTATTTGGCGAACAAAGTGAAGGGCGGACTTCTGCAGTCAAAGAAGCCACTGGACACCGGCAGTGAACAAGTGGAACACACACCCATGCGAACGACGCCCACCCCATGACCTTTCCCTCCGGAAGCGCTGACGGCTGTGGGCGCGAGTGCGCAGGCGCGGCCGCCGGGGGTCGCTTTGGGCCGCGCGCCGAGCGGCGCCGTGAGGGAAGGTTCCGCTTTCAGGGCTGAAAGGCGCCTGCGCGCGGGGCTCCCATCAGGACGCGCATTCTCGCTCGCTCCCTCCCTCCTTCGGCTGCGCGCGCCCGGTGGGCGTGGGAGGAGGCGGGAGCGGAGGGGAGGAGGCGGGTGTCGCGGGAGGGAAGGAGCGAACCGGAGCGCGTCGTCCGGAGAGGAGTGAAGGCGGCAAAATGGCGGACCGCTTCTCCCGCTTCAACGAGGACCGAGACTTTCAGGTAAACACGGGCGTCGCCGAGGATCCGGGAGAGGCTCTGGCCGAGCCCGGAACCTCCTTCATCCCCGGCTGCCAGCTCTCCTTCCTTCTGGGCTCTTCTCTGGCTTGCGAATCGGCTCGCTTTTTTCCAGCCTCGTATTTCTCAAGGGGCCTGCCTGCTTGAGGCGAGGCCGCATCTCCTTTCACCTCGCTTTCTCTTACCTCTTATTCCCAGGCCGCCGGGTTTGCGGCTTTGGCCTGTTCCGCTTCGGCCTTCTGGCTTCGGAGTCCCAGCCTGGGTGCGGTGTGTAGGGCTGCGGCTGTCCTCGGGTCGGCCCGGCCTTTGCAGGCGCAGGGCTGGCGAAGAAGAGTTGGGTTGGGTGGGGGGCTTGGGGCGAGTATTACTGAGGCCAGGGCTTCCGGACCCCTGGATTTTTGCACACACGGGTCTTCTCGGGGTCCTTCCCCCTCTTTTCCTCAATGTGATAAATAGATTCCTTTGATCGTTTCTTTTTCCTTTTTCTCATCTGGGAAAAGTATGCCGTCGTTATCAGCCGCCTTATTGGTTAGTCAAGCAGTGAGATTTCCCCGGGAATGAATGTTGCCGCTGTTAGTAGCCCGTTAATTGGGTTTGGAAAATAGTAACTTACAGGTCGATGGTCCGATGTTAGCTTAACCTCAGATCCTCCCAGGAAGATGTGTAAGAAGCGTAATGATAATGAGCTCCCCAAGCGTGTGATAACTAGTGCCCGAGCTTGCTTTTTCTTTCTTTAGTTGCAAATGTTGGTATGGAAAAATGTCCTTGTGATGGCAAGCATTATTGAGGAAAAATATAAACGGCAAAATAGGATAACTTGCCTTCTGGCAGATTAAAACACCTTACTGTGGATTATTACCACTGAAATCTCGGAGACTGAAGAGTTTTATAGTAGGAATTGGCGATTTTTAGGTAAAATACATTCTTAGAGTCTCAAAGAAACCACTGCATTACTACCGCATATCCTGGCAACAGCAATATGGGTCAGGGAAGGAACCTCAGAACTCAAGTTTTTAATCCCGCTGCAGGTCTCCTCAGAGCAACTCAGGAATACTCTAGATGTGTTTCAGAAGGCAGTTTGAAGGGTTTGAATTCCCTGAGATGACTAGATTGGTACATAAATAGGTAAGGCAGTTTAACAGATTTAAACCAACCCAGTTAACAGTTGTACATGGAGGGCTTAGGAGAAGTTTTGCAGCAGTAAGGGATCTGGGGGCTGTTGAAAAACCTTGTGATCATGCGCCTGCTGTATAGCTGCAGCACAATACAGAATCCCAAGGTGTTTTAGGGATGTAATGCAGGTCTACTGAAGCATGAAGCAGTTCAGATTAGCCATTCGATCCCCGAGAAAGTCTTTTTTAAGGAAACACCGTAAAATTAGTAGTCTGTAAGGTGTGAGTTTTAATGGTAATTTTAAAAGAGAAATATTGATAACTAAAACCCTCAAATGTTTTTCAGAGGAGAGAATTTCAAGGTGACATAATAAAATTGCAAATAGATAATATGGACAATTAAGTTTTGAGGAGAAATGGCTGTCGACAACAGAATTCCATCAGGGTTAACAAACAAACAGTATTTGCAGGGCCTTGAATAAGGACTTTGTAAACCAGATAGTAGAGTATGAATGCTGTCGCTTGAAAGAATTGAGAAGGTTAGCCTCTACTTTTTCAGTACCCAGTTTCTAAGTAAAATGATCTTCTCTTCTGATGTTTTAGTTGGTTAACTTGAAACCTGATTTTAGTTACTTGGTAGTCTTTTGAAGATACCACATATACTTTAACTTTATTTTCTGCTTTTATGTTAAGGTAACCAACTCCTGCTGTATTGGGCCAGTCAAGAAAATGTTGGTTTTTAAAATTCATGTGTCATAGCATTTTAGATTGTGTATTGGCAATGGAAATCTTTCAGACAATGACGTTAGAACTTTTGTATTATGCTAATTTCTAAAAAGCATCCATTTAAAACTGTCTAGTGGTTTTTTTTCTGGGTGTCTTAATGGGAAAAATAGAGGTCAACTTATCATTAATTATGTCTTTTGATTTAAATATATTGGAGAGAATAGAATGTTTCTGTGAGTAATGTAGCTGAAACATTTTTCAAGTTTAGGATATACAAAATTAAATGTAGCTTCCCTTTAAGGTTTTAAGTGGTAAATGAGATGAAGCCACTTGAAAACAAATAGGTTTCCAAGCAGTAGGTAGATCCTGTTGCTTTAAATTGATCTCATACCGCTGGAAATTTCTCTGTTCGTCTTCTCTATTAGGTTCTAGATGGCTATCATTTTCTTTCCCTTTAATTTGGCAAGATAATTTAAAATTCTAGGATTTCCCTTTTTATTTAAGAATTATTTTACTTAACCCTTTATTTATTTTAATTTGACCAGAGAGGGACAGAGTGTGTGTGTGTGTGTGTGTGTGTGTGTGTGTGTGTGTGTGTATGGATGTGTATGTGTATGAAAGAGAGAGAAAGCGAAAGTGAGAAAGCAAGCTGCCAGGTCCAGGCCTCGAACCGTGATTAACCATGTGGGAGTCCAGTGCCCCCAACCACCACAACACCTGCTGGCCCTGAATTTCCTTTTTTAATGGTTTACCATCAAGTACAAATGTTGTCATGTCGTCTCTTGAACTTAGTGTGTATGGAGTTGGTATGGATTCGCTATTAGATCTTGTGAACCCGGAAGCTTCAGAGGTATTTCATATCATACATATAACTGTGATATGCTACGTGAGGCACTTTGAATATAAGTAATTATTATCAGAGACATGCATTTTAAAAAAAATTGTAAGGCCAGGCGTGGTGGTTAAGGCACTGGACTGGACTGTGGTTTGAGTCCTGGATCTGGCAGCTTACTTTCTCACTTTTCCTCTGTCTCTCTGGTGAGCTCACATGCACTGTAGCAAAATTTAAAATATTACTAGTACTAATAATAAGTAAATAAATAATTCTTTTTTAAAAATGGTAGCTTTATTTTAATAAACAGTAGGACCAGCCTGGTAGCAGTTGTTAAGTACTATGCATTGGGAGCAGATCCTGTGTGGCTGACCAGGGTTTGAATCCCGACCCTGGTGGCCTGAAAAATGTACCAGCTGTGCGTCTTTGCCCCAAATCATGATGGGGTGCAGAAATAGAGGAAAAAGGATTGTGGTGCCCACACGGGGTGCTTTTTATCTCTTTCTCTGGCGAGTATATGTGCTCTCTGGCAATTCAAACATATTTTATATATATTTTATATATAAAATAAATGTATGTAAAATAAATCAGTACTGTTCTATAGGATCTATGTGTATTAGTCTCAATCTTCACAATAACCCTATGAGGTAGGTCGTTATTACTCCCATTTTTAGAGAGACAGCTGAGGCTGTAACTTCGCCAAGTACATACATCTGTTAAAAGGTGGAGCCTGGATTTAGAGTAGCTTATTGGCTCTCAAGCCTGTGCTCTTGATCATTATCTCTGCTGGCGATTATATATTATATAGCTGTAATTGAATCACCAGTATTGAGGATAAACTTCTAGGTCACAAAGAGTAAGTGAACTTTTACAAAGGTGATACAGTTTCACTTTTTAATTTTGTTCTGTTCAGATTGGGTTCTTACTGATTTCCCAGGGAGGCTTCTTTCAGTGATAAGTTACATTGTGTCATAAAGGATATAGTGTTAAAACTGAGTTTAGACATCCTTTTGCCTAGCCTTTTTTTTTTATAACTTTTTTTTAAACGAATTATTTACTTAATTTTATTTATTTATTTATTTTATTTAGAGAGAGATTTTTGCTCTCGGCTTGTGTGCTTGCTGGAGAGACAGAGACAGAGAGAAAGTGAGAAATCACCCCCTAAAGGGGATGACTATGCTACAGTCCCTTCTCCTTTATTCACTACGCCAGCTGCTGGCCCCTATTTTATTATTTTTAAATTTTACCAGGGAGAGAGAGAAAGTGAGAAAAGAAGCCAGCAGGTCCAGCACCTTAATTGTGGTTGGCCATGTGGGAGTCCATCTCCTTCACCACAGCACCTACTGGCCCCTTACCTAGCCTTTTTAGGTGGTGTTTTATCTTTGGAAATTTTGTGATCTAGGCCAAAGTATTTATTTTTAAAAATGTTTTAAGAGTTTTAACTACTCCTTTAAGAATCTGACTTCAGGACCAGCAGATGGCATAATGGTTACGTCGATGGACTCTGATGTAGTCAACCACAGTTTGAGTTCTGGACTCGGTGGCTTAAACTCACACCAGCATGTAGGCGTGCATGCTCAGGGTCCCAAGAGGAAAACAAAGGGATTGTGGTGTGCCCATCCTCCCAGGGGGTGATTTTGCACTTTCTGCCTCTCTGTCTCTCCGGCAAGCGCATGCACCCTATAGCAAAAATCTCTCTCTTAAAAAAAATGAATCTGACCTCAATATCTGAGATATTACTTTTGACTGCATTTACCAGATTAAGACATACTTTTTTGTTCAGGGGCTGACAGGTAGTGTGATGGCTAAGGGCGCTGGACTTCCATATGGCCAAATGAGGTTCGAGTCCCGGACCTGGCGGCTTGCTTTCTCACTTTCCCTCTCTCTCTCTCTCTCTCTCTCTCTCTCTCTCTCTCTCTCACACACTCTGTCCCTTTCTGATCAAATTAAAATGAATGATTGAATAAAATTAAATAAAATAATTCTTTTAAAAAACATTTGTTCAAAAATTGAAGCCTTATAGAGACTAATGGAAAATATCTAAGATACGGATGAATTTAACACTTCGAATTATAGGTTTATTTATTTATTTATTTTTAAAGAATTATTTTATTTAACTTTTTAAAAATTTATTATCATTATTTTCCAGTTTTGACAGAAAGAAAGGAAATGAGAAAGCAAGCCACCAGGTCCGAGACTTGAACCGTGGTCGGCCATGTGGGAGTCCAGTGCCTTTAACCACCATGCCACTTGCCGGTCCCTGAATTATAGGTTTATTAAAGAAAAGTTTTTTTTGTACAGTATGAGGTGCTATTAAGATACAGTGCTGGGACCAGCAATTAGTGTAATGGCTATGTTGCTGGACTCCCATGTAGTCGACCACAGTTTGAGTCCCAGACCCGGTGGCTTAAACTCATGCCTGGTGCGTGTGCGTGCGTGCCCAAGATCCTGAGAGGAGAATGGAGGAGAAGGGATTGTGGTGTGGCCATCTCCTCCCCCGGGGGGGGGGGGGGGTGATTTCTTGCTTTCTGTCTCTCCCTTGTCTTTCTGGTGAGCACATGCGCCCTACAGCAAAAACCTCCCCCCCCCAAAGAAAAAAGATACAGTGCTAAGGGCCAGCTGGTGGCATGGTGGCTAGAGGTACTGGACTCCCACATGGCTGAGGATGGTTCAAGTCCCGGACCTGGCAGCTTGCTTTCTCACTCCCCCCTCCCTGTCTTGCTCCGTCCCTCTCTGGTCAAATTTAAATAAATAAAATAAAAGTTAAATAAAGTAATTTTTAAAAAGCTAGTGCTTAGCTTTTTATGGTTGCACAACTGTTAATGTAATGAATCTGAATGCTAGTAAGGAAATATTTTTTGGTATGTGTACTTTCAGTCAGAGAACTGATAATGCTTGTTCTTCCCTTTTTTTTTTTTTTTTTAAGGTTTTTGTCATAGGGTACATGTGTTCGCCAGAGAGAGACAGTGAAAAATCATCTCCTTTGTGGAGAATCACCACATTCCAATCTCTTCTGTACTCTACTCTCTGGTGGTGTGGTTAAAATGCTGAATTCCCCCATGGTTTGAGTTCCAGACCTGGTGACTCGAAAGACATGTTGGGCACATGTGCGTGTGTACCCAGAATCCCGCGAGGAGAATGGAGAAGGGATTGTGGCATGGTCATCTGCCCTGGGAAGTGATTTCTCATTTTCCCCTTTTCTGTCTCTCTTTAGTAAGTGCATGTGCCCCATGGCAAAAACCTTAAAACAAAAACAAACTAAAGCAAGTAACAAGGCAAATTTACTCTGTTATGCTTCCTTATTATATACAGTATTAAATAAGACATTCTGGGGGGCCGGCAGATGACATGGTGGTTAAGGGTGCTGGACTCCCACATGGCCAACTGTGGTTTGAGTTTCGGACCTGGCGGCTTGCTTCCTCACTTTCTCTCTCTGTCCCTCTCTGGTCAAATTAAAGTAAGTAAGTAAATAAAGGTAAATTAAAAATTCTTCAAAAAAAAATAATAAAGCATTCTGTCTGGGGCCAGCAGGCATTCTGTCTGGGTGTGGTGGTTAAAGCACTGGACTCCCACATGACTGACTGTGGTTCAGGTCCCAGACCTGGTAGCTTGAAACTCACAACAGGCACGTGTGCCTGCATGCCCAAAGTCCCAAGAGGAGAATGGAGGAGGAGGGATTGCAGTGTGGTCATCATCGCCCCTGGGGGGTGATTTCTCATTTTCTCTCTCTGGTGAGCACACATGCCCTATAGCAAAAATCTCTCTACAAAAACAAACGAAAAATTATGTCTTATAACAAACCTGGACAACTATAGCTACTTTACCTTCCATCCATTATTATTATTTTTTTATTGCCAGATGGCACATGTTCTCACCAGAGAGCGAGAGAGAAAGAGAAAGAAAACCCTTAAATGGGGTGGAGTCACACCATAGTCCCTTTCCATTTCTCTGTCCTATTGAGATTTTGGACACACCTGAATGTGTCTGTCATGTTTTTCAAGCCTCTAGGTCCAGGATTTGAACTACATGGTCAACGATGTGTGATCCAGCTTTCTTAACCACCTACCGGGCCAGCACTCTTTCCATACATTCTTATATTAGATACAAAATACTAAACATTTTTGTTTAACTCCCAAAGAAAATCATTTAATATAAACACGACAATACAGTATATTCCTTTTTGTTTGTCTGAGCATATTTAATTATTTTCATTGACTAATATATGCATTAAGCACATGTGGTTAGACATCCACAGTTAAATAGACAATTCACTTTTTATAACTGGAAAATCATTACAACATCTTCTGGAATTCACTGCAGTATCAAATCAATGCCTTCTTTCAGTATTTGTTGTGGTCATTTGTAATTCCTTTGGTAATTACCATAAATCTGCTTTTACTTAGTGGCAAATGGCAATGCTAATATGAGAAGAGAATTTAATGGCAGGCATACAAGCAAAAGTACCAAGTTATTTCAGGGAAGGAATTTTCATAAAATTTTAAGAACTGGCTATCTACACCACAAGCTAGGATAGAAAAAGAAGAATCACCTGTTTAACCTTTAAAAAAAAAAAAAAACTAAACTCCTTTAAAAAAAATTTATCACGGAGGACCAGCAGATGATGCAGTGGTTACATCACTGGACTCTCACATAAGTTGACCATGGTTCGAGTCCCAGATCCGGAGGCTTAAAACTCGCGCCAGGCACATGTGCCAAGATGCCAAGAGCATAATGAAGGAGAAGGGATTGTGGTGTGGCCATCTCCCCTGGGGATGACTTCTTGCTTTGTTCGGTGAGTGCAGCACCCTATAGCAAAAATCTCTCTCTTAAAAAAGGGACCAGGGACCAGTAGTTAGCGTAATGGCTATGTCGCTGGACTCCCACGTAGTCGACCGCGGTTCGAGTCCCGGACCCGGCGGCTTAAACTCACGCCAGGCGCGTGTGCGTGCGTACCCAAGATCCCGAGAGGAGAATGGAGGAGAAGGGATTGCGGCGTGGCCATCCCCCCTGGGGGGTGATTTCCTGCTTTCTGTCTCTCTGTCTCTCTCTGTCTGTCTGGCGAGCGCACGCGCCCTATAGCAAAAACCTCTCCAAAAAAAAAAAGGGACCAGCACTTGGTGTAATGGCTATGTTGCTGGACTCCCATGTAGTCGACAGCGGTTCAAGTCCCGGACCTGGTGGCTTAAACTCATGCCAGGCACATGTGCGTGCGTGCCCAAGATCCCAAGAGGAGAATGGAGAAGGGATTGTGGCATGGCCATCCCCCTGTGGGGTGATTTCTTACTTTCTGTCTGTCTCTGTGTGTCTCTCTGTCTACACGCTATATAGCAAAAACCTCTCCAAAAATAAAAATAAAAAAAGAAAAAGAAAAAAAAATTATCATGTGCCCAAATATAAGTCATGTGGAAATAGATCTCAATTCTGAAGCAGCACAAACAGGACAGATAATTATATATGTTAATTTTTTAGAAAGAATTATTTTATTTATTCATTCATTCATTTTAATTTGACCAGAGAGAGACACACAGGGAGGGAGAGGGAAGGAAAGTGAGAAAGCAAGCCTCCATGTTCAGGACCCTAACAGTGGTGAGCCATGTGGGAGTGCCCAGAGCTTTAACCACCACTCCACCTGCTGGTTCCCCAATTTTTTTTGTTTTTAAAGACAGGGTCTCTTTATGTTGTAATCCTCATGTGTGTCTCAACCTCCCAAGTAATAGGAAGCACAGGTGTGCACCATCACACTCAGCTCTTTCAGACAGGGTCTCATTGTGTTACTGACTTACAAGCTCACAGTTTTTCTGCCTTAGCCTCCAGAGTAACTGGGATTACAGACGTGTGTGCTGCACCTGGCTTAAAATGTTTTTAAGTCACAGATTTTCATTAAAAACTGAGAATATATTGGGACCAGCAGTTAGCATAATGGCTATGTCTCTGAACTCCCAGTTGATCACTGTTTGAGTCTCAGACCTGGTGGCTTAAACTCATGCCGGGCGCATGTGCGTGCGTGCTGAATATCCCAAGAGGAGAATGGGGGAGAAGGGAGTGTGGCATGGCCATCACCCCTCGGGGGTGATTTCTTGCTTTCTTTCTTTCTCTCTTTGTCTTTCTGGCGAGCGCATGTGCCCTATAGCAAAACAAAACAAAACAAAACAAAACTGAGAATATATGCTTCTGCATATGCTCTTTTTTTTTGGGGGGGGGGAGAGGTTTTTTTTTTTTTTTTTTTGCTATAGGATGTGTGTGCTCGCCAGAAAGACAGGATCTTGGGCATGCACATGCAGCCCAGTGTGAGTTTAAGCCACTGGGTCCGGGACTCAAACTGCGGTTGCCTATATGGGAGTCCAGCAACATAGCCATTATGTCAACTGCTGGTCCCTGCATATGCTTATTTTTTAAAAAAGAAATGTTTATTTAATTTTACTACTTATTTTTTAAAAGAGATTTTTGCTATAGGGTGTGTGTGCTTACCAGAGAAGACAGAGCCAGAAAGTAAGAGATCACCCTCCGGGGAGGACGGCCATGCTGCAATTCCCTTGTCTTCCATTCTCTTGGGATTTTGGGTATATGCGTGCATACACATGCACCTGGCATGAGTTTTAAGCCTCCAGGTCTGGGACTCGAACCGCGGTCAACTACAAGGGAGTCTAGTGACGTACCCATTTCGCCATCTGTTGGTCCCTATTATTTTTTAATTTGACCAAAGACAGAGTGAGAGAGAAAGGGAAGGTGAGAACGCAAGCCACCAGTTCAAGACTTGAACCGCAGTTGGCCATGTGGGAGTCCAGCACCTTAACCACCATGCCACGTGCCAGCCCCTTACATATTCTCTTACTTGTCTGGAATGCTCTGCCCTCTAGCAAATTCCTACTTTTTTTTCAAAACTCAATATTTGATGTTATCTATAGTATATTCCCTACACAGTTAACGGTTTCATTTTCTGTTCTCCCATAGCACTTTGGTCATGTTTCAGGATAGCAGTTTTAGTAGTAATGTAGCAGAGCACAGAAGATGTACTCTTAGTTTGGCACTGTGTTATACACTATTGTCTCATGTAATTCTCCAGTTACCACATAAGTAAGTTCTATTATTATACCCATCTTACAAATGTGAGACTTACCCAAGATGACATAGCAAATCAAAGTGCTAGTTTTTACCAGTCCCAGCCTTTTATCAGTGTGCTGTTCTCCCTCTCCTACTGCATACTTCCTTCTTCTTTTTTTTTTTTTGTATACTTTTTTCTTATAATTTATCTTATCTCACTGGACTTAGAACTCCTTGAATACAAAGTCTGACTTTTTTTTTTAAGTTTATATATATATATATATATATATATATATATATATATAATTTTTTTTTTTTTTTTTTTTTTTTTTCAAGAGAGAGAGATTGACCAAATGACTGGCCAGGTACTTCAACAGGGTCTTGTCTTGCCACAGTTCTTCCCCAGCCTCTAGTCAGCCAGCATCATGAGTGTACCCAGTGTGTTCAGCTTGACCTGGAATCCAAACCATGAACCTGGGCCTCCTGTATGGCTCCACTGTTTGCACAGTGGCTCCCTACTGCCTGCACCACTGTGGTTGGGCTGAAGTCTTTCTTACTTATTGTTTTTCCCTTTCAGTTTTTGCTGTAGGGTGTGTGCTCATGAGGGAGAGACAGAGAGAGAGAGAGAGAGAGAGAGAGAGAGAGAGAGAGAGAGAGAGATTCACCTCTCAGGGTGGCGATGGCCATGCTACAGTCTCTTTTCCTCCACTATTTTCTCAGGATTTTGGTCACACTTGCACACATGACTAATGTGTGTTTCAAGCCACTGTGTCTGGGGGTTGAACTGCAAAGTTTGCCACGTTGTATCCAGCCGCCTTAACCACCATGCCATTGGCTGGCCCAAGTCTTACTTGTTTTATTCATTTTTCTAATACTGAGCAATTTTTCTATGTGCTACATTTTTTTTTTTTAAAGCAAAAGTAAACGTCAAATTTAATTGAAAAGGAATCAGCAAGAACAAGGGAGCAAAGCCACTCCTAAAAGTGTGCATCTTAGTGATCGCATTTATTGGAAGAGTTGGAGAAAAATGAAAATGCCATCAGCCTAGGTAGTTGTGAATTCTCTATAAATCAGCTCATGTAGGAGTGAAAGAACCCTCGGATCGTATCAAGGTACGCGTGTTTCTCCTCTGCAGGTCATGTACACTTAGAGAGGTAACTGTACAGAGTCTCCTGTTCTCCATGCAGAACACATTCTCTGTGTTAGCCTACTCTCAACGGAGGGGCAACTAGGACAACACCATCTCCCAGGACGAAGAGCACTGGAATATTCCGTTTTGTTGATTTATAAATCTCTTCATAGGTTTCTTCATCAATTTCGATAGTCGTCACAGTTTCTTCCATGTCTCCTAGTATCATATTTAAATGCTGATCGTAAGCGTGTAATCTGCCCCGAAGCTCTCGGTCATTTCTCATTTTCACGTAAATCCGCTCATTCAGGCTGAGCCTGATCAGATCCAGGGGCTCCTCTACGGTGTTGGTGGTTTGTTGCTGGTCCATGTCGTCCGCCATGTTTCAAACCCTGCCTGTGCTACATTTTTCTATGTGCTAGAAGTTGCTCAGATATTTGAATGAATGATTGATTAAAAGCAGATATTTAAGAAGGGGAGGCTTAGTAGAGCCTGAGAATGATGTCTAGACTTGTAGTCTCAACTCCCTGCTGTACTGTGGATTATCTAGGTTGAACTATTAGTTTCCAGAAATGTAAAAACCCCAAACTTATAAAGCTAGTTGAGGAATTTGTTTGCTGTAGGGTATGTGCACTTGCTAGAGAGAGGCAGACAGAAAGAGAAAGTGAGAAAGAACACCCCCCCCCCCCCAACCTGGGGGTGGCCACATCACAATTCCTTTTCTTCCATTCTCTTGGAATTTTAGGTATGCACACACATACACCCTGCATGTTTTTCAAACTGTCAGGTCCTGAAGTTGAACCTTAAAGCTGGCCCTATGGGATTCAGCTGCCTTACCCTCCACACCACCTGCCAGCATGAAGGATATTTCAAGTGTGAAGGTTGTGTTGTGGTCACCTCTTAGTCGTGAGTTTCCTTGTACTACACTTGTTTTTCTGTGCACTAGTGCAGAATTTTTTGTCCAAACATCTGAATAAATAGGCTGTGTCATAGCAGCTAGTGCCAAAAGAAATAATATACCATGCTTTGGGATTCAGAGTAATCCTCCTCCCTTTTTTTTTTTTTTTTTTTTTTTTTTTTTTAATTTTACTTGCCAGAGGGTGTATGTAGTCACCAGACAGAGGGGAAGAGAAGGAAAGGATCCCCCAGTAGGGCATGTTCATGCTACAGTCCTTTCTCCTGTTTCTCCATCCTGCCAGGATTTTGGGCATCCTCACGGAGTCGGATGTGTTTTTCAAACCTCTGGGGATTCAAACCATGGTTGACCATGGGGGGATCCAGCTTCCTTTAACTAAGGGGCCACAGGGCCTTTTTTTTTTCCCCCTGTAGAAGTTTTTGCCTCAGGGTAGCTGCGGTGGTGGTGGTGGTGGGGGGTGGGCACAGCATAGACAATGGGAGAGAAACTGAGAAATGATCCCCCAGAGGGATGGTCCATCCCCCAGGGCAGTGGCCGCTGCAATCCCCTCTCCTCCATTCTCCTCCCTGGATCTTGGGCATTCTCACATGCACATGCACTCAGCTTCATTTTCTTTCTTTTCTTTATTTTAAAAGAATTATTTTACCCAACTTCCTCCATCCATTTATTTATTTTAATTTGACCAGAGAGGGATAGAGCGAGAGAGCGAGAGAGCGAGAGAGAGAGAGAGAGAGAGCACGTGCGTGAGAGAGAAAGTGAGAAACCAAGCTGCCAGGTTCAGGACTCGAACTGCGATTGGCCATGTGGGAGTCCAGCACCCTTAACCATGCCACCTGCCAGCTCCCTCGCTGTATTTCCAAGGCACTGGGTCTGGGACTTGAACTGCAGTCATCCATGTGGGAGTCTAGTGACATAACCACTATCCCATCTGCTGGCCCCAAAGTTTTTTTTTTTTTTTTTTTTTTTTTTAAGAATTATTTTTTAAAATTTATTTATTTGTTGTAATTTAACCAGAGAGGGACAGAGTGAGAGAGAGCAAGAGAGAGAGAGAGAGAAAGACAGGGAAAGTGAGAAATCAAGTCCTTGCAATCCAGGACTCAAACCAGGGTCGGCCCTGTGGGAGTCCAGTGCCCCTAAGCACCACACCACCTGCTGGCCCCACAAAGTACTTTTTTTTTAATTGTCAGAGGGTTTGTGTGCTTGCTTTAGAGAGCACTTGCACAACTATTCCCCACCCCCACCCCCCAGCGTAGTCATGCTGCATGCTCTAGTCCTTTCTCTCCAATTTTTCTTTCCAGTCAGGATTTTGGGCATGCAAACACGCATGCCTGACTTATTTTTCAAACCTCAGGCTGGGATTTGAACTGCTATTAGCCATGTTGGATCTAGCTTCCTATGCACAACACTTATTGCTGTCCTGTGGAGCCAGCTCTCTAGAGGGATTCTTTTTTTTTTTTTCTTTTAGTTTGCTATAGGGTACATGCACTTAACAGAGAGAGAGAGATGGCCCTGTGGAATCCAGCTCCTTTTTTTTTTTTTAATTGTATTTATTTATTATTATTATTTAATTTGACCAGAGAGATTCAGAGAGAGAGAAGGAGAGTGAGAAAGCAAGCCACCAGGACTTGAACCACGGTCAGCCATGTGGGAGTCCAGCTCCTTAACCACCACACCACCAGTTGACCCAAGGAATTGTCAGCTATTATTATAACCAGTCTTCTACAGGAACTCTTTATCTCCTGCCTTTTTGAATACCTCAATAATCTTTTTTGCTGTATTGTATGCTTTTCTGGAGAAGGTTGATTTTTTTTTTTTTTTTTTTTGTATGAAGTTGTATTAGTGAGGCCGGCAAGTGGCATGGTGCTTAAGGCACTGGACTCCCACATGACTGACCATGGTTCGGTCCTGAACCTAGCAGCTTGCTTTCTTGCTTTTCTTCTTTCTCTCTCTCCGTCCCTGTCTCTGGTGAGTGCATGTATCCTATACCAAACTAAAATAAGAATAATTTTTTTTAAAGAATAAATAATATTTTTAAAAAATTAGAAAAAAAGAGTTGGTAGTAGTGTGGTGCTTTTTTTGGAAACCAGTTCTTTTCCTAATCAAATTATCCAGAAAATTTGATATGTCAAACAGGTGTACATGTATTTTTAGATGAGAGTGTGATATGCTCATACCCTTGGCCCAGTATAATGTGTTATCATGTTCTTAGTTATTTACTGAGATAGCTAGCCAGTTATCTTTCTTACCAGTTTACATTTATTTAATAAGCATTCCTCTGGGTTATTGACTGGCCTCACTGGCACTTTAAAATAACAATTTCATTTCTTTGTACTTTTTATTTTCTTTTTAAAAGAGTTATTTATCTATTCATTTTAATTATTTATTTATCCACTCATTTATTTTTTAATTTGACCAGAGAGAGACACAGAGAGAGAGAGAGGGAAAGTGAGAAAGCAAGACACCAGGTCCAGGACTCGAACCATGGTCGGCCATGTGGGAGTGTCCAGTGCCTTAACCACCACACCACCTGCTGGCCCCAAGAGTTATTTATTTTTAAATTCTATTTGTTGTTGTTATTTTTCAATTTGTCCAGACAAAGATGGAGAGAGAGAATGAGGGAAAGTGAAGAAAGCAAACCGCTAGGTCCAGGACCTGAACTGTGGTCGACCATGTGGTAATCCAGCACCCTTAACCACCACGCCACCTGCGGTTCCCACTTTGTACTTCAAACTTCATAACCTATTTGGTAACGTTGTACTGTAGTGATCTGAATTTTGTAGTCCGGGAAATAGGCCTAGAGAGAGATTTGGTAATTTGTCCAAGATTATACAGCTACCAAGTGGTAATGATTTGATTTCTGGTGTCTGACTTTAGAGAGCTTTGGTTTTCATAATAATATACTTGAAATTGTTGTAAATCAGACTATATGATGGAAACAGCAGTGAAGAAATGGGATTTATGAGGAACTGATTATCCGGTGTTTCTGTCTGCCTCCTAAATTGAAATAAAATTTAAATATACTAGTGAAATGACACCAGCAATGCCCAGAATGTTCATTTCTTTTTGGATAGGTTTTTTATCCTGAAACATTTTCTTTTGAACTCTCATTGCTTAGGCTAATGTCAGAAATAGTTTATTTGGAATGTGTAGGGGAGAGAGGGACAGAGATGAAGTCTTTCAGTTATTTATTTGACTAAAATGAAGAACTGGTCTTGTTTCTGGGTGGAACATGAAGCTGTCCTGTATGGTTCTATCTGCTAAACATACCAATTTTTTTTGTCTATGGTAGGTGAAATCAGTATCATATGTTTTGAAGTTAGAAAGTCCAAATAATGAATAGGTACATTACTTGAATTGTGAGGTAGAGTTATAATTATTATCTTCACTTGGTGACATTAGACAATCTCTGAGGGAATAATGGTACATACAATGCAGAAGATAAAATGTATCAGTAGTTGGGGAGATGTGAAGCAGGGAAAAACAGGAACATCTACAGTACGGAGCTTAATAGCCAGCACCAGGTGTTAAAAGGTAGGGCCAATATAAGTGGTACAATATCGTGCCAAAAGATCAAACTTTCCTTTTAAAAAATAATTATTTTATTTAACTTTATTTATTTATTCATTTATTTTAATTTGACCAGAGAGGGACAGAGCAAGAAAGAGGGAAAGTGTGAGAGAGCAAGCCACGAGGTTCAGGACTCGAACCGTGTTCGGCTATGTGGGAGTCCAGCACCCTTAACCACCACACCACTTGCTGGCACAAGATAAAAATTATTTAAACTTGACTCAGATCTTAGTGAGATGGGATTTAAAGCTTTGCTCTGTGTAATCCACATAGTAATAATTTATTTGACTATTCATCAGAAACTTTGGACCCACTGACTTTGACTATGACTAATATTTCTCATTCATTTTTTAAAAAAAGAAATTGTTATATTTTAATAGTTATAGGAAGAGGCAAGAGAATTAAGACCAGCTCTTCAGAGTTTCAATATTTTGTTTTGCTACTGGAGATTAAGGGCAGTTGTTTGTGATCTTTAGAGTTGTCCTGATAATTCCCTCTTCTCCAGCTCTAATTTATCCTTGCTAATTTTCATATAGTTAATCACAGAAAGGGTACAGCTGTGGGATTATACAGATTAAACAAAACTGGCACTGGTTAGCAAATAATAGCCCACTTACATGGATGAATTTAGGCCATCTCTATCTCTGTATTTATCAATAAATGATTGCCACATTAAATTTATAATGGAGAAAAGTTTCTACATGTATCCTGTTTAGAAGCAGAATCCTTGACCTGGAAAGAGCTAGAGCCGACTGTGTACTTTAATAACATGCAGAGCCAGGTCAACCAGGGCAGCGGTAGAGGGAGTCAATTGAATGTTACATGTGTGTGTTTGCATTTTAAAATCTTTAACACTATTTTTTTTAAGTGAAATTGCTTTCAGTCTGATTGTTTTGAGTTTAAATTTGTGTGTATGTGTGCGTGTGGTGTTTTTATAGATAGGGTCTTCTTATGTTGTGATCTTCCTGCGTCAGCCGAACAAATTAACTGGGACTACAGGGGCTACTGTGACTGGGCCTGAATTTAAAATATTTATCAGCATAAATGAATAACTATTTCAACTCTGAAAGCAGATATTATTTATTTAAAAGAGTTGATTTAAATGGTGGAAGTGGTTCTAAGCAATCACCATTAAAACAGAATTTTAGTAGCGCTATAGTATAGCATCTGTGAATTTTACTAGGATGACCATATGTTCTGGTTTATTATAACTTTTGTCCTGGTACAATTAGGCACCACTTTTTGCTCTGAGTGCCCTGATTTGTATGGTACATTATATGAACATCCTATTGTAAGGGATTTGAGAGAGCTAAATGAAGTTTCAAAAGCAAAAATACCGGGACCAGCAGTTGGTGTAATAACTATGTCATTGGACTCCCATGTAGTTAACCGAGGTTTGAGTCCTGGACCCAGTGGCTTAAACTCACACCGGGCATGTATGCGTGTGTGCCTAACATCCTGAGAGGAGAATGGAGGAGAAGGGATTGCGGCGTGGCTATCCCCCCGGGAGGTGATTTCTCGTTTTCTGTCTCTCTGTCTCTCTCTCTCTGTCTTTCTGGTGAGCGCACGTCCCCTTTAGCTAAAACCTCTCCAAAAAAATAAATAAATAAAGCAAAAATACGAATCTTCAAGTTCTATTGAAGCCTTAAGATAATCACATGCCAACCTATTTTTTTGGAGAAAAGGGATCCTAATAAGGCTTAAGTTTATCAGAATGATTTGAAAAAAAAATTGGGGAGTGGAAGGAAAGAAAAAATATTTATTATCACTGCCATTATCATCATTATTGCTACTATTATAGTTTGTGCCCTGGACATTTGAAATTACATTTCCAGTCCAGTACCTATTTTCCTAATGTCATTGGAAACTGACAAATGGCTTCAGAGTGAAAAGTAGACTACTTATGGGTCAGCAGAAGGCATGGAGGTTAGGGAAACTGGGTCCCACATGGCTGACTGCACTGTTCGAGGTCTAGACTCAATGACTTGAAAACCATGCTGTACATGCATGATTGTGTACCCAAAATCCTAAAAGGAGAATAGAGGAGTAGGGATTGTGGTATGGCTATCCTCCAGGGGAGTGATTTTAGTGCTCGACTACCAAATAGCTAACCACAGTTTGAGTCCCAGACCTGGCAGCTTGCTTTTTCACTTTCCTTTTCTCTCTCTCTCACTGATCAAATCAAAATTATAACAATAACAACAACAACAACAACAAATAAAATAATTCTAAAAAAGAAAACTCCACTTAGCTGACCTTTTCACTATTTCCAGTTATTTGGGGGATTCCTTCATAAATTCGTACTTCATGCATATATAAAGTATTTTCAGTCTGCTTCCTAAAGGGTAGCATGAAAGCACCCTTTTCAAGTTTTTTTTTTTTTTTATTTATTTATTTATTTATTTATTTAAATTTGACCAGAGAGGGACAGAGTGAGAGTGAAAAAGAGAAAAAGAGAAAGCGAGAAAGCAAGCCACCAGATCCAGGACTCGAACCATGGTCGATCATATGGGAATCCAGCACCCTTAGCCACCATGCCATCTGCTGGTCCCCTTTTTATTTTTAAAGAGTTTTTTTTTTTTTTTTTTGTTATAGGGCGTGTATGCTCACCAGAGAGACAGAAAGACAGAAATCACCCCCCAGAGTTGATGGATATGCTGCAATCCTGTCTCCTCCATTCTTCTCTCGGGATTTCGGGTTTGCATGGTGCGCGCACACACACGCTCAACGTGAGTTTTAAGCTCCCAGGTCCAGGACTCAAACTGCGGTCAACTACCTGAGAGTCCAGTGATGTAATCATTATGCTATCTGCTAGTCCCAATATGTCCTTTTTTTTTTTTTTCTTTTTTCTTTTTTTGGAGAGGTTTTTGCTATAGGGCGCGTGCGCTCGCCAGACAGACAGAGACATAGAGACAGAAAGCGAGAAATCACCCCCGGGGGGATGGTCATGCTGCAATCCCTTCTCCTCCATTCTCCTCTCGGGATCTTGGGCACGCACGCACACGCGCCCGGCGTGAGTTTTAAGCCACCGGGTCCGGGACTTGAACCGCGGTCGACTATGTGAGAGTCCAGCGACATAGCCATTACGCTAACTGCTGGTTCCCAATATGTCCTTTTTTTAAAAAAAAGAATTCGGGCCAGCAGGTGGCGTGGTGGTTAAGGGCGCTGGATTCCCACTTGGCCGACTATGGTTCAAGTCCCAGACCTGGTGGCTGGCTTTCTCACTTACTGTCTCTCCCCCTCTTTCTCATTCATTCACTCACTCTGTCTCTAGGGTCAAACTTAAAGTCAAATAAAATAATTTTTTTTAATTTCGTTTTCTTTTATACAGTCAATCACATTATTTAGCTTACAAAGTGAATATTTTAACATTTGAACATTTCTCCCTAGTCCAGTTGACTAAACTATAAAATATCTTTAACAGAAATTGGCATGTTTCTTTGTCCCATTAATGCTTTTCCTCCCCATTTTTCTTCTAATTGTTTTTTCTCAAACCTTACTTTTTCACACACACTATATCTGTATTTATATCCATTTACTGTGTTTCTATATCTTTCAGTCAATTCCTTTTAGTCATAGTGTGTGGACACTTGGCATATATTAAGTGGGGACATACAATGTCTCTCCTTCATAACCTGGCTTGCTTCACTCAGCAGTAAATCTTCCATATTCATCCATTTTCTGTCAAAAGCCAGGGTTTTTTTTTTTATGGCTGAATAATATTCCATAGAGTATATGTGCCATAGTTTTTTGATCCATTCATCTGTTCGTGGACATTTGGGTTGGTTCCATGTCTTGGCAATTGTGAATAGTGCCGCAATAAACATCGATGTGTAAGCACTTTTCTGATTAAGAATTCTTCTGTCTTTTGGGTAGATACCAAGGAGTGGGATTGCTGGATCATATGGTAGTTCTATTTGTAGATTTTTTTTTTTTTTTCTTTTTTTGGAGAGGTTTTCGCTATAGGGCGCGTGCGCTTGCCAGAAAGACAGAGAGATAGAAAGTGAGAAATCACCCCCCAGGGGGGATGGCCATGCCGCAATCCCCTTCTCCTCCATTCTCCTCTTGGGATCTTGGGCATGCACACACACATGCCCAGCGTGAGTTTAAGCTGCCAGGTCTGGGACTTGAACCGTGGTCGACTACATGGGAGTCGAGTGACATAGCCATTACGCTAACTACTGGTCCCAATTTGCAGTTTTTTGAGGAATCTCCAAATGCAGATCAAAACAACAATGAGATACCACCTAACTCCAGTCAGAATGACTAAGATTAAAAAAACAAAAAACGATAAATGCTGGCGGGGGGTGGGGGGGTATGGTGAAAGGGGAACTCTCTTACACTGCTGGTGGTAATGTAAATTGGTCCAGCCACTGTGGAGAACAATTTGGAGATTCCTCAAAAATCTACAAATAGAACTACCAAATAAAATAATTCTTTTTTTTTTTTTTTTTTTTTGAAGAGGTTTTTGCTGTAGGGCGCGTGCGCTCGCCAGACAGAGAGAGAGAGATAGAAAGTGAGAAATCACCCCCAGGGGTGATGGCCATGCCGCAATCCCTTCTCCTCCATTCTACTCTCGGGATCTTGGGCACGCACGCACACGCGCCCGGTGTGAGTTTAAGCCACTGGGTCCAGGACTCAAACCGTGGTTGACCACGTGGGAGTCCAGCGACACAGCCATTACGCTAACTGCTGGTCCCATCAAATAAAATAATTCTTAAAAAAAGAATTATTTGGGGGACCAGCAGTTTGCGTAATGGCTATGTCGCTGGACTCCCACGTAGTCGACCATCCACAGTTCATGTCTCAGACCTGGTTACTTGCTTTCTCACCACTCTCCTCTGTTCCCCTATGGTCAAATTAAAATAAAATAAATAAAGATGAAATAAAATAATCTTTAAGAAAAAAGCAGAAGCCACAAAAAGAATTAATGCCTATTACTAATAAAATTTATTATTGTTTAATAGAGTTTTTTTTTTTTTTTTTTTTTTTTTTTTTTTTTTTTTTTTTTACTATAGGGTGCATGTTCTCACCCCAGAGGCAAAAAGTGAGAAATCACCCCCCCCAGGGGAAGAATTATTATTATTATTTAATTTGACCAGAGAGAGAAAGGGACAGAGAGAGAGAGGGAAAGTGAGAAAGTAAGCCTCCAGGTCTGGGATTTGAACTATGGTTGGCATGTGGGAGTCAAGTGCCTTAACTACCACACCACCTAATAATATGTCTTGAAGATTATTCCAAACAAGAAGGACTTTGTTTATTGTCTTTATTTTTTTAAAAAAGAATTATTTAATTTCATTTATTCATTCACTTACTTTAATTTGACCAGAGAGAGACACAGAAAGGGAGAGAGAGAGGAAGTGAGAAAGCAAGCCACCTGGTCTGGGACTTGAACTATGGTCGGCCATGTGGGAGTGTCCAGCACTTTAACCACCACGCCACCTGCCTGGAATCTAGCACCTTTAACTACCATGCCACCTGCCAGGCTCCTCACCGAAACTTTTTGTTGTTGTGTTTTTTTTGGTAGAGGTTTTTGCCTTAAGGCACATGCTCTTTGTGGGGGAGGGTAAGACAGCGACAGTGAGAAGGGAAGTGAGAAATCACCCCCAAGCAGGGATAGCCACCCCATAATCGCTTCTCCTCCACTCTTCTCCTGGGATTTTGGGCATGCATACACATGGCACTCTGCATGAGTTTCAACCACCTGATCTGGACTCAAACTGTGGTTGACCATATGAGAGTTCAGCAATGTAACCGCTGTGCTATCTACTATGTCCCAGAAACCTTATTTTAACTTCTTGAGTGCATGTGCATTTGCCAGGGGTTGGGGGGTGGGGGGGCATGCCTTTGCCAAAATCCTGCTCCTCCATTTCTTCATCCTCTAGGGACTTTGGGCACAGATGCATTTATTTATTTGTTGTGCTTTTTAGGCCACTGGATCTGGGTCTTGAACCACAGTTGGCCATGTGGGAGTCTAGTGCCTCAACCATGATGCCACCTGCCAGCCCCTTGATATATTATTATTAACTGAAGTCCATACTTTATTCAGATTTCCTTAGTGTTCCCCTAATGACATTTTTCTGTTCCACGATCTCATATAGAATACTACATTATATTTACTTGCCCTGTCTCTTTAGACTCCTCTTTATTGTTGACAGTTTAAAAAAAAATGTTTTTAATATTTTTCTCTTGTGTGAGAGAGAGAGAAGGAAAATGAGAAATCACCCCCACCTCCCAGGGAGGATGGCCACGTTGTCCTTTCTCCTCCATTCTACTCTCACAATTTGTGGGCACACACGTACTGAAACCCAGTATGATTTTCAAGTCGCTGGATCTAGGACTTGATCTGTGGTTAGCCATGTGGGGCATGTGGCACCTTAACAACCATGCCATCTGCAGACTCCTCTAAGAATTTTTAAAAAAGAATTATTTAATTATATTTATTATTATTATTAAATTTGCTGTAGGGCACACGTACTCACCAGAGAGAGACAGAGAAAGGGCAAGTGAAAAAGTAAGCCACGAGGTCCATGACTCTAACAGTGGTTGGCCATGTGGGAGTATGGCACCTTAACCACCACACTACCTGCTGGCTCCTCTCCAAAAAATTTTAAAAGACAAAAATTTAGTTGATATTGTCATAATTGTTATATTAATTTTAGACCTAGTTTAATATTTCAGTTTCCCCTGAGTGTTGTGTGTACCCTATTGTATGGTAGGACCTTTTGTCTGGCTTATATTATGTATTTGTTTTATATCTATATATATATGTATATATATATTGGGTTGTTGGAAAAGTCATGACTTTTTTATGTAAAAATGCATCATGACTTTTCTGACAACCTAACATATTAATATTATGATACAGAATGCATGCACACACACAAGATGAGGGGTTACTCTCAGTAGGGTCTCATTGCGCTATGGCCTCCTTTCCCTAGCCATTCATCTTCTTAGGATCCTTGGTGCCTACTATCAGTATCCTGCACATTTGTTATAATACGTTGTTATAATAGATGAACCAACATTGAGGCCAGGTGGTGGAGCTGATTGGACCCACATGGGAATGGTCCTGGGTTCATGTCCTGAGACTTCCCTGAGCATGCCAACTGAGACTGGAGGTAGATGGTGGCAGGAAGACCCTATTAGAGGTGCCTGTCTCTCTCTTTCTGTCTCATGAAATAAATAAAAATAAATAACAACAAAAATTTAAGATGAGCCAACATTGACATATCCTTATCAACCAATGTACATAGTTTACATTAGTGTTTATTCTTTATTTAAAATTTTTTGTTAATTATTCCATTATTCATGATAGAGAAGGTGAGGAAGGGAGAAGTACCCTCCACTGAATCTGGTCGTACACAAATCCCTTTCCTGCAGTCTTTTGGATCATGGGCATTTGGTCATGTGCCCTTCAGGTGTCAGGCCACACAGCTGGGGATTCAAACTGTGGTCATCATGTGGATCCAACTTCTCTCCCTCTCTCTCTCTCTCTCTCTCTTTCTCTTTTTAAAATGATTTTTAAATTAAATTTATTGTTATTATTTAATTTGCTATAGGGCATGTGTGCGAGAGAGAGAGAGAGAGAGAGAGAGAGAGAGAGAACACGCAAGCGAGTAAGCCACCCGCCAGGTCTGGGACTTGAACTGCCATTGGCCATGTGGGAGTCCAGTGCCTTTGACCACCACACTACTTGCTAGCACCCACCCAGCTTCTCTTGCGAAGTGTATTACTTCTGGGTCACAGAGCTGGTCTCAGGGTTTACTCTTGTTGTTGCACTGTCTTTGGATTTGAACAAGTATATGATGACATGTATCCAGCCTTATCGTATCATTGAGAATAGTTTCGCTGCCGTAAAAATCCCCTGTGTTCTACCTACTCATCCCTTCTTCATCCCAAGCACCTATTAACCATTGATCTTTTTACTGTTTCCGTAGTTCTGTCTTTCCTAGAATGTCATGTATTAGAAATCATATAGAATATGTAGTCTTTTCAAGTTGACTTCTTTCATTTTGTAATATGTTCTCAAGGTTCATCCATATCTTTTTGTGGTATGATAGCTTTTTTTAGTGGTGAATAATCTGTTACTCAGTTGTTATCATAGTTGATGTGCCTATTGCTACCAAGTTTTGGCAGTTATGAATAAAGCTGCTATAAACAACTGTGTGCAGGTTTTTGTGTAGACATACGTTTTCATCTCCTTCGGGTAAATACTAAGGAGTGTGATTGCTGAATTGGATGGTAAAAATACGTTTGGTTTTTAGGAAAACTGTCAAGACTGGCTTCTCATTCTCTTGACAGTATCTCTTGCAAAGCAGAATTTTGAAATTTTTAAAAAATTATTTTACTTAACTTTAATTTAACCAGAGAAGGACAGAGAGAGAGAGCGAAAGTGAGAAAGTAAGCCGCCAGGTCTGGGACTCGAATCACTGTCAACCGTGTGGGAGTCCAGCACCTTTAACCACCAGACCACCTGCTGGTCCCAAGAATTTTTAAATTTTAAGGATGTCAGTTTATCAGTTCTTTCACTTAAGGATTGTGCCTTAGGTATTATATTCAAAAAATCATCACCAGGGACAGCCAGAGGTATGGTAGTTAATTAAGGCAGCTGGATCTCGCATGACTGACTAGGTGGGCAGTTCCAGTCCTGGACATGGATGCTTGAAAAACACGCCAGGCATGCAGGTGTACCCAGAATCCTGAGAGGAGAAGGGATTGCGGCATGGCCAATACCACCACTCCACCACCTTACCCCACCCCGTGGTGGGTGATTTCTCACTTTTCCTCTCTCTCCCACTTTCTCTGTCTCTATCCAGCTAGCACACACACCCTATAGCAAAAAACAAAAAAAAAATAAAAAAAGAAAGAAAAAAACTGGGAGGTAGTTAAAAAATAAAAAAATGAAAAAGGACTGGCACAATATTACAGTGGTTAAAACACTGATCCCACATGGCTGGCTGCAGTTTGAATCTTGGCCCTGACAGCTGGAAAAATACTCCAAGCATATATGTGTGCATGTCCAAAATCCTAGCAAGATGGAGAGAGAAAAAAAAAATTGATGTGACCACACCCATCAAGGGGGCTTTCTCTGTCTTTCTCTTTGGTGAGTGCATGTACCCTCTGGCAATAAGAAAACAAAAACTAGAGAGGTAGCAGTTGATTTAAAGTTTAATGCTTTAGCGGTTTTAGTTAAAAGTTGTCGACAGTGGGGGCTAGCAAGTGGTGTAGCTAGCGGTTAAAGCTCTGGACTCCCACATGGCTGACTGTGGTTCAGGTCCCAGACCTGATGGCTTGCTTTCTCACTTTCTCTCTCTCTCTCTCTCTCTCTCTCTGGTCAAATTAAAATAATAATAATACAAAATAAAAATTTTAAAAGAATTATTTCATTTATTTTATTTATCATTATTGTTATTTTTAATTAGACCAGAGTGAGATAGAGAGAGAGAGAGAGAGTATGAGAAGGTGAGCTGCCAGGTCCAGGACATGAACCGTGGTCAGCCATGTTGAGAGTCCAGTGCCTTTGGGAGTCCAGTGCCTTTAACAACCACCACACTACATGCCAGCCCCAAGAAAAAAATTTTTAAATGTTGTCAACAATAAACATTATATAGATTTTATTTGCATTCTTCTGTGATTTATTTTTAGTATTAAAAATTTAAGGGACCAGCAGGTGGCTTAATGGCTATGTCACTGGACTCCCATGTAGTTGACCACGGTTCGAGTCCCAGACCCGGTGGCTTAAACTCATGCCGGGCGTGTGTGCGTACATGCCCAGGATCCTGAGAGGAAAATGGAGGAGAAGGGATTGTGGCGTGGCCATCCCCTCTGGGGGGTGATTTCTCGCTTTCTGTCTCTGTCTCTCTTTGTCTTTCTGGCCAGCGCATGCACCCTATAGCAAACACCTCTCTCTCAAAAAAAAAAAAAGAATTTAATAAAATATTTTTTATAAAAGTAAAAAAGCACAGCTCTTTGTTTATAAGATTCTGTAATCTTCCTAAGAAGGTTAGTTCCCCAAATGGTTGAATGTCTTGTTTTTTTGGTTTTTGTTTTTAGTTTACTATAGGGCATGTGCACTTGCCAGAGAGGGAGAAAGTGAGAAATCACCCCCTGGGGGAGTGACCACGCCACAATCATTCCTTTTCCTCCTGAGATTTTTGGGCATGCACACACGTGCACACATACACGTCTCATGTGATTTTTTTCAAGTCACCAGGTCTGAGACTCAAGCCATGGAGTCGGCCATGTGGAATATAGCTGCCCTAACCTCCATGCCATCTGCTGGCCTGGTTGATAGTGTTTTAGTCAACAATTTCAACACCTGACTGGGAAAAGGTTACTATGTTTTAACTCATAATAAATTTTTTTAAATTATTTTTTTAAACTTTTTTTATTTTATTTTGACTGGGGTTGGGGTTTGGACAGAGAGAGAGAGAAAGTAAGAAAGCAAGCCATCAGGTCGGGGACTTGAACCACAGTTGGCCACGTGGGAGTCCGGCCCCCTTAACCACCATGGCACCTGCTGGCCCGGTAATAAATTTTTAAAAAAGATTTATTAAAGTCTGAATTCGTGGTACAGTTTTGGTTGTCTCTTGAAAAATAATTAAAAGTTAAAAATATCTTCTAGCTTGCTTGAGCTGTTAATAATTTTGACAGGAGGCCGACAGGTGGCATGGTGGTTAAAGGTGCGAGATTCCCACATGGCCAAGTCCTGGACCTGGCGGCTTGCTCGCTTTCCCTTTCTCTCTCTCTTTCCCTCTCTCTCTCTCTCTCTCTCTCCGGTCAAATTTTAAAAAATAATAACAACATAGGGGCTGGCAAGTGGCGTGGTGGTTAAAGGCGCTGGACTCCCACATGGCTGACCACGGTTCAAGTCTCAGACCTGGTGGCTTGCTTTCTCACTTCCTCTCTCTGTCTCTCTCTGATCAAACTGGAAAACAATAATGATGATAATAATAAATAAAATTAAATAAAATAATTCTTAAAAAAATCATATACCCTTTAAAAAAATAATAACAACATATGGAATTAAATCAATCAATCAGTATTAAAAAATAATTTTGACATTTGCTTTTGAGAAATAACTAGTTTTTTTCCCCCCCTTCCAGGGTAATCACTTTGATCAGTATGAAGAAGGACATTTGGAAATAGAACAAGCATCACTTGACAAGCCTATAGAATCGGTAAGATAAACAGTGCTTAATTTTGGGCCTTAGCCAGTTAGTTAGGTAGTGTTCGTGTGATACGTGATGTGACTGAAGTTAAACTTTTAAAGCTTAGCTTGATAGTATAGTTTAGAGCTGTTTTCTTGCATGCCCTACAGTAATCAATTATAGAGTTTGGGATGTAATCTAATATTCATTATGTTGGGAAATCAGTCCAAAACATCTAGAAACAAATTAGAATATTGATAAAAAATACCTTTGTCCCATATTGATATTTTGTTAAAGATAACAAATTAAAGTTCAGTGTTTTTTTAATTGATAAAGGAGTAAAATGTATTTTGATCCTTTAATAGCTTTACTTTTCCTGGCAGCATACTCTTGTATGAAATGTTCCATTAGAAACAGTTGAGGAGTAGTACGTTTTATGTACCAGACTCTGTGAAACATGGTCAGCTTGGTCTCTGTAGGTTAACAAGTGTCTGGTTTTTGTCAAAAGTTGATTATTTCTCTCTTCTCATACTGCTTAGTTTTGGACATTAGTGATTTCAAGCAATAAACAGAATAAGAAGATTTATTTATCTAGCTCTTAATTTAAAAAAATCTCCTTGGGACCAGCAGGTAGTATGGTAGTTAAGGTGGTGGAGTCCCATATGGCCAACCGTGGTTCCACCTGGATGCTGCAGCTTGACATTCACACCGGGTGTGTGTGCATGCATGCCCAAAATCCCAGGAAGAGAATGGAAGAGAAGATTGAGATGCGGCCATCCCCTCTGTGGGGTGACTTCTTACCTTCCCTCTCTTTTGTCGCCAGCAAGCACACGCACCTTATGGTGAAAAAAAAATCTTCTTAATTTTTGAACATTATTTTCATATTAAAAGCCGTGTTTATTTTATTTTATTTATTTATTTAAGTTTGACCAGAGAGGGACAGGGTGAGAGAGAGCAAGAGAGACAGAAAGTGAGAAAGCAAGCCACCAGGTCCAGGACTTGAACTGTGGTTGGCCATGTAGGAGTCCAGTGCCCTTAACTACTGTGTCACCTGCTGGCCCTCCGGGAAAAAACCCTTGCTTTTTTTTTTTAAATAACAAAATGCATTGTTAAAACATCTAAACTTATTATTTATTGTCAGCATTTAATATTTGTGCCCAAATGTAAACATTAGTAACAGTTTCAGTGAATTATTGCTAAAACTTGAATAGGAAAAATGTCAGAGGAAATCTTAATCCTTGCAATAGTCAAGACAGGCCCCCCCCTTAACCTTTAAGAAACTACTAGCTTTTTCCTCAGGAAAATAAGAAAACAATTTAGAGTACAGATATTTTACTTTTAGCTTTCATTTTCAAAACTGTAACATAGTAAAGGATCAACATATATTTTTATGTTCCTAATTAGGTTGGTGTTGTGTGTGTTTGTGTGTGTGTTTAGATGTTTACAGAAATTTACACAACTTGGGGTGTTCGACATTTTTCTTCCACAGCAGTTGGCCCATATTAGCTAAGCAGCCATGATCTGGTTTGTATTGCACGGTCTGCCTTTTTTTTAATTTCTTCTCTAGGGTTTCTTTCTCCCCCACCCCCCCTTCTTATTTCTGTCCTTCTGGTCCAGTGAACACTGCATATAGTACCTTCTGTCTTAATGTGCTGGCATGATGCTAGACTTAGGCATGGCAGTAATTGATGACGCATGTGATAATGCTGCAGAGGGAGAATTCACATCTGATGTTGCACTGAAAGCCCAGTCTTACGTTTTGACATAAGCTTAAGATGCCAAGCCTATTTTGCTAAGTTAAAAATCAGCAAAGTTTGTGCCTTGTTCCATATCATCTTTATAAGGCATAATTTTATAATGAAGCATAGGCCAGATCAGTATCTTATAGTTGAAAAATAATTTAATTTTTCCATTTTAATTTGAATACACTTTGAGTGAAAGTGTAGGAAGAGAGAGCCCATCAGAAGCAAGACTCCAGCACTGTATTCTACAAGGTGCATGGTTGGTTAATATTATTATACAAGGTGTAATTCTGTGGCTACTTTGACTTGACAGTAGTGGGAAATTTAATTAGACTAAATTTGTAGCCAAGTATTCATTATTACTAATCAACAAAGATGTTTAAAAACACTAATTTAAATGGCATTTATTATTTTTAAGCCTCCTTTTAGTCTACATGGTAAAATTTTTGTAAAATTTATTCCTGTGGCTTGTGAAGCGAATGCTGTTTTACCTCTCACAATGTCCAGGGTTTTTTTTTACAGCAAATGTTGCAGGGAGAACACTATCAGAAGACAGTCTGAGTGATCGTTCTTGAGTAATCTCGATGAGTAGGATTAGAATTGATATATTCATTATTTATTACATATTGTTTCTTCTCCACTTAAAATACCAAATGGTATACTAATGTAATTTAAAAATAAATGTATGTTCAGTGGGACCAGCAGTTGGTGTAATGGCTATGTTGCTGGACTCCCATGTATTTGATCATGGTTCAAGTCTCGGACCTGGTGGCTTAAACTCACGCTGGGCGCGTGTGCGTGCATGCCCAAGATTCTGAGAGGAGAATGGAGGAGAAGGGATTGCGGCATGACCATCCCCTCTGGGGGGTGATTTCTCGCTTTCTGTCTCTCTGTCTCTCTCAGTCTTTTTGGCAAGCGTACGCGTCCTATAGCAAAAACCTCTAAAAAAAAAATATGTTCAGATATATACATTAATAAATTATACTTCTAATGAAAATTCCTGAAACATAAAAGTATGCATTATAATATTTGTGATGTAGTAGTTTAGGTGGTAATAGAAGCTCTATAGCCTACATTGTGTTAGAAGTGGGACACACAAAATAAGAGGGTTCTTAATTCTATTCTTAATCCTTTGAGAATAAAATTCAAGTTTTAAAAGAAAGTCCTACAATGATTGGCATCAACATAGGAATGTTCCTTCTACCCACCCACCCCAAACAAAAGAAGTCCCCTAGGAAGTACATCTAAGGAATGTCCACCAAATAATATATTATCTATTAAGTTGTATGGCTGGCTGGCTACATTGAGCTGTTTTGTTCTTAGGGGGAAATGGTGCTGCTTCTAACACAGAAAGAGACTGCCGAATTAAAATCTTTCTCTGCAGCAATATCTGTTGAGAGGTGCTGACTGTTTTGCTACAGCATGCAACTCAAAAGTGGCTGGAAATATGCAGCTTTGGGAGTCTACAGATCATTGCAGGAGCTAAAGGTTTAGTCATTTTTTTTCTAAACAAAGGTAATCTGCAGCAGCTGATAACCGTGGAAGTCTCTGCACAGGTTTGTGCCAAGAATATGCCTGTGTGAAGGGTTATTGTGAGTATAGGATTAAGATCTTTTGTTTTGTGGTAGAGTAAATTTGATATAAAGCCCACAAGTGGGAAGTGTGATACTAAGGTACAATAATGCATTGTGCTTTTAGCAAACTTCTGAAACCTAGTTTGTTATTAAGAAGATACAGGTATTTCAATTCCAGTAGGCAAATGTTGATAATATATCAAAATCCAGCATTTGTAAAATATTAAATAATATTTGTTATAAGGCTTATTTTCCTTTCTTTGTTTCAACCAACAAAATATCTTTCAATGAAATTTCTGGTCAACCAATGAAATACCTTTCTAATAAAATTATGACAGAATTGCTAGTCGACTTGATTATCTGAATTAAAGAGAACTTAGTACTAACAAAGTACTAACATTTTAAATTTATTACAAAAAACTTCTTTGGAGCCAGCAGTGTGGTGGTCAAGGCAGCAGGATCCCATATAGCTGACTCCATGGTTTGAGTTCCAGATCTGGTAGCTTGAAAAACATGTTGGGCACATGTATGTGTGTACCCAAAAATCCCAAGAAGAGAGATGGAGAAGGGATTACTGTGCCTCCTGGGAGGTGGTTTCTCTGTGTCTCTCTGTCTCTCCAGTGAGCACACATGCCCAATAGCAACAAAAAACAAACAAACAAACAAACAACAACAAAAAAGAAAAGTTTTAAAAGGTCATTATTGCTTATGAGATTTTTAGGTCCTAGCCATTGTATTATGACCTCCATCCACTTAGAGATAAAATATTTATAAAACAAATAAGACTTGGTCTGAATCATGATAGGATTCCATCATAGATAAGAGAATTGGTTGGTGTGATTTAGTATATACCTTAATCATAGAAAAGAAATCAGAGAACAAGTGAAAGAATGATTTTAAGCTTCATAGTAGGCTAAACAGTGCCTTCTTAAAGGCATCATAGACTTAAAATATGTTGTCATTGTTGCAGTTGGAAATGTGACTACCTTCAGCCATTAGTTGGTCTTTGCTCTACCTGACTGATTAAAATCTTTATAGTTGTCAGGTTGACTGAGCAGGTTTTAAAAATTAGTGTAAAATTTCAAATATCAGTTGCTAATGTTTAGTTTGCTTATCTAGGGGTTTAGAAGTATATGTATGGGTTTTGTCATGTTGTATATCTGTTTAGATCTGTGGACTCCACTAGTTCCAAACTGTAACTCTATAAGATTGTGGATTTGACATCTAGCAGTGACCATATGTGGACTGCACTATAAATAATGTGCTTCTTGGAGCTGAATGGTGTAGCATTACTATATGGCTTTTCTCTCTAGTCTTCATTGTGTCATCTGTAGTGAGCTGTAGATTTTTTGTTTTGGGACCTTTTACAACCTGTTGTTTGCATGGGTTCACCTAGCGGCATTTGGTTCTTGCTTTATAGAGTCTTTAATACACAATCAGCAAAGCTTACAATCCACTCAAGAGACTTAACATTTTTGTTGATGTTGAAAATGGGCTAAATTAAGAAAATTGAATGTGGCTGTCAACTAAAAGAAAAACTAGTGTGGAGTTAATATTTAGTCAATCACTGGCATACCTGTGGTATAGTTTTCTCTTGAGACTTGATATTTTGTTCCCTATTTTAAAGAACACCCATATAATAAAGTTAGCTCATATAAAAAAAGTAAATTTTAATCTGTACTTTGGCTGGTTCCATCATACAGATTAGTGATGATGTTGCCCAAATCATCATTGTTACTGATGGAGCAGAGAGAAGTCCTAGGAGTTTTCTACTTGATATTAATAAAAATGTTGAGGAAGAGCTGAAACAATTGAGGATGATTTTTTTTTTTTTTTTTTTTTTTTTTACTGCTGTTGTGTTTTATACATATTGGTGATAGTTCGCAATACACATTTTTTGCTTTTAAAAATATTCCCATTTGGGGCCAGCAGGTGGCATGGTGGTTAATGCTCTGGATTCCCATCTGTAGTTTGAGTCCTGGTTCTGGAGGCTTGAAAACCATGCTGGGTATGTGTGTGTGCATACCCAAAAGCCCCAGAGGAAAACAGAGGAGAAGGGATTACAGCATGGCCATCTCCCTAGGGTGTGGTTTCTCACTATCCCTCACTCTGTCTTTCTAATGAGCACACATGCCCTATGGCAAAGACCTTAAAGAAAAAAAGAAGTGAAGGATAACTGAGATAATATAGGTTTGTTTGTTTGTTTGTTTTTATAGAAAAAGTTGGGTTTTTGGTTCAGCTTTATGGTTTAGTCAGAACTTGAATTTCATTTCTAACCAAGGAATGTAACACACTGCCACCATTTTGGGGTCTTAAACACAAGAGAGTAATAAATACTGTTTGTGGGAATGCTTTATGAATCACGTGGAAAACCAACTTTTTTCTTACCACTCTTGGGCAATATTCAGTTACCTTATCTTTTTTTTTTTTGGGAGAAGTTTTTGCTATAAGGCACGTGCGCTCGCCAGAAAGACAGAAACAGAGACAGACAGAAAGCGAGAAATCACCCCCCGGGGGATGGCCATGCCACAATCCCTTCTCCTCCATTCTCTTCTCAGGATCTTGGGCATGCACACACACGCGCCCAGCGTTGAGTTTAAGCAACTGGGTCTGGGACTCAAACTGCAGTCAACTACATGGGAGTCCGGTGATGTAGCCATTATGCTAAGTGCTGGTCCTAGTTATCTTTTTTTTTGAGAACTATTTGCTCTAGAATTTGTACACTTGCCAGAGAGACAGAGACAGAAAGCAAGAATCACCCCCAGGGGGATAGCCACACTACAGTCCCTTCTCCTCCATTCTCCTCTCCGGATTTTGGGCACACATGCACATATGCCTAGCGTAAATTTAAGCTGCTAGGTCAGGGACTTAAGCTTCGGTTGACCACAGTCGACCATGTGAGAGTCAGCAACGTAACCGTTATACCATCTGCTGGTCCCAGTTACCTTATTAATTTAAAACTAGGATTTCCTTTGTGCCAGCCTGTGATATGGTGGTTAAAGTGGCTGGATCCCACATGGCCAACTATACAGTCTGAACCCTAGATAAAGGAGTTTGAGAAACACACTGGGCATGTGTTATTCCTGCCTGCCCAAAATCCCAAAAGGGAGAAACAAGGAGATGGGGATTGCTGCATAACCATGCTCCATGGGGACACGTTCTCATTTTCTCTCTCTGTTTCTCTCTGGCAAGTGCATGTGCCCTCTGACAAAATTTTTAAAAAAAGAAAAGAATTTTCTTTTAATTTTTCCAAGTATATTTAAATATCCTACCGCTGTCATATATCTTTGTTAGTTGTAAACCAGATTGTTTTAAAAAGGAAACATTTTCTATAATTTATTTTTGGTTCTGTGAGATTATAATCGAACCCCAAATTTTATTTAAGAAACAAAAGAAATATTTTCTTAGTCACAATAACAGTGTCTGAAATAGTAGTTGCTACTTTATCTTTTGCTATTTTTTAAATCATTATATTTTATTTTTTAAGTTGCCAGAGGGTGAGTGTGTTCACCAGAGATAGAGAGGAAGGGGTAGAAAGCACTCTCAATGTGGGGGTATGGCCATGCTGCAATTCCCTTCTCCACTTTTCCCCTTGTTGAGACTTTGGGTACACATACATACTTGCCTGGGAATGTTTTTTAAGGTGCTGGGGCCAGGACTGGAACTACATGGTTGGTCATGTGGATCCAGTTTTTTTTTTTGAGAATTATTTATTTAATCTTATTTATCATCATCATCATCAGTTTGATAAGAGAGTACTGAGGAGAGAGAAAGGGAAAGTGAGAAAGCAAGCTACCAACTATGGAACTCAGACCAGAGCTGGCCATGTGGGAGTCCAGCATCTTAACCACTGCACCACCTGCCAGCCCCATGGGACTCAGCTTTTAACTACCAGGCCACTGAATTAGCCTAATTATGACATTTTAGAAGTAAATTTAGTGAGTGTTGCCATGTTTTGCCTAGATTACTTGTTTGAGCTGTAAGTTACTTGTACCAATTTATTGTTATAAGTAGCATCTGTGGGAATAATTGGCAGAATTATAACCTTAAACAGAGAATAAATTATTTTCTACAGTCTGATTGAGTCCCCTGTTATTTTACAGTGAAAGTTTTGATCATTTTGGAGATGGACAAGTCTGCTTTGTTATAAGGTATTCTGGCATATCTTCCTGTTACCATCATCATTAGGCCTATTGAATTTTTGATGAGTGGTTAAGAAGCTTTGTTTTTTTTCTTGATAGGAAAAGGAGACCATACTGAATGGTATGGAGTGGCCCTTTACTCAGAGTCACAGAGCTGCCTTTCTCCTCTAAAAGCATAGTCTGAAATGAAAGAAAAGGTCCAGATTTTTTATTATTAATTTACTCTGAAGTTAGTGAGTGGAAGAGGTTCTGGGGGATATGTTTGTTGTTTCTGTTACCTTTAGTGTAATTGGAAGGATTTAGAGTGACCTGTTAAATATCTAAAATGTTTCATTCCCTATTCATATTTGGGAATATGGCTTTACTTAAAGAACAGTTTTAACTGAAAATTTTAAGAGAAATTTCGCAACTATTTTATATCAATAGCTTTTTCTTAGAAGGTGACAGCCATCCTCTTGAGTGGTTTTGTGAAAGTGGTGCTGATGTGTATATCCCTAAATTTTTCTTTTCCCCCCTTTCCCTTTAACATTTGCTTTTCCTTTCACTGTTGTCAGTCACAACATGCTGCTCTTGAATCTCTCAGTTGGTCTTGACTCGTGAATTTACTTAATGCTTTCACTCCTCTTTAATAAATACATAACTTGCAAGCAGTGAATTGAAAACAAGACAAAAAAAAAAAAAAAAAAAAAAACGACCATTAGTGATTGGACAGTTTCTTACTTTGTGTTACATTTAACTGTTCTTTTGACAGCCCAGTTTTTAAAGCCAGGTTCGTATGGAAATGCTTTCACTCCACTTGCACTGCTTTTGGAAATAGCATACTGCTTCATCTGTCTGTTTATTTTAGTGCATTCATAATATAACACAGTCAGCATAATGTCTCATCTCCATGTAACCAAAGATTCTGTTTTCTTTACAAAATACAAACAAATTTTAAAAAGGGGTGGGCAACAATTTTTGTCAGCGTTGTTTAATGTCTAAGTCTCAGTGTCAAGCATAGTTACATTAGTCTATTAAGAGATTAAACAATAATTGAGTTAATCCATACTTTTAGAGTCATTCTGCTATCCTTGTTCTTTCCAGTTACTCAGTTGTAGGAATTATGAAATAAGGATTTTATATACAGGTAAGTTTGTTTTCATAGTAGTAAAATAAGGGCTTCTTTACCTTTCCATTTTCTGTTAACATTACTTATTCTGTTACCTTAGTTTTTTTTAATAATGAAGTTATTTATACAGTCATGTGCCACAGTGATATTTTGGTCAACAATAGATGACGGTGGTGACAATAGGCTACATCATATAGCCTAGGTGTGTAGTAGGTTATGGCATCTTGACATCTAAGTTTGTGTATGTTCACTCAGATATTTGCACTATGACAAAATTGCCTAAAATTGCCTAATGGTGTGTGATACATGGCTGTATATTTAGACACTCAGTACTGTGTAAAGGGATGGTTTTCCTGGCAGTTTAGTTGGGAGGAAAGAAGGGAAGAAGCTGCAGCAGTGTTGAATTAAGTGTTTGTAATGTCTTCTAATAATGTGGAAGTCATCATTTGGGGTTACATATACCGTAGTATTTTCTAATTTTTTTCTTTTGATTCTTAGTAAAAATGATTTCAGTAACCTCTTGAGCACATCACAGTTATTTATTTATTTATGTACACACAGAGGCACACACACACATTTATTTATTTAAAACAGTAGAATCAGGCCAGCAAGGTGGCATAGGTTAAAGATCCCATAGGGCTGAACTGTGCAGTTCGAGTCCCGGACCAGTGGTTTGAAAAACGCTTAGGGCACGTGTCCATGTGTGCCCAGAATCCTGAGAGGAGACTGAATAAGGGATGGTGTCGTTGTCATCTCTCTTGAGGGCTGCTTTCTCACTTTCTCTCTTTTTGTGTCTTTTAGGTGAGTGCTCATGCCCAATAGCAAATTTTTTTTAAAAAGTATCTTTTTAAAAATTTTTAAGAATTATTTTATTTAACCTTATTCATTCACTTATTTTAATTTGGTCAGAGAGGGACAGAGTAGGGGGGGGAAGGAAGTGAGAAAGCAAGCCACTAAGTCCAGGACTCGAACCACATTTGGTCGTGTGGGAGTCCAGCACCTTTAGCCACACCACCTGCCAACCCCAGTATCTTTTATTTTAGAAACAGTTTTTTCATTATAGTTTGCCTGCATTATTTTGGTTTTTAACAAAGTATCCTAGTCTTTTCTCCCATCAATGAAATATTCAGCTGCTCAGCCCAATTTTCCAATTTTCATGCTGTCATAGACTTGTCCTCAAAGGAGGAAATGGTCCTTAAAAACAAACAAGCAGCATTGGGAGGCTTTATTTTCTTCTAACTTGGCAGAGAAGATAACAGTAAAATAATATTTTTCTTTTCTTTATAACTCTGGAGAGCATTTTATCATCAAATATGGAGCTGGAAGATAAATAATTTAATGTGGATTTGGTTTTAATGCATAGATATGTGGTTTTATTTATAAATTGATTTTAGGAAACATGAGATTTATAAATGGGGATACCAGATTAACACTTTAAGTTACATTTTAGTAGACATAGAACATTTTGCTTCTATAAATTGTGTTTATAATTTTTAAATATTTTCCTTGGGATGAGTAGCATCTTTTTTTTGGTACAATTATTGATTCTTTTTAGCTTTATCTTGGTACTTCATAGTAACTGTAAAAAGCAAATAGGACAAAGGGTTGCACAAATTTTTGGTATCTTGACTTCTTACAAAAAAAGCTGACATTGGGGAACCAGCAGTTAGCGTAATGGCTATGTCGCTGGACTCCCACGTAGTCGACCGCGGTTCGTGTCCCGGACCCGGTGGCTTAAAACTCACGCCGGGCGCGTGTGCGTGTGTGCCCAGGATCCCGAGAGGAGAATGGAGGAGAAGGGATTGCGGCGTGACCATCCCCCCTGGGGGGTGATTTCTCGCTTTCTGTCTCTATGTCTCTGTCTGTCTGGCGAGCGCACGCACCCTATAGCAAAAACCTCTCAAAAAAAAAAAAAAAGAAAAAAAAAGCTGACATTTAATTGTTGTTTCTGGTGTCATTTCATACAATTTAATTTAAATATGTTTTCCAGTTAGGAAGATGTTCCTAGGAAGATGAGACATTATGTACGTTGTTTTTTTCTCCCTACATGCACTAATGGTTCTATACTGTTAACTTACTGCTAGGCCTGTTTCATTCTAACATCTTAGCATTTTTGTTAGTTTATATGTTGAAATGCATCACTCAGTCTGTGCTTGAGCTCATTTTATTTTTCTGTTTAATCAATTTAATTTCTTGTTTTACTAACCTCACTGTTTTTTCAGTTTAATATTGGCTGCATGCTAGTAAAATATTTATATTATATACATATTTATTTAAAAAAACCAATCAAGTCTAGCTTGGATTTTGCTCTGATTGTTTTTTCATTTCTAGTGGTGGGGCAGTCTTACACTTACAACTTACTTTGTATCATGAAAGTCTGACACATAGCAAAATAACTAAGCACAATGTAGATTTTCTAAAAAAAAAAAAAAATCTTAAAATGGTGCTGTCTAGGTGGTGGATATGATTGTATAAGTACCTTGATTTTATGTTTTTTTAATGTTAGTTTTAAAACTTCCTAGAGGTATTCTACCCCTTCCCTTTTCCCTTTTCTTTATAAAGCGTTATTATAAAAGTTGCCCAGCACACCATCAGAAAGGACCCCTATCCCATAAAATTCTAGCTAGCATTTTTTACATTAATGTCCCTTTTATTGGACACATTTATCCTATTATTAGCACCTTTTTGCATGCATATATGTAGAATTATCTCTTGCTTATCACCTGTTTAAATACCACTAGGAAGGGAAGAATTTATTATTGGAATATTTTTGGTTTGTCTCTCTGTTCTGTCTGTCAGGATAATATTGGACACCGCTTACTCCAGAAACATGGGTGGAAGCTGGGCCAGGGATTGGGAAAATCTCTCCAGGGTAAGTTTTAAAATTTTACCAAAAGAAAAAAGAACAAAAGAAAACAATGTTTCTGATGCAGATCTTGTTCCTATATATACTTGTTGCCTTAAAAAAAAAAGTGTTTGGGTCCCGCTTCCCTTCTTTTCCCACCTAGAACAGTCTATTTTTTCTATAACTGTATTTTTAAGTCACAGTTAAGCTTCCATATTTGTCAGTAATTTGCGAGAGTAAGCTGCTGTGTCCTTAGGACTTTCAGGTGAAAAATATTGTGTTTTACATTTTTTGGTGGAACTGAT
The DNA here is from genome assembly GCA_026018925.1 of Tupaia tana. Lineage (NCBI taxonomy): Eukaryota > Metazoa > Chordata > Mammalia > Scandentia > Tupaiidae > Tupaia > Tupaia tana. Next base: position 50,913,224 of record JAKSZU010000011.1, on the reverse strand, counting down.
TGATTGGTGGCGTAAAAAGAATACATAGTGTCCAAGTGTGTTTTCTTTGTACCATTTTGTGATGTATTATGGCTTCAGTATTTTACAGAGAATCCTTTAACAGAGTTTATCTTCTGTCTTTCTGAATGGTCCCTGAAGCTGTGATTGCCTTGACTTTTTTTTTCTGCAGTCAGAATCCCTATAGTGGTGGAGAGAAAAATTAACTCACGTGTAACTCACATGTAACAATCAAAGCTGAGCTTCTCAAGTGGAGAGACCATTTGTCAGGTTCAGATCAGGCTCTGGAAATGGCTTAAAGTTTGTATTGCATTTATTTTCCCTTCTCATGTGTGCATGAGTGTGTGTGTCTATGTTTAGGGGAGGTTGGTTTTTTTGTTTTTGTTTTTTAAAGACAGGGTCTTGCTATGTCATGAACTTCCTATCTCAGTTTCTGGGAGTACAGGCATGTCCCACTGCACCCAGAAATTGAACCCAGGCCTCACATGTGGCCTCAGTTTGCCAAGTAGGAAAGTCTAGCATGTACCACTGTGACTTAGCCATATTTTTCCTTTTAACTTTATTAAGCATTTGAATAAAACAAAATATAATTATTTCTGTTTCTTAGATTGCTAACTAGTTAGAAATCAACTATATTTACTTTTTAAACTCAGATTGAAGAGCTACTGTCCTTCACAGGTGTGATGTGAATACTACCTCCCAATAATGGGAATTACTGTATTTCTTTGTTCATGGAGGGGTTCATTGTATAAGGGGATCTTTGGGGGAGAAGTATATTACTGTTGACTAATTCTTTGAATTTTGGAAATGGATTTTTATAGTTTGAATGAAGTCTAGTAAAGACTATTAAGGGGAACAAAGACATGAAATAGGGTGTTGTGATCATTAAAACCTTTGCTTTTTAAATTCTGTTTCTACAGATTCTCTTCAGTGATGATACATAGGAGATACTCAATAAATATATTTTGGTTGAATATTTAATATTAAATATTAACCTATTCTTTTGGGAAGATAGATTTGATCAGCACTAAACTTACTTTACAAGTGACATAAGACCTCTTTGCACTCAATACAAATAATAATACTCTTTGATTAGAGCATGTGGTATAGCAAAGACCACAGATTTTGTAAGAGTCCTGAATGGAGACGGTAATCAGGATTGAAACAGGGTGCATGCAACTTGCTAGATTGAGAGAGAGAGAGAGAGAGAGAGAGAGAGAGAGAGGGAATCACCCTACTGGGAGGATGGCACACCACAGTCACTTGGCATGTTTTTCGAGCTGCCAGGTCCAGGACTTGAACTGCACAACCAGCCATATGGGATCCAGTGCCCTTTTTTTTTGAGAGTTTTTTTGTTTTGCTATAGGGCACGTGCGCTTGCCAGAGAGACAGAGACAGACAGAGAGATAGAAAGCAAGAAATCACCCCCCAGGGGGGATGGCCACGCCACAATCCCTTCTCCTCCATTCTCTCTGGATTTTGGGCACGCACGCACACGCTCCTGGCGTGAGTTTAAGCCACTGGGTCTGGGACCCGAACTGCAGTCATCTCCATGGGAGTCCAGCGACGTAGCCATTAAGCTAACTGCTGGTCCCAGATCCAGTGCCTTAACCTCTATACTACCTGCTGGCCGCATCTTAACCAGTTGAAGTGTACCGTTTGGTAGTAGCAAGTATATTCACACTGTGGGTGCGAAGCCCATCTCTTCTAAATGGCTAGTACAGTACCTTTATTCTTAAAAATAATGGAACTTTGGGACCAGCAGTTAGCGTAATGGCTATGTCGCTAGACTTCCATGTAGTTGACCGTGGTTCGCGTCCTGAACCCGGTGGCTTAAAACTCACGCAGGGCGCGTGTGCGTGCATGCCCAAGATCCAGAGAGGAGAATGGAGGAGAAGGGATTGCGGCTTGGCCACCCACCCTGGGGGGTGATTTCTCGCTTTCTGTCTCTCTATCACTCTCTGTCTTTCTGGCGAGCGCACAAGCACTATAGCAAAAACCTCTCAAAAAAAAAAAAAAATTAAATAATGGAACTCTATTCTCTTTCCAATATTAAGGGCCAAGTTTAATTGTTTTGTAAATGGCTCTTTATTTCCTAGAGTTAAATTATAAAGTGTGCAGACACTGTTCTGGTTTTTCTCACATAGCTCTTACTGTAATATCCACATGATTTGACCTGGAATAGAACCACATTTATGACATTCTGAGGCAATTTATGATTTTTTTTTAAACTGTACCAAACCTTTGCTATAAATAACTACTGAAAAAAAGCCCTGTTCTTCTATTGGAAATGATACCTCCTTGGTATTGTATAGTGTAGTCACTGCATATAATTTCTAGACTCATGCTTTGTAAGTGCTTTCCACTTACTAGTTTGTTAACTTTTTGTTTTCTTTTTGAGTTAGGATTTTAACCCAAGATGCAACCTTTTGCTAAAAATTTAAAGCTGATGTCTTTGGGCTTTATTGTCAAAGGCTTAAAAATTATTTTGACCCATGCAAGGTTTTTACAGAATGCCAGTCCTTGGGGCTCCAGTGCAGATATCTTGTCTGTATAGATTAGGGAATAATAGGACATGCTGATTCTAGAATGAACTTGTCTGTGACAGGGTATAACTGTATTTGTAAACTGAGGTTTTGTTTGTTTGTTTGTTTTGTACTTGAAATTTTTTTATCATTTGCCGTTTTTTTCCTCTTGGGTGTTTTAAAAATTAAAAGAAAAAACTTTTAATAACCTTTATTGTATGTGGCAGTTAAGTGATTCTTAGTACTTGTGATGGGAAGTGTTTCAGATTTTGTGTTTTGTTTTTGTTTTTTTCTTCAGATTTTGGAATTCTTGCATATACCTAATGAGTTACCTTAGTGATGATACTCAAGTCTAAACATGAAATTCGTTTTTGTTTTATATATTCTTACACAGCTAGCCTAAAAATAGTTTTATACAATATTTTTATATTGCAGTGTTTTGACTGTGATCAATGATAAGAGATCTGATGTGGGAACCAGCAGTTAGCGTAATGGCTATGTCGCTGGACTCCCACGTAGTCAACCGCGGTTCGCGTCCCGGACCCAGTGGCTTAGAACTCATGCAGGGCGTGTGTGCGTGCGTGCCCAAGATCCCGAGAGGAGAATGGAGAAGGGATTGCGGCGTGACCATCCCCCCTGGGGGGTGATTTCTCACGTTCTGTCTCTATGTCTCTCTCTGTCTGTCTGGCGAGCGCACGCGCCCTATAGCGAAAACCTCTCAAAAAAAAATCTCTCAAAGAGGTCAGATGTGAAATTTTCCACTTTCAAATTTCAGATCTTGGGAGCATTTCAAATTCTGGATTTCTGGATTAGGGCTACTTGACTTGTATTAAAAAATAGAAGACCTGTAGAAAATTTATTGACAATGTATCTGAAGGAAACAACTCAAGAAAAGCCCTGTTGATGAGAAATATTATAGACAATTGACTTAATGTATTGGGTCGTTGGAAAAGTCATGACACATTTTTGCATAGAAAAAAACATGTCATAATTTTTCTGACAGCAAATAAAAGCAAAGGATATGTTTAATTTGGGATAAAGCAACAACAAATTATAATTGTATTTTGTGGCATCTAGACTGAATTTGGTTTTGAAAGTTGTTTTATAACATTTGGCAGCTTTGAAATGCAATAAAGTGTTTTTAAAAATCTTTATTTTGCTCTGTAATGTGTTTAGTCAATAGGTATAGCCCAGAAATAATGCCTGAATGACCTCTATTATTTAAGAGCTATTTGATCATTTGACTGTTTTTTTTTTTTTTTTTTTAATCACAAACAAAGTTTGGTCCCTGGGAAAAATGAATAGGGTCTGATATTTCATGGATCACCCTGTCTAGAAGGTTAGGTTAATGTTTAGAATGTCAACAAATAATTACTGAGCTAATACCGTCTGCTAGTTTCACCAGCTTTAAGTAGCATGAGACATAGCCGAAGTAGGTAGGTTATGTTTCTTGCTCTTCAGATTTATTTCCTAATTCTTAAGTCCTGTGTGTGTGTGTGTGTGTGTGTGTGTTTGGTTTGTTTTAATTTGCCAGAGGGCATCTGTAGTCACCAGAAAGAGAAGGAAAATGAGAAGTTCTTCCCATCACCTCCCTCGGGGCATGTTAAGCTTTCAAAAACAAAACAACAACAACAAAAACCCCCAAAACCTTTATTTATATATTTTAATTTGACCAGAGAGGGACAGAGAGAGGAAAAGTGAAAGTGAGAAAGCAAGCCACCAGGTCTGGGACTCGAACCTCAGTTGGCCATGTGGGAGTTCAGCACCCTTAACCACCATACCACCTGCTGGCCCCAAATTAAATAATTTTTTTTTTTAAGAATTATTTGAGTTTATTTATTTAATTTTTAATTTGACCAGAGAGGGACAGAGAGAGTGAAAGCAACCACGGTCGGTCATGTAGGAGTTCAGTGCCCTTAACCACCGTGCCGCTTACCAGCCCCCAAATTAAATAATTCTTTAAAAAAAGAGTGAGATTTGAGTTTGGTGTTGTCATTTTCTCAAAGTAAAGGGAAATGTTCACATTACTGAATTGTTTTTTTCTTGTCAATAAATTGGATTAAAACCTCAGTCCATCTGCTCACAAAGTGATTTGAGGACAAAGTAAATGAACATAAGCGAAGTCACTTTACAAAGATGTAAAATGTTATATAAATCCTTATTGTTATTAATATCTTTTGGATAATACATATGTTGATAATTTAAACTGAATTAGAGATCATTGATCTTTAGATTTTTTTTAAGAATTATCTTACTTAACTTTATTTATTCATGTATTTACTTATTTATTTATTTTAATTTGACGAGAGATGGCTAGTGAGAGAGGGAAAGAGAGAGAGAAAGTAAGAAAGCAAGCTACCAGGTCAAGGACTCGACCTGTTGTCAGCCATGTGGGAGTCCAGCACACTTAACCACCATACCACCTGCCGGCCTCTCATCTTTAGATCTTAATCAGAAACCTAATTGTCCAAGAAAATAAATAACTAAGTAGGAAAGCTTATCTTGTTGCTTTTGCTTTCCCAGAATTAACATCAGTAGTAACTAACATACTTTATATATGCTAGATATTAGACTGCAGGATCTGTGCTTTTCATGTTGTACTTGGGGGAAGATTTTCAGAAAGTTCATAGAAAATATGTATTATGAAAAAACTATGCATGGATTTTAAGAAGTTTTTGTCCCAAAGTAAACTTGCACTTTGATTCCATTTTTCCATTAACTTCCCCCCCAAATTTATTTATTTATTTATTTTTATTTGTTATTATATTTTAATTTGGCCAGAGAGAGAGAGAAAGGGAAAGTGAGAAAGTAAGCTGCCTGGTCCAAGACTCGAACCATAGTTAGCCATGTGGGAGTCCAGCACCCTTAACCACCATGCCACCTGCTGGCCCCATGCATAAACTTTTTGAAGTATCCTTATATGTATTTTAGGGCCCCTAAATTCCTAATTTTGGCATCTGTCTCACAAATTCTGAGTTCATTAGTCATCTCTGCTTCTGAGTCTAAATTACAACATCTAAAAAGAGCTTCAGTCACTCAACAGTACTGTTGGGACAGCTGGGTAACAACCTGGAGAAGAAAAAACTTGATCTTTGTCATACTTTACATAAAGTGGATACCAAATGAATAAAAAAGTGAAATTAAAAAATGAAATCATAACATTATTAGGATGGATGAATGGCAGAATTATTTTAAAAATAATCTTTGAAAATAATAATCTTTGAATAAGGAAAGCTTTTCTAAATTTAATCCAAAACCTAGATGCCATTAGAAAAAAAGGGTGAGGGGATAAATTTGGCTGTATTTCTTTTTCTTTTTTTTTTTTTTTGAGAGGTTTTTGCTGTAGGGCGCGTGTGCTCGCCAGACAGACAGAGAGAGATATAGAGACAGAAAGCAAGAAATCACCCCCCAGGGGAGATGGTCACACCGCAATCCCTTCTCCTCCATTCTCCTCTCGGGATCTTGGGCACGCACGCACACGCACCCGGCGTGAGTTTTAAGCCACCAGGTCCGGGACGCGAACCGCGGTCGACTACGTGGGAGTCCAGCGACATAGCCATTACGCTAACTGCTGGTTCCCAGCTGTATTTCTTGATAGATAAACTGGGGGAAGTATCTGTGATACCTTGTTATAAGCAAGGAGCACATTTTTTTTATAATAAAGCTAAAAATCAAGTGCAGCTAATCCGTGTTATTATAGTTATAATTAGCATTTTTAAAAGAATTATTTAATTTTATTAATAATTATTATTTTTAATTTGACCGGGGTGGGGAGGAGAGATGGATGGAAAGTGAGAAAGCAAACCACCAGGTCTGGAACTTGAACCATGGTCAACCATGTGGGAGTCCAGCGCCTTAACTACCATGCCACCTTCGGCCCCAGCAATTGGCATCTTTTTAACTTCTTTCTTATGATAAATGACATTTTGGATTTGAAAAAATAGAATACTGAAATTATGAAGGGAAACCATGCAGCTTTGAAAGGATTGAAGTAGTATATGTACTCAATATGTATAGAACAATTTCTGAGATAGAGTAGTCGCCCCCCTCTATGGTAGGGGGGTATGTTCCTGACCCTTCAGTGGATGCTTAAAACCATGAATAGTATTAAAGCATACATATATGCTATGCTTTTTATTGTACATATACCTATGCAAAGTTTAATTTACAAATTAGATAGAATATGAGATTAACAACAATAGCTAATACAGGTTTTCAGGTTTTTTTATTTTTTATTTTTTTGGAGAGGTTTATCCCATAGGGCGTGTGCACTCACCAGAAAGACAGAAACAGAAAGCCAGAAATCACCCCCCGGGGGGATGGTCACACTGCAATCCCTTCTACATTCTTCTCTTGGGATCTTGGGCATGCACATGCATGCGCCTGGCGTGAGTTTAAGCCAATGGGTCCGGGACTTGAACCGCGGTTGACTACGTGGGAGTCCAGCAACATAGCCATTATGCCAACTGTTGGTCCTAATAAAATACAGTTTTAACAATACACTGTAATAAAAGTTATATAAATGTGATCTCTCTCAAAAAATCTTATTATGCTATACAGTATTTGCCCATTTTTGGACCATAATTGATCACAGATCATGGAACCCATAGAAAGAGAAACTGGATGGGAATCGTGGGCTACAGCACATTAACTGGAAAAGCAGTGTGTAGAGCAGTATGTATATGGTAAATTATCATTTGTGTTAAATGATATGTAGATATATGTGCACCTCCTGCTTACAGTCATTTTGTTCCTGAAAGTCAGACTTTTTTTTGAGAGAGATTTTTGCTAAAGGGTGTGTGCACTCACCAAAGAGACAGATAGAAAGACAGAAAACTAGAAGTCATCTCTCGGGGATGTCCATGCTGCAATCCCTTCTCTATTCAACTCTCAGGGTTTTGGGCACACACGCATACATGCCTGGTGTGAGTTTCTAGCTGCTGAGTCTGGGACTCAAATCATAGTCGACCATGTGGGAGTCCAGCGCCTTAACCACTATGCTATCTGCTGGCCCTGAAAATCATACTTTCTGTATAAAAACCCTACTTAAGGACCTACTTCCCATTATTTTAAGTGGATTACATATCAACTGTAATTTTAAATCACTTTCTTAAACATAACTGTAGCACAGAAAGCTGCTTATTGATGAAACTTTAAGTTGTTAAGATCTAAAATATACTTAAGCATTTCTTCCTGATTAGGAAATAATTAACATGGTCATTAGCACACAGTTGATTTCTGTGTAATTACTTGTACAGTACTTTTGTTGATACTGAAAGAACTTTTCCAAAGTTCATTAGTTTTATTTTAAATATAGCTTCAGATTTCTCATGCATGTTTTTCTCAAGAATATGTTAAGTTCTTGGGAATGAAACATAAAAATTTACTACAAAAATCATTGACTGATGAAAGTTGTTCGAATCCCAGCCCTAGTTACTGAAAAAAAAAACATCAGCACGTATGTGGGTTGCGTACCCCAAATCCTGGTGAGGTAGAGAAATGGAGGAAAAGGATTGCAATGTGATCATACCCCTGTGGAGTTCTCGCTCTGTCTCTCTGCAAGTTCACATGCCCTCTGGCAATTAAAATCATTGGCTGAAAAACATTTTGTTGAGAGAGACAAATATTCTTCATAATTTGTTTTCTTTCTTTTTTAAAATTATTTAATTTAATTTTATTTATTTTAATTTGATCAGAGAGGGACAGAGTGAGAGAGATTGAGAGAGATGGGAAGTGAGAAAGCAAGCCACCCGGTCCAGGACTCGAGCTGTGATTGGCCATGTGGGAGTCCAGTGCCCTTAACCATTATGCCACCTGCCGGCCCTCCGGAAAAAAACCCTGTCTTTTTTTTAAATAACAAAATACATTGTTAAAACATCTAAACTTATTATTTATTGTCAGCATTTAATATTTGTGCCCAAATGTATACATTAGTAACAGTTTGAGTACTGGACCTGGCGGCCTGAGAATGACACCAGGTGCATGTACATGCATGACCAAAATCCCAAGAGGAGAGTGAAGGAGAAAGATTTGTTGCATGACCATCCCCACGGGGGTAATTTCTTTTCTTTTTTTTTTATTCTGTTTTTGTTATTTTTAAATTATTTTATTTAACTTTAATTAATTAATTAATTAATTTAAATTCAACCAGAGAGCGACAGAGTGGGGGAGAAAGAGAAAGTGAGAAAGCAAGCTTTCAAGTCTGGGACTTGAACTGTGGGCCACGTGGAAGTCCAGTGCCCTTAACCACTATGCCACCTGCTGGTTCCCACCCCCCAGGGTAAGTTCTCATTTTCCATCTCACTTTGGCAAGCACACACACCCTATTGCAAAAACCTTTTTAAAAAATGTACTTTTGGGGACCAGCAGGTGGCGTGGTGGTTAAGACACTGGACACTCCCATATGGCCAACCTGGTGTGAGTCCCGGACCTGGTGGCTTGATTTCTCACTTTCCCTCTTTCTCTTGCTGGTCGAACTAAAATAAAATGAATGAATAAATAAAGTAAAATAAGTAATTTTTAAAAAATGTACTTTTATTTCTATTAAAAAAATATAGAAAATAATTATTTTGGGAAAGACCCAGAGGGGGCAGAATCAAAGCAGGGCAGGATTGGAAGTGTTTCTTTGGTTTGTTTGTATAACCCCTTCTCACTGTAGTTTCAATTGGGAAATAAATAATGAATGTACTAAGATGAGAACTGCATTACAAGGGTCAACAGGTGGCATGGTGGTTAAGATGCTAGACTCCCACATGGCCAACTGCAGTTCAAGTCCTGGACCTGGTGCCTTGCTCTCTTACTTTCCCTTTCTATTTCTCTCTAGTGAGTGCACATGTCCTGTAGTAAATTTAGTAATAATAATAAAATTAAATAAATAATTCTTTTTTTCTCCTTTCATTTTTTTTTCTTTTTTTTTTAAGTTTTGTCATAGGGGACGTGCACTCACCAGAGAGACAGAGAGAAATAGAGAAAAAGTGAAAACTCACCCCTGGGGGATAGCCATGCTACAATCCCTTCTCTATTCTCCTCCTGGGATTTTGGCATGAACACACACATGCCTGACATGATTTTCAGGTCCCCAGGTCCGGGACTTGAACGGTGGTTGGCCATGTGGGAGTCCAGAAACGTAACCATCATGCCACCTGCTGGCCTCTCAAGTTTATTTATTGAGAAAGACAGAGAAATCGATAGAGACTCCCAACAGGATCTCAAAGATATGATTGTCTTCACCCAAGACCTCCAGCCAGCTAGCATCATGGGTGTATCCACAGACACACAGTGTTTTCAGGTTGTCCTGAGTACTCAATCCAGGGCATTTCCATGTTTCTTGTATTGCCCGGCAGCATGCTGCTACCACTGCCACCACAACTAGGCCTTTGACTTTTGAGTTTGACCACAATGTGCCTCAGACAGGACATTTTTTTGTTGAATCTATCTGGCAACTTTTGAATTTCCTGGATATGGATATTTCTATTTCTCCCAATACTTTGGAAGTTTTCAGCTATAATTTGATTAAATGGGTTTTCAATGCCATTTCCTGTCTTCTGGAATTCTCAAAATACTCATATTTGTCCACTTAATATGATGAGTATCATAGACTTTTTCACTTTTTAACCCCTTTTTGTCTTTGACTTTCTTTTTTTTCCCTAGAGGTTTTTGCCTTAGGGCGTGTGTGCTTGTCAGACAAAGAGAGAGGTAGAGACAGTGAAATGGAGAGTGAGAAATCACTCTCCAAGGGGGTATGCCCATGAAGCAATCCTTCTCCTCCATTCTTCTCCTGGGATCTTGAGCACGCACACACATATGCACCCAGCTTGAGTTTTAAGCCACCAAGTCTAGCACTTGAACCACGATTGGCCTTGTGGGAGTCCAGCAATGTAACCATTACACCATCTGTTGGCCCTTTCTTTATCTTTTTTCTGTGTGTGTGTGTGTGTGTGTGTGTGTGTGTGTGTTTTGGGTGGGCACAACAGAGTCGCCTCTTTGTGATTCCTTCAGTTGTAATTGACATCAGAGTGTTTGGGAGTACCAAAACTGTGCATGTGGAGGCAGTGGTTTGGCTCAGCTTTGTTGTGGAACAGCCACCAGGCAGCCAGTCTTCAGGCTCAGGGAGGGAACACACCAAGCACAGCAGATCTGTCAGGAGTTGGAGTGCCACTGCCTGGGGCAGGGCCATCTAGCAAGTTGGTGCTCAGGCCCACAGTCACGAGAGAGTCACGAGAGTGTTGGTTCTCATGGTCTCAGGTTTGAGTCCCATGCTGTAGGATGACCTGTTTTCTGGGGTAAAAGGTGCTGTATAGGGATGGGTGCCAAAGTCACAGATGTATCTCTGTTTCTGGTCAGGTTCATGGAGCAGCAGCCTTTTGTGTGAGCATGGTTGAATGATGGTGACCTCTCAGGGTGGGGAAGATGTAGTGGCTTCTGGCCCCCACAACAGGATGCAGTATAGCAGTGGCTCTGGTATCAAGGCAGTGTCTGTCATGGCAACGTGGGTCCCCTGTCCGCATGGACAGTTGCAAAGGTCTCTGCTGATGTATTCGCACCTGGGTGGAATGGGTGGACAGCCTTATCTGTGGTGGCTGCAGAAGGCTAAATAATTCTTAAGAAGGAAAAAAGAACTTTGTTATATAAGTCCTAGCAACATTCAGACTACATTTTATGACTGATAGAAAAATAGCCTTGAATTCAGTACAATAGATAGAAATATGTAGTGTTACACTTTAGATTTTATCATTAAATTAGAATGCTGGTCTTTATTTTTTTCTAAAGAATTATTATAATTATTTTTCAATTTTGACTAGAAAGAGACAGTGAGAGAAGAAAAGAGAGAGCAAGCTGCCAGGTCTGGGACTCAAGCCATGGTCAGCCATATGGGAGTCCAGCACCACACCACCTGCTGATTCCGATGCCGGTCTTTAAAACTTCTTAAGAAAAACTTTTCTTTCATTAAGAAAAAGTAACTTTTTCTTAATCTTTTTTCTTTTGCCAGAGAGAGAGAAAGGAGCCTTCAAATGGCACATGATCATACTTTTTTTCCATTTCTTCATCTTGTTGGGATTTTGGAGCATGCACACATACACACCTGCTATGTTTTTCAAACCTCTGGGTCTGGGACTTGGAACTGTGGTCAGGCATCTTAACTACCAGGCCGTGGACTCGCTCTCATTTTCTTTATCTTGTAGTGACATACAAGAGATACAGTTTTCTGAATAAGATATTTCTGATAAGATATTTGCAAAAGCTAAATTATGCTACTCTACTTCCCCTTTAAATTAATATTTTCTTTTGCAAAAAGGAAATAATGCTAACAGTACATTTGCTAAAAAATATTTTATTATTTTTAAAGATTTATTTATTTAATTCCATTTGTTATTATTTTTTGATATGACCAGACAGAGATGGAGAAAGAGAATGTGAGAAAGCAAGCAGTCGGGTCAGGACTTGAACCACAGTTGGCCATGTGGGAATCAAGCGCCTTTAACCACCATGCCACCTACTGGTCCCCAATTATTATTGTTATTTTTAATTTGACCAGAGAGAGGTATGTATATGTGTGTGTGTGTGTAGGGGAGACAGAAAGCAAGGCGCCAGGTCCAGGGCTCAAACTGTGGCCAGCCATGTGGGAGTCCAGTGCCTTAACTACAATGCCACCTGCTGGCCCCTAACTCAGTACATTTGACACTTAATAGGTGCCAAATAATGCTCTGGAATCTAGGTGTTTTACATTGTTCTATTGAATGAAGTAGGTATAATATTAATATGCTTATTTTACAAAGCCAAAATAATTTTGGGAATACCATGTAGTTGCTTAGTCTCTGCCATTAAAATATAAGCCTTATTTTGAAATCATTGTTTCTACTTCATACCTTTTCCCTTCTCAGAAAAAACTGATATTGAAAATAGGAGTGGATTGGAATGTAGCTCCCTCATGAAGCAAGGTATGGAATGTCTAAAAGGCTTAGTTATACATAGAGCTCGTCTAGCTGAGGAGACATTTAGCTATAATGGCCTCTGTTCCCTGCTAATTACATAGACCTTGAGAGTCTTTATACAAATGCCAAAGATAAGAGTAGTTTTAATAATTCACAAATTAGATTTTGTAAGGTACATCTTTTATAGAACCTCTGACCATTTTATTTATTTATTTGCCTGAGGATACATGTGCTCACCAGAAGAAGAGAGAGGGAGTGGAAGAGAGAGAAAAAGGATGTGGTCATGCTACGATCATTCTTTCTTCCATTTCTACGTCCTTTGGGCACTCACACACATGCACCAGACATGTTTTTAAAATCACTGGGGCTGGGATTTGAATCATGGTTGACCATGTGGAATCCAGTTCTGATGCACTTCATTTAATCACTATTCTGTTGGGCTGATGTTAGCCTTGACTTTTGTGTGTAATTTAGTCAATGAAAGAGGAGAAACCTGGGACCAGCAGTTGGCGTAATGGCTATGTCACTGGACTCACATGTAGTCGACCATGGTTCGAGTCCCGGACCCGGTGGCTTAAACTCATGCCAGGCACGTGTATGTGCGTGCCCAAGATCCTGAGAGGAGAATGGAGGAGAAGGTATTGTGGCGTGGCCATCCCCCCAGGTGGTGATTTCTCGCTTTCTGTTTCTCTGTCTGTCTCTGTCTTTCTGGTGCGTGCACATGTCCTATAGCAAAAAAAAAAAAAAAAAAAAAAAAAAGGAGAAACCCAAATAATAAAATTAGTGAAAATTGGCAGTCTATAGTAAGAGGTCTAGATTTTAGGGCTAAAATGGAAAGGAAAAGACAAGGGATTAGGAGAGAGAAAAGGAAAGTGTAATGGTGAACCCAGATGCTGTATAGAAAGAGACTGCTTTAAAAAAAAAATTTAACTTTATTTTAACTTGACAGGAGTGAGAGAAAGAGCCAGGTCCAGGATTTAAACCATGGCTGGCCACGTGGAAGTCCAGCATCCTTAACTACCATACCACCTGCCGGCCCTGAGACTGTTTGCAGTTTAGTATAGACAACTCACGTTAAAAGGATAAATCATACCCAGCTGCGGTAGCATGTTGTGGTAGGTGTGGCTACTTTGGAGGCTGAGCAAATGCTGTAATGAGTAGGGAGCCTGCGGTGGGAAGAATAAATGATATTGAAAACCAGAAGTACCAGTGGGGGACCTGAGTTCAATTCTTGGTCCACCTTAAAATCCAGATGCGGTAGTGCTGCATGTAGTCCCAGCTACACAAGGTACTGAGGTAGGAGGATCATGTTAAAGAGCCTTTTTGGGGGGGTGGTGGTGAGGTTTTTGCTTCAGGGTGCATGCGCTTGCCAGAAAGACAGAGAGAGACAGAGAGACAGAAAGCAAGAAGTCACTCCCCCCCCCCCCCCCCCCCCGGGGGGGAGATGACCACACCGTCATCTCTTCTCCATTCTCCTCTCAGGATCTTAGGCATGTACGCACATGCGCCCGGTGTGAGTTTAAGCCACCGGGTCCGGGACTCAAACTACGGTCGACTACATGGGAGTCCAGCGACGTAGCCATTATGCCATCTACTGGTCCCTAGAGCCTGTCTTTTAAAGAAGAAAAATAAAAGGCTAATTCAAAAGACATTGTATATGGGTTAAGTTCATGGCAAAATAATCAGCAAAGAACTGGCAAAATTTTTCAACCAGGGACCAGCACATAGTGGTTATATCGCTAGACTCTCACATGGCTGACTGTGGTTTGAGTCCTGGACCTGGTGGCTGAAATTCACACCAGAATGTGTGCATGCATGCCCAAGATCCTGGGAGAAAATGAAGAAGGGATTGCAGCATGGCCATCCTTCCTTGGGGAGTGATTTTCTCATTTTCCCTCTCACTGTCTCTCTCTCTCTCTGGCAAGCACATGCACCCTAATGCAGACACCTCTAAAAATTTTTTTTTTCAAATAAGGTTTAGAACAGAAAAATATCGGGACCAACAGTTGGCGTAATGGCTATGTCACTGGACTCCCGTGTAGTCGACCGTGGTTCAAGTCCTGGACCTGGTGGCTTAAACTCACACTGGACGCATGTGCATGTGTGCCCAAGATCCCGAGAGAAGAATGGAGAAGGGATTGCGATGTGGCTATCCTCCCTGGGGGGTGATTCCTCGCTTTCTGTTTCTCTGTCTCTATCTTTCTGGAGAGCATACCTACCCTGTAGCAAATAAAAAAATCTCTCTCAAAAAAAAAAAAAAAAAGAACAGAAAAATATCAAAACCTGTTTTATTCTAGTACCTGTTTTCAGTTAGAATTGTCAAGCGGGACCAGGAGATATAGTGGTTATGTCACTCACTGGACTCCCACATAGCCAACTGTAGTTCAAGTCCCTGACCCAGCAGCTTGAAACTCATGCTGGATATGTGTGCATGTGGGGCCAAAATCCCAAGAGGAGACTGGGAGAGAAGGGATTGTGGCATGCTCCCCACCCCAGGGGAGGTGATTTCTCACCTTCTGTCTGTCTCTCTGGCGAGCATACGCGCCCTATAGCAAAAATCTCTCTTAAAAAAAATGTAAAGTGAACCAGTTAGAGAGGCAGATCAGACATTATTGAGGTAAATTACTTTAGAAGAGTCAGTCATTGATGAAAGATTAAATTGAATTAGTTGCACATTTATTGAATACTTACTATGACCGAGAGACCATAACAAAGTTAATGTTTAAGATACTTAACTCTTAGAGTTTGTCATTTATTTTCGAAGGTAAGGAAAGGATGTATATGTATATATATATATATTTAAAAGAATTATTTTATTTAACTTTATTTATTTTAATTTGACCAGAGAGGGACAGAGTGAGAGAGAGAGAGTGTGCGAACGAGAGCCAGAGAGAGAAAGCAAGCCACCAGGTTTGGGACTCAAACCAAGGTCAGCCATGTGGGAGTCCAGATCCCTTAACCACCATGCCACCTGCCGGCCCTAGAAAATATATTTTTTTTAGAATTATTTTATTTAACTTCATTATTATTGTTGTTATTTTTTAAAACAATTATTTTATTTAACTTTATTGATTTTATATTGACCTGAGAGGTACAGAGAGAGAGAGAGAAAGTGAAAAAGCAAGCTGCCAGGTCTGGGACCCTAACTGCAGTCAGCCATGTGGGAGTCCAGTGCCTTTAACCACCACGCCAGCCCCTGCCAGCCCCTATTGTTATTATTTTTAATTTGACCAGAGAGCTGCAGAGAGAGAGAGAGAGAGAGTGAGTGAGAAAGAGAAGGAAATAAGTCACCAGGTCTGGGACTCAGACCATGGTTGGGTATGTGGGAATCCAATGCCTTAACCACCAGCACCCTTAACTACCACGCCACCTGCCAGCCCTGAGGGAAGAAAAGAGTGAATGCTATAAAGCCCAGCTATGGTAGTTTATACTTAACGCTTCTGCTTGGCAGACTGAGGTCATATGGGAAACCCTGGTTTGATTCCCAGTCCACCAAAAAAAATGAAAAGCCGGATTCTATGATTTGTACTGTTGATCCAGCTACTTGGGAAGCTGAGCAAGAGGAATGACCTCTATACATAAACACAAAAGAAAAATGGAGCAAATGGTCTAAAGTCAGAAGAAGAAATGACTAGGGAAGACTTAACAGAGATCCTGAGGATTGAGAGTAGAAATGACTAAAAATCAAGGTAATTGCAGTAGACAAAAAATAGACACAGTGCAGCTGGAAGGTGGTGTGGTAGTTAAGGACTCTGGATTTCCCCATGACCTACCGCGGTTTGAGTCCCAGACCTGGTGGCTTGCTTTCTCACTCCTCCCCACCTCACTCTTGCTATTGCTTTCGCTCTGTCCCTCTCTATTCTAATTTAAATAAATAATAAAGATAAATAAAATAATTCTTTAAAAAATTATACATAGCTAGTGAGAGCAGAGAATAAAAGCAGTGGATGTCATACATTTTTTAAAATTTTGCTGGCTCTCCTTGTCAGTTGGCGCAGCATAAGGGCTGGAGTCTGGGTGGCAGCGCAGTGGCTAGTCTTCGGCACCATGAGCGTCTTCAGCTGCGAGGAGCGCGCCGCGCCCTTCTCCCTCGAGTACCGAGTCTTCCTCAAAAATGAAAAAGGACAATATATATCTCCATTTCATGATATTCCGATTTATTCAGATAAGGATGTGTTCCACTTGGTGGTTGAAGTGCCACATTGATCTAATGCAAAAATGGAGATTGCTACAAAGGATCCTTTAAACCCAATTAAACAAGATGTGAAAAAAGGAAAACTCCACTATGTTGCGAATTTGTTTCCTTATAAAGGCTACATATGGAACTATGGTGCCATTCCTCAGACTTGGGAAGACCCAGGACACAATGACAATCATACTGGCTGTTGTGGCCACAATGACCTGATTGGTGTGTGTGAAATTGGAAGCAAGGCTTGTGCAAGAGGTGAAATAATTGGGGTGAAAGTTCTGGGCATACTGGCCATGACTGACAAAGGGGAAACCGAGTGGAAAGTCATTGCCATTAATGTGGAGGATCCTGATGCTGCCAATTATAATGATATTCATGATGTGAAGCCTGAAACCTGGCTACCTAGAAGCTACTGTGGACTGGTTTAGAAGGTACAAGGTTCCTCATGGAAAACCAGAAAATGAGTTTGTTTTCAATGCAGAATTTAAAGATAGGACTTTGCTGTTGATATTATTAAAAGCACTCATGACTATTGGAAAGCACTGGTGACTAAGAAAACAGATGGAAAAGGAATCAGTTGCATGAATACAACAGCGGCTGAGAGCCCCTTCAAATGTGATCCTGGTGCTGCCAAAGCCATTGTGGATGCTTTACCACCACCGTGCGAGTCTGCCTGCACAGTACCAACTGATGTGGATAAGTGGTTCCATAACCAGAAAAACTAAGGAGATTCCTCTGGAATACAAGCTGATATTGCTGCATCTTATTCATCTGGAAATACTAGATGCAAAAGTAGTAGCTCTACAAAGCTTTAAGTTTATAGAACTTATCTAACTAAAGCAAATTCTGCCATGACCAATCTGATATATTCAGAATGTTACCTAAGAGCATTTTTTTGTATCTCAACTGAGGTAACTAGTACATGCTAAAATATCAAAGCAGTTGTAATTTGGAAGTCATTTGTGAATAGATGTGCAAACTGAGCACATATTATTGGATATATATGTTTACTGTGAGTTAGAAAATAAAATTATTTTGCTGAAAAAAAAAATTTGCTGTAAGGTGTATGCACTCACTAGAAAGTGAGTGAAAGAGAGAGAGAGGGAGCATCCCTCAGTGGGGATGGCAACACTACAGTCCTTTCTCTTCCATTCTGCTTTTGGGATTTTGAGCACAAATGCACATGTTACTGGCATGTTTTTCAAGCTGTCAAGTCCGGGACTTGAACCATGATAGCTCATCATGTGGGATCTAGCCATCTTTCTTTTTTTTTTTTAACTTTATTTATTTACTTATTTTAATTTGACCAGAGAGGGACAAAGTGAATGAGAGAGAGTGAGAATGCAAGCTGCCAGGTCTGGGACTCGAACCGTGGTTGGCCTTGTGGGAGTCCAGCGCTCTAACCACCACACCACCTGCTGGCCCAAGGGATTCAGCCATCTTAATCACCATGCCACTGGCTGGCCTCTTTTTTTTTTTTTTTTTTAACAGAAAAACCTCCAAATTTTTAAAATGTTGAACCCCAATATCTAAAATAATTGCTTTGGTCTAAGTAGAGTTCTAGGTCTCCAGGAACCATAAGTAGAAGGTTGTAATGGGAAATTAGATAAAACTGGCACAAATTTTGTACTTATTGAGTTTTTAGCATGTACTAAGCCCTTAACAAGTATCTCATTTACTTATTACTTTTTATTTTTTTAAAGAATTATTTTATTTAACTTTATTTATTTACTTATTATTTATCTATTTATTCAGTATGACCAGAGAGGGACAGAGTGAGAGAGAGAGAGAGAATGTGAGAAATCAAGCCAAGCCGCCAGGTCCAGGACTCCAACTGTGGTCAGCCGTGTGGGAATCCAGTGCCTTTAACCACCACGCCATCTGCCAGCCCCCTTATTATTATTTTTTTAAGTTTACTTATTTCTTCTTCTTCCTCTTCCTCTTCCTCTTCCTCTTCTTCTTCTTCGATTTTTGCTATAGGGCACGTGCACTTGCTGGAAAGACAGAGACAGAAAGCAAGAATCACTCCCCAGGTGGATGTCTTTGCCAGAGTCTATTCTCCTCCATTTTCCTCTTGGGATTTTAGGCCTGCACGTACACACACCCCCGGCATGAGTTTCAAGTCACCAGTTCTGGGACTCAAACCCTGGTCAAATATGGGAGTCCAGTGATGTATGCCATCTACTGGTCCTGACATTTTCGTACTCTATCTTACATAATTTTTTCTTATATGGCTCTTTTAGTCATTAGATTATAAGCTTCTAAGGGATAGTAATCACTATGCATTTACATGTTTTTTTTTTTAGGAAAGTTTTTGCTATAAGGTGTGTGCACTCTCTGGAAACAGAGAAAGAGAGAGAAAAAGGAAGAATTCACCTTTGGGGAAGATGGCCAAGTGGCAGTCCCTTCATCCTTTCCTTGGGATTTTGGGTGCACATTTGCAGCATGTTTTTCAAGCCATGAGATCCAGGACTCAAACTGTGCAGTTGACCATGTGTGATCCAGCTGCCTTAACCACTACACCACAAACTGACCCCTATTTACATATTTTCTATTGCTATTTTTCATGTTTTATGTTCTACATGTGTTACTGAATCCTTAGACTATGCCAGATCTGTACTGAGACTTCAAGAATAAATAAGAGCACTAGCCCCATAAACCTAGCAGTTAAGGGAGCTGAATCCCTCATGGCCAACCACAGTTTTAATCACTCGAAAAACGTTTGGACAGCTTGAAAAACATGCAAGGAGAAGGGATTGCATTGTGGCCATCCCCACTGAGGGGGTGATTTCTTACTTTCTGTCTCTGTTTCTGTCTATCTTCCTGGCACGCATATATGCCATATAGTAAAAATCTCTCTTGAAAAAGAACTATTGGGGGCCAGCAGGTGGTGTGGTGGATAAGGACACTGGATTCCCACATGGCCAACCATGGTTCAAGTCCTGGACCTGGTGGCTTGCTTTCTCACCCCCCCCCCCTCGCCCCCGTCAAATAAAGAAAAAAAAAAAAAAGGAAATAAATAAATAAATAATTCTTTAAAAGAAGAAGAAAAAGAACTATTGGGCTGGCAGGTGGCATGGTGGTTCTCCATTCTCCTGTTGGGATTTTGGACACGCGCAGCCTCGTGTGAGTTTTAAGTTGCCGGTCCAGTACTTGGACTGTGGTTGTTTACCTGGGAGTCCAGCGACATAACCATTACACCATCTGCTGATCCCCATAGTGCATTTATATTTTTAAAGAATTATTTTTTATTGAACTTTGTTTATTTATTTTAATTTGACCAGGGAGGGACAGAGTGAGAGAGAGAATGCAAGCCCCCAGATGAGGGACTCAAACCTAGTCAGCCATGTGGGAGTACAGAGCCCTCAACCCCATGCCACCTGCTGGCCCCAATAGTGTATATTTTTTAGAACTGGAAAAGAAAACTTGTAGGGATGAAGATTTGTGGGCTCTTAGCAGACACTCTGAAGTAAATTTGTATTTTTTTTAAAAAAGAATTATTTAGTTTTACTTATTTTTAATTTGCTATAGGGCATGTGCGCTCACAAGAGAGAGAAGAGGAGAGAGAGAGAAAAAGTAAGCCACCAAGTCCTGGACTCAAATTGTAGTCAGCTATGCGGGGATCCAGTGCCCCAACTATCATGCCTTATTTTGGGGATTTTTTAAAAAAGTATTTTTAATCTATTAGACTTTTTGAATTTATCCTTACATTTTGCATAGACTTCGTTCCATGTATTACAAATTTGGCATGCCATAGATTATCTTTTGTCACTCATTACACATACATATGTGCTGTTGTCTCCCTCCAGGTGATGCTAATAATAATGCAATTTTCCATAATGTTTAATTCTGTTTTACTTAGACTAAATGTATTTGCTTAGATGATCTTTTTTTAAAGAATTATTTATTGGGAACCAGCAGTTAGCATAATGGCTATGTCGCTGGACTCCCATGTAGTCGACTGCGGTTCGCGTCCCGAACCCAGTGGCTTAAAACTCACGCCAGGCGTGTGTGCATGTGTGCCCAAGATCCTGGAGGAGAATAGAGGAGAAGGGATTGTGGCATGACCATTCCCTCGGGGGGTGATTTCTCGCTTTCTGTCTCTATGTCTTTCTCTGTCTGGCGAGTGCACGCGCCCTATAGTGAAAACCTCTCCAAAAAAAAAAAAAGAATTATTTATTTAATTTTTTATTTATTCATTTATTTATTTTAATTTAACCAGAGAGAGAGAGAAAATGAGAAAGCAAGCCACGAGATCCAATACTTGAACCATTATCAATCATGTGGGAGTGTCCAGAGACTTAACTACCATGCCGCCTACTGGCGCCCTAGATAATCTTTATTATATGTTAAATTTGGAGGTGGTCTTGCTAAAATTATGCTGCATTGGGCCAGGTGGTGGTGTGGTAGCTAAAGCAACTGAATCCCCTATGGCCATCCGTGTAGTTCAAGTCCTGCCCTTGGTGACTTAAAAAACACAGGTTGTGTGTGTGTGTGTGTTGTGTGTGTGTGTGTGTGTTTGTGTCCAAATCCCTAAAGGAGAATGTAGAACGGATTGTGGTGTGGCCATGTCGCCCAGGGGGTGATTTCTCTCTCTTTCTCTCTCTGGCAAATGCACATGCCCTATAGTAAAATTAAAAAAAAAAAAAAAAAGTATGCTTCTTTTAATTCATTCTGTATTTAATATTTGTATAGAATTGCTTTTTAAAAAAGAATTATTTAATTTTATTATCATTATTATTTTTAAATGTTTTTGTATGACACACAGGCTCACCAGAGAGAGACAAAGAAAGAGAGAAAGTGAGAAAGCAAACCACCAGGTCCAATACTTGAACTGCAGTTAGCCATGTGGGAGTCCAGTGCCTCAACCACCACTCCACCTGTTGGCCCCAGCATTGCTTTTCATACTCAATAGTCACTAATTTGTTTAATGGAATGATATATGAGAAAGACTTTTGGGTAATACTTTATTGATCCTAGATGGTCATTTTCTCTATCCATAAGTAAGTTTTTTTATTACCACCAATGATAATGTTAAACTTTAAAATTTTTCATAGCTCCTGTTTTAGATTATCTTTTATTTTAAGATATCTTCAGAAAGTGCCAAAATTAGAAATAAAAGGAAGACCGATTTATGTCTTTATTTTCTGAAGCCTGAGGAGATGATTGTGTTACAGTTTTACAGTATTTTTTCTATATAGTGATCTATAGTTTATAAACTATCTTTCATTTGTTATTTCTCTTGATCTGTATCATAGTCCTGAAAATGGGGATAAATATCTTCTTTTTTTTTTTTGCAGAGGAGCCTGCTGAGATTCATGCTGTGGTTGTCAACAGTCACACAATTGTTAATATATTAACACTCTCTCCCTCTTTCTTTTTTTTTTTTAAGAGAGATTTTTTGCTATAGGTCATATGTGCTCACCAGAGAGACAAAGAGAGACAGATAGCAAGAAATCAACCCCCCTGGGGGATGGCCACATGCAATCCCTTCTCAACTCTCCTCTCGTATCTTGAGCACACACATACGTGCACCCAGCGTGAGTTTTAAGCCTCCTGGTCCCAACTCTACTGTGGTTGACTACGTGGGAGTTCAGCAACATAATCATTATACCATCTGCTGGTCCCTCTCCTTCTCTTTTATGCCAGAGAATGCATGTGTGCCAGAGAGACAGCAAGCCTCCTCTTTCCACCACCACCATGGGGTCCAGTCATGCTGTCAAGATGCTGGGCCCATGTACACACTCCCCTGGCATGTTTTGTTTCAAGGCTTAAGTGCTGCAATTCAAACCACGGTTGACCATGTGGGATCCAGCCACCTCTGTACAGCATGTAACTGCTATGCTATGGGGCTAGCCCTAGATATCATCTCTTATTAGAGAAGTAAGATACTGTAGCTCAGCCTTTTTAGAGACTACCTAGAAAAATATAGAAAGAAATTACAAATGAGGGAACCAGCAGTTACCGTAATGGCTATGTTGCTGGATTCCCACGTAGTCGACCGCGGTTCGCGTCCTGGACCCGGTGGCTTAAAAACTCACGCCACGCGCGTGTGCGTGCGTGCCCAAGATCCCGAGAGGAGAATGGAGGAGAAGGGATTGCGGTGTGACCATCCACCCTGGGGGGTGATTTCTCACTTTCTGTCTCTATGTCTCTCTGTCTGTCTGGCGAGTGCACGCGCCCTATATCGAAAAACCTCTAAAAAAAAAAAAAACCAAAAAACAAAAAAAAGAAAGAAATTACAAATGAGATAATCAAAGGGTTACTATGGAAAGTAAAGGAGAAGCAGTTTAAATGAGCCTGGAAAGTCTTTTTAGATTCTAGAGTTGTCCTGGAATGGATTAAAAAAATGATCAGTGTAGTGGAGGAAAACTTAACCAGTATTAAGAGAATACAAGTCTGAGAAGTCATTGAACTGCTGGATTATTATAATACCACAGTATTGGCCACTTGCTACATAAATCCCCCCAAATATTTTCTACTCAAGTGTTTTTTTACCCTCCAAGCTTTGGAATTGAACCTTACAGACCAAGTCTGACTAACTTTATTTTCAGTTTTGTTTATTTTTACTTGCTAGAGGGCATGTGTGCCTTTTTTTTTTTTTTTTTTTTTTTTCCCTTGAAGAGGTTTTTGCTATAGGGCTCGTGCGCTCACCAGAAAGAGACAGACAGAGAGACAGAAAGTGAGAAATCATCCCCCGGGGCGGGGGTGGCCACGCCACAATCCCTTCTCCTCCATTCTCCTCTCAGGATCCTGGGCAGACACGCACATGCGCCCAGCGTGAGTTTAAGCCACCAGGTGCGGGACTCGAACCATGGTTGAGTACATGGGAGTCCAGTGACATAGCCATTATGCTAACTGCTGGTCCCTGTGCTTACTGAAAAGAGATAGGGAAAGTAAGAAAGCACCCCTATGGGAGATGGCCATGACACAATCCCTTTTCCATTTCTATTTTTAGGATTTTGCACATATATGTACATGCACCAGAGTTTCTCAGGCTCCAGTAGCACCATTATTATGAGGACTGAATTGAGATTTGCCATCATTGAAATTGGTTATGGCAACTTTCCAATTCAGATTAAAAAAAAAAATTATTGGGGCCAACAGGTAGCAGGGTGGTTAGGGCGCTGGGTCCAGGACTGGAACCCTGCAGTGGCTGTATCCCAGCCACCATGCCACTGGCTGGCCCTAACTTTATTTTTGAATCATGAAACTAACACAACTAATAAAATGTCACATAACCAATTAATGCTAGAACTGTAGTTGCTATTCTTTACAAGCACATTCTTTTGGGATTCTTTGATTAAGAAATAGTCACAGGCCAGCAGGTGGCATGGTGGTTAAGGTGCTGGACTCTCACATGGCCTACCATGGTTCAAGTTCTGGACCTAGCAGCTTGCTTTCTCACTTTTCTTCTCTGTCCTATAGCAAATTACAAAATAATAATAAATAAAATAATTCTTTTTTAAAAAAGAAATAGTCACATAGTTTGGAGTATACTAGTTATTTTTGGCCACCTACATGTGCATAGGAATGTATAAGGTAGACCATCTTCATAGCTCAGCAATTAAGGAAGCGCATTTTACATGACTTACTACAGTTTGAACCTCGCCCAAGCGGCTTGAAAAATATACCAAAGCACTTGCTTGTGTGCCCAGAATCCTGACAGGAGGGAGGAGTGAAAGAAAAAGTATTATAGTATGATCATGTCTCATGGCGGGGAGGTGTTTTCTTTCTGTCTGTCTTTCTCTTGTGTGCCCTATGGGAATACAAATAAAGTGGTTTTTTATTTTTTATTTATTTATTTATTTTTAAAAAAAGAAAGGAATACGTAGGGGTCAGCAGGTGGCATGGTAGTTAAGGCACTGGACTCCCATATGGTCGAGTACAGTTCAAGTCCTAGACCTGGCAGCTTGCTTTCCCACTTTCCCTCTCTTGCTCTCTGTCTCTCTCTGGTCAAATTAAAAACAATAGTAATAAATAAAATTAAATAATCATTTTTTTAAAAAAAGGGAATCTGTTAGTCACTTAAGTTTAGATGATAACTAGTTTTCACTAGATCTTTTTTAAAAAAGAGGAAAAATGGGGGCTAGAAAGTGGCATAGTGGTTGGGGCACTGGATTCCCACATGGCTGACTGTGGTTTGAGTTCTGGACCCAGTGGCTTAAAACTCATGCCAGATGCATGTATGGGTATGCCCAATATCCTGAGGAGAATGGAAGAGAAGGGACTGTGACATGGCCATCCTCCCTGGGGGAGGGTTTCTCACTTTTTCACTGTCTTCTCCTATAGCAAAAATACCTCTTAAAAAAAAAAGAGAGAGAGAGAAAATGTTTTTAGAATATGTAATAGACACTCACCTTAAACTAAT
Source organism: Tupaia tana (assembly GCA_026018925.1). Lineage (NCBI taxonomy): Eukaryota > Metazoa > Chordata > Mammalia > Scandentia > Tupaiidae > Tupaia > Tupaia tana. The sequence goes on along the minus strand of JAKSZU010000011.1, from coordinate 50,888,210 downwards.
TTCCTGGAAAACACCATTATTATGAGGACTGAATTGCGGTTTTCATCACTGAAATTGGTTATGGAAACTTTCTAATTCAGATTAAAAACAAATTATTGGGGCCAGCAGGTAGTATAGTGGTTAGGGTGCTGGACTCCCATACGGCCAACTACAATTCAAGTCCAATTCAAGTCCCAGGCTGGCAGCTTGCTTCCCACCCCCCCTTTCTCTCTCACTCTCCCTCTTACTCTCCCTTCCTGTCTCTGTGTCTCTTTCTGGTGAGGACATGTGCCCTATAGCAAATTAGGATAATAATAATAATTTTTAAAATTATCAATAGCTACTAAGCGTAAGTTCTTTCTCTAGTGTTTTTTCTCTTAAGTATTTGATGCCTTGTTTCTCTGTTAATGAGTCATGGCAGCTAAAACCATTTGAACAAGCTTCTAATGAACAGTACTGCAAAACTTAAGCATTTCATTATAACAGATTGTAGTTTTTGAGAGATGGGTACCTGTATAACATAGTCTTGTTTTATCTAATAAAATAGTTTCTTGATTATGAGAGTTAAATAATTAGTATCTTTTGGTGTTAATCAAAAAGCACCATGACTAAATATGTATAACTGAATATATTTTATTATTAAAGTTGTTATTTCTTTCATCAGCAATTGTGAGAGAGAGACAGACAGACAGCACCCCCAATCAGTTCTCAATGCTACGAACCACCCCAGCCTCTGCCAGCCCCTAATTGTGGGCATAGGGGTGCCTGGCATACCTAGGCATGTCTCTGGATACAAAGAACCTTCCCATGTGGGCTATCCTTACAGAGTGTTGCATTTTACCACCGTGCCACCAACTGCCTCCCTGAATAAGTTTTATTTATATATTTTTAAAGAATTATTTTATTTTGACTTTGTTATTATCATCATCATTATTATTTTTAATTTGACCAGAGAGAGGGAGGGAAAGTGAGAAAGCAAGCTGCCAAATCTAGGATGTGAACCATGTAGGAGTCAGCCATATAGGAGTCCGGCACTTCAGCCACTATGTCACCCACTAGCCCCATGAACAAGTTTTAGAACCACTATGAACATGTTCATTTTCTTTTTTTTTTTTTTTTTGGAGAGGTTTTCGCTATAGGGTGCATGCGCTCGCCAGACAGACAGAGACATAGAGACAGAAAGCCAGAAATCACCCCTCAGGGGAGATGGTCACGCCGCAATCTCTTCTCCTCCATTCTCCTCTCGGGATCTTGGGCACGCACGCACACGCGCCCAGCATGAGTTTTAAGCCACTGGGTCCAGGATGCGAACCACGGTCGACTATGTGGGAGTCCAGCGACATAGCCATTACGCTAACTGCTGGTCCCCGAACATGTTCATTTTCTGAGTCAACAGATTATTTTTTTTATTAAATGCTATCCTGTCTGTCATACTGTATCAGTTATTTAGTATACAAACAAAAATCATGGCACAAAAGTACTACCACCATTTAATATATTTTTTTTAAACTTAAGACCTTTTTTTTCTTTTCCCCTTCTTCGTAAGCACCATATTTTGGGTTATTTTAGCTTAAAATTATATTTATTAATTTTCTGATTAAATAAATTGGAGCCAGCTTTTGGCTTAAGTAGCTGCATCCCACATGGCTGACCACACCATTAGAATTGTGGGTTTGGGACCAGCAGTTAGCGTAAAGGCTGTGTCGCTGGACTCCCACGTAGTCGACCGCGGTTTGCGTCCCGGACCCGGTGGCTTAAACTCACGCCGGGTGCGTGTGCGTGCGTGCCCAAGATCCTGAGAGGAGAATGGAGGAGAAGGGATTGCGGCTTGGCCATCCCCTCTGGGGGGTGATTTCTCGCTTTCTATCTCTCTGTCTCTGTCTGTCTGGCGAGCGCACGCGCCCTATAGCAAAAACCTCTCCAAAAAAAAAAAAAAAGAATTGTGGGTTTACACCGTTAGAATTGTGGGCTTGAAAAATATGTTAGACATGTGTGCATGTGTGCCCAAATCTTGAAAGGAGAGGGGGAGAGAGAAGAGATTGGGGCATGTCCATTCCCCATAGGGAGTGCTTTCTTACTTCCTCTTGCTTGCTCTCTTTCTCTCTCTGTCTCCCCCGTGAATGCATGTAGTGTCTGGCAAAATTTTTTTTAAAAAGTATCTTAATGTAATAGTATGAGACAGCCTTCAGAGAGGCCATATATATATTTAGTCAAAAATGTCACCTCAATTAAAAATATTATTTCTTGGGCTGGCAGGTGGCTTGGTGGTCAAGAGCACTGGACTCCCATGTGGCCGACTGCAGTTCTAGTCCTGGACCTCATGACTTGCTTTCTTGCTTTCCCTTTCTCATTCCCTGTCTCTCGCTCTGTCTTTCTTTGGTCAAATTAAAATAAATAAATAAAGCTAAATAATTCTTTTAAAAAATATATGATTCCCTTTGGGTGGTTTTTTTTTTTTTTTAAGAATTATTTTATTTATCTTTTTTTTTTCACATGAATTTTACGAGAGAGAGAGAGAGAGTGTGTGTGCACGTGAGCGCCTCCAGGCCCAGGAGTCGAACCACAGTTGGCCCTGTGGTAATTCCAGCACCTAAACCACCACGCCACTTGCTGGTGCCCCCCATGTTTTTAATTGAAAGTATCTTATGCATTTTGTTTGTTACCTCTTCTTTTCTTTTTATTTAGGTTTTTGTCATAGGGTGTGTTTGCTCACTGGAGAGAGACAAAGAGAAAAATCCCCCCCACCCCCTAGGGATGTCCATGCTGCAGTTTCTTCTCCATTCTCCTGAGATTTCAGGCACACATGCATATGTGTCCAATGTAAATTTTAGGTCACTAGGTCCAGGACTCAGGCTGTGTTGACCATTTAAGAATCCAGAGCCTTCACCATATGCCACCCACTGGCTTCTCTTTATCACTTCCTTTTTTTTTTTTTTTTTTTTTGGAGAAGTTTTTGCTATAGGGCGCGTGCGTTTGCCAGAAAGAGAAAGAGAAAGCGAAAAATCACCCCCAGGGGGGATGGCCACGCTGCAGTCCCTTCTCCATTCTCCTCTTAGGATTTTGGGTACGCATCCCATCACTTCCTTTTTTTAAAAAAATTTTTTTAATTTAATTCTATTTGTCATTATATTATTTTTTAATTTGACCAGAGAGGGACAAAGAGCGCAATAGGGAAAGTGAGAAAGCAAGCCGCTAGGCCTGGAATTTGAACTGCATTTGGGAATGTGGGAGTCTAATGCCTTCACCACCATACCACCTGCCAGCTCCTTTATCACCTTTTCTAAGGGATTAAAGATATCTCATGTGATTCCTGGATGTGGTATCTTTTCCAGGCTTAACATTCTGATTCTAAAACAGTTGTACAAAAATCTTTTTGTGTTATCTTTGTTTTGTTTTGTTTTGTTTTGTTGAGAGATTTTTTGCTATAGGGCGTGTACGATTGCCAGAAAGACAGAGAGAGACAAAAAGTGAGAAATCACCCTCCAGGGGGGATGGCCACTCTGTAATTCGCGTGAGTTTAAGCCACTGGGTCCAGAACTCGAACTATGGTCAACTAGGTGGGAGAGCAGTGGCATAGCCATTACGCCAACTGCTGGAGCCATCTTTATCGTTATTTTTAAATATATTAGATAGTATGATTAAAATTTAACTATTTTGAACATGTGGCTTGAGTGGTTACTGGCTTCCCACATGGCCAACCACAGTTGAAGTCCCAGACCTGGTGACTTGCTTTTTCACTTTCCCTTTCTCTCTTTTTGTCTCTCTCTGGTGAGCACATGTATCCTATAGTAAACTTAAAAAAAAAGAATAATAAATAAAATAATCTTTTAAAAATTTAATTTTTTATCCTAGAAAGCCAGCTCTGCGTCTTTGGAAAGTATCAGATGGAATTTCCTTTAGGTCACAGTTAACTTCTGTGCCTTAGAAATCATTGTTTTTGAACAGTCACTTTAATCTGGTTGTTGAATAAATCAGTGAATAGATCATGGAAAGACTATGGTTGATTTTTGCAGTACTAGATCATTTTAACTCTTTTTTTTTTTTTTTTTTTTTTTTTTTTTTTTTTTTTTTTGAGAGGTTTTTGCTGTAGGGCATGTGCGCTCTCCAGAAAGACAGGGACAGACAGAGAGACAGAAAGTGAGAAATCATCCCCTGGGAGGATGGCCACGCTGCAGTCCCTTCTCCTCCACTCTCCTCTCGCACACATGTCTGGTGTGAGTTTAAGCCACCGGGTCCGGGACTTGAACCTTAGTCAACTGCATGAGAGACCAGCGGCATATCCATTACTCCAAATGCTGGTTACTGAACTCTATTTTGAGTAGAATGTTTTTTTTATTTGTTTTTGCTATAGAGCATGTGGGCTCTACAGAGAGAGTGAGAGAGAAAAAAGTAAGAAATCACCCTCCAGGGCGGATAGCCATGCCACCATCACTTCTCCATTCTCCTCTCAGGATTTTGGGCACGCATGTCCAGCGTGATTCTCAGGCTGCTGGGTCTGGGACTCTTAACCATGAAGCTGGCGGTATGGGATCCAGCGCCTTAAACCTCCATGCCACTTTGCTGATCCAGACCTTTTTTTTTTTATTATTTAAAAAATTTTATAGGGAAAAATTAATGTTCTTGATGTTTGAAATTAATGTTAATTAATTAAGGTAGTGTATATCAGAATGCTCCAGCTACTAAGAAAAATATCCAAGTCATGCTGAAAGTAATTTTTTTTCATGCCACTGAAGACTGTCATTTTCAGGAGAAGTTTACAGAAGTGAAGCTTTGATTTGAAAATAGATGTACCATTTTGGGACCAGTAGTTAGAGTTGTGGTTATGGCACTGGAATTCCACATGGCCGACTGTGGTTCAAATCCCGGACCCCGCAGCTTGGTAAATCACACTGGGTCCGTGCACGTGTGTGCCCCAAATCCCAGGAGGAGAATGGAGAGGAATGGACTGTGGCGTGGCCATTCCCCTTGGGGTGTGACTTCTCACTTTCCTTCTCGCTGTCTCTGCCTCTCTCGTGAGTGTACATACCCTATGGCAAAAAAACTTACAAAATATAAATAAGAAAGAAAATAGATGAATCGTTTTTTACCCAGTGTTTCTGAAAGTTTCGTTGTCAGTGGTTTTTTTTGCTTATTATTTTGTTTGTTTTTATTTTGTTTTATTTTGCTAGAGGGTGAATATGCTTAGCAGAGAAGAGAGAGAGAGAGAGAGAGAGAGAGAGCAGAAAGGACCCTCTATGGGGAATAGTCATGCTGTAATCCCCTCTCTTCTATCTCTCTTCTTTTGGAATTTTGGGTGCACACATGTGCCCAGCATGTTTCTCAAGCTACTCGGTCCAGGACTCAATCCACTCAGTCAACTATGTGAAATTCAGGTGCCTTAACTACTAGGCTGTGGAACTAGGTCTATAATCAGTATTTTTATCAGTGGAATTATATTTAAATGCATTGATATGGTTTACTTTAAAGTTGTGTTTTGAATACTTAACATAATTCAGAGAATAGTCATCTTTCTATTAGTTTTTATTAGAGTTTTTTCTTTTTATTTATTTGTTTGTGTTTGGCTTTAGGGCGCCTGTGCACTCCTGAGAGAGAGATAGACAGACAGACAGACACAGAGACAGACAGATACAGTGAGAAGGAAAGTGAGAAATCACCCCTGGGGGGGTGGGGGCATTGCCACACCACAGTCCCTTCTCCTCCATTCTCCCAGGATCTTGGGCATGCTCACACATGCTCCTGACATGAGTTTCAAGCCACCAGGTTCAGGACTTGAACTGTGGTGGGCCATATGGGAGTCTAGCCATGTAACTGCTGTGCCATCTGCTGGCCCTACAACCAATGTTTTAATCACTTTATTTCCAAATTATTTCTATAGGGAAGTCATAGGTCTTCTATTTCTAAAGGAGGGCTGATTATTACCAGATTATGGTTATCCTGATTTTTTTTTTGTACTTGTTCTATTCTTAGAGTTTGTCTCTTTAAAAATAATGTTTCTCAAAAAAAGTTTTAAAAAGTTCTTTCTCTATAGCCCAGTCCAGTTCTTTCAATCAGTTTTGTAGATTATATAGCCTGAACTGTTTTAAAATCAAAACTGATTCTTGATTAGTTATTCTCAGAAATAGGATGACTGGCTGGCTATAGATAGTCAATGAGTTTTCATAGTTGACTTACGCTCTTCTTTTGTTGTAGGTTAAAATACAGTTTTAGCAAGACCTACATATATACGTAAGAGCATTCAGAAATTTCTATCATTGTAGAAGTAAAACTACCTTTCAAAATATAGGCGAAAAAATTCAATTTGATGGGACCGACCCTGTGCCTAGTGGTTAAGGGAGCCAGATCCTACATGGCTGACTTGTGTTGTTTGAATCCTAGCACCAGTGACTTGTAAAACACTCTTGGTCCATGTGCACCTCAGATACTAATAGAATGGAGAAATGGAGGAGAAGGGTTTGCAGGCATGACCATGCCTGGTGAGAGTACACTTTCTCCCTCCATCTTTCTGGAAAGCGTACTAGCCCTCTGGCAATTTTTTTGTTTTTAGTTTTAGTTGGTTAGTGAAACATTTACAGTTTTGGTTTAGAAAATATGAATATCAGATTTTTCTGTCAGATGAACACATCAGTAATATTGGTACATTCTTGACTTAGCCTGTGTTTTTTCCTTTCTATTTTCTAGTTGGCTGAAGAACAGTCACAGTGTCTAGGTCTTTCTCTAGGGAGAACAGTTTCTTTTTTTTTTTTTTTTTTTTTTTTTTTTTCTGGAGAGGTTTTTGCTATAGGGTGTGTGCGCTCGCCAGAAAGACAGAGAGAGACAAAGAGACAGAAAGTGAGAAATCACCCCCCCAGGAGGGATGGCCATGCCGCAATCCCTTCTCCTCCATTCTCTTCTAGGGATCTTAGGCACGCATGCACTTGCACTTGGCGTGAGTTTAAGCCACTGGGTCTGGGACTCGAACTGCAGTCGACTACATGGGAGTCCAGCGACACAGTCATTATGCCAACTGCTGGTCTCAAGAACATTTTCTTTTAGGAGAATATTTAGGGTTTTTCTTGGCCAACATACGAAAAAACCACACACTACTAAAAATTATTAATCACTCATTTATTGACCTCCCAGCCCCCTCAAACATTTCTTCATGATGAAACTTCAGGTCCCTATTAGGAGTATGCTTAGTATTACAAATTGTCACAGGCCTATTCCTAGCCATACACTACACTGCAGACACTACTACAGCCTTCTCCTCAGTTACACATATCTGCCGAGACGTAAACTATGGATGAGTTATTGGATACCTCCATGCCAACGGTGTATCAATATTCTTCGTATGCCTATTCCTGCATGTAGGACGAGGGCTCTACCACGGCTCATACCCCTACCTCGAAACCTGAAACATTGGAGTCATCCTCATATTCACCGTAATAGCAACAGCATTCGTAGGCTGTATGCTCCCGTGAGGATTTGGGAAAAGGCACAAAAATGTCCTAAATTTAATAGATTTTAAATTAATATTTGCCCCACCTAAAAAAATTCCAAGAAATAGGGAACCTAGACTTAAAAGTTCATTTTATATTGAAAATAAGCTGTGTTTTCTAGAGAATATATATTAGCAGACATTTTGCTGCTACTTACTATCTTTTGAAAAGTCATCTTTAAAAGATTATTTAATTTTATTTATTCATTCATTTAATTTTACGAGAGAAAGAGAGAAAGTGAGGAAAGAAGCCACCGGGCCAGGACTTGAACCATGGTTGGCCATGTGGAAGTGTCTAGCGCCTTAACCACCACACCACCTGCTGGTCCCCTGGAAAAGTCATTATTACAAATTGTTACTTAGATATTCTAAGTAGTGTTCTTTATGTTAGTATTTATCATTGATAACAAATGAATAAATTGAGGTAATTCTTTTTTAAATGCTACAGCCTCTTTCTGTAGCTTCTTTTGTTGTCTTTTCCCATTAGGATTTTTCTTTTGTCTATAGCCCATTTAATAATAAATGTTAGGAAATTATTATGTGGCCCAGGCAGTAATGTCACCTTCAGATTGCTTTGAAAGTCAGACTGTTTACTCTCTGTGAGTTAATTCTGAGTGGAGTAATGGTAAATGTGACAGCTCTTTTAATGCCATTTTCTCTGGAGTTTCTCTGGAATTCTCCTTCAAAGGTTGGCTTTGTTGTGTGTAGAAAGACATGTTGGCAGGCCTGGGAAATCTTCATTAACAGGAAGCAAAGTTCTAAGGAGAGTCACTTAAAGAGTTTTATTCATTCATAACAGAGCTCAAATGCATAAAGTTCTCTAAGGACTGAAGATCTAAGTTTATTTTCTAGACTTCTTAATTGTTATATATTTTTAGAGAAATCTTGAAGACACCAACCCCCAAACCTCCTAGAATTTTTTTTTTTTTAATTAAGTGAATGACTTGATCACGCTGTCCAGTTGATCTGACTGAGTTTCTGACATGACATATTTAAGGAAAAGTTGCACCTTGGACCCTGAATGCTAATTTACCAGAATGAATAGTTAAATGAGAAATTGGAAGCTAGAGCTAGTTCTTTCACCCCACTCCGTGCATTATTGAAGAGGAGGTGTTCATCTTCTCAAGTAGCAAAACAAAAATCTCACACCCTGGTCTGCCCTAGTATGAAAACAGCTGCCACAGCACAGAATGTCCTTCCTCTGTCCCCAGCTAAAATTGGGGGAGGGACAAAACCCAATTGTTGCTTTACCCCCGTCCCGTCTGGCTGCTAGAAGGCCTATTTCCTACCCTAATGGTTTCTGCCTAACAAATGGTGTTTCTTTTTTACAGCATTATGATCCTGGACTTGTTGTGGTGATGGTAAACTTAGCAGTGGTAATTTTTTATTTTCAGACTGAATTACTCCTTTTGTCATCAGTGCACCAATATGTTAGGCTTACTTTCTCTGTTGTAGCCTTCATCCTTCTGCTTGGTCTTTTTCATTTTCCTTTCCTTTCCTTATGCAACTTGTCTGATCCTTGTTCATTAAAGGGTAATGTTAAGAAGGGATGTATCTGTTTGTGTTAGAACTGCCAACAACCAAAAAAATCAGTTAAAACATTAAATTCTAATACTGTCAAAAACTTGATTTCCCCACAATGTAATGGGCACTAGCACTTGCTACTGCAATTTATAAATAAATTAAAACAAACTTTGACTGCCTTAGAAGGCAAAAGTACTAATACAGAGTTTATTAACAGGGGTTTACAAAGGTAATAAATTTGTACCAAAACGTTCTTGATTCTTGCAAAACAAATTCTGATAGATCAAAAAGATATAAAAATAAATTTTTTGACATGTCTTTTCAATTCTTTCATTGGACCATGTATTTTACCAGTAAATCCCTGAATGAGACGTTATGAAAGTGATATTGCACCTGGGAAGTCATTTTTATAACCTGTCTTTTATTTGGTCCTTTTGCTAAAGATTGCAGTCACTGCTTATTTATTATACCATTGGGCATAAATTAGTAATTCATTTTTATTTTCTTTTACTGGCAGTCATTGGTAATATCTAAAGATTATATTCTAGAAGGCTTAGTGGATTTTTTTCCTGCCATGAGATTTTCTTTGTTTACTTAAACATTTGTTTTTGTGGGTTTTTTTTAAACTATGATAATTATTCCTAATTATCTACATACTGTTGAAAAACAATAATGGAATACTAGAAATAAGTAGTTAAACTTCTGAATTTGTTCATTATATATTAAACCCAAAAAGTTTAATCCCACAAATATAGAGTAACTGGAGGCAGTAGTTGCTGATCATTTTGAAAATGATTTCTTCTCTTTTCTGAGAACCAAAACCAGTCATGATCATGGCATTTATTTAAGGGGGAAAATATCCTTTTTTTTTCTTTTGGTAATACCTCAGATTTAGCCTGACAAAACTTAATTTTTAGCCCAAAGGTATAATATATATGTGTGTATAACAACAACAACAAAAAAGAAAACAAAACAATTGTTTACACCAGCCTGAGTAAAATGATGAGGGAAGTAAACATTGTGTTTTTTCACTAAAGGTGTACAACGGATAAGGTAAGTCCTCTTTTCAGTGGGCTTACATCACAATAAACAGCGCAAGTTGTGATGTAAAACAGCTGTGGTAGTAAAGTGCTTGTCTGCCCCATTTTGCTTTGTTTGGCTGGTTATGAGTGGATTAAATATATATTTATTTAAAAAAATCTCCAGCATAGATCAATTAGTTTAAAGTCAATTTTCTTCGCAACCAGTCCTTTTCACAGCTTACCGATTAGCACTTAGTTTAGTATTAAATTCACTCTGGGAAATGGGACCTCTGAGCACCAATTTAAAAGTAAAAATATTCTATGTCCCTAGGGGCAACTAATTGTTGCTTTCTATTGAAATTTTTCAAAACCTCATTTAATTGTGAAGCATCTTTTGAAAATAAATTAAACATACTGCATTCTAATGTAGAATTTTACTGCATCATGTTTGAAAGTGTACTTTTTCTATTTAGGCATGTCACTTGAGATATTATTACCAGTTTTAAAAGTGTGTGTGGTGAGAGGATATCAATGGAGAGAGTGAAGTGATTCTTGATGGAAAGTTATTTGGGGATATATTGGAAAAGGAACTTCTAATGTTTAAAATTTTAAAACTCCTGGTGCCATTGCTTAGAAGTGCTTTACATTGCTTATTAGTTTAATTGTGCCATAGTAGTCTGGAATTATCCCCAACTAGAAGGTCAACCAAGGTAGGTTAGTTGGGTTTAAACTGTAAAGGAAGGTTCAGGTGTAAGCTGTGAGAATGGCTCGTGTTTGGTTCACTGTAGCTTTCTGGTCTCTGCACTCCAAGGCAAGATCTCTAACCACCCAAACCCAATGTGTAAAGTGAGCTGTTGGCTTGGCTTTGCATCTTACCTTGATTATGTGTTCCTGTTACAGGGAGAACAGATCCCATTCCGATCGTTGTCAAGTATGATGTCATGGGCATGGGTCGCATGGAAATGGAGGTAAATGATCTTATCTTTAATTTTTTATTTTTTTAAATTTTATTTATTTGTTTGTTTTAGTTTTGTGTGTATGTGTGTTTTGCTATAAGGCTTATGCTCACCAGAGAGAGACAGAGAAACAGAGGGAAAGTGAGAATTCACTCTCCAGGGAGAATAGCCATGCTGTAGTCCCTCTTCCTCTAGTCTCCTCTTGAGATTTTGGGCACATACACATGCACACACACCCAGCATGATTCTCAAGCCACTGGATCAGGGACTTGAACCACAGTTGGCAGTGTGGAATCCAATGCCTTAACTTCCATACCACATGCTGGCCCAGTAAGTGATCTTATTAATGCGCTTATTTTATAGGATTTTTTTTTAAGTTTATTAATTTTTTCTGTGAACAAGCAAGAGAGAGAGCACCTCAACAGTCTAGGTGTCACCATAGTTCACCCCTAGCCCTAGCCAGCCCAGAATCCTGGGCACATAAATGCCCAGTGTACCCAGGAAGGTCTCCGGACAGGAACCGGGAACCTTCCCATGTAAGTCAGTCTTGTAGAGCATTGAATTTTATCTCACTACCACCATCCAGCCCCATATGGGATATTTAAAATTTATATTAATTCCAGATGCAGATGTCAATGCAAGAATACATTTATCAGATGAAATGTAGTTTGAATTTTTTTTTTTTTTTTTTGACTCTTAAAAATATTTTACACATCTAGACCCAAGAAATACACATCATAGCCAGACTGGTCAAATCTACAGACAAAGACAAGATACTAAAATTGGCAAGAGAAAAACGTCAGGTTACTTATAAAGGTTATCCCATTGGGCTAACCTCAGATCTCTCATCAGAAACAATGCGAGCAAGGAAAGAATGGGAAAATATATTCAAAGTGTTAAGTGAAAAACAGTTTCAACCAAGAATACCATACCCAGCAAGATTATCTTTCATATGGAAAGAAAGAGTAAAAACATTCTCAGATAAACAAGACCTGAAAGAATTTGCCAGTAGCAGACCCATTATTCAAGAAGTTCTGAAAGGAGTGCTCAACCAGGAAAATTAAAGACACATACAGAAATAAGAGAACAAAAGGCAACCAATTTAATGCTAAGGACAAGAAATATCAATAACAACATTGAATGTTAACTTCCAGGATTTAAACAGAAAGATTGGACCACAGCAATACTGCATATTCAAGAGAAGAGAGTTTGAACATAAGACTGAACTGGCAAAATAGAATTTTATGACTTTTGAGTAAAACATTACTGATTTTTTTTTTTTACTATGCTTTGTTTTCCCAATTTAAACATTTTACTTTCTTTTGAATTGTTGATAGGTTCAGCAATTTGTTAAAATATTTTTGTTTGTTTCTCTAAATGGAAATATAAACTTTTCTTACTTCCTAAAAAAAAATAAAAGTTTATACATAGGACCAGCAGGTGGCATGGTGGTTAAGGTACTAGACACTCCCAATGGCCCACCGCAGTTCGAGTACCGGACCTGGTGGCTTGCTTTCTCACTTTCCCTCCCTCTCTCTCCCCTCTCTCTCTCTCTCTTTCTCTCTCTGGTCAAATTAATATAAGTGAATGAATAAATAAAAATTAAATAAATAATTAAAAAAATATTTTACACTCTTGTTTCATGCTACCTTTGAGGCATACAGGATTTAAATAATGCCCCTGTTTTAATTGGGGCATAAAAAAATTGAGTGGTTTGCCCAGGGTTATACACCAAAGCAAGATCAGACTTAGACCCAGACCTTGGTGCTTATTTTCAGTAGGCAGTGTTGCTGATCTCTTGAAATATTTGCTGAGGTAGAAGCTTTGCCTTTGTAGAGTTGTGTACAGTTGTCAACAGTGATATTCATTGCCTAAATACTTTCTCCATTTATTCTTAATTCTTTGGCAGTGAACACTGAAGCAAGGTCTATTATCATCAACAAATATGCCTATTGGGAACCACTAGCATAAAAGGATTAATGAACTATTTTGCATGCAATTTTCTCTGTGAGGTGACAAGAGAACAAGAAGGAGTTGAGCAAAATTTAGTTCTTTTGTTTTCAAACAATACTGTGAAGTTGTGTAAATGGGGTTTTCATAGATAATCTTGGGGTACTTTAGGAATTAATGCTAATATCTGTTTTTGTCAAGCTTGATTATGCTGAAGATGCTACCGAACGGCGCCGTGTCCTAGAAGTGGAAAAAGAAGACACAGAAGAGCTGAGACAAAAATACAAGGTACTTAAAACCATTCTTGTGTAGAGGATGCTCTCACTGAAGACGAGAAGATTATTTTAGGTGAAAAAAGATCTCTGTTGATGATGGCATTTGTTAACATTGGCAGTCATTAGTGTTACTTTCCTATTTATTGCTTTTGTAAAAGCTATAGAGATGATAATACCTACTTCACAAGTCTGTTGGGAAGATTACATTAGTCAGTGTTTGAAAACAGTGCTGGTGTACAGTAGATAGTGTAAAAATTAAGAGTAAAAATCACATCAGACCTGTGTGTATGTGTGCCTAAAATCCTGAGAGGAGAGTGGAGAAGAAATGGCAGCGTGGCCATCCCCTCAGGGGGATGATTTCTCACATTCCCTCTCTCTGTCTCTCTCCAGGTGCTCACATGTGCCCTACTGTCAAAAACCTAAACATAAATAAATAAATAAAAGTAGTCTTTTGAGAGCTTGGTACTAATTGGTAAGACTTTTCTGTCCTTTTAAAAAAATGGGTGAGATATTTAAGAATAACTAAGCAGTAGATGGCATAATGATAGTGTCACTGGATCCCACATAGTCAACTGTGATTCGAGTCCCAGACCCAGTGGCTTAAATTTCATGCTGGGTGCATGTGTGCCCAAGATCCGAGAGGAGAATGGAGGAAAAGGGATTGCAGTGTGTCCATCTCCCCTTGGGTGGTGATTTCTCATTTTCTGTCTCTCTTGTGAGCTCACACACCTTATAGCAAGAAACTCTCTTAAAAAAAAAAAGAAAAGAAAAAATAAGCAGGCCGGCAGGTGGCATGGTGTTTAAGGTACTGGACTCTTGCATGGGTGACCACAGTTCAAATCCCAGGCCTGGTAGCTTGCTTTCTCACCTTCTCTCCCTCTCTCTCTCTCTCTCTCTCTCTCTCTCTCTCGCACACATTCCCTGTAGCAAATTAAATGGTAATAATAATGGTAAATAAAAATAAATAAATAATTATTTTTTAAGAAAAGAGAATAACTAAGAACTTTTTGTTTGTTGTTAAACTCAATTCTTTTTCTTTTTCTTTTTTTTTTTTTTTTTTGGAGAGGTTTTTGCCATAGGGCATGTGCGCTCGCCAGACAGACAGAGAGAGACAGAGATAGAAAGCGAGAAATCACCCCCCAGGGGGGATGGCCATGCCACAATCCCTTCTCCTCCATTCTCCTTTCAGGATCTTGGGCACGCACGCACACGCGCCCAGCGTGAGTTTAAGCCACCGGGTCCAGGACTCGAACCGCAGTTGACTACGTGGGAGTTCAGCAACATAGCCATTACGCTAACTGCTGGTCCCAATTAAGCTCAATTCTAAAGTAGATTCATATTGTCTTATGGAAGTCTGAAGCTGAAATTAGTCTTTCAGTATTTTTACTTTTAAGGAGCAAATTATAGAAAATTACAGTTTAGAACATAAGTTTTAAGTTAGCTTTCAAAAAGGCTTGCCAAGGAACATTCCTTTGTGGTGTAGTATGTGCCTAGTCCTTACCATAAAATAGGTAAATTTGAAGATTTAAAAAAAGGCTTAATTAAGATTACCATGTAGGGTGCACCAGCAAGTGGCATGGTGGTTGGGGTGCTAGACACTCCTACATGGCTGACCATGGTTCAAGTCCTAGACCTAGTGACTTGTTTTCTCTCTCTCTCTCTCTCTCTGGTCTCTCTCTCTCTCTCTCTCTCTCTCAAAATTAAAATAAATGAATAAAATTAAATAAATAATTCTTAAAAAAAAATAAATAAGAGAGAGAGAGATTACCATATAGGGGGCCAGGAGATGGCATAGCAGTTATGTTGCTGGACTCCCACATGACAAATTGCGGTTCGAATCCTGGACCTGGTGGCTTGAAAATCACATCGGGCATGTGTGCACACGTGCCTTAGATCCTGGGAGAATGGAGGAGAAGGAATTGCAGCGTGGCCATTCCCCCAGGAGGTGATTTCTCACTTTCTCATTGTCTCTGTCTCTCTAGTGAACATACACACCCTAACGCAAAATGTCTTAAAAAAAAAAAACAAAAAAAAAGAAATTATTGTATAGAAGGCTGCCTTGTAGTACAGAAGTTAGGCGCTTTGCAGAGGAAGCCAGATCCCACGTGGTTGATCAAGGTTCACATTCCAGTATTACTGACTTGAAAAACAAGCTGGGTGAGTGTGCATGTACCAGGATCCTGATGGGATGGAGAATTGGAAGAAAAATGATGCAGAATGATCTGGCCCATTTGGAGAGGTGCTTTATCTCTTTTTCTCTCACTCTCTTTCTCTCTCCTTTCTCTTATGCACACATGTTCTCTCTGGCATCATTATTTTATTTTTTAAATAATTGTTTTATTTATCATTATCATTATTGTTGTTATTCTTTTGACCAGAGAGAGAAAGAAGAAGAGTGAGAAAGCAAACTGCTAGGTCCAGGACTTGAATTGTGGTTGACCATGTGGGAGTTCAGCACCCCAACCACCACCACACAACCTGCTGGCCCCTTATTTTATATTTTTGAGTTGACCAGAAAGAGAGGAAAAGTGAGGAAGCAAGCTGCCAGGTCTAGGACTTGAATCACGGTCAGCCATGTGGGAGTCCAGAGTGCCTTAACCACCATGCCACCTGCTGGCCCCTCTCTCTGGCATTTAAAATGTATGTATTGGGGGAACCAGCAGTTAGCATAATGGCTATGTCGCTGGACTCCCACGTAGTCGACTGCGGTTCGAGTCCCGGACCCGGTGGCTTAAACTCACGCCGGGTGCGTGTGCGTGCGTGCCCAAGATCCCGAGAGGAGAATGGAGGAGAAGGGATTGCAGCATGGCCATCCCCCCTGGGGGGTGATTTCCTGCTTTCTGTCTCTCTGTCTCTCTCTGTCTGTCTGGCGAGCGCACGCGCCCTATAGCAAAAACCTCTCAAAAAAAAAAAAATGTATGTATTGGGTTGTCAGAAGAATCATACCTATTTTTGCATAGAAAAACATAGAAAAATATATCTTGACATTTCTGCTTCTGATGACCCAATAGTAACATAAAAACTGATGTAGGTCATTAAAGTAGGAAAAGAAAAATAGAATTTTTTTTTTTTTTTTGAGAGGTTTTTGCTATAGGGCGCGTGCGCTCACCAGACAGACAGAGAAAGACAGAGAGACAGAAAGCGAGAAATCAACCCCCAGGGGGGATGGTCACGCCGCAATCCCTTCTCCTCCATTCTCCTCTTGGGATCTTGGGCACGCACGCACACGTGCCTGGCATGAGTTTTAAGCCACCGGGTCCGGGACGCGAACCACGGTTGACTACGTGGGAGTCCAGCGACATAGCCATTACGCTAACTGCTGGTTCCCAGAATTTTTTTTTTTTTTAAGTTTTGCTATGGGGTTTATGTGCTCATTGGAGAGAGAGAAAAAGAAGAAAACTGAGACATCACCCTCCATGGGGGATGGCCATGCCATAGTCTCTTCTCCATTCTCCTCTTGGGATTTTGGGCACAAGCACACTTGTGCCTAGTTTTTTGTTTGTTTTTTTTGTTTTGTTTTTTTTTAAATCTCATTTATTATTAGTATTATTATTTAATTTGCTATAGGGCATATGGGCTCATCAGAGAGAAAGAGAGGTGGGGGTGGGGAATGAGAAAAGCAAGCCACCATATCTGGGACTCTAATGGTGGTCGACCAAGTGGGAATCCAGCACCTCAACTACCTCATCACCTGCTGGGCTCCCTGGAGGCCCCCCCGCTCCATGCTACCTGCCAGTACCAGCAGCCCACAGGCAGAGGCTGGGTAATGGTTTGGGACGAGTTTGCTTTGGCATGGGGTACTACGAGAGGCCCAGGGGAATGAGCCTGCCATAAATCCAAACCCATGCATCTCCTGGTATTTTTTTGTTTGTTTGTTTGTTTTATGAGAGATTTTTGCTATAGGGTGCATGCGCTTGCCAGAGAGACAGAGAAAGAGAGAGACAGAAAGCGAGAAATCACCCCCAGGGGGATGGCCACGCCACAATCCCTTCTCCTCCATTCTCCTCTTGTAATTTGGGGCACCTGTGCACATGTGCCCAGCATAAGTTTTAAGTTGCTGAGTCTGGGACTCAAACCGCAGTCAACTACATGGGAGTCCAGCAACATAACCATTACGCCATCTGCTGGTCCCTCCCCTGGTGTTTTTTTTTTTTATATGTATATATAATTTTATTTAATTTTTTGTATTTATTCATTTATGTTATTTTAATTTGACCAGAGAGAGAGAGAGAACCGCAGGAGGACTCGAACCACAGTCAGCCATGTGGGAGTTCAGCGTCCTTAATCACCGCACCACCTGCTGCCGTTCCCCCCCCCCCCATGTGTTTTTGAAGCCACCAAGTCCAGAACTGGTACTGTTCAGTTGGTCATGTAGTATTCAGCAACTTGAAGCATTTATCTTAGATTATATATTATCTGAGATAATATTAAACCAGGACATTAGCAAAAATATTTGATATTGGCCACAAGATGTATTTTACCTTTGCTTGGGCTTGGATTAGCTGGGAAAACTATGTTTTCTAGTAAAAAGTAAAAGGTAAATTTATTTTTCAGTTCCTTTTCCAGTAGCATTACCATTTTTAGGGAGTATCTTTAGATCTAAGTGCCAAAGTGCATATGAATTATAAAATCAATAATTTTTTAAAGTTTTACAGTCAAAAATTCTTAAATCACTAAATATTTTGACCACTCATCTACTGAAAACAACTAAAAATGGTGAATCAAAAAGACAAATTAAAAAAATCTGAGTGAGCAAAATTAGAATTTATCAGGCTGGGACCAGCAGTTGGCGTAATGGCTATGTCGCTGGACTCCCATGTAGTCAACTGCGGTTTGCGTCCCGGACCCGGTGGCTTAAACTCACGCCAGACGCGTGTGCGTGCATGCCCAAGATCTCGAGAGGAGAATGGAGGGGAAGAGATTGTGGCATGGCCATCCCCCCTGGGGGATGATTTCTCGCTTTCTGTCTCTCTCTGTCTGGCGAGCGCATGCGCCTATAGCAAAAACCTCTCCAAAAAAAAAGAATTTATCAGGCTAACATCTTTTCTTTCTTTTCTTTGTTTTTTTTTTTTTTGTTTTGTTTTGGTTTTTTTTTTTGTAGAGATTTTTTCCTATAGGGCACGTGCGTTCGCCAGAAAAACAGAGAGACAGAGAGACAGAAAGTGAGAAATCACCTCCCAGGGGTATGGCCACGCCACAATCCCTTCCCCTCCACTCTCCTCTCAGGATCCTGGGCACGCACACACACGTGCCCAGCGTGAGTTTAAGCCACTGGTCCAGGACTCGAACCACGGTCGACTACGTGGGAGTCAGCGACATAGACATTATGCTAACTGCTGGTCCCCAGGCTAAGATCTAATGAGATTATTGAGCAGTGAAATCATCTCCCCCACCCTCCCAGAGTGTGCAGTTTTGCAAACCAGACAAACCTCCGGCTTTTAGTTTTCAAAGCCTGCTGCGGGGAGAGGGAGGAGTGTGGAAAAAAGACTAAAATTCCCTCCTGGAAAGAGAATTTAATAGATACTCAGTATAAAGCTGAGACTTGCTCTATAAAGTCTTGATCTAAGGGTGTACCATAATAACTTCCTCTGCCTTACCTCCATTTTGCTGTAATAAGACTTGTAGAAAAACTATATAAATCTCTGTGCAGAACAGGGGCCACAGAGCAACTTTTGTTTGAGACTTTATAAGCACAAGGCAGTCCTCACCACATGGACAGTCGACTACATGGGAGTCCAGCGATGTAGCCCTTATGCCATCTGCTGGTCTTATATTTTTTTCCTTCATTGTCAGAGGATGTGTGCACTGCTCAGAGTAGAAGAGAGGGAGAAAGCACCCACTAATGGTCATGCTGCAGTCTGTTCTTCATCTCTCCATCCTGTCAGGATTGGAGCATACACACACATGTGCCTGGCATGTTTTTCAAGCTGCCAGGGTCAGGATTCAAACCATGGTTGGCCATGTGGGAATCTGTCCCCCTTAAACAGTAGGGCCAGGCCCGAAATTATAACACTCCTGAAAAAATATTGAGAATGCAGCAGAAAGTGGAGAAGGGGAGGGCAAGAGAGAATTTGAAAATATGTGAAAGAAGTTTGAGAATTAAATGATAATGAGAAGCTTTAATATATGTCTAGACAGAGAACCAGTTAGAGAAAAAAATGAGGCAGAGGCAGTGTTTCAAGTGATTCCAGTGGACCAGCAGTTAGCATAATGGTTACATTGCTGGACTCCCACGTAGTCGACCATGGTATGAGTCCCGGATCCAGAAGCTTAAAACTCACGCCGGCTGCACGCGTGTACATGCATGCCCAAGATCCCAAGAGGAGAGTGGAGAAGGGATTGTAGTGTGGCCATTCCCCCTGGGGGATGATATGATTTCTCGCTTTCTGTCCCTCTCTGTCCCTCTGGCTAGCACGAGCACCTTATAGCAAAAATCTCTCTTAAAAAAAACAAGTGAAGATTCTAGAATTGCTGAAAGACCAATTTACAGATTCAGGAAGCCTAATGAATCTCAAGTAAGATAAAAAAATACTGCACATTGATGCCTTCTGGTAAAACTGCCCTAGGAATACTAAAGAAAAAGGCATAATCTTCGAAGAACTGTTGCAGTTACGACTAAGTCAGAATAAAGATACACTCAGAGCAAACAACCATTGACCTAGAATTGTACATCCAGAAATAATATCTTTATTTGTTTGTTTATTTTTTTAATTTAGGTTTTTGCCTTAGGACACGTGCTTTAGCCGGAGAGAGACAGAGATAGATAAATAAAGAGAGGGAAAATGAGAAATCATCCGCTGGGGGATGGCCATGCCACAGTCCCTTCTCCATTCTCCTGGGATTTGGGGTACACATGCATATGCACCCAGTGAGATTTTCAAGCCACTGGATCTGGGGCTTGAACTATGGTTGGCCATATGGGAATTCAATGCCTTAACCACCACATCTCTCTCTCTCTCTCTCGATATAGATAGATAGATAGATAGATAGATAGATAGATAGATAGATAGATAGATAGATAGATATAGGTATATAGACATATATCTATAGCTCTATATATGTATATATTTTAAAGAGACTTGGAGAGACAGATACAGAAAGAGAGAAATCACCCTCTAGAGGAGGTGGCCACACTGCAATCCCTCCTCCATTCTTTGGGATTTGGGGCATGCACACGCATGTACCAGGCATCAGTTTTAAGCCACTGAGTCCAGGACTTAAACCATAGTCAGCCATGTGGGAGTCCAGCAACGTAACCACTAGGCCATCTGCTGGTCCCACATTAACTGTATTTTAGAAAGCAACAATATCATGGCCAGCAGGTGACGTAATGGAAAAAGTGCTGGACTCCCACGTGGCTGGCAGTTGTTCGAGTCCTGGACTTGAAACTCACATTGGGTATGTGTGTGTGTGCCCCATATCCCGAGAGGACAATGGAGGGGAAGGGATTGCAGCATTGCCATCATCCCTGGGAGGTGATTTCTCACTTTCTGTCTCTCTGTTACTGTCTCTTTGGCAAGCATGTAAGCTCTATAGCAAAAATCTCTGTGTATACATGCATGTGTGTATGTGTGTATACATATCTATCTTGTAGAATTAAATAAAACTCAGGATAGAGTTAAAGTTTACTTCTGCTGCCCCTATTGCTAGAAGATAGGTTACATTTGGCACCTGCTTCTTCATATTGCTGACTTTTTTTAAACTTTAGTTCTTAATTTAATTTTATTTATTATTATTATTAATTTTCTTTTTTAAATTTTTTAAAAAATTTTTTTTCCACATTTTATTGATTCACAAAATACCTTAAACTAAAACTATGGACAAAGCTAGTATCTAGTTACAAGTGCACTGTAATTTTCTTCTGAAACATTTTAAATTAATTTACATTCATTCCCTGAGCATTGTCACAGCATATAAAATCATACTGCCCACTTTTGAATTAAAGTCTCATACAGGTGCATCTGACAAGAATAAGATAGAGCACTGTCTGTACTCTAGTAGAGAAAGCAAGCTTTCGACTTCTGTTGGGAATCTAGCTCTATGGCAGAATATCCACAAGTTGTTTGATAGTCAGAAAACATGAAACTGTTCAGGACTCTTAAAATTAATGGGCCATGGGGCTGGAGGATGGTATGGCGGTTAAGGGCACTGGACTCCCACATGGCCAACCATGGTTCAGGTCCTAGACCTGGAGATTTGCTTTCTCACTTTCCCCCCCCCTCTCTCTCTTGCTCTGTCCCTTTCTGGTCAGATTGAGATAGAGAGAGAGAGAGAGAGAGAGAGATTGAGATAGATAGATAGATAGATAGATAGATAGATAGATAGATAGATAGAAAGAAAGAAAGAAAGAAAGAAAGAAAGAAAGAAAGAAAGAAAGAAAGAAAGAAAAAAAAATAACTTAAAAAAAAAAAGAAAATTAATGGGCTAGTTGGTGGTGTGGAGGTTAGGCTGCTACCTTCTACATGTCCAAGTATGCTATTTGAGTCTTAGACTCAGCAACTTGAAACACGTGCCAGGTGCGTGTGCATGCATACCCAGAATTCCAAGGGGAGAATGGAGGAGAAGGGATTACAATATGGCCATTTTCCCTGGGAGGTGATCTATCTATTCCACCCCCCACCCCTGCACCCCTGCACCCCCGCTCTCAATCTGATGAATGCTTGCATCCTGTAGCAAACTCAGGGAAGGAAAGAAGGAAGGAAATTATTGCAAAGGATTGAATAGGGCAAAAATCATAGTATGCTGCATACTCACTTTTCAGTTTTAAAAAGGCTGTCTTAATTGGTTCAGTACTTCCATTCCAGAAAATAGAGAAATTTTTTCTTGCTTAGTATAAATACCTCATGTTATAAATGGTAGAGTGGTGGTAGATGATGGAGTCGCTTTGAAGTATGTCCTACAGGTAGGAAAGTGAATAGAGAAAGACCAGTTTGGGGAGCCTTTGAAATGAGAATTAATCTGTTTTGGTTGGTGAACTGGAAGGAGCTACTCAATGCAAAGTAATTATCTACCCAACTCTTAATAGGCTAGCAAATAATTATTTGGCATTTTTCTCCCCTTCTCATCCTTTTGTGCTGCCTTAGCAAATGAATATGCTTAACTTGCTTTGAGGTATTTTGTGGAACTGCTGAGGTATTTTGTGGGACCATCTTTTGAGTCAGTCCCACAGTTTTGAACCTAATTAAGACCAATAGATAACCAACACATCTGTGTGTTGGCTTTTCAAGTAGTACAGCTGTTTAACTTCATAACTTTTTTTTAAGAATTATTTTTTTATTATTATAATTTTAAAATTTGTTATAGGACACATACACTGACCAGAGAGAAAGGGAGAGAGAAAGTGAGAGAGTAAGCCGGCAGGTCTGGGACTCATAGTACAGTCAGCCATGTGGGAGTCCAGCACCCTTAACCACCATGCCACCTGCTGGCCCCTGTATTGTTAATTATATTTTTATTTTTATGTTATTTTCTATATTGTTTTATGTTCACTCAGTTTGCAAGCCTTATATTTAAACATTTTAGAGTTGATTTATATTCTATAATGTACTCTAATAATAGCTGAGATCCTAGGGGCCTAAATTGTTCCTGATTTCTTCTCTCATTTTTGATAGATTTATTTCCTTTGTATGTAGTAATC
Source organism: Tupaia tana (assembly GCA_026018925.1). Classification (NCBI taxonomy): domain Eukaryota; kingdom Metazoa; phylum Chordata; class Mammalia; order Scandentia; family Tupaiidae; genus Tupaia; species Tupaia tana. Next base: position 50,865,393 of record JAKSZU010000011.1, on the reverse strand, counting down.
TTTGACTGTAACTTGTATTTGGTTCATCCTAATCTAAGGAAATTTGGATGCTTTCTGAGAGAGTTTTTGGTTCCTTCTTTGAATATGCATAGATCCTGGGATCTCTCTAGTTCCCTTTTATGTTCTTTTGTTTAATGAGGACTCTCAGGTTTTACATAAAACCTAATTTCCAGGGTCAACAACTTAGTGTAAGGAGAGCCCTTACCCTTCGTAGCTCTGGTTTCAGTTTCAGATTATAATTAAGCTTTGTTTTGTTTTCTTCCATGGTCTCTTTTAGAGACTTTTTTTTTTTTCTGTAGTTCCAGCAATACATGAAAATGTGTTTTATTTTGAAACCAGTTGTTTTTTAGCCAAGGATGTGCCACAATATTCCATGCTATTGCCAAAAGGGATGTAAAAGTAAACTCTTTCAAACGTTTGTTTATTTGAAGACATCTTTAGTATAATCACACACAGATTACCCTTCCAAAATTGCCACTTGTGTTTCATCCCGCTTTTGCTGGTATCACTAAACTTTTTGAAATGCACTTTTTTTCCTCTTAGTAAGACCGTTTTCCTTTTAACATTCACTTAAAATTCTGCCAACTTCATTTTTTGTTTGCATTTTGTGATTCTTACAGGATTATGTTGACAAAGAGAAGGCAATTGCCAAAGCCTTGGAAGACCTCAGAGCCAACTTTTACTGTGAGCTCTGTGATAAGCAGTATCAGAAGCATCAGGAATTTGACAACCATATCAACTCCTATGATCATGCACACAAGCAGGTGAGGAATAGTAGCCTGGTAACAAAGAAGATATTCTGTGTATTGTTATAACTATTTAATTTTATCATTGTATCCAAAACTTGGTGACTGTTGTTTCTTATGTCTGCTAGTTTTTGTCTGAGGTCATCTGACATGATTTTTTCAGTAGCAGAAATCTCAACTTAGACACTCTTTCTCTGCTCCCCACCCCTAGCACTGTTTTAAGTAGAATAAAGAATTGGGAGTTTCATGAATCTTAATACTTGTAACTTTGAATGGTTTCTAAATTGTTATTTATTTTGGGAATTCACCTCAGACTCTCCTGGAGCTTTGTTTAATTTTTCTTGTTTTCTGAACATGCTAAATTTGAAGAGTTATCCCAGACTATGTTCTTTTTACCTTTTGTATATAACAGTTCAAGTTTTATTGGCTCTTAGTATATCATCTTGTTTTTTTAGTGTACCTTAGAAGACAGATAAATCTTGAGAAGGAAAATAAATTATATACTACTTGAACTTTAGCCAAAAATTCTGATGCTATGTGTTAAAGAGCCAAGAAATGAATTACATTTTCTTTGTGGTCTTCCTCCTCTCCCCCTGCTGGTCTAGAAAAGATACTTGTACCTAACTATTATAGTTCCTGGTATACAGAAGATGGCACTAATTCCCCTCTAGGATATTAAAAGTGAGAGATCTGTAGGATAGATCTTAGATCTGTTGGATAGTTTTGACTAATTAAATAATTTGGAGCCATTTGTTCTTGAGTAACTACTTTCTAGTCTTGGGGGAGGGGAGTTGGATCCACAGTTATATTTCTTACACTTGTAAACCTTATGAGCATTACTAGATTATTATCTCTTAAGCTGGGCCGGTCGAACCAAGATTTTAGTTTTAACCTTTTCTTCATCTTTAGTGCATAGGTAACAGGCGGGCTTTGACCATGCTTTACTCTTAGTAGCATAGAGACGGGACCAGCACTTGGCATAATGGTTATGTCGCTGGACTCCCCTGTAGTCGACTGTGGTTCGAGTCCCAGACTCAGTGGCTTAAACTCACGCCGGGCATGTGTGCATGCGTGCCCAAGATCCTGAGAGGAGAATGGAGAAGGGATTGTGGCATGGACATCCCCCCCGAGGAGTGATTTCTTGCTTTCTGTCTCTTTGTCTCTTTCTGGTGAGCGCACACGCCCTATAGCAAAAAATTCTCAAAAAAAAAAAAAAAAAAAAAAAAGCATAGGGAGGGTTTATAAGCTAGTTGTGGTATACTTTTTTCTGTAGCAGTTTCTCCTATATATAACACACCTAACCAGTTTAAGTCTCTTCCACTTACAGAATTGTACCCAAGACAGTTTTTCAACTTACTGTACACCTTTGTGCATTGTTTTTATATATTATCAGCTCTGCTTGGTTTGAAGAAAAAATATATAGACAGCATATATATGGATAAGATAATTGGCAGTTACCTTACTCCTTCAAGGAATCTTTTTTTTTCTTTTTTTTTGGGGGGGAAAGGTTTTTGCTATAGGGCGCGTGCGCTCGCCAGACAGACAGAGAGAGACATAGAGACAGCGAGAAATCGCCCCCCAGGGGGGATGGTCATGCCGCAATCCCTTCTCCTCCATTCTCCTCTCGGGATCTTGGGCACGCACGCACACGCGCCCAGCGTGAGTTCTAAGCCACCGGGTCCAGGACGCGAACTGCGGCCGACTACGTGGGAGTCCAGCGACATAGCCATTACGCCAACTGCTGGTTCCCTCAAGGAATCATTTTTCAGGAAAGAAAAGTGTAGCAGTGAATAATGCTTATCTAGTAACTTTTCCAGTTTTTCTATGCATTCATAATGAAAAATTTCAGGTTAATCTTTTTCATGCAATTAACAACAAAGACATTTAGCATCTAAGTATTTACTCACCTTTTTTGGGGGGCTCTTGAGAATTTCTTCAGTTAAGAAGTATCTGGGATATATATTAAAAGACCCCAGAAGATACTTAAGGCACAAAAAAGACATTTAGAAAAGTTAAGTTTTCACTTGATAAAAAATCTTTTGAGTAAAGTTTCAGCTATAAAAGAGTTCAAAACAGGAAAAGTGTAACTCAATCTTGAATAATGTATAGGCTTACTTTTTTAAGGAAAAAAAAAAGTCCATCAAAGCAAAGCATATTATACATTAAATCTGAATGAAAGTACAAAACTAGCTAAACTCACAGTGACAACATTAATGTGGTATATAATAATGTTTTGGTGATGTTTCTTTCAATGTGAGTATAGTAGATATTGCTACATTGTTGGTTCATTTGAATTTGATAGATTAATTCTCTTGCATACCTTATATTGACTCAGTTCTCACATCACTTTTCTGTATTGCATTGCATTTGTATCCCCCAAGGGGCACTTGGCAATGTCTAAAGACAATTTTGGTTGTCAAAATTAAAGAGGCAAAGAATTACCTGTCCCCAAATGGCAAGCAATAGTGCGGAGGTTGACAAATTCTCTTCTATTAGAGCTACTAAAAGGTCAACAGGTATGGGCATGATGGTTAAGGTGGCTGGATCCTACATGGCTAATGGCATGATTTGAGTCCCAGACCTGGTGGCTTGAAAAACATACCAGGCATGTACGTGTACGCGTGTATGCACAAAATCTGGAGATGAGAATGAAGAAGGGATTATAGCATGGCCATCTCCCAAGGGCGTCATCTCTCTCTCTCTCTTTTTCCTTCTCTCTTCTCCTTCTCCCTCTCTTCCTCCCTCCCCAGTGAGCGCACACACCCTATAGCAAACTTCAAAAGGAAAAAAAAAAAACTGAAAAACTTTCAAATACATGACTTTGTGATATCACTTGACCTCTGCTTAGTACGTTTTATGTCCCCAACTGTGTTGTAAACGTCTGTAAAGTGTTCATCTCTGACCCTGAATATTCACTTATTATTCATCTGTAGAATATCATCAGAATGAAAACACAGAAGTAAGGCATTCTCATAGAGAACTCGTGAACTACCTGTCTACTAATATAGACTTTATTTGTAATCCCTGGTCAGAGAAAAATCTTTAGGTGGTATACTAATGAATGCATCTAAGTTTATTTCTTCACCTTAAACACTTATTAGATACTAAAAAAAGAACAAATGTAGTATGAGTTCTTTGAAAATATTTTTGGCAGGGTGTTCATTTGGTTGAAACGTAGGCTTTTTCAAAATCTCATAATGCAAATGGCAGAATCTCAAAATAGAATGTTATAAATATAGGGAACCAGCAGTTAGCGTAATGGCTATGTCGCTGGACTCCCACGTAGTCGGCCGCAGTTCGCGTCCTGGACCCGGTGGCTTAAAATTCACACCGGGCGCGTGTGCATGCGTGCCCAAGATCCCGAGAGGAGAATGGAGGAGAAGGGATTGCGGCGTGACCATCCCCTCTGGGGGGTGATTTCTCACTTTCTACCTCTGTGTCTCTCTCTGTCTGTCTGGCGAGCGCACACGCCCTATAGCGAAAACCTCTCCAAAAAAAAAAAAAAAAAAAAAAAGAATGTTATAAATATAAAACCAAAAAAAAAAAAAAAAAAAAAAACACAGTACTAAATTTTTTTATAGTTCAACTTTTCCCTGAACTTAGAATTTCTAAGGAAGCTTTAGTTGACCTTGTTATATAACACAGCTAATAACCCCTACAGTGCCTATTTTGCATTCCTCTTTGATGGACATAAACTTACCATAAAAATGGACCTACCATTTTCACAAATTCATGCTCTAAAATCATAAAGACACCCTGTCTTGTCTTCCAGGAAGGCACACAGGATTATTATGAATCTGAGATAATGGGTAAGTACTTTCAACCCTATATTAGTAATCCCTAGTTTGCATCTTCCATCAAATTCTCACCATTAAAACTTTTCAGAGAAATAATCTGTTATGTTAGTAGTAAACTATTAGTATAGGCAGGATTCTGAACATACTCTTAACCTTTATTAAGTACAAATAATCTCCCAAAAAGGAGCTACATGGTCACCTTCATTCATGGTGATTTGGGGCAGGGCAGGAGATTTTATGTGCTTTCTTATCCACAAGTTTTTCTCAGAGTTTTAAAGATTTTGTGAAGAGAGCCGGCTCTTTAGTGCAGTGGTTAAGTGCCGTGAGGAGGGAACTGGACTCTTCATGGCTGACACTCTCTGAAGCCTGGCCCAGTGTCTTAAAAATCACATTGGCTCATGTCTGTGTGTGCCTGGGATCTGAGAAAGAGAAGGAATGGAGGAAAGGAGACTGTGACATGACTGGACCCCATCATGGGAGGTGCTTTTGCTTTCTTCTCTCTCTCTCTCTCTCTTTCTCTCTATCTCTCTCTTTCTCTTTCTCTGGCACATACCCTCTGGCATTAAATTTTAAAGATTTTGTAGAGAGTCACTAATACAAAAATATCGAGACCCACCTTAAGTTTCAAAGAAGAAAAAAAGCTAATTAAGACATTTTTGCTCTTTTCAGTAGTTTAAGCTTTCTTCCAGGTGATTAACTTTAATGTATTTTGAAGTGGCCAGCAGGTGACATGGTGGTTAAGCCGCTGGACTCCTACATGGCCAAGTGCTGTTTGAGTCCCAGACCTGGCAGGTTGTTTTCTAACTTTTCCCCTCTCTGTGGACAAATTAAAAAATAATAAAATAAGCAATTATTTATATATAAAAGATGTTATGTATATACTAAATATATTTATATGGTTTGTGTGTGTGTGTATATATATCTTGGAACAAGCAGATGGTGTAATGGTTATGCTGCTAGACTCCCACAAACTCGACAGTGGTTTGAGTCCTGGACCTGGCAGCGTAAAACTCATGCCAGGCAAGTGTGCATGCATGCCCAGAATCCCAAGAGGAGAATGGAGGAAAAGGAATTGCAGAATGGCCATCCCTCTGGAGGGTGATTTCTCGCTTTCTATCTCTGTCTGTCTCTGGCGATCACACACACCCTTATAGCAAAAGTCTCTCTTAAATAAATAAATAAAATCCTCAAAGGAAAGCCACCACATCCAGCCTGTTTAGGTGGGTCTGGGATACCTGGGCTCCCATGCAGCCCCAGCCTCACTGGCATTCTACTGCTTGTGCCTCCCTGGCTGAGCCTGTTGCATATCTTTTTAAAAAATACTTGTCTGCTGGGACCAGCAGTAGTTACGTTGCTGGACTCCCACATGGCTGGCGCGGTTTGAGTCTTTGACCCAGCGACTTGCAGCTCATGTCAGGTTCATGTGTGTGCATGCCCAAAATCCCTAGAGGAGGCTAGAGAAGGGATTGTGGCGTGACCATCCATCCCCCCGGGGATTGATTTCTTGCTTTCTGTCTTTATCTGTCTGTCTCTCTGTCTCTTGGCACGTGCATGTGCCCTATAGCAAAAAATCTCTCTCAAAAAAAAAATAAAGTACTTGTCTGCTATTTGATATGTCAACAGAAATAATTTTCTTTAGCTTTTCAGGGGCCTGAAATATTTTCTTTTGTAGAAGTAAATTTGTAGGAGCATATTAGTAGTCAGTGCCTTCCTTCTTTCTTGCTTTGTTACCTACTCAGCATTCTTCCAATCTCATCCTCTTATATTTATACCACTAAGAGTCCTTCTAATTTATAGTCAGAGATCACAAATTTCTCACAGATGTATTTTGCCTGATATTTCGGGTGTTAGTTTTTCTTCCCATTTATTTATCTTACTTTATTTTATTTTAGTTTCTGCCATAGAGCACATGCACTCGCCTGGAGAGAGACAAAGAGAGGAAAAGTGAGAAATCACTCCCCAGGTGGGCAGCCATGCTGCAATCTCTTCTCCTCCAGTCTCCTCTCAGGATTTTGGGCATGTATGCACACATAGCCGGTGTGATTTTCAAGCCACCAGGTCTGAGACTCAAACCATGGAATCAGTCATTTGGGATCCAGTTTCTCAAACTCTGCATCACCTGCTGGCCTCATTGATTTCTGCTTTTTAAAAATAAGATTTTACATAATTCAGGATTTCACTCATCTTGAAAAATTGAAATATCTGATGATCTTAGGACTACATTTCAACATAACAATTGACTAAAGCTGAGTAATTGCTGTCTCTTTGCTCACCCTCCCAATTAACTGTGGCCTCTACTTCATCTTTTCTCTTATACCAATCTGTGCGACTCAGTCTGTGTAGTCTCCTCTAAACATTTGAGTTCATGGGGACCAGCCGGTGGCGTGGTGGGTAAGGCACTGGACACTCCCACATGGCTGACCACAGTTCAAGTCCCAGACCTGGAGGCTTGCTTTCTCACTTTACCTCTCTCTGTGTGTGTATGTCTCTCTCTGGTCAAATTAAAATAAAATGAATGAATAAATAAAATTAAATAATTCTTCAAAAATTTTTGAGTTCATGACCCAGACCTGTACTATTCCTTCCTCCCCTCACAGCTGCCCGTTGGTTCTGACCTACACTGAGGAAGTAGCACATTGGAAATCTGTCTTCTTACTATTGAGACCAACTTCCTTGCAATTTCAGTTTGTGATAGATTCATCCAGTTAGTTATCAAACTCTGGTACTATTGAATACAAAGCAGCTTTAGAATTCTTTAACTCGTAGAAAGAATCAGTATCTCCATTAGAGGAAAGAATGCTTTCAGCTGGCCTCTTTCTGCTAAAATATCCCTAGCATAGAGCTGGTTCCATGGCCTCGTGGTTAAGAGAGTCGGATCACACATGACTGGTGACAGTTTGAATACTGGTCCTGGCAGTTTGAAAAACACACCAGGCATGTGTGCATTAGTATCCCAAATCCTGACAGGATGGAGAAATGCAGAAGGGATTGCAATTGACCATGCATCCATTGGGAGATGCTTTCTCCCTCTGTTTCTCTCTCTGTGTCTCTGGCAAGCACACATACCCTCTGGCTTATAAACAACCAAAATAATAGTGATAAAATAACTGTAGTATGAAAACTTCTGTACTTTTTACATTTTCTGTTGGATGGAAGTTCTACTTAATACCAATGTCTGTTTTCAGCTGTAAATGAAAGTAGTAGTTTCCGGGACCAGTAGATGGTGTAATGGTTATGTTGATGGACTCCCACCTAGTCAATTGAGGTTCAAGTCCCAGAATGGGCAACTTAAATCTCACACCGGGTGCTTGTGCATGCATGCCCAAAATCCGAAGATCATAATGGAGGAAAGGGATTGTGGCATCCCCACTGAGGGGACGATTCCTTATTTCTGTCTCTCTTGCTCTCCAGGAAGCACACATGCCCTATAGCAAAAATCTCTATTTTTTTTTTAAAAGGGTAGTTTCCTGTGTTTTAAATAGTGAAACTAAACTAAAACCGATTAAAGCCTGTAGCAGCCACCAATGACTTCTTTATTCTAAATTGTACAGAATAGAATCTTTCATACCTGATTTTGTCTAAACTGCAGCTATCAGAACTTTGACAGTGTTACTTACTCTTAGTTTACTGTGTCAGTACCAGTAATACATATTACCAAGGATCATATATTTGAATTTTCCTCACTATTCAAAAATGAAACAGGTTCTGAATTGTATTTTCTGAGAAATTTCTCAGTAATGGAATAAATTATTTTTTTTCGTACTTCACAAGGACTTAATTGCAGCCTGGAGTGGTCACTTTCTACTTGAAGTTTCACTGTTTACTGATTGGATTTTTGCCTCTCAAGATATCTTTTCAGCATTTCATTCTATATGCTTGATACATGGGTCATCAAGATAGTAAGCACATCAGAACCAGTTGGACCTCTGCAAGCCACTGCAGATTTGAAGAAATGCCGACTAGGTTCTTTTTTAGTGCTGCTTTGCTATTCAGTTGGGAAAAAACATGGAAGTAAATTTAAAAGGCAAGGTGAAAGATTATTCTAGGGCCAAAATAAAAGGAAAATGGCACTTCTTTTTTTTTTAAGAAGTATTTATTTAATTTACTTATTCACCCATTTATTTTAATTTGAACCAGAGAGCAAGAGAGACAGAGAGAAAGAGGGAAAGTGAGAAGGCAGGCCACCAGGTCCAGGACTCAGATCGTGGTCGGCCATGTGGGAGTGTCCACCACACCACCTGCTGGTCCCCAAAAATGGCACTTCTAAGATGTGAAACCAACATCAAATATCCATGAAGATATTCCGTAAGAACTCTATATTTTGGGTGTTTACCCTTAGAAAACCATAAAGTGATTACAGGTTGGGTATCCCTAACCCAGAAATCCAAAATGCTTCAAAATTTGAGACTTTTTGAGCATCATCATGATGCTACAAGTGAAAAATTTTACAACTGACATAATGTGATAGTTCACAGTCAAAATTTAAAAATATTGTATAAAATTACCTTCAGGCTATGTGTATAAGCTGTATATAAAACATAAGTGAATTTTTTGTGTTTAGACTTGAGTTTCATCTCCAAGATACTGCATATTTTGCAAGATATTGCAAATATTGCAAAATCTGAAGAGGGGAAAAAAATCCACTGAAACACTTCTGATCCCAAACATTTCAGATAGGGTGTATTCAACCTATATTTGCAAAGATGCGAAGTCAGTTTAAAATCATGTGAATCTTGGGCCAGCGGGTGGCGTAATGGTTTAGGCATTGGACTCCTACATTACCTTCCACAGTTCAAGTCCCAGGCCTGGTGGCTTGCTTTCTCACTTTCCTTCTCTCTCTCTCTGGTCAACTTAAAAAATAATAATAATGCATAAATTAAAATAATTCCTTTTTTTTTTTTTTCGTAGAGTTTTTTGCTATAGGGTGCATGCACTCACCAGAAAGACAGAGAGACAGAAAGTGAGGAATCACCCCCCAGGGGGGATGACCACACCGCAGACCCTTCTCCTCCATTCTCCTCTCAGGATCTTGGGCTTGCACGCACACGCGCCCAGCGTGAGTTTAAGCCATCAGGTCTGGAACTTGAACCACGTTCGACTTAGATGGGAGTCCAGCAACATAGCCATTATGGCAACTGCTAGTTTCTAAAATAAAATAATTGTTTAAAGAAAATTATTTCTGTTCTGAACATAGTTATTGCAAAGATTAAAAAAATTTTTTTTTAATCATATGAATCTCAAACCTCCTTAAGTGGTGACTTAAATATCTTACTTCTGAAGAGAATTATGCTTTGAGCAGACCCAGAATTTGGGTGTATTGTTTTATTTTAATAACCTAGAACAGAAAAGTGGAAATTTTAGGTCCATAGTGGTACTTTTTATGGATGCCCGTTTTCTTTGGGGCTATTTTACATAGGAGAATTGACCTCATTTACCCATTTTTCCAAAAACTGAGCATGTTTTAAACCTTCTCACCTATTAAATCTTATGTATTCACCACTTCTACTTGCATTTAGAATGGACTGTTTCTTATACCCAGTAATCAACCTAAGTAACCTTGGAAAAATCCATCTCTTTAGGGAAGCTATCTGCTTTTATGACTAGGGCTAGCTAACCTTTAACACACCTTCTAGAACTAATATTTAGGTAAACCAGGCATTCTCTTATCATATATTTTTAATTGTTCATCATTTTGGCATACAGTCCCAATATAAAGAAAAATAATTGTACCTTGTTAATGTTCTGGAGTTTCGACCTGTTTTCTGCCCTTACACACTTCAGATCATCACAGTGATTCACTGTGGTGATTCTGGGACTTGGCTCTGTGTTCTGTTGTAGCCTATAGGGTTAAAGCAACCTAAATAATAATGATAAATCTTTAAGAGACAATGCTGTAAGGAGAGCTGTGAACTGGGACCAGCAGGTGGCGTGGTGGTTAAGGTGCTGGACACTCCCACACAGCCAACCACAGTTTGAGTCCTGGACCTGGTGGCTTGCTTTCTCACATTTTCTCTCTCTCTCTCTCTCTCTCTCTCTCTCTCTCTCTCTCCCTCTGGTCAAATTAAAAATAAATAAAATAAAATAAAAAATGAATGAATAAATAAAATAAAATTTTTAAAAAGAGAGAGAGCTGTGAACTGAGCTGCTGCTGTTCCATTGACTTTGAGCCCAGGCAGCTTCTATGAATTCTGCTCTTTCAGATTATATATGAAAGGCATATCTTTGTCTCCAGATATAATCTGGAGGGTTGTGTGGATAAACTTAAAACTCATTGTTCACAAAACCTCAACAGGATACCATTTTCTACCCACTAGGATGGCTTTAAAAAAAGATACAATAGCAAGTATCGGAGAGAATATAGAGAAATTGGAATCCTCCTGTATTGCTAATGAGATAGTAAAATGGTACAGCCCTTCTGGAAAACAGATTGACATCTTCCTCAATATGTTAAATATAGAGACCAGCAGTTAGCGTAATGGCTGTGTCGCTGGACTCCCACGTAGTCGACCGTGGTTTGCATCCCGGACCCGGTGCCTTAAAACTCACACCGGGCGCGTGTGCGTGCGTGACCAAGATCCCAAGAGGAGAAGGAGGAGAAGGGATTGCAGCATGGCCATCCCCCCTGGGGGGTGATTTCTCACTTTCCATCTCTCTGTGTCTGTCTGTCTGTCTGGCGAGCACATGCGCCCTGTAGCAAAAACCTCTCAAAAAAAACACTCCGGGCACATGTGCATGCGTGGCTATCCCCCCTGGGGGGTGATTTCTTGCTTTCTGTCTCTCCATCACTCTCTGTCTGTCTGGTGAGTGCACACGCCCGATAGCAAAAAAACCTCTCCAAAAAAAAAAAAAAAGAATGTTAAATATAGAATTACACTGTGACCATTTCATACCCCCAAAATGAAAATACGTCCACATAAGGACTTGTACAGAAATATTCATAACAGCCAAAAAGTGACAACAACCCAAATGTTCATCAATTAATGAATGGATAATATGTAATATGTTCGGGGCTGGCAAGTGTCATGGTGGTTAAGGGCGCTGGACTCCCACATGGCCGACTGCAGTTCAAGTACTGGACCTGGTGGCTTGCTTTCTCACTTTCCCTCTTTTTCTCTCTCTCGCTCTGTCTCAATCTGGTCAAATTAAAATAAATAAGTAAATAAATAAAGTTAAAATAATTCTTTTTTTAAAATGTAGTATATTCAAGCCAGCAAGTGGTGTGGAGGTTATGGATCTCACATGGCCAGCTTCAGGGTTCTAATCCTGGACCTCACACCTTGAGAATTACACTGGGCATGTGTGCCTAGAATCCCAAAAGAGTGGAGGAGAAGGTATTGCAGTGTGGCCATGCTTCCTGAGGTGTGTGTTTGTGGGGGGGATCCTCTCTCTCTGGCAAGCACACACACCCTGTAACAAAAACTTAAAAAAAAAGAAAAAGTATATTTACGTAATGGAATATTATTTGGCTGTAAAACAGAATGACTTCTTGGTGTGTACAACGCGTCATGTACCTTGACAATGCCATGCTAATTGGAAGAAGTCGGTCACAGGATCAGCAGATGGCATAATGGTTACATTGCTGGATTCCCATGTTGTCAACTAGTCAGCTACAGTTCTTGGACCCGGCGACTTTAAACTCACACTAGGCATATGGGCATGTGTACCCAAAATCCCAAGAGGAGAATGGAGGAGTAGGGATTGTGGTGTGCCAATCCCCCCTCAGGTGATTTCTCACTTTGTCTCTCTCTGTCTCCCCAGCGAGTGCACATGCCCTGTAGAAAAAAAAAAAAAAAACTCTCTCTTAAAAAAAATAAAAAGGGAGGCCAGCAGGAGGCATGGTGGTTAAGGGTGCTAGACTCCCACATGGCCAACCACAGTTCAAGTCCCAGACCTGGTGGCTTGCTTTCTCACTTGCTCTCTCTCTCTCCCCGTCTCTGATCAAAATTAAAAATAAATAAATAAAAGTTAAATAAAATAATTCTTTAAAAAAAAAGTCAGCCACGAAAGACCCCATGTTGTATGATTTCATTTATGTTAAAAGTCTAAACAAGGGCCCGACAGATGGTGTGGTGGTAAAGGCACTGGACTCCTACATGGCCAACTACCTTTAGAGTCCTGGACCTGGCAACTTGCTTTCTCACTTTCCCTCTCTCTCTCTCTTTCTCTGGTGAGCACATGTGTCCTATAACAAATTTAAATAATATTAATGGGGTCAGCAGGTGGCGTGGTGGTTGAGGGTGCTGGACTCCCACATGGCCAACCTTGGTTCAAGTCCTAGACTTGGCAGCTTGCTTTTTTTTTTTTTTTTTGAGAGGTTTTCGCTATAGGGCGCGTGCGCTCACCAGACAGACAGAGAGAGACATAGAGACAGAAAGCGAGAAATCACCCTCCAGAGGGGATGGTCACGCCGCAATCCCTTCTCCTCCATTCTCCTCTCGGGATCTTGGGCACGCACACTCATGCACCCGGCATGAGTTTTAAGCCACCGGGTCCGGGACGCGAACCGCGGTCGACTACGTGGGAGTCCAGCGACATAGCCATTACGCTAACTGCTGGTTCCGGCAGCTTGCTTTCTGTCTTCCCTCTCTCTCTGTCCCTCTCTGGTCAAATTAAAATAAAATAAATAAAGTTAAAAAAAAGAATTCTCTTTAAAAAATAATGGGAACCAGCAGTTAGCGTAATGGCTATGTCGCTGGACTCCCACGTAGTCGACCGCGGTTCGCATCCCGGACCCAGTGGCTTAGAACTCACGCCGGGTGCGTGTGCGTGTGTGCCCAAGATTCCGAGAGGAGAATGGAGGAGAAGGGATTGCAGCATGACCATCCCCCCTGGGAGGCGATTTCTCACTTTCTGTCTCTATGTCTCTCTCTGTCTGTCTGGCAAGCGCACGCGCCCTATAGCGGAAACCTCTCAAAAAAAATTACAATATTAATAAATGAAATAAATATGTTTTAAATGTCTAAACAAATGTGTAAAGACAGAAAGGGCCATCCCTGTAGTGCAGAAGTTAAGTGTTTTGCATAGAAATTTGGATCCTACATGGCCAACTGTGGTTTCAAAGCCAGCCCCAGTAGCTTGAAAAAAGACACTGGAGGGGGACCAGCAGATCATGTAATGGTTATATCGCTGAACTTGCATGTAGTCGACTGCAGTTCAAGTCCTGGACCCAGCAACTTAAAACTCAGGCAGGGTGCATGTGCGCCCAACATCCTGACAGGAGAATGAAGGAGAAGGGATTATGGCGTGGCCATGATGATTTCTTGCTTTCTCACTTTTCCTGTCCATCATTTTGTCTTTCTCCAGCAAGTACATGCACCCTATGGCAAAAATTTAAAAAGAAAAAAGAGGTCAAGGTGCAATCAGGTCATCCCTTCTTAACTCACTGTATTTCCCATCTGTTTGTAACCAACATATAATACATAAAAGAGTGGGGGGTGCAGCAGGTGTCATAGTGGTTAAGACACTGGACCCCCACGGGGTTGACTGTGGTTTGAGTCCTGGCCCCGGCAGCTTGAAATTCACTCCAGGTGCATGTGCGTGTGTGCCCAAAGTCCTGAAAGGAGAATGGAGGAGAAGGATTGCAGCATGGCCATCCCCCTCTGGAAGGGTGGTTTCTCACTTTCTTCCTTTCTGTCCATCTCTTCAGCAAATGTACATGCCCTATGGCAAAAATCTCTTAAGAAAATAAAAAAGTGTGTGTGTGTCTTCTCCCAACAACTCATTTTAAAACTGAAACCCGTTTGATAAATGTTTATTGAGCATCTCTTTTGTGCCATAGACAACAGTATGTACTCTACAGGATCAGTTACAATGAAAGACTAATTCCCAATCACTGTTTTAGAAGAGTAGGGTTGCTAGCTGATGAAAGAAACCATGGGTAACTTTTAACTCTAAAGAGACAGAATCAGGTTCTTTATAAGTGAGTAAGTGTAGACTGTAGGACTTTTAGGCAATAGGAAATAGTCTACCTGCTTTTCTTTTTCTTTCTTTTCTTTTCTTTTTTTTTTTTTTTTAAGGTTTTTTGCCTTAGCGTACGTGTGCTTGCCAAGGAGAGAGAGAGAGACAACAGATATATACAGAGAGAGGGGAAGTGAGAATCACCCTTCAGAAGTCATGACCATGCCACGATCACTTCTCCATTGTCCTCTCAGGACTTTTATTTATTTAATTTTTGTTTATTTTAGAGATTTTTGCTCTTGGGTGCATGCTTGCACTCAAAAGAGAGACAGAGAGCAATAAATCACCCCCCCAGGAGAAATGGACATGCAACAGTCTCTTCTCCTCCACTCTCTTCTTGGAATTTTGTTCACACACACACATGCACACTGGCTTGAGTTTTAAGCTGCCAGGTCTGGGACTCGAACCTCAGTCAATTGTGTGGGAGCCCAGTGATGTAACCATTACACCATCTACTGTCCCTCCTCTTGGGATGTTGGATACACACACACACACACACATACACACACACATGTGCACAGCATGAGTTTCAAGCCACTGAGTTGGGACTTGAACTATATAGTCAGCCATGTGAGAGTCCAGTGCCTTAACCTCCGTGCCACCTGCTGATCCATTCTGCCTGCTTTTTGATGCTCAAGATTTCCTTTACATAGACTAATATTTTTTATTCTTGACATTTAGATAATAGTTTTGAAATACTTGAGAAAGATAATCAGAGTTATTCCTAGTAAAATATAATCAGTCAAATAAACTATTATAAATTTTGTCTTGATAGAAATGAGAAGATCCCAAAAGTACAAAAAGAAGTTTTATTGTACTTAGATTCTTATTATCTTTATTTTTTTTTTTCTCTATAAGGTGTGTGAATTCATTGGAGAGAGACAGAGAGATGGAAAGTAAGAAAACACCCCATAGAGTGAATGACTACACCTCAATACCTTCTCTGTTCTCTTCTCGGGATTTTGGGGACACATGCACATGTGCCCAGTGGTTCCAGGATTCAAACCATGTAATCAGGCACGTGGGATCCATCACCTTAACCACACCACTGTCTGGCCCTCTTACTGTCTTTTGTTGTTAAGGAAAACTGTGTATAGATTTATCTTTTTTTAAAGAGGTAGGAGCTGTCTGTGTTGCCAAGATTATCCTCCTGCCTCAGTCTTCCCAATAGCCGGGACAACAGGTACACTCCACCGAGTCTAGCTTAGAAATATCTTATCTCATTTATTCCCTCCTCAAAGATAGTTTAGCAGAAACTGTGCTGTTAGCAGAACGCAGTTGGTGTAATGGATGTCGCTGGACTCCCATGTAGTGGACCGCGGTTTGAGTCCCAGACTCAGTGGCTTAGACTCATGCTGTGTGGGTGTGTGTGTGTGCATGCCCAAGATCCCGAGAGGAGAGTGGAGGAGAAGGGATTGTGGTGTGGCCATCCCCCCGGGGCGTGATTCCTCGCTTTCTGTCTCTCAGTCTCTGTCTGTCTTTCTGGTGAGCACATGTGCCCTATAGCAAAAACCTCTCGGAAAAAAAAAAAGTTCTAACCACTATAGAAAGAAACCGTATTTTATGAGGGCCATTTTAAGGATAATCTACAAAACTTGACTGATACAGTTCTGTCATTCTGTAAGGCAGAATACTTCTGCTCATAAAGTCTGTATTTAAAGAAAAGTGAATGACTGCTGAGTGATCCTTTATGTTTATTACTCACATTAAGATTTACCAGATTCAGGGCCGGCAGGTGGCGTGTTGGTTAAGGCTGCTGGACTCCCACATGCTGACCACGGTTCAAGTCCTGGACCTGGTAGCTTGCTTTCTCACTGTCCCCCTGCACCTAGTCCTTCTCTGGTCAAATTCAAATGAATACATAAATAAATAAAGTTTAAAAAAAGGTTTACCAGATTCAAGGAAGCCAGTGACATGGTGATTAAGGTGGCTGGATCCTACATAGTCAACTGCGTGGTTTGAGTCCTGGACCACGGGGCTTAAAAAAAAACACTGGACTCATGTGCATGTATGCCCAAAATCCTGGGAGGAGAATAAAGGGAAATGATTGTGGTATGATCATCTCCCTTAGGGAGTACTTTCTCACTTTCCCCTCTCTGTTTCTCTCTATTACTGTCTGACAAGTGCACCCACCCTATAGCAATTTTTTTTTTTTAAGTTTACTAAATTCGGACCAGCGGTTGGCGTAATGGCTGTGTCGCTGGGCTCCCATGTAGTTGATCGTGGTTCGAGTCCCAGACCTGGTGGCTTAAACTCACGCCAGGCGCGTGTGTGCACGTGCCCAAGATCCTGAGAGGAGAATGGAGAAGGGATTGCGTCGTGGCCATCCCCCCGGCACGGGGTGATTTCTTGCTTTCTGTCTGTCTGTCTCTCTCTTTCTGGCAAGTGCACACGCTCTATAGCAAAAACCTCTCAAAAGAAAAAAAATACCAAATTCTCATTTCCCTACCATAATATTTTCAGAGTTAGAGCAAGAGTTTCTATCTGGAGTAGAACATTTTTCTACTAGCCTAGTGCTGTTTAAGCTGTGTTTCAAGAACTAGAATGTTGTTTCCGTTTGAAGTCATCTTTAACCCAAAGAACCACAATTAATGTGGATGAGTATTTCAAGCACTATATCATACGCAAAGGTCTTCTTTCTGTACTCTTTTGTAAGGTTTAATAGAACACCCAGCTACGTTGTGAGTGAGGATCGGTGGAAAATGTTCCTTCTCTCTTGTACTATGCCATAAATGTATACTCTTTCTCCCGCCCCTCCTGGAAAAATGCTGTGGATTTTTCAGGAAAACAAGATCTTTAAATACTTTCAATTTGAGTGAGTCACTGCATAAGAATATTTTCCAACTGAAAATGTATTATGTGGCTTACATTTTTTGTTAATGAACTTGTAGTAGTTGAATAAAAAAAGCTGATTTATTAACAATGCTTCAGAAACTAAAATTTTCAGAGATAAGGTTATAACCATAGCTTTTGAGCCAGCTTAAATGATTAATTATATCCATTTAGATTATACATGTTCTAGTTTGGAGTCTAATTTGAATTTTTGTGAATGGTATGGGATTTGCTCACCCTTTGACAAGAAGAACTTTGGGGCTGATAACATGCCTGCAGTTTTTGGTCTTATATGAGCTTGCTCGCTCTCTCTTTTTTTTTAATTGTCTATTTTAATTTTATTTATTCATTCATTTTACTTTAATTTGACTAGAGAGAGAAATAAAGAAAGCCACCAGGTCCAGGACTTGAACTGTGGCAGGCCATGTGGGAATGTCCAGTGCCTTAACCACCACATCACCTGGTGGTCCCTGGTCTTATATTGAGCTCTTTTTTTTTTTTTTTTTTTTTTTTTTTTATATTGAGCTCTTATCTGGCAAGGATATATTGCTCTTCTAGTCTTTATCTGCAGAAGTTATCCAGTGTTGTGTTCCTCTTTGGAATTTAAGAGAAAAATACAAGTACATTTCACAGAGAGAATTTCCTATATGGGCATTCTGGGACAAATGACTCATCCCTGATAGCCTTTTGGAATAAAAGAGGCAATTTTGGAAAAACTAGCTCCAATTAGGGCCTTGAACCTTTATAAACATTGCTTTTTAGGTAGTAAATTGAGAGCTATCTGGTCAGTATTATCTCTCTGCCATTTGGCCCAATTCTGTCCAGAACTAAGGGATTTAAAGGTTTTTGATTTTCTAAATAGTTTAACTTCTTAATTATCTGAGAGAGTTAGGAAAACCATATTGTGTAACTTGACTATGTCCCTAGGAGAGATGTGGGAATAGTTTGTATTAGTCTTTTCTACAAATAGTAGGAAAATGTATTTGGGGTAAAAAACGAAACTCCAATGTTTAAATCAGATTATTCACCTGACGTTACTGGACATCTCTGTTTTCTTACAACTGCTCCTTATGCTATGACTGATTGTAAAAATAAGCCATGGTCCCTATCCTGTACGAAGAGGAGGCAGCATTGAATAGTTGTGACTTACTAAATTATTTCCATTCATTTTGACATTTACTCTGACAAACCCTTTGATGTATACCACTGTTTTTCTAATAAAGGAACTGGAGCTTAGAGAAGTGAAATCACTTGATTTAGTAATTAATGGATGTAGACCCTAGACTTTCTGACTCTGAAGCTTTTCCACATTCTATACAGCTTTTCCAGAAGATGGAACTAACTGATCAAAGAGTATAATATGATAGCTGGTAGATAAGTGCTATAGCAGAATGATGACAGTTTAAAAAGCATAGTTCTTGGGACCAGCAGATGGTGTAATGGTTACATTACTGGACTCTCACATAGTTGACTGCGGTTCAAGTCCCAGCAACTTAAAACTCATGCCAGGAGTGTGTGCATGCATGCCCAAAATCCTAAGAGGAGAATGGAGAAGGAATTGCAGCATGGCCATCCTCCCGGTGATTTCTTGCTTGCTGTCTCTCTGGTGAGTGTACGCGCCCTATAGCCAAAATCCCTCTTTTTAAAAAAAAAAAAAAGAATAGTTCTGTCTTCTATGAGAGATTGGTAGAAATTCTGTGAGGGGAAATTATAAATCTTGAGGAGAAAGGATAGGCTTGGAGTTAGGTATCCATTCTAGGTAAAGGAAGCCATGAACCTTAAAACCTATCCCTTGCCATCTTCATCATCAGAATGCCCTTATCTGGGAAAGACTTAAGTGTACATATTGGGTTTGGGAGGGTTTGCTGAACCCTCACACTCTAAGGCTGGGGTTAGAGTTTTTGAGATTTCCAATATGACTTTTGAAACCCCATACTTGACTTTAAAGTTTGTAAAGGTGATATGGGAGGATATGCTGGACCTTAGGGTACCAGGATAGGTTTTGCTAAGAGGGTCTGCAATTTGAGTTTGTTTTATTGCCATCATCCCATTTTCTTCTGTTCTTAACTCCCAACTATACACCTGTGGTAGGAATTTGAGGAGAGATCGTCTGTACAAGGATGTAGACATAGGCATATGTATTTGATTTCAAGGATATACCTACCATATGGCTGCTGAGTGATTAGAAAGCCTAATCATAGGCCAACTTGTGTTGTGGTGGTTCAGCTGGGTGGATCCCACGTGGCCTTCTGTGTAGTTGAAGTCAGTGGCTTGAAAAACAGTGTGGGCGCACATGTGCCCAAAAAATTCCTAAAAGGAGGGAGAGGTGGAGGAGAAGAGATTGCAGCATGACCATTCCCATGGGAGGGTGTTTGGTTGCTGTTTTCTCTCTCTGTCTCTCTCTTACATATACATACACAGCAGCTGTCTGGTGAGTGCACACATCTTCTGACATTAAAAAAAAAAAAAGTCTTGTCTGACTCAGCCTGCAGACTCCATACTTTGATAATGTTATTGTTCTTGTAAGCAGTATTCTTTAGTTTGAGATACACCTCCTAAAAGTCATGGAATATTTGTAAGAGGGGAAGAAATGACTGTTTCTGGGGAGATTTTACAGGTTATGAGGTGGCTGGAGTGAAGATGGCAGATATGAGAAAAACACATATTCTATATAAATCTTGCCTAGGGATCCTATTAGGTGTTTAGGGAAGAAAAAATTAGATTTGACTTGCAAAATAATCCTATAATGGACCTGATGGGTCCTTTTTCTCTGTACCATTTCCCTCAGAAGAGGACATTGGTATTCATTTTTACTTAAAATAGTTGATCCTCCATCTTGAAGTGGTTTTATTAAAATGTTACTTGTGGACAGACAGGCTCAGCAATAGTTTTGTTAGCTATTGGTTACTTAAACTTCCCCAAATACAGGTAAATGAAAACAAGACTAATTGCTTTTAGATAGCAGTGCTCTTCCAAGGTTCTATGTCCATTTTTCGTGAAAGAAGTACAGATTGCCCCATTGACCTAGATGGGATTACCATGTCAGTCCATTGTATGTACACATGTGTACGTTGTACAGGTGCCTCCTTCTCCCCAGTCCTCTTAGAGCTCATGGCTTTGTCCCTGATTATTCAGTTAATAGTTTACAGATTCACTAAGAGAGCATATGTAGTAATGCTTGCTTTATTTTTTTTTTCTCTTCCACTCTTGTTTTTTTGTTTTTGTTTTTGTTTTTTACTTTTTTTCTTTGTGATGTGACATTTTCAGCTGATGTATTGAAAGCAAATCCTTCTAATTTGGGAGCCCAGATCACAAGAGTGAGTTTTTCTACTAGTGTCTTTAGCTGTATATCTTTTTTTGTGTGTGTCTTTCTACCCTTCCCCCCTCCCAATTCAGAAATATTCAAAACACATTTCATAATACTAGGTAAGAAAATTCCTCTGTCTGTTGAACATCATGCCTTTCCACAAAGCAATGTCCACTTTATATTGGGTAAAACTCCTTTTCCCAATGCTGTTGTAAAGCATAGGCTAATGTATATGTTTTATTTGTTTGTTTTTTATATTACTTAGTGTGTTGGAAATAATTTTAGTTCTGTCTTCATTGCAGAGAGATAAGTCTGGACTCTTTCACCAGTGTGTCATGGCACTGTTCTTTTTTGGTTGCTGTTATTGTTCCTTTTCTTGTTTTGTTGTAAGGAAAATTATACAGTAGCTTCTGAGAATAAAAGACTTATCCTATTATCTGGATTCTAAGTAATAAAATCTTTGACTTACATCTGTTTTCCTCCTCATTCCCTGGATGTTCCTCTCAGGGCCATGAAGGAATGAAAAGTTACACATATTACTTTCTAATTTCAGCAGACTGACCAGGTGAAAGTGGTCAGGCTGGTGAGCTCTGAACATGTGCTAGCATTGGAAGACCTCTCTCAGGTTTGTTTTGTAGTTATAGGAAACTTCTGTTCATGCTGAAAAGAATAACACCTTTTTATGGTGAAATAAAAGTATGTTTTTTTATTTGTTTGTTCTGATTCAAATAAACTCCCATGTAAGCTGTACATTGCTTTTTAAGATCTTACACCTGGGTAATTTTCTGTACTAGCCTAACCCCTTTCCGTTCTCTTTGGCCTGTGTTATTGCAATTTATCTTATGTTCTGTTTGTCTAGTTTTGCATCCTGGAAGAGCAGGTGACTAAATAGTCCCTTTTCTTTCTTCCCAGTGTTCTGAAGTTTGCTTGTTGCTTCTGAAATCATTTTATTTTGCCCAATAAAGCAAATGATATGCTGTCATAATTAGAAATGCAAATACTCCGAGTGTTATGCCCAAAGTAATCAGCCATTGTGTTTTCAGTTACCATAAGAAAATATAGTAATACAGTGTACAGTAGTATTATAAGCATTCTAAAGGCTTTGCTTTCAGATTCCCAAGTTACTCTAAATCCTCTGTTCTTTTTTTCTGTTACCCCAGAGATTAAAAGATCTCAAGCAGAGGGAGTTTGCTCGAAATGTCTCTTCAAGATCCCGCAAGGATGAGAAGAAACAAGAAAAAGCCCTTCGGCGGCTACATGAGTTGGCAGAGCAAAGAAAACAAGCTGAATGGTGAGGATATTTTCTCTTGGAAGGGTCTATAAATATAACAATTACAGTCCTTAAGATTTAAACATAGGGGCCCGCAGGTGGTTAGGCACTGGACTCCTACTTGGCCTACCATGGTTCAAGCCCCAGACCTGGCAGTTTGCTTTCTCACTTTGTCTCTTTCTCTGTCTCTCTCTGGTGAGCACACACGCCCGATAGCATATTTAATAATAATAAATCAAATTAAATAATTCTTAAAAATTATTTAAGCATAGATCTAAGACTATTATAAGCCTTGGACTAGCAGATGGTTAAGGCACTGAACTCCCGCATGGCAAACTGTGGTACAAGTTCCTGGCAGCTTTCTCTCTCTCTCTCTCTCTCTCTCTCTCTCTCTCTATCTCACTATGTTGAGTGTGCATATCCTGTAGCAAATCTAAAAATATTAATAATAATAAATTAAGCAATTCTTTGCAATTCTTTAAAAAATAAAATATATATAAGCCTTGAGTTTTGTTTTTGTTTTTGATTTTTTTCATGAGAGAGAATAAGAGACAGGTACCCTTGAGACAGAATCTTGCCACACTGTGATTCTCCTCCAAACCTCACAGCCAGGCAGGATCATAGGTATGCTGTGGGTTCTCCTGGCATGTTCAGATCAACCCAGAATTCAAACCTGGGTCTCCCGTGTAGTTCCAGTATCATGCAAGCACCTTACCACCTGTGCCACTGTGACTGGGCCAGGTTTAAAAATTCCTTTTTTTTTTAAGTTTGTTTGTTGCTTTCATGAGACTGAGAGAGAAGGAGATAAGTACCTTCAACAGGGTCTCATGCCACGGTCCCCTTTCCACCCCTAGTCCTCCCAGCCAGCCAAGTTCGTGGGCATGTAACTGTATGTACAGTTTGACTGGGGAATCAAACCCACAATCTGCTGTATGGGTCCAGCATCACTGAACAGCATGTTACTCCTGAACTACTGAGTTGGCCCCTTAGGATTCTTAATACGTAGTTCTTTCAAACTAAAAGCATATCTGTAGTTGGAGAATAATATACTGATTTGAGTATGTGTGCTTTTTATGCCCTATCTTATTTATTTATGTGACTGAGTAAAGTTATATCTAAAATCTGTGCCTCAGTTTCCTTGTCTGTAATATGGTGATAATAACAGTTTATATCATGGTTGACCGTGGTTTGAGCCCCAGACCTGGCGACTTGCTTTCTCACTTTCCCTTTTTGTCCTCTGTCTCCCTGGTCAAATTAAAAAAAAATAATAATAACAGCAACAAAATTAAATAACTCTTGTTTTTTTTTGTTTTTTTTTTTTTTTTTAAAAAATTTTATTTAACTTTTATTTATTATTACATCATTATTATTTTTCAGTATTTCTTGGGACCAGCAGATGGTGTAAAAAAGTATTTCTTGGCTGCGTCACTGGACTCCCATGTAGTCCAACCGCGATTTAAGTCCTGGACCCAGTGGCTTAAACTTGCGCTAGGTGCGTGTGCGTGCATTCCCGAGATCCCGAGAGGAGAATGGAGAAGGGATTGCAGCATGGCCATCCCCTCTGGGGGGTGATTTCTCGCTTTCTGTCTTTCTGTCTATCTCTCTGGCAAGTGCACGTGCCCTATAGCAAAAAAGTATATGTTTATTTCTTAAGGTCGTTGTTGAGTTGTAATTGAGTTACTACATCAGAAGTACTTAAAAGAGTGCTTAGCCACTGGCATGGTGGTCAAGCTGCTGGACTCCATATGGCTGACCACAGTTCAAATCCCAGACCTATTGGCTTGAGAATTGTGCCAGGCGAGTGTGCATGCATGCCTAAAATCTTGAGAGAAGAATGGAGGAAAAGGGATTGTGGTGTGGCCATCCCCCTTGGAAGATAATATCTTACTTTCCCTCTTTCTGTCTTGCTATCTCTTTCTTTGGCGAGTGCACGTGTCCTATGACAAAAAAACCTGAAAGGGGGGTGGGGGGAAGAGTGCCTAGCATATGAAGATTCTCAGTAAATCAATAAATGATGCCAGTATTATTTTCATTTTCGAACATTCTTTTCTTATAGAGAAACAGAGTATTCTATTTTATAACTATTAATAAAATGTACTGGGGCACAGATGGAAGTATTGTAACTGCCTCCTTTTAAAAAAAAAAAAAATTATTTATTTGGGGGCTGGCAGATGGCATGGTGGTAAAGGTGCTAGACTCCCACACGGCCAACCAAGGTTCAAGTTCCAGACCTGGTGACTTGCTTGCTCACTTTCTCTTTCTCTCTCTCTGGTAAGATTTTAAAAATAAATAATAACAACAAAGAAAATTAAGGTAGAGATTTTTGCCATAGGGCAGTTGTGCTCACCAGAGAGACAGAGAGAGATACAGAAAGTGAGAAATCACCCCCCCCAGGAGAGATGGCCACACCACAATCCCTTCTCCTCCATTCTCCACTCAGGATCTTGGGCATGCACACACGTCACCAGCATGAGTTTTAGGCCGCCAGGTCTGGGACTCGAGCCGTAGTCAACTACGTGGGAGTCCAGCAACATAACCATTACACCATCTGTTGGGCCTAGTTCCTGCTTTTTAAATGTTCTTTTTCCCCTTCTTTTCCAAAGAATTATTTTATTTAACTTTATTTATCCATTTATTTATTTATTTATTTCAATTTAACCAGAGAGGGACAGAGAAAGAGAGAGAAAGTGAGAAAGCAAGCCACCAGGTCTGGAACCCGAACTGTGGTAAGTCATGTGGGAGTCCAGCACTCTTAACAACCACACCATCTGCTGGTCCTCCATTTTTTGTTTTTAAAGTATTTTTTCCCTGTGACACGGAGAGTGAGCATCCCTAGCAAGATCTTTATGCTATACTTCACCCCCAGCCTTCAGCCAGCCCAGGATCATAGCCATACACATTCCTGCCATGTTCAGGGACATCTCCAGGCACAAACCTGGAACCTTTCCATGGGATCAGCCTTGCAGAGCTTTCTGTTTTATCATTGTAATACCGTCTGGCCCCTAATTCTGTTTAGTTCTTGAGTTTGGAATTCAAGGAATATTTGGAAAGCTACATTCTATAAAAATTTCAGGCAAGATAGACAGTTTAAAACACTAGCATTGGGGCCAGCATGTGGTTTGGTGGCTAAGGTGCCAGACTCCTACATGGCTAACTACAGTTCGAGCCCCAAACCTGGTAGCTTATTCTCTGTCTCTCTCTCTTCCTCTATGTCTGTGTTTCTTTCTGGTCAAACTGAAGAATAATAATAAATAAAATTAAATGAATAATACCTTTTTTTTAAAAAAGATTTATTTGTTTTATTTTAGGATGGTGAGAGTGCACTCACCAGAGAGAGACAAAGACAGAGAGAATGAAATTTGAGCCACCAGATCCAAGACTTAAACAGCAGTCGACCATGTGAGAGTCCAGCAATCCAACCACCATGACACCTGCTGTCCCCATGAATAATTATTCAAAACTAAAATAAATACACACACACTAGCATTGACACTCCTCATTGTTCTGTTATCAAAGCTAAAAAAGTGCTTGGTAGAATTATGACCATTGGAAGACTAGCAGATTGCATAGTGGTTATGTTTCTAGACTCCCACATGGTCAACCATGGTTCAAGTCCAGGACCCAGCAGTTTGAAACTCATGCCAGGTGCATCTGTGTGCATGTCCAAGATCCTGAGAGGAGAATGGAAGAGAAGGGATTGTGGTGTGACCATCCTCCTTTGGGGGTGATTTCTTTCTTTCTGTGTCTCTCTCTGTGGCGAGTGCATGCGCCCTTTATCAGAATCTCTCTAGGAAAAAAAAAAAAGGAAAGAATTATGGTCATTGGGGCCAGCAGATGGCATAGTGGTTATGTTGCTGGACTCCTGCATGGCCAATTGTTCAAGTCCTGGACACGGTGGCTTGAAAACCATACCAGGCGTATGTGCACGAGTGCCCAAGATCCCAGGAGGAGAAGGGATTGCACTGTGGCCATTTCCTCTGGGGAAGTGATTTCTCACTTTCCTTCTTGCCATCTCTGTTTCTCTCTCTCTCTGGAGAGTGCATATGCCCTATGGCATAAACCTCATAAAAAAAGAATTATGATCATTGCACTGAATGCCCAGAAAGAATCAAAACCAAAGCAAATGCTTGGGTGTGGTACCCAGGAGATAGACACAGACTTCGTATTTTCTTTTCTCTTTTTCTTAAGAGATTTTTTACTACAGGGTGCATGCGTTTGCTGGAGAGACAGAGCCAGAAAGCAAGAAAGTATCCCTCAGAGGGGATGGCCACACTGCAATCCCTTTCCCTCTCAGGATTTTGGCAACACGTACACACACACCTGGTGTGAGTTTTAAGCCACTGGATCTAGGACTTGCACTGCATTTGATTACATGGTAGTCCAGCAATGTAACCATTACACCATCTGCTCCCCAGACCTTATGTTTTCTAAAACAGGCTGACTACATACTGCCATAACGTGGTGCAGTAGAGATTTCTGGCTATGTCTAATCCAAAATAAATGTTTTCAGAAGATAAAATTTAAAAGCATAGGGAACATTAGACTTTTTTTCTTCTTGACCTGAGTGCAATATACTTTGTGAATAGATGTACAGCCATACATTTGATAGCATATCGATGAGTAGGATAATGTAAAAAGATCTGAGATCTGGTCGAAGTAGATGGAACCAGATGTTGTTGATGGAGTATTTGAGTTGCAAGATAAGTCTTATTTTCTGTATTTTAGACTGCTTAAGAAACAGCAACAACTGCCTTGTCTTGAGAATTTATCTTGGTAGGTTAATGGAATAAGACTTTGCCCGACTTATACTGAGAAAGTTTTATTTCCTAGCACAGGGTTGGGGAATAACTACTATACATTGTCTTTGAGAACTACTTGTGATGAATGGTAGAACATAAGAGATGATTATTCTATAAAATGGATGAAATTTGTCCCTAAACCTGTTTTTTGTTTTTCATTTTTCTAAACCATTGTGTAGTGCACCTGGAAGTGGTCCCATGTTCAGACCAACCACAGTGGCTGTAGATGAAGAAGGTGGAGATGATGATAAGGACGAATCAGCTACAAACAGTGGCTCGGGCGCCTCTGCCACGTGTGGCCTGGGATCTGATTTCTCCACAGATAAAGGAGGTCCTTTCACCACAGTACAGATCACTAATACCACCGGACTGGCACAGGCTCCTGGGTTACCCTCTCAAGGCATCAGCTTTGGCATTAAGAATAATCTGGGGACCCCACTACAAAAATTGGGAGTGTCATTTTCTTTTGCTAAGAAAGCTCCTGTCAAACTTGAATCAATAGCATCCGTTTTCAAGGACCATGCAGAAGAAGGGACCTCTGAAGATGGAACAAAAACTGATGAGAAGGGATCTGACCAAGGACTGCAGAAGATTGGAGACTCTGATGGTGGTAGTAATCTTGATGGTAAAAAAGAGGATGAGGACCCTCAGGATGGAGGGTCCCTTGCTTCAACATTATCCAAATTAAAAAGGATGAAGCGAGAAGAAGGAGCCGGGGTTACAGAGCCAGAGTATTACCACTACATCCCCCCAGCACACTGCAAAGTAAAGCCGAATTTTCCCTTTCTACTCTTTATGAGAGCCAGTGAACAAATGGAAAGTGATAATAGTACACCCCCAAAGAGTACTCCAGAAAGCAAAAAAAGCAGCTCTCCTAAGCCAAAAGGCTGTGTCAAGGCAACAGCAAGCCAAGGACCAGAAAAGACAGTTAATGAAGTCTCTGAGCAGAAGGAAACTGGTGTGGTTGAGCCCTCAGAGCCTGGAAGCAAAGCTGAGACAAAAAAGGCCTCAGGAGAGGATGTAAGTGAGCAGGGTTTAGAGAGTCCCAGTCAGAAGGCTTCAGAGATGCAAATGTGTGAGTCTAACCCTTCTAAAGAAACCTCTCAGGCCACCCCAGCAGGGAAAGAAAGCCAGGAGGGCCCCAAACATCCTACTGGTCCTTTCTTTCCAGTTTTGAGCAAAGATGAAAGCACTGCCCTCCAGTGGCCATCAGAACTACTAATTTTCACCAAGGCAGAACCTTCCATTTCATATAGTTGTAACCCTTTATACTTTGACTTTAAACTTTCAAGGAACAAAGATAACAGAGCTAAAGGGACAGAAAAACCAAAAGATGTAGGAAGCACTTCAAAGGACAGTCTACAAGGCCTCGACTCTAGTGAGCCAAATAAAAGCAAAGAGGAGGAGGAGAATGTAGTACGTCCATCAGGAGGGAGAGTGGATGCCCCTGCTTCAGGTTCTGCCTGTAGCAGCCTGAACAGGCAGGAGCCTGGAGGCAGCCATGGGTCAGAGACAGAGGATACAGGAAGAAACCTTCCTAGCAAGAAAGAACGATCTGGAAAGTCTCACCGACACAAAAAGAAAAAGAAGCACAAAAAATCCAGCAAACACAAACGGAAACACAAGGCTGACCCAGAGGAGAAAAGCTCTAAGGCAGAGTCTGGAGAGAAGTCTAAAAAGCGCAAGAAACGAAAACGAAAGAAGAATAAGTCATCAGCTCCGGCAGATTCTGAACGAGGACCCAAACCAGAACCCCCTGGGAGTGGCAGCCCTGCCCCACCTAGAAGACGGCGACGAGCTCAAGATGACTCCCAGCGGAGATCCCTCCCAGCTGAGGAAGGGAACAGTGGCAAGAAGGATGAAGGTGGGGGTGGTAGCAGCTCCCAAGATCACGGTGGGAGGAAACACAAAGGTGAACCTTCAGCCTCTTCCTGCCAGCGGAGAGCTGGCACCAAAAGGAGCAGCCGGTCTAGTCATCGGAGCCGACCCAGTAGTGGAGATGAGGATAGTGATGCTGCTTCATCACGCCGGCTGCATCAGAAGTCTCCATCCCAGTACAGTGAGGAGGAGGAAGAGGAGGAGGAAGACTCAGGCAGTGAGCATTCCCGGAGCCGCTCACGGTCTGGCCGGCGCCATTCCTCACACCGTTCGTCCCGACATTCTTACTCGAGTAGCTCAGAAGCTTCTTCAGACCAGAGCTGCTACAGTAGACAACACAGTTACTCTGATGACAGCTACAGTGACTATAGTGACCGATCACGAAGGCGCTCCAAGCGTTCCCATGATTCTGATGACTCAGACTATGCCAGCTCCAAGCACCGGTCCAAACGGCATAAATACTCATCATCTGATGATGACTATAGTCTCAGCTGCAGCCAGTCCCGAAGCAGATCTCGGAGTCACACCAGGGAACGCTCAAGATCCCGGGGCCGCAGCCGGAGCAGCAGTTGTAGTCGTAGCCGAAGCAAGCGGAGAAGCCGCAGTACTACAGCCCACAGCTGGCAACGGAGCCGGAGCTATAGCCGAGACCGAAGCCGCAGCACCAGGAGCCCTTCCCAGAGATCAAGCTCCAGGAAGGGATCATGGGGTCACGAGAGCCCTGAGGAGAGACGCTCTGGGCATCGGGACTTCATTCGCTCTAAGATCTACCGCTCCCAGTCTCCCCACTATTTCCGATCAGGCCGGGGCGAAGGAACTGGGAAGAAAGATGATGGCAGAGGAGATGACAGTAAAGGGACAGGCCCACCCTCCCAGAACAGCAATACTGGTACAGGGAGGGGATCAGAAAGTGACTGCAGCCCTGAAGACAAGAACTCAGTCACTGCCAAACTGCTGCTGGAGAAGATTCAGTCTAGGAAGGTGGAGAGAAAGCCCAGTGTGAGTGAGGAGGTGCTGGCCACCCCTAGTAAAGCTGGACTCAAGCTCAAGGACCCCCCACAAGGTTACTTTGGGCCCAAGCTTCCCCCATCTCTTGGCAATAAGCCTGTTCTTCCACTGATAGGGAAGCTTCCAACTACCCGAAAGCCCAACAGCAAGAAATGTGAAGAGTCTGGCTTGGAAAGGGGGGAAGAACAAGAACAGTCAGAGACGGAAGAGGGGCCCCCAGGGGGTAGTGATACCCCATTTGGACATCAGTTTCCCTCAGAGGAAACAGCTGGCCCCTTATCAGACCCACCTCCTGAAGAGCCAAAGTCTGAAGAAGCTACTGCTGATCACCCTGTGGCTCCACTAGGCACCCCTGCACATTCTGACTGCTACCCTGGGGACCCAACCATCTCCCATAACTACCTCCCTGACCCCAGTGATGGGGACACCCTAGAGTCCCTAGATAGTGGCAGTCAGCCAGGACCTGTGGAATCCAGCTTGCTGCCTATAGCACCAGACCTTGAGCACTTCCCCAGTTATGCACCTCCCAGTGGGGAGCCTAGTATTGAGTCAGCAGATGGGGCTGAAGATGCTTCACTGGCCCCGCTGGAGAGCCAGCCCATCACCTTCACCCCTGAGGAGATGGAGAAGTACAGTAAGCTCCAGCAGGCCGCTCAGCAACACATCCAGCAGCAGCTTCTGGCCAAGCAAGTAAAGGCCTTTCCAGCCTCAGCTGCCCTGGCCCCAGCCACACCAGCTCTGCAACCCATCCACATTCAGCAGCCAGCCACAGCCTCTGCCACCTCCATCACAACTGTTCAGCACGCCATCCTACAGCACCATGCTGCAGCAGCTGCTGCTGCCATTGGCATTCACCCCCACCCTCATCCCCAGCCACTTGCCCAAGTGCATCACATTCCCCAGCCCCATCTGACTCCCATCTCCTTGTCTCACCTTACTCACTCAATTATCCCTGGCCACCCTGCCACCTTTCTCGCTAGCCATCCCATCCACATCATTCCCGCCTCTGCCATCCATCCTGGGCCCTTTACTTTCCACCCTGTCCCACATGCTGCCCTTTACCCTACGCTCCTTGCTCCACGGCCTGCTGCAGCAGCTGCCACTGCCCTCCACCTTCACCCACTACTTCACCCCATCTTCTCAGGTCAGGACCTGCAGCACCCCCCGAGCCATGGCACATGAGTTGGCAGGTGGGAGCCTAGGTAGTGCCAGGGAAGGTGACCTATAAGTCTTCCCTTGGGGGTGTTGAGCCATTAATACCAGCAAGTAGAAGCTGGGATGGGCAGTGTCTGACAGCCAAAGAATTGAGTTTTGGCTTGCAGGGGTGGGTTTAGATTTGAGGTTTGCTTTGGGTTTACTATCAGGGATTTTTTTTTTTTTTTCCTTCTCCTTATTTTCCCCTCTCCTGTGTTTCTAAGCTAGGGAACACCAATAAGTGCTACCCACCCCTCTGCAGCAACATCTCTAAACCGTCATGTTTAAATAACTCCCTTCTCACAGTACTTTTTAGTCCTTCACCCTTCTATAAATTTAAAAACATTTTTCTCCTCTCTGGCTGGCTGGTTTGTCACCAAAGCACTTGTTGAGGATCCATCTGATCCTGCCTTCTCAGTGCCACAAGGAAGGCCAAGCTGTCTTTCCAGTAGTGATAACACCACCACTTTGGGGCAGTATCTTTGACCAATTCATTGGTGACCTTATGTTATCCCAGGTGAGGTTGAAAGGGAGTCTGACCTGGAACCAGGTACAACTCAGGCTGCAATTGGATCCACTTCCCACCCAAACAGAGCCACACATTTGGCATTGTCCTTGTGTCCCTCATCCCAGAAGAGGCATCTGCATATCCCAGAAAAGAAGATCTATCATGAATAGAAGCTTTGCGGAACACGGAGTCGCCCATGTGCTTCCCCAGGGAGGAGCTCATGTGTCTGAAGGGTATATTTTCTCCTGTCGTGTTGATGTTTCCTTCTTAATTTATAGGATTTTTTAATGTAAAAAAATTGCACTGAACTCTATAAACGTAAATGCTGCTTTTTGTAGCTCATATAAAAAAGGTTCCATATTTGTAGTATACTGCAATAATATTTTTTACATCCAGCTCTTTAAGTGATCCTTGTTCTGGTGGCTTTGTGTAAATATGTTTGCCCTAGTTGAATTAAGAAACTTTAAAGGTTATAAAACGAAAACAAAAAATAAAGTATTTGTTTTCCGCTAGATGCAAAAATGACTAAGCATGTATATTTTATCAAACTCATGTATTTTTTGAAGTTATGAACTATAAAAATGTTAAAACAACACTTTCTGCTGGGACAAAATGCTGAGTGATTCACTGTAGGTGGTGCCCCCGACACTGGGACTTTTGAGCTGATGGACAGAAATCAGCTGGGTGTGTGAGCAGAATGTTCAGTTGTGACAGTCTTCCTCACAGGCTTTGTTTTATACAGAGAAACAGGTAGACCCCACAGAGGAGGAGGGGAAGATTCAACAGCTTTATTCTCTGGAAGCAGTGAGAATCATTGGTTGTCTGGGGGGATTCTTGGGTTTTCCTGGGTCCCTTTTTCAAGCAGTCTCTTTGCCTTCCTAGTATTTAGTCCCCTCTGACAATTTTTTAAATGTGCCTTTTGGGTTGCCTTGAAACTGAAGCAGAAGTAGACTGGAGGATGATAGAGTTGGAACAGTTTTTTGGTTTTTTTTTTTTCCTGGTTAAGAGGTGAGCACATTTTTAGATCAAATACTTTGGCTCTATAGTTTCCATGTCTTCTTCCCAGCTAAGTTTAAGTGGTAAAAGTTCCTTTTCCCTTTTCTCCTATGACATTGACCATAGTAGTTACCACCTCAGCCCCCCTTCCCATCTTCCTGCCTTCTACCCAGGCTCTGAGCCCTAACACACACTGACCCAAAGCTGCTGGTATTGCAGGTCCCATCTCCTTCAGTGTAGGTAGCAGTTCACTCTGGCATTTCTCTACCTGTTCCGATGATTCGAATTGGTTGAGTGGTAACCTGACAGGAAAAACAAACTACTTGCCTTGGCCAAGGCTCTGTGTTTCTGCCTGCCTTCTCAAATTCCCAAAAGAAAAAGATTTTGAGTTTCTGAGAAGCAGGCTCTTGATTGAGCCCCCTCTCCTACCTGTTCAGTGCTCCTCGTCTGATTCAGAAGCACCACTTTTTGAATAACTAGCACTGGAAAAATGAAATAATCTGTTTGAAGTGAAGGGACTCTTTCTTTTCTTTCACCCCATGTAAATATTTAAATAATACAGTATTAACATTTTCGTGCTGCTTCCCATTAGCTTGTAGATTGAGCCATATTCTGGCCGCCTCTGCCTTCCTGGGGGCAGTTATCTTTAACTTCCAGAATAGTGATTTTAAAGCCTAAAAAAAAAAAAAAAAGAAAGAAAAAAACAAAATAACCTATCCTTACTTACAAGCATAACAGATTGTATTTAACTTTATCACATATGATAGAGATATATATGCTGTAAAATGAGGGAAAGGAGCTTTCTAATAAACCAATGATTTGTGGAAACTTAGCGGAGTCTGTCGTGATTGTTGCCCCATCCCCTGAAGCTGGGAAGGGTTGAAGTTGTGGGTTATAACCTCTTGTTTAAAGTGATCAAGGAATAGATTCTTAGGAACTCAGTAGTTCGAGATATTTGGAATTCTTCTGAAAACAGGCTGCCGGAAGAGAGGTGAAGTACGGCTGTGGGAGGAAGTAATCGTAGTTGTTTCTCTCCATCTTAGGGACCTTGGAATGCACACCCTTTTTTCCACTCCTCCTTTCCCACAAAAGTTTTTTGTGTCTTCCCATTTTTTCCATGTTAGATACACAAGGGGACTTCAGAAAGTTTGTGGGAATGGAATTAAAGTATGAGTTTATTTTCACTCAAAAAACAAATCCATGCATGTTTTGGTAATGCACATTTTCCATTAATTTTTTTAATATACCCCCCCCCCCCATAATCTGTGTAGTAGAATATATGGCATGTAGATGCTCCTCACTAAATAGGTTTTGGATAGCTGGATTTGATTTTTAGGATTTTGGATTAATTTAAGGGCAGTAGGTTTACAAAACTCATTTGCCTGGCCTTTGTCCTTCAGGTGTAAGGGCCAGTATGCCAGGTTTCAATTACTCTCCTGACCTTTAATGCCACCACAGTGAGTGCCGTCACTTGGTTCAGGGAAATAGGTTCTAATTGTTCCTGAGAAGATAAAACTCTCTACTCTTCCATTTAAAGAAAAAAAAATCACAAAAGAGACAAGGAAAGTAGCATAGAAAGCTACCATAGGTTTGTAGTGATGAATTAACCTCCCGTCTCATCCTCATCCTTTCGAGGAATTGTGCAATGTCAGTGTCTTTCCTATTCTCACTGATACAGCATTTTTCAACCTTCAACTAAAAAGCATTTCAACTTGGACCTAGGATTGGGTGCTCAGATCTACCAGTTTTCTTAAAATAGCAAAGATCCCTGCCTAGAAGGAAAGAGTGTTAGAAAATGAAAAGTGATTTTTCTGAGAGCAGGGAAGGTAATGTGAAAGAAGCAGCCTGTCCTGTGTGGAGTGTGTTCTGTGAAGTTAGAAACAGCTGCCTTGCTCAGATAAGGCCTCAGTCACCTCTGCATGAAGAGGGAAGTATTTCTATACCCTTGATGACTAATTGAGGCCTTGTCAACCATTTCCATTCTTATTGCCAGAAATACCTTCACCTCACCCTTATCAACTCATGTCTGAATTATTGTAGCATTTTCCTGGCTGGCCTCTCTGACTAGAATCATTCCCTGTCCTGTGTAAACTTAACTGGCTTTTCGGAATCTGAGTGCAATTAATTTTGTACTCACTATCTTGCAATAAAATCATGAGAAGACAGGAACCCATCCTCCCCTTTGTTTGTTTGGACTTTTAACTTTTACCTCTTAAAGTATCTTACATAGAGTACATAAGAAGCATTTTGATTATATGCTCAAGAAGGATGGGCTGGCTGGTGGCGTGGTGGTGAAGGACACTGGACCCCCACATGGCCTACTGTAGTTTGAGTCCCAGACCTGGAGGCTTACTTTCTCACTTTCCCTCTCTCTGTCTCTCACTCTGTCCCTCTGATCAAATTTAAATAAATAAAATGTAAATAAAAGAATTAAAAGTAAGGGACCAGCAGTTAGCGTAATGGCTATGTCGCTGGACTCCCACATAGTTGACCGTGGTTCGATCCTGGACCCGGTGGCTTAAACTCATGCCGGGCGCGTGTGCGTGCATGCCCAAGATCCCAAGAGGAGAATGGAAGAGAAGGGTTGCAGCGTGGCCATCCCCCCTGGGGGTTGATTTCTCGCTTTCTCTCTCTCTGTCTGTCTCTGTCTGGCGAGCGCACGCGCCTTATAGTAAAAACCTCTCGAAACAATAATAATGATAATAAAAAGAATTAAAAGTAAAACACCATTATGCATCAGGACTTAGCAAGAAAATATTCAAAAATTATTCCATTTTTCTTCCTTTAATCATGATACAGTGCATGCACAGGAGACCCTCTATAGGATCTGGTCAGTCCAGCTCATCAGGTCTTGAGCACTATCATGTATGCCTTGCAGGCTAACCAGGTTAGAAATTCAAACCTCAGTTTCCATGTGCATGTATTACTGCTAGGCCACAGTGCAGGCTCTAAAAAAATTTTTTTTTCAATTTCTTGGGCTAGGGCCAGCAGATGGCATAACAGTTACATCGCTGGACTCCCACGTAGTTGACTGCGGTTCAAATCCCAAACCCAGTGGCTTAAAATACACCAGGTGCATGTGCATGTGTGCCCCAAATCCCAAGAGGAGAATGGAGGAGAAGGGATTGCAGTGTAGCCATCCCTCTGGGGGGTGATTTCTTGCTTTCTGTCTCTGGTGAGTGCATGTGCCCTACAGCAAAAATCTCAATTAGAAAAAAATTCTTGGGCTTGGTGGCTTCAGAAACATGTCAGGTACATGTACATGCATGCCCAAAATCCCAACAGGAGGGAGGGATGGAGAAGGAATTGTATGTAGCCTGACCATTCTCCATGAGAGATGCTTTCTCTATCCCTGGTGAAAGCACGTGTTCTGTATTCCCCCTTAAAAAATTCTCTCTTGTCCTAGCCAGTGGTGTAGTCAGTGACAAACCATTGGTGAATTGTAGTGCTGGAAGCCACAGGCCATTGTGCATTTGAATCCCTGGGTTGGCTTAAAAACACAGTGCCTGTGTACCCAAGATCCTGACAAGCTGGAGGGCTGGAGAAAGGGGGTCAAGGCATGGAAATACCCTGTCAAGGGTGCTTCTCTCTCCCTCTTGCACATATTCTCTATCATAAGTAAAAAAATAACCCCCAACCTCCACACCACCAAGCATTAAGTAGAAGCTCTACAATCGTTAACTAAATGGAGACTTAATTGAACTTGGATTCATTGAAAGATGAATCTAGGATGGTTGGTGAGATAGAAAAGAGGGACCCATGTGTCAGCACACCTCTGCCACACAGAAGGGAGATGACCCTTCTAACACTTAGAGGAACACAATCATAGTGAATACCACACCACTCCTCACCCTTCCCAAAGAAAATAATGACTTCACCCATCTGGGCACCAAAGTTTTGGATTACCTTTGACACTTCCCTACCACATCCAGGTACTAATTCAGTAATCTCTCTACTCTTCTTATCCTGGCTGCCAGTACCCTGGTTCAGGCCTCATCACCTTTAACCCAGAGGATGTGTCACTACCCATCTGGTCTTTCACTAGATCCTTTCTTTTCTAGTTTCTTCTATCCATAGGCTGTTAGTGTAATCTCCCAAATTGGGATGCAGTTGATGATGGAATCTCTTATTCCCTGAGTAGAAATTTTTTTCTGGTGTTTCCTCTCTGATGGATTAAAATTCTCATCGTTTATGTGGCATTCAAGAACTTCCAGTAATTAGACCCAGCCTTCCCTTCTACCCTCATGCCCCAGTACACCTTTTTAAGCATTCTATGTTGAGTCAACTACTTGACTTTACCTATAACTGTGTTTATGTGCTACTCTACTTGTTACTTCCTATGCCTAAAAACTCCTTCGTTTTTTTTTTTTTAATTATTTATTTAATTTTATTCATTCATTTATTTTCATTTGACCAGAAAGAGAGAGAGAGAGATAGAATGAATGGAAGTGAGAAAGCAAGCCACCAGGTCCGGGACTCGAGCCATGGTTGGCCACGTGGGAGTGTCCAGCACTTTAACCACCACACCACCTACTGGTCCCCAAAACTCCTTCGTTTTTTGACAAAAAGCAACTTGAACATGGATTCAAGTGAAATCTGTGTATGAATCCTGTCAATAGTTTTTGCCATCTATTGGCTGTGTAAACTTGGACAATTTTTAAAAGTATTTTATTTATCATTATTATTATTATTTTTTAATGAGAAGGAGAATGCATGATAGAAAGTGAGAAAGCAAGCTGCCAGGTCTGGGACTCGAATCACAGCCATGTGGGAGTCAGTGCCTTCACCACCACACCACCTGCTGGTCCAAACTTGGACAATTTATGTAAAACTTTCTTGTGCCAGTTTTTGTGTTTATAAAATGGGCAGAATATTACCTATTTTGTAGAGTTGTTATGGGAAGCAAATTACATAAATGACTTTCTTAATTATATCTTTTTAAAGGCATGCTCGTTATGCTTGTGCATGTCTTAACTCTGTACTAAATTCATTAAGAATCCTTGACAGTTATTTTGTATTTCTTATCAACTCAGTACTCCCCAAGTTATT
The DNA here is from genome assembly GCA_026018925.1 of Tupaia tana. NCBI lineage: Eukaryota > Metazoa > Chordata > Mammalia > Scandentia > Tupaiidae > Tupaia > Tupaia tana. The sequence continues at coordinate 50,828,052 of JAKSZU010000011.1, read as the reverse complement.
GGGTCATCGGAAAAGTCATGACGTAGTTGTATGTTTTTCATGTTTTCATGACTTTACCTATGACCCAATAGAAATTTTTTACTTTACCGTGGTACAAAGGCAATAGACATTGAGTAGAAGCTACTTGGAGTATCCATACAACCATTCTGTTTTCACTTTCAGTGCAGTATTCAGTAAGCCACATGAAATACTCAGCACTGCATTATACAATAAGCTTTGTGTTAGATGATTTTGCCCCACTGTAAGCTTATGTAAATGTTCTGAGCACACTTAAAATCGGCTAGGCTAAGCGATGATGTTCACTGGGTTAGCCGTGTGTATTAAGTGCATTTTAATCTTAGGATAGGTTTATGACAATGTAACTCCTAAGGAGCTATACCTTAGTTGAGAAGCATCTGCACCTATTGAAAACTTAGCAAAATGTTACTTAATATTGAGTTACGCAGAATACACTAGTAATACAGTACCAGTGAAAATACCACTCAGTGGACAGTGGGAGGACAGAAGGTTAGTAGAGGACTGGGTTGAGTATTCTCCTAGTAAATGTATTACATGCCTACCACGAACTTGGCATTGGGGAATTCATCAATCAAGAAGACCCAAACTTATGGGACCAGCAGATGGCGTAATGGTTACATCACTGGACTCCCACATAGTTGACCACGGTTTAAGTCCCAGACCCCAGCAGCTTAAAATTCACACTGGGCTCATGTGCATGTGTGCCCAAAATCCTGAGAGGAGAGTGGAGGAGAAGGGATTGTGGCATGGCCATCCCCCTTGGCGGGGGGGTGAGTTTTTGCTTTCTCTCTCTCCTGCATGCCTGTGCACACTATAGTAAAAAAGATCTCTCTAAAAAAAAGAAGAAGAAGAAGGCCTGGACTAAAGGTCAAGGAACACTATGCTTAATTGCTTAGTAAGGGAAAGGATTTGTAGCTGGGTGCTGAGGTGGTGAAGTATGAGGGAAAGGGAAGAGCTGAAGGGACACCAGATGGCACAGGGTTGTTGAATAGGATAAGACAATGGTTAGGTTTGATCAGAAAACCAGTGCTGCTCTGGCAAGCCTCTTGAATCTCTGTGAGAGCCTGCTTTTGGGGGAAGGCATGGAGTGATAGTAAGACCTTGCTTTTCTGCTCAAGTCATCTCTTTCCACCCTGTTACTGCATCTTCTATCCTTTTTTTTTTTTAAAGGTTATACTGCTTCTTTAACTTTATTTATTTCAGTTGAGCAGAGAGGGACAGAATATGAGAGAGAGAGGAAGGAAAGGAAAATGAGAAAACAAGCCACCAGGTCCAGGACTTGAACCACGGTCAGCCGTGTGGGAGTCCAGCACTTTTACCACACCACCTGCCAGTCCACATCTTCTGTTCTTAGTGCATGTTTCTGTTCAGTTTTTCGACAACACCTACTACATATTGGGCTTTTGGCTAGGCCCTGGAACTGCAGAAAAGTTTTGCTCTCAAGGGACTCATTTACACAATCCAGTGAAGAGACCATGACCAAACTATTTGATCAGTGCTGTGTTTGTTTCTGTTAGCCCAGGGTGCCAGCCTCAGGAGTCAAGGAGACTTCTAGGCAAGTACTCCAACCAGCATCAAGTCCTGATGGCTGGACAAAGCTGTGTCACCCTAGAAGTGAGAGCCTACCTTCAACCGAACAGCTGTTGCATAATCTCAGAGCCTGGGAGCCAGATTATCTTAGAATGACTCCACTTTATCTTCATCTTCTTGCCCCTTAGGCTGAGATCCATTTCCTTACCCGTTCCCCAGCACTGGCTGCACTGCTGTGTCCACAATAAAATTTGACTGAAGATGGAGGAGGACTGAGATGAAGGAGGACTACCATGTCAATATGGCTGGCCGAAGCTGTCCAAGGCCCTAGAGGGAGGAAGTGGATAAGTAGCTTATCCAAAAGATGTGTCAGCCTCAGGCTTTATCAGGGAGCAACAGCTTCCTTACTCCTTCCCCAACCTCTAACCAAGTCTCAAAGTGCCACAGCAGAGCAGCCAGCTGGGGCTGTAGAACATGGGCTAGAGTGGAGTCACATGGGCCAGTTAGCTCACAATTGCACTGTCCCATGCAGCAAGTGATGTCTCGGGCCAGCATGCTGGTGGTGGAGTTGGGGTGAAGATTCAAGAAACATAGTTGAGAGGCTAAACCAACAGTAATTGGTGATTAACTACTCTGGAGGAGTCATAGCGATCAGCTAGAAGCAGCCAACCCTCAGGGTGGCTTCACCCACTTCCTGGCGATCATAGAGACCAAATGGTTCCAGGGGGTATAGCCCTTTGTCCACTGGTCAGCTAGTGACTTTGGGATCCAGTTTGATAAGAAACAACTTCCTGTGGTAGAGACTGAAGGGATGAGGAAGAAGGCACTGGCCCAGTTCTGCCTAGGAGGTTGTGGGAGGAGAAATATGGCCAGAGTAGTGCACCCACTGCATACCCTCTGGCTTCTGGAGTTGGTGCTGCTGCTCCTGGGACCTGGTGTTACCCCTCCAGGCTGGGCTTTGAACTTGGACCCAGTGCGGCTAACCTTCTATGCAGGCCCCAACAGCAGCCATTTTGGATTTGCATTGGATTTCCACAAGGACAGCCATGGGAGGTGAGCCCTCGGGATCTTTGGCTTTTGGGAGAGAGAAAGGTACAAACACCACTGCTTCTGTGGCTCTCGAGTTCCCCATTTGTGACAGGGGCTGAGGAGGTGACTTCTAGGATCTGTTTGGGTTGAGCTCTTGTTAAAAATTCTAGGGACCTGGGACCAGCAGTTGGGGTAATGGCTGTGTCACTGGACTCCTATGTAGTCGACTATGGTTTGAGTCCCGGACCCAGAGACTTAAACTCACGGCAGATGTGTGTGCCCAAGATCCCAAAAGGGAATGGAGGCGAAGGGATTGCAGTGTGGCCATTTCCTCCGGGGGGTGATTTCTAGCTTTCTGTCTCTCTGTCTCTGTCTTTCTGGCGAGCACATGTGCCCTATAGCAAAAAACTCTCAAAAAAAAAAAAAAAAAAAGGAAAAGAAAAGAAAAAGAAAGAAAAGAGGGACCAGCAGTTAGCATAATGGCTATGTCGCTGGACTCCCATGTAGTCGACCGCGGTTCGAGTGTCAGACCCGGTGGCTTAAACTCACGCCGGGCGTGTGTGCGTGCGTGCCCAAGATCCCGAGAGGATAATGGAGGAGAAGGGATTGTGGCATGGCCATCCCCTATGGGAGGTGATTTCTCACTTTCTATCTCTCTGTCTGTCTCTGTCTGTCTGGTGAGTGCATGCTCCCTATAGCAAAAACCTCTCCAAAAAAAAAAAAAAAAAAGAAAAAAAAAAAAAAAAAAAAAAAAAAGGAAAGAAAAGAAAAGAAAAAAAAAATTCTAGGGACCAGACCAGCTGGTGGCATGGTGGTTAAAGTGGCTGGCTCCCGCAGGGCTGACGGTGCAATTTGAGTCCTGGACTCAGTAGCTTGAGAAACATGCTGGGTATGTGTGCATGTGTGTCCAGGATCCTGAAGAGGGAGAAAAGATGGTGAAGGGATGGGACTGCAGTGTGACCATTTCCCATGAAGAGTACTTTCTCACTTACCCTCTCTCTGCCACTGGGTGGCAAATTAAAAAAAAAAAAAAATCTGGAGATGAACTGGCTCAGGCGAGGGCGGTGGGGAGGGGCACGGTGGGGAGATGAGCACTGAAACCACAGTGAGAACAAGGGAAGGACGGACGTTGATGACTTTCTTTTTTTTTAGAATTATTTTATTTAACTTCATTTATTTATTCATTTTAATTTGACCAGAGAGGGACTGCAAGAGAGAGAGAGAGAAAGCAAGCCACCAGGTCTGGGGCCCAAACCACGGTCGGCCATGTGGAAGTCCAGCACCCTTAACCACACCACGTGCTGGCCCAATGACTTAATTTTTTCCTCCACCCTCATCTCAAAATACAGAGAAGAAGGGGCTGGCAGGTGCTGTGGTGGTTAAGGGCACTGGACTCCCTCATGGCCGACTGTGATTTGAGTCCTGGACTTAATAGCTTGCTTTCTCATTTTCTCTCTCTTTCTGTTCCTCTCTGGTGAAGTCTAAATAAATACATAAATATTTTTAAGAGGTTGAATAAAATACTTCTTTAAAAAAATAAAATACAGAGGAGCACGTGCCATAAATTGACTTGGCAAAACAATAAAATCGTCTGTTCATGCTTTTCTCATTCCCCTCATCCTCACCAAAATTATAGCTATTTACCAGCCAGTGGTGTGGTGGTGAAGGTGGCTGGATCCCACGTGGCTGACTGCATTTGGGTTTGAGTCCCAAACCAGTGGCTTAAAAAACACACTGAGTGCATGTGCATGCATACCCAGACTCCTGACAGGAGGCAGAGATGAAGAAGGGTTTGCAGTATGACCATGCCTCACAGAGGGTGATTTCTCGCTTTGCTTCTCTCTCTCTTTCTATCTCTGGCGAGCCCACGCACCCTGGGCTTTGCCCAGTTTTGCCTGAAAATTGTTTTTAAAAAATTGTAGATATTTAAAAAGAAGCAATAGGGATTAATAATATTAATAATAGATATAATAACATAATAGTTTTTTTAGGGGGGAGAAGTTTTTGCTATAGGGCGCGTGTGCAGCCCCCGGGGGGGTGGCCACACCACAATCCCTTCTCCTCCATTCTCCTCTCGGTATCTTGGGCACACACGCACACGTGCCCTGCATGAGTTTAAGCCACCGGGTCCAGGACTCAAACCGTGGGCGACTACATGGGAGTCCAGCGACATGGCCATTACACCAACTGCTGGTCCTCCCAAAATAATAGTATTAATCAGGCTTTGAAATCATGCTGTCCAGATTAGAGTCCTGGTTCCTCCTCTTTATAATTGTGTCACCATGAGCTGCTATTGGTTGGCGAAACTTGCCCAGCTCAAGGGAGTGGGAATGGTCTTCCAATGTTAGCCACTTGAGTGGCTTCCTCTGCTCAGGAGAGCCATTTCACCCAAGTCAAGTCTCTTTCCCAAGGTGGCCCACATTCAGTGACTGATCACTGAGAACTAAGGGGACGGGGGCTAGTAAGGGGGTGAGGGTCTGGGCCTCTTGCCTCCGGAGACTCAATGATTCTGCTAGGCCTTTTTGCTCCAGAGCTCCCAAGATGTTGGCCTGCAACTGTAATTGGGTCTGAATCCACTCAGCTTCTTTCTCTGTCCACTCTTATTTCGTTTCCCTTCTTTTTTAAAAAAAATATTTTATTAAACTTTATTTATTATAATTTGACCAGAGAGGGACAGAGAGAGAGGAAGAGAGAGAGGGAAAATGAGAAAGCAGCCTCCAGGTCCGGGACTCAAACCATGGTCCAGCACCCTTAACCACCATGTCACCTGCCAGCCTCTCCCCTCTTTTCTACACATAGTGGTCTTAGGCTGGCAGGTGGCGTGGTGGTTAAAGGTGTTGTACTCCCACAGTGGTCCTAGGCTGGCAGGTGGCATGGTGGTTAAAGGTGTTGTACTCCCACATGGTTGACTAGGTTTGAGTCCCGGACCTGGCAGCTTGCTTTGCCACTTTCCCTCTCTCTCTCTCTTTCCCTTCTCTGGTCAAATTAAAAAATAATAATAAATAAAGATTAATAAAATAATTATCTGTAAAAAATATATATAGTGGTCCCATAGGCACCACTTAATAAGCATCCTGCATGCTAAAAACAAGTAACATTTTTTCAAAAGCACTTGTTACGTATTTGTCAGGGACCATGTTAAATGTCCCTCATACATTTGTTAAATTTACTTCTAGGGGCCAGCCAGTGGTATGGTGGTTAAGGCACTGGACTCCCAAATGGCCAACCACGATTCAAGCCCTGGGCCTAGCAGCTTGAAAATCACACCAGGCACATGTGTGTGTGCCCAAAATCCTGAGGGGAGAAGGGATTGCGGCGAAAGTGCTTTCTCACTTTTCTGTCTGTCTCTCTGCTGCTAGTGTATGCACCCTATCATAAAATCCGAATATATATATATATATATATATATATATATATATATATACATATATGTGTGTGTATATATATTCCTGAAAGCCCTGATTGGTTGATATTCCTGTTTTATATGTGGCAGAACTGTGGTTTAAATCTAGATCTGCTAAGGTCAGCAGGTGGCGTGGTGGTCAGGGCACTGGACTCCCACATGGCCGACTGTGGTTTGAGTCCCAGACCTGGCAGCTTGGTTTCTCACTTTCCTTCTTGTTCTCTGTCTGTCTCTGTTGAGCACAAGTGCCCTGAAGCAAATAAAATAATAATAATAATAAATAAATTTTAAATAATGATTTATTTAATTTTATTATTTATTTATTTATTTTCATTTGCTACAGGGTATGTGTGCTCACCAGAGAGAGACAGCAAGAGAAAGTAAGCTACCAGGTCCAGCACTCAAACCACAACTGGCCATGTGGGAGTCCAGAGCCTTAACCACCACGCCACCTGCCAACCCCAATAAATAATTTTTTTTTTTTAATTTAGATGTGCGGGACCAGCAGATTGCATAATGGCTGCATTGCTGGATTCCCATGTAGTTGACCATGGTTCAAGTCCCGGACCCAGTGGCTTGAACTCATGCTAGGCACATATGTGTGTGTGTGCCCAAGTTCCTGAGAGAAGAGAGGAGAAGGGATTGTGGTGTGGCCATCCCACCTGGCAGGTGATTTCTCACTTTCTGTCTCTCTGTCTCTTTCTGGCGAGCCCACGTGCCCTACAGCAAAAAAACCTCTTCAAAAAAAAAAAAAAAAAAATTGATGTGCTAGGATTCTCAAATCTGTTAGCACCCACCACCCCACTTTAGAGATGTCTGCTAGCTTCTCACATTCTTCACCGTTAAAACCAGCTCCCAAGAAGAGTTCTGCTAATAGTCTGAATAGGCTTTCTAGGGAGCATGTGAACCCCTGGTTTTTGTTGGGATGGGACGATGGAGACGGTGTACAGAGTTTAGGAGGTCTTTTTCAGCAAGGGAACACTCACGTTCAAATCAAAGCAAAGAGTTATAGTCCCAGCTTTACTCTCAACTGATGTGTTAGTGTAGGCACGTGATTTCACTAGCTGAGAGTCAGTTTCACTGTTCACGACATGAAGAGGTTGGCTTTGGGACCAGCAAGTGGCGTGGTGGTTAAGGCGCTGGACACTCCCACATGGGCAACAACGGTTCGAATACTGGACCTGGTAGCTCGCTTTCTCACTTCCCCCTCTCTCTGTGTAATTCTCTCTGGTCAAATTAAAAGAAATGAATGAATAAATAAAATTAAATAAATAATTATTTAAAAAAAAAAAAAGAGGTTGGCTTCGATAATCGGTGAGATGTCTTTGAGGAAAGAGCCCCCTACACCACACCACCTTCCTGGCAGAGCTCGCGGTGCGGTACCTCAGCATGGGCTACACTGGAATGTTGCCCACACCCAACTGGCTTTTCTATGCAGCGTGGCCATCGTGGTGGGCGCCCCGCGGACCTTGGGCCCCAGCCAGGAGGAGACCGGCGGCGTGTACCTGTGTCCCTGGAGGGCCGAAGGCGGCCCGTGCACCTTGCTGCCCTTCGACCTCAGTGAGTCTTGGGCAAGGAGTGAGAGGGAGGAGCCAGAGGGATGGAACGACGGGGCTACAGCGCCCCCTCCTTCGTGTGCCCCTCCAGGTGATGAGACCCAAAGCGTGGGATCCCAGACTTTCAAAACCTTCAAGACCCGGCAAGGGCTGGGGGCGTCTGTCGTCAGCTGGAACGACATCATTGTGGTGGGCATCGCGGGTTGGGAACAGTCCCGGGCAGGGTCAGGTGGGGAGAGCCCAAGTCTCGAGCCCTTGCCCATTTTTCTGTGGCCCTGCGCCAGGCCTGCGCTCCCTGGCAGCACTGGAACGTTCTAGAAGAGACTGAGGAGGCTGAGAAGACGCCCGTAGGGGGCTGCTTCATAGCTCAGCCTCAAAGCGGCCGTCGCGCGGAGTATTCGCCCTGTCGGGACAACACCATGAGCCGCGTTTACGCAGAAACGAATTTTAGTAAGTGCCACCCTCCATGTTGGCCCGCCCACTCGCGATCGCTCAGCCTCACCCATAATCGGACCCCTCTCCTGGCCCCAGGCCCTGCTCGCGGTCGGCGTTCCAGCCGGCCCCCCGCCCAGCTTCTCCCGGGCGGATTTAAGGCCACGCCCCCGCCCGACTGCGCCCCCGCCTGGCTCCAGGCTGCGGCGCCAGCGACTCCACCCGCCCCTTCTTCCTCCTCCAGGAGACAGGCGCTACTGCGAAGCGGGCTTCAGCTCCGCGGTCACCCAGGCGAGTACCGAGCACAGGCGGCGCAGGGCGGCTCGCCAACACGGCCCCGCTCACCTCTAGTGCTTCTCTTTCAGGCCGGGGAGCTGGTGCTTGGGGCCCCTGGCGGCTATTTTTTCTTAGGTATGAGCCCATTCGCTTCCTTACGATTTGGACCGACCCCAAGCGTCCGGGCCTCCTCCCGCCACCCCCGACACACTGTCTCTCACGCCCTAGGCCTTCTGTCTCGGGCTCCAATTGCCGATATCATCTCGAGTTACCGCCCGGGCACTCTTCTGGGGCATGTGCCCACCCAGAGCTTCTCATTCGACTCCAGCAAGAGAGAGTACTTCGACAGCTACAAGGGTAACCCTGGCACCTCCCTTCCAGGCTTTCCAGCCCCTGAAGGGCAGCCACCAATCTCAGGTCCGGTGGTCCCCGTAGGAGCCTCCAGGCCGACCCCAGCTGGCCTGCCGCAGCGCCTTCTCCCTCTGCCCGACTGCCATGCGGGCCCCGCTCGCGCTTCCCACCCTGAGCACCAAGTGCAGCCCAGGGCAGATCTCCGCCCCTTGATGGACTCGATTTTCCTATCTGCACAGTGCAGGGTTTGGACTGGGTGGCTCTGAATCTTTTCCTTGCCCTTGCTGTTGCCCCATCCCAGCTTCGCCCTCCGGGAAAGACTAACTGGTGGTGTATCCTCAGGGTACTCTGTGGCCGTGGGCGAGTTCGACGGGGATCTCAGCACCACAGGCAAGAAAGCCACTTAAGGGCGGGGATTGGAGAGCCCAGCCTGAAAAGGCTTCCTGGAAACTCCCCCCCTCCCAACCCCGGGTGCGGAATGGTGGGCGAGAGGTGGGTAGGTCCTAAGGACCTCATTTTCTGAGCCCTGCTCTCCTCAGAGTATGTCTTCGGCGCCCCCACTTGGAGCTCCACGCTGGGAGCGGTGAGTAACTCCCACCCTGTCACTCAGCAACCTGACGCCCCGGACCCCACAGTTTCCCCGTGACGACCCCCCCAAACCTCCTGCCCTTTCACACCTGGAGTGGGAGGCTGCTGCAGAGAGCAAAGATGACGCACTCCCGGGTGCTCTCCGTGCAGGTGGAAGTTTTGAGTTCCTACTACCAGACGCTGCACCGGCTACATGGAGAGCAGGTGAGACTGGATCCCTTGAGTGGCCAAGGTCAGGGAGCAGAGACCCCAGAATATCTCGTGGCATGTGAGTGCCCATGGCTAACAGGATGCTAGGTCCAGAAGTATGCATTAAAGTGCACCCTTTCTATCTTGCAGATGGCTTCGTATTTCGGGCACTCGGTGGCGGTCACTGACGTCAATGGGGACAGGTGAGAAGAGGAGCACCTCACCCCTACCCAGGGGCAGGAGCTGCCCTCGGTCTCTTTCTAGTCCCCACTCTCATGTGACCACCCAGGGGAGCTTGCAAGTTGGGGTGGATGAGATTTGGCCTTAGCCCCAGCATCCCCAGGTCAGCTGCACTGAGCGGATCCTTCTGGCCCTTAGGCGGCATGACCTGCTGGTGGGTGCCCCACTGTATATGGAGAGACAGGCCGACCGCAAGCTGGCCGAGGTGGGGCGTGTGTACTTGTACCTACAGCCCGGAGGCCTCCACCCGCTGGGCAACCCCAGCCTCCTGCTGACTGGCACACAGCTCTATGGGAGATTTGGCTCAGCCATTGCACCCCTGGGAGACCTCAACCGGGATGGCTACAATGGTAAGGGAAGAAAAAACCCCACTTAGTGCAGAGGGGTCAACAGCCACAGCAAAAAACATGGATTTGGCCTAAGTGGGAGCTGGAAAGGGCTTTAATCAGGGAGTAACCACATCATATAGAAAAAATAGAATTAAAGTCTAGTTAGTTTATTTTGGTGCCAAAAAATAATTGAAATCCAGCAGATGGCCTGATGGTTAAGACGGCTGGGTCCCACGTGGCCGGCTGTACAGTTTGATTCCCAGACCTACCAGCCTGAAAAAGGCACCAGGTCAATGTATGTGCAGGCCCAGAATCCTGAAAGGAAGGAGAAATGAAGTGACTGCAGCGTAACTATTCTCCGTGGGGAAGTGCTTTCTCACTTACGCTCCATCTCTCTCTCTCTAGCAAGGGCATGCACCGTCTGGCATTTTTTTTATCTTTAAGAGGGATTTTTGCTATAGGGTGTCCTCCCTTGCCAGAGAGGCAGAGAGACAGAAAGTGAGAGATCATCCCCTGGGGGAGGATGGCCGTGCTGCAGTCCCATCTCTTCCTGTCTCTCTTGGGATCTTGGGCACACATACACATGCACTAGCCATGAGTTTTAAGCCACCAGGTCCGGGACTCTAACTGCAGTCAACTACGTGAGAGTCCAGTGACATAACTGTTACGCCATCTGCTGGTCCCTGGAATATTTTTTTTAATTTTTGAAATCCATACATAGTAGAGTTTTTAAAGAATAATTTGTTGGGGACCAGCAGTTAGCGTAATGGCTATGTCGCTGGACTCCCACGTAGTCGACCGCAGTTCGAGTCCCGGACCTGGCGGCTTAAACTCACGCCGGGCGCGTGTGCGTGCGTGCCCAAGATCCCGAGAGGAGAATGGAGGAGAAGGGATTGCGGCGTGGCCATCCCCCCTGGGGGGTGATTTCCTGCTTTCTATCTCTCTGTCTCTCTCTGTCTGTCTGGCGAGCGCACGCGCCCTATAGCAAAAACCTCTCCAAAAAAAAGAAAAAAGAAAAAAAAAAAAAAAAAAAAAAAAAAAGAATAATTTGTTTTATTTTATTAATTTATTTTTAATTCAACAAGAGAGAAAGGGAGAGAGAAAGTAAAAAAGCAAGCCACCAGGTCCAGGGCTCGAACTGCAGTCCGTCATGTGGGAGTCCAGCGCCCCAACCACCATGTGTCCTGCCTGCTCCCATAGTGTTTTTTTTTTTTTAATTGCTAGAGAGAGAGAAAACCCACCAATTAGGTGTGCTCACCCCAAAATACTTTATCCTCTATTTCACTGTCCTGTCAGAATTTTAAGCACACATGCACATGCTCCCAGCATGTTGTTTTGTTTTGGGGGTGCCTACTCCCTCTCTCAGAAAGAATGAATAAGCTTTTTTTTTTTTTTTTTTTGAGAGGTTTTTGCTATAGGGCGCGTGCACTCGCCAGCCAGACAGAGAGAGACAGAGAGATAGAAAGCGAGAAATCACCCCCCAGGGGGGATGTCCACGCCGCAATCCCTTCTCCTCCATTCTCCTCTAGGGATCTTGGGCACACACGCACACGCGCCCGGCGTGAGTTTTAAGCCACCCGGTCTGGGACGTGAACCGCGGTCAACTACGTGGGAGTCCAGCGACATAGCCATTACGCTAACTGCTGGTCCCAAGCTTTTTTAAAAGTAAAAGATAAGGGCCAGAAGGTGGAATGGTGGCTAAAGAACTGGACTTCCACATGGCCGATCATGATTCAAGTTCTGGACCTGGCAGCTTGCTTTCTCACTCCCCACCCACCCCAGTGAGCACACGTGCCCTATAGCAAACTTAAAGAAAAAAAAAAAAAAAACAAAGAAGGGCTGGCGGGTGGCATGGTGGTTAAGGGCACTGGACTCCCACATGGCCGACTGCAGTTTGAGTCCCAGACCTAGTGGCTTACTTTCCCACTTTCTCTTTTTTTCTCTCTCTCTCACTCTGTCCCTCTCTGGTCAAGTTACAGTAAATAAATAAGGGACCAGCAGGGGGCATGGTGGTTAAGGCATTGGACACTCCCACATGACTAACCACGGTTCGAGTTCTGGACCTGGTGGCTTGCTTTCTCACTTCCTCTCTCTCTTTCTGTGTGTGTGTGTGTGTGTGTGTGTGTCAAATTAAAAATAAATGAATTGGGGACCAGCAGTTGGTGTAATGGCTATGTTGCTGGATTCCCATGTAGTCGACCGTGGTTTGAGTCCCAGACCTGGTGGCTTAAACTCACGCCGGGCATGTGTGTGTGCGTGCCCAAGATCCCGAGAGGAGAATGGAGGAGAAGGGATTGTGGCGTGGCCATCCCCCTGAGGATGTTTTCTGTCTCTCTTTCTCTCTGTTTTTCTGGCAAGTGCACACGCCCTATAGAAAAAAACTCCCCAAAAAATTAATGAATAAATAAAATTTAATTAATAATTATTTAATAAATAAAGTTAAATAAAATAATTTTAAAAAAATAAATTCATAATTAAAGAATTATTTGTGTTTATTCATTCATTTTAAAAAACTTTTATTCATCTATTCACTTTATTTTAATTTGACCATAGAGACACAGAGAGAGAGAGAGAGAGAGAGAGAGAGAGAAAGCAAGCCACCATGTCCAGGACTTGAACCGTGGTTGGCTATGTGGGAGTGTCCAGCACCTTAACCACCACGCCACCTGCCGACCCCATTTATTTATTTATTTTAATTTGACCAGATAGAGAGATACACACACACACACACACACACACACACACACACATAGAGAAAGCAAGTTGCCAGGTCCAGGACTTGAACCATGGTCCACCATATGGGAGTCCAGCACCTCAACCACCACGCCACCTGTCAACCCCAGTGGCCATCACCCCTGGGGGGTGATTTTTCGCTTTCTGTCTCTCTGTCTGGCGAGTGCATGCGCCCTATAGCAAAAAACTCTCCAAAAAATAATAATAGTAATAATTTTTTTTAAAAAAATAAAACAAAGTGGGAATGGGGCCAGCAGGTGGCGTGGTGGTTAAGAGCACTGGACTCCCACATGGCTGATCATGGTTTGAGTCCTGGACCTGGCGGCTTGCTTTCTCACTTCTCTCTCTCTTTGTCCCTTTCTGGTCAAATTTAAATAAATAAATAAAATAAATAAAAGTTCAATAAAATAATTCTTTTAAAAAAAACAAAGTGGGAATAGTAATGGCTTTTTCAGGATTAGGTGAAATCTTGTTGATATATTTTCCTCAATAGATAATGAGGGCTCTTTTTTTCTTTGTGTTTTGATTGTTTGTCTTTGTTTTTATTTTTGCTATAGGGTGCATGTGCTCAACAGAGCGAGACAGACATAGTGAAAATGAGAAACCACCTCTCTCAGGTGGATGACCACACCACGATTCCTTCTCCTCCAATCAGCTCTCAGAATTTTAGGCACATACACATGCGCACACGCCCAACATGATTTTCAAGCCCCAGGTCTGGGACTCAACCACACAGTCAGCCATGTGGGATCCACCACACCACCTGCTGGCCCTCACAAGGGCTGTCTTTATTTAACAATCCTGCTTGACAAGTCTCCCTGCTCCTGTGGGAGCAGGGCGACCTCCTCCTTGACCCAAACTTTGCGCTTCTCCCACTAGAACTCTTCCAGAATCTGTCCAGAGAGGAGCTCAGGAAAGTCTTAGGGTCTTCCGGGGAGACTGAATAACAAAGCCAGTACCTTTCTATTACTCCTTCTAGATGTTGCTGTGGCTGCTCCCTATGGGGGCCCTGGTGGCCGGGGCCAGGTGCTGGTGTTCCTGGGTCAGAGTGAGGGACTGAGTTCACGCCCTTCCCAGACCCTGGACAGCCCCTTCACCACAGGCTCTGGCTTTGGCTTCTCCCTGCGAGGTGCCGTAGACATCGATGACAATGGATACCCAGGTACCCATGGACTGCCTCTAGCAAGACATAAGGGCACTGGCTGGAACTGATGGTATAGCCAGAGGCCCTGACCTAGTGCCCCACCATGAGCTCTGACCCGTTTGTGCAGCTGGGATTCTGGTGAACAGGTCAAACCTCTAATAGGGAGCTGTTGTGGGGAACCCCTAGGAAGCCCTCTTAATTCCGAATTCTGAATCCTTCTCCAATGTCTATAGACCTGCTGGTAGGAGCGTATGGGGCTGACAAGGTGGCTGTGTACAGGTGAGTACTGGCTCCACCACCAGAGTAGGGAGGAGCCGACAGAGAGGCCGGGCAGGAAGGGTCACAGTGACAAGCCTCCCTTGGTCCCATCAGAGCTCAGCCAGTGGTGATGACCACAGTCCAGCTGCTGGTGCAAGATTCACTGAACCCTGCTGTGAAGAACTGTATCCTGCCCAAGACCAAGATACCAGTGACCTGGTGAGGATAGGGCATGGGCCAGGCAGGAGCTGGGGTCCAGAGAAACCCTGGCCCCTGAGCCCCACTCATGTCTTTGCAGTTTCAACATCCAGATGTGTGTGGGAGCCACCGGCCACAACATTCCTCAGAAGCTGTGTGAGTGGCCTTGAAGGGGCAGGGAGGTGGGCCTGGGGCTCCCTGGAGGCTGGCCAAGGTGGTCCTAACCCTTCCTGCCTGCCCTACCAGACCTAAATGCTGAGCTGCAGCTGGACAGGCAGAAGCCCCGCCAGGGTCGGCGGGTGCTCTTGTTGGTCTCTCAACAGGCAAGCCTCACCCTGACCTTGGACCTGGGCGGAAGGCACAGCCCCATCTGCCACACCACCACAGCCTTCCTTCGAGTATGCTCAGGCTGGGGGTGGGCAGGGCTCCCCCACCAGACTTGTCCATCCAGCCCTGGGGCACTGGGTTGGGTGCTGTCCTGACTGGCCAGGAGAAGGTGCTATGCCTGGTAGCAAGATGACCTGACTCTTGCCCTCTTCCACCAGGACGAGGCAGACTTCCGGGACAAGCTGAGCCCCATCGTGCTTAGTCTCAATGTGTCCCTGAAGCTTGAGGAGGCTGCAGTGGCCCCTGCTCTTGTGCTGTATGGAGACACTCATGTCCTGGAGCAGGTGGGGACAGACTGAGGCAGGCAAGGGGTGGGGGGCAGGACCCCTGACAGAAAGTCAGGGTTAGGGTTAGTACCCAAGTCATGATGTGAACTTTTGACATCACCTCTAGTATCTGACATCATTCTAAACCCTAATGGGACCCCGAATTTCAACATCCTCTAAACTCTGATAGAAACCCATAAGCCTGATGGCACCACCAAAACCCTGACATCATCTCCAACCTCCATAGGAAACCCAAAGCCTGGCATCAGCTCCAAACTCCTTTTCGTCCTCAGAGCTTCTCATACCCTAAGTCCTGATGCTCACCCAAGTACATTATTATTTTCCTAATCCAATGTGACCCCCAATGTGCCCACTCTAGACCCGCATCATCCTGGACTGTGGGGAAGATGACCTGTGCGTGCCCCAGCTTCAGCTCACAGCCAGTGTGTAAGGAGACCCCCCGACACTCCACCCTACCCTGGCCCTCTGCCCGTTGGGACTTGCCCTCCACTCCAGGCCCCTCTCCTTCTCCAGACTAAGGCTCCCTGGCTTCATGCTTTTCTTCTCACAGGAAAGGCGCCCCGCTCCTAATTGGGGCCGATAACGTGCTGGAGCTACAGATCGATGCGGCCAACGAGGGCGAGGGGGCCTACGAGGCAGAGCTGGCCATGCACCTGCCCCCAGGCGCCCACTACATGCGGGCCGCCAGCAACATTGAGGTGAGGGGCCCGGGACATGGCCAACAGCCTGGGGGATGCAGAGCCCTGGTCTCTCATCTCCTACCCTGAGAGCTCCCACTCCTCTTAACGCTTTGCTGTAAAAGATGTGTTTTTTTAATTTAGAAAAAGAATGCTTGCGAATGGCATAAAACTCAAGAATCTTTTTTTTTTTTAAGAATTATTTTATTTAACTTTATTTATTTCTTTATTTATTTATGTTTGACCTGAAGGGACAGAGTGAGAGAGAGAAAGTGAGAAAGCAAGCCGCCAGATTTAGTACTTGAACACAGTCGGCCATGTGGAAGTCCAGTGCCCTTAACCACCACACCACCTGCTGGCCCCTCAAGAAACTTATTATGAACACCCTCCAAAATAGCTCAAGAGGTTCCTCTGTTAACATTTGGTGGATTTCCTGGGACCAGCAGATGGTGTAATGGTTATGTTGCTGGACTCTCATGTAATCAACTGCAGTTTGAGTCTGGGACCTTATGGCTTACTGGCTTAAAACTCATGCTGGGCACATGTGCATGTGTGCCCAAGATTCCGAGAGTAGAATGGAAAAGAAGGTGGGGCCAAAAGGTGGAATGGTAGCTAAGGCGCTGGATTCCCACATGGTTGACCACAGTTCATATCCTGGGCCTGTCAGCTTGCTTTCTCACTTTTTCTCTCTGTCTCTGGTCAAATTAAAGTAATAATAATAATAATAAAATAATTAGGGAACCAACAGTTAGCGTAATGGCTATGTCGCTGGACTCCCACGTAGTCGACTGCGGTTCGCGTCTCGGACCCGGTGGCTTACAACTCACGCCGGGCACATGTGCGTGCGTGCCCAAGATCCCGAGAGGAGAATGGAGGAGAAGGGATTGCGGCGTGACCATCCCCCCTGGGGGGTGATTTCTCGCTTTCTATCTCTCTGTCTCTCTCTGTCTGTCTGGCGAACACACGCGCCCTATAGCGAAAACCTCTTAAAAAATAATAATAATTTTTAAAAAAGAATGGAGGAGAAGGGATTACAACATGGCTGTCCCCCCTCGGGAGTGATTTCTCACTTTCTGTCTCTCTGTCTCTGTCTCTCCGGTAAACACATGCAACCTATAGCAAAAATCTCTCTTTTTTTTATTTTTTTATTTTTTATTTTTTTGGAGAGATTTTTGCTATAGGGCGCGTGCGCTCGCCAGACAGAGACATAGAGACAGAAAGTGAGAAATCACCCCCCCAGGGGGGATGGTCACGCCGCAATCCCTTCTCCGTTCTCCTCTCGGGATCTTGGGCACGCACGCACACGCGCCTGGCGTGAGTTTTAAGTCACCGGGTCCGAGACACGAACCGTGGTCGACTACGTGGGAGTCCAGCGACATAGCCATTATGCTAACTGCTGGTTCCACAAAAATCTCTCTTAAAAGAAAAAACAGGGGCCAGCAGGTGGCATGGTGGTTAGGGCGCTGGAATCCCCACATGGCTGACCACGGTTCGAGTCCTGGACCTGGCGGCTTGCTTTCTCATTTTCCCTCTCTTTCTCTCTCTGTCTTTCTCTGGCAAAACTCATGTGAAATAATAATAATAAATAAATAAAATAATTCTTTAAAGAAAACAAGAAAGAAAGAAAAAACCAAAAACATCTGGTGGATTTCCTTCCAGTCTTTTTACTCAACTTTGGCAGGTTCTTACATAGGTTTTATTTTTTTTAATTTTTTATTTTACTTCTTTTTTTTTTTTTTTTTTTAAGAATTATTTATTTAGGGACCAGCAGTTAGCGTAATGGCTATGTCGCTGGACTCCCACATAGCTGACCGTGGTTCGAGTCCCGGACCCGGTAGCTTAAACTCACGCCGGGTGCGTGTGTGTGCGTGCCCAAGATCCCGAGAGGAGAATGGAGGAGAAGGGATTGAGGCGTGGCCATCCCCCCTGGGGGGTGATTTCTCGCTTTCTATCTCTCTGTCTCTCTCTGTCTGTCTGGCAAGCACACATGCCCTATAGCAAAAACCTCTAAAAAAAAAAAAGAATTATTTATTTATTAATTCATTTATTTTAATTTGACCAGAGAGAGACACAGAGAGAGAGAGAGACGAAGTGAGAATGCAAGTCACCAGGTCCTGAACTCGAACCATGTTTGGCCGTGTGGGAGCGTCCAGCACCTTAACCACTACGCCACCTGCTGGTCCCTATTTTATTTATTGTTATTATATTTTTAAATTTGCTATAGGGCACATATGCTCACAAGAAAAAGACAGACAGAGAGAGAGAGAGAGAGGGGAAAGTGAAAAAGTAAGCTGCCACGTCAGGACTCGAACTGTGGTCAGCCATGCGGGAGTCCAGTGCCCCAACCACCACGCCACCTGCTGGCTCTGGTATTATTTATTTTCTATTTTGTGGTTTATAACAACAGGGCCACACTCTATGTAGTATTTTGTGAGCTTTTTACATTTTTTTCTTCTATGAGGAAGAGACACAGAGAGGGAGAGGCATCCCGACAGGTCTTCACACTGTGATCCTCCTCCAGCCTCAGCCAGCCAAGATCACAGAGCTCATGCGCGCCACTGGTGTGCAAGGGAGCCCTCCAGATGGGAACCCGGGACCTTCTCATCCGGCCTCAGCATCTGGACCATTGCATTACTACCCCACCACTGTGGCTAGCCTAATTTTTTGTGCTTTTTATTTCCAAAATGGAACTTTTATTTACAAAAATAGTAAAGTGACACAGCAATGCATAAAGTAGAACATAACAGTCCTTTAGCGTCTCACCCCAAGAAAGCCCCCTCCCCACCCTGGCATATGCATCTTCCCAGACTTACTGGGGAAGCATGGATCTATATGAGATGCCCAGTAACCAGCTTCTTCCTTGGGACCACCTCCCTGCAGGGTTTTGAGAGGCTTATCTGTAACCAGAAGAAGGAGAATGAGTCCAAGGTGGTGCTGTGTGAGCTGGGCAATCCCATGAAGAGGAACACCCGGGTGAGGCTGCTGGGTCTGGGTGCTGGCCCTCATCCCCCAAATCGTGGACAGCCAGGCTGTAGGGGCTGGGTTAGGGGCTGGGTTTGGTGATCACCTGCACTGGGCAGGCATCTCGGCCCTCACCTTCCCTAGCTGCATGTCCATGGGTGACTTTCCCTTTCTGAGTGAGCTTCTGGATAAAATGAAGATCACCATGGAGACCTTGGAGGGTGAGGACTGTGGCCACATTCAGGGCAGGCCTGCCCAGGAGCCATTCGGGTGGTGACTTTGGCTCTCCCTCTCCCCCAGATAGGAATCATGATGTTGGTGAGTGTGGGGAACCTGGAAGAGGCTGGGGAGCACGTGTTCTTCCAGCTGCAGCTCAGGAGGTACCGAACCGAGGAATGCTCCTGTCACCACGCTTTCCCCACCTAACCTCCATGCAGAAACCCGCAGACCGCTTCCATACAGAAGTGCTCCGAAATGCCTGCTCCTCAGCCCTCCCTGTTCCCTTTCTTCCTCAGAGACTTATTGCTGAGACTTGGGGCCTGGAGGAAGTTCTTCCCTAGTTCTAACTACAGTGTGGCATGCTGTTTGTGAATTAGCTTTCTTCTAAAATCATGGCCCCACCCCAGAGAGTCACTGGGCTGGTGACCCTGACCTGCCTCTTCTTTACCTCCCGCCCCTCTAGCAAGAACAGCCAGAATCCAAACAGCGAGACTGTCCTGCTGGCTGTGCCAGTGCGGGCAGATGCCCAAGTGGAGCTTCGAGGGTGAGAGGCCAGGGATGGGGAAGGGAGGTGGCAGCAGGGCCGACCAGGGGCTGGAGCTCACTCTGGGGGCTTGGGTACCCACAGCAACTCCTTTCCTGCCTTCCTGGTGGTGGCATCAGAAGATGGTCACAGGGAGCGGAACAGCTCAGACAGCTGGGGCCCCAAGGTGGAGCACACCTATGAGGTAGGGAGGAGCCTGGGTCAGGGCTGGGGAGAGGGGCCTGGCAGCTGCCGGCTCAGCAGGCTGCCTGTCTTCCTCTATCGCCGCAGCTCCACAACAACGGCCCTGGCACCGTGAGCGGCCTCCACCTCAGCATCTGCCTCCCTGGCCAGTCCCAGCCCTCCGACCTGCTCTACATCCTGGATATTCAGACCCAGGGGGGCCTTCAGTGCTCCCCCCAGCCCTCTCCCAACCCCCTCAAGGTGAGAGCCTGAGGGGAAGGAAGACTGTGGGGAAGTCCCCAGACCAACACCTTTCGTGGACTTGGGGCAGACCACCGCGCCTTACTGCTGCTTTGCCTCCCAGCTGGTCTGGAGGCTGCCCACCCCGAGCCCGTCCCCCCAGCACCCAGCCCATCGCAATCGGGAGCGCAGAAACGCCTTGCTACCACAGCCCAAGCAGTCCTCGGCTCTTCGGGATCCCATCCTCGTGGTGAGCAGGCCCTGTGGTCTCCAACCAGTCGCCCTGGGTCCCAGTAGGCAGGGGGAGGGCCGAAGCGGGGCTGTGATGCGGGCCTCGAGTGGCCCCCTTGGACCCACAAACATTCCAAAAGAACTGCTGGACCGGTATCTGAGGTGGGCTGGGGACACCTGCATTCTTTACGCTTCCCAGTGCATTAAAGAAATGAAAAATTGCCACCGCAAGGTTACAGGTGTGGAGATCTGTGCGTGACCCGCCTTTTTCAGCCCTCTCCCTGAATCTTTGGACCGCGTCCCCGACCCGCCACCCCTGTAGAGATAGCATCCGGGGGTCGGCAGGTGGCGTAGTGGTTAAGAGATAGCATCCGAAGCTGGAATCTGAATCCTTTCTCAAAAGGAAATGCCTGGGAACCAGCAGTTAGCGTAATGGCTATGTCGCTGGACTCCCACGTAGTCGACCGTGGTTCGCGTCTCGGACTCGGTGGCTTACAACTCACGCCGGGCGCGTGTGCGTGCGTGCCCAAGATCCCGAGAGGAGAATGGAGGAGAAGGGATTGCGGCGTGACCATCCCCCCTGGGGGGTGATTTCTCGCTTTCTGTCTCTCTGTCTCTCTCTGTCTGTCTGGTGAGCGCACGCGCCCTATAGCAAAACACCTCTCAAAAAAAAAAAAAAAAAAAAGAAAAAAAAAAAAAAAGGAAATGCCTGAGCTTCCTAACATCTCTGCCCCACTCTGTGCTGGGGCTTGGGGCGAGGGCATGATGGACCAGGAGGAGTTGGGGACTAATGACATGTCCCCTCAGAGCTGCGACTCGGCGCCCTATACTGTGGTGCAGTGTGAGCTGCAGGAGATGGTGCGCGGACAGCGGGCCATGGTCACGGTGCTAGCCTTCCTGGGGCTGCCCAGCCTCGACCAGGTGGGGCTGGACTTGGGTGGGCGGGGCCGGGAGGCAGGGAGGCAGGGACCCTGTGTGCTGCAAGAAAGGGCGGGGCTTCAGGGGGCGGGAAGATCGTGAGGCCGTGGTTTACTTTGGGTGCAGGAGCAGGATTAACCCTGGCGGGAAGTCTGGGGCTTGGACTCTTGGAACCCATAGGCCTCGCATGGGTGTAAATGGCTTTCATCCCTCCCGCTTCCAGAGACCGCTGGATCAGTTCGTGTTGCAGTCTCAAGCTTGGTTCAACGTCTCCTCCCTGCCGTACGCGGTGCCTGCTCTCAGTCTGCCCAGCGGGGAAGCTCTGGTGAGCGGGATTGGGGTGGGGGCATAGGGGAGAAGATGAGTCCTGCAGAGCGCATTGGTCTCCCTGTGTCCCTGCCCAGCCAGGATATAAGTGTGTCCTTTTGCTGGGTCTGAGGTGTGGTACAAGTGGGTAGCTTGACTGAGGGACATGGCCCCAGGTTTGGGTCCTTGTGAAAGGCAGGTGTCAAGGTGACCAGAGAGATGCGCTGTTTGCCCTCAGGTGCGGACGCAGCTGCTCCGGGCCTTGGAAGACAGAGCTGTTCCGATCTGGTGGGTGCTGTTGGGCGTACTGGGTGGCCTGCTGCTGCTCACCCTTCTGGTCCTGGCCATGTGGAAGGTGAGGTGTGCGGGATGGTGGGGTCGCCAGTGGGACCACACAGGCTTGGCCCTGCCCTACCTGGGTGGGGAGGGGATGGTCCAAATGGGTGATCCAAGGTTGCCAAGTCTACCTCTCGTCCCCACAATTAGAATGGCATTCTCAGAGGACCTCCTCCTGGCACATACCCCTGGAAGAATAGCACCTGATCCCAAGGCCTTTAGACCTTTCCCCTTGAAAGCCTGAGGAGTCTCAGAGAACGAATGAGTCCTTAGTCCTGGGAAGACCTGTACTTTAGGGAAAGCCACACATTAGACTTGTAATAATAAAATACATGTAATCCTGTGCTTGAGTGATGTAGAGGCTCACACATTGGTATTTAAGCACAATTCCGGGAGAAGACCCGAAAACGCACAGAAAAACCAAACCCCGACTATTACGTGCATTCCCTGTAGGTGGGAAAGGTCTCCATTGTGTTCAGCCTTGGTCATGGGTGAGAACATCATGGCTGACTGGCTACTAGCATTCTTCCCTACTAATACCCCGGCCCCTGTCCCCGGCCCCTGTACACCCCTAGGTCGGCTTCTTCAAGCGGAACCGGCCGCCCCTGGAGGAAGACGATGAAGAGGAGTGACAAAGAGGAGAGGTGACAGTGCCACCCAGTCTGTTGGAGCAAGAGGATGGAGTGTGGTGCCACCAGCCCCCTCTTCTCCATCCAGTTGGTCCCTAGCTCTGACACCGTGGGCTGGAGCTGTTCCAGGGCACTTTCTGGTGCCCTTCCCCTCCAGCAAAGCTGAGCGCCCTCTTTCCTGCTGCCTAATAAAGAGCCTGAGCCCCAGCCCCACCATGTGCTTTTGGGGTTGGAGGAGAAGAGAAGGATTGAAGGGAGACTGAAGGGATATTGGGGTGGGGACCTGGGGCGGGTGGAAGTGTGAGTAGAGAGGGTCTTGTCTCTGCCAGGGTCAAAGTTGCAAATTATCATCTTTGGGTCTCTCTGGGGTCCTGAGGGATGTGCTGAGTCATGTGTTCGATTAATACCTATTAAGCACCTACTTTGTGACTGCTGCTGCTCCAGGGCTGGAGAACAGCAGTGAGCACAGCAGACCCCTTGCCCTCAGGGCGCCAATGCCCAAGTGGAGGGGAAGAGTGAACAGATACAGGGGCCAGCAGGTGGCGAAGTGGTTAAGGGTGCTGGACTCCCACATGGCCGACTGTGGTTTCAGTCCCAGGCTTGGCAGCTTGCTTTCTCGCTTTCTCTCTCTCTCTCTCTCCAAAATAAATAAATAAAGTGAATTCTTTTTTTTTTTTTTTTTTTGGAGAGGTTTTTTGCTATAGGGCGCGTGCGCTCGCCAGACAGACAGAGAGAGACATAGAGACAGAAAGCGAGAAATCACCCCCCAGGGGGGATGGTCACGCCGCAATCCCTTCTCCTCCATTCTCCTCTCGGGATCTTGGGCACGCACGCACACACGCCCGGCGTGAGTTGTAAGCCACCGGGTCCGAGACGCGAACCGCGGTCGACTACGTGGGAGTCCAGCGACATAGCCATTACGCTAACTGCTGGTTCCCAATAAAGTGAATTCTTAAAAAAAATAAATGAACAGATACATAAATCCAAGGGCAGCGGCAGTCAATGCTGTGAAAAAGAAAGGTGAGGTGACAGTGATAGACACTGTGGATGTGGGAGGGGGACTGGTGTTTTAGGTGGTTGTCAGGCAAGGACTTGCTGAGCAGAGATGAATGAAGAGCCATTGGGCTACATGGAGGTCAAGTGTTCTAGACAGAAAAAGCAGCCAGTGAAAAGTTCCTGAGATAGAAGCAGGCACAACAGTAAAATGCAATACTCTGCAAGGCTGCTCCACATGGGAAGGTTCAGAGTTCACATCAGAAACCTCCTTAAGTATACTGGGCGCATACATGCCAGTGATCTACAGCTGGCTGAAGCTGCCAGTGGATTATGGCATCAAGACCCTTTTGGAGGATGCCTATCTAGATATATAATCCACCAATGAAGAAGGCTTGTGTGCCTGGGTTAGCAGTGGATTGTGGCAACAAGACTCTGTTGGGGAGGCCCATCTATAACTAACTAAACCACCAAGAACTAACTAAATAAATAATTAACTAACTGAATGCCTGACTAAATAACTAAGTAACAGACAAACTAAATAACTGACTAGCTAACTAACCAGTTAACTAATTAGCCAACAAACTAGCTAACCACCCATCAAACAAATAGCTAACTAACTAGCTTACTATTTAACCAACGAACTAGGTAGCTAGCTAGCAAAGTAGTTAGGTAGCAAGCTAACTAGCCAGGCAACTAAGTAGGTAACTAGCTAAAACCAGTCAATTAGCTAATAAACTAGCTAATGAACTAACTGAATAGCTAACTAGCTAGCAAGCTAACTGGACAATTAACTGGCAAAATAACCAAATAGCTAGTCAACTAAGTAACTACCTAACTCACCAGTTAACAGCTAATTAGCAAACCAGCTAACCTACTAACTAGATAGCTTACCAACTAACAAGCTAAGTAGAATACTTACTAGCAAGCTAACCAACCTCCTAGCTTGCCAACTAGCTAGCTAGTTAGCTAAACATCCAACTAACTAGCTAGTTATCGAACTAGCTAGCCAACTTTGCAACTAATTAACCAATGAGCTGATTAATTGCCTAACTAGTGAAATAAGCTAACCTACTAACTAGCAAAGATATTTATAAACTAGCTAACCAGTAAGACTACTAGTTAGCTAAACAACTAACTTAAGCAATCACCTAATAACTAGTTAACTGACCAACTAGCTAGCCACCTAATCAATTAGCTAACTGTTGACAAACTGATCAACAAGTGAAATAACCAGCTAACTAGCCAACAAACTATTTAGCTAGCCAACTAACCAGTAAAACAACCAACTAACTAGCTAACTGACTAACTCATTAATCAACTAGCTAACCATCAAAGTAACTGGCAACTGGGAACCAGCAGTTAGCGTAATGGCTATGTCGCTGGACTCCCACGTAGTCGACCGCGGTTCGCGTCTCGGACCCGGTGGCTTACAACTCACGCCGGGCGCGTGTGCGTGCGTGCCCAGGATCCCGAGAGGAGAATGGAGGAGAAGGGATTGCAGCGTGACCATCCCCCCTGGGGGGTGATTTCTCGCTTTCTGTCTCTATGTCTCTCTCTGTCTGTCTGGCGAGCGCACTCGCCCTATAGCGAAAAACCTCTCCAAAAAAAAAAAAAAAAAAAGTAACTGGCAACTAACTAGTCACCCGACGAGGTGACTAGCTAAGCAACCAGTTAGCTGACTATTTGACTGACTAATCAACAACTAGCTAGGTAGCTAACCAACTAACTAACTAGTTGCCTAGCTAACTAAGTAGTTAGATAATAAACCAACTGGCTTGGTAACTAGTTAACCAACTATCTAGCTAACTAGTCAACCAACTAACCAGTTGACTAGATAACCTTCAGTAGTTAGTTAAATGACTTGCTAGTTAACTACCAGTTAAGTCTAATAACTAGCTAACTAGCTAGAATTAGATATTGAAAACTGGCTTACTAGCAAGTATCTAGTAAGTCAACTCAGTAGCAAGACAACTAACTAGCTAGTTGACCAGATAACTATAAGTAAATAAATAACCAACCAAGGAAGCCCACATGGCTGGATTGGGAGTAGATTGTAGCAACAAGACCCTGTTGAAGAGGGCCTGTTTAAAAATACATAAATAAAGAGCTAACTAAATAACTGAGGGTCCAGCAAGTGGCATAGTGGTTAAGTCACTGGTCTCCCACATGACTGACGACGGTTCGAGTCCCAGATCTGGCTGCTTGCATTCTTGGTTTCCCTCTCTTTCCTTTTTGAGTAAGCTCACATGCCCTATAGAAAATTTAAAAATAATAACAATAATAAATAACATTTAAAAAAATAAATAAATAACTACATAACTGACTAAAGAACCAATCAAATAACTGACTAAAGAACTAAATATCTAGCTAACTTACTAGCTAGTTATCCAACTAACTAGCTAACTAAATAAAAAATAAGTAACTAACCAACTAACTAGTCAACTAATTCCTAGCTGACTAAATAGCTAGGCAACTAACTTGCTAAACAATCAGCCAATTAGCTAATGAACTAGCTAACCAACTGGCTGAATAGCCAACTAACTAACTAGCAAACTAACTAGACAATCAACTGGCAAAATAACCAAATAACTAGCTAGGTAATCAAATAACTAGCTACTTAATAACTAAATAGTAAGTAAGTGACTCAATATCTGAATAACTAGCTTACTAAGTAGCCAGGTAACTAGCTTAACTAACTAAATAGTTCATATCTAGCTAATTAACTAGCTAGATAAATAATGGACCAGGGGCCAGCAAGTGGTATGGTGGTTATGGTGCTGGACTCCCACATGGCCAACTGAGGTTCAAGTCCCAGACCAGGTGGTTTGCTTTCACACTTTCTCTCTCTGCCCTTCCCCCCCCCCCACACTCTGTGTGTGTGGTGAGAGCACTGTAGCAAAATTTTTAAAGAATTATTTATTTTATTTATTATTTATTACTTTTATTAACATTATTATTATTTAATTTGAGCAGAGAGTGAGAAAGTGAGAAAACAAGCCACCAGCTCTGGGACTTGAACCATGGTTGGCCATGTAGGGAGTCCGACACCTGAACCACCACTCCACCTACCACCTCCTCATAGCAAATTTTAAAAATAATAATGATGATAAAAGTAAATAAATAAATGGCCAACCAACCAAGGAGGCCCATGCAGCTGGATGTGGGTGGGTAGGGGATTCTGGAGCTGAGGCAGGAAGGCACACCTCCAGAAATGAAGAGGAGGGGGAGGACTCTGGACTTCTAAGTATTGGGGAAAGCTGCTGATAAACAGACTTACCTCACAAAAACTGCTGGCATTTTTTTAAAGAATTATTTTATTTAACATTATTTATTTATTTATTTTTAATTTGACCAAAGAGGAACACAGTGAAAGAGAGAGAGAGAGAGAGAGAGAGAGAGAGAGAGAGAGAGAGAGAGAGAGAAAGTGAGAAAGCAAGCCATCGGGTCCAGGACTCAAACCGTGCTGAGCCATGTGGGAGTCCAGAACACTCAAACACCATGCCACCTGCTGGCCCCACTGCTGGCATTTTATTTTACCCAAAGGAGTAAATGGTAAATTCTGAAAACAACTATTTTTTTTTCATGATTTATTTATTTATTTATTTGAGAGGTTTTTGCTGTAGGGCACGTGTGCTCGCCCGAAAGACAGAGAGAGACAGGGAGACAGAAAGCGATAAATCACCCCCCAGGGGGATGGTCACACAGCAATCCCTTCTCCTCCATTTTCCTCTCAGGATCTTTTTTTTTTTTTTTTTAATTTATTCATTCATTCATTTAAATTTCCAGAGAGAGAGAGACACCGAGAGAGAGGGAAAGTGAGAAAGCAAGCCACCAGGTCCGGGATTCAAACCATGGTCGACCATGTGGGAGTGTCCAGTGCTTTAACCACCACACCACCTGCTGGTTCCCCCTCTCAGGATCTTGGGCATGCAGGCACATGCGCCCGGTGTGAGTGTAAGCCACCGGGTCCAGGACTCGAACCACGGTCCGATACATGGGAATCCAGTGTCATAGCCATTACGCTAACTACTGGTCTCCTGAAAAGAATAATTTGACATCCATGCATGGCAAGTTCCAGAACAGATTACTAGGTGAGTGACTGTGAACATTTAAGAAAAGCCTAAGTCAAGATGCTTGAACACCAGCTAAGTTCCCTCCCCTCTCTATCATTGCAGTGGGATGGCCCTGGACAACTTATGTTGACCCAGCAAAGCATTTGTCATTTGTCCACATAGACAGGATAGACGTGCGAGCTGGGTCACAGAGACTGGGAGGTGGACCTGAGAATCCTGGTAGAGCTGAAGGTAATCTCTCTGGGGTATCCCAAAGCTTCATCCTAGCCTCAGGTTTCCTGGCATTGCCATGAGTCTCTTGAATGGAGGCAGAAGAAGCCACTCTTCACCCTGCAGATGGCTGCTGGCTGGGAAGGAGCTCCATGGGTGCTTGAAGCAGATTCAAGTCAGCCTTGACAGATTGTGAAGTTGGGTTGAAACCGGCAAGATGAAATTCATCATGGATGAGTGCTAAGTCCTGTGTTAAGACTCCAAAAAATTGGTTACGTAAGAATTGGACTGAGAAATCTGGTTAGATGGAAATTTCTGTTCAAGAGAGAAAGGGAAAAAGAGAGAGAGAGAGAGAGAGAGAGAGAGAGAGAGAGAGAGAGAGAGAGAGAGAAAGGAGAGGAAGGAAGAGAGACAGAAGATAGGGAGTAGGGAAGGAGGAAGGAAGGGAGAGAGGGAAAGAAAGGAAAAGACAAAGAATCCAGTGGTTTTGCCTCAAGCTCATAACCAGGTCGCAAGCCAGAAGACTCCACCAGCGGGGAAGCCTGCTGTCCTGTAAAGACTGAGGGCTTTGCCCCACCTCTCCAGTCCCCTCCTGGCCACACCATCTTGTGAGCAGGAGAAAGCGGCAAGCCGGAGAGAACCAGGAGACGGATATCAGATTAGACAAGGATCTGGCCACAGGGATACTGAGTGATGATGACAACCGGAAATATTGAGCTGCAAGGACACAGAACTTGGCTGGGTCTAGTGGAGGCCAACAGCCGTCTTCAAATGTGGGGTCATATGGCTGAGGAAGAAGGAAAAGACCCAGATTGTCATTCATGAAGCCAGAACCAGTGACATCAACCGGTGATTCTCAGCTACAGAGAAAGGCTGCTCTCCCGTCTGAAAGGACGTCCTAACCTCGAGGTTGTCCAGCAGTGAATCTTTCTAGCTCCCATCTCTCCCTGGGGCCAATAGAAGCACTATTTATTGCGCCCCTGCTCTTGCAGACAGGCTCAAGTCAGACCCTTTCCGTCATTACCTCATGCAATCATTACAACAACCCTGTGAGGTAGTGATGATTACAATCCCCTCCCCTTTTTTTATTGGCTAGAGGGCGCATGCACTCTCTGGAGAGAAACAGAGAAAAGGAAAATGAGAAAGCGCCCCCTTCCCCACCACACGCCCACACACGGGGGATGGGCACGTGGCCATCCCTTCTCCATTCTCCTTTTGGGACTTTGGGCACGCAGATACACGAGCCCGGCGTGTTTCTCCAACTGTGGGATCTGGGACTCTAGCCGCACAATTGGTCATCTGAGATCCAGTGTCCTTAACTGGCACGCCACCGGCTGGCCCACGCGATTCCCACTTTAAAGGAAGACAGGACCAGAAGGCTTAAGTAACTTGCCGGTCGCTTACTAAGAGGCAGACGCTAACCGCTAATCGAGGGCCCAGGTTTGGCTGTGCTACCTCTCTACACTGCGTGGCCGTGAAGAAAAGCAGGGAATTGTTGCACTTTTTGAGACACTCATGACCCTACTTCTTGAGAGTGTGTTGTAAGCAATAATAACTCTGTCCCCTCAAAATTTCGCATAAAATTTCGGAGGCTCTTGAATCTTAGAACCCCGGTGATTGCACCCTAGTGGCTAATCTCCGTTGCGGCTTAGAATCGGGGAGCGTAAGGGGGCCTCGCAGTGCGCTGAAGGCGGACAGTGTTGCGGGGCGACGGGCGGAGCCGGGCGGTGAGGGGGCGGCGCCGGGAGGCCGGGCGTGGGGCGCCGCCTGCAGGGGGCGCTGGCGGCGGCTCCGGGCGGAGACAATCGCGCTGAGCGGGCGCCGCAGCCGGAGCGGGAGCCCGAGCGGCGCGGCGCGGCGCGGCGCGGCGCAGAGCTGGGGCTGAGCGGGGCGGGCCGAGCGGGGCCGGGCGGGAGCCATGGACCGCTAGGGCCGGGCCGAGCCCCGCTATGCCGCCGCCAAGTGGCCCCAGCGTCCTTGCGCGGCTGCTGCCGCTGCTGGGGCTGCTGCTCGGCGGCGCCTCCCGGGCTCCGGGCAAGT
This sequence comes from Tupaia tana, assembly GCA_026018925.1. Classification (NCBI taxonomy): domain Eukaryota; kingdom Metazoa; phylum Chordata; class Mammalia; order Scandentia; family Tupaiidae; genus Tupaia; species Tupaia tana. Next base: position 50,798,562 of record JAKSZU010000011.1, on the reverse strand, counting down.
CGCCGCCGGAGCCCCTCAGCCCGCAGGGTGAGTCTCGGCCGAGAGGGGCTGCGATCGCGGGCCTGCGTCTCCGGATCAGGTCCCCGCCCGCCCACCCCTGTTTGCGGCGGTGGTGAATTGGGGGGTAGTCTGTTCCTTAGATTTGGCTGGGGGGAGCTATGCAACCTGGGGTTGGCGTTTATGGGGGAAAGAGGAGGGGGAGGAGGAAGACCGTCCGGGGCGGGGGTCTCGGGGAGACACAATGGGGTGGGCGGGGGTCCCACGCTCGGCGCCGCCATCCCCTCCCGACTTGTTTTTCTCCCTCCTGGTCCGCGAGGCGCTGCTGCCTGAGCCATTGTCTACCGAAGACACCCGCCCAGGGGCGGGCTGGGGCGGGTGCCGGCTCCGTAGCCCCCTGCGGGTTCCTCGTCCCCAACCCCAGCCGAGTAGGGGCGCAGGCATCGGCTGCCACCCTAGGCCCCGACGGGGGCTGGGCGCCTAGAGCTGGGTTTGAAGGGGGGAGGGGAGAAGGGGGAGTGGGTGAGGCTGTGGGCGGGATTGACTGTTCGAATAGGGTTCTTAGCCCTGGAGCCTGTCAGCCCCCAGCCGGCCCCCGGTTTAGAATCTGGGGTGCACTACATACACTCTGACCAGCGCACGATGGAGGAGAAACCGTAACTGGGGGACCCTGAGAAAAGGGCGAGATTGTGACTCCCAGCTCGAGGTGCAGGGCAGGGCTGTGGTTGCCGAGCCATGCTGAGCTGAGCTGGCTGACTGTGGGCTGTGCCGGCTGGAGGGCAGGTGCCTGGGTCCCTGTCCAGCAGGCCTCCTGCCACTCTTGTCCCTTGCACGCCCCCACATCACCCTCTCCTCCTCTCACCTCTCCTTCTCTGTGGGGACCCGCACTGGCCCAGGTGGGTGTGTGAGGTGGGGGTGGGGCCGGCTCCTGCAGCAGGAGAGGGTGGGCGAGGAAGACTGCTTGGGCCTCCGTCCACGCCCACTTCAGCCCAGCGCCCCGCTCCTGTCTCTACCCCACCACCCCAGCCACTGCTCTCCCCTCCCCCGCGGGTGGGCCCCAGCCCTGCCTGAGTGTTTTCCACTCCTCACCCCTCCCGGCCAAGGAGCTGGCAGGAAAAGCAGGGTGTGTGGGGGGGTCTGGATGAGGGAAGTGGGGTCCGGATGAAGGGAGGAGGTCGGATTTCCTCCTGGTAAGAGGCATGACCATGCCTGAAGCCTGGAGAGGTACTACTGTGTGGAATGTCAGGCTTGAGGAATGGGAAAAGACCCCCCTCTGCCTCAGTCCCTCTGGCCTTGCTTCACTAGGTGGGAAGAGGCCCTGGTTTCTTGGAAGGCTCTCCTTCAAGTCCCTGCACACCAGGGGAAGGGGCCCAGGGAATTGCCTGGAACAGAGCCAGGACAGGGAGCTCTCTCAGGCAGCTGGCTGGGAGCCCAGGTTGGGGGGCAGGGGGAAGGGAGTCTGCTAGGCACCCCATTTAGCGCTGATGCCTCCTTCAGGCCTTATCTGCCCACCTGTTTTGTTTCCCTGCGCACACACCCCCATACACCTTTCTAAGGCTGATTCTTGAACCCAAGCCATTCCCTCGGATGACAGTATTTCAGACTCCTGGGTCCCCTCTTCCCAGCTGCTCTATCCAGCTGCTCCTGGCCTGGGTAGGGTGGGGAGTAGCCAGGCCCTTCTAGCTTCTCAGAATTCCTTCTGGGTGGTGGTGGAGGGGGGAAAACTGCCAGTCCGGTGGAGAGCTAGAGAAGGAGTGGATCAATTGCATGTGCCCACCCTGCAGGGTTGGGCTCTAGCTGGGGAGGGGAGAGGGAGGTGGGCTTGGGTGAACAGCTGGATGGGATGCCAGGGGCAGGCGTGGCACTAGCCCTGGAGTTGGAGGCTGAGATAAGACACCTGTCACTGCTGCATGTCAGACTCTGGTCCCTTCCCAAGGCACTGCGGCCTGCTGGCCTCCCCACACCCTGCCCTGTCCGCTCCAGACTTCCTTCTGGGCCTAGACTCCCCTAGGTCTGTGTTCAGCACCTGGGCCGCTCCCTGCCTGTCTCCTGGGCCCCTCATAGAGGCCTCTGTTCCTTCCTACACCATTATCAGCAGCAAGGTAGGGGTGAGGCCTGTCCTGGAGAGAGGGGCTGTGTTAAGTAGGAAGGGGTAGGTGATACCATGGGTCACAGAGGCCACCTGGGAAATCCATGGGAACAGCTCCCATGGTTCTGCCCTCACCACCTCATACAGCTCAGGACACCTGCAGGCCTAGCCTGGATATCGTGGGGCTGGAGCAGAAGCTGCCCTGGCATGCAAAAGACTTGGGCTCCCCTTCCCAGCCCCTCCACACCAGTTTCCCTTGGGCCTGGGTCAGCCCCCATCCCCCCACGGGTCTCCTTCCCCTCGCCAGGGCCCCTGCTCCCTGCCTTATCCCCTGGGAGGAATGAGGACATTGCCATGGTGACTGACTGTAGCTGACCAGCTTGGGGGGGGGGGGGCTGCCATGGGAGGGGGAGGGTCAGGAGGTACTTGTTTGGGCTTGGGGGTTGGGATGATTCCTTAAATCTGAAGGGAAACAGCCTTGTGCAAAGGACTCTGGGAAGAGGATGAATGACCAGAATGACTGATTCCCTAGGGTCTCTTCCTTAGTTTTTTTCTCTGAGAACCCAAATTCTGACTTAGCCTCCATCCTCCCGCCCAAACTGTCAAATCTTGCCCTCTCTCCCCACCTTCAGGTTCTGGTTCTCCCTAATTCCCCCTTTCTCTGGCTTCTCTCCCGACAGGGCTCTTGTAGGGCCCAGTGGTTAAGAATTGATGTGCAAGAGGTATACTCCCAGGTCCGAACCCCACTTCTGCCACTTAGCTGGAGTCCAAGGGGAGCCTTACCTTCCTCATCTGTAAAATGGGCTAGGAATATATTTTACACCATTGACTGTAAGATGCACCATTATTTCATGTACTGGCCAGGAAGGAAAATGTGCTGCCGGTTGTCGTTATGACATCATCAGTCGTAGGCACAGGCTGAGCTTGGAAATGTTAAGATGTGAAAAAGCACCTGTGTTAGACTCGATGCCCTGTGGTTACAGCACCACCTCCCTCCCAGGCTGACGAGAGGGAGCAAGGAGAGCTCTTACTGTAATACGCTCTCCCTCAGCACAAAGCCTCAGCCAGCTGGCAGCCCCTCCTCTGACCTCCGGGCTCCCCCAGCTCTCCCTTCCCTACCTCCTCATTTGCCTCCCCATCTTGTCCGCAGAGCTCCTGATCAAGGTGCAGGTGTATGTGAGCGGGGAACTGGTGCCCCTGGCCCGGGCCTCAGTGGATGTGTTTGGGAACCGGACCCTGCTGGCTACAGGCACCACAGACTCCGAGGGTGTGGCCACATTGCCCCTCAGTTACCGCTTGGGCACCTGGGTGCTGGTCACTGCTGCCCGCCCTGGCTTCCTCACCAACTCCGTGCCCTGGCGTGTTGACAAGCTACCCTGTGAGTGCAGGGGCAGGTGGAGGGGGGGGTGGGTGGCAGCTGACCCTCCATCCCAAAATAGTCCCAGGGGTGGGGGGTGGAGGAGGCAGGCCTTCCAGCAGCTGCTGCCTGGGCTGGGGTCCGCAGAGGGGGCTAAGGAAAGAGGAGGCACTGGAGGGGGTTCAGATGGAGGGGTGCCTGTTGGTGCACGATGGGAGATGGCTTTTCCGGAGCTCACAGGCCACCCTCCTGCAGTGTATGCATCTGTCAGCCTCTACCTGCTCCCCGAGCGGCCGGCCACCCTCATCCTCTATGAGGACCTTGTGCACATCCTCCTGGGCTCTCCTGGTAAGGCTCCCCCTCCTCTCCCCACACCAACTCCTCCTCTTTCTCTCTGACCTGGGCGTAAAGACCTCTGCTCTTCACATACTGTCTGGGTGCCCTTGGGCAAGTCACATAACCTCTCTGAGCCATAATGTGTTCATTTTAAACTATAGGATAGTATTGACATCATCAAATTGAGGTGACGATTAAATAGCAAGTGTGCAAAAAACAGCATAGAAGGTGTTCAATAAATGTTTGTAGTTATCAGGGCTTCTCGTGGTTTCTATTGCCCCTCAGTCCCTGCCTCCCTGCCACCTTCTTTAGTAGATCTCAGTATTTGTTAAGCACCTGCTGGGTGCCTGGCTGTTAGAAGGCCCGGCAAATGTCCTTCCACGGGCATCGAACACCTGTCAAGCGTGAAGCCTGAAGCAGTCCCACGGTGGTCCTTGACTACCCACAGGCTTTCAGTCTCACTCAGCTAACACTCCTGCACCTGCACTGGGCCAGGCACCATAGCTGGTGCCGGGGAGCAACGACAAGGAAGAACAGACCACTGCCCGCCTCGTGGCCTTCACAGACACGTAGGGAGGCAGACAGATCACTGCCAGCCTTGGAATGGTTACAGGGCAGTGGAAAGGGGGCAGCTGTGTTCAGTGCTAAGACACCCCTAACCTGCGAGTGTAGCCAGCCAGGCGAGAGGGTTTGGTGAAGAGAGCAGTAGCACTGTGTGGCCTTGGGAGCTGAAAGGGGGAACCCAGGCCCCTGTCCTGGAGAGGAAGGCCTGGGGGTGTCCTCCAGAAACAGGGGCCGAAGGGAACTGAGAAGGTGCAAGGAACCCTCTGGTTGGGCTGCGCAGGGCTCACCAGGCAGTAGATGCCATCTGGCTAGTACTAGGGTGCCACAGTGGGGTTTAGAGAGGAAGGAACTCATCCCCAGTTTATATTCTCCGTGGAGCTGGTCGCCAGATGACTCCTTTGCTTATCCTTACTCTGATCCTGAGCTGGAGGCTTCTAAATGCCCCTTGAAGGTTCCTAACAGGCCAAACGGACCCTGTGTTGCCCTCCAGCATAGAGAGCCCTCCCCATGCTGTCAGTATAAAGCTCAGGCCCCTTCACAGAGCTGGCAGCGCCCTCCAGGGCCTGCCTTCCACTCCAGTCACCACCTTGCATTTCCCCGAACAGAGTAGCCCGCTGCCTCGTGCTTCCGGGCCTTTCTGTGCCGGTCCTCCCGACCCACTCTTTCCTGGCTGACTCTTACTCATCCTGTGGGACTCTGCAGGGCCTCCCCAGTACCCTGCCTCCCTCTGTTTTAATCACGAGGTAGGACTGAGTCCTGGGTGACAGGATGGGCCCTGGAGCCACGCTGCCTGGGCTTGAATCCAGGCTCAAGGATTGATTGTGGCCTTGGGCAAGGTACTGAACTTCTCCGGCCTCCGTTTCTGCACCATGAAATGGGGCTCATAACAAAGGTGCCCCCTTCAGAGGCTGTTAGGCTAATTACAGGGGTTAATATAGGTAACTGCCTAGAACAGTGTCCAGAGTACCTTAAAGCTTCATAAATGTTAGCTAGGACCAGATCAGAGTTCTGCTTATATGACTTTCCCCTCCAACACACACACACACACACACACACACACACACACACACACACATAGAGATATCTAATGCAGTAACAACTAGCTACATATGTCTAAGTTAAAATAATTTAAAAATTCATAAAATGCTTAAAGAGTTCAAAATTAATCCGGTTGCTATCGATACATCTCAAATGCTTAATAGCAGCCTGTGTCTAGTAGGGACCTTGATGGGCAATGCAGCTGTAGACGATTTCCATCACAGCAGAAAGTTCTGGCAGGTTCTAGAAGGGCCAGACTGTGAACTTGAAAGCAGGGAATGAGTTCTGTGGGGTTCACCTCTGCACCCCCAGTATCTGACGCAGCACCTGCCACACGGTAGACAGCAGTAACAGGGCCTGAACCTCATCACTCAATAGGTTTATAAGGAAAGTGTTCCGGCTGAGGGTCACACAGGTAGGAGAGGAAATTTCAGGTCCATGTCCCTTCCAGGTTGACATTCTGGCCAGTTTTCTCCCCAGTCACCATCTCCCAGCCTTCCCAAGTGGCCTGACCCAATGGCTCCCATTCCTCTTAGATACTTGCTTTCTGCAAGTACATGTGCCTGGGGACCTTGTCCCCAGCCAGGCCACTGTAGCCCCTCTCTCCATCCAGGTGCCCGCTCCCAGCCCTGGGTGCAGTTCCAGCGCAGGGCTGCGCGCCTGCCTGTCAGCTCCACCTACAGCCAGCTCTGGGCCTCGCTCACACCTGCCAGCACCCAGCAGGAGATGCGAGCTTTCCCCGCCTTTCTGGGCACTGAGGCTTCCAGCTCAGGTATGCTGGGTGCTGGGCATGGAAGGGCCTCCCCCACTCCGAGGTTCAGCCTTTAGCCCTGTGCCCTCTTCCCCCAGGCAATGGTTCCTGGTTGGAGCTGATGCCCCTGGCTGCTGTGAGTGTGCACCTGCTGGCAGGCAATGGGACAGAGGTGCCACTCTCAGGCCCCATTCACCTGTCCCTGCCCGTGTCCTCTGAGACTCGTGCTCTCACTGTAGGCACCAGCATTCCAGCCTGGAGGTTCGACCCCAAGAGTGGTAAGTGCCTCAGGAGGTTTCAGATGCTAGAGTTTGGAGAAGGAAAGTGGGACTTAGGTGGGGGGAGACATTCCGTTTTGATGACATCCCTGCCTCTCTCAGGGCTGTGGGTACGCAATGGCACCGGTGTGATCCGGAAGGAAGGCCGGCAGCTCTACTGGACCTTCGTCTCCCCCCAGCTGGGGTACTGGGTGGCTGCCATGGCCTCCCCCACGGCTGGTGAGATTGGTGGGTGGGTGAACAGGGGCACAGGGCTCAGTGGAAGGGGAGGCCGGGAGAGCAGATTCCTGAAAGGCAGGAGGTGCACCCACTCCTGAACACTAAGCCCTTGCCTGGCGCAGGACTGGTCACCATCACATCGGGCATCCAGGACATCGGCACCTACCACACCATCTTCCTGCTCACCATTCTGGCAGCCCTGGCCCTGCTGGTGCTCATTCTGCTATGTCTGCTCATCTACTACTGCCGGTGAGTGCGCGTCCCCAGACTTGTGGCATCTGACCAAGGCCTGCTCAGTGCCTGGGCTGTGATGGCACTGGAGCCCCGAAGATGCCCACAGCCCCATTCTGGAGGGCCGGGGGCTTAAGAGAAATGGGGACAGGAGGCAGGACCTGCCGGCTACCCCACCGGGGACAACCTACAGATGCTCCCACCAGCCCAGCTCTCCCAGGGCACTCAGGCTGGACACACCCATAGAGGGCCTAGGTGCCCTTCCCAGGTTCTCAGGCCACTCCACGTGCAAAGGGGCGCAGAGTTTACCCCAGGGGAGCCGGAATGGGCACAGCTGCTAGAAGACGCTGTCCACATACCAAAGGGCTCCCATTCCTCACCTCCCCTGACAGCCCGGGGCATTCTCCCCTCCTCTAGCTATATTCTTCCCTTATCTTGCAACTCAGGGGACCGGGGTTAGGGAGCTCCTCTAGCCATGGCCCGGTCCTGAGGGTACCTCTGGTCTCCCCTCTCCAGGAGGCGCTGCCTGAAACCCAGGCAACAGCACCGCAAGCTGCAGCTCTCGGGACCCTCGGACGGTAACAAACGAGACCAGGCGACCTCGATGTCCCAGCTGCACCTCATCTGTGGAGGACCCCTGGAGCCCGCAGCATCGGGAGACCCCGAAGCTCCACCTCCAGGCCCCCTCCACTCGGCCTTCTCCAGCTCCCGGGATTTGGCCTCCTCCCGGGACGACTTCTTCCGCGCCAAGCCGCGCTCCGCCAGCCGTCCTGTCGCTGAGCCTCCGGGTGCCCGCGGGGGCGAGGGCGCCGGGCTCAAGGGCGCCCGCTCGGTGGAGGGTCCCGGCGGGCTGGAGCCCGGCCTAGACGAGTACCGGCGGGGGCCCTCCGGGGTCGCAGCCTTCCTGCATGAGCCGCCCTCGCCGCCGCCGCCCTTCGACCACTACTTGGGCCACAAGGGGGCGGCCGAGAGCAAGACCCCCGACTTCCTGCTGTCCCAGTCGGTGGACCAGCTGGCGCGGCCGCCGTCGCTCAGCCAGCCCGGGCAGCTCATCTTCTGCGGTTCCATCGACCACCTCAAAGACAACGTCTACCGCAACGTCATGCCCACCCTGGTGATCCCCGCGCACTACGTGCGCCTGGGCGGCGAGGCGGGGGCCGCGGGGGTGGGCGACGAGCCTGCCCCTGCCGAGGGCACGGCCTCTGGCCCAGCGCGCCCTTTCCCCCAGCCCGACCCTCAGCGCCCACTGATGCAGGGCCACTCGGGCGCGGGGGGCGAGGGCGGCGGGGGCGGCGGCGGCGAGGGCTGGGGGGGCGGGCGCTCGGCGCCGGTCAGCGGCTCAGTCACGATCCCGGTGCTGTTCAATGAGTCCACCATGGCGCAGCTCAACGGAGAGTTGCAGGCGCTGACCGAGAAGAAGCTGCTGGAACTGGGCGTGAAGCCTCACCCGCGCGCCTGGTTCGTGTCCCTGGACGGGCGCTCCAACTCTCAAGTGCGCCACTCCTACATCGACCTGCAGGCGGGCGGCGGGGGCCGCAGCACCGATGCCAGCCTGGACTCCGGCGTCGACGTGCACGAGGCGCGGCCCGCGCGCCGGCGGCCCCCGCGGGAAGAGCGGGAGCGCGTCCCGCCCGCAGCCCAGCCGGCGCCGCCGCCCGCACCCCCGCGCCTGGCGCTCAGCGAGGACACCGAGCCGAGCAGCAGCGAGAGCCGCACGGGCCTCTGCTCCCCGGAGGACAACTCGCTGACGCCGCTGCTGGACGAGGTGGCGGCGCCCGAGGGCCGGGCGGCCACGGTGCCCCGGGGTCGGGGCCGCAGCCGCGGGGACAGTTCCCGCAGCAGCGCCAGCGAGCTGCGGCGCGACTCGCTCACCAGCCCCGAGGACGAGCTGGGGGCGGAAGTGGGCGACGAGACGGGCGACAAGAAGAGCCCGTGGCAGCGGCGGGAGGAGCGGCCGCTCATGGTCTTCAACGTCAAGTAGCGCCGCGGCAGGGCCTGGCACCGCCTCGGGGCTGGCCTCCGCCCCGGCCCGCCCCCAGGGTGCGTGGCCCAGGGGGCTGCGGGGGTGCGCACTCTTAGCCCCAGGACGCAAAGGCGTCCAGGGGCCTGCCGCCATGTTCCTGGTACGTGCTGGGGAAGGTCCTAGGAAGGGATCCTCTGCCTCCAGCAGGGCGGTGGGAGGGTCCAGCCCCCCGTGGGAGGTGCCGGGTGGAGGGCTGGGTGGGGGGAGCAGTGCCTGTGTACATGTGCTGTACATAGAAAGCTCTATCGTGGAAGCAGGAGGGGCAGCCGGCCTCAGCTGCTGGTGTGAGGGCTGGGAAGGGAGGGAGCCTTCCCGCGGAGCCCTGGGAGGGGAGGGGGTGCTTCGTGCTGACTAGCCCACCCCTGGGCTACGATGTCACAGGGCTGGGAGCTGGGGCAGCTCTGGGGATGGTGATGTCATGGGGCGCTGTGGGCAGCAGCAAATATAAAACTGGTGGGGTTAAGGCTGTGTGTGTCTTTCTGTGGGGCAGAGGGGCGAGCGCCCTCACTCGGGGGTCTCCTGGGGAGGGTACGCAGGGTGGCCCAATCAGACACTGTTAAGAAAGTGTACAAACTTTATTGGCGGACACACATACACACACGCACACACACACAGCCCCCTGTGGATAGGGGACAGCACCTGGCCACAAGGTCCACAGAAACTGGGGAGGGGATGGCAGCTTGTCACGTGGCTTTTGCCACAGCCCCCCTTCTGACAAGGAAGGGCCTTAGAGGCCCTACCTGCCATGGCGTTGGGGGGGTCAGGGAGAGTTTGGTGGAGAGGTGCTGGGGAGGCCTGAGCAGTGTGCACCCTGAAAGGGTCCCAAGGGCTGGGGGTGTCTTCAGTCCTCAATCCCTCCTCACAGCAGCTGTCTCGGAGCTGGCTCCTTCAGCGGGATGTCCCAGCGCTGGGTCTCCCTGCGCACACACTTGGTGCCCTTGGCCCCGCAGCGGAAGCCGGCAGGACAGCAGTGCCGCTGATCTGCACAGCAGACACCCTGCATGGTCAGAGGGCGTGAGAGTCAGCCAGCGCAGGACCTAGCCCGTGTCTACACCCAGCCCCAGGGTGTGTGGTGGCACTGACCTTGCGGTAGGGACAACAGGCCCAGCCCCCTTTGCTATCTCTGCAGCAGGTCTGGTTGTCATGGCAGAAGTGCCCTGCCCCACACGCCACATGCCCTGCATTCACGTGAGGGCTGAGGGCCAGGTGGGCAGCAGGCTGGGCAGGGCTCCCCTCCTTCTCACAGGATCGGGCCTTCACATTGCAGGTGTACCCAGCCGGGCAGCAGTGCTGGCGATCGTCACAGCACACGGCCTGTGGGGACAGAAGGCATTACCCTCATGTGCCCCCAACCCTATCCAGGGGCAGGCAGGTGTGCACTCACATGGGGCAGCTGGCAGCAGGCCCAGCCCCCTCGCAGGCTTGGGCAGCAGGTCTGCCCCACTGGGCAGCTGGTGTGCTGGTCACAGCCGATGTCTTTGGAGTGGGACAGGGAAGCCTGACGGGTAGGTGTCTTCTCCAGTCCAGCCACTGTCTCGTTCCCTCTTTGACAATTCCCCTCGGCCGTGCATGTGTAGCCTGGGGGGCAGCAGTGCTTGTCGTCCGAGCAACAGATAGCCTGGGGGGTTGGGGTGCAGGAAAAGGTGGCCCAGGGAGCTACCATGTGGGACAAGGGCTGAGCCTCTACCGTACCCCTGGCCCACCTCTCCTGTTAGCTCCTCCAGTCGGGGCCAAATGTGACAAGCTGGGTGCACGAGGAGCAAAGCAGTAGGAGCCTGGCAACCCCCTGCCCAGGTCGAGACGCTGACCCCAACCCAGTGCTGTCCCACTACCCATGCACCTTTAGGACAGGACAGCAGCCCCACTCGCCAGATTTGAGTCGGCAGCAGGTGTTGTTAGGGGGACAGCTAGTGACATTATCACAGAGGACGTCACTCTCCAAGGCCTGTGAGTCCGGCAGGCTGAGGTAGGCTGGGGCCTTCTCCATCCAGGGCACCTGGTGGGTCCCCTGTTCACAGGTCCCCTTCTCTGTGTGACACGTAAACCCCGCTGGGCAGCAGTGTATGTGGTCCTCACAGCACACGGCCTGGGGGATGGAGAAGGGCCAGTGGGCACAGGGGTCTTACTAGCTGTCATCCCCTGCCCAGCGCAGCCCACCCACCTCTCTGAGTACCTGGGCAAAAGGGCAGCAGCCCCAGGCCCCTGACTGGAGGCGGCAGCAGGTGTAACCATCCGGGCAGCTCACCTCCATGTCGCACTTGACCTCCTGCACTGTGAGGCAGGCAACAAGGACAGGTCAGTGGTGCCCCTCAGGGGCACCCCCTCTTGCCAGCATCCCAGCTGGAATCATGTTGAGGATGGCAGGTACTACTTACACCTGCTTGAAGTGACCCCAGGCAAGGCCCAATGCGAGAAAGAGGGCTGCACCAGCCTGGCCCCTCCATGTGGCCAGCACCCCTGCGCCCCCACTTCGGTTCCTGGAACCCCCTCCTCCCAGTACAAGCGGAACGGGGTCTGTGGCCGGCCCCTGATACCTGTGTGTGTGGACAGCTCGGTGAGGTCTGATGTGCTCTCCTGGGAGACACACTTACTCTGGGTCAGGTCACACACAGTGTTCTGTGGGCAGCAGTGCAGGTGGTCGGAGCAGCAGATGGCCTGCGTGGGGACCAGGTGGGTCTTTGTGACTTCTAGCCTCAGCTGAGCATAGGAAGCAGCCAGGCTGACAGCTGGCACTGCCCCAGTCCCCCACAAGGGGGTGGCATGAGTCCTGAGTCAGGCTCCCAGCAGCCAGCCGCCCTAGCCCGGGAGCCCCTGAAAGGTGCCTGTCCAGGCCAGGTGGCTGCAGGCATACAGTCAAGCTGGCGACAGCCCCTCACTCACATTGGGAATGGGGCAGCAGCCATACTTCCCACTGGGCAGCTCACAGCAGGTAGAATTGTCAGAGCACTGGGACCACCCATCAGGGCATGTGACGAAGGTGTGCAGAACCACTGGAAAAAAGAGTGAGGTGTGAGGGACAGCGTGGCGGGAGGAAACCATTTTCCCAGCTGGGCATAACTGTGACCTTGCCCCCACACCCCGGCCTCACCACCCTGCCCTCTGGCTCGCCCACCCTCTCACCCGCCCCATCAGTCCTCTGTGCCGGGATCTTCTTGACCAGGGGGTGGGTGCCCGTGGGTGTGATGCAGCGAGAATGAGCCACGTCACAGGTGGTACCATGGGGACAGCAGTGCACCTTGTCTTCACAGCAGACAGCCTGAGAAGAGATGACTCGGACTGTCTTTGCCCCTAATTTTGCCCTGCTGCCCTCCCTCCAGCCCCATCTCCCCAAATCAGTACCTGGGGCATGGGGCAGCATCCCCAGGAGCCATCCGCCATAACGCAGCAGGTGGAGGAGTCGGGGCACTCGACCTGGCCACTGGGGCACAGGACGGCACGTGGGGGGTGGTTATCTGTGGGCAGGATGGTATGAGCTCCACCAACCCAGGCCTCATTCCTCAAGGAACTAGTGACACCAGGCTCTGCAGGCCCAGCCACAGGGGCCTGGGGGTCGGCTCTAGGGCTCGGCTATCTCCCGGGCACCACTGACCCACTCTCCCTACAATCCATTCACTGCCTTGGCGGGGGACAGGACATTCACTGACAGTGGGTTGGCGTTCAACTAGTACAGCCTGGCCTCTCCCCACCTCTGCGATGCTGGACCTGGAGTCCTGCATTCTCTCCTGCCCCCTCCTACCCCAGGACCCTCTGGGCAGAGCACAGAGGTTGTTTAGTACGAGAGCACTTCAAAGTGTTTGTGGATGGGACCAGTAGTTAGTGTAATGGCTATGTCGCTGGACTCCCATGTAGTCGACCGCAGTTCGCGTCCCAGACCCGGTGGCTTAAAACTCACGCCGGGCACGTGTGCATGCGTGCCCAAGATCCTGAGAGGAGAATGGAGGAGAAGGGATTGCGGCATGGCCATCCCCCCTGGGGGGTGATTTCTCGCTTTCTGTCTCTCTGTCTCTCTCTGTCTGTCTGGCGAGCGCACGCGCCCTATAGCGAAAACCTCTCTTAAAAAAAAAAAGTGTTTGTGGAAAAATGGAGTTAGTGTACAAGTTTAGTTTGGTGCAAATAATTTAAAAAATCATACTGAAACCCATGCATGTTTTTGTTCATAATACACATTTTCCATGAACTTTCTGAAGACACACCCCCCACTTGTATGGATGCCACATGACTGAAAGCAGGAATCAGGGCCTCTCCACTGGCCTGGGCTCCTGGACAGCACTTCAGAATACTCCAGGCTCCACCAGCTGCCCACCCTCCTGCCCTCCACCCACACCCCTCCTGCACCTGGTCTCTGGAAGCAGGACTGTCCATCAGCACTACAGTGGAAGCCCCGTGGGCAGCAGTGGTGGCCATCTGCACATGCCACAGCCTGTGGAACACAGAGAAGCCTGAGTTGGTAAGGCCCTTGTCCCTGGGGGTGGGAGGTGCAGAAAAGCATAAATGCAGACTCAAATCCTCCACTGAGCCAGTGTCACCCTCACCTCTGGAAATGGGCAGCAACTGGAACTCCCTGAGACAGTGAGGAGACAGGAGTAGCCAGCTGAGCAGTGAGCACTGATCTGGCAGGGTCTGCCTAGACGCCTGCTCAGTGTTGTGGGCCATTTGTCCTGGGAAGAGAGGGGAGAGAATAAGCCAAAGGACCCATGCCTGGCCGCCCCCTCTGGCCAACCCAAGATGACCCTTTGGGAAAACCCAGACTGCCGCCTCTGGCCTGGGTGGGAGTGTACTCACCAGAACAGGATTGCAGCAACCATAAGAGACTCCTCCTGGGTCCAAGCAGCAGGCCACGGGGCAGAACTGGCCATCTGGGCACTGTGTTCCAGCCACCATCCCTGCCACTAAGGCCACCCAGCTCACCAGCATCCACATGATTTGCCTGTGAAATACCAAGGAGGTTTGATACCAGCTTAAGTCTATTCCCCCTGGGGCCACTCCCTCACTGAATCTACGCCAAGTTCGAGGCCCAGGCTACCCGAGCCTCCCCAACAACTCCCTGTCTGGGCAGGCAGAAAGATGTGGGGCCTAGGCCAGCTCTGGGGCCTGGTGGATAAGCTGGATGCACTGGGTACATGTGCGTGCATGCTCAAAATCCAAAAAGGAGGGAGAGGCGGAGGAGAAGGGATAGCAGTGTGACCGTTCCCCATGGGGGATGCTTACTCTGCTCCCTCTATTGTCTGTCTTGGGTGAACGCACGTGACCTCTAGCAAAATTTAAAAAAAAAAGATGCTGGGTTGGAGAGTCAGCTTCCTGCACATGTCCACTGCATGTGTGTCACCCGGGCACGGGCTTGTACACACCATGAGCATATATGTTGACCCAAGTACATATGTGAATCTGTGTCCCCAACACATACTAACACACCTGAGTGTGTCTGTGGGTGAGTGTGTAGATGTAGCCTGTGAGTCAGGAAGACATGTGGTTCCTGTGGGTCTGATCTGTGGCAATGAGGGCCACCTCGGAGGGCGGAGGGGAGGTGTCATTAGCCATGGGAGAGGACAAGGCTGGGATGCAGGAAAGGGTCCTCTTCCCAGGAAAAGTCAGGGTTCCCCTTCCGTAGCTGGCCCCCCCAGATGTCCCCTCTCCTGCTCCTGTGCTCACACCTAAAACCTGGCAGGGTCTTAGGAGTAGGGGCCTGTCACACAATGACATGGGAAACCACAGCGTTGAGAAAGTTGTTAAAAAGGAAGAGCGGTGGCTAGCAGAGTCTGGGCTACCTTCCCCAGCGGTCAGTCACTGGCTGCCCACGACTGTCCCCTCTTCACCAGGGAAGGGGACAGAGGCTGGGTCAGCCTTTGAGGGATCCGTGTTCTAAGTGTCCCCACCAAGGCCCCTTCAGGTTCCCCAGACATCTACCTCCGACCCCTGCCTCACCCCTACCTTGGAATCTGAGTCACAAGAGGAAGTGGGCCTGTCACTTCCTAAACACCTCTGCCCTCAGGGCCAGCTGGTCTGGCTAGCTCAATAGGGTGGCAAGAGAGCAAAAACAGCCAATCTGCCGAACCTCTTGGGAGCCGGTTACAACGCTCTCCATGAGCTATTACTTTGGAACAACCAACTGAGGTAGTAACTGACTCTCACCATTCACTACCGTTACTTCTCCAAGGAGGAAACGAGCACTCAGAGCTGTTAAGTAGTGTGCCCAGGTGGCAGAGCAAGTCACAGTCCTGCCATGCTTTGGTGGCTCCAGAGCTCACTTGGCCTGGGTTCATCTTATAACATTGCCTAGGAAGGGACCCTAGGCCCAAGGGAGATAGATGCCTGAGGTCCAAGCAGGGGGGAGGGGACAGAAACATTTCCTGGGCAGGTGAACTGGACAGAACAGAAACGGGGTTCAAGGGCTGCCTGGAAATCCTCCTTGGGTCTAGTCCTAGCATTGCCACCAGCCGATCATGGAGCATCAGAAGGTGTGCCTAAAACCTCCACTGAGTCTATGCGTGGACCTGGCTGGGTCGAAGGGAGAGCACAAAATCCCACTCACCCAGTCACTCGAGTCCTCTCTCCCTCACCTCGCTTTCCTCAAGTGTCCTTTCCCTTAACTCAAAGGGGCCACCCGGGGCCAGATAAAGATGAAGGCTGGTCTTGAAGCATTGCCCTTTCATCCTGGCCCCAGCCCCACCTCCCAGGCCAAGCATCTACAGAGGGCCCCACCTGCTCCTCAGCTGTCCCCCTGAGGCCTCCGCAGGCTGCCTGCTGCCTGGCTTAGTGGGAAGGGGGTGCCGGTGTGCACAGGAACTTTCCACACCCTTGTGATTTATTTGTGCATTGTTTCCTTCCAGTTCTCCCCGAGTTTAGGAAGCACGGTGTACGCTTCTGCTGAGTACCCAGCACTCAGAACCAGGGATGGGGCAGGAGGAGACCTAGTCCCTCTCTGCAGGGCTCTCACCCCCACCTCACACTCTCCAAACAGCCAGAGGCCAGGAGCCTCTCAAGCCTTTAGCTCTGCCACCTTCCACTAGGTGGCACCCCCCAATTCCAAGTGCCAAGGAGAGAAGAAATTCCCAAAAGGTAAGCCAACCACGCTGTGAATGGACAGGAAAAAAGTGGCGGGGAGAAGCGGAAGTTAGCTCGTCCCACCTCCCACGAGAGGAAGTAAGCAAGAGCCAGACACAGCCAGGGGATTCGGTTACCACGCCCAAGTCCCTCCTACCTGTGAGAAGCCAGGTCTCAAGTCTTGCTCCCAGCCCCTCCGAGCTCCGGGACGAGTGGCTGGGGCCCTCCCACCCCAAACCGCGGCAGAACCACACTCCACGACCCTCGGAAGGGAAAGAGCAGGCACCTGCAGGCAGGGGTGGAGCTGGCTCCAGAATGGGTGGGCCCTGGCCTGCAGCTTTCCGGGGTACTGGGAGGGAGAGAGCCCCCTTCTAATGGAGGTCACTGCAATTGTCGCTTACTCCTTCCGCCCCCATAAAACTCCCTCCATGTCTCAGAACGTCCCCTCCCCCCAGGAGTCTCTATAAGCGGGTATTCTCTGTCTCCCGGCTGAGACTCCACAGGCGTTTCAAGCCCACACGTCCTGGCCGGTACCGAGGACAGGAGCAGGAGACGGGTCTCGGCGGCCGCACACCTACCTGTGCCTAGGTCCGCGCTTGCTGGGTAGCGCCGCGGGTCAGCTTTTTGACTACTGCCCCGGCAGCGCGAGGGCCCGCCCACCTAGATTTCCATTGGCCAGGGGTCCGGGATTCTGAGTTTCCATTGGTTACTCCTCGGCGTAGAGGCGGGGCCAGTTCGGAATACTGTTTCTTTCCTACTCAAGTCTCTCCTCCCCCCTTCCTCTCTCTCCCCACACCCCATTTCTAGGGATCATGTGATGGAAGAATCATGTGATGCTGTGGCCAGCCTCAGCCCGGCAGCCGGTGCTCGCCTCACCGCCTCTCCCGTCTTAAATGCGCCTGGGAGAGTTAGCTAGAGATGGGACAGCGCGAGTCTGGGGACATTGACAGCTTGGGGGGTTGGCCCTTAAGGCGTGCGTTCAAGGTCGTTTACAGGGTGTCCGCTTCTGGATTTGGGACCTTTGTGCATTTCCTTTCTATTCCATTCAGTGACTTCGGATTAAACGCCAGGCCTCATAGGGAGCTGAGAGATGGTTCTGAGGATACAGAAAAACACCCCCAGACCCTTTCCTCAAGGTTCTTGGATTTTAGGGACGAGGGAGAGACAAGCTCGGATTAAATCTAGTTTATGACAGCAGGTGCAGCAGGTGCCGTAGATGTGTGCAGGGAAGAGGTAGTGTCTGGCTCAAGGTGCGAAAGATTTCATTTTACCTTGATCACCCTCCGTAAGCGAGTCTGAGGTGATTTTAACTGTCAGACAGGAGGGTTTGGAGAAGTGGCTAGACGGGAATCTGGGGAAGAGCACTAGGAAACCAGATGGGATGGGCAGTCTTGGGCAGGGATTGAATGCCAAGTTTAGTTTCAATAGGCTCGAGGCGCTGCTGGGTGCCTGGAACAAGATTGGGCTGGGTGTGGGAGTGAGAGCGGCTTCCCAGTTTCAGTCTGCCCTCCCTTCGAGGGATCCATATGGTAGATAAGAAGAGAAAACTGACCACACAGGACAGATCAGCCAGCAAAGAGAGCCAGACTGCTCAGTGCCAAAGCGCCTGCTCCAGGCAGACATGGGGGGCGGGGCGAGGCAGGGGGAGGACAGGCCTGGGGAAAGCCTGGTGCTGGATTGGTCAGAAAAGGCAGAGTAGATGGAGGCACTGCGGACTGAGGGGAGGACTTGGGCCGAGGACCAGGCTGGGGCTGTGGGACCAACAGAATGGCGGCAGCAGGGGGTCCTTAGCTTGGAGCTAGAGAGGGCCCAGAAAATGGATAGACTTTCTGCCGAGAATCTTGAGCTGTTCTGCACCCTGGTGACGTACTTGTGCATAGTCTTTCTCCTGTGTAGCCTGAGACTAAGGAGTATAGCTTCTGCTTCTGCTGAAACTCACGCACGTGTACGCACACACACACAGTTTTCACGAAATGTTAGGCAAATCAATTCATCAATCCATTAGTCACAGCTACACACGACCAGACAAAAAAATGCATGTGGAAAATAATGTTAAAACTTGGAACAAGCATTAGGAAATTTAATCTTCAAAAGCAGTAATTCTCAAACGGGTGTTTTTTGCCCAGCAGGGACATTTGGTAGTGTCTGGGTTGGCATAACTCTGGGAGGGAACCTGGCATTGGATAGGTAGAGGCCAGAGATCCTGCTAAACATTCTACAAAACTCCCATGGCAAAGACCCAGCCTGCCCCAAATGCCGACATTGCTGAGGCTGAGAAAGCCTGCTCCACAGGATTACCAACGTTTTCTGTGAGAGCGGTCTGAGGGTTTCCCAGGCACAGCCTCTTCTCTTATTTCGTATCATTTTAATACATGTGATCTGACTGCCCAGCAAGTTGGTTACAGAAAGATCAGGAAATGTGTGTGTTGAAATTTCTAAAACCAATCACTTTGAGTTTCATAAGAGTTATAGCACTGAATAGGAAAAATCGCAAAAAGTAGATTGAAGAATTTCTAAGTCCAGTATCTTAGGGACATTGACTATAGGAGTAAAAAGTCCTGAGCATCTTAAGGGCATCACTCTTTTTTTTTTTTTTTAAGTTATTTTTCATAGTGTGTGTGCACTTGCCAGAGAGAGAGAAAGAGAAAGTGAAAATCAGGGGGAATGGCCACACCAAAATCCATTGTCCTTTCAGGATTTTGGGCATGCAGGCATACACACCCAGCGTGATTTTTAAGCTGCTGGGTCTAGGACTCAAACCATGGTTGACCATGTGGGTATCAAGTGCTTTAACCACAACGCCACTGGTTGGCCCCATGGGTGTCACTCTTAAAGGACAGTTACTAATAGTTAAGATATGAGTGCCAGCCAGTGGCACGGCGGTTGGGACAGCTGAATCCCCCATGGGTGATTGTACAGTTCGAGTCTCAGACCTGGCAGCTTGAGAGAGAGCAGCATGGCTGTGCGTGCACACACACACACACACACACACACACACACCCTGGGTATGCTTTTTCACTTTCTCTCTCTGTCTCTCTCCAGCAAGTGGGTGTGCCCTATAGCAAACTTAAAAAAAAAAAAAAAAAAAAAGATATGAACCTGAGCATTCAGAAAGGTTTGAGTCATGCACACAATTACTCTGATTAGTATGTCAAAGACATGAAATACACAAGGGGCTTCAGAAAGTTCAAGGAAAACATGTAGTATGAAAAAACTATACATGAATTTCAAAATATTTTTGCACCAAAATAAACTCAAACTTTAATTCTATTTTTTCCATGAACTTTTTGAAGTCCCTGTATTTTTATATGTAAAAGTTTATCAAATAGATGCAATGGACCTGAGATACTTCCATGGCATGAGTACAGTGCCCCAGAGGACTGTACTGCATCTCTCGCTATCCTCAAGAATACCTCCAGTGGGGGGTAACCAGCAGTTAGCATATGGCTATGTCGCTGGACTCCCACGTAGTCGACCGCGGTTCGCGTCCCGGACCTGGTGGCTTAAAACTCACGCCGGACGCATGTGCGTGCGTGCCCAGGATGCCGAGAGGAGAATGGAGGAGAAGGGATTGCGGCGTGACCATCCCCCCTGGGGGGTGATTTCTCGCTTTCTGTCTCTATGTCTCTCTCTGTCTGTCTGGCGAGCGCACGCGCCCTATAACAAAAACCTCTCCAAAAAAAAAAAAGAATATCTCCAGTGGGGGACCAGCAGTTAGCATAATGGTTATGTCGCTGAACTCCCATGTAGTCAACCGTGTTTTGAGTAGTGGACCCAGTGGCTTAAACACATGCCAGGCGCTAGTGCATGTGTGTCCAAGATCCTGAGAGGAGAATGGAGGAGAAGAGATTGTGGCATGGCCATCTCCCCTGGAGGGTGATTTCTCACTTTCTGTCTCTCTCTTTCTGGTGAGCGCACACGCCCTATAGCAAAAACCTCTCAAAAAAAAAAAAAAAAAGAAGAATACCTCCAGTGGGACCAACAGGTGGCATGGTGGTTAAGGCAATGGACACTCCCACATGGTTGACCACAGTTCGAGTCCTGGACTTGGTGGCTTACTTTTTCACTTCCCCCCCTCTCTCTGTCTCCCACCTCTCTCTAGTCAAATTAAAATAAATGAATGGGGGCTGGCTGGCAGGTGGTGTGGTTTTTAAGGGCACTGGACTTCCACATGGCCCCAGACCTGGCAGCTTGTTTTCTCACCTTTCCTCTCTCTCTCTCTCTCTCCCCCTGGGGTCAAATTAAAATTAAAAAAAAGAAAGAAAATAATTCTTTTTTTTTTTTAAAGAATTATTTTCTTTATGGGACCAGCAGTTGGTGTAATGGCTATGTCACTGGACTCCCATGTAGTCGACCGCAGTTTGAGTCCCAGACCCGGTGGCTTAAACTCACGCCGGCTCATGTGTGTGCATGCCCAAGATCCCTAGAGGAGAATGGAGAAGGGATTACAGCGTGGCCATTCCCCCTGGGGGGGTGATTTCTCGCTTTCTGTCTCTGTCTTTCTCTGTTTCTCTGGTGAGCACACGTACCCTATAGCAAAAACCTCTCCAAAAGATATATATTTTTTTCCTTTAACATTATTTATTTATTTATTTTAATTTGACCAGAGAGGGACAGAGAAAGAGAGGGAGAGAAAGTGAGAAAGCAAGCTGCCAGGTCTGGGATTCAAACCACGGTCAGCCATGTGGGAGTCCAGTACTCTTAACCACCATGCCACCTGCTGGCCCCTAGAGAAAATAATTCTTTTAAGAAAATGAATAAATTAACTAAAATAATTTTTTTTTTTTTTTAAAAAAAAAAGAATACCTCCAGTGTCCCGGCACCCTCTAATTTACCCCTTATTATCTTCCACTGCTTTTTCCTTTCAGAGTATCCCTTTGTGAGTAGGAAGACAGAACAGAGGCAAGTTTCCATGGTCATAGAAGGAGCTGACGTCAAGGGATCAGCTCCGATGTTCCCCTTTTTGGAGCCTTCCCAGTCTCCTTTGGCTGGGCCTGTGACTTCTAGTATCCATTCTGCTTTTGTGTCCTGGCCTCCCCCTGCCCAGCCAGGCAGTTACTACCCGACCTCTCTCCCTTTCAGATTTGCGTAAAGGGAAATGAAAACCCTCAAGTCCCCAGACACGTGTTCTCCCCACCTAACATCTGCACTCCAGGTTCCCTGGTTCCTGGGAAAACCACTGTTGTTGGTCTGTACCCTCCAGGCACCTGTGCAAACCTGCGTCTGCAGGTTTGCACAGGTGGCCATCGCTGCAGTACCCAGCTGCCCAGACCTGCGGCGGGAGCCTCAGTTGCAGCCGTCTCTTCCCCGGGCTGCCCTCACGCCATTCCCAGAATGTCCTGATTCCGAGGTGGGTGTCGTGCTCCCGACCTCCTCTGGCTGCTTTGGATCCTGTGTGAAGAGGCCAGTGCCAGGTGGTCAGAGGGGGCAGGGATGGGCTCAGAGCTGGCATCGCCCCTTTCAGGGAGTCCCTTCCCTTCCCTTCTCTTCTCCCTCCCTCCTTCCATCTCCTTTTTTTTTTTTTTTTTGGTGTAGTTTTAAATGCGTAGTTCAGTATAAATGCACCAAAAATTCTCCTTGCTGCTCTGCCCCTCTCTGTTCCTCCCCCTCACCTTCCACATGGACCTCTGTTGTCGATTTGGTGATCAATGAGCTTCCCAGTTCTCTTCCACCCATTTGCACACATGCCCAGATTGTGGTGTTTTTTTTTTTTTTTTTTTTTTTTTTTTTTTTTTTGGAGAGGTTTTTGCTATAGGGCGCGTGCACATGCCAGACAGACAGAGAGAGACAGAGAGACAGAAAGCTAGAAATCACCCCCCAGGGGGGATGGCCACGCCGCAATCCCTTCTCCTCCATTCTCCTCTCGGGATCTTGGACACGCACGCACACATGCCCGGCGTGAGTTTAAGCCACCGGGTCCAGGACTCAAACCGCGGTCAATTACGTACGTGGGAGTCCAGCAACATAGCCATTACGCTAACTGCTGGTCCCCCCAAATTGTGTTTTAAGTTGCTGGGGTCAGGATTCAAACCTCGGTCTGCAAGGTAGGTTCAGGTTTCCTTAACCACTAAGCGACATCATCCTAAGTCTTTAGTGTGAGCTGACAGGCTCAAGACCCAGGAGAGTGAATAGCACAGTTCTTTTATAGTTTGAGAGCCAGCAGGCTGGAGACCCCAAGAGCCGATGGTGCAGTTAAAGTCTATAGCCTGCTGGAGAATTCTCTCTTGCTTGGGAGGCTGATGTTTTCATTCTATTTAGGCCTTTGACTGACTGGACGAGGCCCATCCTTGCTATGGACAATTTTCTTTACCCCAAGTTCACTGATTTACATGTTAATCACATTCAAAAGCACCATCCAGGTAGACAGCTAAAATTTTTTTGAGTTATTTTAACTTTATTTATTTACTTTTTTAAAAATACGATTAATTATTTAATTAGATTCTTGACAAAAAAAATTAGAACACCAATTTGTGAGGATGAACTCCATTTGTAAGGGCAAACATGGATCGCAGGTAGCCCTGGAGCTGAGGAACAGCTTTGAGTTTTGGTAAAATTTGTGAGTCCACAGCTTTCTGATCAATCTTGTGCTGCTTTGAAATCTCGTATTTCTCCTTCTCTGTGTTGAAGATCTCACCTTCCTGGTGTCTGGGCTTCCACAGTTTTTTTTTTCCTTGAAGTAAGTATCGGTAAGGTGCTTTGGGATTTTTACTTTGCTGATATCAATTTTCGTGGAGGTGGCAATGACAAATTTCTGGTGTGTTCTACGCAGTGGAACTCGATTGAAAACCAGCGGCCCAGTTACAGGTAGCAAGCCACTGCTCAGCTGCTCCAGGTAAACTACTCTTTTTTTTTTTTTTTTTTTTTTTGAGAGGTTTTTGCTATAGGGCGCGTGCGCTCGCCAGACAGAGACATAGAGACAGAAAGTGAGAAATCACCCCCCAGGGGGGATGGTCACGCCGCAATCCCTTCTCCTCCATTCTCCTCTCGGGATCTTGGGCATGCACACACACGCGCCCGGCGAGAGTTTTAAGCCACTGGGTCTGGGATGCGAACCATGGTCGACTACATGGGAGTCCAGCGACATAGCCATTACGCTAACTGCTGGTTCCCCGGAAAACCACTCTCTTGCCTCTGCGGCGTCCAGTGAGGATGATCAGGATGGGCTCAGGAGTGATGCTGGCTCACAGCTCTCTCACAGGCTGACTGAAGGATTTTTTGCCGTGGCTCAACAGCTTTCGAGGCACATCTTCTGTACGATAATACCTAGGCATTTTGCGCAGTTTAACCACCCAGGTACCACCATTCTTGTCTCCACCAACTGGTTTTGGGACAGTCGCAAAAACCTTCTTCTTCTCCTCCTCCTCCTCCTCCTCCTCCTCCTCCTCCTCCTCCTCCTTCTTCTTCTTCTTCTTCTTTTCAATCCTGGATTTGGTGGCCGAGTATTTCCTCTTGTTCATGGCCTTCCTGGAATACATGGCAGACCGGGAGTATCTGCCGATGCCCCGGACTAGGACAGGGTTTCGGCCAATGGGGCTTCCCCTTCTTGGGCTTTTTAGCCTTGGGGTCGCCCTTTTTAACCTTGCCACTGGCATCAGCCTTCTTGGCTTCAGGGTTCTTCTCCTTAGTATCCTGCTTTGCAGCTTTTTCACCTGCCATCTTGTATAGTGGGAAAGAAAACTAAAACACTTTTCTTTTTTAAAAAAGATTTTATTTAACTTTTTATTTATTTAAATTTGACCAGAGATGGGGAGAGAGAGAGAGACAGAGGGAGGAGAGAGTAAGAAAGTGAGGCAAGCCACCAGGTCCAGGCCTCGAACCCTGGTCAGCCATGTGGGAGTCCAGCGCCCTTAATCACCATGCCACCTGCCGGCCCCTATTTATTTACTTTTAAAATTTGAACAGAAAGGGACAGAGAGAGAGAGAGAGAAAGTGAGAAAGCAAGCTGCCAGGTCTGGAACTTGAACCATGGCCAGCCATGTGGGAGTCCAGCGCCCTTAACCACCACACCACCTGCCAGCCCTGACAACTAAAATTAACCATCACATTATCTTGTGCTCATATTTCTTCTGTGTTTATTTTTTTCTTGTTGAGCTATATGAGGTGTTTATATATTCTGGATTTCATACATGTTGCAGACATTTTCTTCAATCTGTCATTTGTCTTTTGTGAAGTTTGTTATGTCATCTGGAATCTACTGATCGATCTTTTTTTTTTTTTTTTTTTTTTTCTGTAGTTTTTGCTACAAGGCATGTGCACTTGCCAGAAAGAGATGGGGATGAGGGGGAAGAGAGAGAGGGAAGGAAAGTGAGAAATCACCACCCCCGGGGATGGCCACACTGCAATCCATTCTCCTCTCGGGATTTTGGGCACACATGCACATGTACCTGGAGTGTTTTTCAAGCCACTGGATCCAGGACTCAAAGCATAAAGTAAGCCATGTGGGATCCAGCGTCTCCACCACCACACCTCTAGCCGCCCCCACCTTTTCCACTGTAGCTTCTACATTTTTGTTTCTTTTCCTTAGCTAAGAGGCTGTACATATGTTCTTTCTGGTGCATTTCTCTAACTGCTGCAGCCCCTTAGTTAGACTGGGCCCCAGTTCTAGCCCTGCCCTGGATTGAGACACAGCAAATGACAGGAGGGCCTGCTTGGGAACCTGGCATAGAGAGGCCACTGAGGGTGAAATCTTGCCTCCCTCCTGTTCTGTGTGTCCCTCAGGTCAGCCCTGTGGCTGCTTTCAGAAGGGTGGTCTGCATAAGGGCTCGGAGAGTTTCCTTTCCCTTCCTCCCTCTTCCTTTTTTTAAAGAATTATTTAACTTT
Organism: Tupaia tana; assembly: GCA_026018925.1. Taxonomy (NCBI): domain Eukaryota; kingdom Metazoa; phylum Chordata; class Mammalia; order Scandentia; family Tupaiidae; genus Tupaia; species Tupaia tana. The sequence goes on along the minus strand of JAKSZU010000011.1, from coordinate 50,773,818 downwards.
ATTTATTTATTTTTAATTTGACCAGAGCGGGACAGAGAAAGAGAGAGAGAGAGAGAGAAAGCAAGCTGCCAGGTCCAGGACTCAAACCTCTGTCAGCCATGTGGGAGTCCAGCGCCCTTAACCACCATGCCACCTACTAGCCCCTCCCTCCCTCTTTCATTCCTCCAGCCTCTCCTGGATTCTTCCGATTGGCTCTTCAGGGTTTTCTTGATTCAGAATGACTACTCTGCCCCACAGAAGAGCCCCACTGCCCCAGGGACTCCCACCCCTCAGGATCTTGAGTAACCAGATGAAATATACCATGCCCAGTTAAAAAACTGAATTTCAGGGTCGAAGTGGTTTTTTTGTAAGTATATCCCGTGCAATATTTTAGACATACTTGTACTTAAAAATTATTGCCTGTGTTTCCGAATTTCAAATTTATCTAAGCATCTTATATTTTTTATTTTTTGCTAAATCTGGCAACTCTGGAAGTCTAAGGTGGGAGGGAGGCTCAAACACAGCCACCCTCCCTCCCCCACCCTTCTTTCCACTTCCTGCCTGAGTCACCTCACAGTGAGCAGTTGTTGCCCCAGTTCCTGAGGTGCCCGCCCTCATCAGTAGGCACTGACCGCATGCTTGCTGGACCCTGAGGGGGCCTTCCAGGTGCTCTGTCCCAAGGAGGCATGAGGGGTGGGATGAGTCACACCCTTGAAGACCTAGATAGTCAGGAGGAGACTCCATCCTCTCTGTACACATGAGCCCAGAGAGAGTCACAGAGTCCTTTCTGGACTTCTGAAACACTGGGGAGGGGAGAGGGACAGAGCAGAAAGCCAGGCTAGGGTAGGGCGTGTCAAGGGGAGGGAATCGCAGAGACCTTGGGGTTGGGAGCTTTAAACTGTTTCTCCAAAAGCGAGCCTGGAAGGAAGACTGGTGCCCAATGCTCCCACACCTCACGAAAGGAAACCAAGGCTCGGAGAGGCTCAGGCCCAGGTCTTCTGGCTGCAGGGCGTGTTTGGTGTAAAGTGCACGGTCACGGGCATGGGACCCAGCCTGAGCTTAGGAGGGGCCAGAGCTTCCTTTACTGCTCTGCTGTGGTTTAATGCTCTGCCGCCACTGTCATGATTTCTTTAAAAAAAATTAATCAGCTAGAGGGTATGTGTACTTGCCAGAGAGAGAAAGAGAAAGAGGAAGAGTGAGAAAGCACCCCCATGGGGCATGGTCATGCCACAATCCCCTCTCCATTTTCTCCATCCTTTTGGGATTTAGGGCAGGCACTCATGCATACTCAGGGTATGGAGGTATGCAGGCTGGCCCATCATGAAAGTTTTAATAATTCTTTTAGAGTTTATTTATTTATTTCTTCTATGAGAAAGAGAGACAGAGAGGCAGTCACCCCAACAGGGTCCACACGCCATGATCCACCCCCAGTAATAGCGGGCCCAGTCACAGGCACTCACGCATACCCAGCCTGCTCAGGAGGCTCCGTAATTTAAACTCAGGACCTGTTCATGACGATCCAATTGTGTTACCACTGCATTATCACCTGGCCCTTTATAATGTTTTTCAACATGGGATCCCGCGTTTTCATTTGCACTGGACCCTGCAAATGATACAGCTGGTGCGTAGCAAGCGTGGCAAGATGGCGGCCTCCGCGTCTGCTGGCGCCGTGGGAGCAGCTTCAGGAATCTTACGGCCCCTGAATATTTTGGCTTCTTCAGCCTATCGAAACTGTGCCGAGAATGCCTGTCTGTCTTCTGCACTGTCCACCAGACATTTCAGTCACATTCAGACACCGGTTGTTTCCTCTGCTCCTAGAGGTCTCACGGCTGTTCGAGACCTGACATGTGGCCATACTGCAACGATCCTTAGCAGAGTGGCTCCCGTGCTTCCGGATGTCCTGAAGCTGCCCCCAGTCAGAGCCGTAACACACGTCAGTTCACGGAAAGGCAAGAGGAAGACTGTGAAGGCTGTCATCTACAGGTTTCTTCGGCTTCATTCCGGCCTTTGGCTAAGGAGAAAGGCTGGTTATAAGAAAAAAATATGGAGAAAGGAAAACACAAGGAAAAAACGCTTGAGGGAATTTGTATTTTGCAATAAAACCCAGAGCAAGCTCTTAGATAAAATGATATCATCTTTCTGGAAGAGGCAAAACTCGTATGCTGATGACCCTTACCAGAAGTACCATGATCGAACAAACCTGAAAGTATAGGTCTGCAGTTTCACAGTTATTATGTATCTTTGTGTGAATGTCTTTGCAAAAATGAGTAAGTATGAAACTTTATGTAAATTGTACCTTCCATCGGATATGTAAACATACAATACCAACATTAAGTTTATGGAAGTTTTAAAACATACTGGATTAAACGTTCCCAAATTTGGCCGGGGTGGGGGGGAATGATATAGCTGGTTCTAGACCCAGGTCACTCTTTTATTAGATTTTTACCATAGGGTACATGTACTCACTGGAGAGAGACCGAGAGATACAGAGAGAGGGAAAGAAAGTGAGAAATCACTCCCCAGGAGGGATGACCATGCCACAATCCCTTCTCCATCCTTCTCTCAGGATTTTTGACATGCATACACAAACACACACACACACACACATATACATGTCTACTTGTTTTTCAAGTTCCTGGGTCTAGGACTCAAACTGCAGAATCAGCCGTGTGGGATACAACACCTTTTCTTTTTTTCTTTTTTAAAAATGTATTTTATTTTAATGAATTAATTTTTTTAATGTATAACATTATAAAGATTGTGGTTATTGAATTAAAAAAAAATTTTTTTGGGAGAGGTTTTTTTGCTATAGGGCGCGTGCGCGCGCCACACAGACGGAGAGAGACAGAGAGACAGAAAGCGAGAAATCACCCCCCGGGGGGATGGCCATGCCACATCCCTTCTCCTCCATTCTCCTCTTGGGATCTTGGGCATGCACGCACACACGACCAGTGTGAGTTTAGGCCACCAGGTCCGGGACTCGAACCACAGTCGACTACGTGGGAGTCCAGCGACATAGCCATTATGCTAACTGCTGGTCCCATGGTTATTGAATTTTAAACTCCATAAACTCCATAAAAGGTGGCTCTTCCCTCATCATCTCAATGGAAATAGAACAGGTTTGTATTATAAATGTATTATGAAAGGAAGTAAATTTCTTTTTTTCTTAATAATTATCTATTTCATTTCATTTGTCATTATAATCTTTTAATTTGACCAGAGACCGAGAGAGAGAGAGAGAAAGGGAAAGTGAGAAAGCAAGACGCCAAGTCCAGCACTCAAACTGCAGTTGGCTATGTGGGAATCCAGCACTTTTATCTACCATACCACCTGCTGGCCCCTTCTTCTTTTTTTAAAATTAATTTTATTTAGTATTTTTTTCATTAAAGATATTTTATACACATTATCGGCATTTTTATACATAGAGATTATACATATATCTTAATGGCTACATAAATTTGATTGTATGAATATAACATAATGTTGACCAACAATATTTATTAACAAGTCAATATTGGTCAATACTAGTTAATATAAGTCAACTATTGATAATATCCCTAATAGCCATTTATAGTTTTTTTTTTCATATTTTATTGATTCACAAAGGAGCTTAATAATCTAAATACTTTCAATAGCAAGTACAGCAGATATAAACATATCTAAGAACATATGTCTGACTTCAGGCATAAAACTCAGTGAACAGGATGAACATACTATAAAGTAGCACCTAGCTGAGGGCTATATAGCTTATTGCAGTCTTTTTTTTTTTTTTTGGAGAGGTTTTTGCTATAGGGTGTGTATGCTCACCAGAAAGACGGAGAGAGATAGAGAGACAGAAAGCAAGAAATCACCCCCCAGGGGATGGCCACTCCACAATCCCTTCTCCTCCATTCTCCTCTTGGGATCTTCGGCATGCACGCACACGAGCCCGGCGTGAATTTAAGCCATTGGGTCTGGGACTCGAACCACAGTTGACTACATGGGAGTCCAGCAACACAGCCACTACGCCAACTGCTGGTCCTGAGATTCTTTACTTATCTGCCAGGCAGAATTATTTAGGGTACCAGACAATCTTTCCAAGAGCTTCTGTTGGCTTTCTTGAGATCTACCTTAGTTCCTTAGTTTTCTGGTCATATCTTCAGAAATGACATTCCAGTCAAAGCCCTGGCAATAACCAGTATTTCAAATTTCTGGTGCAAGGCAACAGATTATTATTGAGCTATGCAAATAGCCATTCTGCCACAAAATAAGAATACCCACAAATATTTTCCAATTCCAGAGGGGTCAGGAAGTGAGAAAAGTTTATGTTTCAATTTCCAAAAAAACTTTAGCAAATTGGCAAACCTATCAACAGCACAAAAGAAGACAAAAATCCTTAAATCTGAAAAACAAAGCATAGGAGAAAATCAGTAATGTTTTAGACAAAAGTCATAAAATTCTGTTTCTCCTGTACAGTCTCATGTAATTAACCTCTCTTCTGTTGAATTTGCAGAGTTACTGTGGTGCAATCTTTCCGTTTAAATTCTGGAAGTTAACATTGAACGTTATTATCGATCTTTCCAGACTTGTCCCTACCTTTAAGTTGGCCGTTTTCTTGGTTGTTTTTGTTTTATGTCTGTGTGTCCGACTTTAGTTTCCCTGGTATAGTACTCCCTTCAGAACTTCTCGTAGAGCTGGTCTGGTGTTAGTAAATTCTTTCAGGTTTTCTTTATCTAAGAATGTTTTTATCTTTTCTTCCCATATGAAGGATAATTGTGCCAGGTATAGTATTCTTGGTTGAAATTGTTTTTCACTTAACACTTTGAATACATTTTCCCATTCTTTCCTTGCTTGCATTATTTCTGATGAGAGGTCCTGTGTTAGCCTTATGGGATAACCTTTGTAGGTAACTTGATATTTCTCTCTTGCCAATTTTAGTATCTTGTCTTTGTCTGTGGTTTTGGTCAATCTGGCTATGATGTGCCTTGGAGAGGGTCTTCTTGGGTTGATTCTATTTGGGGCCCTTTGTATTTCTTGGGTCTGGATATTTGAAAGCCTCTCTAGGTTTGGAAAATTTTCTTCCAAGATCTCATAAAATAAATTATTAATTTTCTTATTAGTTTCTTCACTTTCTGGGATACCGATTATCCTGCTGTTTGGGTGTTTAATAGTATCTAGTATTTCTCATAAATTATTCTCATTTTTTTTTTTTGGTTATTTTCTCAGTCTTTTAATGATTTTTTCCAAGGTCAGAGGTTTTATCATCTACATCTAAGATTCAGTCTTCTGCATAAACTAATCTACTTTTCATACTTTCAAGGAAGGTTTTATTTTAATAAGGTAAAATATACCTTATTCATAAATATTACCTTATATAATGTTAAAAAACAAAGAGTACCTACTAAAAAGGATTATGGGAAAGTACTTGACCATTTCATTTAAAAGTAAGTGATTTTCTGAAGTCGAAGACAGCATATGCAGTGTCACTTCCTGAACACTGCTGAGCAGCACATGTGATGCATAATCCGTAAGCAGCTGCAGAAAGTGATGCCGAGTTCCCCAGGATACGAGTAGGGGGCCGGACTTCCTCCTTCCTAGCGGAGAGTTCACATCATTTGATGAATGAAGGAATGATCCAACGGGATATGTTCAGATTCCTCATCCACATTTCAGAGTTAAGCTGTTCACTTTCTCTTTTAGCTAAGTTTGATGAACTTGTTTTCCTTTCATGTACCAAATCGCGTTTCCTAGAATCCTCCTTTCTTTGGACTTCTACAAGTCTCTTTTGGCGCTGGAAAAGACAGATTACTGGTATATCAGTTTGGTTATTGGAGGGGGCTGATGTAGACTTGTTTTGTTTTATGTTGCAGAATATTCCCTGGGAGAATGGTGGTTTCGATGCCACATTGGGGAATGTTTTAAAAGAACTCATATGGGGACCAGTGGTTAGCGTAATGGCTATGTCTCTGAACTCCCATGTAGTTGATTGTGGTTCAAGTCCTGGACCTGGTGGCTTAAACTCACGCCGGGTGTGTGTGCATGTGTGCCCAAGATCCCGAGAGGATAATGGAGGAGAAGGGATTGCGGTGTGACCATCCCCTCTGAGGAGTGATTTCTCACTTTCTGTCTCTCTGTCTCTGTCTTTCTGGTGAGCACATGCACCCTATAGCAAAACCCTCTCCAAAAAAAAGAAACCAAAGTTAGAGACTGGAGGGTTCCTTGGCATCTGGTGAGTAGTTGGGAAGGGGAGGCAGAAGCAGGCCAGTGCCCAGGCTGGAGGGGTGTCTGGGATCAGAGGTGCCGGATGAAGTCAGGAGACCCGTGTGATTTGTCTTTATAATATAGGTCATAAACTTGCCCAGTGACGTTGGGCAGGTCACTTCCTTGTTTTGATTTTTTACTTAATTACTGTTTTTAACAAAGTGTATTATGCAAAAACATTTCAATCACATTATAACACAAAGCAACACTCTTGTCCTCTCTCCTGACCCACCCTAGCCAGCCAGGTGCCAGCTCCAAAGGCCAAAAGTCAGCTCTTTTCTTCCAGCCTGGAAGACGGTGGGCTGGGACCGGAGGGCCAGACCGCTTCACCGCCCGCTGAGTTCAAATTCCAGCCCTGCCTCTTACCAGCTGGCTGACTGTGGATTATTTTACTTTCTTGACCCCAAATTCATTCATCTGTGAAATGGGTCATTGTCACGCCTACCTCCCAGAGTGTTCAGAAGGACTGAAAGTGGCAAAATATCTATGTGAAGGACCAGGGTGTGTTAGTAGTTCCTCAAAAAACTATCATTTCCTTCTCCATCACGCCTGTGTGTGTGAGTTTTGGTTTCTTTAAAGTTTGCATATCTCATGAGAGAGACAGAAAGAGAGAAAAAGACACCCTCAGCCGAGTCTCATGCTACAATCCTACCCCAGCCTCCACAGACAGCCAGGGTGACAGGAAGGTGCGTCACCAGGTTAATGGCTCCAGCATCATGTGGGGGATGCTGCATCACTGTGGGGGCCAGTCACTCCTACCTTAGGGCCAGTAGGTGGTGTGGTGGTTAAGGTGCTGGACTCCCACATGGCCAAACATGGTTCCAGTCCCAGACCTGGTGGCTTGAGAATCACACCGAGCTTGTGTGTGGGTGCCCAATATCCCAGGAGGAGAAGGAGGAGAAGGGATGGAGCCGTGATCATCCCTCTTGGGGGTGATTTCTCTGCCCTCAGATTTCCTTTTCCCAACCTGGCTAGTGCATGTGCCCTATGACAAAGAAAAAAAAAAGAAGAAGAAAGAAGAAAGAAAGAAAGAAAGAAAGAAAGAAAGAAAGAAAGAAAGAAAGAAAGAAAGAAAGAGAAAGAGAAAGAAAGAAGAAAGAAAAAGAGAGAGAGAAAGAAAAAGAAAGAAAGAAGAAAGAAAGAGAGAAAAGAAAAGAAAAAGAAAAAGGAAGAAAAGAAAAAAGAATGTGTCTTTACTCAAGACAGGGCACATGTGAGGGACAAAGGGGGAGAGAGAAGCACCCCACGGGTCTGGTCTCCTTCCTGTGGTCCTCCAGCTTGTCGGACCCTGGGTGCTCACGCACATGCTTGGTGCATTTCAGGGTGATGGGACCAGGGATTTGAACTGCAGTCACCATGTGGGATCCAGCTTCTCTCAGATGATTTCTTGTCACTGCACCACGGAGCCAGCCCTGTTTGAAATATTTGACAAGCAAATTGTATTTATCTAGGACAAAGGAATTCATTTTCCAATCAAACTTTATAAAATCTGATGCCACCTGTATGGAAAAAAGAAAAAAATCCAACCAAACCAAAGACAGGGGTTCAGGTCCCCTAAACCCCTCCCAAACTCCTTCATGATGCAGTCCTTGGGCCCACAACTAAGGATGCTGTGTCCTCCCTGGGAGAGTATGACCGCTGGGCCTGGAAGGTGTGGGAGAGGATAGCCTTCTTGGGGGTTTGGCCAGTGTCATGCGTCCTGTGGGAGTGTGGAGCCCCCTTGCCCACCCTGTGTCTTTTTCTGAACTTGAGGATCGTTGCAAGTGGTCCTCGCGTTGCTGTGGACTCTAGGAGCGGAAGGCTAGCTGTTGCCAGGGGTGGCGAGTGGACGGTTTGTTGTGGAAGGACAGCTTGCATTTGGGCATGGTTAACTCTCTGACCTCTGGGGCTGGAGCTAATGGGCTTGGAGAGCTGGAAGCAGGAGCGGAGATAAGAGCGGGATATGTCATGAACATCCACCCTGCACCGCCCACTGGAGTTCTTGGGACAGCACTGGGAATGTGACCTCCATTCTGCAGATGTACGAGATGCTAAGGGTCTCGTCCAAGGTCACCCAGGGAGGGGAGAAGGGCTGGTGTGGTCATTGGAGTCCAAGGTGATCTGATTCTGGAGGTTTATATATATATATAAAAATCTGATTCTGGAGGTTTATATATATATCCATATCCATATATATATATATATATATATAGTTTATATATATATAATCTGATTCTGGAGTTTATATATATATAATCTGATTCTGTATATATATATATATATATATATATATATATGTATATATATATAAAATTTATTCATTTATTTGTTGAGAAAGAGAAACAGGGACTCCTGACAGGGTCTTGCCACACCCACAGCCCCGTGAACCTTGCAGCTAACCAGGATGTCGGGCGCTCCCCCTGGGTTCAGGTCAGCCTGGGACCCAGAGCCCCGGCCTTCCACACGGCTGCATGTCGTGCGGTGCCCTCCTGCCTGCGCCGCCACAGCTGGGCAGACCCCAGCGTTTGGGCCCACATTCCCAGGCTCTGGCCCAGCTGGCTGCTCCTATGCCCCTCAGCCCCAAGTTTAGCCAAGCTCTCGACCCCTGTCCAGGAAGACCCCTTAAGAGCGAGGAGAGATTTGCTCCAAGTGACGTGGGCAGGCCGCTCGGCATCTCCGCAGCTCCCTGGAGTGGGTATGCGACAGCCCGCGTGGCCTCCACCCAGTCAGGTGAGCTTCAGACATGACGGGACGAATGTACAGAAATCTTGTAAACGGGCCCATAACATGGGAGGGGTTCTGTGAGCACACCAAAGGGGCTCTTCCTGTTAGGCTGGCGACCTGCCTCTGAAGCAATGGGCCAGGCCCAGGCTGGGAAATCGCCCTCCCCGATGGCTCAGAGCCCTCAGAAATCCAAAGAAGGGCACGGAGGCAGCTGCAAGGAGCAGAGGATGGGAGGAAGGAGCTGCCTCACCCCACCTTCCTCTTCCTCGTCCCAAACCCCCTTCCCACACTTCTCTTGTTTAAACTTCAGCATCCCCCGGAGAGCAGCTAGTCCAGGACTATTATTTTTGGCATCTTCAAGATAAAGGTACTGAGGCCCCAGAGAGGAGACAAGATTGCCCAACCAGTCAGGAGAAACCTGTCCTCAAATGCAGACCAGGGACTTGCCTTTGATCTCTGAGAGCGAGTGCTGGGGAACTTGATGGCCACGTTTTCGAAAAAGTAGGTCCTGTTAATGTTTATTGAGATTTGTATTGCTCCAGGTTCTGAATTAAAGCTCTTCTTTAATCTTTGAAGACTCTGTGAGCTAGGTCTTTTTTTTTTTTTTCCTAAATTCTTTTTTAGGTTTTTGCCATAGGGCACAATGCATGCATCAGAGAGAGGCAGAGAGAGGGAAAGTGAGAAATCACCCCCCAGGGGGATGGTAAGCCACAGTCCCGCTCCATTCTCCTCTTGGGGTCTTGGGCTCACAGGCGCATACACCAGGTGTGATATTTAAGCTGCCAGATCCAAGACTCGAACCCTGCTTGGCCATATGGGGATCCAGCACCTTAAGCTCCACACCACTTACTGGTCCCAGTCATTATTTTTTATTTAGTCTTTAGTTGCATGTGCACTTTCCACAGACAGGGAGAAAGAGAGAGAGAGAAAGCACCCCCCAGGGAGGATGGCCACTCCGCAAAGCCTTCTCCAGTGTCCTCTTGGGATTTACAGCACACATACACAAAATGAAGGCACTCAGACTCAGAGAAGTTAGGCACCCTTCCTGAGGTCACACGGCTGGAAAAGGGGAGGGCGGAAGTTGAATCGAGGTCTGGCTCAGAGCCTGTGCGACCACCAAGACATTGGTTCAATCCCATGAGGACCACCTCGAGTGGGGGAAGTGCCTCTCTGAACACTCCCCCCACACACACACTAGCCTGCCCCGCCCGGGCCCCAGGGCTTCATCCCCCTTGTTTCCCTGCCCCCTAGTCTCCCCATTTCTGGCCCATCCAAGCACTTTCCATCACGTGACTCTCTCTTCCTGCCCACACAGACGTCCTCGCTCTTGCTCTTGCTCTTGCTCTCGTCGCAGTCCTGCTGTCTGTGGTTTTCTTACCTATCTACTCATTCATTTGTTGCCTGAACTGGAAAGTGTGAAAAGGACCTTAGGTGTATCTATGGGGGATTGGGTCCAGCCCCCTCCCCGGCCTGCAGATACCAAAACCCACAGATGCTCAAGTCCCTCACATAAAATGACATGGTATGTATTTACTTTTGTTTTTTAAATTTGCGATCAAGTGTACACACTTGCCAGAGAGAGAGAGAAAAAGAGAGAAAGTGAGAGAGCACCCTCCCAGTGGGGATGGTCACCGCAATCCCTTCTCTTCCTTCTCTTCCTCCTTTTGAGACGGTGTGCCAGGCGTGTTTCTCAAGCTGCCGGTCTGAGGCTTGAAACACACAGTTGTCCATGTAGGATCTGGTGCCCTTAACCAGCAGGCCATGAGGTTGGACTCAAATATTTTTAAAAGAACGCAAGATAAGGACCAGCAGATGGCATAATGGTTATGTCACTGGACTCCCACACAGTCAATCTCAGTTTGAGTCCCAGACCTGGTGGCTTAAAACTCACACCGGGTACATGTGTGTGCGTGCCCAAAATCCCAAGAGGAGAATGGAGGAGAAGGGATTGTGACATGGCCGTCCCCACTCAGGGGTGATTTCTCACTTTCTGTCCCTCTGTCTCTCTGGCAATTGCACGTGCCTTATAGCAAAAGTCTCAAAAACAAAAACAAACAAACAAACAAAAAACAAGATAAAGAAATGCTTAAAAAAATCAAAACAGAAAAATAGAGACCCATGTGGCCAGGCCCAGCTGCGGCAGCTCATCCTCCTTTTGGGTCACAGGCCTGAGCTCAGCCGAAGCCTGGCCACACTGCTCCGGTATCCGGATTCCTCCAAGCATCCTTGGTCACACTGAGAAGCAGGACCTGCAGTCTCCAGCAGCCAGACACTTCATGGGACTGGATGGTACCTGGCGAACTCGCAGTCCTTTGCCAGGTTCTGGTAATACCTGTGTGTAGCTCTCCTTTGAGATTCAGAAATGGAGGGGGAAACACCAGGTGGCGTGGTGGTTAAGGCACTGGACACTCCCACATGGTCCACCATGGTTCAAGTCCCAGACCTGGTGGCTTGCTTTCTCACTTTCCTAATCTCTCCTTTATGTGTGTGTGTCTCTCTCTGGTCAAATTAAAATAAGTGAATGAATAAATAAAATTAAATAAATGATTCTTTAAAAAAAAAAAAAGATTCAGAAATGGGGACCAGCAGATGGTGTAACGGTTACATCTCTGAACTCCCGCATAGTTGACCACAATTCATGTCCCAGACCCGGAGGCTTAAAACTCATCCTGGTATGTGCGCATGTATGCCCAAAATCCCAAGAGGAGAATGGAGGGGAAGGGATTGCGGTGTGGTCATTCCCCCGGAGAGTGTGTGATTTCTCACTTTCTGTCTCTGTCTGTGTCTCTCCAGTGAGCACACATGTCCTATAGCAAAAATCTCTCTAAACATTTATTTTAAAAAGATTCAGAAATGAAATCCATAGATATTATTTTCTTACACACATTTTTAGAAATCTGTATAAGGTTCAACTGCAATATAGAGGAAACATAAAAGGAAAGTAGTTTATAGTAAAAGAATGTACTTCCGCACGTAAAAGCTCAGCTCCACTACCCAGGGCAGCACCGCTTCCCAATGCGCACAGCCCTGCGGCGGAGAGCTGTGAGCGCGGGCTCGGAGCTGGAGTTTGTGTTAGCAGCTCAGCTCCCGTGACCAGGCGGCCACCAGGGCCAGGTTCTCTGAAATGATAAACGACCTTGGTACACTTTTCTTCTTCTTTTCTTTCTTTTCTTTTCTTTTCTTTTCTTTTCTTTTCTTTTTTTTCTTTTTCTTTCCTTCTTTTCTTTTTCTTTTCTCTTTTCTTTTCTTTTCTTTTCTCTCCTTCTCCTTCTCCTTCTTCTCTTCCTTCTTCTTCTTCTGAATTATTTAATTTTATTAATTTTTTTTATTTTTATTTGCCTAAAGAGAGAGAAAGGGAAAGTGAAAAAGCAAGCCACCAGGTCTGGAACACCAACAGTGGTCAACCACGTGAGAATCCAGTGCCTTAACCACCATGCTACCTACTGGCCCCAACCTTGGTAAACTTCTGATGAAGGCAAAGCCTAATCTTCCCTAGGATTGCACAGTGGTTTTATTTCTAGAGAATTCACTGTATGTTTAAACTAGTCAGGGCCAGCCCCATGGTCTAATGGTTACTGGATTTAGATCCCACATGGCCTATAGGGATTCGAATCCTGGCCTTGGCGGTTAGAAAAACTCTCCTGGTACATGTGTGCAGGCACCCAAAATCCCAACAGGATGGAGAAACGGAGGAAAAGGGATTTGGGGATAACCATGCCCCTTTGGGGGTGTTTTCTCCTTTTCCCTCTTTCTCTGTCTCTGTCTCTCTCTGGAGAGTGTACACACAATTAAAAAGACATAAATATAACTGTTCAGGCTAGCTGCATTTGGCAGCAGCAACAAAACTCTCCATGACTGGGAACCAGCAGTTAGCGTAATGGCTATGTCGCTGGACTCCCACGTAATCGACCGCGGTTCGCGTCCTGGACCCGGTGGCTTAAAACTCATGCTGGGCGCGTGGGCGTGCGTGCCCAAGATCCCGAGAGGAGAACGGAGAAGAAGGGATTGCGGTGTGACCATCCCCCCTGGGGGGTGATTTCTCTCTTTCTGTCTCTATGTCTCTCTCTGTCTGGCGAGCGCATGCGCCCTATAGCGAAAATCTCTCAAAAAAAAAAAAAAAAAAAAAAAAAAAACCTCTCCATGATGCTCAGGCCGTATGGGAAGGTCCCATGTTCTTATTCCAAGGTCTCCTTGTGCACGCCAGAGGTTCATGTGTGCGTGCGTGATCCTGGCAGGCTGGGGCTGCAGGTAGGATGGTGGCGTGAAGACCCTATTGAGTCTCTTTCCCTCTGCTGCCTCCTTCTCTCATCAAAGGAATTAGTACATTTGAAAGAAAATGTTCCAAAAAGACTAGAACTAGCTTCCAGGTCTGATAATAACGAGAAAGTTTTTCAGGTATCCGATTATCTAGAAAGACACAGGAAAATTGAGAGAGATGTCCTCGTTGTTGAAATTCCTTGCTGTGTCAGACTACTCTACTCTTCACAGGACACTTAGCGTCTCTGACCTGCCATCTATCAAATGTCAGGAGCCCGGTGACATCCAGAAACAGCAAAGGCCTTATACATTTTTAAATGTCCCCTAGGGGGCGGTGGTGCACCTTTTGGGAGCAATTGTGGCACACTCTCCAGCCACCAGTTAACTTTACCTAGTTGTAAGGATTTAACGCCCTGTAAGTAAAGTTTAACATAACAGTATTCCATAAGCAGCCTTTTTATTGTCAGATCATTGCCTGATTTTAATATAATAAAAGAAAGTGTGCGTTACTATTTAAAAAAAAAAAAAAAAAAGGCCCAGAGACTGCATCCCTTCCAAAGCTGTGTGGAGACCCATGCACTCCACAATTCCCTCTGGAGGACATTGCGCGGTTACAAACAAGGCTGCGGTGAAGAAGGCCAAGGTCACGCGTCTTTTTGCACTATGTGATCAGATGACTAGGGGAGTTCTTAGAAGTGGTCTCGCTGGGTCAAGGGTGAGGGCATTTCAAATTTTGGTAGTTTACGGCCCAAATTGCCCTTTACAGGGGTACATTCATTCACCCACACTCCCCCAGCAGAACAGAGCTATGGGGGGTAATTCTGGAAGGTCTGAGCCAGGACTCTTCTCCCCTGGGGGCCCTTTCTCTGACCACACCCAGAATCCCACTCCACGTACTGAAGCCTCTGGTGTCCAGACACTCCTCAACCCACCTTCTCAGGGTATGCGGGAGGCCTTTTCCCAGTGGAGCTGATCCTGGCTATTAGATTTTTTCTTTCTTTCTTTCTTTCTTTTAATCTTCAAAACAAATGCAGATTTGCTGCTGTTCTATACCTGATGCATACCTATTGGGAGGGGCACCTTTTCCCCCCCCCCCCGCCAACTTTTTTTTTTAATTATTTTTTAAAGAATTATTTATTTATTTAACTTTATTTGTTATTATTATTTTTTTTAATTTGACGAGAGACAGAGAAAGAGAGAGAAAGGGAAAGTGAGAAAGCAGGCCGCCAAGTCCAGGACTTGAACCTCAGTCGGCCATGTGGGAGCCCAGTGCCCTTAACCGCCATGCCACCTGCTGGCCCTCACCGACTTTTTATCTTAAAGACCAGGACATTTGCGGAATGGAGCAGTTGAGCATCCACACACCCTTCCTCTTGATTCACCTGAGCTGTTAACATGTTGCTACACGGTGTCTTCTTTTTTTCTGGCGGAGCCATTTCCACTTGAGACTAAGTTGCAGACATCCTAATACTTTACTCACCCCCAAACACTGCAATGTGTGTTTCCTAAGAGCAAGGACATTCTACAAAACCAGTGTGGTCTTTGCACTCAAGAAATGTAACCGTGGTAAAGTACCATCTACCGCACAGGCCTTAGTCAGTTTTCTCCATTGGTTCCAACCAACCCTCTATAGCTTTCCTACCCCTTCCCCCCTCAGGATCGAAGCACAGATCAGACTTTGCAGTTCACTATGGACCTAGACTTCGGATTTCTCCTCTAGAGGATGAGCGCCTCTGTGGTTCTGGGCCCTGCCTTCAGAAGGCTGCTTCCAGAGGACTGTGGGGACTCAGATGTGTGGGTCACGCCTCATGACTCTCTGGGCCCCGCTTTGACTCCGTAAATGTCTTCCTAGGCTCTGGGCCTGCAAGCAGGATGGGACCCTGCCCTGCCCCAGAAGGCCAAAGCCTCATAATAAATTTGCTCCTTGGGATCAGGCCAGGACCACTTGTCCAGCAGTTACCGCAGCCGACTCTGCCCACGGGTACCGTTTTCTCCCTTTCTGTAGCTGAAAGAGGAGTTTGTTTTCCACCTGTCTGAGGCCCCTGCCTGCCACTAGGGGCCATGTGATGCCTCTGGAAGGACCACTGTGTGCCAGGCTGGAGAGACCACCGCTGAGTCAGGCGGGCCAGCGGCCACCTCATCGCCAGGCTCCCAGGCTTGCCTCTCTGGGCGTGTGTCTAGCCAGAACGCCAGAGCTCCTCGGGCTCTCAGGGCTCCTGCTCCCAGGAACTGCTGCAGTCACCCTCGGGAGGTGACTTCGTAGCTCCCTCAGTGCCTCATCACTCAGGGGTGTTACCTCTCCAGTGTCCTGCTGCTGCCACTGCAGGAGACTCTGGTCATACCCTTGAGATCCTGTGGTTCTCTTTCTCTCCTAAGTTTTTTCTTTTTCTTTTTTTCCCCTTTTTTGCTATAGGGCGCACGTGCACTCGCCAGAAAGACAGAGAGAGACATAGAGACAGAAAGCAAGAAATCACCCCCCCCGGGGGATGGTCACGCCGCAATCCCTTCTCCTCTATTCTCCTCTTGGGATCTTGGGCACGCACGCACATGCACCCAGTGTGAGTTTAAGCTACCAGGTCCGGGATGCAAACCACAGTCGATTACATGGGAGTCCAGCGACATAGCCATTACGCTAACTGCTGGTCCCTTCTTCTAAGTTATTTCTACAGGGCGGGTGTGCTCGCCAGAGAGAGAGAAAGAAAGAAAAGTCATCCTCCAATGGGGATGGCCGCACTGCAATCCCTTCTCCTCCAGACTCCTCCTGGATTTGGGGCAGGCAGGCATGCGCACTGAGTCATTAACAAGCCACCATGTCTGGGACTCAAACCTTACAGGCAGCCACGTGGGATCCACCGTCTTTACCTCCAAGCCACCTACTGGTCCAAGCTGTGGTCTTCTAAGCCTCTAAGCACTTCACACAGAAGGCAGGGACTGTGATCTACTCCTGGGTCCTTGGCAGGGACCACAGAATCGTTTTACTGGCCTTTCGTGCAGCTTTCACAGACGTGGTTTTAGCTGAGTCTGAAAACTAGCTGGGACACGTGATAGTATCCTTATTTGCCGATGAGAAAGCAAGGGTCCTGACATACCTTCAAGGCATCTTACTTTAAATCACTGCAAAAAGAAAACAGCATCGAGTGCAAGTCACTCATTCTACTGCCAGGGAAACTGAGGCTTGGGGTGTATTAGGTTTGATTCTTGACAGGGCTACCTTGCTCTTTGGGACCTTCGCTCTGGGTGTAAGGAATTATCGCATTACCCATGCCTGCCTGCTGGAGGCAAAGCTAGGACCATAATCCAGGAATTTCCTGTGCCTGGTGGGCAAGTAATAATAACTGATAGAAATCTCATAACAGGAGACCAGCAGGTGGTGTGGTGGTTAAGGTGCTGGACACTCACAAGTGGCTGACCACGGCTCGAGTCCCAGACCTGGTGGCTTGCTTTCTCACTTTCCCTCTCTCTTTCTCTCTCTCTGGTTAAATTAGAATAAATGAATGAATAAATAAAATAATATTAATAATTGATTTTTAAAAAAAGAAATCTCATAATAGTGCCAGGCAGGGCACTAAGCACTTCACAGCTACAAACTCGTCAAATCTGCACATAATCCCCATGAGGTAGGGGATTGTTATTACCATCACCTCATTTTATAACTGGGGAAACTAAGGCTTAGAGGTGTTAAGGTACCCGCTAAAGGTCCCGAAGCCGCCCAGAGTCAGCTGAGATCTGATTCCAGGTCCCTCACTGCCACAGGCTCTGCTTTTGAACCATAGGTGGTGCTATGGTCCCAGCTGAGAACCTAGGTACAGGGCTGTCTGGGTCAGGCAGGTCAGGGTTCGAATTTCTGCTCTTTCATTCAGATGACATTGCGCCGATTTTACTTCTGGGGACCTCTGTTTTGTAAAATGGGAGATTGTGGAGAAGCCAGGGTTCTACTTCACACTAGGAAAAGTCATTACATTCAAGGACCTGTTTCCTCTTCTGTACCGTAGACCCATTTCCGGGCTCTTGGCTTTGAAATTGTTGGTAAGGGGCCAGCAGGTGGCGTGGTGGTTAAGGCCCTGGACCCCCACAAGGCAGAACACGGTTCAGGTTCCCAGTTCCCACCAGGCGGCTTGAAAACCATGCCCAGCTCCTGTGTGAGCGTGTGTGCCCATGATCCCAAGAGGGGAATAGAGAGAAGGGGTTGCGGCGTGGCCATCTTCCCTGGGGCAATTTCTCACTTTCCCTCTCGCTGTTTCTCTCTGTTTCTCTTCTCTCCAATGAGCACAGGCACCTTATGAGAGAAAAAAAAAAAGAAAGAAAAAAAAGAAATTGTTGGCAAACCAAAACTTTGAGGTTGTAAAAGATCTGAATGGGGACTGGGTTCTCGCCTTAACCGACAATTTAGAAAATGATTTCGTGTCATTTCTGAACTCAGCCTGAGCCGGGAAAGAATGGAATGAGCGTCTTCTCTCGGCCCCTCTGGACCAGCGGCCGCTTCACCAGCCACAGACAGCACTGTCCCCGGCCCCAAGCCGCCCAGGCGCAAGGCCTTTTCCCAGGGAAAGCTGACGGCTGGCCGCTGGGCATCCACGTGCTAACCCTGCAGGCGCGCGCTGGCTGGGTGGTTCCAGAGCTGGACGCGACCAGTAGGGGCTTGAGGGGCGGGGAAGGTAGTGACGTCAAAGTCTAGGCCTACCCTTCTTAAAGGCGCAGGTTTGCTTCCAGTGTACGTTTTTTTTAGGGTTATAACGATGGCTCGGAAGTTTTAAAGGCGAGGTGGGTGATGGGGTCTCGCGCCCAGTACTGGCCCGAAAGAAAAATGTGTCTCACTGAGAAGCGAGATCAGAGACGTTAACGCTGGATTTAAGTCTACTTGTCGCCCTGGGAAGGCCTCGGAGATTGCACCAGATAGATTAGAATCCCAGGCTAGCTTCGAGCCTCAGTTTCACCTTCTGTAAAATGGGGCAACCTATTTCAATAACAGCCTGCTTCAAAAAACGTTGAGACCTCGTTAAAATAATGACGAGAGAAACCAACACAAAAACACCGGCTCCCTTCCCCCACCCAGTGCTCTCACTGTGTGCAAAGAATCCGAGGCCCAAAGTTGTATTGTAACTTGCCCAAGGTCACGCGGAGGTGGGGCCTGGGTCCCCGGGCTCTCAAACCAGCCTTCCGTCTGTCCAGACCGCCCGGGCCGGGTTGCATAGCTCGTCTAACTCAATTGCCCACACCCGCACGGTGCCCTAAAGTTTATAAAGTGCTTTCGGAGTTGCAGCCTCGCTCGGTGCTTTGTAAAACAGTGATGAAGCTAATACCCGCAAAATACAGTGGTCGCGAAGTTGGCAAAGGTCAGCAGGGCGCCCGGCAGGTAAATGTTCGCCGTTACAGTTGATCGCCCGGCGACCTTGTGGGGCCAATTCTCACCGCCGCCGCCGAGCGGACGAGGACTCTCGGGACCGGACAGTGCCTAACCCACGCGTCTGGAAGGTTGGCGGGAGCGCTAGGACTCCGGGTGCAGCGCTCTCCCCCGGGTGGTGGTGGTGGTGGTAGTGGGGGTATGAGGATGAGCTGTCAAATGCGGAGCTGCCACCAGGTCGAGAGCGACCTAGGCCCGCAGGCCTCAAGGAGCCCAGGGCAAGAATGGAACCGGCCCGCGCGGCCGCGGAGCAGGGTCGGGATCGCCGCAGGTGGGGGAGGAGACGCGAGTAGGCGGGACCGGCGGACTCCGGGTTTGTAGCCGGTTGGCCCGTGGGGGGCGGGGTCTGGCTGCTCGTCGGGGGCGGGGCCGGTCTAGCTGCTCTCGGAGTCCGCCTCCTAGCTCCGCGAGCGCGCGCGGACCCAACACCGGCCGCGGAGCCGCTATGGGCCCGCCCGGCCCCGGGCGCCGCGCCGCGCGAGCACCGGTCCAGAGCCAGGTGGGTGGGACTAGGCCGGGGTTGAGGACCAGCTTAGGGGCGGAGGCGGGAGTAGGCTAGGGGTTCCGGGGAGCGTGAGCCGGGGCTGGGGCCCTGAGCCTCGGGCCCTGGGGCGGGTCAGGCCTGCCTCACCGGCGCCCTCGCCGGCCGGACCGAGCGGGGAGTGTTGCCGAGGTGGAAAAGAGATCCTGTCTCCCCTTCACTGTTTCCCGCTACCTCGGCTGGGCCCGCGGCCTGTATTTGGGGGAGGGAGGGGAGGAAGATCGTTCTTCGCATCCAGACTTGGCGATGGCCTATCCGGAAGGGTCGGGTCCTGCCGCCTGCAGTCCCAAGGATGCGACAGACCCTACCGGGCAGATTCGTTGACACGTCTCCCTGGAAGCCTGGCCCCGCGTCTCCACGCTTGGTGATCTGGCGCTCGCACGTGACCGCCCCAGGGCTGGGTGTTTTGATCTTTGGGCCCCCAGGGCTATACCGTGAGCTTGCACTTAAGCTGTGCCTGTAAGTCTCTGTGCCCTGGAAGGGAATGGCTTTGGGCCATTATTGGCCTTAACTGGTGATGGCTGTCCCTGGCTATCCCAGCCGCCTTGCCAAACACCGTCAGAGTGACCTTGGGCAGGTCGTCTCACCTTTCCGAGCCTCGGTTTCCCTATTGGCACAGTGCTGCTGACAATTACTGCTTTGAAAGGTGATTGGGAGAGGGTCACTGAGATGACTTGCCCAGGAGTGAGTGATGAGGGAGAGGGTCAGGTTAAAGTCCCAAAGTGCCTCTGTCTGGCTGCTCTGCCTGCTGCCTCATGTTTGGTGACACCCGGTGCTTCATTTGAATTTTGGTTTTCAGGATTGAAGCTACAAGATGGCTACCCAGGACCCTGGGGGCATTAGCCCCCTCCAACAAATGGTGGCCTCAGGCGCAGGGGCTGTGGTCACCTCCATCTTCAGTAAGAGCTGGGGATTGGGGCACACCAGAGTTTGGAGGTGACTTGGTCCTGGGGGAGGGGGCTGGGGCAGGGAGGTCCCTGAAAGGAGTCTTCAGACCTGTGTCCTCCCCCAGTGACACCCCTGGATGTGGTGAAGGTCCGCTTGCAGTCTCAGCGCCCCTCTGTGGCCAGCGGTGAGTGTCTGACCCTAGAGCCAATAAGGGTGGTGTCTGGGCAAAACAAGGCTCTCCCAAAGACGGGGTTGGGGTTCGTGGGACCACTGGGCTGATTGAGGGCCTGCCTTGTATTTCAGAGCTGATGCCTCCCTCCAGACTCTGGAGCCTCTCCTATGCCAAATGTGAGTGCCCCAAGTCCCTGGGACCCTGGGACCGTATCGGAGAGGAGGCCCAGGGCACCAGGGGGTCCCATAGCCATGGACTAGCATGTGGAATGCCTGTCAGCCACCCTTCTGTCCCATGCAAGAACATGTACCCAGGGACCCCGGCCCCTGCATGTCCTCCAGTGGTGGGGGCTCCTACCTCCCTGCCTGGTTCCAGGGCCTTGTCATCCTAACTCCCCTGCACTTCCCCAGTGCCTTCCTCTCTTCCATCCACAGGGAAGTGCCTCCTGTACTGCAATGGTGTCCTGGAGCCCCTGTACCTGTGCCCAAATGGTGCCCGCTGTGCCACCTGGGTTCAGGACCCTACCCGCTTCACTGGCACCATGGTGAGGAGCAGCTGGGCCCTCAGCTGGGTGCATGGGCCTTCCCAGGATATTCGGTGTGGTTGGGCAGCAGGTCCAGCAAAGAACTGATAGGCGAAGACGTGGAGAGGTCGCAGTTCGGTTTGGGAAGGGCTTCCCAGAGGAGTTAGTGCCTCCTCAGGGTTTTGAAGGCTGAATAGAAGTCCACCTGGAGCTGGCTGGGGTACTGCAGGTGTGGAGGCTTGAATCCCCGAGGGGCTAACTGCCTCTCAGCAGGAGCCAGGACTGTGGGCAGAGGCCGAGGGATCAGGCAAAGGCCTGGCTGGGCCAGCTGCACCCCAGACCTCGCTCACATCCATCCTCTTTCCCGTGGCTGGTGTCCGCTTGGCCAGGATGCCTTTGTGAAGATTGTGAGGCACGAGGGCACCAGGACGCTGTGGAGCGGCCTCCCAGCCACCCTGTGAGTAGTCCAGTCCCGTGTGTTACTGTCTCCGCCACCTGCCGATCCATCCCTTGCTTCCTGTTGGCCAGCCTAATGGGAAGGGGGGGCCTGCAAGGTTTGGGACCTCTGACTCGCCTGCTCCCCAGGGTGATGACTGTGCCAGCTACCGCTGTCTACTTCACCGCCTACGACCAACTCAAGGCTTTCCTGTGTGGCCGAAACCTGACCTCTGACCTCTACGCACCCATGGTGGCTGGAGCGCTGGCCCGCCGTGAGCACCACCCTGGGCCCTTGATCTCCCTCTGTCCCCGCTCCCGCCTCTGCCAGCCCCAGGGTGGGAGGGATCTTCTAGACCCTCAGACCCTGGAGCAGCAGCTGGGTGCTGCCGTGGGCGACCTTGACCTGCCCTCTCCCCGCCATCACAGTGGGCACCGTGACTGTGATCAGCCCCTTGGAGCTTGTGCGGACAAAGCTGCAGGCTCAGCACGTGTCCTACCGCGAGTTGGGCGCCCGGGTGCGGGCAGCCGTGGCCCAGGGCGGCTGGCGTTCACTGTGGCTGGGCTGGGGCCCCACAGCCCTTCGGGATGTGCCCTTCTCAGGTAGGCACTTTGGGGTCAGGAGGTCTGAGGCAAGTCCTGGCTTTCTGATTAGTGACCATGAAGTTACATAACTTCTCTGAGCTTTGGGTGGTGTCTGAAATGGGCCCCGCAGGCAGGGCCCAATTTTCAGGTTTTCATGAGATACTTCTGTAGGGGGCCTGTTACAGAGTCTGGCTCGGTGTGGACTGGGAGGGAGTGGGTATCAGTGGAAGACGGGAGGCTGAGGGGGTGCAGCTGACTGCCTCTCCATCTAATGAGTGTACCCCTCTTCCAGCCCTGTATTGGTTCAACTATGAGCTGGTGAAGGGCTGGCTGAATGGGCTCAGGCCAAAGGATCAGACATCTGTGGGCATCAGCTTTGTGGCTGGAGGCATCTCAGGGACGGTGAGTTGACGAGGCTGGGACGGAGGCCAGCGGAGGGGTGCTTGAGGGGACCTGAGGGTTGCTGAGACCACCTGGGAGAAGAGCTTCCGCACAGTACTGTGGAGCCTTGACCCTCCCAGCCCCAGAGACACTTGCGATGCTGGGGCTGGGGCTGGGGCTAGGTCCGGGAATGGGGGCAAGCTCTTTCCACCCCACCAGGTGGCTGCTGTCCTGACACTCCCCTTCGACGTGGTGAAGACTCAACGCCAGGTCGCGCTGGGAGCTGTGGAGGCTGTGCGAGGTGAGGGCCTGGGCTGGTGCAGTTGGGGGAGCCCGGGCCTGCAAGACCTTACTGAGCTGGCCTCTAACCGCAGTGAGACCCCCACGCGCCGACTCCACCTGGCTGCTGCTGCGGAGGATCCGGGCTGAGTCGGGCACCAGGGGACTCTTCGCAGGTGAGTGTGTGTGTGTGTGTGTGTGTGTGTGTGTGTGCGCGCGCATGCGCGCGTGTGCACACTCGCGCCTATGTCCTGGGGAGGGGGGCCATACAGCCCTGAGGCCCTGACCCCTGACCTGGCCTTCCTCCCACTGCAGGCTTTCTCCCGAGGATCATCAAGGCCGCCCCCTCCTGCGCCATCATGATCAGCGCTTATGAGTTTGGCAAAAGCTTCTTCCAGAGGCTCAACGGGGAGCGGCCTCGGGGCCACTGAGAGGGCGAGGAGAAGACCCCGTGCGGTGTCGTGTCCTCCATGGATGGGGAGAGGGCAGGAGGAGACCGAGCCAAGTGCCTTTCCCTCAGCACTGGGAAGGGGTTTGCCCCCTTCCCTCTACTAGGGGTCTAGGGGTGCTGCCCCCCCGGGTGCCCAGGCCTCCTCCAACAGCTTTCTTCCTGCCGCCTCCCTTTCCTGAGGACGGCACTGTCCCACCCCCAAGTTCAAGACCAAATGTGCTTAGCTCCCTGCCCCCCCATGTTTCCCTGTGTTTGCTGTAGCTGAGCCTGTGCCCAGGAGCCAAGAACCTCTGGGCCTGGCTTAGTGTCCCCCCATTCATTCCTGATGTCTAAAGATGGTGAACTTCTGTTCAGTGCCTGTGACTGTGGGGCCGGTGGGGTGGGGCAGGCCAGCCTTTGGGTGGGAATTGGGAGAGGGGGCCTGGGCTGGCTTTGGTGGTCCTGGCAGCACCCATGAGAAGGGCTTCTCCAGCTTAGCAAGAGCCAGGTCAGGGTGCCCCAGATTGCAAGAGCCATGGGTAGACATCCTGGTGGGGGTCCCTTCAGCGCAGACCCACCGTGTTAGGGTAGTGAGTGTGTTGGGGGGGTCTCCACTTCAGAGATAGCAGGAGAGAAGGTTGCCTCATCACCAGGGTCTGGCCTCATGGGAAGGTCTGCACCCTTGGGCCAGTGGTACCCCCTGCAGGGAGTCATCTCCATCCTATCCCTGAAGCGCTGGGCTGCTGCTGCCTGCTGCAGTGTCAGGTCAGAGGGTCCCGTCCATGTCCTGGTCCAACCCTGGGCAGACCTCATACTTGGGTCACTTCCTACACAAGCTGCCACCCCTGAGTGATGGCCCACCATCTCCCACAGGGCACATGCTGTGTGACCCAGCGTGTCACCTTGGTTGGGCCAGGCACGGCTCCATGCCTTCTGCTGACCTCAGGAAGGGCTCTGTCCCAACCCTCAAAAACCAGGCTGCTCTCAGTCCTCTGGTTTTTATTTGCCTGATCCCCATAGAGCCCCTACCCTGGGGGCTGAGGAGGGAGTGAGTCCAGGGGATACACAGGAGAGGCGTAGAAAGTGGGGGTGCTGGGGCTGGGCAGCTGGCCCCTGAGGGGGGTGAGTGAGGGACAGACCAGAGGGAGCTGGCCAGGCATGGGGTCAGCAGGCAGAGCAGGCTTCTGGGGCCCCTGCCTCGGCCCACCAGCGTCCCCTTGCAGCTGTGCTGCCAGGCAGGAGGCTGCGACAGCGAAGGCGGGGCGTGTCCTTCCCAAGGGAGCCTGGCTGGTGGGCAGCGTTCTCTGGAAGGGTGGCCTGGATTGGGGGCTCTTGAAAGGTGGCAGGTGTCCGTGGCCCCTGGCAGGTGGGACTGGCACTGCCCACGCCGCTCCTCAGCTGGGACTCAGTGCCGGGCTGCCCTCGGGACTGTCGCTCACCAGGCACTCGTTGGATTTGAAGCTCGCCAGGGACTTGCAGCTGGGGATGGAGGCCAGAGAGCCGCAGAGGCCCAGCATGGAGGGCGTGGGGTCCTTCCCTGGGGAGAGAGGCCAGGTGAGGCTGGGCCAACCAGTCTATTGTGTGTGTGTGGGGGGAGGGAGTGGGCAGTGAGGAGGCAGCCCTCGGGTGGCCCCAGGACTTTCTTGGTCTGTCCTAGAGCCTTTGCCTTTTTCACTTAAGCCTCGATTAAGCAGCTGCTGTGCCATGCACTGCTGGGGACACTTGTAACCGTCCGTTTATGTCTCTGTCTCCCCCTGAGCTTCATCCTGTCTTTTTGTCCATTTATTAACACACAGTGAGCACTTGCTCTGTTCCAAGCGCTGGGGGTACAGAGAACGGGCAAGACACGGGCCCTGCCCCCGAGGAGCTCACAGTCTGATGGGGGAGACAGACACACAGACAATCACAAACAGTGTGGCGGGGTACATGTCCGGGGCCTGCTTTGTCTCGAGGAGATCTAGGGTCATCCGACACTGGTGTGGTTATAAAAAAAGAGATGGGAAATGCAGGCGCAGGGAGAACTAGGGTGGGGAAGCCAAGGTGAAGCCAAGGGAGAGGCCAACACAAAATGCATGCGTTGAAGTCCTGGGCATTCGCTCGAAGGGAGCCACTAATTAGGCTCCGAGCTTCCTGGCAGCCAAAGAAAAGGGGGAAACAACGGTCAGGCAAGCAGTTCACAGTGGGCGTGAGAAGAGCAGGTTAGGCCGAAGGGGGAGTCTCCCTGAAGTTTCTGAGCCCCTCGGCGTCATTTATCAAAAAGCTATCGAGCCGTCGCCAGATGCCGCAGCATCCCATTTTAGAGATGAGGATGGAGCTCAGTGCCATGAGCCAGGCTCTCAGCAGCCGGGATGGCAGCGAGGGTCGGCCCTGGGCTCTTCCTGACAACCCGAACTGCACTTGCAATTGCTGTGTTAAGCTCTCAGGAAGGGCTGAGAGAGTGAGGGAATTGGCCAGGACTTGACTACAGGTCCCAGGGCCTTGCCTCATCCCTTCCTGGAGGGGTGCCGGGTTGGGGGCACTTACCAATGGGGCCCCAGGGCTCCTCGTCCCGCTTGCCCTCTCCCAGGTGCTGGGAGTCCGAGCTCAGACTGGCCTCAGCTGACAGCGGCTCCGTGCTCATGAAGCTGTGTCTGGGGCAGAGCAGAGCTGGTGTACGGCTCTCCGGAGCCCCGGGGCCCCTCGTCCCTGGGGACCAGCACGGGCCAGGCTGGGCCGGGGCTTACCTCCGGTAGAGCTTGGAGTTGGCGCCCTCAGCCCCATGGAGCGTTCCCAGTGAGGGCCATTGGTTGACCAGGGGCGTGGTGAGCTCCTTGGAACCCTGGGCCAAGGGGGCGTGGTCGCCAGGGATCAGACCTGTCCTGGGAGGGGGAGGGGGGATCAGGCCTAGCTGGGAGAGGGGGCAGAAGCAGGAAAGGGAGACTCAGCAATGGGTGGGCAGTAGGATTAGGAATGAAACCCAACTAGCAGAAAAGGGGAAGCAAAGCTGGGGCCAGAAGGGCAGATCCGGCGAAGGGGTGGAGGAAGGGGTGGGGTAAAGGGGTGAGGGGGATGAATGCACTAATGTTGGGAGTTTGCACTGTGTCAGTTGGGGTGATGTTGGGGGCAGAGTCAGTGGAGAATACTGGGAATCCCTGAAAAGTAATGGGGAATCTTGAGGGGGTTCATGCTAGAAGGTCAGGATGATTAAATGGTTTGGGGAAGAAATGTTACAAAAATCGGAGGAGGTGAGTTGGAGGGTTCCCTGCGGGCACATAGTGAAGATCGCTGGGTAACGCCAGGCCAGCCGCCTTGTGAGGAACGCTGGGGGTCCCTGCGGTGGTGTTGGATGGGCACTAGCTGACGTCGGGTAATTGGGGGTGAAGTGGGGACCTGGGTACTGGAGACCGCGGGCCCCTAGGTGGAGGATGTTAGGTCATTGCGGGGACTTTGGGCTGGAAGTGACCACACCAGTGGGTTCATGTCGGCGAGGTAGGTGCTCGTGTCAGAAAAGGTGATGTTAGGATCAGTGGGGGTGATGAAGGGGTTCACCGAGGAGATGTGAGCGGGGTGGCTGGGTGTTCAGGAGGGCCAGGGCGGGCGGCGGCGCTCACAGCTGCTCCTGCAGCTCCAGGATCACGCCTTCCAGCTCCCGCTTCTCGCGCTGGTTCTGCGCAGCCGCTTCCTCCAGCTGCAGCTGCAGCCGCCGGTTCTCCGCCTCCAGGTCCTTCAGCTGCGACTCGCGCAGACGCACCAGCTCCTCCAGGTAGCCCTGCGGGGCTCGGGCTCAGCGCGGGCGGAGGAAGGTGCCCGGGCGGGGGTGAGGGTGTCCCAGCTGCGGCCTGGGCTCGCGGTGCGCCATCGGCCCCGCCCCGCCCCCTGCGCCCCCAACCTCCCAGCGCGCACCTTCTGCGCATAGACGATGCGGAACTTCTGCTCCATCTTGTGCCATTTGCTGTACCAGCTGTCCTCGTCGGTGACGAGCGGCAGGTACGGGTGCTCGGGCGAGTTGTCCTCGCTCGTGCTGCTCTCGGCGCTGTGACGCTCTTCCTCGTCCGTCAGGTAGTCATAGCTTGAGGGGAGCGAGCAGTGGGCACGACGGGCCCCTGCCCCGCCTGCGCGTCCCACGCCACCCAGGGTGCGTAGGATGCCCGGCTCCATAGCCTCAGCCATCGCAATAATCCGGCAGCTCACCTCTGTGTGAACTTCAGGTAGGGCGTGTAATCGATGACCACGGGGGTCTTCCCGTCCAGGACTTCGCCCTTTAGGCAGAAGCTGGGGCAAAGGAGCGCAGTGTTGGGGGCCGGTATGAGCGGATGGGCTAATGTATGGGAGAGGGAGCCCTCTCTGCCACCCCACCACCGCTCAGACCCCACCTGAAGTCGATGGCGCTCAATCCGATCAGCATCCCCGTGAGGACAGTGGCTTCCTCCCGTAGCATAATGGCTCCAGAGTCATAGAACCGTCTGCGGAGAGGCAAGGGGGTGAGTGCAGGCACCTTCCGGGGAGCCCCCACCAGGAAGGACTTCTCTTGTTGGCTTCCCACAAACGTTTCCTAGAGGAAAGAGATGGCCCCCTCCTGCCCACCACTCAGGTGGGACCTTGTCAAAGCTCGCTGGGTCTGTCCCTACTATTGTCAGGTGACCGCAGAAGAGACCCTGCATTCTCTGAGCCAGCCCTTCCCCACCACATCTCGGGTCACCCAGGTCCTTCAGAGTCGCCTGTATTTAGGCATCGAACGTGCAGACAGGGCTGACCTGGTGGTCCGTGTGTCCCGCAGGGCCGTGGTGATGTACTCTGACATGCGCTTCTCCATCAGTGCCACTCGGATCCATGCCCGGCCCTGGAAGGCACGGCCACCTTTACTTTCTGTCCCAGAGTGCCCAGCATTGGGTGTGGCCTCCTATGGCCCTTCTCCCCAGGGTGTGAGTAGACTGAGACCCAAGGGGCAGTAGAGGCCCCCTCAGGAGCAGGGGGCGCTGCCCACCCCGGGGCTCTGACCTTGGCTCGGGCTGTGCTGATGTTCTCCATGTTCTCAATGCTGCTCACACAGTTGTTGGGCACTTTGCTGCAGGCCAGGCGGATATAGTCCCAGAAGCCCCGCTGGCCGTCTGAGCTGAACCAGCTCACTGGACCTGCTGGGGCACAGGCTGAGCCAGGGCAGGGAGGGGGCTCAGCGAGGCCAGGGAGTTGGGAGAAGGTCCCACGTGTAGGCACTCACATGCATAAGCAGCCATGCACACACTGGTGCTCCCAGACATGCGCACACACATGCGGGTGTGCAAAGGGCCTGGGGCATGCAGCTGCATGTCCACCACTGACAGGTACTGGGGCGGAAAGACCCTCCTTTCTTCCCAGCTCTGGCAATGAACTGTGCCTGGCCTAGAATGGGGCCAGGGTCAAGGATGGGGTTCTGAAATCCTTAAAGTATATCACAGAGTGTGGCTGGAAGCTGCCAGGATCTGGGAGGGCTGCTGGGCCTTACGGGCAGGAACCTGGGCCCACCTTTGAAACGGTGACTGAGGATCTGCTCCAAAATGGCCGCAAAATTTACAAACTCCTCGGAGGAGTCGTCGATGGGCTCCGCAGTGTACTTCTCCAGCAGTGTTTTCACAGAGAACCTGGGGTCGGGTGAGAAGACAGGTGGTATGAGAAGGGAATCAGGTGGGGGGGGGGGGGGAAGCAGCGGACACAGGGAGGTCAGAAGGGCATGGGTGTGGCGCATGGGTGTGGCGGGAGGCAGAGGGAAGGCCCGGAGACAGGTGAGACTATACTGATGGTAGAAGTGCCCTGTCAGGATGGCGTGAAAGGGTAACAGGTGGGAGGGAGGGTGACAGGCAGAGAAACAGAGCTTCGAGAATGAGGTATAAGAGAATGAAACAATAGAAAGGTGAGGCACCAAGATGGGGCAGTCCCAGAGCCCCTCCCTCGCTGGCCACCTATCAGAGTTGCAGTCTCTGTGGGGGTTGGAGACTGGTTAGCACCACTGACCTGCTGCTGCTGGAACAACCGTCAGTGCTATATGGGGATGGGGGCGTCCCCTGTGCCAGGGCACATGAGTTGGCACTGGGGCGTGGGCATGCATGGGTGGCCAGGTGGGCTCTCCACACACGGATGTCCCTCTTCCCCCTTTCCCTTCCTGGCTCGGCCACCCACACACCAGCTGCTCAGACCAGGCGGTGCAGAGCTGGGCAGGAGGAAGTGCAGGGCGTGGGTCTGACACACAGAATAGGTGGGTGGGGCATTGATGGCAGATCCCTGAGAGGGATTCAGGGGCCCAGATACCTGGCTTCTTAGGCAGGGAGGGAGCCACAGGGAACCAGTGGGGCCCAGGGACTGGAGACAAGCAGCCCCTGCCCCTCCCTCCAGTCTGCTCAGTGCCTTGACTCCTTCTGCAACCCCTCCCCTGCAGCCTCCACCTGCCATCCCTGCAGTGAAGTGGGGCAGGGATGAGGATTCGGCTCCTAACACCCACTATTGCCCTGTCCCTGTCGTGGGTGGCAGAGCAGGGTTGGCATGTCCAGGTGTACTGGAACCACTTGGCTCTGTCTTTTTTTTTTTTTTTTTTTTTTTTTTTTTTTTGAGACATTTTTGCTATAGCGTGCATGCACTTACTGGAGAGACAGAAAGTAAGAAATAATGCCCTAGGAGGGATGTTCATACTGTAGTCCCTTCTCCTCCAATCTCCTTTTGGGATTTTGGGCATACATGCACATGCGCCTGGTGTGTTTTAAGCCACCAGGTCCAGGACTCAAACCACAGTCAACTACGTGGGAGTCTGGCGACATAACCATTACACCATCTGCTAGTCCCGGCACTGCCCTTTTTCTTCCTGTTCACCAAGCCCTATCACGTGCCAAGCATCCATCCCCACCACAGCCCTGGGAGTTGGGTCCTCTTCCTGTCACCATCATCCTCATTTACAGATATGGAGGGAACCAGCAGTTAGCGTAATGGCTATGTCGCTGGAGTCCCAAGTAGTCGACCGCGGTTCGCATCCCGGACCCGGTGGCTTAAAAACTCACACCGGGCACATGTGCGTGCGTGCCCAAGATCCCGAGAGGAGAATGGAGGAGAAGGGATTGCGGTGTGACCATCCCCCCTGGGGGGTGATTTCTCGCTTTCTGTCTCTCTGTCTCTGTCTGTCTGTCTGGCAAGCGCACACGCCCTATAGCGAAAACCTCTAAAAAAAAAAAACCAAAAACAAAACAGATATGGAAACTGAGGCTCTGAGAGGCTGACTGATCTGTTTAGAGTCACATGGCTCATGAGGGCCCAAGCAGGTATGTCTGATTCTAAAGCCCTTGCTCCATCTGCTACATCTGGTGGCCTCCTGGTGGCTGTCATGATGACTGAGGTCCTGAGCAGCACAGCCCCCTCCGCCCTCTGTCCTCCACTCTGCAAGGCTCTGGCGCTGGAGCACTGGGCTCTGAGGCTCCTGGGCAGTGGCACAGTGGGGCCCCCTTTCCTTTGGGCTTAGAGCTGCTCTGGCCTGAGACCAGAGCCAGCTCAGTGATGGGGATGCACTAGGGGTGGCAGCCTGCTGGAATCAAAACCTGTTCCCTGTGACACTCACGTGGCCTTGGGTCACTCTTCCCAGGTGCCAGCAGGAATCCTAGCACCTGCCTCATTCACTTTTGGTTCAGATCCTGGCAGGACTGGGAGAAGCCGAGGGCGTACAGGCTACTGGGCAGCAGTGGGGAGGAGCTGGGCCATTAACAGGAAGGCTGGTCTTGCCGGGGGAGCTGTGTCCAGGGCACTAGCGGGGCTGTGGAGAGCACCCCCTTCCACATGACGAGTTCTTCTGGTCATCTGGGTCAGACCTCAGTGGGGGCCTG
The DNA here is from genome assembly GCA_026018925.1 of Tupaia tana. Taxonomy (NCBI): domain Eukaryota; kingdom Metazoa; phylum Chordata; class Mammalia; order Scandentia; family Tupaiidae; genus Tupaia; species Tupaia tana. Next base: position 50,743,190 of record JAKSZU010000011.1, on the reverse strand, counting down.
GGGCTGGATTCAGCGAGGCAACCACCTGCCGTCTGTCCTCAGGGGTGCTGCAGGGCTGGTCATTGCCTCCGGGAGCCCCATGGTGTGCTCCCTGAGAGGAGGTACAGAGGCTGCTGCAGGTTACCATGGAGACGGGAAGGCCAGGGCCCAGGGGAGTCAGCGGCCTGCTAAAGGAAGCTGTTCTGGGAGCTGGCAGCGGGGAACCATGTGACAGTGATGAGGCAGCAGGGCCTGAGGGGTTTCTGGGCCTTCACCACGTCCCTGACTCCCCACAACTCTATCCCTCAGCCCCCAGCTCTAAGCCTTCTCCAGTCCCCTAGAACCTCTGCTTCTCCAGGCAGGCCAAGGAGAATTCCCTCCTTCCCACACACACTCAAGGTTCAGGTCTCCTGTCGGACAAGAGAAAGAACTGGAACCTAGCTGATCAATAGCAAAGAGAGGGACAGGAAGGGTGCCATCAGGACAGAGCTGTTTATGTGTGCTAGGCATGGGCAAGGCCATCACCATTTTAGGTTTTGTCATTAAATCTAAAACAGGGATGATGTGGCATCTAAGGCCCAGAGTGGTTAGGAGACTTCCCCAAGGTTGCACAGCTAATTACTGATGAAGTAAGAGCTTGAACCTAGGGCCATCTGGCTCCAAAGACAGAAATATTTGTTTTACATCAAGCAGCAGAGTTTGGGGGACAAGGTTGCAGCAGCAGCCACTGCCATGTTCACTCTCTCCATAACGTCCCCGGCATTGTTATTTGGGTCTGAGATGCACAGCTCTGGGCTGGGCATGAGGGAAATAATGGTGTGAGACAGGCACAGTATGGTTGGGTATGTGCCCAGGAACCTGGCAGAGCTGGAGGTAGGAGCCAGGGTATCAGGTGGGCACTACCTCCCAGGAGGAGGAGCAGGGCTGAGGCCTGTGTGCAGCCAGGTGGCGCTGACAAGGGGACACAGCTGAGCCTGCACCCAGGAGCACCCTGCCTGGGAGGGCAACCCTGGTGGGCGTGGGGTCAGGGGAGGTGGCCAGTAGAGAGGGCAGCTGGCATGGAGATCCTAGAGGGAGAGCCGCGTGCAGAGGGGGTGCAGGGAGAGCGCGTGCAGAGGGGGTGCAGGGAGAGCGGCTGAACAGCTGGCCATTTCCTGGCTTCAGGGCAGGAAGGGAGGGTGAGTCACTGCAGGGGTGAAGTGGGAAGGATCACTTCCTGGGCCTCAAGAAAGCTGGTGAATCTTCCCAGCCCTGCAACAGCCTCACCCTCGGGACCTATGGCTCTGCCCTCCTGACCTCCCCTGGAGCCTGGGAGACCCAGCTTTATGAGGCTAGGTCCTCAGTCCTTCCTGCAGCAAGACGGTGCCCCTCTGCTTCCCTGGATGGAGTCAGGGGCTTGGCCCACACCACCAGTTGACCCTGCCACAGGCTGGCTATAGCTGCCCAGAGATGGCGGACACCGTCCCTGCTCCAGGAATTGAGCATCAGAAAGTGTCCCAGGAAAGCCCCACCCAGGGGTGGCAATAAGGGTACCGACCGCCTGGGAGGTGTTCACCTCTAATTCCTCATGGTTTCCCTTGTGCCCACCCCGCCCCCGCTCCCAGAAAGGGAGCCAGCCATCCCACCCCTCCCCCTCACACACAATGTCACTTCCTGGTTCTCACAGGAAGCTGCAGTGCCAATTAAACTCCCCTCACCAGCAGGCCCCAGGCCCTGGCACAGGCCTGTCTTGGCCTAGAAGGGGAGATACAGGACTTCCGAGCCCTCCCGGCCTGGGCCTAGGAGGCACAGTGGACACGCTCCTTGGACCCTGGCTTTGCTTCCCTTTCTGCAGGACTGCCGGACCCTCCCGAGGGCCGGCTTCCGCAGCCGCCCCTACCCCAGCCCCTGACCCCAGCCCCTGCCCGCCAGCGGCGCCCACCTGCACACGGTGATCAGGTTCCTACGCTCCACGGCCACGTTACGGGAAGACGCTTTCTTGGAGGACAACCCCAGAGCCATGGTGGTCTGGACAAAGCTCGCTTCCATCCAGATGTGCGGCCACTGCTGCCGCCGCCCGCTGACCCCCACCCCGCCCGGTGCTCCGGCCCCCTCGCCGGATCACGGCTGGGCCCTCTGCCCGCCGGGGCCTCTCGACCCCACCACGGCCATCCCCCTGCCTCTGCGCCCGGTGCCCGGCCCCCTCGCTCCCTCCCCCGGCGGTGATTCCGGAGCAAAACAAGGCCGGGGAGGGAGCTCTCCGAGGTGCTGAGCCGGGGCCCGTCACCCCCTCCCCCAACCGCCCGCCCCCCTCGGCTGGTGACGTCAGGACCCTCGGGCCCCGCCCTCCAGCAGGCCGGGGACCAATCCGCAGAGGGTCCAGAGTGGAGGGAGGGGGAGGGGCCCGGGTCCCAGGGCTGGCGGAGGGGGTCCCCAGGAGAGGCAGAGACTAGAAGGTGGAAGAGGGGACCTGCCCTCGACTCCAGTGCACAGGGCTCCTCGCCTCGCGCCTCTGAGCTCCGACGCCTCTACTCGCTTCTGATTTGCGATCGGTGCTCTCTCTGACCTACCCCTACGGCCTGGGGAATGGAGGTCCGCACCTCCGGTACCCCGGCCCAGCCCCGCCCCCACACTCGGCATTCTCGATGAGGCGGCGGCTGCTCTCAGCGTTCAGACTGACAGCAGCCCTAGGCTGTAACCTGGGAGGCAGAGGAGCGGTACGAGACCGCGTATCAGTGTGTGCGCGAGCTTGCCTCGTCTGCACCGCTGCGGGTGGAGGATGGGAATCTGGAATAAGCCAGAAGAGCCCGGGTGCCCGGACGCTCAGGACAGAGTGGCGAGTAGACCTGCAGCTGGAACTTGCACTCCGTGGAGGCTCCCAGCAGCAGAACCAGCGCCGGCGGTGGTGCCCAGGCACCTGCAAGGGGTGGCAACCGATACCTCACACCACCCCACAGCCGGCTGGCCTAAGGGTTGGCCTCATGGCTGATGCCGTGCTAGGCCAGCAGGACCCTGCAAAACGGGTTGCAGCGTTCACCCGGAAGTGGGCGAAACGGAGCCATAGGCTTAGCTTTTCTGCTGCCCTGGGTCTCTCACATGCTCCCACCTGCTTCCAGTCCTCCATTTAACCTGTTCTGATTTCTCAGCCAGGTCCCTTTCACCCACTGAGATCCCAGCCTCCCACAGAAAGCCTTCCATGCTAATTAAAGGGGCTCCACCCAACCTCTCCTCTGTCTTCCGTAATGACCCTCCCGGACCTCAGCTCATACCTAGTCACCAACTCCGCCTACCCACTCAAGTCACTCTCTGCCCTGCTAATGTCTCCGGAGGGGCCGGAGGACACAAAAGGCCTGCAGAAGTCCCAGCCTTGACTGCCAGGGGCTGGCCAGAAGGCCTGACCCCCAGAGTGGGCCCTCCTGCACATATAGCCCTAGCAGCCTCAATTCGTGGCTTCTGGGACCTCAGACTTGGTCTTTTAGTTCCTTCTCCATCTTTCTGGTCTTGTGTCACCGACAGAAGTCCCTCCTGTCATCCTCCTGCCTCCATACCCTTAGCCAGTAGCGGTCATGATGTTCGTAGGTTATTTTTGTTTTTTATTTTATTTTAGTAAAAGTAAAATTTTAGATAACATAAAGTTATCCTCTTTACCTTTCCATCGTATACATTTATAATGTGCAGCCATCACCACCATCAATCTCTAGAATTCTTCGTCTTGTGAAAATGAATCTCAGCCCCGTGAACAATAATTCATTCTCCCTCCCAGTGCAACTGCTGTTCTACTTTGTCTCTATGACTTTGGTTACTCCGTTTCACGTAAATGGAATAATACCGTATTTATCTTTTTTGTGTGACTGGTTTCACTTTAGATAAATGTCCTCAAGGTTTTCCCAGGACTCGACCATGGTTGGCCATATGGCAGTCCAGTGCCTTAACCACCACACCACCTGCTGGCCCCTCTTTTGCTCTTTTGAAGAGTTGCCACCTTCAGGAATGAGAAGTGGTCTCTCATTATAATTTTGATTTGCTCCATTGTGAGGTGCTGTCTCCTGCTCTGTCTTCTGGTGAACGCCTGTGCCCTCTCCTGTATTTCCTAAGCTCTGGGTACACTGGACGAACTTCCAGCTGCTAGGACCCGCAGTGTTTTATCTGAGAGTACTCCCTGGTCACTGGGACCTGCCGGGCAGCACGCTGGGCAGCGTGAAAGTTCTGGGGGATTATACTCCCACCCGTAGCAATCTGCAGCCAATAACTGTTGAGAGCTGATGGATAAATACCCCAGCTCCCTCGTGCCTCAGGTGAGATGGTCACTTGCTCATAGTACTACTGACCTCGGATAAAGTTGCTGCTATAAAATGAGGGCAAGAAAGAATAAATCTGCAGCTCAGGGGATTAACTAGGGCCATATTGTTGATTCCAATCCTGATGGTAACTGAGTTGACGATCACCATAAAACCATGACCTGAATGGATATGGAAACCAGGGGTTCAAACTCTTCAGGAATATCCCACTGGGGAAATATCTTATTTATCAAGTCTAAATATAGTATAAGAAGCTTATAGTCTATAACAGCATTATTCGTGATAGCCAAAATGTGTTTGGAAACAACCCCCAAATCCATCAACTGATGTTCAAAAAACAAGATGTATTGTATCCATATGATGGGATATTGTTCAGCAATTAAAAAAAGTGAACTACTTATGCATGCTTCAACATGTATGAACCTTAAAAATATGTTCAGTTGGGCCAGCAGGTGGCATGGTGGTTAAGGCACTGGACTCCTCTATGGCTGACCATGGTTCGAATCCTGGGCCTGGCAGCTGGCTTTCTCACTTTCTCTCTCTCTCTCTCTCTCTCTCTCTCTCTCTGGTGAGCACACATGATCTGGAGAAAATAAAAAACAATACTTGGGATCAGTAGATGATATAATGGTTACATCGCTGAACTCCATGTAGTTGACTTCAGTTCGAGTACTGGACCCAGTGGCTTAAAACTCACACTGGGTGCTTGTGCATGTGTGCCCAAAATCCTAGGAGGGAAATAGGGGAGAAAGAATTATGGCATGGCCTCTCTGAGGGGGTGATTTCTTCCTTTCTGTTTCTCTGTCTCTGTCTCCCTGGCAAGCGCATGTGTCCTATAGCAAAAATTTCTCTTAAAAAATAAATAAGGGGCCAGCAGGTGGCATGGTGGTTAAGGGCACTGGACTCCCATATGGCTGACTGCAGTTCGAACCTGGTGGCTTGCTTTCTCACTTTCTCTCTCTCTTTCTATCTCTCTCTGGTCAAATTGGAAAAGAATAATAACAATAAATAAAGGTAAATAAAATAATTTTTAAAATAAATAAAATTAAAGAAATAATTCTAAAAAAAAAGTTCAGTGAAAGAAGTCAGTCACAAGAAAAAGCTATATTATCTGATTCTGTTGATATTAAATGTCCAGAATAGGCAAACCTATACAGACAGAGGGTAGATTAGTGGTTGTCTAGGGCTGGGAGTTTGGGGAATGAAGTGTGAGGAGTTTCTTTTTGCGGTCATGGAAATGTCCTAAACTTAGATTGTGTGATTGCATGACTCTGAATACTCAAAGCCATTAAATTGTGCATTTCGAATGGGTGATACGATGGCATGTGAATTCCATCTCCATAAAGACGTTAGAAACAGAACCTCACGACAGTACACGTCATTGCTTCTCCTGACTTTGAGCGCAGTTACACATCTTACTTCAGCTGGCATTTCCATGCTTGTTAATAACATCCAGTTTTTTTTTTTTTTTTTTTTTTTTTGCTATAGGGCGTGTGCACTCACTAGAAAGACAGAGAGACAGAAAGCGAGAAATCACCCCCCAGGGGGGATGGCCACCCCACAATCCCTTCTCCTCCATTCTCCTCTTGTGATCTTGGGCATGTGATGCACACATGCCCGGCGTGAGTTTAAGCCACTGGGTCTGGGACTCAAACCTGGTTGACTACATGGGAGTCCAGTGACATAGCCATTATGCTAACTGCTAGTCCCAACATCCAGTATTTTTTCAAATGGTTATAAGTCATTTGGGTTTTCTCTACTGTGAATTTCATCTTCAGAGCATTTTGGTCATTTTTGGATTTTTTTTTAATTTTTTCTAGGTTTTTTTTTTTTTTTTTGAGATTTTTTTTTTTTTTTTTTTTTTTTTTTTTTTTTTTTTTTTTTTTTTTTGCTATAGGGCGTGAGTGCTCACCAGAAAGACAGAGAGATAGAAAGTGAGAAATCACCCCCAAGGAGGGATGGCCATGCCGCAATCCCTTTGCCTCCATTCTCCTCTCGAGATCTTGGGCACACACGCACACATGCCGGGCGTAAGTATAAGCCACTGGATCTGGGACTCAAACCATGGTTGACTACATAGGAGTCCAGCAACATAGCCATTATGTCAATTGCTGGTCCCTATTTTTTGTAATTTTTTAGAAAGTTTTTTAAAAATTCTTTTTATTTAAGTTTATTTATATATTGATTTTCATTTAACCAGAGAGGGGCAGAGTGAGAGAGAAGAAAAGTGAGAAAGCAAGCTACCAGGTCCGGCACTCAGATCAATCGCTGTTGCCCATGTGCGAGTCCAGCGCCCTTAACCACCCTGCCACCTGCTGGCCCCATGATTTTGTTTTTTAGTTGCTTTGTTGTCTTTCTTTATATTGATATACTCCAGGTATGAATTATTGCCATTTATATGTGCTGCAAATATTTTCTCACATTCTGTGGTTAACTATTTAGTTCTCTTTATGTTGTCTTTTCATAAATATTATTTTTGAAGAATTATTTTATCTAATTTTATTTATTATCATTATTTTTAAAAGAATTTTATTATTTTTTAATTTGATCAAAGAGAGAGAAAGGTACAGTGAGAAAACAAGTTGCCAAGTCCATGACTCGAACCATGGCCAGCCAAGTGAAAGTCCAGCACCCCAACCACCATGCCACTTGCTGACCCCCTGTTATTATTATTTCTTAATTTGCCCAGAGAGAGACAGAGGCAGAGAGAGAGAGAAAGTGAGAAAGCCAATTTCCAGGTTAGGGACTCAAACTGTGGTCAACCATGTGGGGAACTTCAATGCCTTAACCACCACACCACCTGCCAGCCCTGAAATACGTATATATTTTCTTTATTCACGATAGAGTACATGAATGAGACAAAGACAGAGAACCCCTCAATGGGTCCTGGTCATGCCATGCCCCCAATTCTATATTCCATCAAGATCCTGGGCTCAGGTGTGTTTGGTGTGTTGCCAACTGAGCTGAGATTCAAATCCCAGTCAGTCATGTGAAATCTGGCTTCCTCTGCACAGTGCTTAATGGCTTTGCTATAGGCCCAGCTTATGATCAAGTATTGTTAATTTTAATATAACCCAATATTAATTTTTATTTTTTTAAGAATTATTTTATTTTATTTATTTTATTAGCTTATTTATTTTAATTTGACCAGAGAGAGGTAGAGTGAAAGAGGGCGAGAGAGAGAGAGAGAGAGAGAGAGAGAGAGAGAGAAGTGAGAAAGCAAGCCACCAGGTCTGGGACATGAACTGCGGTCTCCCATGTGTGAGTCCAGCGCCCTCAACCACCACGCCACCTGCCAGCCCCAATTTTTTTTTTTAAATAATTATTTATTTAGTTTTATTTATCATGATCATCATTATTTATTTATCTTTTTAAATTTTGAATATAGAGAAAAAGACAGGGAAAGTGAGAAGGCAAGCTGCTAGGTCTGGGACTCAAACCATGGTCTACCATGTGGGAGCCCAGCACCTCAACCACCACGCCACCTGCTGGCTCCTTAATTTTTTTCTTATGATGAGTTTTTTTTTTTTTTATTTATCTCTTGTTTTTTATATCTTGTTTATATCTTATATATCTTGTTTTTTTATATCTCTTGTCTACCTTGAAGTTATAGAGTATTAGGTTATCAGGAAAGTCATGATGTATTTTTTTCTATGCAAAAATGTATCATGACTCGGGGCTGGCAGGTGGCGTGGTGGTTAAGGTGCTAGACTCCCATATGGCTGACCGTGGTTTGAGTCCTGGACCTGGCAGCTTGCTTTCTCTCTCTCTCTCTCTGGTCAAATTAAAATAGATAAATAATAAAAATAAAATAAATAAAGTTAAAATAATTCTTTAAAAAAATGTGTCATGACTTTCCCGACAACTCATTTTACATATTATGTTTTTTAAAAAATTATTTTATTTAACTTTATTTATGCATTTATTTTAATTCGACCAGAGAGGGACAGAGAAAGAGCTAGAAAGTGAGAAAGCAAGCCGCCAGGTCCTGGACTTGAACCACGGTCAGCACCCTTAACCACCACACCAACTGCGGGCCCCTAGATATTATCTTATAAGAGTTTTATAGTGTTGTTTTACTTAAAAGCCTATAATCCATCTGGAGTTAATTTCGTGTATAGTATGTGGGGTCCAATTTCACTCCTTTTTTAAATCTTGAGATTTTCTTTTTTTCAATAGAGTACACATGAATGCATGTGCAAGAGAGGAAGAGACAGACAGATGCATCCTGGGAAGCCCTCATCACTGCGATCCCCTTGTTCCAGCCCTCCAGCCCCACGGCATTCCTAGTGTGTCTTCGAGCTGATCCCATGGCTGGCCATATCGTTCCCAGCCTCGCAGGGACTTGCATTCCTACCACACCATAGCTTCTTCGCTGCAGGTTCATCTTCATCCAGCGCCATTTTCTCTTTTCTTTTCTTTTTTTCATGATAGAACATGTATAGGTGAGAGAGAGAGAGAGAAAAGAGAACTGAACATTTTCCACAGTCTGGTCATGCCTTCATCCCCTTCCTCCAGTGCCCTAGCCCGTTGGATCTTGGAGACTTATACCCAGTGCAGCAGATTTTGTTTGTTTTGAGAGATTTTTGCTATAGCACATGTGGGCTCATCGGAGAGACAGAGAGACAGAAAGAGGCAGAAAGCAAGAAATCACTCCCCAGAGTGGACGACCGTGCTGCAATCCCTTGTCCTCCATTCTTGTCTTGGGATTTGGGGCATGCACACACACACACACACACACACACACACACCTGGCGTGAGTTTTAAGCTACTAGGTCTGGGACTCGAACCATGGTCGACTATGTGGTGTCCAGCAACATAACCATCATGGCATCTGCTGGTCCCACAGCAGGATTTTTAAAAAATACTTTCCCCACTGCTTTGCAGCATTCTCTCACTCATAAATCAAGTACCCTTACATGCACAGGTCTGTTCTAGGCTCTGTCCTTTGCCCCAGGGGGTCTCTGTCTTTCTCTGCACCAAATCGTACAGTCTTAATAATTAACACTTATTTAAGTCGTGACAACTGGCAGAGCAAGTCTTTTTTTTTTTTTTTTTTGGTCAGAGGGCATGTGCACTTACCAGTGAGAGACAGAGAAAGGAGAGGGAGAAAGCGTACCCCATGGGGCATAGTCATGTCACAATCCTTTCTCCTCCACTTCTCTACTCTATTGGAATTTGGGACATGCACATACCCGTGCCTAGCATGCCTTTCAAACCACTGAGGTTGGAACTTGAACCACGTGGTGATGGGCTATAGGGCACTTGCACTCACCAGAGAAAGACAGAGACAGAAAGTGAGAAATCACCCCTCAGAGGGGATGGCCATGCCGCAATCCCTTCTCCTCCAATCTCTTCTTGGGATCTTGGGCATGAACGTACATGAGCCTGGTGTGATTTTCAAGCCCGAGTTTGGAATTTGATCCACAGTTGGCCACGCACAAGTCTAGCACCTTTGGGGCCAGCAGGTGGCATGGTGGTAAAGGTGCTGGATTCCCACATGGCTGAATACGGTTCAAGTCCAGGACCTGGTGTCTTGCTTTCTCACTTCCCACCCCCCTGTCTGATCAAACTGGAAAATAATAATAATAATAAATAAAGTTAGATAAAATCTAAAAAAAGAAAAAAAGAAAAAAAAAAAACAAGTCTAGCACCTTAACCACCATGCCACCTGCTGACCCCAAAGTTTATTTCTCTCTTCCTGAGTGAGAGTGACAGAGTGCAGGAATGCTCCCCATGGAGTCCCCATATGGTGATCGACCTCCTGCCTCAGCCAGCCTGAATCACGGCTCACATGCACCTGCACGTACAGGGAGGCCTAGGGGTGCACACCCCGGATCCTCCCACCCTGGCCCAGCATCACAGAAATGCATTATCACTGCACCAAAGGCTGGCTCCTGTTTTTAAATTGAGCTGTTGGATTTTTCTGTGGTTGACTTTTTGTTTTTTAAGAATTATTTTAACTTTATTTATTTATTTATTTTAATTTAACCAGAGAGGGATAGAGTGAGAGTGAGAGCAAGAGAGAAAAAGTGAGAAAGCAAGCCGCCAGGTCTGGGACTCAAACCACAGTTTGTCATGTGGGAGTCCACTGCCCTCAACCACCATGCCACCTGTCTGTCCCATCTGTGGTTGACTTTTAAAGTGATTTTGCAAATTTGCCAAACATTTTAATAAATTCAAATAACTGATTTAATAAATTCAAATAAGCTTCTTTTGGGTTTTCTTCCAACACAACTGGGTCATTTGCAGAGAAGAATTTGTCTCTTCCTCTCTGAATAGCAGGCATCTTTGTCTTTCTTTGTCTTTTTTTTTTAGAGAGATTTTTACTATAGAGCACATGCGCTCACCAGAGAGACAGAGAAAGCAAGAAATCACCCCTCAGGAGGATGGCCACGTGACAATCCCTTCTCCAGTCTCCTCTTGGGATCTCGGGCATGCATGCATACGCACCCGGCATGAGTTTTACGTCTCTGAGTCAAGACTCGAGCCACAGTCAGCCATATGGGAGTCCAGTAACGTAACCGTTATGACATCTGCTGGCCCCCTTTCTTTTTTTCTTAATTTAAAAATATTATTATTATTATTATTATTATTTTATCACCAGGGCTTGAGTGTACTTACCAGAGACAGACACATTCATTGAGAGAGAGAGAGGACCTGCCTTTATGAGACATGACCACGCTGCAACCCCTTTTCCATTTCTCCATTTCGTTGGGATTCTGGGAACATATGCAAACACATGGTATGTTTTTAAGCCACTAGGGCTAGAATTCAAACCACGGCTAGCCACCAGGCCACAGGACCAGCTCCAGTTTTATTCAACTGATTGGATGAGGCCCTTTGGATGAGGACCATCCTTAATTTAATTTAGTTAAAGTTAACTGAGGGCCGGCCAGTGACATGGTGATTAAGGTAGCTGGATCTCACACTGCCAACTGCAAAGTTTGAGTCCCAACCCAGTAGCTTGAAAAACATGCCAAGTGCGAGTACATGGGTGCCCAAAATCCTGAGAGGAGAACATAGCGTGGTCATCCTCCCTAGGGGGAATGCTTTCTCATTCTCTCTCTCTCCACCACCTTGGAGAGTGCATGTTCCTATAGCAAACAAACAAGGAAATTGATTGTAGAGGTGACCCTCTTCTACAAAACCCTTTCACTGCAACACCTAGATTAGAGTCTGATTGAATAGCCAGTGCTCTGGGTTAGCCAAGCTGACACACACTGGCCATGACAACTCTATTGGAATTTGTCCAATGCATCTCTCATAGCATCTCTCATAATCAGATTGGGGTGATGTGTTTTGGGGAACAAGTCCCACTTTTTTTTTTTTGGAGAGGTTTTTGCTACAGGGCGCGTGCACTCGCCAGACAGAGAGAGACAGAGAGATAGAAAGCAAGAAATCACCCCCCAGGGGGTATGGCCATGCCACAATCCCTTCTCCTCCGTTCTCCTCTCGGGATCTTGGGAACGCACATACACGCGCCCGGCATAAGTTTAAGGCACCGGTTCCAGGACATGAACCACAGTAGACTAAGTGGGAGTCCAGTGACATAGCCATTACGCTAACTGCTGGTCCCAAGTCCCACTTTTATACTGTCATATCAATAGTGTACACTATCAACATAATTGATGACCCAGGATGTGGACCCAGTTCCCAGGCTGAGAAAATGTGTCAGGTTACTCTGTTGTAAAGCTCTTCCACCGCCCCCCCCCCCCCAAGTCTCCTACTTGCCAAGCTGTACTCTATGTGTAGCCCTCACTGAAAGAGGGGGAGCATAGCTCTGCCCTTAGGAAGAAATATCTATAATTATTTGGAATTCTTCTGCATGAGAAATTTGTCTCTTCTCCCCCATCAATTAATTTATTTGATCATTTAAATCTAGCAGTATGCCTTCACAAAGTTTTATTTTATACTTTGGGTTATAATCCAATATTATTTTATTTTCTTACTCAATTGTTCTAGCTTCGGTCATTGGGAATGGCATGGTATATGGTATGTATTTTGTCATCTTCCTACCCTCGCTTGTCTGCATTCACGTTTCACAAACATTTATTGAGCAAATACTATGTGCTAATCACATAGGATCTACATGTGATTAGCACATAGTATTAGTATGTAATTGAAAGGGGAGAAGGAATGAAGAAGAATGAAACTCCAGGTTAGACAAAAACTACTGGGTTTAAACATTAGCTGGAAGTGACAAGCTCTGATTGGGCTTTACAAGGTCAGCTTGTAAAGACAGATAGTCATCACTTATGATGGCTCCTCGGTGATTGGCCAGATAAGGTAGAAGTTTTGTGGTTACTCTCATGTTTCTTGAGCAGTGAGTGGGTGAATAGAATTAGCTGAGATAGGCACCTTGAAAGAGGACCAACTCATGAGAGCATGCAGAGTGGAGGGAGAAGATAGCTCAGGAAAGACAAACCTTGGGGAGCACCGACATGGGGGAAGGTGATAGGAGGAAGATGAATCAGCCAAGAAGATAGAGAAGACACTATTGAAGAGATAGAAGGGGAACTGGAGAGCAGACATTTCCTAGAAGGCAGAGGTGCATATGTCAAATGCTAGAGAGATACAGCTGGGCGACTGCAGAGCGTTCACTAGACTTGGCCACTAGTGGGTTATTCATGGAGAGAAGAGAGCACAGAAGTTCGGCTGCCTTGGGCAGGGGAGGAGTGACAAGTGAGAAAGGGAAGGGTGTTATTCTCCCGAGAGCTGAGTTGTGAAGGAATGAAGAGCAACGGGCTCAAGAGAAGATTGTCAGGTTGTCTTAATGAGATAGATATGAACTAATTTATGGGCTGTGGGGAAGAAGTGAGTACAGAGAGTAGGTGGCCTTCTAGGAGAGGAAGGGGGTTGAACAGGGAGGGAAGGTCTGGTAGAGGGGTAGGGAGTATGTGTGTGGGGGGTATTAGGGTGCAGGTGGAAGGCTCAAGGGAGGCAGCGAGTGGCATTGAACAGCTGAGCCCCATGGAGGACTGGAGGTGTCACTACAGAAAAGTTTACAGGAGTTGGGGCAGGGGAGGAGGGACTTATTAAATTCTTCAGTATCCAAGGGCCTTTAATGAGTGAAGGGATACCATCACTATCATCTGAAGATTTTTTAAGATTTATTTACTTAATTTTATTCATTATTATTGTTATTATTTTAATTTGACCAGAGAAAGAGAAAGGGAAAGTGAGAAACCTAGCCACTGGGTTAAGGACTTGAACCACAGTCAGCCTTGTGGGAGCTCAATGCCTCAACCACCACGACACCTGCCAGCTCCATGTCCAGTTTTTTAATCTTATGAATTTATCGAATGGTTGATATTTTTTTTTCTTTTTTTGAGAGGTTTTTGCTATAGGGAACATGTGCTCGCCAGAAAGACAGAAAGAAACAGAGAGACAGAAAGCGATAAATCACTCACCAGAGGGGATGGCCACACTGCAATCTCCCTTGTCCTCTATTCTACTCTCCGGATCTTGGTCACGCACGTACATGTGCCTAGTGAGTTTAAGCCACCAGGTCTGGGACTCAAACCATGGTCGACTACATGGGAGTCCAGCAACATAGCCATTATGCCAACTGCTGGTCCCAGAATGGTCGATATCTCTTTAAACAATCATCTAATATTCACCCAAGTAAAAACACATAGGAATTTGACAAATTGAATTTTCCCAAACATCTTAAACATGAATTAGTGTAACGACAACAATAAAAGTATTACATTCATTTATTAAACACTGTTTGACATGCCTTACATGCATTCTTCATTTAATCTTCACAATTCTATGAACAATATACTATTATCTCCTGGTTCCTATTTTGCAGCTGAGACAGAAGCCCAGAAACGTAAAGCAGCTTGCCCTAGGTCACACAGTTGGTAAGGGATTTGTTGGGATTTGAACTCAGTCACCTAGGCCCTGGAGATTGCTATAATTACACGTTGTAATGAAATTATGAATGACTTTTCTGAACACTTTAGATACCTTAAACAACTGGCAAAACACAAAATTATTTCAAAATGCGTTCTACCTGGTTATTAGGAAAATTAAAGGCCTCTTTGCAGCAGCTAATTCTCAATGATCTAAACTCCCTTTAAAGTACAACTGAGGGGAGCCAGCCAGTGGCTTGCTGGTTAAGGCAGCTGGATCTCACATGGCCATCTGCTTGATTTAAGTCCCAGACATGGTGGCTTGAGAAACATGCTGGGTGCATGTACATGGGTGCCCAAAATCCTGAGAGGAGAAGGAACTGCATGAGGCCTTCCCCACTGTGGGTGATTTCTCACTCTGCATCTCTCCCTGTCTCTCTCCAGCAAGTGCATGCACGCTACACCAAATCACATACGCACACGCACACTTTAACATATAACTCCCATGTAGAGGCACTGCCTCCATCCTCACTGTTTTGTTTCGTTTGTGTATTGTTTTGTTTTTGTTTTTGTTTTTGTTTTTTGCCTTCATCTCACGTCCCTTGGGCACAAGGATGGCACTGCTCCTGCAGAGGCTGTCCATGGCCACAGCATAATTAGCCTTTTCTTCCTGATGCCACGATGTTCCTGCCCAGAGGACAGACTTCTCAGCACTGCCACAGACATCCTTAAAAGAGTTGTTGCTGGGACCAGCAGTTGGCGTAATGGCTGTGTTGCTGGACTCCCATGTAGTCAACCATGTAGTCGGCGGTTTGAGTCCTGGACCTGGTGGCTTAAACTCAGGCCGGGCGCGTGTGCATGCGTGCCCAAGATCCCGAAAGGAGAATGGAGGAGAAGGGATTGCAGCGTGGCCATCCCCCCCTGGGGGGGTGATTTCTCACTTTCTGTCTCTCTGTCTCTGTCTGTCTTTCTGGCAAGTGCATGTGCCTATAGCAAAAAACTCAAAAAAAAAAAAAAAAAAAAAAAAAAGAGTTGTTGCTGGGGCCGGCAGATGGCGTAGTGGTTAAGAGAGCTGGACTCCCACATGGCCAACTGCAGTTCAAGTCCTGAACCTGGCAGCTTGCTTTTTCACGTTTTCTCTCTCTCTCTTTGGTCAAATTAAATAATAATAATAATAATAAGGTTAAATAAAAAGCAAATAAAACAAAACAAAAGAGCTCTTCCTTCCTGAGATCAACCAGGTGTTTTGGTCCCATCCTGACTTTCTTTTTCCTGCCCTGGAACAGAGGATCATCCCAGGACTCTTCTTTCCTTACGGAATATGTTAGAGAGCAGCAACTGGGTGCTGGACCATGGTAGCCGGGGCGACGGCCTCCAGTGGCAGAGTCTTTACGTGCATAAGCATGCCCGCACTGGAGCCCTGCCACATTTGGGGTCCACTGGGCAGACGAGGCAGAAGGATGAAGGTGTTTGACATTGCAGGTCCTGGCAGTCCTTGGCATCTGCTCCCCAGGCCTTCCTGGAAAGACGGAGGAAGGATGGCAGAGCCACCAGGCTGCCCTCTCGCTCATTCTCTGACACACCTGCTAGATCTGTTTTCCTCTCTGCCAAATCATGGGAGGGAATCCCGCTCGCTCCCGGGGTTGCTGTCCAAGATGATGTGTGACGCAGTGCACCGGAGGCTCCCGCAGGCTCTGGGCTGCCGTGTCTGCACAGGTCCAAGACTGCAGGTGTTTCCTCTCCCCCAGACTCAGAGGCTTTCACACCCTCAGCGTGGGTTCAGGCTTTTCTAGCCCTAAGTGCCTAGCATGGTATTTAACATATCAGTGGGCACAAAAGAAGTGTTTGCGGACTGACTCCCTGGATGAATAAATTAACTTCCCTGTCCCTTCAGAGGAGGCTAGGAAACCTTATTCCTCCTATTTCCAAAGGATAAATCGAGGCACCATCCGGAAACCCCTTCCCCATTCTATTCCCCCAAGCCGATATCAGACCCAGTGTTTATTCTCCAAGGCAAACATGAGTTAATGTTGCCTGCTCCCAAGTTTCTCAGTTGAAAGCTCTGGGTTCTGAGATAGGGGCCTGAGCCTTGCAGGCATCATTCTCACTCCCAGCCCCACCCAGGGCCCCTTCAGTTCCACTGTCCAGGAGCCGGCTGCAATTGACCAGTGCAGGCTCTGAGTCCTGATTGGCTGCTCCAAGGTCAAAAAGAAACAAGGAGGCGGGGAGAAGGAGCTTGAACTTGGGGGCTCCCCATCCTCCTCCGGGCTCTTAGGGGGACAGTTGAGTCACTAAGCTGAATCTGCTGGAGTCTTGTTGGCCTCCTCTGCACACAGGGAGACTGCGGCACTCCAGAGGAGCAGAGGTTTTGAGGCTTCCCCTATAAGGTCTCCTCCCCAGGGATCAACCTCCCTGCTGGGATTGTGGGGTGGGCAAGGCCCCCTGTCACGACAGTCTATAAAGAAGGAGGAACCAGGATCAGAGGTCTTTGGACCCAGAGGCCTTTTCCCTCTGGGAAAAGTGGGGCCTTTGGGCATCTACCCCCTGGCAGTAGCACCATGAGGGTGGTAGGGGCCACTGGTCTGAGTGAGCGTGTGGAGGGTTCGGCAGGAACCCCTCGTGCTAACTGGGGTTTCTCTAGAAGTGTCAATAGCTGCTATTTATCAAGCTTTACTGTGTGCCTTGGGCGGTGCCGAGGGCTTCCTGTGCAATTTCATTCTCCTCCTATGGCTTCTCTGGCTTGGAAGTTACTGATGAAGAATGTGAGGCTGTAGAGACGTCTGGAAATGTATTCAAGGTCACACAGTTAGCAGTTTGCCAGACCCACTCAAAGCCTTGGGTGTAACCACAATGTACCCTCCCCCCATACACACACACACAGTGGGGGACACACCCATAGGCCCTGGCCCTATGACAGACCCCAGCATCAGCTGTCAGGGAGGGCCCAAACATCTGGCTCAGCAGATAGGAGGGACCAAGAAGGGCTGGAACTATTCCCCAGGGAGGGGCTCCCCCTCGAGTCAGGGCTTGGCCCTTTTCTAGGGGAACCTTCCATCCCCTCCTCCAAGACAGGCAGAGAGAGTTTTCCCAGCAAGGAAGAGGTCCTCATGGGCTGGGAGGGGAGGCCCAGACTGACAGGGGGACCTACCTGCTCTGAGAAGGGGTGAGTCAGCCACAGAGAGACCCAGGGGAATTGTGGGAGAGAAAAGACAGGGAGAAGACAGAGGAGGAAAGACAGGAAAAACGGAAGCTGATCACTCATGTTAAGGAGTGAAAAATAACTTCCCTCTCTTTTTCCAGGCTCTTTTGCTGGTTATGAATTAAATGGACATCAGGCAGATTAACAGAAGAAAATAATTTTAAACATGTGCACAGGAGTCACACAGACTATGACATTCCAAGAAGAGTCAGATGACTGAAGCTTACATGAGGGCATTTCCGGAAGTTTGTGGAAAAATGGAATTAAACCACAAATTGGGTCAGCTCCATGCCCTGAAGATTTAGGCGGCTGGATCCCACGTGGCTGATTCTGCAGTTGGAGTTCCAGACCTGGTGGCTTGAAAAACATGCCTGGCACCTCTGTGTGCCCAAAATCCAGAAAGGGGGGAGAGATGAAGGAGAAGGGATTGCAGCGTGACCAATCCCGACGGAGGGGGAGGTACTTTCTCTTCTTTCTCTGTTTATTTCTGGCAAGTACACGAGCCCTCCAGCAAACAAATAAAAAAATTTAAGGGACCAGCAGTTAGCGTAATGGCTATGTCGCTGGACTCCCACGTAGTCGACCGCGGTTCGAGTCCCGGACCCGGCGGCTTAAACTCACGCCGGGCGCGTGTGCGTGCGTGCCCAGGATCCCGAGAGGAGAATGGAGGAGAAGGGATTGCGGCGTGGCCATCCCCCCTGGGGGGTGATTTCCTGCTTTCTATCTCTCTGTCTCTCTCTGTCTGTCTGGCGAGCGCACGCGCCCTATAGCAAAAAAACCTCTCCAAAAAAAGAAAAGAAAAAAAAAAAAATTAAAAAAAAGATTAATTTTTTAAAAAGCACAAATTGGGAGCCAGACAGTGGTGCAGCAGTTAAAAAAATACTTTGAAATCCTTGCATTGTTTTGTATCATAATTTGCATTTTTTTTTTTCGCTATATGGCGCGTGCGCTCGCCAGACAGACAGAGAGAGACATAGAGACAGAAAGCGAGAAATCACCCCCCAGGGGGGATGGTCACGCCGCAATCCCTTCTCCTCCATTCTCCTCTCGGGATCTTGGGCACGCACGCACACGCGCCCGGCGTGAGTTGTAAGCCACTGGGTCCGAGACGCGAACCGCGGTCGACTACGTGGGAGTCCAGTGACATAGCCATTACGCTAACTGCTGGTTCCCATAATTTGCATTTTTTATGAACGTATTATAGACTTCTGAAAAGAAAAGAATGGGCTCAGAGTTTCTGGGGCCCAGGGCATGCTGGTGACCAGGGAAACTAGGGTGAACAAAGGTTGTCCGATGCCACCACGGTCTCCAGGTAATAATCTTATCTGAGTGTCTCTCTCTCCTATATGCTTTTACCGATATAAATTTCCTTTATAGTTATAAATTTCTTTTTTTTAATTATTTTGTTCAATTTCATTTATTCGCTCATTCATTTATTTTAATTTGACCAGAGAGACACAGAGAGAGAGAGAGAGAGAAAGAGAGAGAGGAATGTGAGAAGGCAAGCCACCAGGTCCGGGCTCGAACCATGGTCGGCCATGTGGGAGTGTCCAGCGCCTTAACCACCACGTCACTTGCTGGTCCCTATAGATATAAATTCCTTTTACAAAAGAACAGCTTACTCCTGTGTCGGCAGATTCTCAGAATAACCAGTTCAGAATATGCTAAGACAGCATATTTCGGGGTGGCATATTCTGGTCTCCTGGTGTCATATTTTGGGGTGGTGTGTTCTGAGCCCCAGCACCCACCATCTCTTCTCCTCCCAAGGGTGCACCACATAGATACTCCCTAGGAAACAGACATCCATGAGTTGTGTCCTTCGGTCATCCCTTCAGCCCCACCTCCCCGTCTGTCCCACTTCAGCCATCCTGCCCAGACCCGACCAAGGAGCCAGCGAGGGTCCAGCCACTTGCTGTCGCGCCGGTGTGGAGTCGGAGTCGCAGCTGCAGAGATCCTATCTTAGTGTCTGGTTGGTTTCAAACGAAGTGGATCACCAGGGTGGGACAGGGATCCCTTCTGAGCGCTGGGGTTCCCTTCACTCCCTATCCTTGCTGCTCCCAGGGCTGACCCTCCATCCCCACCCCACACGGGAAGTTATCCAGCTCCCCTCCGGAGCTGGCAGCTGGGAATACCCCGTTCTGAGTGTGGTGTGCCAGCCGCCAGCCCTGGAAGCTGGGATGGGTCTAGAGAAACCTAGAAAAAGGGGAGGAATACGGTGGCTGAGAGCTCCAAGATCTTCACCCAGCCTGCGAGGAGGGTCCATACTCCACGGGCCCTCCAGTGGCCTCTAGGGATCGTGAGCCGAACTAGAACTGCTCTGTCCACCTGGGAGCTGTCTTCATCCCTGGGGAAAGAGCCCAGCAGAGGGGCAACTGGGCTGCAGGAGGGCCTGAGCTGGGTTTTAAAGTTAACCAGGTGGGGACCAGCAGTTGGTGTAATGGCTATGTTGCTGGACTCCCACGTAGTGGACCGCGTTTCGAGCCCCGGACCCGGTGGCTTAAAGTTAACCAGGTGAAGGCCTGGTGGCAAGGACCAGCACAGGGGTGAGGCAGGAGGGGCGAGGGGTGAGGGGGCGACATCTGGAGTAAATTCACAGTCCTGGGGCCAGTGGAGTTTGGCCAGGTCAGGAGGAAGGATCTGGACTTAATCCAGTGACCGCAAGGGGCAGCTGGGAGGGTCCAGGTGGAAGAGCCGGAAGTGCAGGGTCAGTGGCCCTAAGTGGCAGTTTTGGCCCTTATGTACCCACCCCACAGTCGGGAGGGGAAGGGGGAGCCCCCTTCATAGGCCCTCCTCCCCTGGGAACCCCGGTGCACAGCTGCCTGTACAGAGGTCCCCAGTTTCCCCGCCCCTTTGTGCAGGTCCTTCCAGGTATGAGACCTCCCCCACCCCCCCCCCACCCCGCTCTCAAGCCGTTCCCACCCGCCTGGGCGCTGAGTGGGCAGAGCTGGGGTCTTCAGGCTCTGATGTAGTGAATTGATGCCAGGAACCCGGCCCATCCCTGCCCACAGCCAGCCCTCCAGACCGCGGTCTGCCTAGTTACTGCGGTTTCTGGTCTGCTGCAGCCCTGCGCCAGCTGTCCCTCCCGCCAGTTTGACCTCCAATTCACAGCGACTAAGAAAAGCCATTTCCTGTAGGGTTTTTCCTCCCTGCCCACATCCCAGGCTTTGGATCCCTGCTGTCTGCATGCGAATCCAGCTCCAGCTTCCCTGCTTATGAGCTGTGTGACTTCTGGGAAGTTATGTCACCTCTCTGTATCTAGCTCTCTTCAAGTATTCTTAGGATTAACTGAGAACTTTCTGTGTGAAGGCAACTTGTCTTACTGAGAAGGGTCTTTATGGCCTGTGACTCCAGCCCTGGGCTGGGGCTTTCTCTCTCTTTTTTTTTTTTTTGGAGAGGCTTTTGTTAT
The DNA here is from genome assembly GCA_026018925.1 of Tupaia tana. Taxonomy (NCBI): domain Eukaryota; kingdom Metazoa; phylum Chordata; class Mammalia; order Scandentia; family Tupaiidae; genus Tupaia; species Tupaia tana. The sequence goes on along the minus strand of JAKSZU010000011.1, from coordinate 50,722,469 downwards.
AGTGCGCGTGCGCTCGCCATAGAGATAGAGACACAGAAAGTGAGAAATCACCCCCCAGGGGGAATGGCCACGCCACAATCCCTTCTCCTCCATTCTCTTCTCGGGATTCTTGGGCACACGCGCCTGGTGTGAGTTTAAGCCACCGGATCTGAGACTTGAACCATGGGTCCGAGACTCAAACTACATGGGAGTTCAGCGACATAGCCATTATGCCAACTGCTGGTCCCATGGGCTGGGGCTTTCTCTAAGACTGAGCTCTCCCCCATGACCTTGTGAGCTCCAGGAGACCTGGTGGGAGACCTGATGGGCCTCAGCAGTGCCCTGCACCTGGTGAGGGCTGGACCAATGCACCAAGGAGCCGTGCTGTTGGTGGACTTTGTGACTCTGAAACCCTGTAGTCTCTAGGTGTTGTTAATTGTCCTGGAGCTGCTCTGTCACCCCTGGGGACAGAAGGTAGATGGTGGGATTCATGATAGATGAGGTGGTACTAAAAAGTACCTGGGAGGTAGCCCTAAACAGTATAGCAGGTGACACTGTCAAATTGTCTATGCCAGAGGACTCCACCCCTCCTTCCAGATGCCTCCTCCTTGAAGCCCTCACTGACCACTTCACTCTTCCCTGAGAATTCCTGGGTAGCCCGGCCTCATAGAGCTCAGTGCGTCCTGTTGCTCATATGACAAGGGGCGACTGTCTATGCAGCCTTGAGTCATTGCTAGAGAGCTTTCCAATGGTTAATATGAGCTCATTTAGTCCTCCTAAATCCCTGGGAGGGGGCAGTTTATGTTGACCCCCTCAGGCCTAAGATCTGGGAAGTCGGAATATCTTATTCACAGGAGCACAGGCGGAGACTGAAGTCTAGGTTCCCGGTTCCAGATCACGTGCAGTCTCCTCACTATGGCATTTCACCCAAGGTTGGGACTGCCTCTGGGTGCTTAATTCCAACTCTCAGTTCCCTAGCAGCTAAGGTAAAAAGGGAAACTCGATGGGTTAGACAGTTCTCCCTTGTCTGAAAGAAACCTATCAGTTCATCTGAAATTCCAGACCTCATCCAGTGCTTAATTCCAAGAGTTTATTTCATGGAGTCCCTGTAACACCTACCCATGGGTTTGCAGGGAGGTTAAAGAAACTTTTCCCAAAAACCAGGTGTTGTGGTGACCCCATAAGTGATAACTCAAGGTGGAATTTTTCGGGGAAGTGGCGCTAACAGACTCCAGGTGATAGTTTCCTGACTTCTTGATCCAGGTAAAACCGAGAGAGCAGAAGAGCGAGCAGGCGGAGTGGGAAGAGCTGAAAGAGTGCTGGAGACAGAGTGCCAGGCTCCAAGCTCGGCCCTCTTGTCGACTCTGTGACCTTAGGCAAGTCGCTTCCTCTCTCTGAGCCTCACTTTCCCCATTTGTAAAATGGGAATGAGAATGCATCCCTAAAATACATTTTTTAAGGTGTTTTTCATTTTCCATGTGAAAGAGAGAGAGAGAGACCTCCGGCACGGTCTTGTCACATTCTGATCGCCTCCGACCCACTCAGGCAGGATCGGGGTATGCCCACAGGCACGTCCAGAGTGGTCAAGTCGTTTGGACCAGAATCCTAATCCCTGGCCTTCCCATGTGGCTCAGCCTGCACCACCTCATGTCACCCCAAGAATTATTCAATCGTTTGTTCAGTAAAAATGTGGAGCCTACACTTTGCCAGCACTGTGCCTAGGCACTGGGGGTACAAGGACAGCCAAGTGTGCTGAAGAGCCTGCCCTCATGGGGCTTGAGTCCTAGTGCAGGACACAATAATAAACAGATACTTAGTAAGACACTGGGCCCCAGTAGGGCAGGGAGAAGCGAGCAGGCGGCGTGATTCTGCCTGATGTTGTTAAGTGTCCACTCAGCTCCATTCTCCTCATCTTTCTGTGTCATAGAACTCTGGACACACGACTTCCCAGCATAAAGAATACAATTCCCAGGGACCAGCAGTAGGCGCAATGGCTATGTCGCTGGATTCCCATGTAGTCGACCCTGGCTCGAGTCCTGGATCCAGTGGCTTAAACTCACATTGGGCACATGTGCATGTGTGCCCATGATCCCAAGAGGAGAATGGAGAAGGGATTGCAGTGTGGCCATCCCCCCCGGTTGGGGGATTTCTCACTTTCTGTCTCTCTGTCTCTCTCTGTCTTTCTGGTGAGCACACATGCCCTTAAAGCCAACTGTGTACCTAAGTCCTGACCGTGGAATGTAAGCTGAAGCAACTACCAGGAAATGCCCTTAAAGAGAAAGGGCACGTTCCTTTTGGTCATTTTCTCCTTCCTACTGGTTGGAATGCAGAGGTGATGACTGAAGCTCAAGCAGCCATTTGGGACCATGAGGATAAAGCTACCTGCCGAAAACGCCATAATCTAGAAGGTGCCAGATTTGAGTCGCTGGCACTGCAGAGCACTTTAGCAACCTTAAACCTATCTCCAGACATTTACATCAAAGAGAAATACATTTCTGTCTCTTAGGCTGCTGAGACACGTAGCCCATTCTGATTCCCCTGATACAGCGTTAGAGTGGCAGGGCTTATGTCAACTGAGCGTTCGGAGACCTTGCGTGGGCTCTAGCATTTGACCTGAGACCTGAATGGTGCGAAGGAGCTGGCCCTGATGCGTTCCAGTGAGCAGCCTAGGGCAGCATGGTGGCTTTTTACACAAGGAAGCGACACCATCTCACTTACATTTCTTAAAGGTCACCTGACTGCTGTGTGGCAACTGTTTTCCAGGGGCCCAGGTGAAGCAGGAGCCAGCGGGAGACCCCTGATGGAAGAGTGAGGGGGTGGGGCTAGGGAGGGACAGCGGAGGTTGAGGGGAGAGGATAGAAGCGTTCAGGTAGACCCGGCAACCAGCCATGAAGATGTGACGGCGAGGGGCGAGGGGTGAGGGGCGAGGGACGAGCGAACAGGAGGCAGCTCCATCGGGAAATCTGAAGAACCAGGTGGATGGAGAGGACTGGGGGAGGCCCAGGGTTTGGCCTTGAGTTTAGGGAGATGATAGACTTGAACAAGCCTGTGTCACCCCTGTGACCTATCCCAGATACTAGGAGTCTGACCTGTACTTCTGGTGGCCGATTTCACATTCATTCCACTCAAGTCAGCAAACACATAGGAACTAGTGACTACCGGTGGGGCCCCGGGCCAATGTATGGGCCTGACCCCCAGGATGGGGATCGTGGACTGGGAGGGGAAAGACAGGCCGTGGGCCATGCGGGTAGAACACGGAGGGGCAATGGCACATGCTCGGCTGAGGCAGGGGAGGGAGGCTCCGCCAAGAAGGCAAGCGCTGAGCCTTGAAGGTCGAAGCTTCGGTCCAGCAGGCTTGAGGACGGGTGTCTCGGGACAAGAGAGCAAAGACCCAGAGGCCAAGAGGACAGGGACACTCGGGAGGGTGGAGGGCGTCAAAGCTCTGAGAGCTCAGAGCCCCCTTGAGCTCCACCTCCAGCAGATCCCACTTGTGGGGACACCAGCCTGGCTGAGCTCCGGAGAGCCCATCTGCTCACGGCCCTCAGCACCTGCCTTTTGCCCTCCCTCCCTGCCCGACGTGGGGAACCTGCTCACCTTTCAATGCCCTGCTGTAACCCCCCTTTCCTCAGCTCTCAGGGTGGGAGAGGTCCTGGCTAGTATTTCTGGAAGGATGCCTGGGACAAGCTACCTTTGCACAGGTCTGCCCCGCTGCCTTCTGACATGTAGAGGCCCCGGCCCCAGCTGAGGGTGTAGTGATGCGGGTAATGGGGCGCAGGACTCCAGGGGAGAAGGGCTGCCCTGGCTCACTGAGCGCCCCTCCACCTCCAGTCCCCTTCCCCTGCCCCATTCCCCCTCAGCACCCACACCTTCACGGTGGCTGTGATGACGACTGGTGCGATGGTGACATGTGTGCGCTCCCGCCCACCCCCTCTGCCCCAGACTGCTCTGCAGCTGTCCCTCCTGCCTCTGGTCCCTCTTCTCCTGATGGACTTCACGGCTCAGCTCAGATTCCTCCCTAGGGACATCTTCGACACCTCTCACTTCACAAGAGACTTGTCCCTTGGACCCCCGTCCTTTCTCAGATTCCTTGTCACCATTGCATTTCATGGCTACTGGGTTCCGTCACCGTCTCTCCCCCAGGACAGAGCTCCTGAGGGTGACACCACCTTAGCCCAGCGGGTTCATGGCTCTGCTCCCTGTGCACAGCTCAGCCTCTTACCTGTGTCCAGAGCAGACCCTACCTCCAAGCTCCTTCCCATCTGTCACTCAGCCCAGAGAGAGGAAGGAGGACCAGAGAGAGGATACAGCCAGGTCAAGATCACATGGCCCGGTGGCAGAGCTTCCTGCCCTCACAGTCCCCTGAAGTCCAATGTCTCAGTCAGGGGACACTTTCTTTGAATACAAAATTCCAGGGCTTTGCGTCCCCAGTACAGGAAGGCACAGGAAGCCATACTTTTGCCAGGAAATGTCCATGGATGTTTCCCTCCTAGGCCACCCGGCCAGACCTCGTCCCCTCTGCCAGCTTCCTGGCTCCAGTCTCCCTTCAGAGGTCACCTCATGCCATGTGGACAGCTGCTCCCACCCAGCAGGCCTGCGGTGGGTTAGGATGAAGCTGAGAAATACCACTGGCCCCAAATAGAAGAAGGGAGATTATGAAGTGGGTCTCCCCTAAATGGTCACAGGCCCATGCTGACAGCTTGTTGCCAAGCCCATGGCAAGGGACAGCTGACCTCGCTGCCATTAGCCCCCCTCTCCCCTGGTCTCAGCCTCTGCTCCTCAGGCCGAAGAGAGAAAGCAGCCCCCACCTTCTGAGGCCCACCGCCAAGGCCTCCCTCCTCCCTGTAGGCTGACTGTATCCAGGATGACTGAGAACGAGGTGGCCTTGTCCCTTCAGGGAATGCCACCCCTGTCCCCAGGGTCTCCCTCTGGGACAACCTGTCCCAGCCTGTGGTCTGGGCAGTGTGGTCTGGAGAACCAGTGAATGGAGTCCACCCTCAGGTCACGTTGTTCCTGCTGACATCTGGCCTGGCGCCCAACCTCTGGGAGCTCAAACCCAGACCAGAGCACCAGGGAGCTTGGACGGTGCTCCGGGGAACAGCAGGGCAGGAGTGGGCAGAGGGGCTCCAAGGAAGCGGATGGAGGGTGGGGGGAACCCTGAAGGGTCAGTCAGGGCGCCTTCTCAAGGTGTTACTCCCCCAGATGCCAGCTGTCCTGGCCACTTCTCCCAGCCTGGACCGTGGCGAGAGGGAGACAAGCTGCCCTCCTGCCATCTCCCCAGAGCCCAGTCCAGGGCCAGGCACGTGGGGCCTTCAGCTGGACTGACTGACCCAAGTTCAAATTGGAATCAAGTGAGAGAGAGGAGCCATTGCTTCTTCCTGGGAAAGCGTCAGGGAGCGGAAATGTGATGTCGGGCAGGGGACAGCCCATTCTGTCGGAGCACCAAGAACGACCTGAAGCCTGTGGCGTGCACACAAAGGACCCATCACAGAGCTGCTGCACCTCTGTCTGAGCGTCTGGGAGGCCACCGGCAGTGGTCCCACCACACAGCCAGACAGCTGGAAGGACCTCATCCCAAGCCAGATGTTCCCGTGTATTGTCCCCCTACCACCAGCTGTCAGTCATTTCTGGGGCTCAGAGAGGTACCCTATTGCTGCCCCTTACACTCAGTTGGCTCTTGGCTCCTGGGGCGAGCAGGGGTCAAGGTGACTGGCCCACAGGCTGGGGCAGAAGGCAGGGCCTTCACTGGGCACCCACTGTCTCGGGCCACAGGAAGCCTGCCCATTCTGGGCACAGGGAATGGGACAGAACCCACCAGCTGGAGCGGGAAGAGGCACAGCGCAGCCTCCTTCCGCGAGGGCCAAGCTCCATTTCTGACTGGCAAGAAGGATGAAGGTGGCAGAAGGGAGCGAAGGGCTGCACTCAGGCAGAAAGCCGGCTGTGCAGCAGACGGCAGATCTGAGCGCCGGCTCGGCTCCCCAGCCTGGGGGCCTTGGGCACGCTGCCTACCTCTCCACCCTTCCTGCTCTCACCTGTGTGGAGATAAACAGTGAACAGGCCGTCCTCAGAGGGGCTGGTCAGACAGTGCCCGAGAACAGTGCCTGGGAACAGTGCCCTGCCGGGGAGGTGCTGGCCCACTGTCTGCTCCTACTGCAGAAGCCTCTTCACCTGTCACTTTCGCATCCCCCTCTGCAAAATGGAGGGTTTGCAAGCCAGCGTGACGACACGGTGAAGGCCCCAGGAATGCCTGAATGGAGGCCTTCTGTACATACGCCAGAAGATCCTGGCTTAGGGTCCGAGCCACGGCCCTTTCATCTCTTTGCCAGGACTCAGCATGGTGCAGGCTTGTGGTGGAGACCAGCACTGGTGGTGGAGTAGTGAAGGTGCCCATCGCCGAGTGGCCATCTCCAAGTCTCTACGGCCTGGATATAAACTAGGGAATCTGGGCTGGCAGCCCCGGAAACCAGGACTCTCACTTTATAGATGAGGAAACTGCAGTCCAGAGAGGGCTGGGGACTGGCCTGGCCAGTGACAGGCCTGGGGCTAGGACAGCGTCATCTCTGCACGTCCAGGCCCATGTCCACACCACCCTTTTCGTCTGGTTTAAAATCTCTCATTGGGGCCAGCAGGTGGTGTGAAGGTGCTGGACTCCCCTATGGCTGACTGCAGTTCAAGTCCCAGACCTGGCAGTTTGCTTTCTCACTTCCCCTTTCTCTCTCTCTCTCTGGTCAAATAAAAATAATAATGATAATAATGGGAACCAGCAGTTAGCGTAATGGCTATGTCGCTGGACTCCCACGTAGTCGACCGCGGTTCGCGTCCCGGACCCGGTGGCTTAAAACTCACGCTGGGCGCGTGTGCGTGCGTGCCCAAGATCCCGAGAGGAGAATGGAGGAGAAGGGATTGCGGCGTGGCCATCCCCCTGGGGGGTGATTTCTCGCTTTCTGTCTCTCTGTCTCTCTCTGTCTGTCTGGCGAGCGCATGCACCCTATAGTGAAAACCTCTCCAAAAAAATGATAATAATAATTCATAAAATTAAATAAATAATTCTTTAAAAAAAAAATCTCGTCATCCTTGCCAATCTGAGCTCATCCTTCAGTCTCTGCCTCTTTGGCAACCAGAGTCCAGCAATAGGTACCCAAGCTCCGGCCACCCCCAGGACAGAGACTGCCCTACTGGGGAGCGAGGGCAGGGAGGAGCACGGCGGGGGTGAGAATGCGGCTGCTCTGGCCCCGGGGCCTGGGCTGGGCAGCTGACAGAAGAGCAGTGTGCCCAGACATTGAGGCTTTGTGAGCTCGGAGCTCCGTGTGGGGACGGTTGTTTTTGTTTCAGGTTGACTGGAGTCAGCGTCCTAGCACCCAGGGACCAGCTCTTCAGAGCCAGCCGGGGGTCTTGGGGAGACAGTGACTCGGGCGCTCTAGCCTGGGACCAGGAGGGGAAGGGCTGTCTGGGCCTGTGAGCGGGAGCAGGAGCTTGCAGGAAAGGCAGAGGAAGAAGCCTGAGGGAGTCACAGGAGGAGAGAGAGAAGGTGCCCTTCCCTCTGAGGGCCAGAGCAGAAGGGCCTGGCCAGATTGGAAGATGGGCAGAGGCAGGACGGGGACATCCAGAGATGGCTGCAATCCTGCCGGCAGGCTGGGAGCCTCGAGAGCCCAGCCACGGAGCCCTAGTCCATCAAGGAAGACCCAGGAGAAGCCTAGGGGCCGGGAGGGCCACGGGAGGCATTGGGGGTGCTAGCTGGGCCTGGGTGGGGTGGGCCAGACTCACAGCTGTCCAGATGTGGGTGAGAGATAACTCTGTTTACTGGGCGCTGGTGAGAGCGGGGCGGGGGGTGGGCAGGGGCTCCCAGGGCCCATGGGGCGGGCAGATTAGGAGGCGGGGGCATGAGTCAGGGGTTTGCAAGCTGCCCCCGGGCGCCGGAGCAAGGACCTGGTGCTGTTAGAGCTGGTGTGAGCTCAGCTGGTCGCAGAGGGCACCTGCAACTGCAGGACTTCGCTGAAAGACCCCGACACTTGTGAGTAGGTGGGCAGGGCAGGAAGGGGCTGGGGGGCGTAGTCCTTCGGCGTCTGCCCTGAGGGTTTCTGTGGTGCGCCTGAATCTGTGCCCCAGTGGGCACAGACACCCGACCTCCCAGGGGGTGCAGGTGGGTGGGGTGAGAATGCTAACGATGTGCATGCCTCCCCTAAGGGCACAGGCCGCTGGCTCCTGCAGCTGGGGAGAGTGGGGCAGCAGGTGGCCGGTGTGTGGCAGCAGAGGCGTGTGGAGCTGGTGCATGTGGGGGGGAGGGGAACAGAAATCTGATCCCCTCCAGGTGTGGGTCTTTGCCAGGTTCCCATTTACCAGCCCCTGGGATCTTAGACTGGGTCTCAGTCACTCCAGACCCCTCTAACTCTGGCATCTGCGTCCTCAGCCCACCCCATCTCCCACCTAGCAGCTGGTACTGCTTCCCATTTGGGGTACTTCCAGGGATCTATCTTGGGGGTCTTGGCACTGTTCCCAGCCTGGGGACTATTTAGAGGGAGATAAGGAGACCCCACCACCTGAGGGTCTCCAAACACCTAGCACAGGTTATTGCTAGGGAACTAAAGCCACTGCAGAAGGGGATGCAGATAGTAAGTGTGACCTTGACCCCCAGTGGCAACATCTACCCAGAACTCTTCATGTGCCAGGCACTGTTCTAGGCTCTAGGCTCGCTCGCTCTCTCTCTCTCTCTCTCTCTCTCTCTCTCTCTATATATATATATATATATATATGTATGTATATGTATATATACATGAAATTTGTGCTTACAACAGGTCTATGATGAGGTAGATATCATTATTATCATCATCCTCCCATTTTGCTGATGAGAAAACTCAGGCACAGAGAGGTTGAGTTACTTGTCCAAGGTCACAGAGTAAATGGCAGGGCTGGGATTTGAACCCAGGTAGCCTGATTGGAGAGTCCATGCTCTTGACCATTAACTCTAAGCCAGCTAGCAGCTGTTTTATTTCCTTAGAGGCAGCTCAGCACAGTGTTAGAGATGTGGCTGGGGTCGGATAAGCCGGGGTGCAACTTGCCTCTGACAGCTACCTGCTGGGCTACAAAAGCAGGAAAACGGGAAACCTTGGCTTTCTCATCTGTAAGCCATGCTCACGACATCCCCACTTTGCTAAGTGGTTTGGGGATTATAGAGAGAAGGCGGCACGGCTCTGTGTGTGGAGTGGGGGTGATTACACGAAGGAGTGGTCTCTGTCATCTGGTCCCCCCAGCCTACTCCCAGCTGGGCTCCTCCTGGGCGCTAGATCCCTGTGACCGCTTATCTGGCCCGGCCCTGGCTGGCCAGCCAGCTGGCCAGGTGTTTGGCATTTTTCCAAACACAGGGCCGCCGTCGGGGACCAGGTTCTTATCAGTGCCAGGCAGAACTAGGCCTGCAGCTAGAGGGTGGCTGGGTGGGCAGGCACAGCAACCTGGGCCATGGGTGTACCCTCTTAGGACCAAGTTGGGCTAAAAGCACCTGCATCTCCCCTCTTCTCTCTCACTGAGGCCCTAGAACCCTAGCGGAAAGACCTGCCCCTTGGTGGGGTGACAGATGGGGTGACTGAGGCCTAGTGAGAGGCTGGAGGCTGCCCATGGCCATTCAGCCAATCAGTAACAGAGAGGCAGCCAGGATTCCTGGGTTTCCTGGATCTGGAGGGTCCCTCTGATCATCCCACCCCTCAGATGGGAAACCAAGGCCATAGTCCAGGCCCATGGGTGGGATTTTGAGCACCAAAGGCCCAGACACCCTGAGGCCACTCAGGACCAGGCGGGTGCATGGCAAGTCTAGAAAACGAATAGACTGAAGATGGGAAAAGAGAAAGGAAAGAGGGCTTGGGGAGAAGGCAAGAGAGGAGGGAGTGAAGGAAAGGGTAGGGCAGAGGCCTGGTGGCTGAGGGAGCCAGATTCCACATGGCTGACCGTGGTCCACATCCCAGCCCTGGCAGCTTGAAAAACATGCCAGGCACATGTGTGTGTGTGCCCCAAGTCCTGGCAAGATGGAAAAATGGAAAAAAGAGATTGAGGCATGACCATCCTCATTAGACCGTGCTTTCTCCCACACTCTGTCTCTGTCTCTGTCTCTGTCTCTGTCTTTCCTGGCAAGTGAATGCCTTTCCTCTGGGGAAGAAAGGAGCAGGGCCAGAGTTCTCTAGGGGCAGGCATCTGCAGTAGGGACGGCCCATTCTCAGGCTTTGGGGCCCTCCTGCTTGGGCACCCGCCTTTTCTCAGTCCAGTGGGGCTCGGCCAGGCCTCCCTCCCTACCTCAAGGCCTGCAGGACCACCTGCTCCCCAGGAAGAAAGCTGCCGTGCAGCTCTTTCTGTACCTACCCTGTCCTGTCCCCACACACCCCAGCCCCGCACGGGACCTTTGCCCAGCCATTCCTTACACCCCACCCTACCTGCCCACCTGGCAGCCCTCAAAGCCCACCTATGCTTCTAGGCCCAGCTCCAGTGACCCCTCCTCTAGGGTCAGTTCACCCCACGGCCCACCAACGGGTCCTGCCCTTCCTCCCGCCTCTTCGGCACCCGGCACATTTGCTGACACGTCATCTCTGGAATCACTTAGCCTTCCCCATGTCCCATTGGTCTCCCAGTCGGAGCAAGGAACTTCCCGAGAGGAGGGCTGTGCCTCGCCCACCTCAGCCTCAAAGTGTTCAGCATGACACCTGGTACCCTGTCGCCACGGTGCCCTGCACTGCCAGGGGCAAGAGGGGACAAGGAGGCCCCTCCACACCCAATCTGGGATTACCTTTGGTGCCCCTGATCCGCTCCTTGGGTTTGTCTTCACATCCCTGGGGAAGGCAGACCTTCCTCTCCCCTCTGCATGAAGTGTGGCGAGGCAGAGAGAAGACGGAGGCCCGGGGCTCAGTGGCCTTCTGGCTGGGTCCTAGTTATCCCAGTTCTCCAGGGCCCAGAACCCAAGCCTGCCAAGGGACATGTTCTTACAGCCATTCAGTAAACACTGATCGAGCACCTGCTGTGGGGGCAACACTCTGCTAGGAGTGGGGATGTCGTGGGCACCGAGACGTGCAGTCTTTACAGTCAGGTGGCTCTCCTTCCAGAGGCCTCAGCCATGTACGCAGATCCATCAAGAAACCAGAAAATGATACTGGCTTACAAACGTTAGGGTGATCAGAGAGGGCCTCTGAAGAGGTGACATTTGAGTTGTGGTGTGAGAAAGGCTGAGGTGTAGTGGGAGAGGGGTCTGGGATTGGACTGGATGTGCAAGGGCCCTGGGGCAGGAAGGAGCCACAAGGATGCCCATGGGCCAGGTGGGGAGAGAGCGAGAGGTGCAGTCCAAGATGAGGAGAGGAGAAGCAGGGTCCATCTCCCAGGGACGCTGCAGCCTCACGTCCAGTGGGAGAAGAGGGTGTGTCATGGAGACCCTCAGGACAGCAAAGCCCCCCTGAAGAGGGGAAGAGGGATAGGGCATGCCCCTGGAGTTGGCTGAGTCCTAAGGATGGGCAGGAAGAGAAGGCAGGTGAGGGCCGGGGAATGGGGACTGGAGAATGGAGTCAGACTTGACGGGCACCTCCCAGCCTGCCGAGTGCCCTTAGGTGGAAGGCAGCTGGCCTCCTCTTCCTTCATGGCCAGCTCTCAGCCCTGCACCCCTGCACTCATGCCATAGCCAGCTCCTCTCCCACACTCCCACCGCACTTCCTCCTCTGGCCCCACCGCCTCCCACACCTGGGATCACCCTTCCCTGAAATGCAGCCCCCTCTGGGAAGGTCAGGGGACCGCAGGACACCAGGGGCCTCATTCAGTGTCTCTTTCCTACAGGGACCCGCCCTGCGGGTTATGCTGGGGGCTTGGAGCCCAGTGACAACTGGACAGCGCCATGGGGGATCTGCAGGTGAGTCTTTATCACCATCTGCTGGGCTCCTGCCTGGGGGCTCTGGGGACCCAGCCCTGGACTCCTACCTTCATGGGGTCCTGGGGAGCCCCCCTCACAGCCCAGCCTTAATGGCCACTTCCCACAGGAGGACTATGAAGAGGTGCTGGAGGAGATTCTGGAGCAGGAGGAATATGAAGACCCAGGTATCCCGGTGGCCCAAGTGGAGGAGCCGACAGGTGGGCACCAGCTTCCTCCGTCTGCAGGAGAGCTGGGGAGCTTGTCCTCCCCTCCTTCCCTGCCCCAGCCCCAGGCCAGTTCACCCCACAATCCTGGCTGATTGAAGGATAAACAGAGTTTTGTTTGAAATGATCACAGGAGGTGACGGGGGCAGGGTGGGGGGCGGCAGTCACCCGTCCAATGCCCCTTCGACCGGGAGAGGACAACCAGGCCAGTCTGGGGCAAGGGTGAGCACGCACATGTCCTGTGCCACCCAAGCCAACCCCTAGGCCAGGCGCCGGGCCTGTTCTGGGAACATCGTTCTGTCTTTAGAGAAAGTAGCCCTGAGAAATGGGGGGCTGTGGGGTTCTCCTGGAGAGAGAGACCTCGGGAACTGGCACCACCTTCCTGGCCTGTCCAAGGTCTTCTGTGGGGAGCCCCGAGGCAGGGACCTGTTTACTGTCAACAGGACTTAAGTGCTGGCAATTGGTATTGAAGTTAAAGGCCCCTCTGGGAAATGAGGGCTGGGAATGGGGTGGGCTGGGGGGATATAAGGGGATGGCCCCACTCTGGTGCCAGAGCTCAGCGTGGAGGCGGTAAGGGCAGGCCAGGCAGGCTTGCTGAGGCAGGTGGGGTCTGGTCCCAGAGGTGTCAGGGGAGAGAGAGAACCCAGCATGGTCCCGGAAACTGCCCCTGGAGACTGTCCAGCCATCTCAGAGCAGTCCCTACCTATCGTTACTGAGGAGGGGCCAGGATTCCCTTGAAGTCCCAGGTGTCCTCAACAAGGCCAGATGGAGAGTGACAGAGCTGGGCTGGGGCCAGACAGGTGCAAGGAGCCACATGCCGAGTGGCAGGGGTGGCACCCCTGAGGGTCCCAGGCCAGGGGCAACAGCACCGTGTGGGGCATCCTCCCGTGCGGAGTCTGCGAGGCTCACGGTGGGTGGAAAGGCCCCACTTCAGGAATCGTCTGGGCCAACACTAACCAGCCTCCGGGTTTTCAGCTCACCCCACCGAGCCGACGGCCACAGACTACCAAACCACATCGCAACCAGGCACCCACGAGGTGAGGACCCCAGACTCCCCAGCGCTGGTTTCCATGGAGCCTCCTGGCCGTTCTCCCAGGGAAGGGGGGGGCACAGGCTAGGGGAATCGTACAAACAGGCAGAGAAGGAGTGGGGCGGGGGGGTCCCAGGAAATAGCTGGAGGGGAAGAGGATGCCCCCGCTGAGCCGGGACGTCTGGGCACACCTCTGGAGCAATCTGGGCAGAGATAATCTGACTGCTGAGGTCAGGGTCCCTGCTCAGGCCCTGGGTGGGCCGTCAGGTACTCACTGGGAAAGCACAGAATTAAATACATGCCCCTCTCCACCTGCCCGCCCGCCCAGGGTCCCCAGCTCCCTGCTAGGTGGCAGACGGTCTAGCCCGTTAGGAACTTGAGCCTAACCTAGGCTGAGTCGAGAACATGGCCCACCTGTCCCCAAGGACAGGCCAAGCCACACACCTACTCAACAGTCTTAGAGGCTGGAGACTGACTCAGGGTCTCCAACGCCCCCTTCAGCATTGCCACCAGGCCCCAACTTCCCTTTCCTCTCCCTTCCAAGTGGCCACTCCAGAACCCCTCTGGTTTGGAGGTTCTCCAAAGGCCTCCTGAAGTGCCGAGAGGGCCTGGTCAGGGAGCTGGGGAAGAGAGCCGCTGTGTGGGCTGTGCCCACAGGACCCTCGGGCATCTCCCTGTGCTCTGCTCAAGGTCCAGCCCCCAGGGCCAAGACCCCTCGGTCTGTCTGCTGCTCCGCCGGGGGCCTGAGGGGCTAACTCGGGCCTGGGCCGCAGGTCTACGTGGAGCTGCAGGAACTCGTGATGGACGAGAAGAACCAGGAGCTGCGATGGATGGAGGCAGCTCGCTGGGTGCGCCTGGAAGAGAACCTGGGGGAGGACGGGACCTGGGGCCGCCCACACCTGTCCTACCTCACCTTCTGGAGCCTTCTAGAGCTGCAGAGGGTCTTCTCCAAGGGTGAGCCTGCTGGGCCCTCTGCGACTCCTACACGTGTGAGGCTTGTTGGGAGGGAGCGGGGTTCGGGGCCTGGCTCAACCTCCACTGCCCGCAGGCACCGTCCTCCTGGACCTGCAGGAGACCTCTCTGGCCGGGGTGGCCAACCAGCTGCTGGACAGGCTTATCTACGAGGAGCAGATCCGGCCCCAGGACCGAGAGGAGCTGCTGCGGGCTCTGCTGCTCAGACACAGGTGCCCCTGCCTGCCAGGGCCTGGGCTCACACCCCGTGGGTGCACCTCCTGCCCAGCTGCTCCAGAAAGCCCCTCTCCCACTACTCTTCCTACCTCTGACCCCGCGAAAGGAGCGGGTCGCAGGCTCAGAGTAGGGGCTGCGGGGCAGGAGGGCGGACCTCAGGGCCTTTCCTCCATCCCTTCTTTTCATCCCACTAGTCATCTAGACAGAGGCCGCTCACTTGCATTCAGGACGTCCTTTGAGGGACGGCTTTGATTCCCCTTCCACCCGGGGTCTCTTTGGTCTAGTTGGAAGCCCTGTTTGATGTCTACCCTCGGTCTCTCCCCACTCTCCGCCCAGACAGCTCACCTAGTTCTCATCTCTGTATGTCCTACAGCCACGCTGGAGAGCTGGAGGCCCTAGGGGGTGTGAAGCCTGCAGTCCTGACACGCTCTGGGGACCCCTCACAGCCTCTGCTCCCCCAACACGCCTCACTGGAGAGGCAGCTCTTCTGTGAGCAGGTGAGGCTGCCGCAGGGCCGTGTAGAAAGAGTTCCAAAGCCCTGACCTGTACAGTTAGAAGGGAGAATGGATTCGGCAAGAAGAGAGAGGTCAGGGTTGGCTGCTTGGTCTCTGGGTCCAGAGTGGCCTGAGGACTCCCCTCACCACCTCCCATCCCTCAGGGAGAGGAAGGGCGCTCACCATCGGGAATTCTGGAAAAGATTCCCCCGGATTCAGAGGCTACCCTGGTGCTAGTGGGTAAGAGCCTCTACCCCTCGCCTCTCCACACTCCCCGCTTCTGCCTCCTGTCCCGTCCCACGTGTCTCCCCCTGGGAACCCTCACCCTGCCCCTCAGCCTGGCCTCACCCTGTGGTCTGCCCCTCGCAGGCCGCGCTGCCTTCCTGGAGCACCCGGTGCTGGGCTTCGTGCGGCTGCAGGAGGCGGCGGAGCTGGAGGCCGTGGAGCTGCCCGTGCCCGTGCGCTTCCTCTTCGTGTTGCTGGGGCCCGAGGCCCCCCACACTGACTACACCCAGCTCGGTCGGGCTGCCGCCACCCTCATGTCAGAGAGGGTGAGGAGGGACTGGCGCGGGTGCTGGAACCAGGGAGTTGGTGGAGGCTGAGGCCCATTCCCCGGCCTGGGTTACTTTGGGGTCGGTAGTTGGACCCATTCAGGTTAATTCGGCTGCTTCTGTCCCGTCTGGAGGAGGTCTGGCCTAGCTCTGGCTGATCCGGCAGGTTCCGTCTGGTTTGCTCGGGCTGGGCTGGCCTAGCCTGGCCTCTCTAACCTGGTTCTGCCCAGAGAGGTCTGGCCTGGCCTGGTTGGGTCTGCCTAACCCACCTTGCTGGCTCCAACTCCCTCTTTCCTCACCCAGAGCCCAATATTAACGAGGAATAGGGGTGGGAGGCCATGGGAGTTGGATGACAGAGTTCAGGTTCCTGGAGGCCCTGGCCGTGCAGGGCAGCCCTGACCCCCTCTCCTGCCCTCAGGTGTTCCGCACAGATGCCTACCTGGCCCAGAGCCAGGGGGAGCTGGTGCGCTCCCTGGAGGGCTTTCTGGACTGCAGCCTGGTGCTGCCTCCCACAGACGTCCCCTCTGAGCAGGCCTTGCTCAGTCTGGTGCCCGTGCAGAGAGAGCTGCTTCGGAGGCGCTACCTGCCCAGTGCTGCCAAGCCGGACCCCAGCTTCTACAAGGGCCTAGGTACCTGCCCTGCCCAGGCGAAGGCTTTGTGAGCCCACACCGACCCTGGGACACCCCAGTGCAGCCTGCCCTCTTCCCCACCTTGGACGCGTCCCAGCCTCCCAGGCCACCACATTCCCACCAGACAATGCTGCTCTCACCCCCTCGGTTCTCCTCACCCCTGCCACTCCCCATGACCTTGGTCCTTTCCTCTGCCACAGACTTGAATGGGGGCCTAATGGAACCCGGTGGCCCAGATGACCCTCTGAAGCGGACAGGCCAGCTCTTTGGGGGCCTGGTGCGTGACATCCGGCGCCGCTACCCGCACTACCTGAGTGACATCACAGACGCTCTCAGCCCCCAGGTCCTGGCTGCTGTCATCTTCATCTACTTTGCCGCCCTGTCACCCGCTATCACCTTCGGTGGCCTCCTGGGTCAGTGTGGATTCCCGTCCCCCTAACTCCTACCTCTCACTCTCTGGCCTCTACCTCAACCCTGACACCTGACCCAACCCTGATACCAGACCCCTTCATGGCCTGCTCTGACTTGCTCCGAGACCCTGAAGATGACCTCCTGACCTTGAGCTCACTGTGACCTCTCCCCACAGGAGAAAAGACCCGGAACCAGATGGGGGTGTCGGAGCTGCTCATCTCCACCGCGGTGCAGGGCATTCTCTTCTCCCTGCTGAGCGCTCAGCCCCTGCTCGTGGTCGGCTTCTCGGGGCCCCTGCTGGTGTTTGAGGAAGCCTTCTTCTCGGTAGCTCCGTCCTGGCCACTTCTGACCCCGACCCATAGCTGACCCCGAGGCTCGGTGCCTGAGCCCCGTCCGTCTGACCTGTCTGTCGGTTGCCCCACAGTTCTGCGAGAGCAACGGCCTGGAGTACATCGTGGGCCGCGCGTGGATCGGCTTCTGGCTCATCCTGCTGGTGGTGCTGGTGGTGGCCTTCGAGGGCAGCTTCCTCGTCCGCTTCATCTCCCGCTACACTCAGGAGATCTTCTCCTTCCTCATCTCCCTCATCTTCATCTACGAGACCTTCTCCAAGCTGATCAAGGTCAGAACAGGAGTGCGTGTGCAAGATCGTGTGTGACTGTGCGTCAGTGCGCATGTGTCAGGGTGGCATCATGTGGCCATGTCTCCACCTGTGCACGTAACCCCGTGACTGTGCGTGGGCACGTGACTGCGTAGGACTGGGCCATGTGTGTCAGTGTATGTTCACATCTGCACACAGGGCAGTGTAGCTGTGTTGACTGTGACCACATACGTGTTGACATCTGCTCCTTTATGGCCCAGTGTTCTTGCCATGACTGTGCAGTGACTGTGCGTGAGAGAGGGCACCCCTGTGTGCCCGTACCTATGGTTACGATCACAGACGATGTGACTTACCGGCCAGCAAGTGTGTGAGACAGAGTGTGGAAACAGCACTGCCAGGGAGTGGAGGCTCTGGAGCTCCGAAGTCCCTACTAACTTGGGCCCCTGCCCACAGGACTTGCACCCTGCTCTCAGCCCCATCGTCTTCGGCTATGCCTGCCTTGAATCTGCTTTCCCTATGGCGGGAGGGGGGATACTACGCTTTCCCCTGATTCTGTTCTTCGGTGGCTCTTTTTGTTTCCAGGGCTGTTAAGCCCTTTTTAGAAACCCCCTTGGCATTTGTTTCCTGCCCTCCAGCCTTCTCATGTTCCCTGGGCCTCGGTGCACAAGCCTACGTTCGTTGCCTCCAGGCCCCGCCCCACCCAAGCCTCTCCTGGTCTCAGTTTTTGCAAACCAAGCCGCAGAAGTCCACTGCCCCTCTGGCCATTTCAGTCAAGGAAGAAGATGGATAGATGGATGAATGAATGGACGATGGGTAGATGGGTGGACGGGGGATAGACGGACGGTGATGGATGGAGTGGAGTGCTGGAGAGATCTATCTCCTGGGAGGGAACAGGCGGCCTCGGTTTTCTGTTGCAGATCTTCCAGGATCACCCACTGCAGAAGGATTATGACCACAATGTGGTGATAGTGCCTAAACCTCAGGCCCCCCTGCCCAATACAGCCCTCCTCTCCCTGGTGCTCATGGCCGGCACCTTCTTCTTCGCCATGATGCTGCGCAAGTTCAAAAACAGCTCCTACTTCCCTGGCAAGGTCAGCACACCCTCCTCTCTGTCCTTGTTGCCACTGCCCTATCCTAATCCATCCCCCCAACTTCCCCAGTGCCCAGAGCTCCCCTTCCTATCCTCAATTCCCCGTCCCAGTCCCAGTCCTCCTGGCTCTGTCCTTACCCGGGTTCCTCTCTGCGGCCCAGCTGCAAGCCCAGCTCGCTTTCACAGCATGGCCAGGCTGAGAACCCAGCAGGGTACCAGGCAGCTCTTGGGAGGGGGTGAAGAAGCTGTGGGGCCAGGGGTGGGGCTGAGCCAGGGGGAGAAGAAGGAGGCGGTTACAGGCAAAGTGAAGGTCAGGGCACTCGATGCTGAGGGACGTGGGCAGGAGCGAGGGCAGGTGGGGGGATCAACTGGGCCTTGACCGCTGCTCTCTCTGCCCCCAGCTACGTCGGGTCATTGGGGACTTCGGGGTCCCCATCTCCATCCTGATCATGGTCCTGGTGGATTCCTTCATCAAGGACACCTACACACAGGTGAAGTCTCTTCCCAGACCTCAAGCCCCATGACACCCCACCTGGGTCTTCATGTCCTCTCCCCAGAACACACCTCCGAAACAGCTTTCCTGAACCTAAAGCCAGCTAGAACTACCTCTACCCATGTCTGCCTCCCCTGGGGGAGGTCCCTGTTCTCCTCACAGTCTCATGGGACCCCTTCGGCCAAAGCAAGGGGCTGGGTTGGGTCAGCCCTTTACTTCTTCACCCAGGACAACAAGAAAGAGTCCGCTTGGAGCCAGGCAGATCTGGGTATAAATCTCAGCTCTCCACCAAACAGCTGTGTGATGTGGGGCAACTGTATAGCCTCTCTGGTCCCGTTTCTTTGTCTATAAAATGGGAAACGAGAAAATGTGTGCAGAGGGCTTAGTGCAGTGGTCTGGGACAGAGTGGGTGCTCGATATTTATAAGTCCCTGAGTGCTCCCAGCCCAAGGCCAAGGCCTGCAGGACCCTGGCTCCCTCTGCCTCCACTCTCCCCTTGCCCTGTCCCTGGTGTCCTCACTAGCTGCCCCCTCCCACAGAAACTCTCGGTGCCCAGTGGCCTCACAGTGTCCAACTCCTCAGCCCGGGGCTGGGTCATCCACCCGCTGGGCTTGTTCACCAATTTCCCTCTGTGGATGATGTTCGCCTCCGCTCTGCCTGCTCTGCTGGTCTTCATCCTCATCTTCCTCGAGTCCCAGATCACCACGTAAGAGCCGGGGGCACTGGGCCCAGAGGTAGGGAAGAGGGCTGGGTCCTGGCAGGAAGAGACCAGGGACTGACTAGCCGGAGTGGTGGATGCTCAGGGCAGGTCTGGGTTTTGTGGGGCCTGACGCATCATTTGGAGAGCCCTATTAAAGAAAAAGAATGAGAACAGGACTATGAAAGTAGGTGCTGGGTCTTGGAAGGGCCTGTACAGGCAACACTCCCGGAAGCTGAAGCTTTTTGGCTTCAGCGAATCTGCCGGTGGCGGTTCTGAAGACATTTCTGCTCCTGGAGTGGATTCTCCAGAAGGGCCAGGCGGGAGTCAGGAACGCAGGAGATGGGCACAGAAGGCAAAACTGAGGTCCAGAGAGACCCACGTATGGGGGAGATGGAAGAGGTGCAGACAGCGGGAAGGGGGACCACTGCTTACCCTAACCTTCCCCCCCACCCCACCCCAGGCTGATTGTCAGCAAACCCGAGCGCAAGATGGTCAAGGGCTCTGGCTTCCACCTGGACCTGCTGCTGGTCGTAGGCATGGGCGGGGTGGCTGCTCTCTTTGGGATGCCCTGGCTGAGCGCCACCACTGTGCGCTCTGTCACCCACGCCAATGCCCTCACCGTCATGGGCAAGGCCAGCACTCCGGGGGCTGCAGCACAGATCCAGGAGGTCAAGGAGCAGCGGATCAGCGGGCTCCTGGTCTCTGTGCTTGTGGGTGAGTGAGAGCTGCCCCAGCCCTGGCCTCCTGCCCTTGTGGCTCCTGCAGCCAGATCCCTGCATAGCCACTGCCCACAGCTCCCAGCATCAGTGACTCACATGAGGGAACCCTGGAGTCAATGCCCGAGGCATTGGGGTGGGCATCCGAGCAGGGGAAGAAGGGAGGACCTCCATTTTGATGTCCTTCTCCAGACCAGGCCCTGCCTTCTGAGCTCAACCAACAGAAGTGCCAGGAACTGTGGGCTCCAGCCCTGCCCCGCTGCTAGCTCAGACCCCTCCGTGTCTCTAGGCCTCGGTTTCGCTCTCTGCATGGTTGGAGGGTTTGTTAGATGCCCCTGAGTTACCTTCAGGCAGCTCTACTGTCCTATGATTGATGGGAGGGCCAATGCTGTGGCACAGTCCGGCTGGGGAGCGAGGGCGAAAAACGGAGGGGTCATGGGGCAGACCCACGCTCTGGAGCCAATGAGGGCCCAGCTGGTCGGGTGGGCAGTGTCATGCTCACAAGGAGAGTTCAGGAAA
The DNA here is from genome assembly GCA_026018925.1 of Tupaia tana. Taxonomy (NCBI): domain Eukaryota; kingdom Metazoa; phylum Chordata; class Mammalia; order Scandentia; family Tupaiidae; genus Tupaia; species Tupaia tana. The sequence continues at coordinate 50,701,982 of JAKSZU010000011.1, read as the reverse complement.
GTTTATTTTTAAATTAATTTTTATTTATTTCTTCCATGAGAGGGAGGTAGAGGGAGATAGGCACGCACATCAGGCCCTTCATGCCACGGTCCTACCCCCAGCCCTAGCCAGGCCGGCTCATTCTGCATGCCATGGGCCTGATGTGCAGAGGAGACCTCGGACACAAACTCAGGACTTTCCCATGTGGCCTCAGCGTCGAGGAATGCCTATGTGGTGGCCCTAGGGAAGTTTCCTTTTTCTTTTCTTTCTTTATTTCTTTTTTTTACGGTTTTTGCCATAGGGCACATGTTCTCACCAGAGAGAGAGAGTGAGAGGGAGAGGGAGAACGTACCCCCCAGGGTCACAACCCCTTCTCCTCCTGTCTCCTCCTGGGATTTTGGGCATGCACACACATGCGCCTGGCATGGTTTTCAAGCCACCGGATCTAAGACTTGGACCACAGCTGGCCATGTGGGGGTCCAGCGCCTTAAGCACCACATCACCTGGCCTGGGAAGTTCCTTAAGAGGAGAAGCTGAGGGACCAGCAGTTAGCGTAATAGCTATGTCGTTGGACTCCCATGTATTTGACCGCGGTTCGCGTCCCAGACCCGGTGGCTTAAAACTCATGCCAGGCGCGTGTGCATGAGTGCCCAAGATCCCAAGAGGAGAATGGAGGAGAAGGGATTGTGGCATGGCCATACCCCCTGGGGGGTGATTTCTCGCTTTCTTTCTCTCTGTCTCTCTGTCTGTCTGGTGAGCGCATGCGCCCTATAGCAAAAACCTCTCCAAAAGAAAGAAAAAAAAAGAGGAGAAATTGATGTTACTAGGAGGGGGGTTATGATTTGGATAGGCAGAGGGTGATGGAGGCACTCTGGATGGGGGTGAGAAGAAAGTGGGGTTCTCTGAGCTCCATGACCCCCAGTAGGTTAAGGGGATGGGCTTAAGCATGGCACGCAGGAGTCTGACTCCCTGCTGGCCTGTGTCCCCCGCTGTAAAGTGGGGGTAGTACCTACTGAGAGATCTCATCGAAAAGGCTCCATATGGAACAGTGGTTTTCTGCCCCAGCCCCAGATGCCCGCTCCGCCTCCACGGGCCCCGGACTCTGGGTGGCCCGGCTGAGAGTGTGTGGTCCTCCCCACAGGCCTGTCCATCCTCATGGAGCCCATCCTGTCCCGCATCCCTCTGGCTGTGCTGTTCGGCATCTTCCTCTACATGGGGGTCACGTCCCTCAGCGGCATCCAGCTCTTTGACCGCATCTTGCTTCTGCTCAAGCCGCCCAAGTACCACCCGGATGTGCCCTATGTCAAGAGGGTACGGGGCTACCCGGCTGCGGAGCCCGGGGTGGGTGGGCGTGCCCGGGCAGGGCAGACGCTGACCCCAGCCCCGGCCTGCAGGTGAAGACCTGGCGCATGCACTTGTTCACGGGCATCCAGATCATCTGCCTGGCAGTGCTGTGGGTGGTGAAGTCCACGCCTGCCTCGCTGGCCCTGCCCTTCGTGCTCATCCTCACGGTGCCCCTGCGGCGCCTCCTGCTGCCGCTCATCTTCAGGAACCTGGAGCTGCAATGTGTGAGTGGCTCCCTGGGCCTGTGGCTGGAGGGAGCTGCAGAGAGGGCCTTCCTGGCAGGGCAGAGGCTGTGGGGAGGGAGAAGACACGGGGGTCGGGGGTGGAGGGTCTTGGGACAGGGGAAGGCAAGAGAGCTGTGGTTGAGCTCTGGGTCCAGACCCTGGCCTGCGGTGTCCTCGTGTGTGATGTGGAGCAAGGGGGCTCGTGTCTCTGCACCTCCCTTTCCTCCCCTGCAAAGAGAGAGAATGACGGGGTTGGTGAAACTAAGGGGAACATAGGTTTTTCCACATGCGCTGTCTTGACCCTGAACGGCTAGTCCTGTGGTCTTCCGAGGCATTTTGGACAGAGTTGCTTCTCTAATAGAATTCTTCCACCAGGTGACACAGGTCGCCGTGGGGCTGCCCTGGTGCAGGGGTTCCCTACCCACCTTCTGGGACCCCCCCCCACTGCTGGGGCACCAGACCCCAAGGTGTCCTGACCCTTGAAAACCACTCATCTACAGTGGGGGAATGGCAGGACCTGCGAGGTTATAGAATCAGACCTTGTGCCCACCCCAAGGTGCCTCCGAGGGCCCGTCTGGCCTCCGTCTCACACTGTCTCCTTCCTGTCCCCTCCCCCAGCTGGATGCCGACGATGCCAAGGCCACCTTTGATGAGGAGGAAGGTCATGATGAATACGACGAAGTGCCCATGCCTGTGTGAGGGGCAGGTCCAGGCCCCAGACCACTCCCCCCACTTCCACTTCCCCACCCTCCCAGGAGAAGCAGTTCGTGGGCATCTCATGGACTCCTAGGTCCCTCCTGGGACAGCAGCTGGGGCCCCAGGGCTGTGGGTAGGAAAGGAAGGGATGCCTAGGGGACCTCCCCCCAAAGGTAATGTGGCTTTTCTGGCTGGAGATGGCCATAGGGGCTCCTAGGAGAATTTGCTCTGCTGTCCCTCCTGCTGCCACACTGCCACGTGGCATCCCATGCTGGAAGCCTTGGTCTGAGCCTGACTGCCCATGGCACAGGCAGAGGCAGAAGCAAAGGTGGGGAGGGCAAGTTCCTGCTTGCTGTAGGACCTTGGATGAGTCCCTTGACCTTTCTAGCCTCTGCTTGTTCATCTGTAAAATGGGTATATTGATAATAATACCCACATTACAGAATGGTTACTGAGGACCGAAGGTAATGTGAAAGGGGGGCTTTGGAAACTCTGGAAGGGCCACTCTCAACAGTCACTGTTGTCCACTGAGTCTGCCCGGGGTCAGAGTTCCTGAGTCCTACTGCTAGAATCTGAACCAGGTCCTCCAACCCCAAGGCCAGCACTCAGTCCTCTGTCGGCCATTCATCTCCCTATACTCCAAAATGCCCCCCACTATGTCCTGTGTCTGCTTCCACCTCTACCTTGAGACCCTCTTCTCTGGGGCCAGAGGAGTATCCTGGGAGGGCAAGGTGCAGGTGAGGATACCACGGGCCTGGGATGCAGGGCTCCCAAGTGCTTGCTCCTGCCCCCCAAACCCTTATTCGTTCACTAATTGGCTTATTCTGCAAACACTTACTGAGGGCCCTGGACCCTGGAGACAGGACTGAGACAGGACCTTGCCCTGGGATGGGGATGAGGGACAACAGTCTGTTCTAGATTTGGATTGTGGAGGGAGGGTGGGAAGTTGGGAAGAGACGGCGGAGGGCGGGGGAGGGGATTGTAATTTATTAATTGTGTATTTTCGAAGAGCTTTCATGGTACTTCAGCTTCACGCCTGCCCAGGGCCTCCATTAGAGGCTCACTGTCCCCTACCCCATCCACACCGAATCTTGGTTTGGGATAGGAGATAGTGGGCTTTCCAGTACATGTGCAAATCTATTTTTTTACAAAACAAAAATATAAAAAGAGTTGAAAGAACCGCAAGCGGTGGGAGATGGGGAGAAATGGAGGGTCAGGGCATGGGAGGAAACAATGCTGTGGGCTCCAGGTGGAAGGCTCAGAGACCTTAGGACTCCGTGTGCGGGGGAGGGAGGGTTCCAACCAGGCAGAGCAATGGCTGCCTCCAGCAATGGAAGGCCCTCGGGACACTCGCCTCCCACCCCTTCACCATCCCACACCTCAGTTTCCTCATCTGTAAAGTGGGATGACCACGGTACCTACCTCGTAGGGTTGTTACAGGATTAAACGAGAGAGTGCAAGTAAAGCCCTTGCTTAGTGAGGAACGCTGCTCAGAGGGGGAGCTGCTGGCACCCTTGTCTGGTGGCAAAGTCCCCACCCACTCCCCTTCTTGACATTGCTAAGGAAATATTGCTAAGGAAAGTGAAATAAAGTTGCCCACTCTGCTAGCGCCCTTCCCCTCCACGCTTGGGAATAGGTTTCGCCAATAAACACATCTGGTTGGAACGGATGCCTTGCTTGAGTCCCCTTCCCAGAGTCGGGGATCCCAGGGGTCATGGCTGGACCAGGGGGCCTCCTTCCCCTCCTGAGTAAGCAGGACCCTAGGGAGAGGGGGCTTGTACGGGACCTCGCCCCCTGCCTCTCGTACTTAAGGACCTCCACGTCTCTTTGAGCCAGTCAGTTCCGTCCCCTGTGCTCAACAATTTGGGACAGCACCTTGGAGAGAGATCCCAGAGAAGAAAAGAGACCCAGAGAGAGAAGGCGACTCGCCGAAGGCCTCACAGGATCAGCGCCTCTTGACCAGCTTTCATTTGCCTTCACCCGGGTCCCCTTTGGAGGTTCTACCCCTGTCCTCCAGCCACTTCCAGCAATTCTAGAAGTTGCTGGGCCAGGTGTCACTTATCCCTGGAGAAGAGGGTGCTGGGACATTTTCCCTCCCTCCCCACCTTCCCAGCCTTCTAGCCCAAGGTCAGTGCATGGCTGGCCGCCTGGCTTCCTTCCCTGGATCTATATTTACTCACTGCCTATCCCTGGCTGACCCTCCCGGGCTGGCCGGGGCTGCCAAAGGGCCAGAGAGCGAGCTGGCCCCAGGGAGAGCAGTCGCAGAGCCCACGTCCCACACACTGCACACACACTGTGTGTCCCCACAGCACGGGCCCTCTTCCCCAGTCATGCCAGACCCCCATTCCCCATCTCCATGTACCCAGAAGCCAGGCTATGAGACTGGCCTGCCAGGGCCCAGGCTGAAGGTATCCCCACCCACCTCCCGCCTCCAGACCGGGCAAGACAGTCCCCTTTCTGGACCTTGGTTTCCTGCCAGCCAATTCTTTCCTGCAGATCGTTCCCATCTCCTGAGGGAAAAACCAGGGCTGGGGGACTTGGGGACTAAGTGCTGCTTCAATTTAGGAGACAGCCTCCTGTCCTACCAAGGATCAAGCCCCCTCTCCAGGATCTTCTCTCAGTTCTGAGACAGTACCGAGACTCAGGCACTGAGGGTGGCTGGGCCTGGGCTGGAAACCCTAGGGTGCATCTACTCGATGGGGTTCCATGACCAGCTATTACTAGGAAGTTTGCCAGAAATGCAGAATTTCAGGCCCTCTCCCAGAAATGGTAAACAAGAATCTGTTTATTTATTTATCTCTTCCAAGTGAGAAAGAGAGAGAGAGTCACCCACCCCCAACAGGGTCTTCACACTGTAACCCGCCCTGGTCTCGTTCAGCCAGGATCATGGGCAAGTGGAGGTACCAGGTGTATGCAAGGCAACAAACCCAGGGGGTCTGGTTGTGTTTCTTTCTCTTTTCCTTTTTATTTTTTTCTTTTAGAGATTTTTGCTAGAGTGCACATGCACTTGCTAGAGAGACAGACAGAGACAGAGACAGAGACAGAAAGTGAGAAATCACTGCCCGGGGGTATGGCCACGTCACAATCCCTTCTCCTCCATTCTCCTCTTGGGACTTTGGGCATGCACGCACACGCGCCCAGCGTGAGTTTTGGACTTGAACCGCGATCGACTACGTGGGAGTCCAGTGATATAGCCATTTTGCTATCTGCTGGTCCTAGAATCTGCATTTTTAAACAGATCCCCAAGTAATGTGTATACAGCAAGGAAAGTTTAGAAAAAGACAAAGGAGTGGGGCCCAGGGTGTGTAGACCCCCCACCTCTGCCCACCCATCTCACTCCTCCTATATACTTACAGAAGATTCTGTGCCTTCCTGATGGAGTGGAGGAAGCTTAGGGTTAGAGTGGGGCATCAGGTCAAAGAGGGGGTACTGGACCTGTTGAATCTCCCAAACAGTTCGAGCCAGGAGGCCTCAGGGAAATAGGAAGGCCCCCAGAATGTACCGGGATCCTAGTCTTCCTGCCTGGCCTGAGGCCTGACTCCCCCTCACTTCCTGTCCCTTGCGTGACCTACCCCTCCCTCAGCCAATCCTCATCTTACACACTTCCCCTCAAAATGTCTGTGGTGTTCTCTCAGGGTCAGCCCTGTTGCAAATACTACCTCAATATGAACGGACTGCTACAAGGAGGTTCCCACCGTGTGTGAACACAGAGCAACGCCATCATGCAAGGGAGCAACAAAGTCACTAGCTCTGTCTGGATACGTTCTTCGCAGGGCTATCTATGAAAGCAAAAACCTTGAAGTGTTAGGGCGAGATGGTGACACAACAGTGACACGCGATGCTCTGCTAGGTTGACCCACACAAGACGCTTCCGGGTTCACGTCCAGGGACTCTCCCACATACACCAGGCCTGTGCACGCCCATAGGCTGGGGCTAGGGCCGGTGAGGCTGGGAGTGGATGATGGCATCGAGACCCTCTTGGAGGGTCTCTCTCTCTCTCTCTCTCCTGTCACTCTCACTCATGGAAGAAATAAACTTTTTTAAAAAGGAGAAAGAGCCCGAATGCTAAAAACTAGAGGACAGTGGTTAGTAAATTATGGTAAATTACTTTGCCTTGGTGTAATGGGCCACTAGGCAAGCCTTGGAAAGAAAAATTGTGAAGAAACAATTGGAGCCTCGGGAGCCGGGACCTGAGGCCAAGGTGTCTGTAACTCCAGCTCTGTCATTCAGCAGGAGTTGGTCAAATACTGTCTGAGCTCGGTTTTCTGCATTGGTAAAGTGGACATAACTATCCTCACCTCATGGTGCTACCGAGAGGGTAAAACCATACCACATACCTAAAAAGCTCCTAGCCTAGTGCTGGCATAACGGAGACAAAAATCTATTCATATTTGAGCTGCCAGAGAGAGTCCGTGAGAGGAAAAGTGAGAAATCACCCCTCGGGGATGGCCACGCAGCATTCCCTTTTCCTCCATTCTCCTCTCGGGATTTTGGGCACATACAGCATGATTTTTAAGTTGCCAGATTCAGGACTCGAACTGCTTAACTATGTGGGATCCAGTGCCTTAAACACCATGCCACCTGTTGGCCCCTTCATTCCTATTTCTTTTGTTTTATTTTATTTCTTTTTTACCGATCAACAGTTTTTTTTAATTCCTCTTCCTCTTCCTTCTCTCTTCATCTTCATCTTCCTCTTCTACCTTTTTTGCCGCAACCAAAGCAGGACCCTTTGCACCAACGAACGAACTTGCCTTAAGACTCACAGTGGGTAACATCCTTCTCCTTCAGCTCTGTGGTCTTGGTGATGCAAGGCTGCTTCTCACTGTCACTTAAGTTGTTCCACATCTCACCCAGCTTCTTTGCCCTGTCTCCAACAGAGATGCCAGGGCTGGTGGGTTTAATCTTGGGGCAAAATTCTGAACAGGACAGGAAGAATCCAGATGGTGGCCTTTTGCGGATATTAAGGTCCTTTTTCTTCTTGCCTCCCTTAGCTGGGCCATAACTCTTCATCTCCCAGTCATAGTGTACTTTATCCACCTTTGCCATTTCATCAAATTTCGACTTGGGACCAGCAGTTGGCATAATGGCTATGTCACTGGACTCCCATGTAGTCAACTGTGGTTCAAGTCCTGGACCCAGTGACTTAAACTCATGCTGGACGCGTGTGCATACCCAAGATCCCGAGAGGAAAATGGAGGATAAAGGATTGCGGTGTGGCCATCCCCCCAGGGGAGGGGGAGATTTCTCGCTTTCTGTCTGTCTCTTTCTGTCTTTCTGGCAAGCACATGTGCCCTATAGCAAACACCTCTCCAAAATAATAATAATAATAATAATAATAATAATAATAAATTGAATAACTGGGGCTTCCTTCCCCAAGGAAGCAAATTTCCACTTCTCTTTCTCAGACATTATCTTCTGTGAAAAGTGCTTCTCGGAGCACTTCTTAGAAAATCCTGCAAAATTGACAAGAACTTCTGGGGGTTTCTTCTTATGTTCTCTGCGGGTCCACACAAAGAGGGCATAAGCAGACCTCTCGCCCTTTAGTTTCTCCGGGATTCCCTTTTGCCATCCTGACTGTATTGTTCACTGGTCTGGGCAGCGCAGGGGCTCATTCGTGTCTCTTAATCACACAAGGCGCAAGCGCTATGTTCTGTCATGGCAACAGCCACACAGAAATGTGTCATGTGCACAGAGATGCGGGTTCAAGGCTTAGACAGGAAGAAGGAAAACACCGTGGTGGAGAGAGAGGCGTTTGAGCACCTCTGCACTTATTGATTAGTAAAAACCAATCACACTTTCCTCATGTAGATTGTCTTTTCATCATTTGGGCATATTTCTTTTTTTTTTTTGATAATATTTTATTTATTTAATTTTATTTGTTATTATTACTATTTTTTTTTTCTTTTTAATTTGACCAGAGAGAGACAGAGAGAGAGAGAAAAGAAAAATGAGAAAGCAAGTCACCAGGTCTGGGACTTGAACCGCAGTTGACCATACGGAAATCCAGCACCTTAACCATCATACCACCTGCCAACCCATCTGGGTGCATTTCTATTGAGGCTGATCTTTTGGGGATGTTGATGTGCAAAAGATCCTGATATTTATCCTTTGTTGGTTTGGGACCTTACAAAAATATTTTGCCATTTTGTCATCTCTCTCTCTCTTTTTTAATTTTGGCAGAGGGTGTGTGTGCTTGCCAGAGAGAAAGTGAGAGAGTCACATGGGGAATTCTCCATGGGGAGTGATCACCCCACAGCCCCTCTCTCCTTCTCCCTCCTTTCAGGATTTTGGACACGTAAAGGCACGATGACAGATCACCACTACCGCACCATCAAACACAGGTAGTCCTGAGACAGAAGGCATGTGGAGAAGAGGAACTAGACTTTGGACAGTGACTAGAATTCAAGTTGACCTCAAGGATCAGGAGAGTAGAGGGTGGGATACCTCCCAGGTAGGTGGGGGAATGGTTTGACCAACGGCAGGGCAGTGGGAATGGTGTGTGGGAAACAGGAAAAGCCGGATTGCAAAGGTGGGTCTTTCCTGGAGAACAGGTTATTATAGGGAAAACAAACTGAGATTTGAAGAACTCTAAAGGCTGGGGCTAGCAGGTGGTGTGGTGGTTAAGGGCACTGGACTCCCACGTGGCCGACCGCGGTTCGAGTCCCAGACCTGGTGGCCTGCTTTCTCACTTTCTTTCTCTCCCTCTCTCTCTCCCCACCCCACCCCCAGTCAAATAAAAATAAATAAAAAATAAAATAAAGTTCAATAGAATAATTAAAAAAAAAAAAAAAAAACTCTGAAGGCCAAGAGAAAGAGTTTGGACTTGATTGAGCAGACAGTAGGGAGTGTTTGCAGCTGGGAGTGACATGATCAGATTCACCTGGGAGCTACCTACAAAAAAAATCGGCTAGAGGAGGCACACTGGGAATCTTAGCATGTTGGTGAGTCTCTAACAGAGGTCGGTGAGCACGGCCCGTGCCTTCATAGGACCTACCATCAGCATGGCGGCGAGCCTTGACCGACGGAGAGGAGGAATGTGCAGGGCGTGGGGCAGCAGAGGGGCCCGGCCTCAGGCAAGCTTTCTCAGAGGCTGAGACGTCTGTCTGGCCCCTGAGGGACATGTAAGCATGGACAATGATGAGACAGAGCACGTGTCTTGAGAGAATAAGGGTATGAAAACTGAGGGTAGCTGAGACGTACTCTGAGGATAAAAATGGATGAAATTTGCTCAGCAAAGTCAAGTGACATCGTGGACAGCCTTTGGGGTTGGCAGGCCACATGGTGACCTCAGAAAGTTGTTTCTTTTCCAGATACCTGGGCCCAAAGCCAGGCGACAGGAGGTGAGGAAGAAGGGGCTGGTGAGGAAGCAGAGCAGGAGGTATGGGCCGGAGGGGAGCTCGGCAGGCGGGGGACAGGCAGGAGTGTTCAGCTGACGTCTTTCCAAGACAGATCAGAGACTGCTTTGCAGGCTGGGGACATATTCATGCAGTCATCGCTCTTTTTTCCTGAAAAGGTATGTTCATATTTTCAAAACTTACATATGTAAATGATAAAACACTGAAAATGACAGAGCTATTTAACAGAGAAAAAAGCATCTGAAACCTTTGTTAATAACTTAGAGGACATTCTCTCGCTTCTGTTTATCTCTGAACAGTAGCTTACATATCTTTTTTATCGAGTATATGCAATTCAAAGCACTTTTTGCCTTTATTCATGATAGGGTGCGTGCATGTACATGAGAGAGAAGTGCTCTCTACGGGGTCTAGTCATGCCGAGAGCCCCTTCCTACCACCCTGCAGCCCAGCCAATCCTGGGCGCTCATGCCTGCTGCGTTTCAGGCAGACCAGGCCAGGATTCAAACCACAGTCACCTTGTGGATTCCAGCGTCTCTCAGGCAACTCATTGCCTCTGCACCACAGATGTAATCCGTAGAGACAGAGACAGAGAGAGGGAAAGCGAAAAATCACTGCAAGGGGAGATGGCCACGCCACAGTGCCTTCTCCTCCATCCTCCTCGCAGGATTTTGGACACACGCACACACGTGCCCAGCATGATTTTCAAGCTGCTAGGTTCTGGACTTGACCTGGGAACTCAGCCATGTGGGATCCAGCGCCTTAACTGCCACGCTACCTGCTCCCCCCACATATACAATTTTTAAACAAAGCTCTAAATACAAAAATCAGGGACCAGCAGATAATGTAATGGTTATGTTGCTGAATTACCAGGTAGTCTACCATGGTTCAAGTCCCAGACCTGGTGGCTTAAAACTCATCTCATGTGGGCGACGGCGAGGGTGGGGGGGACAGGGAACAGGTGGCGTGGTGGTTAAAGGCACAGGACTCCCACGTGGCTGACCATTGGTCAAGTCCCAGACGTGGTGGCTTGGTTTCTCACTTTCCCTATCTCTCTCTCTCATTCTGTCCCTCTCTGGTCAAATAAAAATAAAAATAAATAAATAAAGTTAAATAAAATAATTACAAAAAAAACCCAAAAACATCATGCTGCGTGCATGTGGTACATGCCCAAAATCCCTAGAGGAGAAAGAATTGCAATAGGGGAAACTGCCCTGGGGGGGTGATTTCTTGCTTTCTGTCTCTCTGGCAAGCACACACGCCCTATAGCAACAATCTCTCTAAAAAGCAAATAAATACAACAATAAAAAACTAGGGACCAGCAGAAGGTGTAATGGTTGTCACTGGACTCCCATGTTGTGGACCATGGTTCGAGTCCCAGACCTGGTGGCTTAAAACTCACACCAGGCCTGTGGGAATGCATGCCCAAAATCCCGAGAAGAGAATGGAAGAGAAGGGATTACAGCATGGCCATCTTCCCTGGGGGGGAGTGATTTCTTGCTCTCTGTCTCTCTGTCTCTCTGGTGAGCACATGCACACTATAACAAAAATTTCTAGGGGGGGGGGGATAAAAAACTAATGGAACCAAAGGGAAAATAGATAAACCCACAATTACAGTGGGAAACTGCTTTTACTTTCTCAGTAATCAATAGAACAAGTAGACAGAAATCCTCAAGGTTATAGAACACTTGAACAGTACTATCAACCAACTTGACCGAATTTATATGCTTTTTAACAAAAACACAAGAGTAATATACACATTTTTTTCAACTGTACAAGCATCATTCACCAAAATAGACCAAATTCTTGGCCATAAAACAAATCTTTTTTTCTTTTTGGAGAGGTTTTTTTTTTTTTTTGTTTTTTTTTTTTTTTTCCTTATTGGGCGTGTGCGCTCACCAGAAAGACAGAGAAACAAAGAGATAGAAAGTGAGAAATCACCCCCCAGAGGGGATGGCCACGCCACAATCCCTTCTCCTCCATTCTCCTCTCGGGATCTTGGGCACGCACACACACGTGCCCTGTGTGAGTTTAAACCACCAGGTCTGGGATTCGAACCACGGTCGACTACATGGGAGTCCAGCGACATAGCCATTAGGCTAACTGCTGGTCCCATAAAACAGATATTGACATTTAAAGGAATTGAAATTGTAGGAAAAAATCTATCTCGGGAACCAGCAGTTAGTGTAATGGCTATGTCGCTGGACTCCCACGTAGTCCACTGTGGTTCGCGTCCCGGACCTGGTGGCTTAAAACTCATGCCGGGCACGTGTGCGTGCGTGCCCAAGATCCCGAGAGGAGAATGGAGCAGAAGGGATAGCGGCGTGGCCATCCCCCCTGGGGGGTGATTTCTCGCTTTCTGTCTCTAATGTCTCTGTCTGTCTGGCGAGCGCACGCGCCCTATAGCAAAAATCTCTCCCAAAAAAAAAAAATCTATCTCTGTGGGACCAGCAGTTGGTGTAATGGCTATGTTGCTAGACTGTCATGTAGCCAAACGTGATTCGAGTCCCGGACCTGGTGGCTTAAACTCATGCTGGGCATGTGTGCATGTGTGCCCAAAATCCCGAGAGAAGAATGGAGGAGAAGGGATTGTGGCATGGTCATCCCCCTGGGGGGTGATTTCTCGCTTTCTGTCTCTCTGTCTCTCTCTGATGAGCACACACGCCCTATCGCAAAAACCTCTCAAAAAAAAAAAAAAATCTATCTCCGTAATAGAATTCAATTAGAAACTAACTACAGAAAGACATTATAAAAATATCCCCAAATATTTGGAAATTAAGCAATCTATTTCTGGGACTAGAAGATGGCATAGTGGTTAAGGTGCTAGACTCCCAGGTGACTGACTATGGTTCAAGTCCTAGACCTGTCAGCCTAAAACTCATGCTGGGCACATGTATGTGCATGCCTAAAATCCCAAAAGGTAAATTGAGGAGAAAGGATTGTGGTATGGCCATCCCCCCAAGAGGAGATTTCTTGTTTTATGTCTCTCTGTCTCTCTGGCAAACTCACATACCCTATACCAAAATCTCTTTAAAACAAAACAAAGGGACCAGCAGTTGGCATAATGGCTATGTCGCTGGACTCCCATGTAGTCGACTGTGGTTCAAGTCCCGAACCCGGTGGCTTAAACTCATGCCAGGTGCATCTGCTTGTGTGCCCAAGATCCCGAGAGGAGAATGGAGAAGAAGGCACTGTGGCGTGGCCATCCCCCCCAGGGGGTGATTTCTTGCTTTCTGTCTCTATGTCCCTCTCTTTCTGGCGAGCACACACACCCTATAGCAAAAACCTCTCAAAAATAAATAAATTAATTAAATAACACAAAACAAAACAAAAAACCAATGCATTTCTAAATGACCCATAGACCAAAGTTGAAGTCATATGAGAAATTAGAAAATACTTTGAACTGAAAGAAAATGAGAACATCAAAATAAGTAGCGCTTAGAGAGAAACAGAACATTTTTGTTTTATTTTATTGGAGAGATTTTTTTTTTTTAATTTGCAATAGGGCACGTGAGCTCACCAGAAAGGCAGAGAGAGACAGAGAGGCAAACAGAAAGCAAGAAATCACACCCCCAGGGGGATGGCCACACCACAATCCCTTCTCTTCCATTCTCCTCTCGGGATCTTGGGCACACACGCACACACATATACACACACACGTGCCCTGCATGAGTTTATGGCACCAGGTCATAAACTGGTCGACTACATGGGAGTCCAGAGACATAGCCATTATGCTAACTGCTGGTCCCCAGAACATCTTTGTTTTGAGAATTATTTTATTTAACTTTCTTTCTTTATTTATTTTAATTTGACCAGAGAGGGACAGAGCAAGAGAGAGAAAGAGAGAGGGAAAGTGAGAAAGCAAGCCAGCAGGTCCAGAGTCGAACCACAGTTGACCATGTGGGAGTCCAGCGCCCCTAACCACTGCACCAGAGCATTTAAATACTTAGATTAGGGGACATAGGTGGTCTACTGGTTTGAGTCTAGGACCTAGTAGTGTGAAAAATCACACTGGGTGCATGTGTATGCATGCCCAAAATTCTAGGAGAAGAATGGAAGAGATGGAATTGCGGTGTGGCCATGCCCCTTGTGGGGTGATTTCTTACTCTTCCTCTCACTGTCTCTGTTTCTGTCTGACAAGTACATAAGCCCTAAAGCAAAAACCTAAAAAACAAACAACTTAGATTAGAAAATAAGAAAAATCTCAGGCCAGCCCTGTGACCTGGTGGCTAAGGAAGCCAGATCCCATATGGTTGACCAGTTTGAGTCCTGGACCCAGCAGCTTGAAAAACAGTTGGATTCATGTGTGTGCATGCCCCAAATCCTGACAGGATGGAGAAATGGAGAAGAGATTTTAGCATGACCACACCTTAAATCACCTGGGGAAGTGCTTTCTCTCTCTCTCTCTGTCTCTCTGTATCTCTCTCTCTCTCTGGCGAGATCATATGCCCTCTAGCAAGTAAAAATAAATTTTTTAAAGAATTATATATTTTATTTTTTAAAGAATTTTTTAAGCTTTATTTATTTATTTATTTTAATTTGACCAGAGAGGGACAGAGTGAGAGACAGGGGGAAAGTGAGAAGGCAAACCGTCAGGTTCGGGACTCAAGCCACGGTTGGCCATGTGGGAGTCTAGCGCACCCAACCACCATGCCACCTGCCAGCCCCTGTTATTATTTATCTTTTAATTTTTTAAAGAATTATTTTATTTAACTTTCTTTATTTTAATTTGACCAGAGAGGGACAGAGAGAGAGGGAGAAAGTGAAAAATCAAGCCACCAGGTCTAGGACTTGAACCATGGTTGGCCATGTGAGAGTCCAACTCCTTAACTACTGCACCACCTGCCAGCCCCTGGCAAATAAAAATTTAAAAAGGAAGATAAGGAAGATCTCAAATCAATAATCTATGGTTCTACGGTAAGAAACTAGAAAAAAAAAAAAAAAAAGAGTAAATTAAACCCAAAGGAGGCAGAAAGAAGGGATAATAAAAATAGAAAAGAAATCAGTGAAGGGCCAGCCTGTGGTGTGGTGGAATGGGTGATGCTTTCTCCCTTCTCTTTCTCTTTCTCTCTATCTCTCTCTGGTGAGTGCATGTGCTCTCTGGCGATTTTTTTCTTTAATCACTCCAAAAGGGAAATAAATAAAATCGAGAACAAATAAAAGAGAAAAAACTGATGAAACCGGAAGCTAGTTTTTTGGGGAAAAAAATCAATAAAGTTGATAAATCTTCAATCAGATTACCAAGGGACAAAAAAAAAAAAAAAAAAAAAAAAAAAAAAGAGAGAGAGAAGAGACATGATTATAAACAACAGAAATGAGACCCTAATGTTGGACGATGGGTGGCTGGGCAGTAACACGTGGCACCTCTGCAAGGCTGATGCACCTAAGAAGGTTCCATTGTCAGTGTCAGGACTCCTCCTTGAGTACCAGGCCTGCACATGTCTGTGACCCAGGACTGGGTTAAAACTGGGGTGGATCATTGGGATCAGCAGTTAGTGTAATGGCTATGTCGCTGGACTCCCACGTAGTCGACCGCGGTGCGTGTCTCGGACCCGGTGGCTTAAAACTCACGCCGGGCGCGTGTGCGTGCGTGCCCAAGATCCCGAGAGGAGAATGAAGGAGAAGGGATTGCGGCGTGACCATCCCCCCTGGGGGGTGATTTCTCGCTTTCTGTCTCTCTGTCTCTGTCTTTCTGGTGTGCGCACGTGCCCTATAGCGGAAAAAAAAAAGAAAACTGGGGTGGGTCATGGCATCAGGACGCTGTTGCAGGTGCTGTCTCATGAAAGAAATCAACGTTAAAAACAGAAACAACGGGGGCTGGCAGGTGGCAGAGTGGTGGTTAAAGGCGTTGTCCTCCCACATGGTCAACCGTGATTCAAGTCTCCGACCTGGTGGCTTGTTTTCTCATGTTCCCTCTCTCTCTAAAAATCATAAAAAAAAAAAAAAAAAAAAAAAAAACAATGGCCCCTCCTATTGGCGCATTTGGTGGCGGGCTGAATTGCAGTGCTGGAAGCCACACGGCTGATTGAGTGTTCAGGTCCCAGGGTCTGCTTGAAATCATACCAGGTGCGCGCGTGTGCCCCAAATCCCGACAACCTGGAGGATTGGGGAAAAAGGATCTAAGCATGAGGAGATCCTAGCAAGGTACTTTTATCTCCATCTCTCTCTTTCTCTCTTGTGCACATGATTTCTGTATCATCATGAATAAAATGAACTTTTTTGAAAATCCAAAACCAGGGCCAACTCCATGGCCTGATGGCTAAGGTGGCTAGATCTCATATGGACAACCTTATGGTTTGAGTCCTGGACCCACTGGCTTAAAAAACACGCTGGGGTGAGGTGGGACAGCAGATGATGTAGCGGTTGCATCACTGGACTCTCACATGGCCCACTATGATTCGAGTCCTGGACCTGGTGGCTTGAAAATCACACCAGGTACGTGTTCATGGGTGCCCAAGATCCCAAGAGGAAAATGAAGGAAGAGGGATTGCGGATGACCATCCCCTTGGAGGTGATTTCTTACTTTCCCTCTTACTATCTCTGTCTCTCTCTCCAGTGAGTGTACACACCCTAAGGCAAAAACTTCTTAAAAAAAAAAGAGGAAGGAACACGCTAGGCATGTGTGAATGTGTGTGCCCCAAATCCCAACAGGATGGAGAAATGGAGAGATTGCAGTGTGACTGTTCCCTGTGGGGAGTGCTTTCTCCCTCTTCCTCTCTCTGTCTCTAGCAAGCATATACGCCTTCTGGCAAAATAAAACAAAAAAAAGATAAGAAAGGTATACTACAAACATATATATATATGTGTTTGTAATATATATATATTTGTAATATATATATATATATATATATATATATATATATATATATATATATATAGTCAGGAGGTCTGGGATTCAAACCACAGTCAGCCATGTGGGAATCCAGCACCTTTAACCACCATGCCACCTGCTAACCCCAAATTAAAATATCTTAAAATAAGACTTTATACATGAAAAGTTGCTCAATACCATTAGTTATCAAGGAAGTACAAATTAAAACCATAATGCGGGACCAGCAGTTAGTGTAATGGCTATGTCGCTGGACTCCCACATAGTCGACCGTGGTTCGAGTCCTGGACCGGTGGATTAAACTCATGCCAGGCGCATGTGCATGCGTACCCAAGATCCCGAGAGGAGAATGGAGGAGAAGGGATTGCGGCGTGGCCATCCCCCCTGGGGGGTGATTTCTCACTTTCTGTCTCTCTGTCTCTCTCTGTCTGTCTGGTGAGTGCACGCAGCCTATAGCAAAAACCTCTCCCCCCCAAAAAAAAGAAAGGAAAAAAAAAAAAAAAACACACACACACACACACAATGCAATTCTACTATATCCCAGCCAAAACGGTTAAAATGAAAATTACTGTTAAAAGGGACCAGCAGATGGCATAATGGTTACATTGTTGGATTCCCACACAGTCAACCATGGTTCGACTCCTAGACCTGGCAGCTTAAAACTCACACCAGGGGGACCAGCAGTTAGCGTAATGGCTATGTCACTGGACTCCCACGTAGTCAACCGCGGTTTGTGTCTCGGACCCGGTGGCTTAAAACTCATGCCGGGCACGTGTGCGTGCGTGCCCAAGATCCCGAAAGGAGAATGGAGGAGAAGGGATTGCGGTGTGGCCATCCCCCATGGGGGGTGATTTCTCGCTTTCTGTCTCTCTGTCTGGCGAGTGCATGCACCCTATAGCAAAAACCTCTCAAAAAAAAAACCAAAAAACAAAAACAAAACTCACACCAGGTACGTATGTGTGCATGCCCAAAATCCCAAAAGGAGAATGGAGGAGAAGGGATTTCAGCATGTTCATCCTGGGGGGTGATTTCTCGCTTTCTGTCTCTCTCTGTCTCTCAGTGAGTGCACACGCCCTATAGCAAAAATGTCTTTTAAAAAAGCAAAGGGGCAGGACTAGCAGTTAACGTAATGGCTATGTCGCTGAACTCCCACGTAGTCAACCGCGGTTCGAGTCCCGGACCCGGTGGCTTAAACTCATGCCAGGCGCTTGCGCATGCATGCCCAAGATCCCGAGAGGAAAATGGAGGAGAAGGGATTGTGGAGTGGCCATCCCCTTTGGGGGGTGATTTCTCGCTTTCTATCTCTCTGTCTCTCTCTGTCTTTCTGGCGAATGTACGTGCCCTACAGCAAAAAAAAAAAAAAAAAAAAAAAAAAGTTAAATTTTTAAAATTCTAGAAAAAAAGAAGCAAAAAAAAATGACTGTCAATATTGGAGCCAGCAGATGGCATAGCAGTTATGTCACTGGACTCCCACATGGCTGATTGCGGTTCAAGTCCCAGACCTGGTGGCTTGAAACTCATGCTGGGCACATGTGCATGCATGCCCAAAATCCCAGGAAGAAAATGGAGGAGAAGGGATTGCAGCATGGCCATCCCCCCTGCAGAGTGACTTCTCACCTTCCCTCTCACTGTCTCTGTCTCTCTCAAGCCACTGGATCCGGTACTCCAACTACACGGTGGGCCATATGAGATCTAGTGCCTCAACCACCACACCACCTGGCTGGCCCAAATATATTTTTATTTTATGATGCAGTAATTCCACTCCTGGAAATATACCCAGGAGGAATAAATACATACATCCAACTGAAAGACATGTACAAGGGTATTCGAAGCAGTTTTATCATAATAGTCAAAAGCTGGAAACAAGCTAAATGTCTATTAGAAGTACAATGAATAAATTGTGGTATATTTACAGAATGAAATACTGTGAAAACAGGCAAAATTTATCTATGTGAGAGCTTGGAATATCAATGACATTTGGAGGGGAGTATCGTCTTTTAGTATGCTTGCTAGATGCTGGAAATATTCAATACCTTCATCTGGGTGCTGGTTACATGGTATATACATAGGTAACATGTATACTATGTATACATATGTAAAAACTCATTGAGGTGTATACTTCAAATGTGTACACTTTATTGTCTGTAAGTTATATTGCAATTTATAAAAATGAAAAACTAGGGACCAGCAGGTGGCGTGGTGGTTAAGAACACTGGACTCCCACATGGCTGATCATGGTTCGAGGCCCGGACCT
The DNA here is from genome assembly GCA_026018925.1 of Tupaia tana. NCBI lineage: Eukaryota > Metazoa > Chordata > Mammalia > Scandentia > Tupaiidae > Tupaia > Tupaia tana. The sequence continues at coordinate 50,683,304 of JAKSZU010000011.1, read as the reverse complement.
GGCAGCTTGCTTTTTCACTTTCCCACTCTCTCTCTCTCACCTGTCCTTCTCTGGTCAAATTTAAATAAATACATACATAGATTAAAAAGGAAAAAATAGAGGCTAGCAGGTGTCGAGGTGGTTAAAGCACTGGACTCCCACAAGACTGACTGTGGTTTGAGTCCCAGACCTGGTGGCTTGCTTTCTCACTTTCTCTTTCTTTCTCTCTGTCTCGCTGGTCAAATTAAAAAAAAAAAAAAAAAAAAAAAGGAATTAAATAAATAAATAAATCTTCAATAAAAAGAACTGTTTACAAGTTATTTTTAAACAATGAAAAAATAGGGACCAGCAGGTGGCATGATGGTTAAGGACACTGGCCTCCCACATGGTCGACTACAGTTCAGGTCCCAGACCTGGTGGCTTGCTTTCTCACTCCCCCCCATCCTTCTCTGATCAAATGAAAAGTAATAAATAAATAAGTAATGTTAAATAAAATAATGCTTATTTTCTTAAAGAAAGCTGAAACTAGAATGATTTATCTTTTTAAAAATATATTTTATTGGGACCAGCAGTTAGCGTAATGGCTATGTCGCTGGACTCCCACGTAGTCGACCGCGGTTCGCGTCCCGGACCCGGTGGCTTAAACTCACGCCGGGCGCGTGTGCGTGCGTGCCCAAGATCCCGAGAGGAGAATGGAGGAGAAGGGATTGCGGCGTGGCCATCCACCCTGGGGGGTGATTTCTCGCTTTCTATCTCTCTGTCTCTCTCTGTCTGTCTGGCGAGCGCACGCGCCCTATAGCAAAAACCTCTCCAAAAAATAAAAAAAATATATATATTTTTTATTAACTTTTATTTATTAATTTAAAATTTTTGACGGGAGAGAGACATGAGAGAAAGAGAGGGAAAGTGAGAAAGCAAGTCGCCAGGTCCCAGAGTTGAACTGCGGTCAGCCATGTGGGAGTTCAGCACCTAAACTACCACACCATCTGCTACCTGCAATTGAAATCATTCTTTAAGGGGCCGGCAGGTGGAGTGGTGGTTAAGAGTGTTGGACTCCCGCATGGTCGACCGTGGTTCGAGTCCCAGACCTGGTGGCTTGCTTTCTCACTTTCCCTCGTTCTTCCTTTCTCTCTCTCTCTCTCTCTAGCTCTGTCCTTCTCTGGTCAAATTAAAAATAAATAAAGTGAAATAAAGTAATTATAATAAATAAATAAATAATTCTTTTTAAAAAAAAGAAAAAAGAAATGAGACAGTGGCTCCCCTCTCCCCCCAAAAAGCAGTCCTTTTTCCACTATCTTAAATAGAAAATGTTTTAAATAATTAATTTTTAAAAGAATTATTTATTTAATTTTAGTTATTAATTCATTTATTTTAAATTGACTAGAGAGACACAGAGCTAGAAAGAAAGTGAGAACGCAAGCCACCAGTTCCGGGATTTGAACTGTGGTCAGCCATGTGGTAGTGTCCAGCGCCTTAACCACCACACCACCTGCTGGTCCCCTAATTATTTTTTTTTTAATTGACCAGAGAGAGAGAAAAAGGGAAAGAGAGAAAGCAAGCCTCCTGGTCTAGGTCTCTAACTGAGGTCAGCCATGTGGGAGCCTAGCGCCTTAACCACCATACCACCTGCCAGCCCCAATAAAAAATTTAAAATGAGACATTTTCAATACACATTAAAATACATAGCTCTGAAAATATCTGCATATCATCTGAAATTACTCCGTGTCCACCAGGAATTTAAGCACCACACTGGTTAGTGCATTCCAGGCACTCTGGGCTTTTATGTGAGCTGGGGCTTGGACGCTAGCAACTTGGGGAAGGGCCGGGGCCAAGTTGAGACTGTGTAGCTAGGATATGCTTTGTCACCAGCTTGGGCCGGGGTTATGGAATGCTGAGGCTCTGCTTCAAGGTACATGCCAGGAAACTGGAGGGGGAGGAGGGGAGGCAAATTGGGAAAGGGGGCAAAGAAAAAGGGCCAAGGGCAGAATCCCTTAAGCTCTGGTCTGTAGCCCAAGTCTTGGACTCCTGACCTCACCAGAGACACAATAGATGTACAACAAGCCAGTTGGTTTCCAAGTGGGAAGGGTGCCAGCTGTGATTTTTGCTGTCCAAGGAATCAATAATAATCATTCTTATGATTCATGTTCATCCTGTTTTATTCCAAAGCACTTTACCGAAAAGCCCCTTGGCCTAGCCAAGAAGTTCAGGGCCAGGAGCCAGGACACCTGGACTCCAGATCTGTATGTGGAAGGTTTGGAACTTTCTTGGGGTCTAACTTTCTCCCACTGTAATGTGCAAATGACATCTGTGATGTATTTCACAGTTTTACATACATCATCTCATTTAACCGTCCAATCCTGAGTAAGATTACTATTCTGATTTTACAGATGTGGAAACAGGAGTCAGGTGAGGTTGAGATTTGCACAAACTCACACACACATGAAGGTGAGGAAACTGTGAAGCAAGGACGTTTGATCCCAACCCTCTGGTCTTTCCCACTCAAACCAATAAATTGTAGTCAACCCAGTGCCCTGCCTTTTGCAGTGTGAGATATCTTGATCCTACATAAAATGCCTTGTGTATGTTCTAATGGCAGATTTGGGTTTGTGGGGTCCCAAATGTGTACAATTCAGTGAGGGGAAAGATCTTTACCAAAAAATAAATTACCAAATGATGAATACAAAATTAAGTACAGGGCCTTGGACAGGCCTGCAAGTAAGGGATGTTGCAACTTAAACCTCATTAGCATCACAGCAAATTTCTTTCATATTTGCCTCACCTTATTTTAAAAAACCTGGGCACACCACATCTAGACAAAGTTTTCCCTCCCAGTTTGTGAAATGTGGCAGAAGTGGGATGTGGAAATCCTAGGAAAGAAATTTCATTTCTCCCAGGAGACAGGAGGAATTACAGCGACAGCAAGACCCCGTGAGGATGGAGAAGGCTGTGTGTGTGCGACAGGAGAGACCAGCGGCGAGATGTGGACAGTGGCACTGCTGTTCTGGGAGCCAGGAGCAATGGCAGCTGCCCGGAAGCAGTGGCCCAAACCATAGGCTGGCCTGGACGGAGGCCTCCTTCCGACTGACTGGCTCCCTGCGTCCTGTTCTCATAACCCTTCCTCTGCGAAGGGGGAGGCAAAGACAATCAGAGCCGAAGGCAGTGGGAGTATGAGCAGCGGCCCCCACTCGGGCCTTTTCCTTCCAAGCTGGTGGGCTGCCAGAGGCAAAGCTGGAGGCTGCCCCGCTGCAGCTCCTGCGGCAAGGCCAGGGTGCCCAGCTCCCCTCGCGACTCCCTGCCGCCGCCGGGGGGCAGCGCCTGCGGCCTGCTTTCCCAGGGCTGGCCGAGCCTTTTTGACAAGCCGATTGCGTGGCGGGGATTGGCTGGTCCAGGCGTGACGCCGGTAACAACAAAGGTGGAGTTGGAAGAAATTAGATTAAAGGAAAGGAGAAAAAAAAAAAATTAAAGGGGGAGCTGGCAGGGGACAGGAGGCAGAGACCGAGGAGAGGATGCGCGAAGCGCGGTCTCCTGGTTCCGATCCCCAGTTCCCCACAGCTCCTGGCAAATCCACTGGAATTTTACTCTGCACCTCCAACCCGGCCCAACCGCCGAAGCCTGGGTAGGAGAGATGACTGCTGCTTCAAAGACGTCCCCAACTCCGACCCTGACACCCCTCACTACGACTGAGGGGGAGAACTTTTTTGCTTGGACTACTCGGTTCCTAAACCCGGCGAGGGCCCTGGGAACTGAAAACGAGAGCTCGTTCTAAAACCCGGAAGGCCCTCGCAAGGCACAGAGATCGGACGAGGCGCGGTGCTCCCCCGTTTTTCCGATGTGTTGCAAATCTAGGAGCTTCTTTCTAGTTTTTTGTTTTGTTTTTTTTTTCTTCAACACTCCCCTTTATCTCCCCCTCCCCGCGCTCTGGCTTTAGGGTTGCAAAAGCAAAGAGCAATAAAAAAAAAAAAAGAAAGAAAGAAAAAGAAAACCCGCGCACACACTCAGACACACACCAGAGGCGACAGGGGAGAGTTGGAAAGACGCAGGAGAGAAGCAGGAGGTAGGAGGCAGCGGGGACGGAGCAATGGGAGCGGGAAGCAGGCAGGTTCCCCCGCAATTCCCCCTCCGGCCTCACACCGCCTCGCTGGCCCGGCAGGGGAGCGCGAAGCCGGGTGAGCAGATGGAGAAGCGGAGCTCGCTCTAGGCAGCAGGCTTGGCCGGAGAATGGAGGAGCCGCCAAGCGATCGGCTGATTGGAAGAGAAACGCAGAGCGATGGAGGCGGGGGTAGGAGGACGATTTCTCTGCGGGGACTGGCGGCGGCGTACACGCCCGGGTCGGGCGCTGCAGAGCTTGGCTAGCTTTCAACCCGCGCTCGCCGGCTCCAGCCCCGCGCGCCCCCACCCCCAGCCCTCTCGGCGGCTCCGCAGGTGAGTGCGAGCTGGGGGCAAAAAACCCGAAAGTCTCAACACGTCCGCCCTGCAAAAAAAAAAAAGAAAAAAAAAAGAAAAGAAAAGGAAGAAAAAGAAAGAAAAGAAAAAAAGAAAAGCATTTTTTTCTTCTTTTTTATTTTCATGCAGCCCCCAGAACGGTGGGAGGGAAGGGGTGAGGCTGAGCCGCCTGGAGGAGGCGGAGGGGCCAGGCGAGGCCGGGGTGGCCCGGGAGGCGGCGGCGCCGAGGCGGCTCTGACGGGCGAGCGCTTGGAGCGGCGCTGCGCTGCGCCGAGGCGGGCGGGCGGAGCGGGGCGGGCGGAGCGCGGCGCGTGGGGCTCGCCATTAGCCGTCGCTCCGCTTCGCCATCTCGGGCTTTGTCTGGCGACTCGCTGCCCCGGCGTCAGCTGCGGCGGAGCTGCGGCTCGGCTCCTCCGCCCGCCGCGCCCTCAAGAGTCCCCGGCTTGCGCTCCTATCCACGCGCTCGGTAAGTGAGCCTCTGCGCCGCGGATTTCGGGGGAGAGGGGTTGCTGAGAGCGGCAGCAGCGCCGATCTCCACGCGCCGGGGCAGGCCTAGGGAGCCATGCCGGGTTGGATCGAGCCGGCTTCCAGAGCAGCTCCTCCGCCGGATCCCGGAGTCCCCTCGCCGTTTCCGGGGTGCAGGAAAAAGGGGGATATTTTTTCCTTTTTTTTTTTTCGGAAGGGGGAGATCTTGTTTTAAGTTTCCTATGTGCCGTTCGGCAGCGAGGGGACTGCGAGGTAGGCGCCGAAGGCTGGCGCCGCGATCGGCTTCGGGGCGCCCCGAGCCAGTGGCCACGCTTTGGGGATAAGGGTGGGTACCGACCGCCCGCCCCGGAAGGCACAAGGGAGGGAATGAGGACTGGCCTGGAAGCCCGTGTCTGAGCTGGGAACACTTGGGGGAAAGGTCCGGAGCAGAGCTGTTGGCACCTCCGAGCCTCTCCGACCGCCGGGGGGCCCTCCGGGCACCCTCTCGGTGGCCGCGCCTCGGGCAGGAGGCCCGCGCCGGCCGAGCCTGCTAGTTCCCTCGCGGGTCTGGCGAGGTCGCTCTCGGCGCCCGCCCGCCCGCCCGCCTCGGCTCCGAGCCCTGCCGCCATCCGGGCGGCTGCGTGTCTGCCTGCCCCGGCCCCCCCCCTCCTCGGCGGCAGCAGCAGCAGCAGCCGCTGCCGCCGCCGCCGCCACCACCACCACCACCACCACCACTACCCCCCTCCCCTCCTTCCTTCCCTCCGCCTCGGCCGCCCGGGTCCCCCCAGCTCCCGCCCCTCCTCCCAGCTGCCCCCCGCGGAGCCCGCCCGGGCAGGCTGTGGGAGGGAGCCGAGCCGGCGAGGCGGGCGGGCTGGCGCTCGCTCCCCGGGGGTCGGTGTGCGCTCTACGGGGAAGGACGCGCTCGCTGCCCCGCTTCTCCCGCCCCCCCTCCCGCTCCTCCTCCTCCCTTCTCCCTCCTCCTCCCCGCTCCGGCGGCGGAGGCTGCGGCGGCGGCGGGGGGTGTGCGAGCTGAGGCCGGGGCCGGCGGGCGGGCGGCGGGCGGGCTGCCTGCAGGCGGAGGGCGCTGTGCTTTGTGCTTTTCGCCGCGAGGAGCAGCAGGCAGCAGCCACAGCCGCCGCCGCCGCCACAGCAGCAGCAGCCGCCGCCCCAGCGCCACCGCCGCGCCCGGAGGAGGAGCCGCTGCCGCCGCGGGAGGGAGCTGCGGCTGAGCCCGGCCGAGCGGGGGAGGGCGCCGCCGCTCAGAGCCGGGGAGGGAGCCGCCGGAGCGGGAAGCCCGGAGGCCGCGCTGCGCCCGGTAACAGGCGGCTGAGGAGCGCGCTGGGGCCAGGGCCGGGCGGCAGGGAGCGAGCCGCGGGGCGGTGGGCGCCGGACAGGACCCGGGGCGCCATCGGAGCCGCGGACTGGGCGCGAGCAGACCAGAGCACTGGGGAGGACGCCGAGAGCCGGGGGAGGGGAGAGCAGGAAGCGAGGCCCGAGCCGAGCCCGGGCCGCGGGCGGAGGAGCCCGCGCTTCTCCCAGCCGGCAGGCGCAGTTCTCGCCGGCCGCCGGAGGGGGCGGCGGGGCCGGTGAGCCCTGCGCCCCCGCCTCCCGGCCGCCGTCCTCCCGCCCTCTCCTTGGCTCGGCTCCCCGGAGGCCGGGGCGGGGGCGCCGGCAGGGCTGGGCCGCAGGCTCGGGGGAGGAGGCGGCGGTTCCCGCCGCGGTCGCGCCTCTGCGCCGGGCTCCTCCGTGCGCGTCGGGTGGCTGGGCTGCGGCGGCGCCTCAGGCCGGGGTGGGTGGCTCGGGGGTGGGGGCAGGCTAGGCCGCTTCTCTCCGGCTGCTCGCCCGGCCAGGCGGGCGGGGACGGCGGTAGGAGCCCGGGAGGGGGGAGCGGCGGGAATCCGGATCCGGTCCCCGGGGGCGGTGCGACCGCTTCGCTCCGGGGCTGGCGACGGCTGCGCTGCGTCCGGGTCCCCGCCGGGTTGCGGAGGCGGGGGGAACCGGCCGGGGGGAGGCGGGAGGAGGAGACTGGGGCGCGTGCCCGCTTCCGTGGCCGCGCGCGCCCTTTACCCGCCCTTCCTCCTCCCCCGCCCTCCAGCCTGGGGCCTCCCCGGGGCGGGCGCACCGAGGAGGAGGAGTTTTTTTTTTTTTTTTTTTTTTTGGCCCGGGTGGGGGAAGGAGGGCGGGCGCTCGCTGCACGCGGGAGCTGGGAGCAGTCTCGCGTGGGCAGGGGAGGGCGCGCACCGCTGAGTCTGGCTGCGGGGGCTGGGAGAGTGGTTAGGAAGAAGTGGAGGAGCGCAGCCCCTCACCCTCCGACTCATAAGTCTAATAGGGTCTACCCTGGGTGTCTCTGAGAGTGGACCTGCACCCCCCTCCCAAAGGGGAGGGGGGAGGAATAAAAAGTCCCTTACCTCTCAGCCTGCCTGAGCGGGGTCCGGTGTCTCTTCTAAAGGGTGAGGTGGCTTTGACCCCGGGTTGCCCGGCCAGCACGACCGACCGAGGAGGTGGCTGGACAGCTGGAGGATGAACGGAGAAGCCGACTGCCCCACAGACCTGGAAATGGCCGCCCCCAAAGGCCAAGGTAGGGGCTCCCACACTCCGTTCTATTTAACTTAGAATTGCCTTTTCCCACATGGCTGTTTGCAGGCTCACTCCCCTCCTAAAAGGTTTCTCCAGGCTACATCCTCCGAATCTGAAAAGGGGAGGAGGGTGTTTATGACAGCATCCCTCTCACTTGGAGTTTGACTAAATCCAAAATTATTTGGCATGGAGCCTATAAGTAGTATTTTTCACACCCTCCTCCTCCTGTGTTTGAGTGGGAGAAGGGGCCGTCTTCCAGGCCTCCTAATCAGCCTGAAGTGTGCCCTGGTCCGGTATCCTGGAATGGGAGAAAGGATGAGGAGTGTGGTAGAGGGGATAGGAGACAGGTTGGAAAGGCTTTTCAAGTGTTTTTGTTACTTTTTGCACTAGTGAGAGAGAGATAGACAGCACCCCCAATAGGGTCTTCTCGCCAGGATCCACCCCCCAGCTTAGCGAGCACCAATCACAGATGCACTTGTGCTGGGCCTACTCAGGGAGGTATGTGGGCAAGAACCTGAAACCTTCCCATGTGGGTCAGCATCAGTGTCATGTTTTTACCTCTGCACCATCATTCAGCCCCCAGATGTTTTCTTATTATTAAGAAAACAAGGTGTCTTCAGAAGCAGTTGGAAAGGTTAGGTTCAGACCCTAAGCCATGGGGAGGTGTAAATGACTACACCCCTACCAGGCATCCAGCCTGTATGCCTGTGGAGGGTAGGATGAAACCGAGCATCTGGCAGTGCTTTTGGGACACTGAGGAGAAGGATTATGGGTCCAAGTGACCTGCTTTGCAGATACCCTGGCCCAGATACAAATGAAAGTGAAGAGCCCTATGACTCCTAGCCTTGAGGAGCTGTTCTCCCAGCTCACCTTCTGGGGTAGCCACCCTCCAGAGGCCTGGAACTCTTGGGGGTTGCATTTTAGTTGCTGAAAATAATGGTTCCAGACTCCCTTTTTTGCTTCCCTAAGGAACAAGGCCAAGACAACCACTTGGATTGGGGGGGGGGGGGGGTTCTTAGGGTAGGAACCTAAGAGCCCTTGTCCACATGCCTGCTTTGCCTGCCAGCTGCCCTGTGTGTGGTTCTTCCACTTCCATCTCATTTTTGTTACTTGCTAGAAATTCTCCTTTGGTCTTCCTTTAGGCGCTGGGAGGGAGGAGATGGATGGAATACCCATGTCTTTAATACGGGTTTCCAGATGTTCTGGAGAGACTTCTACTTGGGTTTTCCTTATTGCCCATACCCCATTCTCAGTCCTTGCATGTTTATTCACCCAGAGCTTGAACTTGGTAATGTGTTTAGATATTTAGATAAATTGCTACAGTCCCTCTTAGATACAGCAAGCCACTTTCCCAGAGGACCCCAAATCACTAGGGCTTCATCCCCCAGCCCTTCTACTCCACAGTAAATAGGAACATGACAACCTGGCATGTTAGAAGTGATCATAGCTTTGAAGTAAGCCAGACCTGAGTTTAAGCATTGGCCACAATTTCCTTAGGACTGAGCCGTGTCATGTCTCTGACTTCACATGGGAAGCAACTGGGGCTCGATGCTCTAGGGAGGAAGGGTTGGGTGCTCGGTTCCGGGAATAGATTGGGGGTGGAGGGGGGAATAGCTTGAGCCAGGCTAGATGGCCTCTCTTGCCTCTCACCAGACCGCTGGTCCCAAGAAGACATGTTGACTTTGCTGGAATGCATGAAGAACAATCTTCCATCCAATGACAGCTCCAAGTTCAAAACCACTGAATCACATATGGACTGGGAAAAAGTAGCATTTAAGGACTTTTCTGGAGACATGTGCAAGCTCAAATGGGTGGAGATTTCTAACGAGGTAATTGATAATCCCCCCTTTTTCCTGATATAGGTGAATACACACCTACACATATCCCTGCCCCAGCCTTCGTGATTGGGGAAATAAACTAAAAATCTGTAACAGGAAGGAAAGGGACCAGGAGAGGTCTTTGTGAGGTTGCCCATTGGTTCTGCACCTGCCCTTGTGCATTTTGAGAGGAGACACGGTTGAGAGCTCTGGCCCGGAATTCTCAGTTGTGTCACTGTTATCTGGGTGGCCTTGAAACCTTACCATCTTCGAGCCTCTGTTGCCTGAGCTGTTCTGAGATTGAATGAGATGCTGGCATGGACAACTATGTGGAGGTCCGACAGTCACGTTGTGGCTGTCCTTTGGCATGTCCTTTCTGTGCGGGCCAGTGCCTAGGTGTCAGGCTGCTTGTGTGGTGTGGCTATTGGCCTCTGCACTCCTCTGATAGGTTTCCTCTAGTGGAAGGTCGAGGAGACCTGTTAGAAAGTAGGGTGTGCTCCAGGTAGTGCTTCCCTTTCCAGCTGTTCCTTCCCTCACCTCTCTCCTTCTTCCAGGTGAGGAAGTTTCGTACATTGACAGAATTAATCCTTGATGCTCAGGAACATGTTAAAAATCCTTACAAAGGCAAAAAACTCAAGGTGAGCTACTGGGAGGTGAAGCCCGAGGGATAGGGGAGGAATAGTCCCAGGAACAAATGTTACCTGACCTTCATTGTGTCCTTGTCCCCACTTTCAGAAACACCCAGACTTCCCAAAGAAGCCCCTAACCCCTTATTTCCGCTTCTTCATGGAGAAGCGGGCCAAGTATGCAAAACTTCACCCTGAGATGAGCAACCTGGACCTGACGAAGATTCTATCCAAGAAATATAAGGAGCTTCCTGAGAAGAAGAAGGTGGGGGGAGGGGGGCTAAAGAAGGGGAGGGGAGATGCTGGGAGCAGCTGGTGCCCTGAGGGTGGTTGGGAGGTAGGCCTTGGACAGGGCTCTGGCTTCAGGGATGTGGGTGAGTCAGTACAGCAGAATAGGATTGGAGGCAGCTGTACAGGATTGCCCCTCCCAGACTCGCACACGGTCAAGCACAGGCACCGGCACCGTGGCAGATGTGACCAAAAAGAGCCAGGTGCCCAGACCAGCCTTTTATTCTCCAGACAACCCATGACATTCCATTTCATACAGCTGTCCCCCCATCCTCACATTCTCACCATTAGGCCTGCCATCCTTCACTCTGTGACGTTTCCTGTCATGGTCTCATTTGATGCTTGCAGCATCTTTATAAGGGTAACCCCAGACAGAGGGGTTATCCCAGATTTGCCTGCAAAAAAAACGAGGTTCGGTGTCCCAGGTTACATGACTAACGATGCTAGAGCAGGGTTGGACTTAGCACCCTGGACTCCCTGTCTTGTGCTTTCACTGCTGTGTCCACATGTTAAATGGGCTTTTTTCCCCCGTGCACACGTGTTCACCTAAGGACACAGGTTGTCCCTCCTGGCCTCATTCTGTCCCCTGCAGACATACGAAACTATCCCAGACACTTAGAGAACCCCTTGGGCCGCTGTTGCTCAAGCTTTCCAGGCAGGCTGGACACAGACTAAGAGCTCCCCTGGCAGGGGAGCAAGATATTGGAAGAGCCCTGCCATGTCACAGGTGACAGGAGATGAACATGAAGAGGACATGCTAGTGGCAGTGCAGAGCTAGGGAGAGATGGTGAAGGGCAATGGGAGAGGCAAAGAAGCTTATTTGCCAGGAGAGGAAACAAAGTAGCACACAGCCAGCTCTCAGTGGCGGCTGCCACGCCATGAGTAGCCCTTTTCTGGATTGCATACCTTGGCTGCAACACACATGCTGTTGGTGCTGTACCCAAAAAGGGAGCCAGCTTGGGTGGATAAAACCAGCTGTTTGCAACTGTTGCCCGAGCAGAGCAGGAGCACAAATTGCTGGAGTTATGGGCCCTTGTGAGGATGTTGGACTGTTGACTGTACACATGACACCCAAACACTCCCAAGGTGGGAGGGAGAGGTCTAGAGGCAAAGGCTCTGAGAAGCAAAGAGGGACAGACTCGCAGAGTGGCCCAGGTGCTGGCCTGAGGGACACAGCAGGACACATTCTCCTAACTCTACCACTGGACCACTGTGTACGAGGCTTCAGTGAGCTGCTTCACTTCGCTGGGTCTGGTCTTGATGTGAGGTGTGGAGGAGGAGCCAGATCTGTTTGGTACCTCCCAGCTCTACAGATGACATCTTGTCTGAGGAGGACTGAAAATGGGAAAGAGGAGGCTGGGCTCTGCTTCTGGTTTTCTGCAGGAACCACAAGGGAAAGGGGCTGCCTGTCTGCACTTGATGCCTCTTGTGTGAGAGGCAGGGCTTGGGCTCCAACACCCTGAGTCCCTGGCTCCTTCCATGAAACTCTCAGGAATCGGGAAAGAGAGAGGAAGAAATGGACACTGGGTGGCAGTTAAGACAGGAGGTAGATGAGGAAAGGGACCAGGTAGATTGGAAAGGCGGTATAGGAGAAGGATATGGTGAGGTAGGAAGGAGTCAGGCTATGGTGGGGAGGGAGGCTGAGGCTGCGGGAAAGGGGTGGAAGAGAATGAGTGGGCTGAGGGAGGGAGAGCTGGAGCTGTACAGCCAGGAGCCTGAGGGAAGATGAAGGCTAAGGGTGTGGAGGGCTGCTAGAGACCCAGAGGTAGCAGCTGGGGGAGACAATTACAGGAGCCGGAGCTATCGGGGTGTGACTTGCACTGCAAGACTACTCTGGGTTCTCAACACTCCCCTCAAGCCTAGGGAGCTGAACTTGGGCCACCCTGGCCTTGTGGGCCATCTTTGAGGGGGAAGACCAGCGTCAGCTGCAGTAGATGGGGAGAGGGAGCAATCGGAGCAAGGTTACTCCCACCCCTAGCGGGAAATTCTGTGGTGGCTGAGGAAGGGGGTGGGGGGGCCCCGGCCCTACCATTGCCTTTCGTGACCCCGTCCTTTGTTGAGAGAAGAGGATGTAGGGTTCTGTGCCCATGGGATCCTGCAGCTGGCTCACAGGGTCAGTTTCTAAGCCAGCCTGGTGGACAGCAGGCCACCTGCCCTGCCTGGCCTTGTTCCCTTCCATTCCTCCACATCACAGTACAAGGCGGAAGAGCTAGTGAGGAGGGCTCCGTGTAGCTTTTATACCGCTCAGTGAGATAGACCTTGGGTCCTGATGACCCCATCCCCTCCTCCCCTCAGATGAAATATATTCAGGACTTCCAGAGGGAGAAACAGGAGTTCGAGCGAAACCTGGCCCGATTCAGGTAAGGCATAGGTGCCCAGAGGAGGGCCATGGGGCACTGGGTGTGGCAGGATAGCCTGACACTTGCCATCAAGAGGCATGGAAGAGGGCCAGTCACATACAGGCCTTAGTGTGCCATGCTCGGGCAGGGACAGGCAGGCAGATACTGTCTCTGAGCCCCAGCTGAGAGCCTAGTGGGTGGGGCAGCCAGCAATGTGCCCCGCTGACCCTTGCTCCCCACCCTGGCTAGGGAGGATCACCCTGACCTAATCCAGAATGCCAAGAAGTCGGACATCCCTGAGAAGCCCAAAACCCCCCAGCAGCTGTGGTACACCCACGAGAAGAAGGTGTATCTCAAAGTACGGCCAGATGTGAGTGTCCGGCCAAGGGGAGGGAGTGGAGGGCGCACGGCGGTGGCAAGGGGGGAGCCGCGCCAGGTCGGCCGGGCATGGTGCAGGGGAGCAGGAGAGGAGGCCCCTCCCCAGGGGTGGGCTGCATGGACAGGGCCTGGGCCAGCTGGCGTGCGAGCGTGTGCGTGCGAGTGTGTGTGAGCCTGTCCCCTTGCTCCCAGGCGGGATTCCCGCCTCTCCGCCTTCCCCTCCTGGCCTGTGGGGGACACTGATGTGACCTCCTGTGGCCCGAGGGGGCAGGGGCCTCTGTGCCCCTCTCCCCCCTCCCCTCCCCCTGGCTGCCTGTGTGTGTCTGACGGCTTTTGGTTTGCAGGCCACTACGAAGGAGGTGAAGGACTCCCTGGGGAAGCAGTGGTCTCAGCTCTCGGACAAAAAGAGGCTGAAATGGATTCATAAGGCCCTGGAGCAGCGGAAGGAGTACGAGGTTAGGCTTCCGCTGCGCTCCTCCCCGTCCGGCCCTTCACGGGCCTCTGCCCTCGGACTCCGTGGCCACCACACTTTGCGGGAGACAGTCGCTCCCCATCCCGCCACTGAGGGAGGGGCCTTCTGGGCCCCTCACCTCTGCCCCTACCTTCCCCAACCCCCGCCCCCATGAGATCTCAGGCTAGGGCAGGGCAGGGCACCGTGTCTTATGTGACAGGGTAGACACACGGCCACCCCAGCTTGGCTCCCTGCCTCCCCTCCCCAGCGGCTCTCCCCTATCCCCTCCCCCGGCTAACCCCACACCCCCGTTGCCCTCCATCCCCCCACCTCACTCTACAGGAGATTATGCGTGACTATATCCAGAAGCACCCCGAGCTGAACATCAGCGAGGAGGGCATCACCAAGTCCACCCTCACCAAGGCTGAACGCCAGCTCAAGGACAAGTTTGATGGGCGACCCACCAAGCCACCTCCGTGAGCGCTGCCCTGGGGTGGGTGGGCCAGTGGGCAGGTAGGGAGTTGGACTGGCACAGGACCTTGGCTCTGGCCCTGCGGGCGAAGGGGCCTGCTGGGAGCTCACGGGGCACCTCTCCTGCCGGTTCTGATAGGAACAGCTACTCACTGTACTGCGCAGAGCTCATGGCCAACATGAAGGACGTGCCCAGCACGGAGCGCATGGTGCTGTGCAGCCAGCAGTGGAAGCTGCTCTCTCAGAAGGAGAAGGATGCCTATCATAAGAAGTGTGACCAGGTGAGCTGGGGCCATGACCACCAAGGACCTTTGGGCCCTGCCTGGGGGGTTGAAGCTGGAGGCCTGGTCCCAGCTAGGGTAATGTAGTCATGGGTCCCATGTGCTTCCAGCTTGGTGGTGTGCTAGGTCTGGCATCTGGCCCGATCACAGCAGACAGCTCAGGCCTCGTGCTTGCCGTCTGTGGATGGAGGCTGGGCCACCATACCCAAGCTCTGGAGGGTCTCTGTTGAGGCTCTCCTCTGAGGGGCTCTGACCGTGGCTCTCCTCACTTCCCCAGAAAAAGAAAGATTACGAGGTGGAACTGCTCCGTTTTCTTGAGGTGAGTGTTCCTCTGGGTGGGGCAGGGGAACTGAGGCTTGGCAGGCGAAGGCCTTCAGACCACGTGGAGAGAGGCAGGGTGCAGCCTGGCACTTGGCCGGCAGCCCCAGGCTTCTCTCTCCCCTGACCAGAGCCTGCCAGAGGAGGAGCAGCAGCGAGTCCTGGGGGAGGAAAAGATGTTGAATATCAAGAAGCAAGCCACCAGCCCGGCTTCCAAGAAGCCCTCCCAGGAAGGGGGCAAGGTGGGCAGGGCCACCACACTGCTGGGAGTGGGGAAGAGCAGGGTGTCCCGTCAACACCCCATGGATCCCAACCCTCTGTGCCCGGACAGGGTGGTTCCGAGAAGCCTAAGCGGCCCGTGTCAGCCATGTTCATCTTTTCCGAGGAGAAGCGGCGGCAGCTGCAGGAGGAACGGCCCGAGCTCTCTGAGAGCGAGCTGACCCGCCTGCTAGCCCGAATGTGGAACGACTTGTCAGAGAAGAAGAAGGTCAGGCCTGCCTGGGAGAGCCAGTGCTTGGAGGGGCTGCCTGGGCCCCTTCCTGCCCTTGGGGCTAACCCACTGTCTCACCCCAGCGGAGGTGGCACCACGTGGGCCCCGGGCTCAGATGGTGGGGTGGGAGCCCAGTGAGTGAGCGGAAGGCGGGAAGCTGCCAGCTGCCGGCTGTGGGCTCCCTGGGGAGCAGGGCCCGTGGGCGGGGCTGAGCCCCAGGCGGCAGTCATCTGCACCCGCCCACGCCTCTACTGGCCCCACCCTGCCAGCCGGAGAGCCTTCCACTGCTGGATGGGGGCCGAGCGCCCCCTGGGGGACGCTGGGAGGCTGACACTCCATGCCTTCCCTGCGGCAGGCCAAGTACAAGGCTCGGGAGGCGGCGCTCAAGGCACAGTCAGAGAGGAAGCCCAGTGGGGAGCGCGAAGAGAGAGGCAAGCTGCCCGAGTCACCCAAGAGAGCCGAGGAGATCTGGCAACAGAGTGTCATCGGCGACTACCTGGCCCGCTTCAAGGTGGCAGGGAGTAGGATAAGGGTGGTTCTTCAGCCCCTGGCCCCAGGTGACCCCTCCCATAGCTGACACCTCTGTCTGTCTCTAGAATGACCGGGTGAAGGCCTTAAAAGCCATGGAGATGACCTGGAACAACATGGAGAAAAAGGAGAAGCTGATGTGGATTAAGAAGGCAGCTGAAGACCAAAAGCGCTATGAGGTGGGAAGAGGCTGGGACCACCCCCTCCACTCACAGCTCAGGAGCTCCCTTGCAGGTGGTCAGCTCACCTTACTGCATAGGGCTCTGAGCCAGAAGTCACAGGCTTGGTTGTACAGTCCTTAGCAATTCTTAAACTTCCTTCTCTGAGCCTCAGTCTCAGTAAAATGGGGTAATGGTACTAGTCTCCAGGGTGGTGATTGTTGGGGGGGACATGAGTACAATTACAAAAGCACTTTTTTTTTTTTAAGAATTTTAAATTTTATTTTATATCATTTTTAAGATTTTTAAAAAATATTTCTTTATTTCCATTTATTATTAATATTTTTTAATTTGATCAAAGAGAGAGAGAGAGAAAGGGTGAAAGCAAGCTGCCAGGTCTGGGATTCAGACTGTGGTCAGCCATGTAGGAATACAGCACCTTTAACTACCACACCACCTGCTGGCCCCTATTTATTATTATTATTTTTAATTTGATGAGAGAAAGGGAGAGTGAGAAAGCAAGGTTTCAGGTCTGGGGCACTAATCGCAGTCAGCCACATGGGAGTCCAGCACCTTAACTACCACCCACTTGCCAGCCCCACTAGTACTTTTTTTAAATGCCAGAATGCACATGAGAGAGAGAACTTCCATTAGGCCTGGTTATACCACAGTCCTTTTCCCCCAGTTCTCCATCCCATCAGGAGCCTGACCACGCACTTGTGTCCAGTGTGTTTTACAAGCTGACAGGCCTGCACGCAAACCCTGGTTGACCATTGTGGGACCTACTTCCTCTTAAGTTGTATGTAACCACTGCTCTAAAGTCAGCCTTCTTTAAATCAGAGAAAGAGAATAGAAAGAGGAGGGAGAAAGGAGGAGAAGGTCTATGGGGCCAGCAGGTGGCATAGTGGTTAAGGCACTGGATTCCCACATGACTGACCACAGTTTGAGTCCTGGACCAGGCAGCTTGATAATCAAGCTAGGCATATGTGTATGTATATCAAAAATCCCAAGAGGAAAGTGGAGGAGAATGGATTATAGTGTGGCCACCTCTCCCAGGGGATGATTTCTTACTTTTCCCTCTCTCTGTCTCCGGCGAATATATGCGCCATATGGAAAAAAAAAAAAAATCTTAAAAAAAGAGAGAGTCTGTTTATTGCAATCCTCTGCCCCAGCCTCCCCGTGAGCTAGAAGTGCAGGTGTGTACCACCACGCCTGGCCAGTTTTAAACTCCAGTGCCTGACACAGATGTGAGTTGTTAAGTTGCTCCTTGGCTGTGCCTCAGTTTCCTTATCCTTCCTGGCATGTAAAAGGAAAGCCAGGTAAGGCACTGATGGCATGGGGTAGGAGGCAGCCGTATTTCAGGGGTAGGGTAGGGGGATGAGTGTGACCTTTCCAGGTTTCTCCACAGAGAGAGCTGAGTGAGATGCGGGCACCTCCAGCTGCTACAAACTCTTCCAAGAAGATGAAGTTTCAGGGGGAACCCAAGAAGCCTCCCATGTGAGCCTGGGGCTGGAGCCTACCCTGGAGGGGGGAGGGTCAGGGCTGGAGGGCTGCTTTGTTGGAGTCCTGACCCGCCCGGGCCTGCCTGTACCGCTCTTCTCTCCCAGGAACGGTTACCAGAAGTTCTCCCAGGAGCTGCTGTCCAACGGGGAGCTTAACCACCTGCCCCTGAAGGAGCGCATGGTGGAGATTGGCAGCCGCTGGCAGCGCATCTCTCAGAGCCAGAAGGAACACTACAAGAAGCTGGCCGAGGAGCAGCAGAAGCAGTACAAGGTGCACCTGGACCTGTGGGTCAAGGTGAGAGGGCAAGAGACTCTTGGGAGGAAGAGGAAGACATGGTGCTGGTTTGTCCTCATTTGTGATTTCATTCAGTGCCCAGGAATCCTCAGAGTAATGGTTACTATATCCTTTTAAAGACTAAGGCTCAGAGAGGTTAAGTAACTTGGCTAAGGCCACACAGTAAGTAGAAAAAGCCAAATCAGATGGCCTTTTCCTCTCTCTAGCTGGGATCAGATTCTGTCTTGACTCCTGGCCTCCAGGCGAATTCTGCCTTTATTGGTCAGTCAGATCTGTAAAGTAGGGACAATCACCTGTGTCCTCACCGGCCACCCAGACAGCAGTCAAGGACCTTAGGAGAAGGCAGGGCTTAAGTTTTCTAGTTTAGAGAGCCCCACTGCCTCATCGTTGGCTCAAGAACTTGGTGTCAACGTGAGTCATGATGTCAGACTCTATGAGCTCTTGTGGGGTGGGGTGGGGTGGGGGACCCTTTGAGCTGGAGAAGTCCTTTCCTGTGGGGCCTCCACAGGAGAAACATGGAGACCCACAGTCTTAGTATTATTATTATTATTTTTTTGGGGAGAGGTTTTTGCCAAAGGGCACGTGCGCTCGCCAGACAGACAGAGACAGAGAGACAGAAAGTGAGAAATCACCCCCCAGGGGGGATGGCCACGCTGCTATCCCTTCTGCTCCATTCTCCTCTTGGGATCTTGGGCACGCACGCACACGCGCCCAGCGTGAGTTTTAAGCCACTGGGTCCAGGACGCAAACCGCGGTGGATTACATGGGAGTCCAGCGACATAGCCATTACGCTAACTGCTGAGACCCACAGTCTTAGTACAGAATGACTTAGAGAAGCACTTGGGGCATCGGAAGCAGAAATGCTGGGCACAGTCTTGAGATTGTAGTGCTCTCTGCAGAGACCCAGAGCATGGGAGAGACCAGGAGGGGTAGCGATCGAGAGGTGGTATCCAAGTACTTAGCCCTCTGCCCAGCACTTGCTCATCTTCAGCCCTCACCTCCTCTGTCTCCCCCAGAGTCTGTCTCCCCAGGACCGTGCAGCATATAAAGAGTACATCTCCAATGTGAGTCTGGAGTGTGGCAGCAATTGGGTGTGGGTGGGGTGCTCAGAAGGGCCTGGGATTCACGGCTGCCTGTTTGTGTCCCCACCCCCTGCTGCAGAAGCGTAAGAGCATGACCAAGCTGCGAGGCCCAAACCCCAAGTCCAGCCGGACTACCCTGCAGTCTAAGTCGGTAAGGAGCCCCTCCCTGGTGGGGGGTGGGGGTGAGCAGGGCCCCGGTGCCTGGAGTGGCTGGACGGACATCACTACTATGAACCTCCATCCCTTCCAGGAGTCCGAGGAGGATGATGAGGAGGATGAGGATGATGAGGACGAGGATGAAGAAGAGGAAGATGATGAGAATGGGGACTCCTCTGAGGATGGCGGGGACTCTTCCGAATCCAGCAGCGAAGATGAGAGCGAGGACGGGGACGAGGTGGGGCAGACAGCACAGTGGCAGGGATGGTTGGGTCTGCAAGGAGAACTGCCTGGTGACAGCACATCCTTTCTCCTCCCTACCCTCAGAATGAGGAGGATGACGAGGACGAGGATGATGACGAGGATGACGACGAGGATGAAGACAACGAGTCCGAGGGCAGCAGCTCTAGCTCCTCCTCTTCAGGGGACTCCTCGGACTCTGACTCCAACTGAGGCTCAGTTCCCACCCAGGGCAGCCAGGGAGAGCCCAGAAGCTCCCCTCCCCAACTGACCACCTTTGTTTCTCCCCTGTGTCCTGTCTCCTGCCCCCTGGCCTCCCCCACTTTCTTTCTTTCTTTCTTTCTTTTTTTTTTTTTAAACAAATATGGTGGGGGAAGGGGGCTAGAGGAGCCCAGGCCAGGACTCTGCAACATCAGAGACATCAGCCCTGGGGATCCTCCAGGGACAGCAACCATCAGACTGAGCCAGCATTGGACCAGCCGGCCCACCCCACCCCTCTTCTGCACTTGCGGTTCCGGCATGGACAATGGACCGGGGAGTGGGGTGGGGGGTCCCAAAGAGTTCAGCGAGGCCCTCCACATCTGCAGCCCAGCCCAAGGTGGGGTGGAAGCACGGGGAGGACACCTCCCTTCCCAGAGGGGCTTGCCGCCTGGACCTCTACATTGGAACTGGAGGCAGGGAACATGGGGGGAGGAGGACGGTGCCTTTGAGAAAGCAGGCACTGCCCTGACAGCCCTCTCCCCTGCCCCCTGCAGGAAGGAGCTGCCTGGACCCACTCATGGGGGAGGGGGCAGAAGTGTTTTTTATATATGTGTATATATTTTTTTTTTAAGCTCTGAGCTGTCAACGAGACGTTTCCTACCGATTTCGGCTGCCGTCTCTGTTGTCATTTCTGGGGGAGGGCGGGTTTAGGGGGTAGGCTTGGGACTTTTTAAAAATGGTCTTGATGAGTGTGGAAGATTGTGTGTGTGTGTGCACGTGTGCGTGTGTGTCCTGTATATAGGATGGGTGCACTATGTGTGTGTGAGTGCATGTGTGTGAGTATGTGGAGGAGAGGAGGAGATCTGTCTGTCCTAGAGCCCACCTCGGTGTGAGTCTGGAGAAGGAGCTGGTGAGGGCCTGGGATGACCTGGTGGGAACCGGCCAGGGCCACCCCTTTCTCCGGGGCTCTGGTTCCGCCTGGGGGTGTGTGCTGAAGCCTCTCCGCGTGGAGAGGCTAAAGCCTATGTCGGTTCCCTCACCCCACCCCGCCAGGGGCATGCATCCCGGTGGCCAGAGTCTGAGGGAAGGAAGGTGGTGTGAATGATAAAGCTTTGATTTGATGGGAAAAGCCTCCCTGGTTCATCTGAGGGGTCAGCCTGGCCATTCTCAGCTCAGAACCTGGGCTTCAAGAAGTGAGTTGGGAGCTCTTAACTGACACATCCCTCCTGCCATCCAGTACCCTCCAGCTCGCCCCCATTTCCTTTGACTTCTCAGGTCTGCTCCCTCTCTTCTTCCCTCCCCCACCCCCATAGCTGGGAAGAGGTCTGCAAAAGCTGCTTTTGCAGCTGCCCCTCTGACCCTTCCCAGCCGCCCCCTTTTTTGGTATCCTGATTCCTGGATTCTTAATAAGCCAAGTCACCTTATCTCTGTGGATTTAATTTTTTGTTTTTAACTAAATAATGGTTTTTGGGTTTTGGCTTTTTAAACAATCATGTCAATGACATTTAATTGGGGCTTTGTGCTTTTCCACCTTCCCCCTCTGAATGAAACCAAGGAATGGGGGAAAAGTGGGAATTCCACTGAGGAGGTGGAGCAGGAAAGGTGAGGGGCCCCAGTTGCAGAAGGGCTGGGGTTTCCTCTCCCAAAGGAAGGTGGAGACATGTCTGCTTTGCCTTGGACTGTGGTGCTGGGGGTGGGGGTACCCAGGGAGGGTCACTCCTCACTCCCACTCCCCTTCCTTTGTCCTGATCCTGGAATTAGGTACAGGGGTTTATAGGTTATTTCTTCCCAAGAGCTCCTGCAAATAACCGTATTTCCTTATTTCAATGCCCTGCACTGTTGTATTTTAGTGGAACATACTTTCATTTAAAAACAACTTTGAATGGGCACTTTTCCCCCCTCTTTTTAAAAAAATGGAAAAAATTCTTACAGTACGAACAGGGCTGTGGGGGTGGAGGTGTTGGTGCTGTAAGAGGTCACTCAGTGCATTTTGGCACTAGGATGGGATGGCTGGGGTGGGAAGACCCCTGTTTTCCCCCCATTTTTTTTCTAATATTTAAGGAGTGTTTTGTAGGTCTCAACAACCACCACAACTTGAATTTGTATCATGGGAGGTGGGAGGGAGTGGCTTAGAGGTGTCTGCCTAAGCTTAAGGCCAACTGTGGAAGTTTTGTTTTCCCTTTTTTTGTACAATAAAGTGAAAAACAAAGGTTTGACTGCTGTCTGGTCACTGGAATTAATGAAGGTGGGTGGCAGGGAAGACCAAACAACGTTTGATCAGAAAGACCCTTGAAGCCAGCTTTTTGGCCCTTTCTAAAACCACCTCTTTCCTGAAAGCTTTATAGGCAACCTTCGGCATTGTTCTGTGATACTGCTCTTGCCCTTTGTCAGCTCAGTTTGTTCAACTTGGTCTTTGGACCACCAAGGACTCCCAGCAGCTGGAAACAAATGCATTTTTGGGGTGGAGGAGTTTGCTATAGGGTGCGTGTGCGTGACAGAAACACAGAGGGACAGAAAGCGAGAAATCACCCCCCCGGGGTGGATAGCCACACCGCAGTCCCTTCTCTTCCATTCTCTCAGGATCTTAGGCATGCACACACACCTGGCGTGAGTTTAAGCCACTGGGTCCAGGATTCAAACCACGGTTGACTACTTGAGAGTCCAGCAACATAGCCATTATGCCAACTGCTCGTCCCAACAAATGCATTTTCATCCACAGTGCATTGCTTTGGGAAATTTGCGGTGATGAGCTATTAGGGTCAAGGTGATGTAGGGCTTATCATGGGGATTTGAGGGAACCATCCCATCTTGAGCCCTCAGTTCCACCCAGGGCTAGGGAAGAGTTTCCTAACTCCATTCAGGCCTCTGACGTGAAGTGGGCTAGGCTGAGATGACTCGCTCTCTGTGGTTAAGGAAGACAACTTTTCCTGCACAGGTCTGGGCTGGGTTCCTTCAGTGGGAAGGGCTAAAGAGAGCCTTCAAGACACACACACGCTTCTTTTGGCTGGTCAAAATTCTAAAAATTTTATTACCCATCAGGGTCTTCCGTTTTCTTATTTCCCACTCTCATTCCCTTGCTACTCTCTCTTTTTTTTAATAATTATTTTTGTTTATTCATTTATTTATTTTAATTTGACCAGAGAGAGATAGACAGAAAGAGAGAGGGAAAGTGAGAAAGCAAGCCACCAGGTCCGGTACTCGAACCACGGTCGGCCATGTGGGAGTGTCCAGAACCTTAGCCACCACGCCACCTGCTGGTCCCCTCCTTGCTACTCTCTTAAGGTCACCAATGTACTCATCATTACCTTCACGGGACAGTTACCTGTCTCTGGCCTGCAGACCTTGGCTCACATGTCAACTGACAAACAGGTCTTTTATGAGAAGTCTGGAAGCCTTCTCTTACATCTCATTTATGTATTTGTTCGTTTATTGCCTATCTCCCCACGTAGAAGACATCTTACCTGATTGCTCATTATAGTAATCCTAGTGCCTAAAACTGCCTGGCAGTCATTTGACACCCGAGAGACATTTCTCGAATGACTATGTGTGACCCAGAAGGCCCTGGGGGGGTTTGCTGTCCCTGCTGGCCTCTGCCCCAATTCTAGCTACACTGGCCACCCGTGACTCAACCATGGCAGGCCTTCTTCCAGGGTCTATACACATGTTGTTCTACTTAGAATGTTCTTCACCTCTTTGCCTGATTAACTCAGGGGTCCACTTAAAAGGCCACGTCCTGGGCCAACAGGTAGCATGGTGTTTAAGGTGCTAGATCCCACATGGCCAACTCTGTGGTTAGAGCCCCGGACTCAGAGGTCAGAAAAACATGCTGGATGAATGTATGTGTGTGCCCAAAATCCTAAGAGGAGAATAGAGGAGAAGGGATTGTGGTGTGGCTATACCTGGGAGGTATATTTCCTGCTGAGTGATTTCCCACTTTCCCTCACTGTCTATCTCTGGCAAGCGCATGTGCTCTGTGAGGAGAAAAAAAGTCACTTCCTCCTGGAGGACCTTCTCTGAATCTCTGGGGGGGGGGGGGGGGGGGGGAATCTGCCATGTGTTTCTTTGGTAGCCTGGATATCTTCATACCCAGTCTTGTTTCTTCCAGGCTTTACTGGCCTATAAGATCCACCAGGATGGGGCCAGCAGGTGGCTTGGTGGTTAAGACGCTGGAATTCCCATGTGGCCGACCATGGTTTGAGTCCCAGACCTGGCGGCTTGCTTTCTCACTCTCCTTCTCTCTCTGGCAAAAACTCATGTGAAATAATAAATACATAAATAAATAAAATAATTCTTTAAAAAAGAAAAAAGAAAAAAGATCCATTAGGACAAGGTCTGTCTATCTCTCTTGCTCTGCAACTCCAGGGCCTCACCCAGAGCCAGCTCACCAACTCAGGTCTTAGTGTTTATTGACTGTACTAGCTGTGACGAATGAACATGAGTCCAAAGAAGTCACCACCACAGAGCACCCTAGGCCATGGGCTGAATGTATGGTCTAGTTAGAAAGAAGCTGGTGTGGGGGATGGAATAATGGTTATGTCACTGGATTCCTACATAGTCGAGTACAGTTCGAGTCCCAGACCTGGCAGCTTAAAACACACTGTACGGATGTCCCAAAATCACACGTGTGCATATGTGCCCAAAATCCTGAGAGGAGAATGAAGAGGGATTGTGGTGTGGCCATCCCCCCTGCAAAGTGATTTCTTGCTTTCTGTCTATCTCTTTCCATCTCTCTGGCAAGTGCACATGCCCTATAGCAAAAATCTCTCTAAATTAAAAAAAAAAAGAAGAAGAAGAAGAAGGTAGTGTGAGGATGGTCCGAGTGGGGATATGAGGAAGGATTCAGGTAAACAGGGAGGAGTCAGGAGGGTTTCCTGGGCATAAGCAAACTCCTTAGGGTAGGTGTATTGGGCATATTTAGATAAGAAACAGATCAGCATGATTGGAGTAAAGAAGTCCCAAAATGGGGGCTGGTCCCATAGCACAGTGGTTAAGGTCTATGTGTAGGGAACTGGATCCTATATGGTCAACTGTGGTTCAAATCATGGCCCCAGTGGCTTGAAAAACACACTGGGTTTGTGTTCAGGCCCCAAATCCTGACAGGGTGGAGATATGGAGAAAAAAAGATTGCAGCATGACCATGCCCCATAGAAGGGGCACTTTTTCTCTCTCTCTGGAAAATGCAAAGATTGAGAGGAAAAAAAGAAGAAAAGAAGTCTGAAAAGGAAGTGGGAAATAAGCTCCAATTTCAACGACCTTAAGAATCTCCACCAGTTGGTCTCACGCTAAACCCCAACATATCCAATGAATTTGTCATTCTCCTGTACCCTCTCATGTCCTCAGAGTCCCCCATCTGATTGAAGGTGTTTTCAAAGGCTTCTTCTTTACCACACAACTCAGTCAATATCATGAAAACCTATGGGGGCCGGAACCAGTGTAATGGCTATATCGCTGGACTCCCACGTAGTCGACTGCAGTTCGAGTTCCGGACCCAGTGACTTAAACTCACGCTGGGCACATGTGCGTGTGTGCCCAAGATCCCAAGAGGAGAATGGAGGAGAAGGGACTGCGGAGTGGCCATCCCCCCCCGGGGGGTGATTTCTCGCTTTCTATCTCTCTGTCTCTGTCTGTCTGGCGAGCGCACGTGCCCTATGGCAAAAACCTCTCCAAAAAAACCCCCAAACTATGGGGGCCAGCAGGTGACAAGGTGGTTAAGGCACTGGACTCCCACATGGCCAACCACAGTTCAAGTCCTGGGTCCAGCAGTTTAAAAAATTACTGGGGGGGGGGGGGGTGTGGCAGCAGCAGCAGGTGGTGTGGTGGTTGAGGGTGCTGGATTCCCACATGGTTGGTAGTGGTTCAACTCTCAGATCTGGCAGCTTGCTTTCTCACTTTCCCTCTCTACCTCTCTCTAGCTCTGTCCTCTCTGGTCAAATTTAAAATAAATTAATTAATTAATTTAATTAAATTAAAATAATTCTTTAAAAAACAACAACAACATTCTGGGCCCAGTGTGTGCATTCCCAAAATCCCAGAAGGATAATGGAGGAGAAAGGATTGCAGCGTGGCCAATCCCTGGGGTATGATTTCCCACTTTCCCTCTCCATAACTCTTTGGCAAGCACATCCGCCCTATGGCAAAAAAACCTAAGAAAAAGAAAAAGAAAAGGAATCGTAGGGTCTCAAAGTTATTCTCCAGGGGCCAGCAAATGGAGTAGCGGTTACATTGTTGGACTCCCACATAGCTAACCGTGGTTCGAATCCCAGACCCAGTGGCTTGAAATTCATGCTGAGTGCAAGTGCATGTGTGCCCAAGATCCCGGAGAAGAATGAAGGAGAAGGGATTGGAGCATAGCCATCCCCCCTGGGGGGTGATTTCTCACTTTCCCTCTCACTGTCTCTGTCTCTCTCTCCGGCGAGTGCATGCACCCTAAGGCAAAAACCTCTAAAAAAAAAAAAAAAAAAAAGTCATTCTCCAGGCTCCATGCTCCAGAGTAATATACTAAAAATGTAAGTTTGATTAAACCATTTTTCCTGAAGATTCATTTCACAGAGGGTCAAAGCCTCAGTCATCTGATCCAGTCTGCTCACCTCCAGCTGTTCCCTTCACTGAGTCCTAGGCTCCAGCTGGTGCCCAGCCTGATCCAGTCTTCTGTAGTCTGCTGCTGGGGATATCTAATGCCTTTTTGATCTGCCCTGATCTGGGCTCATCTCTCCCTACAAGAATCCTTCCTTGACCAATTCGATGGCTCCTCCTGGGCACCTCCATACTTTGTGTACATGTCTATATATATATATATATATATATATATATATATATATATACACACACACACAAAGGTTTTTGCCATAGAGTGGGTATGTTTGCCACAGAGAGGGGAAAAGTGAGAATTCACCCCTCGGGGGGGATGGCTACACCACAATCCCTTCTCCTCCATTCTCCTTCCAGGATTTTGGGCACACATATGCACATACACACGCTGGCATGAGCTTCAAGTCACCTGGTCTGGGACTTAAACTACAGTCAGCCATGTAGGAGTCCAGCACCTTAACCACTTGCTGACTCCTGTATATGTTGTGTGTGTGCTTTTTTTTTTTTTTTTTTTTTTTTTTTTTTGAGAGGTTTTTGCTATAGGGCACATGTGCTGGCCAGAAAGACCCAGAGAGACAGAAAGCGAGAAATCACCCCCCTGGGGGGTGGCCACATGGCAATCCCTTCTCCTCCATTCTCCTCTCAGGATCTTGGGCACGCACGCACATGAGCCCAGCATGAGTTTAAGCCACCAGGTCGAGGACTCGAACTGCGGTCAACTACATGGGAGTCCAGCAAGGTAGCCATTATGCCCTCTGCTCTGGTCCCAAGAATTATTTTATTTTAACTTTCTTTCCTTCCTTTCTTTCTTTCTTTCTTTCTTTCTTTCTTTCTTTCTTTCTTTCTTTCTTTCTTTCTTTTAATTTGACCAGAGAGAAACAGAGCAAGAGTGAGAGCGAGAGAGAGGGAAAGTGAGAAAGCAAGTCACGAGGTCCGGGACTCAAACTGTGATCAGTCATGTGAGAGTTCAATGCCCTTAACCACCATGCCACCTGCTGGCCCCCATCATTATTATTTTTGATTTTCTAGAGGGGACACGCACACACCAGAGAGAGAGAGAGAGAGAGAGCGAGAGCGCACGCCACCGAGTCCAGGGCTGGAACCATTGTTGGCCATGTATAAGTCCAGTGCCTTAACCATCATGCCACTAGCTGGCCCCTTTATCACTCTATTTTGCAGTTCTTTTCTTTTTTTTTAAATAAGAGGTTTTTGCCTTAGGGCCTGTGTGTTTGCTGGGAGAGAGAAGAGACAGAGACAGTGAGAGAGAAAGTGAGCAATCATCCCCCAGGGGGATGGCTACACTGCAATCCTTTTTCCTCTCAGGACCCTGGGCACACACATGGGCCTGGGCGTGATTTTCAGGCCACCAGTGCAGGACTTGAACCATGTCGCGCAGTTTAGGAGTCCAGTGATGTACCGGCTACGCCATCTGCCGGCCTCTGCAGTCATTTCTTTTTTTTTGGAGAGGTTTTTTTTTTTCCGCTATAGGGCGTGTGCGCTCGCCAGACAGACAGAGAGAGACATAGAGACAGAAAGCGAGAAATCACCCCCCAGTGGGGGTGGTCACGCCGCAATCCCTTCTCCTCCATTCTCCTCTCGGGATCTTGGGCACGCACGCACACGCGCCTGGCGTGAGTTTTAAGCCACCGGGTCCAGGACTTGAACCGCGGTCGACTACGTGGGAGTCCAGCGACATAGCCATTACGCTAACTGCTGGTTCCCCATTTTTTTTTTTTTTTTTTGGAGAGGTTTTTGCTATAGGGCATGTGCGCTCGCCAGACAGAGAGAGAGAGAGAGATAGAAAGCGAGAAATCACCCCCCAGAGGGGATGGCCACGCTGCAATCCCTTCTCCTCCATTCTTCTCTCGGGATCTTGGGCATGCACGCACACGCCCAGCGTCAGTTTAAGCCACCGGGTCCGGGACTCGAACCGCGGTCGACTACGTGGGAGTGTGGGAGTCCAGCGACATAGCCATTACGCTAACTGCTGGTCCCTCATTTTCTTACAAGGTCTGTCTATCCCACAACACTGTGAACTTCTCCAGGAAGTACACTTACTCCATCTTCGTACCTCAGCACCTGAAGCACTGGAATAACCGCCTAGAGCTTAGATCAAATTCAGCTTATTCTGAGTTAAATTTTACACGCACTGACCTGTTAATCCTCACGACAACCTAATGAATTACATACTATCATTACACCCGCTGACAATATTGGAAACTGAGGCACGGTAAGTTCATTCGCCAAGTCAACTGATTTAAGTTCAGATCTGACTCTTGGTCTTCGCTCCTTCAGAATATTCCCCTTTAGTAAATATTTGATGAAGACTGAAGAGTCAATGATGGTCCCTAAGTAGTGATTTATCCTCTTTTAATCTGATCTCCTGAGGGAACAGAGCTGTCACACTACCTTCCACCAGACAGAGAAAGTAACTTAGACTGGAAGCGTCAGACGAGGCATCGACCGTGGCTGGAAAAGGCTCTTTTCTCCAGAAATTAAAGGACCGAGAGTGTGCAGGTACGGGCACACCCAGGGGAGTAGCACTAGGAGGGGGAAAAGGGTCTGGTCAGTGCCAGGCAAGCTGTCTGAGAGGTGGGGGGTCCAGCGTGGGTTCCGGAAGCAGGAAAGGCGAGCAGGTGTGGGATCTAAATTGGGATAAAGGCGGGGAGAACACTCTTCTCAGAAGATCGCAGCTCGGCCTCCGCTCCAGCGAAGGACCCTCATATCGGGCGCTAGTTCATTCGCCGGCCTGGAGTGGGCTGAGACCCGCCCAGAAACCGGGAGGACCGAGGCGTGGATGAGCCCCTTCGGCTCCACGGGGTTTCTGCCCAGAGGTCCTAACTGCGCCCCACTTCGCGTCCGACCTCTTCTAGGAAGCGGCAGCACGCCTCGGGGTAAAAGTGGGGAGCGGAGGGGGCGGGAAAGAGCCGGTAGCCCCGAGGGAAGGGCGGGGGAGCATGGGCCGGAAGGCGTCCCGAGCTCGGCTAGGAGCCGGCGCTCTCTTTAGACGCCACCCGCTGCCTCCGCCCCCGAGCCGGCCGGGACGGCACAACGTCTCCGCCCCTAGCGCACCGCGCACCTCACCTTGAACGCGGCTCCACCCTCTCCCATCCCATTGGGCCTCTCGGGCCGAGGCGGCACGGCTATTGGTCGAGGTGGTTCGCGAAGGCCCCGCCCATCTCCCCGCCCCCGTCCCCGTCCGCCGGTACTTTGGACGGCGGCGTGGCGCCCCTCCTCCCCTCCCGGTCCCCGCCCCCTGGAGCAAATGCTGCCGAGCTGCGGCCGTGGGGCAGATGCACGCGCTCGGGCCCTTCTAGCAGGCGCGAGCAGTCGCTGGGCGCGCGAAAGCGAAAGAAGGAAGAGGAAGGGAGGGCGAGGGCGGGGTGTTGAGGAGGGGCGGGAGGAGGAAGAGGAGGAGGTTGGAGCGCGCTCGCGCTTGGCCTCGCGCCCGCGCGGAGGGAGGGGGAGAGGGGCGCGCGCGCGCACGCTCGCGTTCTCGCTCGCTCCATCCATCCATCCTCCGGTCGCGGCACGCGCGCGCGCTCCGGGCTCGCGCCGCACCCCCCGCCCGGGAGAGGCGGGCTGGAGTGGGGGGCGGGGGGAGGGGCGCGCGGACGGCGCGCGGACTGCGCGCGGGCGGGGTGAGGTGAGGAGGAGGAGGCGGCGACGGGACGAGAAGGGAGGGGAAGGGGCCATGGCCGCCCGGTGAGGCGGCGAGGCGGGGGGGCGGCCCGACCCCCCGGCCCCGGGCCCTGTGCCCCGGGGAGAGGCGAGGACGGACCGACGGACATGGGGCTCCGGAGCAGCCGCCGCCGCCGCCGCCGCCGGAGGACGCGGCCCTGAGAGGCCGCCGGGCCCCGGCGCGGCCCCCCGGGCGGGGTGAGTACGGGACGGAGACGGGGACGGGGGAGGGGCCTGCGGGGGGCGGGGGGCGGGGCCCGAGGCGGGGCTTGGGCCCCCTCCCCCCAGGTCTGGGTCAGCGCCCCTTCCCCTCCCCCCGGGCCGACGCGGAAACGCCCGGCTTCCCCCGGCTTCCCGGCCCGGCCGGGGCCCCCTGCTCTCCCCCTGTCTGGGTCCCCCTTGGGCGGGGCAGGGCCGGCCGGGGAGGGGGCGCGGGGCCTTTGTTAGGGAGCCAGGCCCCAGCCCCCGGGACAATAGAGACACCCTCCCGGACTCCTCTCCCGGCCGGCCGGGGCTGTCGGCGGTGGGCAAGGAGAGGGGCCGGGGCGCGTCCCACTCTGCCCACTCTCCGGGGGTCGGCCTGTCCCGTACCGGCGCCGGCCTCCGGCAGCTCGGCTCTCCTCCCCCCAGTCGGTATGATGCAGCAGCAGTGCCGCAGGGACGGGGGAAGAGCCGAGGCCCGGTCTCCTACCCTTCCCAGTGCCCCTGGCTCATTCGTCAGTCCCCACCCCACTCTAGGCCAGCGACTCCTTAAACTCGTACCCACCATTCAGAGGGGCCCCGGACTGTGGGCGCTCTTTCTGAATCCTTTGGTGGGGGTTCCTGGACTTTGGGGCTCTTGGAGAGACTTCCGGGCTGCTCCTGTGGGAGGGAGAGTGGTTATCGGAAAGAACAGATAAGGGGAGTGCCCACTCCTGGCATGCCATCCCACCGCTTCTACACCTCTCTTGCTCAGGGTGGCTAGAAACCTCCCTTTAGTGCTAGGCGTCTATGGGCTCTGCCCCTTTTCTGGAGTGACAGGCTTATTTCAAGGGACAGCAGAGTGGGGTGAAGGTTGTAGGGTCTTAGGGCCATTCCTACTTCTGGTAGCAGTACCCCCCCAAGTGGACATCCTGGCTGAAAGCAGAGGTGACTCTGAAGAGAACCTTTAGGGAAGGGGGTTGTATTGAGGAGTCTGTGCAGTTCTTTGCCACACCCTGTGGGTTTGCTTTGAGGCCTGAGAGTTCCTTCTCCTCCCCCTGCTGCATTGCACCATGGGTATCAAAGAGGGGTTTGAGTTTTGGGGACCTGGGGTGAGCTGCTGCCTCCTATAGACCCAAACTGATTGGCAGTGGAGCCCGGGGCCTGAGTGCAGGCCTGGTGCCTGAGTGCAGGCCAGCTTTGGGTCTCAGGCCCTGAAGGACCATCCATACTCACTGAGCCTGGGCCCTGGGGAGGGAGGTACCCTGATGGCAGGATTAAGCGCTGGGCAGCGAGGTGGGGAGGGGAGGTGACAGTCTTCAGAGGTGCCTTGGACTCAGACCAACACCCCCACCCCCATGTGTGCAGCCGTGTTGCCGCCCGCTGTGCTATGAGCAGTCAGAGCGCCGTCTCCACAAGAGTTTACAAATGAAAATGGAGGAAATGTCTTTGTCTGGCCTGGATAACAGCAAACTAGAGGTGAGGGCTCCCCCACGTGTGCCTCTAGTTCTTTCTCTTGATGTCTCTACGTTGCTATATCTGGCATCCACGCCAAAGAGGAATTTGGGTAGTCAGCCTTGTTCCTTAAAGGGAATGGCCAGCTGAAAAGGCCCAAGGATCCGGAAGAAGAAAGAACACAAAGTCAAGATGGGGAAAATGGCAAAGCATGATTTTTGGCCGGGGACAGTTGACAGATTTAGTTGGTGAAAGTTGCTGTCAGTCCAGGGGGCTGTGACTCTTGTGACCGTGGACGTTCTCCCTGGGGCCCAGGCCATCGCTCAGGAGATATACGCGGACCTGGTCGAGGATTCTTGTTTGGGCTTCTGCTTTGAGGTACACCGTGCTGTCAAGTGTGGCTACTTCTTCCTGGATGACACGGACCCTGATAGCATGAAGGATTTTGGTGAGCTTCAGGGTTGGAGGAGAGCAGTTTTAGCTCTGCCCTGGGAGTGCTGAGTTCCTTCTCTGGAAACTGCCCTAGGCAGAGTCTGGAGCTCCTGTGAGCTTAGATGGGGTTTGAAGAGGCCATGGGACCATGGGTGGGAAGAAGAGGTGAGGGTCCCCTCCCTGCCCTGATCGCCACGCCTCTCCTGTCCCCAGAGATCGTGGACCAGCCGGGGTTGGACATCTTTGGACAGGTTTTCAACCAGTGGAAGAGCAAGGAGTGCGTTTGCCCCAATTGCAGCCGCAGCATTGCTGCTTCCCGCTTTGCACCCCACCTGGAGAAGTGCCTGGGAATGGGTCGGAACAGCAGCCGAATTGCCAACCGCCGGTGAGGGCCTCTCCCCCACTACAGCCAGAGCCAGAGCGGCAGCCTGTGCCATGGTGTAGTCCCTGGGGCCATCTGTAGGGTACAGAGGGTGGGTCGTCCTTGCACCCCCTACCTCTGAAGCTGGAGGCAGGGAGGGCTGGCCGTCTTGACCCTTTCTCTCCCCTACTCTTGGCAGGATTGCCAACAGCAACAACATGAATAAGTCTGAGAGTGACCAAGAGGATAATGATGACATCAACGACAACGACTGGTCCTATGGCTCGGAGAAGAAAGGTGTTTGGGGATCTGGGGACACTCAGGGGACATCGGGATGAGGTGGGCAAGCAGGAATTGGGTATACAGTGGTCACCGGTTGTTTTCTGGAGTGATGGGGGGAGAGTGTAGTTTTGTACTTTGCTTTAGGCACCCTTGGATCAAGAGCTTCAGGTAACCCCACTCTTTATCCTCTCTCCCCACAGCCAAGAAGAGAAAATCAGACAAGGTAAGAGCTGGGACAAGCATGGTGGAAATTTGGGCAAAGGACAAATCCCCTCCCTTTTGGGCAGGGAGTCCTTGGGAGTCTTGTCTCAAGTCTGAGGTCATTGAAGACCTCTCTGGGTGTTGGGATGAGGGTGTCTTTGGTGGGCAGGGGGTATAGCAGAGGCCTTGAGGGATGGGGATGGGGATGTGGGTAGATAGGCCTCTTACTGGGGAGGAAGAACAGGAATTTGAGGATGTTTCTTTGTCAAATCTTTTTTCCTTCCCTGGGTTCTCGGCTCCCCCTTATCGTTACCCTTTCCCCAAAGCTATGGTATCTCCCATTCCAGAACCCCAATTCCCCTCGAAGATCCAAGTCTTTAAAACACAAAAATGGTAAGTAGGGCTAGAACACTGCAGTGCTTTTAGCTGTGTTTTCTGGGACTCATTGCTGGGGTTGGGGGGGCAGAGGGAGTGGGGGTGTTGAGGGGAGGGCCTGTGATCCTTCTGTCACCCCCACTTCCTTTCTGGTTATTTTCAGGGTTCTCTGTCTGTACCTCTGCATCAAACACCCTTCCCCTTCTTTTTTCTTCTTCAGGGGAACTTAGCAATTCGGATCCTTTTAAGGTGAGGAAAGGCTGCCCCTCATATTCCCTCTCATGGTCTTTGTTGGGGGTTGGTTGGGATTTGGACAATGGAGACTGGAGTGCTGACAGCCAGGAGCACTAGAAGGGATGTCTGAGTCTTGTGTGGCTGTGTTCCTCGTGGGTCCTAGCCCCTTGTCTGTGTGCTCTAGGATGAAAGGAATCACTTGGACACTGCTAGGCAGTCCCAAAGCCTCCCACTTAGAAAAGGATGAGAGAGGGACCAGCAGTTAGCGTAATGGCTATGTTGCTGGACTCCCACGTAGTCGACCGCGGTTCGAGTCCCAGACCCGGTGGCTTAAACTCACGCCGGGCGCGTGTGCGTGCGTGCCCAAGATCCCAAGAGGAGAATGGAGGAGAAGGGATTGCGGCGTGGCCATCCCCTCTGGGGGGTGATTTCTCGCTTTCTATCTCTCTGTCTGTCTGGCGAGCGCACGCGCCCTATAGCAAAAACCTCTCAAAAAACAAAAAAAGAAGAAAAAAGAAAAAAAAAAAAAAAGAAAAGAAAAGGATGAGAGAGACTGGTTCTCCATGCTCACCCTGCACCCCGTTTTTGGCTTCACCTCTCTAACTTGGACTTCTGGTTCTCCCACAGTATAACAACTCAACTGGGATCAGCTATGAGACCCTGGGGCCAGAGGAGCTGCGTAGCCTGCTCACCACGGTGAGGGACCAAAGAAGGGGAGGTCTGTGGGAGTGGGCTGGAGCCTTGGGCAGTGGCCTGGAGAGGCTGGTGACATAGCAGTCAAAGCCATGTGGTCCTCTCTCTGGAAGTACGGTTTTAGCCCACAGTGGTCTGGCCCCGTCTGCTCTGGACACCTCAGGGCTATTTCTGCGTGTGCAATCTAGCATTTTACAGAAAGGAACTTCTAGTGTCTAGAGTAGGGTCCCCTCCATCCCTCCTTTCAGCTTATATTCCTCTTCCAGCAATGTGGGGTGATTTCTGAACACACCAAGAAGATGTGCACAAGGTGAGCACAGAACCTAGAAAGGGGGCTCAGGGGCCCTCCTGCCCACTCACCCTGGGCATGGGTCGGGAGTACCCCTGGACTTGAGCAGTGGGGCTCCTGCCCTTCCCCTTCCCTCCTCCAATGGTCAGGCCTTAGGCCACAGCTTGGGGCTCTCCATTCCCTGTCTGTGTCCATCCTCCCTCCTCTGCTAAGGAAGGGGCTTTACCCAAGTTCCTCAGAAGCTTCCCTGCCTTTTCAGAGCCTGACGATTCTGTCCCCACCAGGTCCCTGCGGTGTCCCCAGCACACGGATGAGCAGAGGCGAACTGTGCGGATTTATTTCCTTGGGCCCTCGGCGTAAGTGACCCTCCGAGAAGGGTGGTGGTAGTGGCTGGTTGTGATAGTCATCGGTTTCCCTCAAGCCCTCCTCTGGCTCCTCCCCTTCCCAGCGTCCTTCCGGAGGTGGAGAGCTCCCTGGATAACGACAGCTTTGACATGACCGACAGCCAGGCCCTGATCAGCCGGCTTCAGTGGGACGGCTCCTCTGATCTCTCACCCTCTGATTCAGGCTCCTCCAAGACGAGCGAAAATCAGGGATGGGGTCTAGGTACGTGATGTGGTTGGGCTCCAGGGTTGCTCGGCCTGTAGGCGTGGGCCACCCCTCTCCTGCCACTACCTCATCCCTTGTGCCTCTTTTTCTACAGGTACCAACAGCTCCGAGTCACGCAAAACCAAGAAAAAGAAATCCCATCTGAGCCTGGTAGGGACTGCCTCCAGCCTGGGCTCCAACAAGAAGAAGAAGCCAAAGCCACCGGCACCCCCGACGCCCAGCATCTACGATGACATCAACTGACTTGGGTGCAAGAGATAGCCTTTGGCTGAGCAGAGCCCTCCCTCCTGACCCCCACCCAGGTGGCAGAGCCTGGCGAATGGACGGCTGCTGGGGGTTTGGGCTTGGGAAGCTTGGTGGGCCAGGCGGGCAGGGGATCCAGTTACATGCCCCTGGGGGGCATCAGGGTCCTCTGCAGTGGAGCACGACCCCTCGGCGTGCAGGACTCAGACCTGGACATATTATGCCTTGGACATAAGTTCGGTGGGGAGGCAGTTTTCCTATTTATTCTGTGAGTTACTGGATGTCCAGCCAGGCCAGGGGCCTGACCTGGGCACTGTGCCAGGGCACTGCCTGCCCCCCACCCCAGGAACTGGACTAAGCCCTGCCGAGGGGCATTGTGGCTACCCGGGAGGCTATGGGTTGGAAGTTGAGCCTGGAGGGGCCTCTCCTGGCTGCCCTCAGCAATGTGAATGGGTCTGGTGCTTGGAGCTGAGGGGCAGGGCTGGGCATGTCCTGTCTGTGTGCAGAGTCCTATCAGATGCCCCCAATGCCAGGGGCAGGCAGGCACACAGTGCTGCCTGCTAGGGTGGGCGTCCAGAACTGCCGCCGCCTTCCCTGCCCCTCACAGGGGCAGCCCTTTCCCCTCAGTCCCCACGGGCCTCCTTGGCAGCAGGAGCTGTCCTTTTGTTGTTGGGTGCCAGGAAAGGGCCTCCAGCCTCTACAGCTTCAAGGAATGGGAAAGGGGAGGGTAGGAAGAGGGAGCTGTGTATCAAAATTACTCCCCCCTCCCTCTCCTCCCTGACCCAGGGCTGGTGAGGACTGGGGCCCCAAGGTGAGAGGGAACGGTGCTGCTTTATTTGAAATGTTTTCTTACCTCATTCCCTGCCCCAGGAAGGGGCCCAGCCTCACCCTCCTGGGGTTGCCCCATGATCCTCCCGCCTACCCTGCCCCACTGCCCTGCAGGGGCAGCCTGAGTTCCCAGCTGCTGCTTGCCATCCCTTCACCTTGACCAGCTTTGGTTCCTCTCTCAATGCTCCTGCCTCCAAAGCCTGCCCTGTTTCCCCTTCCTTAGCCGCTTTTAAGTTATTTATTCTGTACTTGTGGTTCGGGGCTCTGAGGAAAATCCTGATCTGTACCTCTCCCCCTTTGCTAGAAGTGGAGTGGGAAGAGGGTGGTCTCTGTGCTTTGGGTTGTCAGCAGGGGAGAAGAGGCGTCCCTGCCCCTCTGTGGGACTGTTAACACCAGTGTGCCCACTTGCCTGGTCTACATCTGATGAGATGTACCGTCCCACCCCACGCGGGCACCACCTCTCCCAGGAGCCGAGCTGGAAGACCGCAGTCTGGGCTGGGAACAGAGCTGACTGACAGGGGGGACAGAGTTGACCCTGAGCCAAGTTCTCTGGCACTTGCTGGATGTGTCCCCTGCCCTCCTCCCAGGAGGAGCCATCCCACATTTGGGTAGAAAGTACCCAGGACTGGTTGGACTGATTTGGGTTAGGGACCCTAGAGGGTTAAGGGAACAACAGAGATAGGGCTGCAGTGCCCTGTCTGGAACCCCAATCTTCCCTGGGGTTGTTCTGATTGTGGCCAATGCCTGGTTACAAATTGGTTTTTAACCCAAGAATTGTGCTTATTTTTTAAAAAGCCAAACAAATGTTGGCAGGAGTTAGAATAAATCCTGGGGCCTGGGTTCCTCTGTTCTTGGCCCTCTGCAGAGGGAAAAGAGGATCTCAGTGAGCCTCCAGCCTGCTTCCAAGGGAGGTCTTGGGAGGAGGCTGAAGGTGAAGGGAGGAAGGCCGAGGGCCACTCTCCCTTCCATGAGGCAGCTGCAGCTCAGGCCCTAATACCTTTTCCCCTCTGGCCTCTCCCTTTCCCCCTTCTAGTTGGAGGAGGGAGAAGGGAAAAGTAGTTTGGGAACTGGTTTGTCCACATAAACTTCCCCGTTGTTCCTTGGCCACCCTCAGGGCAGAGCCCCCTGCCCAGGTTGGGTAAGAGATGGGCTTGGTCCAGCAGGGACCCTGAGGGAACAGACCCCTTTCCTTCTGGGGAGAGTGTGCCCCCCTACCATGTAGTTGAACAGGGGCTAGGAGCTCCCCACTCCCCTCCCTCTAACAGCAGGCTGTGTGGGTTTCAATTCCCATCCTTCCCACCCTGGCTAGGTGTTGTCCACCCTGTATCCTATCATGTGTCTGAGTGTATGGGGGGGGTTCTGTACTAATTTCCATGGCCGGTGGCTTTTCCTTCCATGCATCACTCCCCCCCGCATGCCCAGGGGCCACCCGCCTGGCATTACCGCATGCTGGGGTCATTGGGGGAGGGGGGTGGGGGCTCACGCTGTCCTGTGGTCTTGAGATTTTTATTTTTGCATATGTAATCCATCCTGTACAGGTAGCTAACTTTGTAAACGCTGTGTATTCCCTCTGCCCCCATGGCTGCTGGTGTAAATAAACTGCATCTCCCGTTGGTAGCCCAGCCTACCCACCCTCATTACCATGTTGCTGGGGGCAGAGCAAAGCTATTCTCTAAGGTTACAGAAGGAAGCTCCATAGCCACAAAATGGAACTTTATTCAGTCATAGACACTGACCCTCCATCCAAGAGGCCCAGAGGCAAGGGCCTAGGGCCCAGTGATCCATACCCACAACTTGTCCTTGGAGCTGGGCAGGGTAGGGCGCTGGCCAAGGGCCAATGCTGTCTTGCTTACAGCCTTAGGCCTAGGGTAGTAGCAGCTGTGGCCTGGCCTCTCCCAATGCTGGGGGCTTGGCTTTGTGCCCCAACCCCCTTCCTGACCGAGCCCTATAAAAGACTAAAAAGAAAAAAAAAATGCAAGCAAAAGTGCTTTGAAAGAAAGAACACAGGAACTGTCCAGAACAGAGAATACCCTATTCCTGCTACAGGGTTGTAGAGGGAGAAGGTGAAGGCTGAGAGGTGCCTGTAGGGAAAGCTAGCACATTCTTCATTTCTGTGTGATTTCAGTCTGCAAAGACACTCAACTAAGGAATCCAAGGATGCTCCAGGCTCCCTACAGAAGTGTGCTGGGGCCATGCTGAGCTGCCCTGACAGGCAACACAGGGTGATGGGCAGACATGCAGGACACTGGGAAACCTAGGGCCACAGTTGGGAGGGACTCCTCAGAGCCCAGGCTCCCCACTGAACTTGGCCAGCTCGTAACGCCCTCTGGACTAGTGAAGAAACGTGATCCACTTCTACCTGAGTTGTGCTTGCACAGAGGGGATGTCTACCCCAGTGGACATGAAGGGGAGGTCCCATACCTGCCTCCTGTGTCCTATGGAGGGGGCCCTCACCACATCCTTTCCACCCCTCCCTCCTAGGCCCTTGGGCCCAGCTCTAGCCAGGAAAGGGGGGAGGCCATAAAGGAAGAAGACCATGCCTTTCATTTTTTTCCCTATGTCCTTATCGTCCATACATCCCAAAAACTAGGAAGCTGAAGAAGACAGTGACCCCCACCAGGGAGACAGTTGCAGGTGCTGTGAAAAACTGGCGGTAATTGATCCGGAAGTACCAAACCACACCCAACAGCACCACAAACACTGGCACCATGAGGCTGCCCACGCTGACGCCGAGGCTGGGTGGCTCAGTGGCTGAGGGGGCCAGGGAGGCTGAGGGACTTGGAACAGCTGCCCCAGGGGGTGAGCGGTGGCAGTGAATCACACAGTTGTCGGTAATGTTCAGGGAACGCAGCGTGCGGGCCGGGTCCTGCAGCAGGCGGCCCTGGTAGATCAGTTTCATTCGGCTCTCTTGTCCTGGGAAATATTTGCTATAAGGATGAAAAAGACAGCGAGAAAGACTGAAGGCAAGGAATGAGAAGGCAGCAGGACTGGACCAATAACCAGGACAATGGGGGCGGGTGGTAGGGAACACAAGAGTGGCTTTCTAAGGAGGTATCCCAGCTACATGTGGTAGGAACTGAAGTGACATTTCCCTGCTGTCCCCATGTCTGTAGCCTTTTACGGAAACAAAGGCATGAGGATGAACGACCTCCCTCTTTCCAATCCACTCACCTCTTCAGGGCACCCACAGTATCCTCTGGCCTGGCCACAGCCAGCTCCTCAGTGTCATTGAGGAATTTGAGCCGCACGTTGATCAGGCCGGGGCTGGGAGGGAGGCAGGTGCTATCCTCAGATCTCGGAGGGGCCTCTGGACTGTCGCTCTCTTCACCTGTCTGTCTTTTGGGCAGGCTTTGGATATCAAGGAGATGCTCAAGGCTGGGCTCAATACCACCCCCAGCTCCAGGTTCCCCTGTGGGGTCTCCACCACCTTCACCAGCCTCTTCAGTCTTCTCATCATGACCCTCTGATGGGTGGGGAAGTTCAGTCGGCTCTGGGGTGCCTTGGGCTGCCACAAGGTGGTCCACATGCCCCAAGTGGAGAACAGATGTGTCACCTGCTGACACAATAGTGCCCAGGAGCTGGTTGCTACCACTGTCTGCCACGTAGGTAGAGAGCCAAGCTAGGACCAAGGCTAGAATCAGCACCACCACACCTGCCACCACCATCACCTCATTACCCACGCCCTCAATAAGGGTGACATCAGAGAGCTCCATGGCCTGGCTGCTGACCGGGTCCACGCTGCAGGGACAAAGGGGGATAGCATCAGCAGACCCTGGGGGGTTATGAGCAGATTTCTAGTTTGTTTATGTTCTAACTAACCCAGCCCTGAAAATGGAGTTCAGTGTCCCAGAGAAGGGAGACAAACTGTCCCTAACTCTGGATGACCAAGCTAGGGCTTACCTCTGCCTCTACTGTGAATCTCTCCAGCTTTCAGGATCTACCCCCTCCCCCTACACGTCCAATGCCCAAGTGAGCACGGATCTCAAGAAAACCTCACAGCCTTGCTGCTGCTAACGCCACTGATGGCTGATTTTCATCACTGGGTCAAGCAAATGTGCCCCCATGAGCAGCCTCCAATGAAGGCCTGAAATCTTTCAATTTGGAGTCCCTTTGGGGGTGCTTGGCAGCCACCCTGACCAGATTATCTCATCTAAGTTCTATTTCATTCACAGTCACAGATCCAGGCCCAAATATTAAGAGCCCAAGAAAATCAACCTAGCATCAAAAGCAGTCAGACTACTGCTTTAGGGACAACTCTGTAGGGGCCATCAGCAGACACTATGCAGGAGACACCATGTCTGCCTCCTCCGAAACCCTCTGGCAAGCCCTGGGGAGCCATGTAGGGCAAATACCAGAAACACCTCCCTCCTGGGTTACCGTGACTGCAAAAACCACTACCCAAGTGAAACTGATTGGAAAAGACTTCACAACAGTTCTCCCAACCCATAGTTTGGTCTCTCTCCTCATACGGTGCAAGTTCTCCCTCTGCAGTTTCTTAGAAAGACAGGAAGGATCTCTGCTTGCTCCTGGGGGGACCTACTCTTTTCCTTGGAGAATCTGCTGCTTTCAACAGCTGTCCCTGGGCAAATCCAGCTTGGTGATTATCATTATCAGATTATTCTCACAGCACCTATATAATTTCATTACACTGATCTACCTGTCCATCTCTCTACAACTTCTAGAAGCCTAGCATCACACGTGTTTCTCTTTGTACTGCAGTACCCAGAGTAACGCCATAGCAGTTGCTCAAAGAATATTTGTGGAAGAGTTTCTACATTCTTTTATTTAACAAACTGGCCCTGGAGTCAGCAAAAATAAATAAAATAATTCCTGTCTTGTCTCTTACTAGCTATGTAACCTCGGACAACTTTCTCAGTCTCGGTTTTCTCATCAGTAAAATGGGGTTAAAAATAGTACCTACCTCATAAGGTTGTTCTGAAGATGTGAAATCATCGAAGCAAAATACTTAGCACAGTGCCTGGCACATTGCAACTATTCACTAAACAAATGGGAGCAATTATTTATCACTCACAACTAACCCCTGAGAATAAGGAGGTTAATGTCATTAACCGTGATTTACGGAAAAGGAAACCGCGGCGAAGAGACGATAACAGCTGGCACAGACAGGGAACTCTCGTGGAGAGGGGCCGCGCAGGACCCCAGGTCTCCAGCCTCAGACGGCTTTGCTCTTTCCTCAGCCTGTGAGCCACCCTGACTGCGCATTGAGGAAGGGTCCCCGACCCTGCTTTCTGAGCCTAAGCCTCCGCGTCGAGGCGGTCCTATTCCCGCGACGCCGAAGTGGGGTCCATGGGTCCACCCGAGTCGAAGGGCTGCCTGGTTCCGACTAACATGCCCAAACCCAGATGTCCCAGTCTCTGTGGGGTAGGGTCAGGCAGGTGAAGGGGTCACAAACCATCCACACCCCTCAAGCTTCGGGGCGGGGCTGGGGGCTTAGGGGCGGGGCTTGAGGACGCGGGGAGTGATGGGAAATTAAAGGGGGCTCGGCCCGGCACCGTGCTCGGATAGGAAAAGAGGTCCTCACCTGAGAAGGCCACACTAAATGTTTTGACTTCGCCAGGGCGGCCCCTGAGCTCTTCTTCCCGTAGGGGCCGGAGGAGGGGCTGGCAACCCCCGATTCTGGCCAGGGTCTGGTCTCTTCCGGCTTCTCCCGGAAGCTGTTAGAACGAGAAGCAGGAAGTCCCGCCTCTGCGCCTTGCACTGATGACGCAAAGCTACGTAAGGCGGACAGACGTAAACGTCTTCTTTAAATAAAAGGGACAGGTTTCTCAGCGGAAGGAGAGGCGGAGTCATTGTTGGCGGGATCGTAGCTCTCCCCGGTACGACCACGCCTTGTGGGCGTGGCCTTGAGAAGCCCGAGATGAGAGGCGGGGCCGGCCGGAGAGAAGTGAGTCCGAAGGGGTGTTTGAGAGAGGGGCGTGGCTTTGTGTCTAGAAAGTTGCCCCAGCCGGCGCTGCGGAGCTGAGCCGGAGCAAGGTTTCTTTGGGTCTTTCCAGCCTTGTTCTTTCGGCCTTGCTCCCTGTCTCCCAGGCTGATTTGATTCGTTAATACGCTGCAACGCGCACTGAGCTTTAGTTTAGTGGGATCAGTAAAGACTGGTCACTGTGACTTCCAAGCACCCAGCTTCGGGCTAGTCGGGAGACAGACAAGACACGTCAGTCACCATCCCTTGCTTGACTAGTACAGCGACTGGTAGTGTAGGGCCTTGACAAATGAGGCAGGGAAGCATTTCAAAGAAGGCACAGATTCAAAGCAGGCATAGGGCACAAAAAAGCAGGAACCAAAAACAAAAAAGTTCAGCTTTTGCGAATTAATTAATTTTTAATATTTTATTTAACTTTATTTTTATTATTATTATTATTATTATTCAGTTTGATCAGACAGACAGACAGAGAGAGAGGGAAAGTGAGAGAGCAAGCCACCAGGTCCAGGACTTGAACCATGGTTTGCCATGTGGGAATCCAGTGCCTTTAACCACCATGCCACCTGCTGGTCCCGTGCAATTAAATTTATTCTAAAACTGGGGACCAGTAGATGGCGCGGTGGTTAAGGCACTGGACACTCCCACGTGGCTGACCCTGGTTGGAATCCCGGACCTCCACTCCCCCCTCACCCTGTGTCTCCCTCTGATCCAATTTTTTTTTTTTAAGAATGAATAAATAAAATTAAATAGAGGCCAGTAGTTGGTGTAATAGCTATGTTGCTGGACTCTCATGTAGTTGACTACGGTTTAAGTCCCAGACCCTTTGGCTTAAACTCAACGCGGGGGCGTGTGCATACATGCCCAAGATCCTGAGGAGAATGGAGAAGGGATTGCAGCATGGCCATTCCCCCCGAGGGGGTGATTTCTCTCGCTCTGTCACTCTGTCTCTCTCTGTCTTTCTGGCCAGTCCACACGCCCTATAGCAAAAACCTCTCATAAATAAATAAATAAATAAATAAATAAATGAATAAATAAATAAATAAAAAGATAAGAAAAAAAGTTATTCAAAAAATGTGCTAGGGCTTGTTTTTATTTTTTGATAAACTATTGACTAAAATATAAATAATGCAGACAAGAGAAAACATAAACTAAGAGCTGAAAAGATGGCATCAACTTAACACTCCAGTAAAACCAGCACTTAGGTCAAGAAATAGAGAATTGCCCTAAAGGGCCAGCCAGTGGTGCCGTAGTCAAGGCAGCTGGATCTCAGGTAGCGATTGCATAGTCTATGGGGTTCAAGACCTGACCTGCCAGGAAAAAGAATTGCAGTGACCTGACCATCTCCCATGGCGAGTGTTTTCTCACTCCTCCTTTTTTTCTCTCTCTCTCCCACTACTGCACACGCCCTTTAGCAAATAACAAAAAAAATTGCCCTAGAGTGCCCACCTCTCACATATTTGTGTCCTCTTCTAGCTGCTAACCTCTAAAAGTAGTATCTATTCTTTAAAGATTTTTTCTTTCTTTCATGACCGAGACAGAGACAGCACGCCCAACCAGGTCTGGCCTCTGTGATCCATCCCCAGCCAACCCAGGGTCATGGGCCACCTGCCCAGTGTACTGAGAGAGGTCTCTCAGAGAACCTGGCCCCTTCTCAGTGGGTCAGCCTCTCAGAGCCTCACGTTTTACTACTGCAGCACCCCCACTATCTGGTGTCCAATCAGCCACTTTTTAAAATCAGGGTTTTTATCATAGGGCACATGCACCCACTGGCGAGAAACAGAAAAGGACAGTGAGAGGAAAAGTGAGAAATCACCCCACTCCTCCCAAGAAGGATGGCCATGTTGCAACCCCTTCACCTCCATTCTCCTCTTGGGACTCTTGGCAGGTTCACACATGTGCCCAGAATGCTTTTCAAGCAGCTAGGTCCGGATGCCAATTGCTGTTGGCCATGTGGGAGTTCAGCACCTTAGCCACCACGCCACCCACCTGCTGGTCCCAGTAGCCACTATTTTGATGTCTGTGACCATAGATTAGTTTTTCCTGTCTTTGTATTTTGTATAAATGGAATTAAACAGTGTGTACTATTTGGTGTCTGGCTTTTTTAAACTTTTTTTTCTTTAATTTGCTATAAGGAATGTGCAGTTGCCAGAGACAGAGAGAGAGAGAAAGAGAAAGCACCCCTCCAGGTAGATGATCACACCAAAATCCCTTCTCCTCTGTTCTTCTCTTGGGATTTTGGGCACCTACACACGTGTCCAGTGTGATTTTCAAGCAGCAAGGTTTGGAACTTGAACCACATGGTCGGTTATGTAGGATCTAGCTGCCTTAACCACCACGCCACCTGCCGACCCCCTCATTATTATTTTTTTAATTTGATACACTCACCAGAGAGAAAGAGAGAGAGAAAGAGAGAGAGAGAGAGAGAGAGAGAGAGAGAGAGAGAGAGAAAGGAAGAAAGCAAGCCACCAGGTCCAGGACTTGAACCACAGTTGGCCATGTGGGAGTCCAGTACCCCAACTGCCATGCCACCTGCTGGCCCCCTAGGTACCTCTGATAAGTGGAATCATATTTGTCTTTTTGTGTCTAGCTTATTTCACTAAGTCTGCTTTCAAGATCCATCTTTTCTATGTTGCAGCATGTCAGAATTTCATGTTTTTAAGGCTCAATAATATTT
Organism: Tupaia tana; assembly: GCA_026018925.1. Taxonomy (NCBI): domain Eukaryota; kingdom Metazoa; phylum Chordata; class Mammalia; order Scandentia; family Tupaiidae; genus Tupaia; species Tupaia tana. Next base: position 50,639,153 of record JAKSZU010000011.1, on the reverse strand, counting down.
CATTGTATGCAGATCCCATATTTATCTCTTCATCTGCTGATGGATATTTGGGTTGTTTCCACCTTTTGGCTATTGTGAATAATGCTGTTATGAACACATGTCAGTACCTGTTTAAGTTCCTGCTTTTCAATTCTTTTGTTAACTTTTTAAAAAATTATTTTATTTTGCCATAGGGCACACACACATGTGCCTGGCAGATGGTTTTTTTGTTTGTTTGTTTGTTTGTTTGTTTTTTGCTTAAGGCATGTGTGCTCGCTAGAGAGAGACAGACTATGAGAGGGAAAGTGAGAGATCACTCTCCAGGGGGATGGCCATGCCACAATCCCTTGTCTTCCACTCTCCTCTTGGGATTTTGGGCACACACACATACAGACCCGGCATGAGTTTGAAGCCGCCAGATCCAGGACTTGAACCACGATCAACTATGTGGGAGCCCAGTGACATAACCATTACAACACCTGCTAGTCCCAGTAGCACAGTCAACCTCAATCACCATGCCATATGCTGGCCACAGTTAAAATGAATTTTGAAGAATGAGTAGATGCTTACTAAGCAAAATTCCAAATGGCAGGTTCAAGGACTGTCAATAAATATTTGAGAGAATTAATACATCACTGACTTGAGGGCAGCTCCATAGCCCAGTGGTTAAGGGAGGGAAGATACCACATGGCTGATGGTGGTTCGAGTTCCACCTGGCAGCTTGAAAACCATGCTGGACATCCGGATATCTGTTCCCAAACTCCTGACAGGATCGAGAAATGGAGGAGGAGGAATTACAGCGTGACCATGCCCCATTGCAGGTGCTTTCGCCCTCTCCCTATCCCTCTGTCTCTCTCTGGCAAGTGCACACATCCTCTGACCAAAAAACAAAAATAAAAAATAAAAACACTGAATTGAACTACTAACACTTTTTATAATACCAGCCACCACATTTATTGAGAGCTTGCTATCTGCCATGTTCTGTGCTAAGCACTTCACATGCACGATCTCACGGAGCCCTAGGAAGTAGCTCCTATTGTATCTATTTTACAGGTTTGGAAATTGAGACTCAGAGAGGATAAAGGCTTTTCCAAATTATGCAGCGACTCCTATAGCTAAAGTCATCCAGATGTGAGTGTGTGTGTAATCTTAATGTTAAGGTCAGATGGTGTCACAGTGGTAAAATGCGATGTTCTGTGAGGCTGATCTTTTTTCTTTTTAATAATTGTTTATTTTTATTTATTCATTCATTTATTTTAATTTGACCAGAGAGAGACACAGAGAGAGAAAGAGAATGTGACAAAGCAAGCCACCAGGTCTAGGACCTGAACCATGTTTGTCCGTGTGGGAGTGTCCAGCGTCTTAACTACCACACCACCTGCTGGTCCCCCTGTGAGGCTGATCTTTATGGGAAGGTTCCAAGTTCACATCCAGAGACATCCCTGAGCATGCTGGGCACATGTATGCCCATGATCTGGGACTGGCTGATGCAGGCAGTGTCTTGTGGCATCAAGACCCTTTTGGGGGCCCTTTGGGAACACTGTCTCTTTCTCTCTTGGAACAAAATTAACAAAATAAGATCTTATTGGGGACCAGCAGGTGGCATGGTGGTTAAGGCTCTGGACACTCCCACATGGCTGACCATGGTTCGAGTCCCGGACGTGGTGGCTTGCTTTCTCACTTTCTCTCTCTCTCTCTCTCTTTCTCGGTCTTTCTCTGGTCAAACGAAAAAATAAATGAATAGATAAAATTAAAAATAAATCATTATTTTTTTTTAAAAGATCTGATTGTTGGTGGGACCAGCAGGTTGCATAATGGTTATGTCGCTGGACTCCTGTATAATCAACCACGGTTCAAGTCCCGGACCCAGTGACTTAAAATTCACACCAGGCTGGGAACCAGCAGTTAGCATAATGGCTATGTCGCTGGACTCCCATGTAGTTGACCGCGGTTTGTGTCCCGGACCCGGTGGCTTAAAACTCACGCCGGGCGTGTGTGCGTGCGTGCCCAAGATCCCAAGAGGGGAATGGAAGAGAAGGGATTGCGGCGTGACCATCCCCCCTGGGGGGTGATTTCTCGCTTTCTGTCTCTATGTCTCTCTCTGTCTGTCTGGCGAGCGCACGCGCCCTATAGCAAAAACCTCTCAAAAAAAAAAAAAAATTCACACCAGGCGCATGTATGTGCATGCCCAAAATCCCAAGAGGAGAATGGAGGAGAAGAGATTGCATCATGGCCATGCTTCCGGGGTGATTTCTCACTTTCTATCTTTCTGGTGAACGCATGAGCCCTATAGCAAAAATCTTTCAAAAAAACAAAAAAAGATCTTATTGCTGGTAATACTTATCTCCTACTTTTTCACTTAATTATATGCTGTGAAACGTTTCTTTGGTCATTGAATATTTTTAAAACATAGGTTTTTTAATTAATTACTTAATTTTAAGAGAGGTTTTTGCTACAGGGCGTGTGTGCTCGCTGGAAAGACAGAAAGACACAGAGAGACAGAAAGTAAGAAATCACCCTCCAGGGGGGATGGCCACACCACAATCCCTTCTTCTCCATTCTCCTCTCAGGATTTTGGGCACGTACGTTCATGCACTTGGTGTGAGTTTAAGCTGCCGGATTCAAGACTCTAACCGTAGTCAACTATGTGGGAGTCCAATGATGTAACCATTATGCCATCTGCTGGTCCCACATTTTTCCTTTTTTTTAAAATTTTGCCAGAGAGCATGTGCACTCGCCAGAGAGAGACAGAGACAGAAAGGGAGAGAGAGAGAGAGAGAGAGAGAAGAAAAAGTGAGAAAGTGTCCACCATGGAGAATGGTCATGCCATAATCCCTTCTCCATTTCTCCTCTCAAGATTTTGCACACTCACGCACCCGGCATTGTTCTTAAACTTCAAAAGAATCTCTGGGGACTCCCTTGTAAAAAATCAGATACCTACTGTAAAAGGCCCCCACTGGCATAGCCCTCTGCCCTCTCCTCTGATTGTTCATCTACAATCATGGAGTTTCGTTTCATTTCATGTACATACTGTGTTCCAACCTGGGTGTATCTCCTTTTTTTTTAAAAAAAAAAAAAAAGAATAATTTATTTAATTTTATTTATTTTAATAAATAAATTATTTATTTACACCACCTGCTGGTCCCTTATCTCCTTCTTGAAGATCTTTCCAAGGCATGTACTGATCACTGACCTCTCCCCTAGGTCTTTCCTGCTATGTTGTATTATTCGTTTTTCTCAAGTTTATTTTTTTCCATAAGGCAGAGAGAGACAGCATCCCCAGTGAAGTTTTTTTGTTTTGTTTTGTTTGTTTTTTAAGAATTATTTATGGGGGAACCAGCAGTTGGTGTAATGGCTATGTCACTGGACTCCCATGTAGTCAACCATGGTTCGAGTCCTGGACCTGGTGGCTTAAACTCACACCAGGCGTGTGTGCATGTGTGCCCAAGATCCTGAGAGGAGAATGGAGAAGGGATTGTGGCGTGGCCATCCCCCCCTGGGGGGTGATTTCTCACTTGCTGTCTCTCTGTCTCTCTCTGTCTTTCTGGTGAATGCACACATCTTGTAGTAAAAACCTCTCAAAAAAAAAAAAAAAAAAAAAAGAAAGAAAGAAAGAAAGAAAGAAAAGAATTATTTATGGTTTGGAGGAGCCGGGCTGGAGGCCTGTAAGCAGAGCCATCATGTCGCACAAATTTACTATTTGGACAAATACGATGATGAGGAGTTCTAGCACCGGCATGTCATGTTGTCCAAGGCCATAGCCAAGCTGCTTCCTAAAACTCATTTGATGTTTGAATCTGAATGGAGGAATCTTGGCGTTCAGCAGAGTCAGGGATGGGTCCATTATATGACCCCTGAACCAGAACCTCACATCTTACTGTTCCGGAGGCCACTACCCAAGAAGTCGAAGAAATGAAGCTGACAAGCCACTTTTCAGTGTCCAGCTCTACACAGCTGTCCTTACTTTCTAACATCTTCCTAAAAACCTGATTATGTCACCTTCCTTCTCACTTTGATAATTAAAGGATATTCAATACACTGTTCGAATGTGCTGGTCATTGCTTTACCTCTTGAGTAGAGCCAAAAGCACAGCAGCCCAAAGGAGTACTCTATGGGCCACCAAGTGTGATCCCAGGAGAACATGTTTGACGGCTGGAGGAAGCATCTGAGACTAAGACAATGCCTGTTTCAGGGACTGTGTAAAATTTTTTTTTTTCCCTGCTGAGTGTCTTATGTATGGTGACTTGTAGGTTTATATTTCAATGTATTGGAAACTTTTCATTTTATTCAAGAACTCTGTTCCATGTTCAAAGCCTTGATTAAAAAGGAAGTTTTTATGGAAAAAAAACCCCAGAGATTTATTTATTTAATTTCATCTGTTTTGCTGTGTTGTTGTTTTCGTTTTTTTATTTTAACTTAACCAGAGAGAGAGAGAGAGAGAAAGGGAAAATGAGAAAACAACCTGCCATGTCCAGGACTTGAACTGCAGTCAGCCATATGGGAATCCAGTGCCTTTAACCAACATGCCACCTGCTGGCCCCCCCAGTGAAGTCTTGACATTGCGATCCACCCTGAGCTTCAGCCACCCCCGAATCCTGGGCTTGTGTATATCTGGCATACTGAGGCCTCCAGAGCTGCAAACCCAGAACCTGCACACGTAGGGGTCAGCCATATTGTGGCTTGTTTTTACCACTGTGCCTACCCCTGTTGTCTTATTTTCATTTCCCTGATTGCTGGTACAGATGAGCATCAGTCATTGCTGTGATGGATAACTGAGCGTCTGCTCTCTGCCAGGCCCTGAGAAAATAATGGCAAATAAGCAGATGCCATTTCTGCATTCAAAGAACAAAGAAATGAAATCTTGGGGACCAGCAATTGGTGTAATGGCTATGTTGCTGGACTCCCACATAGTCGACTGCGGTTCGAGTCCCGGACCTGGTGGCTTAAACTCACGCCGGGCACGTGTGCGTGCGTGCCCAAGATCCCGAGAGGAGAACCGAGGAGAGGGGATTGCGTTGTGGCCAACCCCCTGGGGAGTGATTTCTCACTTTCTGTCTCTCTATCCTTCTGATAAGTGCATGTGCCCTGTAGCAAAAATCTTTCCAAAGAAAAAAAAAATCTTTTAGCTACAGATTATTTCTCCAATATTTTGTCTATTTATGCTTATGATTTGTTGTTTAAATAACCAACTAAACCTTTTTCTGTATCCTGACCTGTTACTTCTTTCTTTTATGCTATTTTGCTAGAAAATCTTTTCCTATCCCCAAATAATAAACATAATAAAATACACTTTAAAAAAAAAAAACAATAAGATTTGGCATAGGGTACATGTGCTTGCTGGAGAGAGACAGAGAGACAGAGAGAAAATGAGGAAGGACTCCCCAGGGGGGATGACCACACTGCAGTCCCTTCTCCTTCACTCTCGTGATTTTGGGTATGCATGCAACACACTGGGATGTTTTTCTTTCTTTCTTTCTTTTTTAATAATTATTTTATTTAATTAATTAATTTATTTTAATTTGACCAGAGAGGGACAGAGTGAGAAAGAGAGAGAGGGAAAGTAAAAAAGCAAGCTGCCAGGTCTGGGACTTGAACTTCAATCCACCACGTGGGAGTCCAGTGCCCTTAATCACCATGCCACCTGCCAGCCCCCACACAGGGATGTTTCTCAAGCCACCAGGTCTGAGACTTGAACTATGTAGTTGGACATTTGGGATCCAACCTGCCTTAATCACCATGCCACCTGACTGGCCCTGTTTGTCTATTAAAAACAAGTATTTCTTTTTTTTTTTTTTTTTTTAAGAATTATTTTATCTAACTTTATTTATTTATTTATTGGAGAGGTTTTTGCTATAGGGCACGTGCGCTTGCCAGATATACAGAGAGAGACAGAGAGAAAGCGAGAAATCACCCCCCAGGGGGGATGGCCATGCCGCAATCCCTTTTCCTCCATTCTCCTCTCGGGATCTTGGGCACACACGCACATGCGCCCGGCGTGAGTTTAAGCCACCAGGCCTGGGATTTGAACCGCGGTCGACTATGTGGGAGTCCAGCGACACAGCCATTATGCTAACTGCTGGTCCCTATTTATTTATTTCAATTTAACCAGAGAGGGACAGAGAGAGAGAGAGAGAGAGAGAGAGAGAGAGAGAGGAAGTGTGAAAGCAAGCTGCCAGGTCTAGGACTTGAACAATGGTCTGCCCTGTGGGAGTCCAGCGCCATTAACCACCACACCACCTGCTGACCCCCAAGTATTTCTTTTTAAATTGTCAGACGGTGTGTGCGCTCACCAGAGAGACCTAGAGAGGGAGAAAACACCTCCCAATGGGGCATGGTCTCACTGTAATGCCTTCATTTCTCCATCCCGGGGGGATTTGGGGCTTGTGCATGTGCACCTGTTGTGTTCTTTGAACCACTAAGTCTGGGATTTGAACAGAATGGTCACCATGTGGGATCTAGCTTCCTTAAACATTAGGCTACAGTATGGCCCTACAACAGATATCTTACCTACCTGGCTGGGGTAGGCCTACTGTGAAGAGGTGGAACGTGCAGCACTTTCCACTGAAAGGGAGGTTCCCAGCCTGGGCCCAGGACTAGGGAGGATTTCCTTTTCCTCTCTAAGGCCATTTGGCTCTGTGAAGTGAAAGCAAACATTTCACCCAGAAAGGGGAGGTTGCTGCTCTGCATAACAAGGTGTTTGTATTGTGAGAGGGTGTCTCCACAGAGGAGGGAGGATGGCAACAGCTGCAGGAGGCAGACCCAGGACTCCTGACCCCTGTCTCTGCTGTGTGACTCTAAGTGGTAGTGGAGTGGAGAGCCAAAGACCCCGCAGTAAAAGGTCAGAAGAGCAGGCTGCAGGCAGCCCCTCCCCAGGTCCCTCCTGCAGGGGCTACTCCAGGCTGTGTTCTGTGAGGGACCTTATATTGTTCTCATAGCCTTTTATCCATCACGAATAGTAGTTGTTCAGGGCAGAAAACTTGGAAACCACAGAACTGAAAGGAGATCGATGAACAGAGAGTAATGGCCACCTCAGTCACATTTCACCCTAACTACATGTCATGGCCCAGTGGCCGTAGCACATGCTGGTTGATGATGCTACTTGGCAGGCTAAGGCCACAGGAGAGGCCTGAGTTAGACTCCTGGCCCTCCTGAAAGCCAGGTGTGGTAGTGTGTGCCTGTAGCCCTAGCTCCTCAGAACTATGAGGCAGGAAAATGGCAACACAATGAGACCCTGTCTACAAAAAGACCAAAAGACCCCCCAAAACCTAACAACATCCACACCGTTGTTCCATGCACAAATCGTTTATTTCCATTAAGAACTGACTGCCTTAAAAAGTTTCCTCCTAAAGATAATTTATGGTACTTTGGACTCTGGGACCCAAGGAAGAAGTGAGAGGGGGACAGATGGTGGTTGGTCCTCCTGTCACGGGCCCCGAAAGACCACTGTTCAAGACACCATGCATCACTCGGGGTGGAGAAATATACCCTAAGTATAACATCCAGCCAGGCTGCCTGCTGTGCTGAAGGGAGGCTCTGCAGAGATAATGTCATTTGAATGGAGTCTGGAGGGGTCAATCAGTCTGCATTAGGTCAAAAACTGTGGAAGGGTATAGCAAGCAGTGGGAACTACGCATGCAAACTCCTGCAAGCAATGACCAGGTTACATCCAGCAACTGGTAGTTTGTTTACTAAGACTGGATTACAGGAACCCTGGAAAGAAGGCAGGACAGGAGGCCAAAGAAGGCCAGTATCTCAAGGCTATCCATTGTTGACTGTTGACTTCAGCCTGAAGACAGAGCGAGCCACTGAAGGGAATGATCACAGTTGTAACTCCCAAAGATGTTCCCGCATCCCTTCGGCATATGGACTTTAAGACCTCCTTTGAACTGACAAAGGAAGTTAGAGGCATCCTCTGTCATTCTTTAGTAGGCTGCACAGGTATATGGCTGGCAAGGGAGGGAAGTGACAAAAGTCACCAGCTCCTGGTTTGGAGCCTGGGTAGACAGAGGGACCATTTGCTTAAGCACAGGAGGAAGAGGAGGGCAGAGGTTGAGTGTGGGGTCAGCCCGGGTCTGCAGACTCTTATTGGAGAGAGAGGGGTTGAGCTCAGGTTGGGCTAGAAGTCGGCAGGTGGCTGGCTGGCTCCATGGCACAGTGGTAATGCACTGCTCAAGAGAAGCCAGATCCCACCTGGTGACTGTGGTTCAAATCCTCGGCCCAGTTGGCCTGAGACAAGCTGGGCACGTGAATGAGTGCCCAAGATCTGATGGGCTGGAGAAAGGAAATTGGAGTGTGGGCAGACCCCGCCCCTCTTTCTTTCTCTCATGCTTATGTGTACACACAGCACTCTATCATGAATAAAGAGAGAATAAAAGAAAAAAGAAACCGACAAAGGCTAAGCTGGACTGCTAGGGCATGCAGAGTACAGAGAAGAGAGCCAGTGCCTGGTCCTCTAGCCCGGGGTGCAGGCAGAGGGGCAGGACAGGGAGGAGCTGGCACAGATGTCACTGGATGCGTCCCTCCACACGCAGCAGCAGATAGTCCCTCAGGAGCGGGGGCAGTGGGAGCCGGGTGGCAGCCTGCCGACAGCGACTACCCAACTGGGCACGCACAGCCAGCCGGGCCAGGTGCTGCAGCCGCCTCGGCTGGTTCACCATACACAGGGCTGAGCTGTAGAAGGCTTCATGCTCCTAGGCCAGGGGTGAAAGAGGGTCAGGTGAGAAAATCCCCTTGACTCTGCCCTTGTATATGGGGCAACCCAGTACTGGGGGCTGGATTTTGCAACATCTACCCACCTGGACTCAGAATCAGAGCCAGAGAAGCCCTGCAGTGGTAACACTACTATACCTTTGGGCAAGGTGGCAGCCATGTTGGCATTCACTCCCACCCAAGATGCAGGCACAGTGCCCTGTGGCCTGAGCTGCTGGAAAGGGGACCCTAAAACCCAGGTGCACTCCTGCTCCTCCCTCCATGAAGCCAGCCCAGGACAGACAGGCCTGCAGCACATCCTCCCTGCCCCCACCCCATGGACATACCTGCCACAGCTCTGGGAGCACTGAGTCCACCCAGGTATCGCAGGATGGGACACAAGGGTAGGCATTCAGCAGGACTTCCAAGGCCCGTGGGAAGTTGGCACAGTATTTCAGCAGCTAGGAATCATAAGAGGGTTTCAGGGCTACCATGCTGCCTCCAACCGAGGGCAGACCCAAGTCCAGCCTACCAAATCTCACTCGCGGCCTAACTGGGGGGTGGGGGTGTCTTGCCACCTCCTTTCCCTGCCTCAGTCTGCCCCCATCTGCAAGTATGCTCCAACCTCTTGACCCTGGTTTTCTTGGGAGTTCCTTCCTCTCTTGAACACCTTCCCACATAACCACTTCTCCCCCTTCCCAATGGGGAAAGACCCCGGGCCACTGAGGATGGACTTTCAGTCTCCTGGACCTCTAGCTTCCCCAACGGCAGGGCAGTTCCAGCCACAGGCTCCCCCATCCACTTGGCGCCTCCTCACTCAGGTCCCACCGCGCACCTCAGGGCGCACGGGCTGGGCCCCGTAGTCCAGCAGCGCCGAGAAGAGAACCTCTGGCTCCCAGTTGGGGGCATCCTGCACAGCCTGCAGCGCGCAGTCCATGGGTGTGTGGCCGGCCCCATTGGGGACTCCAGCGCAGGCCCCATGACGCAGCAGCAGCTCAGCCAGGCCCCCGCAGCCGTTGGCACAGGCATTGTGCAGCGGCGTGTGGCGCTTGCGTCCTGCGGCCCTGGCATCAGCCCCGGCCTCCAGCAGCCGTCTCGCCGCGGCCTCGTGCCGCCGGCAGCTCCCTGGGCCCTCGGCGCCCGCACACGCCGCGTTCAGCGCCGTCTCGCCCTGGCTGGTACGCAGGCCCACGTCGGCGCCGTGCTCCAGGTAGAGAGTCACGTGCTCCTCCAGGCCCCGCGCGGCCGCCACGTGCAGGGGCGTCACCTCGCTCTCCTGTGCTGCCAGGTTCACGGTAGCTCCCGCCTCTAACAGCAACTTGGCACACCTGGGGACAGAGCGTAAGGCCGGGACAAATCCTGAGGGCCTGGGAACCCCTCAGCCTGCTGCCCCCTCCTCCTCCCCAGCCCTCTTATTTCGGGGTCCGGCCTAGTGTCCGCGCGAGAACCACAGCAGCTGGGTGACAGACAGCCGAGCTGCCAGGCCCATCCAGGCCACCAGGAGCGTCTCCAACTTTCTGATGAAAAACCTCAGCCCAGAGAGGTCTCACAGCAAAGGGCACACAGCAAGTTAGTGGCTCCACCAGAATTTGTACTGGCTGCTGCAGGCAGTGTGTAGGGAGCTGGCATGATCATCCCCCCTGGGGTGATTTCTCCCAGAGACTCCCCTGACTCCCCAGTGGAATGAAACCCCAAGGCCTACTTCTGAATCATTTGTCAGTGGTCTAACATTTTCATAGCACACCTATGTACACTACAAAACAGAAAATGAAGAGTACAAGCAGAGGGCCAGCGGTGTGGAGGTTAAAGCAGACGGATCCCACATGGCCGACTCTGCAGTTTGAGTCCCAAACTGGTGGTTTGAAAATCGTGCTAGGCATGGGCGAGCGGTGGTGTGGTGGTGAGGGTGGCTAGATTCCCACATGGCTGACTGTGGTTTGAGTCTTGGACCTGGCAGCTTGCTTTCTCATTTTCCTTCTCTCTCTCTCTCTGGTCAAAATAATAGTAATAATGACAATGAATAAAAATAAAATAATTCTTAAAAAAAAAAAAGAAAATTATGCTAGGCATGTATGTGCGCATGGTTGCCCAAAATCCAGAGAGGAGAAGGAATTGTGGTGTGGCCATCCCCCCTGGGGGGGAGGGGGTGGTTTCTCTCTCTCTCTTTCTCTCTCCCCCTCTCTCTCTCTCTCTCTGTGGCCAGCGCACATGCCCTATAACAACAACAAAAAAGTATGAACTGAAAAGAAAAATAAATAGAAGTTCTAGTATTTTAGTCCTTCTCCAAACTTAAGTCCACTCCTCTAGAGCAAGCTACTCATTCAAGAAAAGAAAAGCCCTCGGGGACCTCCCTCCTTCATTTTTCCCTAGAGAAAACAAACAAAACCAAACGAAAAAGCAAACAGACTTCAGAGAGCACATGTTGCACAGTCTCCTGGTTCCTGGAAAAATTATAGGCCAGAACATTGTTTCGACAAATATGCATCATTACCTGCTGTGGGGTAAACCAAACATGCAATAAAGTGAATTAATAATGATGAAACTAAACTAACAGTAATTTATAATTAAAAAACAAGAATGGCAGCCATCAGAAACTCAGGAACAGATCCATCACCCCCATGAAACCCTGATAACTAAGTATCTGTTCTCAAAATGACCAAAATTCCGAGACCAGCGGTTAAGGCGCTGGACTCTCACTTGGCTGACTGCTGTTTGACTTTCAGACCAGAGTCTTGAAACTTATGCCGGGTGCATGCATGCCCAGAATCCCAGGAGGAGAGTAGAGAAGAAGGGAATGTGGCAATGGTCATCCCCCCTGGGGGGTGATTTCTCGCTTTCTCTCTGTCTCTGGTGAGTGCACTTGCCCTATACCAAAAATCTCTCTCAAAAAAAAGGCAGCGAGGGAACCAGCAGTTAGCGTAATGGCTATGTCGCTGGACTCCCACGTAGTCGACCGCGGTTCGCGTCTCGGACCCGGTGGCTTACAACTCACGCCGGGCGCGTGTGCGTGCGTGCCCAAGATCCCGAGAGGAGAATGGAGGAGAAGGGATTGCGGCGTGACCATCCCCCCTGGGGGGTAATTTCTCGCTTTCTGTCTCTATGTCTCTCTCTGTCTGTCTGGCGAGCGCATGCGCCCTATAGCGAAAAACCTCTCCAAAAAAAAAAAAAAGGCAGCGAGTTCCTTCAGCAAGATGGCGGCGGGCGGCGTCCGCCGGGCTGCAGCCGTGGCCCCCACAGCCGTGAAGCCCATTTTCAGTCGGGACATGAACGAGGCCAAACGGAGGGTGCGCGAGCTCTACCGCGCCTGGTATCGAGAGGTGCCACACACTGTGCACTTATTCCAGCTAGACATCACTGTGAAACAGGGACGGGATAAAGTTCGAGAAATGTTTATGAAGAATGCCCATGTCACAGACCCCAGAGTGGTAGATCTTCTGGTCATTAAAGGAAAGATGGAACTGGAGGAAACAAAGTGTGGAAGCAGCGGACACACGTTATGAGGTTCTTCCACGAAACAGAAGCACCAAGGCCAAAGGATTTCCTGTCCAAGTTCTACACTGGTCATGACCCGTGAAGTCCCTCAGTGGAAAGGTGCATGTTGATATTTAATTATTTTAGAACACAAATTCATTATGTGATGGTCAAAAAAAAAAAAAAAAAAAAAAAAAAAAAAAAAAAAGGGCAGCTTTGCAGATACCCAAGTCTCTCACCCGAATCTCTCACCCTCAACCATGGTCAACCCCACCGTGTTCTTCGACATCACTGTCAACGCGAGCCCTTGGGCCGGGTCTCCTTCAAGCTGTTTGTAGACAGAGTTCCAAAGACAGCAGAAAACTTTTGTGCTTTGAGCACTGGAGAGAAAGGATTTGGTTATGGGGTTCCTGCTTTCATAGAATTGTTCCAGGGTTTATGTGCCAGGGTGGTGACTTCACATGCCCTAATAGTCCTGGCAGTAAGGCCATCTGGTGAGAAATTTGAGGATGAGAACTTCATCCTGAAACATACAAGTCCTGGCATCTTGTCCATGGCAAACACTGGACCCAACACAAACGGTTCTCAGTTGTTCATCTGCACTGCCAAGACTGACTGTGGTTGGCTGGCAAGCATATGGTCTTCGACAGGGTGAAAGAGGGCATGAATATTGTGGAAGCCATGGAGTGCTTTTGGCCCAAGAATGGCAAGACCAGCAAGACCCTCTGCCCCATCTGTTCGCTATGTCCTGTAACCTGTGCTCTTGCTGCAGTCCTTTGTGTTTCATATTTTCCTTATTTCCCTCCAAATCTAGCCAAATTGCAAAGTTAAGTTTATGATCATGGGGACCAACAGTTGGCGTAATAGCTATGTCGCTGGACTCCCATGTAGTCCACCGCGGTTCGAGTCCCGTACCCGGTGGCTTAAGCTCACGCTGGGCGCGTGTGCGTGTGTGCCCAGGATCCCGAGAGGAGAACGAAGGAGAAGGGATTGTGGTGTGGCCATCCCCCTGGGGGGGGGGGTGATTTCTCACTTTCTGTCTCTCTGTCTTTCTGGTGAGCACATGTGCCCTATAGCAAAAAACCCCCTCCCCCCAAAAAAAGTTTACGATCATGAAATAAAACCTAAGCAACACTAACAACAAAAAGATCAGAATTCCAGCTCATGCATCTGGTAGGTGCTCTGCTTAGTGGCTAAGAGTTGAGTGGCAGCCAGTCTTCCAAAACTGACTGAGTTCGTTTCCTCAGTAAGTCCTAATCATGGGCTAATTTTTGTTTCCAAATATTCAGTTTAAGTAATGCTTAAAAACTCACTCAGTAAGGTTCCGATAAGTGGCCATTCTCATCTTGCTTAAAAGAATGAAGTATGGGGAACCAGCAGTTAGCGTAATGGCTATGTCGCTGGACTCCTACGTAGTCGACTGCGGTTCGCGTCCCGGACCCGGTGGCTTAAAACTCACGCTGGGCGCGTGTGCGTGCGTGCCCAAGATCCCGAGAGGAGAATGGAGGAGAAGGGATTGCAGCGTGACCATCCCCCCTGGGGGGGTGATTTCTCACTTTCTGTCTCTATGTCTCTCTCTGTCTATCTGGCGAGCGCATGCGCCCTATAGCAAAAATCTCTCAAAAAGAAAAAAGAATGAAGTATGGTGAAAGGCACACCACATGTCCGTAAGAGCCCAGGAAAGGGCTAGCGAGTTTGGATCATCTTGGGTCCGGTACTGATGTGGCTCTATTAGGGAGCGGTCCCTAGCATATGGGCTGTGGAGCATCTTCCAGAACACTTGACTCCTTACTGTCGGCCCTGTCTGTTGTCTTGATTTGTAAAAGTTCAAATACCAGGCCAGCAGGTTACATAGTGGTTAAGGTGCTGGACTGACTCTCTCTCTCTCTTTTTCTTTTTGAAAGGTTTTTGCTATAGGGCATGTGCGCTTACCAGACAGTCAGAGACAGAGAGACAGAAAGCGAGAAATCATCCCCCAGGGGGAATGGCCACGCCGCAATCCCTTCTCCTCCATTCTCCTCTCGGGATCTTGGGCACACATGCACACGCGCCAGGTGTGAATTTAAGCCACCGGGTCCGGGATTCAAATTGCAGTTGACTACATGGGAGTCCAGAGACATAGCCATTATGCCAACCGCTGGTCCCAAGGTGCTGGACTCTCACATGGCCGACTGCAGTTCAAGTCACTCACCCAATGGCTTGAAATTTACGCCAGGCACATGTGCATGTGCCCAAAATCCTGAGAAGAGAATGGAGAAGGGATTGCAGTGTAGCCATCCCCCGGGGGGTGATTTCTCACTTTCTGTCTCTCCATTCACGACACATGCCCTACAGCAAAAATCTCTTACAAAGGCGGGGGTGGGGGACTAGCAGATGGCGTAATGGTTACTTCTCTGGACCCCCACGTAGTTAACTGCAGTTCAAGTCCTGGACCTGCGGCTCACGAAACTAATGCTAATGCTGGTGAATGTGCATGCGTGCCCAAGATCCCAAGAAGAGAATGAAGGAGAAGGGATTGCGGCATGTCCAACCCCTCTGAGGGGTGATTTATTGCTTTCTGTCTCTCTGTCTCTGGCAAGTGCATGTGCCCTATAGCAAAAAATCTCTCTCTCTCTCTCTCTCTCTCTCTCTCTCTCTCTCTCTCTAAAGATAAAAGTGCAAATACCATCATGCAAGGAGTCCAAGAAACAGCTGGCCTTAAAAAGGAGGGAAGGAGGGAGGGAGCTGGCTCCTAGCCTGATTAAGGCAGCTGGATCCCACATAGCCAACCCACAGTTAGAGCCTCGGACCCTGCAGCTTGAGAAACATGTCGGGTGTGTGTGCATGCATGCACAGAATCCCAATAGTACAGAGAGATGGAGTGAAAGGGACTGTGGTATGATTTGTCCTCGGAGGAGTGTTTTCTCTCTTGTCTCTCTCTGGCAAGAGCACGCACCCTCTGGCAAAATTGACAAAAAAAGAGGGAAGGGGAGGAATGGTGGGAACCTTACACTCAGGTTGGGAAACACAGGGCTAGAGCAAGCTTTCTTTCCCTTTTCTTTTTTTAACTGCCAGAGGAACATGTACTTGCCAGAGAGAGAGAGAAACAGACAAAGCACCCTCTAGTGGGTGTGGTCACACCACAGTCCCTTCTCCATTTCTCTCTCCTATTGGAGTGCTTCCCAAGTTACCTGGACTGGATTTACAACCAGGGTTGGCCATGTGGGTTCTGGCTTCCCTTAACCACTGGCTATGGGCTAGCAGGGATAGTTCTTTCTTGATGCCTACCTCAAAACAACTAGGGGTCCAGTCAGTAGCAGAGTGGTTAAGGCAGATGAATCCCACATGGCTGACTGGGCAGTTCGAGTCCTGGACCCTGTGACTTGATACACACAACAGGTGTATGTGCGTGCCCGAAATCCCAAGAGTAGAGACAGGACTGCAGTGTGACCATCCCCCTGGGGGGGGGTGCTTTCTCACTTTTCCTCTCTTTCTGTGGCTAGCACACATGCCCTATCGCAAGATTTTTTTTTTAATTTAACTTTCATTTATTCATTCATTTGTTTTAATTTGACCAGAGGGAGACACAGGACGAGAGACAGGGAGAGTAAGGAAGCAAGCCACCAGGGCCAGTACTCAGACCTCGGTCGGCCATATGGGAGTGTCCAGCACCTTAACCACCATGCCACCTGCTGGCCCCACCCCATAGCAAGATTAAAAAACAAACAAACAAACAGCAAAAAAATAATTAGGAATGTGGCACTAGGGTTGGAACAGGGTTTTCCAAAAAAGCAATAGGACTTCTGCCTCCTAGCCTTAGCAGATGTGACCATGGATAAGTCACTAAACTTTTTTTAGCCTCACTTTTGAATAAAATAATTATTTATTTACTATTATTATTATTCAGTTTGACCAGAGAAAGACAAAGAGAAAGCAAACTACCAGGTCCAGGACTCGAACTGTGATCAGCCATATGGGAGTCCAGCACCCCAACCACCACGCCACCTATTGGCCCCTGAGCCTCATTTTTCTCATCCTGTAGAATGAGGCCTGACCCCAGGTTGTGAAAACAGGTATGTGAGGTGCTTTGGAAACTATGAAGCTGTGTATGGATGTCAAGGTCCCTGTTCTCCTGGCTTTGGAAGCTGGAGACACACACGCACACTCACACACTCCTCCCCAAACCATTCCCAACCCCAGGTACCTACTGCAGGGACTCGGGGGCAGTGCAGAGGTGCAATGGGGTCATGCCCTCCTGAGACAGCACATTAGCTTTGGCACCAAAGGTCAGCAGCAGACGCACACAGTCGGGCTGGGCCCGGGCACAGGCCTCATGCAAGGCAGCCTGGCCCCCTACCCGGGCATCCAGTTCAGCCCCCTGCAGGATGAGGTGACGGGCACAGTCTATGTAGCCTCGAGCCGCAGCGATGGTGAGCGGTGCCGTCTGCTTGGTCTTGGGGGTCAGCACCCAGAACCCTGAGGAGAGCAGGCAGTGGAAGGGGACAGGGAATGAGGATGCTGGCTGACCACTGACACTTGCCTTCCCTCTGCATGGTTTGCTGAGCACAAATACTGTGCTGGGCTGTACCTGTGGAAAGGGGCTCACTCAAGACCTGAACTGGGAAGGTAAATTAGAGCAGCTTTTAGAACTGTCTGTCACGGGGCCAGCAGGTGGCGTGGTGGTTACGGGTGCTGAACTGCCATATGGCCAACCATGGTTTGAATCCTGGACCTGGCAGTTTGATTTCTCACTTCTCTCTCTCTCTCTCTCTCTCTCCCCCTCCCTCCCTCTCTGGTCAAATTAAAAAAAAAAAAAAAAAAAAAAAAAACTGTTGGGAACCAGCAGTTAGCGTAATGGCTATGTCGCTGGACTCCCACGTAGTCGACCGCGATTTGCGTCCCAGACCCGGTGGCTTAAAACTCACACCGGGTGCGTGTGTGTGCGTGCCCAGGATCCCGAGAGGAGAATGGAGGAGAAGGGATTGCGGCATGACCATCCCCCCCTGGGGGGTGATTTCTTGCTTTCTGTCTCTATGTTTCTGTCTGGCGAGCGCACGCGCCCTATAGTGAAAACCTCTGGAAAAAAAAAAAAAACTGTCTGTCACTCTATAACAAAATATAGAATATAGTATGTGTCATTGAAAAAAGTGAATTGTTTCGTAAAGCCGCAAGGGCCAACTACAGAGGATGAGCTATATTAGGAAAACTCAGAGTCTAGGAGCTGCTAATGGAGCCAATAGCTTTTCATGCTCACCTCTGGCGCTGAGCAGGGTGTAGGGGGTGGAGTTATGCACAGGTGGGCCTGGAGCTGAATTTGGAAGTGAACAAAGAACAAATCTGAATTCTAGGACATTCCTGGGGCAAGGAGGGTTGAGTAGAAGTAGTAGGAAAGATAAAGGGAGAGAAAAAGAGGTAGAACAGGGAAAGAAAGAGTAAGAAGAGGGGTTGGTCATGTGATGGGAAATGGATTTGACCAAGGGACATGGCCAAGGACCTGTTTAAAGGAGTGGATGCCCAACATGGAGCTGTGAAGTTGTTTGCATGGGGGCAAAAGTAAACCTACTTTTTGTTTTGTTTTTAGTTTGCTATAGGGCACATGTGCTCTCTAGAAAGAAACAGAGAGAAAGTGAGAAATCACCACTCAGGGGGCATGGCATGCTGCAATCTTTTCTCCTCCGTTTTCTTCTCAGAACTTTGGGCATGTACACACAAGCTCCCAGAATGTTTTCTTTCTTCTTTCTTTCTTTTCTTTTCCTTCCTTCCTCCCTCCCTCCCTCCCTCCCTCCCTCCCTCCCTCCCTCCCTTCCTTCCTTCCTTCCTTTCTTTTTTTTTTTTCAATAATTGTTTATTTGGGGCCAGCAGGTAGCGTGGTGGTTAAGGCACTGGATTCTCACAGAGCGGATCATGTTTCAAATCCCAGACCTGGTGGCTTGCTTTCTCACTTTCTCTTTCTTTCTCTCTCTCTCTGGTCAAATTAAAAAGTAATAATAACAAAAATAAATCATTATTAGTCAATAATAATAGCTTTTTAGTTATTAAAACAATTTTTCTTTTTTTTTTTTTTTTTTTTTTTTGAGAGAGGTTTTTCGCTATAGGGCTCGTGCGCTCGCCAGACAGACAGAGAGAGACAGAGAGACAGAAAGTGAGAAATCACCCCCCAGGGGGGATGGTCACGCCGCAATCCCTTCTCCTCCATTCTCCTGTAGGGATCTTGGGCACGCACGCACACGCGCCCGGCGTGAGTTGTAAGCCACCGGGTCCGAGACGCGAACCGCGGTCGACTACGTGGGAGTCCAGCGACATAGCCATTATGCTAACTGCTGGTTCCCATTAAAACAATTTTTTTTTTTTTTTTTTTGAGAGGTTTTTCGCTATAGGGCGCGTGCGCTCGCCAGACAGACAGAGAGAGACAGAAAGCGAGAAATCACCCCCCAGGGGGGATGGTCACGCCACAATCCCTTCTCCTCCATTCTCCTCTCGGGATCCTGGGCACGCACGCACACGCGCCCGGCGTGAGTTGTAAGCCACCGGGTCTGAGACGCGAACCGCGGTCGACTACGTGGGAGTCCAGCGACATAGCCATTACGCTAACTGCTGGTTCCCATTAAAACAATTTTTAATATGAAAGAGGAATAAAGGGAGGGAGGAGGAGGTGGAGGAAGAGACAGAAAGAAAAATAGTTTTTTTTTTTTTTTTTTTAAGAATTATTTTATTTGGACCAGTGGGTGGCATGGTGGTTAAGGTGCAGGACAGTCCCACATGGCCGACCACGGTTCGAGTCCTGGACCCGGTAGCTTGCTTTCCCACCTTCTCTCTCTCTCTGTCTCTCTGTGTCTCTCTCTGGTCAAATTAAAAATAAATGAATGAATGAATGAATAAAGTTAAATTAAATAATACTTTTAAAAATTATTTTATTTTACATTAATTAATTAATTTCAATTGACTAGAAAGGGACAGAGAGAGAGACAGAGAAAGTGAGAGAACAAACCACCAGGTACAGGACTCAAACCACAGTTGGTTATGTGGGAGTCCAGCACCCTTAACCGCCACACCATCTGCTGGCCCCAGGATTTCTTGTTTTTGTTTTTTTAAAGAATGATTTAATTTGGGGCCAGCAGGTGGCATGGTGGTTAATGGTGCTGGACTTCCACATGGCCGACTGTGGTTCAAGTCCCAGACCTGGTGGCTTGCTTTCTCATCTCCTCACTCTGTCCTCTGGTCAAAATTTAAATAAATAAATAAAGTTAAATAAAATCATTCTTTTTTTAAAAAAAAAGAGAGATTTAATTTTATTTTATTTACTCTTATTATTATTTTTTTATTTGACCAGAGAGAGACAGAGAGAAAGAGAAAGCAAGCCACCAGGTCTGGGACTCAAACCATAGTTGGCTATGTGGGAGCCTGGTGCCCTAACCACCATGTCACCCGCTGGTCTCTTATTTCATTTTTTGTATTATGTCCACCTGCCAGGCCTGCCCACCATGTTTGCAAGCTGCTGGATCTGGGATTAGAACCCTGCAGTTGGCCATGTGGATCTAGCCACCTTAACCACCACACCACCTGCTGGCCCGATCCCTGGTTTTTCTAATTCTTGGATAAAGCACATTTTATTTTTATTAGGGTTGCGGTTAAGAACAAATTTCATCTCAGGGATGCTGGACATGCTGCAGGACAAGATCAGGATGCCCTGGGTGGAGTCCCATCTCTAACTGATGCAGCCAAGCAGGAATTTGGAGCCTGATGACACCTGGAGAGTGTAAGTGCTCCCAAGGATTTTGAAGCTCCAAATCCATGGGTGCTGTTTGAGGTAATCTCAATTGAGGTATTTGCTCTATACGGACAAACCCTCTAAAACATATCCTAAAGAAATTATCTGGCGGGCCAGCGGGTGGCATGGTGGTTAAGGTGCTGGACTCTCACATGGCCAACTATGGTTCGAGTGCCAGACATGGTGGCTTACTTTCTCACTTTCTATTTCTCTCTGGTGAATGCACATACAGCAAATTAAATAATAATAAATGAAATTTTTAAAAAATCATCTGGCAAATACATAAAGATATTCATTGAAAAGTTATTTAAAATAGTATTTTAAAAAAGGAATTCAGTCTCCCCAGTCTATTTGGGGGCTAGTTATATAAAGCACGGCATATACTCATACAGTAGAATTTATGCACCTATTTAAAACATTTTCTAAATTATGCTGTTGACATGGGAAAATGTTACAAGATAAAAATCACATTATACTGGGACCAGCAGTTGGATAATTGATATGTCACTGGACTCCCATGTAGTCAGCTGTGGTTTGAGTCCCAGACCCAGTGGCTTAAGCTCACGCCAGGTGCGTGTGCGTGCGTGCCCAAGATCCCGAGAGGAGAATGGAGGAGAAGGGATTGTGGTGTGGCCATTCCCCCTGGGGGGGTGATTTCTCGCTTTCTGTCTCTCTGTCTCTCTCTGTCTTTCTGGCGAGCACCCACGCCCCATAGCAAAAAACTCTAAAAAATAAATAAATAAAATAAAAATCACATTACAAGGTTAGCAGGTGCTATGGTGGTTGAAGTGCTGGACTATCACATGGCCAACTGCAGTTCTAGTCCTGGACCTAGTAGCTTGCTTTCTGGCTTTCCCTCTCTCTCAGTCTCTCTCTGGTGAATGCACATAGCAAAATTGGAAAATAATAAGAATGGTGAATAAAATTAAATAAATAATTCTTTTCTAAAAATGGCAGGACCAGCAGATGGTGTGATGGTTATGTTGTTAGACTCCCCCGTAGTCGACTGAGGTTCAAGTCCCAGACCAGGCAGTTTAAACCTCACGCCAGCACATGTGCGGATGTGCCCCAAATCCGGAGAGAATGGAGAAGGGATTGCGGCATGGCAATCCCCCGGGGGAGTCATTTCTCACTTTCTGTCTGTCTTTCTGTCTCTCTGGTGAGCGCATTTACCCTATAGCAAAAATCTCTAAAAAAAATCACATTATAAAATTGCATGTGGAATCTTTCATTCTATGAAAGAAAAAATGTTTCTATGTGTGGATTATACAAGCAGAGGAAAAAATTATGCTGGAGTGTAACTGTGTTACTATGTAATTATATATACAATTATCATTTCCCAATAAAATACATACAATATGTTAAAAGTCTGTAACTTAACTCTGAAAAGACATACTAACCACTAACTATGCCTCATCTTTGTTTAGGAGGGAGCTGGGTGGGGAGGTGGGGAAGAGCGGTCTAGTCTACGGCTTGTAAGGAGGGGATGGACCCCATCTCCCCCCGGGCCGGCCTCCTCTTTCTGCCCTCACTTGGTGCTTCCTACCCTGTTCAGCCGACCAGGCCAGCTGATTGCTCACAGTCTCCACAATCATGTTGGCGGTCTCTTCATCTTGAAACAGGGCTTGGACCTGTGGCAGGTCGCCGGAGAAGAGGGCATTGTGGACAGCTGGGTCTCAGCAGCAGCGGGGAGGCCTAGTGAGTCGGGCCCGTGGACTTGAGGGGCGCCTCTGGTTCCGGCATTGCTGGGCAGCTGCCCGCCGACGGTCTTCCCATTCCAGCCACTCCCGCTGCAGGCGGAGGGAGCGTAGCGTGGACGAGGTGAACGGGAAGGTTTCCCTTGCCATGGGGAGGACCCCAGGGGTCTAGGCAGTGGCACCCCGGCGGAGCCAGGATCCTTCCGCCTGACTCCTGCCCCTGCTCTGAGGAGCCGCCCTGCCCCCTCCCCAGCGAGCCAGACTGAGGAGCAGCTGAAGCTATAAATAGGCCCTTCCCTGACCTGGTAAACACAGTTTACCCAGATCATCATCCTGGTGCAGAGAAGGTGCCAGGCCAACTCCAGCCAGAGCGAGGACTGGCCCCTGCCCCTGCTGATACCCTTTGACTGGTCAGCAGGCCCTCAGCTGAGGCCACCCCAGAACCCCAGGGTCAGCATCTTCCCACTGCTCCGGAGTGAGCATGTTGGGTCGGCAAAGTCCACGGTGAGTGGAACAGACTGTCAGGGAGATGGGCCCGGAAAGAGGAGCCCAGGGCCCTCCAGCCTGTCTGATGTTGGCTGAAGAGCAGGCATGTTGGCCCACATGTTGGGGAGAAGGCAGACTTTGGCTCAGGAGGGAAGGGGACATCAAGACAGAGTTACTGAGAAGGTGAAGCTCTCCCTGGCCTCTGCAGTAAGCAGGAACTACACATGTGCACAGTTCCCAGCGTCTGAATCACTTTCCTGTCCACGTTCCCCGGCAGCCACACAACCCAGCAGGCCGAGGTAAATAACACGCTTGGTCTGGACCATCAGTGATCGTGCCGGGCAGCCCTGAGGTGCGTGGTCTCGCTTGTTTTCCAGATGAGGCACTCGAGGTTTATTAAGGTAAAACTCTGGCTCAGGTCACGCCTTGAGAGGGGCAGAGCCAGGACCCAGAGGGCCAGCTCCATAGGTGGTGTACTTGGGCTCTCGCTGTGGTGGCCTTGAGGGCAGAGACAGGCGTGACCGCCTGCCCACTCTGAACAAGGTGGCACGGACTCTTGGAACTGCCTTCAGTGGTTCTTGATTCGTTTTCTATCCCCAGCTCCTAAGGAGCTCACATGTCTGCCTGAGAGGGCCAAGTCGTTGACCTGGAAACTGAGGGACTTGACTAAAAAGATGAGCAAGCCACAAAGCCGGTCACCCTGCGGAGAAAGCAGCTCTGCCTCCAGGGGCCTCTAGGGGGAGGACTGGGGCCGTGAAACCGCACCACTGCGAGCGCAGAGCAGGAGAGGGGAGGGCAGGAGGGATGCCAGCACTGCCTCAGCAGCTCCCTAACCCCCACTCTGCCCCGCGCACACTGGAAGTGCTGGGCCCCGGGCCGCTGCAGGTGTGGCTGGCCTGTCCGCTGAGCAGGCCGGCTTCCTGTCGGCTCCTTGGCGCTCCCCAGTCCCTGGCCCTGCAGCAGGCCCCTGCTCCGTCGTCTTTCTCTTCCTCGCTCTGGTCCCTTCACACAAAGTTCTAGCCCCTGTTCTCACTTTCTAGTGACTATCTTAAGTCATGCCCTCAACACCGTAAGCCTGGACAACTCAGCCTCTTACCTGGGTGCCTTCCTCTGGCCACAGCCTCCCTCCCTGCCCAGCTGCCAGAATGACCTTTCTAAAACGGTTCATTCTCCTGCAGTAGTACACACTACTGAAGTAAAGCTAGACCCATAAGGCGACATCGGGCTCGGTTTCCCCATCTTTGCAAGCAGGTGTGCGCACCCATGATGCTGGTTGGGAGGCTGGGAGGATCGACAGGGTGCTTATTCTTTCTCGTATTCTCTCTCTCGAAAAATAAATAAATAAATAAATAAATAAATAAAACCCCAACCATCTGCTGACTCTGAGACCTGCCCTCTCTGTGTAAGCCCCAATTCCTGGTTCAGATCCCGTCACTCAAGTCACAGAGCTTGCTCATCCCGGCTCCCCAGCCCTCCCTGCCATTCCCTGGGCTTGGAATTCCCTTCTCGTTCCTCAAAGTCCACCCCAAAGGTCACCTGCTCTGGGGAGCCATCTCTACCACAGCAACCCCAGGTGGTCCGCTCCCCACCCCCAAGTTCTGGCCACTCCTGTCTTTGCTCCTGAAGGATTTATTTTTTAAAGAATTACTTTATTTATTATTTTCCAGTTTGATCAGAGGGAGACAAAGAAAGAGAGAGGGCAAGTGAAAAAGCAAGCCACCAGTTCCAGGACTTGAACTGTCGGCCGTGTGGGAGTCTAGTGCCTTTAACCACCATGACACCTGCAGGATCCATTCCTGAAGGATTCCAAGGACACTTTGTGACACTTCTATCCTGCACTGTAGATGTCAGACTGCCACACTGGGTGAGTGGGTGAGGGTACTGGAGAGGCCTGGCACATACTCAGCCTTGACGTGGTGTTGCAGAGCCCAGGGCACAGGCAGGTTGGCCTCAGGTGCAGTGCACTGAACGAAGGTCCCTATTCTCTGCCAGAGCAAACACTCGAGTGGGTGGCAGCAGCCTGGGCTGTTTCTGGCACTGCCCTTACCCTGCTGTTCACTCACTCTGCCTGGCCCCAGCTACTTGGTGGTGTTCCAGGGTGGGGGACCCCAGAGGAGAAATGAGATCATGCACAGTGAGGCCTTGGAGAGCCTTGGAGAAAGGCGCCTCTATAAGTGCAGCTGTGATTAACCCTGCTGGAACACATTCAGTGTTTTAATTGCCCCGCCAACGGCCTGGCTGAGCACCCACAGCTGGGTTCCCAGGGTTGAGAGTCTGGCGAGGCCAGGTGGGGCCAAGAGGGGCCAAGGTGGTGGGCGTCCCCTCCTCCCTGAGGCACACAACAGTCATGGCCCAGCCTCTGACCTGCCTTCTTGCCACACAAGCCTGAGTCTCTGAGGCCCACCAGTGTTCAGTGTCCTGGTACTTAATGTTAGCTTCCTGAGGCAGAGAAAAGAGGCCTTTACCTCCACCACCTGCCTGTGGGCCCCAGGGACACCAGAAGTTCCATGGGTGGGCACAGCAGCAGGCAATGAGATACCTAGCATTGGGAGCTCTGAGTCTGTGGGACAGTGCAGCACATGGAAACCGGGACTGTGAGCAGTGGGGGCCAGGGCTCAAGGCTGTCTAGGTAAGGAAGAGCGCTGCAGGCCAGTGGCAAAGACAGGTGGTTTAGGTGCGGGGAGACACGGCGCAGGTGGGCTCTGCGTGGAGCCAAGGTGGAGGCAGAGCTGAGGAGTCAGCAGGGGGTGGAAGAGAAGTGGAGAAGAAAGGCGTACATGGCATGCTCAAGTAGGAAACCTGAACTGAATGGAGCGTGCTGAGGCATTAGTCCACTCTTGCCCTGGCCTAGGAGCATAAGTCTTCTAAAACGGACCCACTGCAGTCAGGAACCAACTAAACATGGGGTTCCCACAGCACTTGCTCATTTTAGCCCTTAACACTGGGGCCCACAGGGTCAGCCTCTCTCTAGGAAAAGGGAGGTTAACGCCTCCCCCTAGAGCAGTGTCAAGCCCATGCCCACGGGCAGTCCCTGTGCCCAGCTGCTTAGTGAAGGCTGAGCCTGGGCAGGGGAGGCTGGCGGTTAACGTACTTCCTGTCACCCCGGAGTTAAGAGTTCTCCTTTCTGCCCTAAGTTACAAAAGGAAAACAAGGTGGATAACTTGGTATAATTAGAACTTCTCTACCCCGTTCATGCCCCTTGCCCAAGTCTGGTCTGAACAGTGGTACAGAGAAGCTACACTGATGAAGAGTTGCTTGGCAACAAAATAAAGCAGTAGGAGATTATAGCCCAAAGTACAAAATCAATACCCGTGAATCCACGCTGATACAAATGCAGGACTGAGCAAACGAGAGCGAACAGCCCAATCTCCCACGCAGGATTCCAAACAACTTACGTAGGTGTCCTGCCTTTCAGGAGGTGGAACACAATTCCCCACTCCTTAACTGTGGTGGCACATGGCGACTTCCTTCCAAAGAGTCCAGTACAGGAAGGGAAAAGCAAGAGAGGAACCATACGGTGGAGAAGCCTGCAAACCTCATCTCAGTGAGGCGAGCCGGGTCCACGTGAGCCTGGACACGATACAGTGAGAATGGCACCCCTGCCCCCACCAGTCTCCCTCCCCAGAATCCATGACGAAAACGTCAGACAAATCCTAACAGAGGGGCATCCTGCAATGTACCTGGCCAGTGTGTCCTAAAACTGCCAAGGTCATCAGGGACAAGGGAAGTCTGAGAAGCCACCACATTCATGGAAGCTGAAACTAAGAATTAAACGTAAAATGGGATCCTGGGTGGGATTCTGAAATGGAAAAAGGACCTGAGGGAAAACTGAGTAAATGGGAATGAGGTACAGAGATTAGTCTATAATAATGTGTTAATACTGATTCATTAATTGTTGTTTTCTGTGGGTTTTTTTTTTTTTTTTTAGAGACTTTGGCTATAGGGCATGTGCTCTTGCCAGAAAGACAGAGACAGAAAGCGAGGTATCACCCCCCCCAGGGGGGATGGCCATGCTGCAGTCCCTTTTCCTCCTTTCTCCTTTTGGGATCTTGGGCATGCACACACATGCACCCAGTGTGAGTGTAAGTCACCAGGTCTGGGACTAGAACCACAGTCGACTACATGGGAGTCCAGCGACATAGCCATTACCCTAACTGCTGGTCCCCTGATTCATTAATTGTGACAAATGTACCACACTGGTAAAGTAAAATGTCAATAGGCAGGACCAGCAGGTGGCATGGTGGTTAAGGCACTGGGCTCCCACATGGTTGACCATGGTTTGAGTCCCAGATCGGGCAGCTTGCTTTCTTACTTTCTCTCTCTCTGGTGGGTGCACATGCCCTATAGAAAATTAAAAATAAATAATTTTTAAAAAGAATTATTTATTCAATTTTTTATTTCTTAACTCATTTAATTTGACCAGAGAGAGATACAGAGATAGAGAAAGAAAGTGAGAAAGCAAGCCACCAGGTCTGGGACTTGAATAGTAGTCAGCCATGGGAAGTATCCAGCACCTTAACCACCATACCACCTGCTGATCCATAAATAAATAACCTTTTAACTTTATTTATTTATTTATTTATTTTAATTGGACCAGAGAAGGACAGAGTGAGAGAGAGAGAGAGAGAGAGAGAAAGAGAGAGAGAAAGTGAAAAACCAAGGTACTAGGTCTGAGACTCGAGCCATGGTCAGCCATGTGGGAGTCCAGCACCCTTAACCACCACATGATTTGCTGGCTCAATAAATAATTTTTTTAAAGAATTATTTTATTATTTATTTATTTTAATTTGACCACACAGTGAGAGAGAGAGAGAGAGAGAAGAGAGAGAGAGAGAAAACAAGCTGCCAGGTCCAGGACTTGAACCATGGTCTGCTATGTGAAAGTCCAGTACCCTTAACCACCATGCCATTTGCCGGCCCTGCAATAAATATTTAAAAATGTCAATAGGGGAAACTGGATGTGGGGTTGTGAGGTATATGGGAACTCCCTATACTGTCTTTGGAATAGTTTTTTTTTTTTTAAATTTTATTATTTTTACATTTAATCATTGCACCTCTTTACCGTGTACAACATGGTTTTTCCCAGCATGAATACAGTGCACATTAGTCAAAACAATGATATTACCATATACATTATCAACAGACAACTTTTCATTTTTGTGTCTATTAAGCGTGTTGTTTGTTCCCTGAATCCCTCCCTTCCGCCCTCAATTACTCATTCCCATTACCTCTCCCATACTGTCTCTAGTATCTGCAGTTGCCTTCCCTGCTATTATACCTTCCAGCTCAGTTTCAGCTTTTGGAGAGGTTTTTTTTTTTCACCCCCCCAGGGGGGATGGCCACGCCGCAATCCCTTCAATTATCAGCTCATAAAGCGACATAGCCATTTTGCTGGTCCCAACAATAGGGAGCATAGATTCTATTCAGGGTTGGATTAAGGGTGGGTCTCGTGCAGTTCCGCAATTGTAGGTGAATCTCCATGGAATACAGTTTCAGGAAAGCTGTTCTGGAAAGCAGAGATGATTATCAGTTGATGCAGCACAGCATCCATCTTGTGATTACTGGGAATGGTGTTGTGGGGATCTGCAGCGTGAGTCATCCTCGGGTATCTGGCTTCCTTAAGAATGGTAGAGTAGTTCTTGTTTTTCCCTGAGGTAATGCAGGGCTGGTAACCATCATCTTCTCACTGACCATAGGCAGAGAAAATCCTCCTATACAATATATTTCTCAATTGGTTTAAGACAGCTAAAGTTTCTTTCTGTTGCTTGTAGTTGCAAGTTCTTAATCCTAGTTTTCAGCTTCAGTTTGCCGCCTGGGGCCGGTGGCCACATGCAGGTGCAGGCCCGTCGGACACACACTGGCCCGGGGGCCACGCGCAGGCCCGGTGGCCACGCGCAGTCCCGGGGGCCACACGCAGGCACAGGCCCGGCGGCCACGCGCAGGCCCAGCTGCCACGCACAGGCCCGGCGACCACACGCCAGCCCCGAGCACGCGTGCGTGGGATCCAGCGCCACCTCCCGCTTGCCCGCCGCCCGAGAAAGGAAGGACGGCGAGCTCAGCTGGTCTGCGCCGCCGGCCCGCGTCAGCGCCAAGCACGGGACACACTCAGCGCCGGAGAGGCAGCGGTGGCCGGGTGGTCCCGGCCGTGGCACGCGAGGCAGAGCCCCAGCCGCGCAGGCCTGGCCACGAGGTAGAACCCCAGCCGCCGCACGTGAGGCAGAGCCGCGGGCGCCCGGCCACTGCGTGGGCCGCCTCTCTTTAGAATAGTTTTGTAAGTCTAAAACTTACAGAATTTATATACTAAGTTTTATATAAATTTAGAAGTTAAATTTATATACTAAAAAGATACATAATAAAAAAAACTAAGCAGGGTCAGCCAGGTGGCATGGTGGTTAAGGTAAATGGATCCCACATGGCCATCTGCATGTGGACCCAGTGGCTTGAAAAACATGCCAGGCGCATGAGCATGTGTGCCCAAAGTCCCAAGAGGAGAACAGAGAAGGGATTGTGGCATGGTCATCCCCACTGGGGGTGATTTCTCATTTCCTCTTCTCTCCGTCTCTCTCTGGTGGGAGCACATGCTCTATAGAAAATTCAAACAAACAAAAAAAATACAACAGGACAAAGAACTGCTTGACTATACTGCAAATCTGACCTCGGTCAGGTAACCAAGGTCAACGTGAAACTTTGATATGCTGTGACGAGAACACTCCACCTAGCCATAAGAGAACATCAGACAAATCCTAACAGAGGGCCACCCTATAGCAGGGCAGTCAGGACACGGAGCATCCAGGGCAGGAAAGAGATGGAGGCAGGTGATGCAGGGGGCTGCTTTATTTCATGACACGTAAAACAGCCTACACCCCTGCACTTGGGAACCCTGCACCAGTGAGCTGGGCAGCTGCAGGCCTCAAGGGACAAGGCAGAGGGAAGCCTGAGTGTCCCTTCCCTGTCCAGAGGGGAAGGCTGCCTTCACTGTGCTGTGGCTCCTCTCAGCTCCTCAGCTGTGAGGGGACTGGGGACCTGGGAGTAAAGGGATGATGAAACCAGACTCCACATCCTCAAACCTGCTGAGGTGATACACCTTTCCTGATGCAGGGAAAGGAACGCTGTTCCAGAGGGCTTGGCGGACAGCAAGGCTGGAGAGTCTATCCTGGGCCAGGTCCTGGCATGCCAGTGCCAAAGGATGACCCAACAAAGGCCATGCAAGGCCCAAGAGTCAAGGCAGGTCTCAGGAAAGTGGTCGGGTGGGAGCAGTCACATAAGCCCAAGCTGCTTCTTGTCCCCAGGCGTGCTGGTCTTCTTTCCTCCCTGGGATGTGACCAGACACACCCAGAGCTTTGCCTGGAGCTGCAAGGCAGCCTACTCATGGTGGGTGCCCTGTCTTGGGGCAGTTCCAACTACTTGTCCCATAGAAGAAGTCCTCAGGAAGCTCACTCAGGAGTCCGTCCAGATCATCTGCAGAGAAGGAGCACAGGGACAGGGTAGCCTTGATGACAACATTAAGGAGGTTCCACATGACTCGGGTCCAAAGCTCCTGCCTTTCAGGAGGGCCTAGGTCTGGCTGTACATCTGGGGAAATGGGTCCCCAGGGTAGTGGTGCCCATGCCAAGGGGCCTGATTTCCAGTTTCCCTCTACTGCCATGTACCCATGCACAAAAACAGGCAGGGGCATAATCCCTGGGCCATTCTGGTGAGGAAGAGTCTCCTGGAGCATTGGTGGCTTCTCTCCTCCTATCTAGACACACAGGGCCAAGCAGGAAGGTTTCAGAGGTCCTGGCTGAGTGCAACTCTCTCACTGGGTGGAGGGAGAAGGATGGCAGGAGAAGCCATTAGATGTGTTCAGAATCCCACAGTTCATTAGTCTGGTTTCTCATCCCACAGTGGGAGACACCATCCCCTTCCCCGAAGGGCCTGTTCAGGGAACGAAAGGAAAGGAACGATTCCTGGCCCGGCCTCTGTGATGCAGTCAGTGAAGTGCTGGACTGCAGTGCTAGAAGCCACGTGCCGACTGCAGTTCAGCTCCCTGGACCCTCTGAAACGTGCCAGTGTACGCACAGGTGACTGAGATCCTGACAATCCCAGGGAAGGGAGATTGGCATGGCCAGACCCTGTTGAGGGTGCTTCTGTCTCTCATTTGTGTGCACATACTATCATGAATTGAAAAGAGAAAGAAAAAAACAGTTCTTCATGTTAGCTCTCAGACGTGCTTATGTCCGAGAACGCGAGAACAGGGCTGAGCTCGGTAATCCCTACTGCTATTATTTTCGTTCACGACAGCAGCTAAGGCTTACTGAGTGCTTGCTCTGTGCCTTGATAACCCTTCATATGACATCTTGTGGCAGTTCCTGTTGTAAGCCCCACTTTACCTGAGAGAACAGGGTTTTTAAGAGGTAAAACAACATGCCCAAGGGGAGCACACTCAGGTTCCACCTGACACCAGAGCCACTGCTGCCAACTAGAGAGCTCTCACCTACTGGAAGGGATCAGGAAGCCTGAGGAGAGTCAGAGTGTCTGAAAACTACCCCTGAGTCTAGGGCCAGGTCTGGCAAGAACACTCGATAACCACTGCTGCTGGATGGGAGGAGAAAACTGGCTGGGAGCACTCAAACTTTAACCACAGTGACCAGCACTGCACTCAGGGAGGTAGGACTGAATTCACCTACAAGAGAAAAAGTTGTCTGGGGCTGGCAGGTGGTGTGGTAGTTAAGGTGCTGGACTCACACAGGGCCGACTACAGTTAAAGTCCCGGACCTGGTGGCTTGCTTTCTTACTCTCTCTCTCTGGTCAAACTGAATAATAATAAAACATAAAATAAATATTTTTTTTAAGAAAAGAAAAAAGAAACAAAGTTGTCTCCCGCCAGCTATGTCTGTCTGGAGAAGGGCTGCGTGAAATGAAGGAGAATGAGCGGTTAGCGTGGGCCCAGGAAACTAGGGGTCAGGGTACAAATTATGTCTCTAGCCCTGCCCAGCCCCCACTAGCAGCTGCCTACCCACTGGGCCAGTCCCTACCGTGAAGATGTGACATCAGCTCCAGTATTCTACAGCCCACTCTCTTCACCCTGTTCCGAACACCAGCAGCCTTTGATGATGATGCGATTTGCCATCAGCTTACTTGCAAGGAGAGGGTACAAGTCCCAACAACAAGAGGCCAGTATAAGGGGCAGATACTTTTTGTAGGATATAAATAAATGGGCTTTGTGGTTTATCCATCAGTATATTGTGAATCTGGTTAGTGTGAGACACCCATCCATAATCTCATGAACCTTGTGGCCAGACAGGACTGAATTTCTGAAATGAAAAAGTAAAGGATGGGGGGGCAGGTGGCATGGTAGTTGAGGGTACTGGGCTCCCACATAGCTGATCACAGTTTGAATCCTGGACTTGGTGGCCTGCTTTCTTACTTTCTCTCTCCCACTCTGTCCCTCTTTGGTCAAATTAAAATAAATTAAACACAATAAATAAATAAAGTTAAAATAATTTTTTTTTAAAAAGCAAAGGACAGAATCTAGGCTGTGTTAAGTAAACCTGGTTCCTGAAGAACCAGCTGGCCTACCTATAGAGGTCTGTATTTGGGACTCTCAGATTTGTATCCTGGTCCCCCCTCAACTACCCATGTGGATGTCTGACTCCTCGGCACTCCCCAGAGGCCTCTGAGCTTAGTCAGGATAGGGAACTAGGCCTCTGTGCTCTGGTCGTGCCTGTCCATCTAGACACAGGATGAGGTTTCCTGCTGTGGCTAACAGCCTGCGACCTGGAGGTGGGAAGGACCCATGGATCGCACCTGTGCTTCTGTGGCCCCATCACACACGCTGGTTGGCGGCCTGCAGCCTCACCAAACAAGACACCAGATCTGATTTCTGAAAGATTAGGGAAGATCCAAAGATTCGCAGAAAGAAAAATGAGATGCGGCCAGGAAGACTCTGGCTAAGCTATTCGAGAGGAAATAAAAGGAGAAGAGCTCTTGTTCCTGGCTGGGCTGAGTGTCTTACCTGCTTCTGCGAGCTCCTTCTCGGGGGACGCCCCTGCCTCGGGGTTCTGGGCTGTTCTGAGGTCTTCGGCGGACTTTGTAGCCGCTTCACGCTGAAGGTGGCCTTGGAAGCTGCCTAGATTCTGGGGACAAAGGATCTGGTCACCAAGGCTGTGCCCCTAAAATCCCTCTGGGTGGCACCACCTCTACCCAGACAATGTCAAAGGTCTATGTGAGGGTTCAGGAAAGAAACAGGATGGAATGTGACAGGGGCTGGTCACCTAGGCCCATGCTGAAGAGGGAGGGGCCGAAATGCCAAACACCCAAAACAGCAGATAATTTATTTTTTTATTTTATTTTATTTTTTTTAAAAAGGAATTATTTTGGGGACCAGCAGTTAGCGTAATGGCTATGTCGCTGGACTCCCACGTAGTCGACCGCAGTTCATGTCCCGGACCCGGTGGCTTAAAACTCACGTCGGGCATGCGTGTGCGTGCGGGCCCAAGATCCTGAGAGGAGAATGGAGGAGAAGGGATTGCGGTGTGGCCATCCCCCCTGGGGGGTGATTTCTCGATTTCTGTCTCTCTGTCTCTCTCTGTCTGTCTGGCGGGCGCACGTGTCCTATAGCAAAAACCTCTCCAAAAAAAAAAAAGAATTATTTTATTTATTCATTTATTTATTTTAATTTGACCAGAGAGGGACAGGGAGAGAGAGAGCAAGCAAGAGAAAGCAAGCCACCAGGTCTGGGACTTGAACCGTAGTCGGCCATGTGGGAGTGTCCAGCGCCTTAACCACCACACCACCTGCTGGTCCCACAGCAGATAATTTAAATGAAACAAAACAAAATAAAACCGGGAACCAGCAGTTGGCGTAATGGCTATGTCACTGGACTCCCATGTAGTCAACCACGGTTCGAGTTTTGAACCCAGTGGCTTAAACTCATGCCAGGCATGTGTGCGTGCATGCCCAAGATCCTGAGAGGAGAATGGAGGAGAAGGAATTGTGGCCATCCCCCCTGGGGGGTGATTTCTCGCTTTTATCTCTGTCTCTCTCTGTCTTTCTGGCGAGTGCACATGCCCTATAGCAAAAACCTCTCCAAAAAAAAAAGAAAGAAAGAAGTGGGTGATTTTGAAAGGATGTTGGGAAGTTAAGGGGAGAGAGGGAAATGGAAGTAGAAAGCGTTAAGACCTAAGCTGACTAGAGGCCATCGAGTAGAACACACTTGTTCCACTGATCAAGCAATAGCAGGGGAGGGGACAGGACTTGCCCAAGGTCATAGTGAAAACTATCCGACAGCTGGGACAAGACCAGGTCTCCTGACTCTTGGACCAAGATCCCAGGAGATGGGGGTGGCCGTGGCACCCCAGCTCTGCTCCCTCTCACCCTAGGGTATCACTGCCTGAACCCTGTCCTTGCCTCCTCCTGTGGGGATGTCCCCACGTGTTCTATGCAGGCTTCCCCTTGCCTCCAGGGCAGAGACGGGGGTGGGGGGTGGAGGGAGATGCAGAGACGTGCTGGCTCACTGTTCTCTGTTCCCAGCATTGTCACCTGCAGCAGATCTAACCCTCGGTCATTCACTGCCATCACCCCCTGGTGGGTCCTCACCCTGAGTAGCTCTCAGGTGACACCCTCCTCTCAAATGTTCGAGCCTGCCATCAGACACTCGGGAATCACCAAGAAGCCAGCTGCTCCGTTAGGTACTGTTACTCGGCCGGCTGGCAGGCGGCTGGATCAGGGACAGAAGAAAGTCCTGCCCCAAAGGTAACGCTTCACCTCAGGGCAACCGCCCCTTCACACCTGTGCTCCCCAGGGTGGAAAGGAAGAAATCGGATGATCCCGGCAGCAGGAAGGCTCTGCCAGTCCCCATCCTATCCTGCCTCTTACCTTGGGGAAGGGTTGAGATGGCTTGAGGAGGTTCCCATCCCCAGACTCTGGGCTGTAAATATGGACCAGGTTGTTGGGCGTCACATTAAGGTAGTGATTTCGAAGCGAAGGAGAAAACACTCCAATCTGGAGTCAAGGAAGGAGAAGGTCAGTGTCCTGATGGAGCACCAGATACTGCCAGATGGCCACCTGGCCCCCACTAGCCTCTCGCCTGGTGTCCTCCCCACCAGGGTCAGACAAGTCACTCTATCCCAGCCTGGGTGCCAGTGTAGACCCACTTACCACACCCTCCCCTCAATACAACCCTCCACCCCACCCACCTGAAGGATGGGAGCCAGCTCAAGGGCCACAGGCCTTCATGCAGCTCCAGCAAGCCAGGGCCTCTCAAGGGCCCAGCCACACCCTGCCTGGGTACTGGAGGACAGGGAAGGAGACAGACACCTGGGGCGCTCTCTCCAGGGCAGTGGGTGGAGAACAGGTCCCCGCTTGGAGCTCCTGTACCTGCTTGAGCAGCAGCACTGAGCCAGGCCTCAGCTCATTCTGGCGCGTCTCCAGAAGCATCCTGTGCATTGTCCCCTGCATCTCGCCTGTAAATAACGCATGGCCCATCAGTCTCAGGGTGGAGGGCAGGAGAGCGATGGGCTGGGGCCCGGCACTGGGAAATGGGCTGCTCATGGCCTCAATTTCCCATCTGTAAACAGGGTGATTTTTCCTCTTCTCCTGATCTCCATGACACCACTCATCAAACACAACTCCTTACCTGTGGGGTCCTTGAAAACCACACTGGCATCCATTGTGCTCCGAGTCAGGGACTTGATCATCACTGCCATGTTGGGGACCTTGTTCCTGGGAAGCTGCTTCAGGGCTGCCTGCTTACAAGGAGAGGCATTTGCTGAGCCAGCCGTGGCCCACCTGTAACTACCCAGGTCCCCAAGTGTGCCAAGGAAACCGGAGGTGGAGCAGAGTATAGGTACAGATGTGATCTTACTTTGTGGAAGACAAATGGGCAGTTTGAAGGGTGCATCCCATTTCCTCTGGCAGATCTGAAGCTAGTGGACCTTTCATTTCTCTCCCCTTGCCTCCTTCCTTTGGCATACATGTATTTATTCAGAGCTCCATCATGCTAGGCCACAGCGAGATGCACTGGCACGTGTGCTAACGTGTGTCTGCACATGGCTCTTGGCCACTCGGGAGCCCTGAGGGTAGCAGTGTGCTCAGCCACCCCATCCAGGGCCTGGAAATGAAGAGGCAGGCCCAGAACCACGCTCTCCTTCTAACTGTGCTCAGTACATGAGTGACAGTGAGAAGGTGGGTGAGTGGAAGGTACAACCAATGGGACTTTGTGCTGCACTTAGAGACAGGCTGGGGTGAGAGAGCAAACAGCCCCTTCCTGCAGTGGAACAGGGCAGCAGATAGGTGACAGGGAGAAAAATGGTCTCAGCACGGGAACTCTTACCTTCCGTAGCACCATGACAATGCTGTAGGTACACAGGAAGCAGGCAGGGTCTCTCTCATCCAGGCCCAGGTCAGATTTCATGGTCAGCCAGGGCCCTCTTCCAAAATCCTCCTCTATCGAAGTCTGGGAACTAACAGTGACCTGGCACCATAGAGCAAAGGGGAGCCTACATTAATGAGGCTACTTTAGTACAGGCCCTGAGAAACAGGATGTGGGGTAGGGGGAAAGGAAGGGAGAATCCCCTGGGAAAAACTACAGCCTCCCCACGAAACCTCCAAGGCCATAAAATGCTATATAAAATCCTATTGCATATCACATCTCTCACTAAGCAGCTATAGCAAAAGTGTTGCTGTTTTGTTTTGTTTTGTTTTGAATGAGGGGGGCTGAATGGTGGTACAGCAGTAAGCAATGCTCTGTGGGGCCGATCCACACAAGAAGGTCAGGGTTCGTGTCCCGGAACTCCTCTGCACGTCAGATGCTCATGTGCCCATTATCCAGGCTGGCTGAGCTAAGGTGGACCGCAGCATAAAGACCTTGCTGGGATGCTTGACTTTCTATCTCTCTCGTTCATGGAAGAGATCAATAAACTGGAAAAACTTCTTAAAAAAATCAGGTCTTGGGGCTGGCAGGTGGCATGGTGGTTAAGGGCGCTGGACTCCTCTATGGCCAACCACAGTTCAAATCCCAGACCTGGAGGCTTTCTCTCTCTCTCTGGTCAAATTAAAATAAATAAATAAATAATAAATAAAGTTAAATAAAATCATTCTTTGGAAAAAAAAATCGGGTCTTAGCTTTAATGACATTGAAGACAAAGGCTATCCACACTTGTTTATTGTAATAGACTCAAAATGTCTCATGGGTAAGGATCCCTAAGTAAATTTGTAGATTTTTTTTCAGAGTGTCTTAGCCATTTTGAGATAAGCATACTTATTTGGGATGCCTCTGGCTTTAAGCATTAACTTCATTATATTAAATGCTTTGAACCAGAGGCGTATTTACAGCTTTGGATCTGAAGTAGACTGGCGGATCTGGAGTGCTGTAGCAAAGAGCAAAACACTGGGGAGAAGGAAAAGCCAAAATCGGTGTGAGGGCAGAGCAGGCCAGCCAGAGCCCAGGGGAGAGGAGGGTCTCGCCCACCCAAAGGGAACTTACTGGACACAAGAAGGCAGATCCTTCTCAGCTCAGTTCCCAGAAACCTGAGAGGAAGGCGTCCTGAGATAAGATCTTATAACACTCTCCTCCCCTGGGGAACAACAGAGCTAGCTGGGCCTCTGTTTCTTAGATGGGGAAGAAAGCTGGACCCATGGCATCAGCTCGTACCTGGCTGGCATCAGGACAGGCCTCACTTTATGCCAGTAACATTGTCACTCCCCCAGTGGTCTTTCCCAAAAGCCCTTGGGTGTGCGACACCAAAGAACAGGCCTAGCAGCATCACCCCTGATACCCAACTCCTAAAATGGGCAGGGATGTCCCTCATGCTCAAATGTTGCCCCGGAAGCTACCCTTGTGCACAGAATAAGTTACCTCTGTCCGGAATTTAGCCAGAGCACCATGAGTCGGAGTCTGGGGGGTGGAAACCATGATCTCCTCCAGGTTTTTCCCACCATGCTGAGAGTGGAGAGGGAAGAAGGCGAGAGCAAACTCAGCAGCTGTTATTTACACGCACAGCTTCTTGTCTGGGTTACATAATGAGCTCAGGAAACTATCAGAGACAATTAACACATATTACATCTCTCCTAACAGTCTCAGGAGCCTCGTTGGCAGCTCAAAAAAGACACTTTGGGGATCGTTTTGGGAATGTGAGGGAGCTGGAGCTGGCCCAGGAGCAAAACCTAGGGCTGTCTGAAGGGGGCAGTGACTCAAATGGAGAGCCCTGTGCTGAGCAAAGGGACAGCTGTCCCCAAGTCCCTTTCCAGGGACTTAACCCTGTCCCCTAGGGAAATCTAGCCCAGGAGGAACATAGAAGGCCTCCTTGGATTTCTCTGAGCCTGGGAGGAGGGAGCAAGTTATAGGTTGAGACTGTTTCAAACCAGACCAGAGCCTTGGAGCCTACCATCTGGAATCTGACTCAAACTCAAGAGGAGTTAGATGGTCCCTGTCCCTCCACCACTGCTCAAATCCCAACTATTAGCAGAGATCTGTCTCCTTCCAATCCCAGCTTCCACGTGCTGGTCCCACATGGCACCCACACTGAACTGCTCTGTGGGTCTCTGAGAGCACCTCACTCCTACACCTCTGTGCCTTTGCATGTGCCTCTCCCTCGCTTCCTGCTGCTGGAATATCCTCAGAGAAAGTCCCCTACTCCAACACACATTAAGCTCCTACTCACCCATCCAAAGCCCACTCAGCGAGCCCAAGGCAGAGCCAGCATCTCTGCAGCACACAGAGAATGACCCCTACGCACACTGTGCATTTTGTGCATGACCATTTGTTCACATAATTCTACCTCTATGTATGTGTGAGCTCCTTAGGTTAGAACTATTTCCTTTCTCTGTATCCTGGGGCTGGCAGCTGGCGTGGATGTTGAAGTGGCTAGATCCCACATGGATGACTACACGGCTCCAGTCTCAGACCTGGAGGTGTGGAAAGCACGTGGTGGTGTGGGGAAACACTGGGGGAGGAGGCAGCAGGTGTCACAATGGTTAAGGCACTGGACTCCCATATGTCTGACTGTAGTTCAAGTCCCAGACCTTGCAACTTACTTTCTCACTTTCTCTTTCTCTCTGGTGAGCAAATTAAAAAATTATAATAAAAAATAAAATTAAAGGGACCAGCAGTTAGCGTAATGGCTATGTCACTGGACTCCCATGTAGTCAACTGCGGTTTGTGTCCCCGGACCCGGTGGCTTAAAACTCACGCCGGGCACGTGTGCGTGCATGCCCAAGATCCCAAGAGGAGAATGGAGGAGAAGGGATTGCGGCATGACCATCCCCCCTGGGGGGTGATTTCTCGCTTTCTGTCTCTATGTCTCTTTCTGTCTGTCTGGCGAGCGCACGCGCCCTATAGTGAAAACCTCTCCAAAAGAAAAAAGAAAAAAAAAAAGAAAAAGAAAAAAAAATTAAATAAGTAATTATCAAAAAATAAAAATAAAAGAAGGGCCAGTAAGTGGCATGGTGGTTAAAGGTGCTGGACTCCCACATGGCCAACCATGGTTCAAGTCCTGGACCTGGTGGCTTGCTTTCTCGATTTCCCTCTCTCTTTCTCTGTCTCTCTCTGATCAAACTGGAAAATAATAATAGTAATAAAGTTAGGGGCCAGCAGGTAGAGTAGTGGTTAAGGGTACTAGACTCCCACATGGCCGACCATGGTTCGAGTCTTGGATGTGGCAGCTTGCTTCCTCTCCTTCTCTCTCTCTCCCCCATCCTGGTCAAATTAAAAATAAGTAAGTAAATAAATAAAGTTAAATAAAATAATTCTTAAAAGTAATAATAATAATGTTAAATAAAGTAATTTAAAGAAAGAATGAATGAATGAATCATGCCTAGTACATGTGTGTACATGTACATGCCCAAAATCCTGAGAGCAGAATGAAGGAGAAGGGATTAAGGCATAGTCAACCCCCCATGGGTGCTTTCTCACTTTCCCTCTCTCTGTCTCTGTCTCCAACAAGCACAGGTGTGCTTATAGCAATAGATAAATAAAGAAATAAATAAACAAACTAAGAAATGAAACAAAAAGGTCAGTATTCTCAGTTCAAAGTAAATTGCCCACAAGTATAAGTCCTTAGCAAACATGAGTGAATGAATCTTTTGCCCTAATGCTAGCAGACAGTAGGTGCTCAACAAACAGGATGATTACGAAGTCCTCAAGACCTTAAGCACCTTTCTTACGTATGGATTTTCTAGCTCTCAATTCTTCTTTCCCATTGCTTTTGCAAAGCTGCCCTCTCTTTGCCTCCTTGCTTTCTTCCAGGAGGAAAGTTATTTTAGGGCTGGCTGGTGTTAGAACCCCACCCCGACCCTGTGTCCTGGAGAACCAAGTCACTCACCTGGTGAGGCAGGATTCCTGCTGGGCCTGGGAAGCGGCGTGTCTTGGCTCGGGTAGAGGTGCGTGTGGGCTGCTGAGGTGTCCGATTGGCAGCAGTGACCAGCTGCACCAGGTGGTTGGTGACTATGGGTGTCTGCTGGGGGACCAGGGAGGAATGGGGGCCTTTTGGGGTGCCAGTGGGAGACTCAACAGAAGGCACTGGAGCTCGGGGTTGAAAGGACCCCCAAGGAGACAACCCAGAGCTGGCCCTCGAGGGAGTAGAACAGCTTGAGCTGGGAGTTCGAAGTCTGGGAAAATGCGGCTTGCCACCAAACCGGGCACCTCGAGATGGAAGTGGCTCACTGGGAAAATGACTTTGAGGGCTGCTCTGAATGGGCCCTTGAGCAGCTTGAAGAGGCTGGCTTGCTTGGATAGGGGAGCCTTTGGGACAGGCTTCCCAAGGGGGTTGCTTAGTGGGGACCCCTGAGTCAGTTGAAATAGGTAGGTTACCCCTGGCACCAGGTCTCAAGTGGGGCCGTGGGGTCGCACAGTGGGCAACAGGATCTAAAGGTGCATCCTGGGCTGGCATGGCACCAGTGAAGTGGGTGACAGGCACGGGTCCCTTCTGGCAAGATCCACTCAGATCAACGAGCCGGGCCTTTTTAACCAATACTGGATCCTGCCACTGCTGAGCAGGTGGGATTCGTGTGGCCTCGCTGCCAACTCCAAGTTGCACTTCCATGCTAGGTCCCTCCAGCTCCATGTTGGCTAGGACCTTATCAAATTCATCTTGTTCTGGCCCTTCAAAGCCTCCAACCCTCTGCTGCTGGCACTCAGAGGTTAATAGAGGATGTGGGGCTGAGGACTGGGGACTTGCTGGCTCTCTGGGCATTTCTGTCAGTGTCACTCTTCTCAGATTGCCAATCCAGCTGCTAGAAGTCGAGACAGGTCTCAGGGGGACTGTTTCTGTGGCAG
The DNA here is from genome assembly GCA_026018925.1 of Tupaia tana. NCBI lineage: Eukaryota > Metazoa > Chordata > Mammalia > Scandentia > Tupaiidae > Tupaia > Tupaia tana. Next base: position 50,598,832 of record JAKSZU010000011.1, on the reverse strand, counting down.
GTGGACCCCTGCCAGCCCTGGACAAGCTGGAGAGAGGAAGTCCCAGGGCAGACAGGCCCACAGTCTCTGAAGGAGCAGCAGGGTGTAAAGGCGGCAGTCTGGAGGCCTGTGCCTGCATGTTCTCTTCGGGCCACGGGGAGGCAGGTCCCAGGTGCCCAGCATTCTCAGACAGTGAGCCAGCAAACTGGTTCTCTGCATCTTCCACGGCAGACAAGAAATCCTACAAAGAAGAAGACATGGTGGGAAATCACAAAACACTCTGCTTTTACTGCTCAGGCACGTGGTATGCATGTGTGTGCGTAGATGATACGTGCGAGCAAGAAACTAAGACATGGGCTGGCACCAGTCGAGTAGGTAAGCCCTGTGCAAGGAGCTGGGCCCTCCATGGCTGATCACGGTTTGAATACTGGTTCTGATGGCGTGAAAAACACACTGGGCATATATTTCTGTGTGCCCAAAATCCTGATGGGAAGGAGAAATGAAGGGAAAAGGATTGCAGCATGACCAGGCTCCACTGGAGGATACTCTATGACAAAAGTATGCACCTTGTTGCAATTGGGGGGGAAGGGCATGGAAGACAATGGCAGTGTCTCTCACCACCTCTGACCTTGCCCATGAGCCCACTACCAGCTTCCAGCAGAAACACTCGAAGGCTAATAAGTCTTTAGGTATTTTTTTTTTCTCTCTCTCTCCAAGTTCTAGGGAGGTGAGAGGTCATTTAGGGGAGAATGGCAAGAGAAAAAAAGGTAGTAGGGCACCAAGGAGCCAAAGAAATCACCAAAGGTCACACACTTATCTCAAGGAGACTAGCTTTCTGGTGTCCAGCCTATGTCACACGGATCTATCTGGCTGGTAATACTGCTGTCCTGAGCCCACTCCCTCCCCCCATCCCCACACACAGCCTTCAGTAAGCCAGAGAGGCCTTGCAGCCAGCAAAATAGGCAGAAGTTAAATATAGCTTTTCAGGCAAGTTAAATTAAGTATGGATTCCAGTTGGGAAGCAAGGTGAGATTGACACCTTCAAGAGCAACAGACCTGTTCTGAGGGTGTTCTTGAGTCAGAACTGCTGATTTAACTGACAGGAAGGTCCCCTCCACCTCCACCCCCTGCTGTCGCACTGGATTGTCTGGGCTAGAGAAAGGTGTTTTTTTTTTTTTTTTTTTTTTTTTTTTTTTTCTTCACTGCTTTGTGTATTATCAAGAGAGTCCCATACTCCACCAGGACCACCTTAGGACTTCGCAATAATAATAATGATCAGAATTACAGCAGTAATTATATCTTGATGACCCTGGAGGCTGATGGATCCCTTTTCTCTGAAGAGCTCGCTCTCAGACATGATGTCATCTGCCTTGGGAAGGGAAAAAGGGACCGGTCTGCCATTTTCAGGGAAGAGAAATTTGAGCTGTCAGAGTCCTTAGCTCTCACTCCATTATCAGCCTCACAGTCTGACCATCGCCTGGTAAGACCCCAGAGGGTCACCTTAATAGTCACTTCTTTCAGTCCATAATCACACTTCTAAAGCTGAAAGACAAGGCAAGAGTACAACCCCTTGACAAAATTGGCAGTTCTGAAATATTTCTAAAAACAAAACTCAAGTCCCCAAGTAATAAAAACAACTAACGTTTGAAACCTCACTTGGTGCCAGGAATCACGTAAGCATTTTACCAGAATTTTCTCACTTAAGTCTCCTAATGGACCTATGAATAAAAACTATAAATATTCCTATATTTTGAGGCTGGGGAAACTGAGATTAAGTAACTTTTCAGAGCCAGGACTGGAACCCATCTGTGCCCTTGTCACTATGTCTCAGAGCTTTGCTGAATGAGATAAACAAGAGATCATTATTTTTCTGTAGATAAGGTCTTACTATGTCATGATCCTCCTGCCTCAGCCTGAGTATCTGGGACTAAAGGCACATGCCTCTGTGCCTAGATTTTAGGGTGGACTGGGAATCGAACCCAGGCCTCCCAGGTGGTTTCAGCCTGCCAAGTAGCAGTTAGTTGAGTAGCAGTGACAACCAGTGGTGGCTGGGCCCAGAGACTGATTTTTCAGAGGTCTGTTATTCTCTTCATACTCATCTTCTAAAAGCTCCAAAGGAAAGAAAGACTGGAGCTTGGGCTGCCAGAGGGTCCTCAGCGTAGCATCCACCACCATCCTAGGCACAAGTTAGATACTGGAACACAATTTAAACACAATTCTTTAGGCGAAGCACTGAGAGACCAAAAGGTCTTGGATTACTTGTCACTACTCAACTTGTTCAGTAACACTTTTTTAAAAATAATTATTTATTTTTTATTATTTTTTGATTTGACAGAAAGTGAGAGAGAAAAAGAAAGTGAGAAAACAAGCCACCAGATCCAGGACTTGAATCACGGTCAGCCATGTGGGAGTCCACTATACCACCTGCTGGTCCCACACTTATTCAATAGAATAATTATTTTTTAAAAGAATAATTTATTTAATTTTATTTATTTTTATTATTATTTTTCAATTTGACCAGAGAGAGAGAGGGAGGGAAAGTGAGAAAGCAAAAGCCACCAGGTCTGGGACTTGAACTGTGGTCGGACATGTGGAAGTTCAGTGCCTTAACCACCACACCACATGCTGGCCCCTCAATACAACAATTCTATTCTATCAATATAGTTTAATACTTTCCATAGGCACTAGACTAGAATCAGGAGGCTGAGTCCTCATCGTGGGTTGGGGTACTATAGTTTTAGGCAGGATAGTTTAGTTCTTTGGGAAAGGGATTTGAGGTAACAATTTCTGGTCTTCCAGATGAAACTATATTAATTGCTTCTGAACAGGAAGAGAGGAGTGGAGACTGCGTTCAGTGGTCTCTGGTTGCACGTTAGAAGTGCCCTTGCCAGAGCTGAGTGTGGCGGCACATGCCTGTAATGCCCACCATTTGGGAGGCTGAGGCAGGAAGAGTGAAAATTCCAGGCCATAAAAAAAAAAAAAAAAAAAAAAAAAAAAGAAAAGAAAAAGAAAATTCCAGCCCATCCCAGGCAATACAGCAACAGCTTGTCTAAAAAAATTTTTTAAATAAAAAAAGGAAAAGAAGAGGGTGGTGTAGTGATTAAGGTGCTGGACTCCCACATGGACTGGCAAGTCCCAGACCCGGCAGCTTGAAAAGCATGTTGGGGGCATGAGTATGCATGCCAAAATCTCAAGAAGAAAATGGAGGAGAAAGGATTGTGGCATGGCCATCCCCCCTGGAGGCTGATTTATCACTTTCTCTCTTTCCGTCTCTCTGTGTCCCTTTGGCAAATCATGCATCCTATGGCAAAAACCTTAAAAAAAAAAAAAAAAAAAAAAAAAAGGGAACCAGCAGTTAGCGTAATGGCTATGTCGCTGGACTCCCACTTAGTCAACCGTGGTTCGCGTCCCAGACCCAGTGGCTTAAAACTCATGCCAGGCGCGTGTGCGTGCGTGCCCAAAGATCCTGAGAGGAGGATGGAGGAGAAGGGATTGCGGCGTGACCATCCTCTCTGGGGGGTGATTTCTTGCTTTCTGTCTCTATGTCTCTCTCTGTCTGTCTGGTGAGTGCACGTGCCCTATAGCAAAAAAAAAAAAAAAAAAAAAAAAAAAAAAAAAAGACAAACTCCTGCCTAGATCATCATAAAAAACTCTGACTTACTTGGTATAGGGTAGGGCCTAGACAAGGGTGATTCTAATGTGCTAACTTTAGATCTAGTCTAACCACTCCTCTTCTGGGGAGAGGGGGAAGGAAAAACATTTGAGGCAGAAGAACATTCCTCATATCATAGAAAAGAAAAAAGCCAGAGAATGAGGTGATTTGCCCTGGTTTACACAGCCAGTCAATGACCCTGGACCTCCTACCATCCAGTAACTCCTTCACTATTCTGGCTCTTCATCAACTTTCTTCCCACTTCAATGATGTCATCATAAGGTGAATTAAATGATCTACATGACACAGCTTCTAGGAAAGGACCCTTATAATTTAAAGGTATGACAATTAGACAACTCATCCCTCTGGTTTTTTTGTTTGTTTCAAAGGCAGTTAAGCAGGTTGTTTACACGTCTGAGCCTCTCACAGATAACAAAGATACACATGTCAACTAAAAGGAGGTTGGTGCAGACAGAACATTCCGGGCCTGGGTGTTTACATCTTAAAACCTCCTCCACCACCTCTGAGCATCAACACTTTCTTACCTCATCTTCAAACTCCTCTTCCACAGCAAACAGCTTCTGCAAACTGCATGCCTGAAAAGAAAACAGAGGTTGCCGGAGAAATACCATTTCAAGAACATTCTGTCCTTACTATGCTTCTTCTCAACACTAACCAGACCATCAGATGCACTTTTTGTTTGTTTTTGCTAGTGCTGAGGGAGGAAGAAGAGATGAGAGGAGATGAAATGGGATTTAGTTAATGACTTAAATGATTTTAAATTCTTTCTGGTAAAGTAATCCACTCAGATCCATCTGCATTAATCCTGGAAGAAAAGATGGGGCCAAAGAGGAGGCTGTCAAGGGGAACAAGGGCAGTTGGCAGTCAGAACTGTGCACCTAGGCCGAAGGATTTTGCATCTCAGTGTTCGGCACAAGGTACTTTAGCCAAACATAGGAGAAACCACCAGTAACCCAGGCATGCCCAGCACCGCAGGCTTGTTTCCGAAAACCCGGCCAGTGTTTTTCTACCTAACTCAACGCCCAGAAGCTAGGGTCCCAGGAGGGTGATGCCACTGTCTGAGTGTCCTTTTTTTCTAGCCAGCAGGGCTGCCATGCCAACTCCAGCCAGATGAGGGTCAGCCCCAGAGCCAAGGGCTGTGCCTAACCCCAGATGCCAGAGCAGCAGGAGCTTGAGCTTCGGTCAGAGACACCTTCCCAACAGCTCAGGGTCAGAGCGGTGGGGGCGGGGAGAGTGCACCCAGAGGTGGTGTCGTTTGATTGCACTGGGAAGGATAAATAGGAGTTCTCCCGGGAGAGAAGGCAACAGGAGGGAAACTGAGGCCGGGGAGCCAGGGGGAGCGCTTTCCCGGTGTCTCTGGCAAGTCCATGCCAAGTCCCGACTACAGCCCTGGGGTCACCCGACTCCACCAAGCTCCCACCCAGAACCCGGCCCTGCAGCTCGTGTGGATGAGAGGCTGGAGACCCGAGACCGATTCTGCGGCGCGGGGACCCGGCAGTGCCCGGCGTGGGCGCGGCATTATTACCATGGCGACCGCGGGTGGGCTCTGGTCGGTGGGCTAGCCTGGCGGGCCCCGACCCTGGGGGTCGCCAGGGCCTCAAACTCGGGTCGAGTGGAAGGGTCGGATTCCGGACAGGGGTCAGGAAGCGGCGTCTCTGAGACACTGGTGAATGCCGAAGGAGGGTCGCCAAGAAGCTGATGGCCGGCGACCCAGGCCGCATTCGAAGCCGCCGCCACACTGGCGTCCGCCCCCTTAAAGGGGCAGACCTGTTTCTATGCCGCCGACACAAAGGCCCTTCACGCTCCAGCCTTCCGCCTCGGCCTTAAAGGGGAAGTGAATGGGCTCTCTGTTGCCTCCTAGCGGCCCCTCGAACCTAGCCGGCTGGTTCGTCTCGCGTTCAGGTGAGAACAAGGTTGAGGAACCTTGGGGCCGCGACGCCCAGTCCTGCTCTAATGCCTCTCTTGCGTTGAACACACTAGGAACTGGGTACTGGAACGTGACTTCATCTCTACCAGAACCCACCCTATCGGTTTGTCTGTCTATTCATCTATCCATCCATCTGGCAACATACATTTATAAAGCAAACGTTCTTAGTCTGGCATTTTTTGTTTCAGATCCCAGATTCTCAGATCTTTCCCGTCACCTTATTGCTCAGTTAATATCTCTTCCCCCCATGGCAAGACTCTGTTCCCCGCTCAACACTTTTCATAATTTATACTTGTCATGGTTTACGTCTTACTTAATTGTCTCTTCCATGAGCAAGAGACAGAGAGAGACTGCATCCCCTAACAAGACCTTTTTTAAAAGAATTACTTTATTTAACTTTATTTATTATTATTATCATTATTATTTTCCAGTTTGATCAGAAAGAGACAGAGAGAGAGAGAGAGGAAGTGAGAAAGCAAGCCACCAGGTCCGAGACTTGAACTGTGGTGGGCCATGTGGGAGTCCAGCGCCTTTAACCACCATGCCACTTGCCGACCCCCCTAACAAGATCTTGACACCACAATTCACCTCCAACTCCAGCCAGCCCCAGATCATGTACACATGTGTGTGTGCCTGGCATACTCAGGAAGTTCTCTAGACATGAACCTGGAACCTTTCCACACGGCTCAGTCTTGCAGAGAGTTGCCATTTACATTTCTGCCACAATCCAGCTTCTTCTTCCTTTTTTTGAGATAGGGTTTCTCTATGATCCTCCTGCCTCAGCCTCTCAGCTGGGACATGCCACCACACCTGGGTCTCCTTATGTTGCCCAGACTGCCTTGAGCTCACAATCCTCCTCCCTCAGCCTTCTCCAGTCACTGGGATTACAGGCCTACACCACTGCACCCAAACTTTGGAGAGGACCAGAATGGAAGCGAGGTCTCCCCAGCCCCAGCCTGTGGAGCGGTCTTTACAGTGCATACCACTGCCTCTGGGCCTGCCATGTCTTTATTTCATGGCTTCCTCACTAGAATGGAAGCTCCATGAGGACAGGGACCTTGTCTGGCTTGTTGAGCTCTGTATCTCTAGCACCAAGCACAGCGATCAATCGAGTGACAGAATAAATGACATAGTGATGGTATCAGTCTTAATCTTACTTCAGTTTCCTTTCTTGCTTGCCACAGAGAGCTCAGCTAGCTAGAGCTGTGTGATTTTGAAGACTCAACAAGCAGGTGACTCAAGTCTTAACGATCTGATCTGAGCCAGCCCTGAATCTTCCCCAGAAAATTGAGTGGCCTGACCTGGCCTTACCCCAGGACAGCTCATGACTTCCCTCAGAGCAGCATGGAAGGCTTGTTTACCTGCCATTTATAAGAATGGAGCCCAGAATGGCTATGGGAGAGGGAACCCAGAGCACCAGCTCTCATCCCTGCTGGGAATTCCTGCAAGGCTTCTATGGCTTTTTTCTTTTTAATTTAATGTTAGAATTGTTTTTAAAGAATTGCTGATTTAATTTAATTTATTATTTTTTAATTTGGTCAAAGAGAAACAAAGAGAGAGAAAGAAAGTGAGAAAGCAAGCCACAAGGACCGGGACTTGAACTATGATCAGCCATGTGGAAGACCAGTGCCCTAACACCACACCACCTGCCAGCCCCTGAGGCCTCTGTGCTTTTAAGCTGGAGAACAAAAACCTCAATTCTTCTCCAATACTCTCCTCACAGGAGTCCCAGGCACAGTTCACCCTGCCCAGCTGTGGATGGTCCTAAGATCTAATTGCAGGGCTCCCTGTGGCTCCCAGCCCTGTCACTTCCAGCCAAAGGGGGATCACAGAGTCAAAAAGGCCAAGAAGAGTCAGTGTGAGTGAGTGTAATGAGAGGACCTCAGTAGCAGCCCTATCCACACTATGGTTTGCAGCGTCCCATTTAACCATTTGTTTATTTTGTCTTAACAGAAAAGCCCCTAAAGGGTTAGGGACAAGTATTCCTTACAGACTAGGTAACTGAGGTCCAGAGGGGAAAAGACTCCTCAGGGTCACACAGTCACATAATGCTGAACCTTCATCTTGGAAATCCTCCACCATCTTTCCAAGTTAAACGAACTTGTCATCTTTTTTTCCCCACTCTCTGTTGGAACCTGGATGGAAGAGGAGTAGAGGGTGCAACTGAAAATGCGGGGCTGGAACATTTTATAGAGGGCCTAGTGGGATGCTGTGAATTTATAGTTGAGAAAGACCTCCATGCTGCAAGGTCCCCCAAATCAAATGTCTTCTTCCTAGCACTGTCATCTCAAAGTAAAGGAAAAGACTAGGTCTCCAGGGTGATGGGGCCTAGGTCTTCTTCCTTCTCTTTAGAAAAGGGGGTTAGTGGGGCCAGCAGGTGGTGCAGTGATTAAGGCACTGGACTCTCACATGGCTGCAATTCAAGTCTTGGACCTGGAGGCTTCCTTTCTCACTTTCTCTCTTTCTGTCTTTCCTGTCTTACTGGTAAGCACACATGTCTTAAACCAAATTAAAAAATAAAAATAATAAATAAATTAAATAATTTTTTTTTTTTAAAGAAAAGGGGGTTAACAGGTCAGTCCTGTAGGCTAGTGGTTAATGGAGCCAGATCCCACATGGCTGACTATGGTTCAAATCTGAGACCTAGTGACTTGAAAAACACAGTAGGTACATGTGCACACATACCCAAAATCTCAATAGGATTGAGAAATAGAAGAAAAGGGATTGTGGCATTGCTATGCCCCATTGGGGAGGGAGGTGCTTTTCCCTTTCCTTGTCCCTGTCTCTCTCTGGCAAATGCACATATCCTCTGGCAATTAAAGAAAAGGGAGTCGGCATGGGGGCAAGATAGTGGCATAATGGTAAAATAATGCTCTATGAGGCTGACCCTTACGGGAAGGTCCGGAGACCTCCCTGAGTATGACAGGCATGCACGGGCCCAAGATCTAGGGCTGCCTAAAGCTGAGTGAGGGTGGATCGCGATGTCAAGATCCTATGGAAGGGCTCTCTCTCTTTTTCATAGAAGAAATAAACAAACTAAAAAAAACCCAAAAAACAAAAAAACCCCACACCTCTAAAGAGGGAGTTAATAGGCTTAACTTTTTTTTTTTTAGATTTTTTTTGAACTTTATTTATTTATTTTAACTTGATCAGAGAGGGACAGAGTGAGAGAGAGATTGGGAGGGAAAGTGAGAAAGCAAGCCACCAGGTCCAGGACTAGAACCGTGGTTGGCCATGTGGGAGTGTCCAGTGCCTTAACCACCATGCCACCTGCTGGTCCCCCTGTTTATTTTTTCTAACATGCAAACGTAGTCCTATTTTTCTCACTCTAAAATTCTTCAATCCCTTCCTAGTCTCCAGAGGATGACATATAAACATCCAGGGCCTACAGTGCTCTGGCATCTCCCTCCCTGCCTCCTTTCTAACGCAATTTCCCAAACAGCAATTCCTTTTCTTCCCACTTACTCTTCAAGCCCAAATTCTTTTGCTGCCTCCTCCAAGAATCCTTCCTTAACTGCCCCCAACAGATCTACATTTCTTTTCCCTTGGTTCCCTGCAGTTTGGGTTTACCTGCATTATAACTCAGGTCTTTTGTATGCTTTATGATGTCTTCAGGTTCCCCTTACACCTCCATGCTGGGTTCTGAACTCCTTCAGGGCAAGGCAGTGGCCCTTCACCTTTGTGAACCAGCCTCTGGCACATTGAAGACACTCAGCAAATGTTTGTCGAATGACTTAAAGGCATTTTCAGGAGGGATTATGAATGAGTCTGGGCAACTCCATGCTCACTTCCATGAATATCTATAGTTGTTAGGTGAGGAGTCTTAGGTTCAAAGGAGTGCTTACCTGGAGGATGTGTGTGTTTGGTGACAGCATGCTGCCTGGCTGTGGAGTAACTGGTTTGGTTCATATTTAACTCTGCCGCTAACTGGCTGTGTGACTTTGAATAAGTTTTTTTTTTTTTTTTTGGGGGGGGAAGAGTATTTTTTGCTATAGGGCGCGTGCGCTTGCCAGACTGACAGAGAGACAGAGAGATAGAAAGGGAGAAATCACCCCCCAGCGGGGATGGCCACGCTGCAATCCCTTCTCCTCCATTCTCTCGGGATGTTGGGCACACACGCACACGCGCCCAGCGTGAGTTTTAAGCCACCGGGTCTGGGATGCGAACCGCAGTCAGCTACATGGGAGTCCAGCGACATAGCCATTACGCTAACTGCTGGTCCCTTGAATAAGTTTATTTACCTCTCTGAACCTTAGCTGTCTCATCTACGAAAACAAAATAAATACGTCTTCACAAGGTTGCTGTGAGATGAAATGAATTAATGCATCGAAATGGCTAATTCCATGCCTGGAATGTTGGCAGGGCCTCAACAAATGTGGGTTCCTTCCCCCTTACTTGAGTTTGCAAACATGTGCTGGGATTTGTTATGGGAACCACATGGCTTGGGTTTGTATCTATTTTGGCATATTTGCAAATGCATTTTTCACCCTAATTTGTATTTTTATCATATGAACAGTTGTATGCAAATCAGTGTGCGGATGCCTGTGCTTTTGTGTTTATATTGACATTTGCCTTGGTGTGGACAGTGGTGTATTTGGATAGGAGGTGTGTACACAGAATTCGGTGTGGCTGTGTTGGTGGGTGGGTGGCGCAGGCGAGGAAGCGTGTGGAGTTAAATATGTGTTATGTGCTCATCTGGGGGTGGGAGAGGGCTGGTCTGTGGTGTGGCTTTGTGTGCAGGGTGTGTAGCTAGCATCTGTAAACCAGCGCCATCCAACCGAACTTTCTGCGTTGATGAGAAAGTTTTCTATTTACACTAATGGAGTAGCCACTAGCCGCGTGTGCTATTGAGCTCTCGAAACAGGTTGAGCCCAAAGAATTTTAATTAATTAACTAATTAATGACTTATAATTGCTAGAGAACCTATATGCTTGCTAGAGAGAGAGGGGGGAAGGGAAAAAGCACCCCACCATGGGGCGTGGTTGTGCTGAAAAATCCCTTTGCCTCCATTTCTCCATCCTTTCAGGATCTGCGGCCCCTGCACAGTTGTCTAACATGTTTTTCAAGTCACTGAGGTTGGGATTCCAACCTCTGCCAGCCGTGTGGGATCTAGACTCCCTTAACCATTATTAATTTAATTTTAATTAATTTGGAGGTCAGTAGCCACAGGTGCACTATAAACAGAAATTTCAGGCTTGTTCTGCTCACGCCAGGTGGTGTGCAGCCCTCTTCCTGTTACCAGGGAAAACTCATCCTGCCTGCCGGTCCTGAGAATGTAAATAGACCCGCTGGCGCCCAGCCTGCGCTTGTGTGCGCCCGTGTGAGACGCACAGAGGGGGCTGCGGCACACCCCCCTCCAGTCCCCTGCGGAGCAGTGAATCAGCCTGACAATCAGGTGAGTCATTCATGAACTGCTCTGGGCCGGCCCAGCAGGCGGGAAGCAAACGTCAGCCAGCTTCCCAGCCCTTCCCCCTGAACCCCCCAGTGGGCCCGCTCAACCCCACGCAAGGCAGATGATGAAGAAACTGACGCCGGCAAATCAAGGCACGGAAGCTCCTCTCCCCGGCCCCTCCCTCTGGTTTGCAATCCATTCATTCCTCGGCCCCTCTCTCCCTCCGGTGCTGTGAGTCATCTCAAGCTCTCCCAGGGGACAGACATCCAGCTCCTCTATCCTCTGCGCCCCCATTCAACACCCACTTGCCCAAGCCTATCCTGATTTGTTCTCTTTCCAGACTGAGGGAGCTGGGAGCAGGAGGCTGGACCCCCTTGGTGGGCGTCAGGGTGGGTGGGTCAGGGCTGGGGGCAGGCGGCCAGGACTCAGGGCAGGTTGCAGCTGGCTGGATCCTGAGGAACTGGCATCCAGGTTGCTTGGAGGAACCTCAAGACAAACACCGAGGCGCAGGGAAGGAATTGCTGAGAGTACCTGTGCTTGGTGGGGAGGCGGGGGATGGGAGTGGACAAGAGTATTCCTCGGTTTCCAGGGAAGCCCCACATAGAATCTCTCCAGTGTTTGACAGTCTTCAGTCTCTGCCTACCAGCTCACCCCTGCATCAGTCAGTCTTCTCTTGGACAGAACATTACCTGAGGCTTCTGACTTGGACAACTGGGTTCCACTCTGGTGTCCCACACTGGGTCAGAAAATGCCTTCAAAAGCCTTCAACACGGAGACCAGCAGGTGCATGGTGGTTAAAGCACTGGACTCCCACCAGGACGAATGTGGTTGGAGTCCGGGGACTCAGCAGCTTGAAACTCATGTGGGGCGCGTGTGCGTATGCATGCGTTCCCAGGATCCTGGGAGGAGAGTAGATGAGAAGGGATTGCAGCATAGCCAACCGCCACAGGGGGTGATGTCTCGCTTTCTGTCTCTCTATCTCTGTCTCTGGCGAGCACATGCACCCTCTAGCAAAAATCTCTCTTTTAAAAAAGTCTTAGACGTGGGGACCAGCAGTTAGCGTAATGGCTATGTCGCTGGACTCCCACGTAGTCGACTGCGGTTCGAGTCCTGGACCCGGCGGCTTAAACTCACGCCGGGCGCGTGTGCGTGCGTGCCCAAGATCCCGAGAGGAGAATGGAGGAGAAGGGATTGCGGCGTGGCCATCCCCCCTGGGGGGTGATTTCCTGCTTTCTATCTCTCTGTCTCTCTCTGTCTGTCTGGCAAGCGCACGCGCCCTATAGTGAAAACCTCTCAAAAAAAAAAAAAAAAAGTCTTAGACGTGTAGATCCTCTCACAAGGCAGCTCTACTTCTAAGAATGTATGCTAAGAAAATAATAATTGCCGTGTGCCAAGATCTAGCTACAAGAATGTGTGTTATTTAAAACCATGAAAACAATTTGGAAACAACCAAAATATTCATCAAAAAGGGACTGAATAAAGAAACTGGTAAAAACAACAAAATGGAATGCTATGCAGCCACTGAAGGACGTGACGGGGCCGGCCATAGTGCAGCAGTTAAGCCCTGAGCCAGATCCCACATGGCCTACCTCAGTTTGCATGCCAGCACTGGCAGCTTGAAAAACACACTATTGGGCATGTGTGCCTGCACGCCTGAAATCCCAACAGGATAAAGAAACTCAGGAGCAGGGATTAAGGCATGACCACGCCCCATCCGGTGCTTTTCTCTCAGTCTAGCAAGCAAGTGCACATACTCTCTGGCAATTAAAAGGAAAGAAAATGACATTGTGAAAGATTTGATTTCATAGGAATATTTTCATGACACAAATAAAAAATCAGGGCCAGCAGATGACATAGTGATTAAAACACTGGATTCCACATGGGCCATCATGGTTGGAATCCTGGACCTGGCTGCTTGAAATAATCACACCAAGCACGTGTAGATGCATGCCCAAAATCCCAAGAGGAGAATGGGAGAAAAGGGATTATGGCGTGGCCATCCCCTCTGGGGGATGATTTCTTACTTTTCTTCTCTCTGTCTCTCCAGCGAGTGCACACTCTCTATGGCATAAACCTAAAGAAAAAATATTCAGATTGTGGGCCAGATAGTGGTATAAGGTGGTGAACAGTAACACAACCAGACTTGCGTGGGACATTCCCAGGTTCATGTCTCAAGGCCTTTGTACACTCACATGCCTGTGATCTGAGACTGACTGGGGGTGAATCACGTTGTGAACATTGTATTAGGGTGTCCCTCTCTCCCTCATGGAAAAATACAAACAAACTTTTTTTTTTTTTTTGGAGAGGTTTTCGTTAAGGGCACGTGCACTCGCCAGAAAGACAGAGAGAGACAGAGAGATAGAAAGCGAGAAATCACCCCCCGGGGGGATGGCCACGCTGCAATCCCTTCTCCTCCTTTGGGATTGGGTACGCATGCACACGTGCCCGGCGTGAGTTTAACCCGCCGGGTCCGGGACTCAAACCACGGTCAACTATGTGGGAGTCCAGCGACATAGCCATTACACTAATTGCTGATCCCAATACAAACTCTTTTTTAAAAGAACTATTTTATTTAACTTTATTTATTTATTTTAATTTTACCAGAGAGGGACAGAGTGAGAGAAAGAGAAAGTGATAGAGTGAGAGAGAGAAAGCAAGCAAGCCGCCAGGTCTGGGACTCAAACCAGGGTCAGCCATTTGGGAGTACAACACCCTTAACCACCACGCCACCTGCTGGCCCCTATATAAACTATTTTTTTTAAAGAATTATTTTATTTAACTTTTTATTATTATTATTATCATCATTATTATTTTCCAGTTTGATCAGAGAGAGACACAGAGAGAGAGAGAGAGAGAGAGAGGAAGTAAGAAAGGAAGCCACCAGGTCCGAGACTTGAACCGTGGTTGGCCATGTGGGAGTCCAGCGCCTTTAACCACCACGCCACTTGCCAGCCCATAAACTTTTAAAAAACCATATTTTAAGGAGCTGGCAGGTGGTGTGGTGGTTAAGAGTGCTGGACTCCCACATGGCCAACGGAGCTTCGAGTCCTGGACCTGGTGGCTTGTTTTCTCCCTTTCCCTCTCTCTCTCTCTCTCTCTCATTCTGTCCCTCTCTGGTCAAATTAAAATAAATAAGTAAATAAATAAAGTTAAATAAAATAAGTCTTTAAAGATATTTTAATAGGGGACCAGCAGTTGGTGTGGTGGTTGAGGTGCTGGACACTCCCACATGGCTGACAATGGTTCGAGTCCAGGACCTGGTGGCTTGCTTTCTCACTCTCTCTCTCTCTCTCTTTCTCTCTCTGTGTCTCTCTCTGGTCAAATTAAAATGAATGAATAAATGAATAAAATTAAATAAATAATTAAAAAGGATATTTTAATATATTATATACAATGCAATATAATTTTTTCTAAAAAGAGAGCAGAGAAAAAAGATTAGAAAGTATTTGCCTAATTATGAACAATCATTCTCATTGAATTAGGGATTTAGACTATTTTTATTTCTTCTTTGAACTTTTCTGATCTACTCCCCAGAATTTTTTAAAAGAATTATTTATTTTATCAATAAATAAAATTATTGTTTTTTTAAAATTTGGTCAGAGAGAGACCGAGACAGAGAGAGATGAAAAGTGAGAAAGCAAGCCACCAGGTCCGGGACACAAACTGCAGTTGGCCATGTGGGAGTCGAGGCTCCCCCACCCAATTTCTTTTTTTTTTAAATTTATTTATTTAATTCTATTTGTTATCATTATTTTTAATTCAGCCAGAGAAAGAGAGAGAGAGAGAAAAGGAAAGGGAGAGCACAAGCTGCCAGATCCAGGACTCGAACCACTGTCAGCCATGTGGGAATCCAACACCCTTATCCACCACACCACCTGCTGGTCCCTCCCCCTCAATTTCTACCATAAGAGTTCATAACTTCTTTTTTTTTTTAAGAATTATTTTATTGGAACCAGCAGTTAGCGTAATGGCTATGTCACTGGACTCCCACGTAGTCGACCACGGTTCAAGTCCTGGACCTGGCGGCTTAAACTCACGCTGGGCACGTGTGCGTGCATGCCCAAGATCCCAAGAGGAGAATGGAGGAGAAGGGATTGTGGCGTGGCCATCCCCCCGGAGGGTGATTTCTTGCTTTCTATCTCTCTGTCTCTCTGTCTTTCTGGCGAGTGCAAGCGCCCTCTAGCGAGAACCTCTCAAAAAAAAAAAAAGAATTATTTTATTTAACTTTAATTATTATTATTATTTTCCAGTTCAATCAGAGAGAGAGATAGAGAAAGAGAAGGAAAGTGAAAAAGCAAGCCACCAGGTCAGGGACCCAAACTATGGTAGGTCATGAGGGAGTCCAGTGCCTCTAACCACTGCGCTACCTGCTGGCCTCACAGTTCATGACTTCTTTTTTTTTTGGAGAGGTTTTTGCTATAGGGCACGTGCACTGGCCAGATAGAGAAAGACAGAGAGACAGAAAGCGAGAAATCACCCCCCAGGGGGGATGACCACACCGCAATACCTTCTCCTCCATTCTCCTCTCAGGATCTTGGGCACACATGCACACATGCCCGGTGTGAGTTTTAAGCCACCGGGTCTGGGACTCGAGCCACAATCGACTACGTGGGAGTCCAGCAACATAGCCATTATGCTAACTGCTGGTCCCCACAGTTCATGACTTCTTACAGAAAAAAAAAAAAAAAACATATTAAGGGTTTCCAAAAGCCATTTGTAGGGGCGGTATGGAGAATTAACTGTAAATAGACATTTTATTGCAGTGATGAAAATGCTCTAAAACTGGATCATGGTGATGGCTGAACAACTTGGTAATTATTACTAAACACTATTGAATTATACATAAAATGGATAAATTTTGTGTCCATAAGTTACACTTCAAGTTGTTTAAACTTTTTTCTTAAATGGGCATTCTTTTTTTTTAAACTTTATTTATTTTATTTATTCATTTATTTGGTTAAACATTTTAAAATAGGGCCAGTTGGTGGCATGGTGATCAAGGCAGCTGTATTGACTTCATGGTTCAAATCCCAGACCTGGCATCTTGCAAAACATGCCAGCTCATGCCGAGTACATGTGTGCTCAAAATTCTGAGAGGAGAGAGGAAGAGAAGGGATTGTGGTGTGGCCATCTCCCCTGGGGGTGATTTCTCGCTTTCTGTCTCTCTGTTAAGCACATGTTCCCTATAGCTAAAATCTCTCTAAAAAAAAAAAGAAAAGAAAGAAAGAAAAATATACTGGGTGTGTGTAGGGGGTGATTTCTCATTTTCTCTTTCTGTCTCTCTGTCTCCTTCTGGGGAGCACATGTGCCCTATAGCAAAACAAACCAATTCCAATGCCAGCCATTTACTGCGGTCCGCTATTGAAGTTAGGCTTCCATCTTGAAGTGCTTCTAGGAGCCCTGAAACAAGCCCAGGTCTGGGGGTAGGAGTGCCAGGTTACCTCTTTGCTAATCCTGGTAACCCTTAGTCTGCGGTCCTTAATCCTGTGGGGTCCCCAGGGAGGGTATACAGATTTAGGAGTGGACCTCTGGATCTGTACCTCCATACTCTCACCCCAAGGTGATTCTAGAAAACCTGGGAGAGTGGGATGAATAGCCCAGGTGCTGGAAAGATCTAAGAGAAGGTAGAGGAAGAGGTCATTTCGGCATGAGGCCAGGCTCAGTGAGTGGGAATGGCCAGAACCAGAGAACTAGGATATGTTAACACCAGAGCTGGAGGGGAGTGTGGGGTGTACTTTTTTTTTTTGAGAGGTTTTTGCTATAGGGCACATTCGCTCACCAGAAAGACAGAGAGAGACAGAGATACAGAAAGTGAGAAATCACCCTTCAGGGGGCATAGCCACACCACAACCCCTTCTCCTTTATTCTCCTCTTAGGATCTTGAGCACGCATGCACATGCTCCCAGCTTTAGTTTAAGCCGCCGGGTCCGGGACTCGAACCGCAGTCAACTAAATGGGAGTTCAGCGACATAGCCATTACACTAAATGCTGGTCCCAGGTGGGGTGTACTTTTGCCAAGCCCTAGGCCAGATCTTCTTTTTTTTCAATTCTCTTATTTAATTTAATTTATTATTATTTTTAAAATGAATTAGTTTATTTAACTTTCCTTATTTCTTTTAATTTGACCAGAGAGGGACAGAGTGAGAAAGAAAGAAAGAGAGTGAGAAAGCAAGCCGCCAGATCCGGGACTCAAACTACTATTGGCCACGTGGGAGTCCAGTGCCCTTAACCACCATGCCACCTACTGGCCCCTATTATTATTATTTTCTAATTTACAATAAGCCACTTGTTTTCACCAGAGGAGGTGGGAAGTGAGAAAGCAAGCTACCAGGTCTAGGACTCAAACCACAGTTGACCATGTGGGAGTCCACTGCCTTCACCACCACACCACCTGTTGGCTCCACGTCTTTCATTTTAAAAGTGGAGATGATAGGGGCCAGCCAGTGGCACGGTGGATGAGCGGCTTAAAAAAATACATGGTGTCCAAAATTCCAAAAGGGAGGGGAATTGGAGGAGAAGGGAGTGAGGCATGACCGTACCTTACAGGAGTTGTTTTTTTTTCCTAAAGAATTATTTTTTATTTAATTTTATTTATTCATTCATTCATTCATTTATTTGAATTTGACCAGACACACACACACACACACACACACACACACACACTCACACACACACAAAGTGAGAAAGCAAGCCACTGGGTCTGGGACTTGAACTGTGGTCAGCCATGTGGGAGTGCCCTGCAGCTTAACCACCACGCCACCAGCTGGTGGGGGGGTTGTTGCTTTTTCTGTCTCTCTCTCTGGCAAGCACATGCACCCTCTGGCAAATTTTAAGAAAGAAAAAAATGGGGAGGTCATAACAACAATAGTGATGATGGCAGTGCTAGAGGCCATATGGGAGATTGGGCCAGGTTCCCTGTCGACCTGGGCGCTCGTGTTTGCGTGCCCCTGATCCTGGCTGGCTGGGAAGACTGAAGGAGGATCGCAGCGTGAGTCTGCTGAAGGTGTTTGTCTCTCTCTCATGACCTCATAAAAGAAAGAAACTTTAAAGAAATAATAAGGCCTCCCTGAGGGGTTGTTGAAGAGATGAAATGACGTTGTCTGCCACTCTGTCTGCAGGGCGGGAATGTGTCCTCATGGATGTGCCAGCGACCCTGCAGCTTGAGGATGATGGACTATGTGTTCTAGACACCGTGAATGGAGGACCTCCTGTGGAGTGTCATCGGCCCTCAGGGAGTTCCCAGGAGAAACAGACATGGCTGCTCCTGCCTGCGTGGAGGAGACCCCTCCGACCTGGGGAGACCCCGTGTGGCACTGCGCCCAGAGTCTGGCTCTGCCACTGGTGGATGACTTAGCCTCCCCTAGTCTCCTCTTGTCTTCTGCAGGGAGGAGCACACAGTATCTCCCTCCTAGAGTTGTGAAAATGGTGAGAGGTGAGATAGAGTCTCTCTGAAGCAAGGGCTCAGTAAATGTTTATGAAAAAAGGCTGGCAGGTGGTGTGGAAGTTAAGGCACTGGACTCCCACATGGCCGACTGTGGTTTGAATCCTGGACCTGGCATTTGCTTTCTCACTTTCCCTTTCTCACTCTCTCTGGTCAAATTAAATAATAATAATAAATAAAATTTAATAATTTTGTAATGTTAACTTAAAAAATAAAAAATAGGGGCACAAAATGTATGGTACCTGAAGACTGCATGCCAGAGGGAAAGCATCTGGTCCAGTGTTTGCGTGCCAGCAGTCCCTGTCTCTCCAAGTGGCACGTGTAAGTCCCCTGTGTCTCATTCTCTATTAGCTCATTACCTCAGGGCCGAGATGCCATTCCAGAATCACAGGGCCCACCCCTGCCATCACAGAAGGGAAACTGAGACTAAGAGAGGGCAAGTGACTTGCCTGAACATCTACAGGAAGAGCTGGCCTGTGTCCCTCTACACTGCTTCACCCTGCTCCTGCCACCTTTCTTTCTTTTTTTTTTTGATTTATTTATTTCACAGGCTAGAGAGAGACAGACAGAGAGACAACACCCCAAACAAGGTCTCAATCTCACTATCTACCCACAGATCAGCCAGCCCCATATTCATGGGCATGCACATGCAAGTGGGTACTCAAGGACGTCACCGGATGTGAACCTAGCACCTTCCCATATGGGTCAGACTTACAGAGCACTGTGTTACTGTCCATCTCCCTTCTCCACTGTGCTTCATGAGGCCATGTTGCGTCTACAGGGTTGTAAGCTCCCTGAAGGCTGGCACGTCTGCACCCTCTGTCCCCTCCCAACATCCTCTAGGCATGCTCCACCCAGAGAAGAACCTCTGTAAGAACTCGCAGACATGAGGGACATGACTGGCCATGGCTGTCACTTGCACTGTTGTGTTCACATGGCCCTGACTCCTGAACAGGCAGGCAGGCAGGAACCCCATGCAGTCCAGGAAATCCTGGGCCTCTGCTCCAGATCCCAGCAGGGAGGGGCGAGAGAATAGGCTTCCTTGTCAGCCATCCCCTCAGACCTCCACTCTTCTTACTGCTGGAAGGGTAAGAAGGCTCAGTGTGGGCCATTCCAGGCCCCTGAAGGGGGTGGCTCTGAGAAGCCTTGTCCTGGGATCCCCCCTCTGTCCAGACAGTCTTCTGGTCATCTGCTGCCCTTTAGCAGGTAGCTGGCTGCTGCAGGAGATGCTTGGTTATATGGGGTCTGCACACCGAGGGGCTAGCAGTTTTGCTCTGCCCTCTAATATATTTACATAAAAAACTCTTCTAGTTTTTTTTAGGCACCATGACAAGCGATGGCAGCTGCGTCCAGAATAGACCTTATTTTTAAACAAATTCGCAGCTTGTTCTAGGAGCCATGATACTGGCTTTCCCCAGACGTGGCCATTGTCAATGTACAGTCTGTGGCCGGTTCCCGGTTGCTATTCCAGAAAGAAAGGAGGTAGGCGGCTTGGGAAGAGACAGAGCATCAAGGAGTAGGTAATGCTCTCAGGTGACAGAGAATGACAGAGGCCCTAGGCCCTCGTCTCGAGCCAGGTCCTCTTTGTTTGTTTGTTTTGAGCTATAACTCTAGAATAGAGTTAGGCTGCAGAGCTGGGAAAGTTCTCAGAAATCATCCGTCCAACCATGCACCCCTATTATATATATTATACATAATATATATAATCTACATATATAGCATATATATTATATTTATATATATATATTTTTAATTTTAATTTTTTTTTCATTCTCTCAGGATTTTGGGCACACACACTTGTCCAGTGTGTTTTTCAAGTCACTAGGTCCAGGACTTGAACTGCAGTCAGTCATGTGAGATCCAGCCACCTTAACCACCACACTAGTTGGCGGGCTCTAAAATACTTGTTTATAATTCTTATAATTTTGATACTCTATGGATTTTTTTGTTCAGTTTAGGTATGTATTTCTTCCATAAATGAGAGATACGGAGAGAAAAAAAGAGAGAGAGCCCCCAACAGGGTCTTAATGCCAGGACCCACCCCCAGCCCTGGGTCATGGGCAAGCACGTGCCTGCAGCCACGCTCTTTTACAAACAGGGAAACTGAGGCCCAAAGCCTTGGCCCATTGTTAATCTTGCAAGTGTCTCAAGCTTCCTCTAAATATCTTAACTGGCCAAGCATGGCTGTTCTCGGTGCTGCCTGGAACTGGCTTTCTTCTTCCTTGAACCCAGAGGGGAAAGCTCTGGGGATGGGAGAGAAGAGAAAGGAAGAAGAAATAGTTTTTCCACCTTTCCTTCTCAACCTCACTTTTCCCAACCATTTAGAAATGTCTCCAGCTAGAAGGATATCCAGGCTGACCTCTCATACATGCAAAGAAACAGGTCCAGAGAGAGAAAGGGACTTGTCCAGGTCACTCAGAGAAACCTGGGATAAACTTAGACTTCCTAGAGCAGTTTCATTACACTTTTATGTGTGTGTGTGTGTGGGGGGGGGGGGGGGGCGCACATGGATTATTAGCTCTGAAATAAACTCTCTTCTGGTTCCTGAGTTCATTGTAAACAGCCCAGTGGCAGAACTGGGCCTCAAGTATACTGAAGAAATAAAGGCCTAGCCTAACTTTAAAGCCCAGCTCTATGTTAGTGTCATCTTCCCTTATACTTAATTTGGGACTTACTGAGTGCCAGAAATGAAAGGGACCTCAGAGAATAGGAGATCAAGCTCTAGGGGACAGCAGGTAGCATGATGGTTGAGGACGCCGAACTCCCACATGGCCAACCAAGGTTTAAGTCCCAGACCTGTCGATTTGCTTTCTCCTTTCTCTCTCTCTCTCTGTCCCTCTCTGGTCAAATTAAAATAAGTAAAATAAATAAATAAAGTTAAATAAAATCTTTTTTTGGAGAGGTTTTTGCTATAGGGCGCATGCGCTCGCCAGAAAGACAGAGACAGAAAGCGAGAAATCACCCCCCAGGGGGGATGGCCGCAATCCCTTCTCCTCCATTCTCCTCTAGGGATCTTGGGCGCACACACACACACACACGTGCCTGGCGTGAGTTTAAGCCACCGGGTCCTGGACTTGAACCGCAGTTGACTACATAGCCATTACACCAACTGCTGGTCCCAAATAAATGCATTCTTTAAAAAAAAAGAAAAAGAAGTTCAGGTTCTGATTCCTAGACACGGAGACCAGGGCCTCGAGGGGAAACGATTGATTCAACAGCAAAAGGGGAGGAGATGTAGTTGCTCCTAGGACCCAGGTAGTCTCAGCTCTTTTTCTTTTTTTTTTCCCCCTAGTCCTCACAGTACCTAGCATTGTACTGTCCTCATAACTTTTGAGTATGTTCAATAAATCCTTGCTGAATGCCATAGATACAAAATGCCTTTGTGTACAAGTGCAGTTGATGATTAATAAAAACTTCAAAGAATGCATATTGTGTTTGAAAAATATCTAATAAATGCTTATTGCTTGTGCTTATCAGTTCAGTTCTGTCTCCTTCTTTATTCCCTTCTGCCCGAGGCTGTCTGTAGGTAGAAGTGGACTATTTCTATCCCAGCCACTCTTTGGAGGCAGGTAGCGTCACTTAAGCATGGTCCTACCAGGGATGGGAACTGTGGGCCACCAGACCACTCTGGCCAGAGCCTCCTCAGAGCTTTGAGAATCTTGTCCATGGATCTGAAGAGTGCCACCCAGGGAAAAGCAGGTCTGAAAGGGGTACCGTGCCTGGTTGATCGTTGCTAACCTTAGAAAACACAGACCCAGGGTAAGTGAGAGAGAGTGCGGAGGAGGAGAGTGCTAGCTGTCAGTTCAGTGGTGTCCACCACGCGGGGAGAAACATTGCTCTATCTCTTCCCCTGAGTACTGACCAGGGTATTTTGCATGATTCTACAAAGGAGAAGCAACCACCACGACCCCTAGCAGTGTTGCTCACCACTCCCCATTCCTCTTCCAATCCCTTTCAAAGCCCAGTTGTGCTGCCATCTGTCAGGCTATAGGTTAAATGCCTAGCTCTCCCCTGAGATGTATTTAATTTTACCAAGAACCCAAATTCAGCACTGATTCTTAGATTCAGAAGTTCCTTAGTCAGTTACTAGTTCTCATCTGCATGTTCGCCCTCCATCAGGAAACTGATAGCCAATTCCTATTTCCACAGTGAAAGGTCCCAGGAAGGGTTCCTGCCTACCTTAGGGACTCATTACAAAACACAGTTCTATTGTCTGTAAGAAACTTTATTCTTAAAGTTTCATCTCTACATCCTCAGCACCTACCGTAGGTATTCAAGAAATGCGTGGAGACCCAACCTTGGTGGTGCAGTTGTTAAGTGTACTGTTAAGTGTACTGAACTGCCCACATGGCTGGGCTGAGCAAGGGTTTGGATTCTTTGGCTGGTCTGATAACATGCCAGGCACACATGCATGCCCCAAATCCTGATGCGCTGGAGGGCCCAGGGGGAGGGGATTTCGGGAGTGACAAGGTGCAGTCAAGGTTGCTTCTCTCTCTCTCTCTCTCAGGCATGAGCATGAGCTCTCTATTGTGAATTAAAAAGAAGGAAAGAAGGAAAAGAAAGAAGAAATGAAGAAAGGAAAGGAAAGGAAAGGAAAGGAAAGGAAAGGAAAGGAAAGGAAAGGAAAGGAAACGAAAGGCAAGGCAAGGCAAGGCAAGGCAAGGCAAGGCAAGAAAGAGGAAAGAGAGGAAAAGAAAGAAAGAAAGGAAGTTGAATGACTTAACCCTGACTTACCTGAGAAGAGTAAATGTGAAGGCCCCCTAGGACCTCTAAAGGGACATTCTTGCAACTTCCGGGTCACTTGGCTGCCGGGAGACCAAGGTGATGATCTCTGAGAACTCCAGGGAAGGCGGTTGAGTTCTGACTTGGGAGCCCGGCTCCACCACCCCTTGTTCCTTGTGTTTGGGCAACAGAGACCTGAGGTCTCTGAATCCCAGTTCTTACTTGTCTGAACTCTACAACTTCGGGCAATTATGTGTCTTCTCTGAGCCTCAGTTCCCTCATTTGTGGAATTCAAAGTGCCTAACCAAGGTGCTCCACGAGTCAGCCATTGCCCAGCATCTGCCAAACCGCCTAAGAAGATTCTTGGTCCATATGCTGGGATCTGATAGATTCTGAAATCTCCCACTGTGTGTGAGGTGACGTGTCAGATACTGGGATGCAAAGAGATACATCCTGTCCCTTTTCTCAAGTGGCTCATTATGTTTGGGGGGAGGCAAAACACAAGCACTGAGAAAGCAAAATCCCAACCCAACCGCCAGGAGACATCCTAAGGTTGTACAAGTATATGACAAGTGGGCGGAGCCGTTACAGGAAGGAGGAGGGACTACCCCCATCTTGGAGTGATGTGGGATGATTCCCTGGGGGTAGTCTTTCTGCTCAGAGTACGTTGTCTAGTCAGAAAGGTTCACCTTGATTTAATCCTTTTTTTTTTTTAATTTATATATTTCCAAGAATGAGTGACAGAGAGAGACAGCACTCCCAACAGTGCCTTTATTATTTTTTATTTATAATTTTTTAATTTAACTTTTTAAAATTTATTTAGATTTGACCAGTGAGGGATAGAACAAGAGAGAGAGAGTGAGAAAGCAAGCTGCCAGGTCTGGGACCTGAACTGCGATCACCCGTGTGGGAGGCCAGTGCCCTTAACCACCACTCCACTTGCCAGCCCCCCAACAGGTGCCTTTAGCCAACCCCAGATCACGGACACTGCACCCAGCATACTCAAGAAGGTCTTCAGACTTGAACTGAGGACCTTCCCATATGCGATTGCCCTGGAGAACATTGTTTTACTGCTGCAGCACTGTCTGGTCCTGGTTTAATCTTTTTAAAAAGAATTATTTATTGAGCCAGCAGGTGGTGTGGTGGTTAAGGCGCTGGATACTCCTACATGGCCGGCCACAGTTTGAGTCCTGGACCTGGTGGCTTGCTTTCTCACTTTCTCTCTCTCTCTCTGTCTCTCTCTAGTGGAATTAAAAGAAATGAATGGGAAACCAGCAGTTAGTGCAATGGCTATGCCGCTGGACTCCCACATAGTCAACCGCGGTTCGCGTCCCAGACCTGGTGGCTTAAAAAACTCACGCCGGGCGCGTGTGCATGCGTGCCCAAAGATCCCGAGAGGAGAATGGAGGAGAAGGGATTGCGGTGTGGCCATCCCCCCTGGGGGGTGATTTCTCGCTTTCTGTCTCTATGTCTCTCTCTGTCTGTCTGGCGAGCACATGCGCCCTGTAACAAAAAACCTCTCATAAAAAAAAAAAAGAAATGAAAAAATAAAATAAAATAAATAATTGTTTATTTATTTAATTCCATTTGTTATTATAATTAGTACTATTATTTTAATTTGACCAGAGAGAGACAGAGAGAGAATGAAAGGGAAAGTGAGAAATCAAGTTGCCAGGTCCAGGACTCAAACTGCGATGGACCAGACCTTAACCACCATTCCACCTGCTGGTCCTATCTGGTTTAATTTTTTTTTTTTTTTTTTTTTTTTTTTTTAGAGGTTTTTGCCATAGGGCGTGTGCTCTCGCCAGACAGACAGAGAGAGACAGAGAGTCAGAAAGCGAGATATCAGCCCCTAGAGGGGATGGCCACGCCGCTGCAATCCCTTCTCCCTCATTCTCCTTTCGGGATCTTGGGCATGCATGCACACGTGCCCGGCGTGAGTTTTAAGCCACCGGGTCTGGGACGTGAACCGCGGTCGACTATGTGGGAGTCCAGCGACATAGCCATTACGCTAACTGCTGGTCCCTCTGGTTTAATCTTTTAACACTCATTCATTTGATCCAAGAAATGTTCACCAAGTCCCCTTGGTTCCAGGAACTGTGCAGGGAGGAGATGTGTAGTTTTTGTGCTCAAGAAGCTTTTAACTTAGAAGTCAGACAATGGTGTAGCTTAGGAGTCAGGTGATAGTGCAGCAGCGATGCAACTGGATCCACATCTTGAGAATTCCCTGCACACTGGGCACATGGGCATCCGTGATCTGGGAAGCTGGGACTAAAGGTGGATTGCAGCATAAAGACCCTGTGGGTGATAGCTGTCTCTCTCTCTCTTATGAAAGAAATAAATGAATAAACTTTTTTTAAAAAGTGTGTAGTTTAGGAGAAGAGATGGACATTGAACCAATAATGCCATAGATAGATGTAAATGTTCAAATTGTTATCAGAATTGATAAAACATAAATAACAAGGGTATTTAATTTAATTAAAAGCCCAAAGAATGCCTCTTTCAGGAAGTGATATTTAATTGAGCTCTGACGGATGAATAAAAATTAGTCAGGCAAAAAGAAGGCAGGAGGGTGGGGGCATTCCAGGAAGGGAAAACAGCCTGTGCAAAGGCCCCAGCGAGCAAAGAGCACATTGTTCAGGACATGAGAGAAAGTCACATTGCTGGAGTAGAGAGCTAAGGGAAGACAAGTGAGGTAGGCAGGGTCCACATCATGTAGAAGCTTTTGGCTGTTTTTGTGGTTGTTGTTTGTTTGTTTTTATTTCCAAGTAGGAGAAGATCAGCTGTAGCAAAATGCCCTGGGATGCTTATTAAAAATTATTTTTGGGGCCGGTTGGTGGCATGATGGTGGAGGCAGCTGGGTCCTACATGGCCGATTGTGTGGTTGAGTCCTGGATCCAGAAGCTTGAAAAACTTTCTAGGTGTGGAGGCCAGCAGGTGGCGTAGTGGTTAAGAGCCCTGGACTCCCACATGGCCCATCATGGTTCGAGTCCCAGACCTGGTAGCTTGCTTTCTCACTTCCCCTCTCTTTCTCTCTCTCTCTCTCTCTCTCTCTCTCTCTCTCTCTCTCTCTCTGTCCCTCTCTGGTGAAATTAAAGTAAATAAATAAAGTTAAAATAAAAATAATTCTTTAAAAAAATGAAAAACTTTCTAGGTGTGTATATGTGTCCAACATTCATGAAGCGAATAGAGGAGAAAGGATTGCAATGTGGCCATCCTTGCTGGGGGGGGGGTTGCTTTCTCACTTTCTCTCTCTCTCCATCGAGTACACACGCCCTATAACAAATTTAAAAAAGAAGAAAAGATTTCTGGGTCTCATTCCCACTGAAAAATAAGCTCTGGGGTGGGGTCCAATAATTACCATTTTCAACAAGCTTCTCACGTGATTTGTAAGTACCCTAAAGGTTTTTTAAAAAGAATTATTTATTTAATTTTATTCATTCATTCATTCATTCACTTTTTTTTTTTTTTTTTTTTTTTTTTTTTTTGAGAGAGGTTTTTGCTATAGGGCATGTGTGCTTACCAGAAAGACAGAGAGAGACAGGGAGTCAGAAAGCGAGAAATCACCCTCCAGGGAGGATGGTCGTGCTGCAATCCCTTCTCCCCCATTCTCCTCTCGGGATCCTGGGCACACACGCACACGCGCCCGACGTGAGTTTAAGCCACCAGGTCTGGGACACAAACTGTGGTTGACTACGTGGAAGTCCAGCATAGTCGTTACACCAACTGCTGGTCTCTCATTCATTATTTTTTAAAGAATTATTTTATTTAACTTTATTTATTTATTTTATTTTTTAATTTGACCAGAGAGGGACAGAGAGAGTGAGAGAACATGAGAAAGTAAGCCGCCAGGTCCGGGACTGGAACTGCATTTGGCTATATGGGAGTCCAGCACCTTTAACCACCACACAACCTGCCAACCTCCATTCATTTATTTTTTTAAATTTGACCAGAGAGAGATGGAGAGAGAGAGGAAAGGAAAGTGAGAAAGCAAGCCACCAGGTCTGGGACTCAAATTATGGTTGGCCATGTGGGAATGTCCAGTGCCTTAACCACCATATCACATGCTGATCCCCTAATACCCTAAAGTTTGACAATCACTGTTATGAACCAGTTACATATTTCACTGACAAAATCAGAGGTTTTAAGTCCTTAAAATTTTTTAAAGAATTTATTTATTGGGAACCAGCAGTTAGCATAATGTCGCTGGACTCCCACGTAGTCGACCGCGGTTCACGTCCCGGACCCGTGGCTTAAAACTCACGCCGGCGGGCGCGTGTGCGTGCGTGCCCAAGATCCCGAGAGGAGAATGGAGGAGAAGGGATTGCAGCGTGGCCATCCCCCCTGGGGGGGTGATTTCCTGCTTTCTATCTCTTTGTCTCTCTCTGTCTGTCTGGCGAGCGCACGCGCCCTATAGCAAAAACCTCTCCAAAAAAAAAAAAAAAAAAAAAAACTCACGCCGGGCGCGTGTGCGTGCGTGCCCAAGATCCCGAGAGGAGAATGGAGGAGAAGGGATTGCGGCGTGACCATCCCCCCTGGGGGGGTGATTTCTCGCTTTCTGTCTCTCTGTCTCTCTCTGTCTGTCTGGCGAGCGCACGTGCCTATAGCGAAAAAAACTCTCAAAAAAAAAAAAGAATTTATTTATTATAGAATTCTTTCTTTTTTCTTTTCTTTTTTCTTTTTTTTTTTTTTTTTTTTGAGAGATTTTTGCTATAGGGCATGTGTGCTTACCAGAAAGACAGAGAGAGACAGAGAAACAGAAAGCAAGAAATCACTCCCCAGGGGGGATGGCCACGATGTACTCCCTTCTCCTCCATTCTCCTCTCGGGATCTGGGTACTCACGCACATGTGCCTGGCATGAGTTTAAGCCACCAGGTTCGGGACTCAAACTGTAGTTGACTATATGGGAGTCCAGTGACATAGCCATTACGCCAACTGCTGGTCCCAAGAATTATTTTATTTAACTTTATTTATTATTATTATTATTATTATTATTGTTTTCCAATTTTGATTAGAGAGAGACAAAGAAAGAGAGAGAGGAAAAGTGAGAAAATAAGCCACCAAGTTCAGGACTTGAACCATGGTCAACCATGTGGGAGTCCAGCACCTTTAACCACCGTGCCACTTGCTGGCCTCAATTATAGTTATCTTTTAACTTGACGAGAGAGAGATAGAGAGAGAGAAAGTGAGAAAGCAAGCAAGCCATCAGATCTGGGACTTGAACCATGGTCAGCCATGTAGTAATCCAGTGCCTTAACCATCATGCCACCTGCCAGTCCCCCCTTTGAAAAATCTTTTAAAAATGTTTGCCAGAGGGCATATGTACTAGCCAGAATGACAGAGAGAAAGAGAAAGCAGTTCCCATGGGATTGTGTCAAGATCCCTTTTCCTCCATTTCTTTCTCCCTTCAGGATTTTGGACATGCATGGATTTTGGGCATGCACACATACATATATGCCCAGCATGTTTCTCAAGCCCACATTAGAACTTTTCCCAAACTGCTGGGTCTGGGACTGGAGCTGCGGAATCGACTATGTGGGATCCGACTGCCTTGCTCACTGGGCCACAGAGCTAGCCTAAGTCCTTTCTTCATTAGACTTGTGTTCTAAAAACGTCACTGTGCTTTGCCAGAAGGCAGAGATGGACATGGGGAATTGGTCAATTTGAAAGTCACTACAGTATTTCAGGAGAGGGACAACGTGGCTTAGAACAAGGGGTAGAGATGAAGATGAATGGGAGCGGATAGATTCACGAACTACTTTGTAGAAAGAACCTTTATCATTTATTACAGAAACATTTATATGGTATGTCTTTTCCTTTCTCTGTTGTCATACATGATTGTTGCAAAATTTCAGATATACATTGGGACCAGCAGTTAGCGTAATGGCTATGTCGCTGGACTCCCACGTAGTCGACCGCGGTTCGAGTCCCGGACCCGGCAGCTTAAACTCACGCCGGGCACGTGTGCGTGCGTGCCCAAGATCCCGAGAGGAGAATGGAGGAGAAGAGGAGAATGGAGGAGAAGGGATTGCGGCGTGGCCATCCCCCCTGGGGGGTGATTTCCTGCTTTCTATCTCTCTGTCTCTCTCTGTCTGTCTGGCGAGAGCACGCGCCCTATAGCAAAAACCTCTCCAAAAAAAAGAAAAACAAAAACAAAAACAAAAACAAACAAAAAAAAAATTTCAGATATACAAAAAAAAAAGGAGAAAAATATTTTGGCACATATTCTTCTGGGCTTTCTTTTCTTTCTTCTTTTTTTTTTTCTTTTGAGAGAGATTTTTGCTATAGGGCATGAGCTTGCTGGAGAGACAGAGAGACAGGAAGCGAGAAATTACTCCCCAGGGGGGATGGCCACATGGCAATCCCTTCTCTTCCTTTCTCCTCTTGGGATTTTGAGCAGGCACTCATACACACATGCCCAGCATGAGTTTTAAGCCACCAGGTGGTCCGGGACTCAAACTGGTCTCAACTACATGGGAGTACAGCGACTTAGTGATGTAACCATTATGCATCTGCTGCTCCTGGGCTTTTATATGTATATGTATGTATATATACATACATATATATATATATATATATGTATGTGTGTGTATATATATATATATACACACACACACACACACACACATATATATATATATATATATATATTCATTTATGTATACATCCTTAGATGGATCTAGTTTGTTGTTTACAATATCGGAGTAATCCAGTAATACTTGTCTGATTCCCAATTTTCAAGAAAACAATACATCATGAGCATCTTTTCTTTCTTTTTTTTTTTGGAGATGTTTTTGCTATAGGGCGCGTGCGCTCGCCAGACAGACAGAGAGAGACATAGAGACAGAAAGCGAGAAATCACCCTCCAGGGGGGATGGCCACGCCGCAATCTCTTCTCCTCCATTCTCCTCTCAGGATCTTGGGCACGCATGCACACGTGCCCGGTGTGAGTTTTAAGCCACGGGTCCGGGACGCGAACCGCGGTCGACTACGTGGGAGTCCAGCGACATAGCCATTACGCTAACTGCTGGTTCCCATCGTGAGTATCTTTTCAGGTCAATACAGACCTATATAGTTTTTAATGTTTGGATGGTATTCCGCGGAATGGATATTCCCCCATTTATTTGCCACTCCCCCACTGATGGCTACTTAGCTTGTTTCTAACTTCTCACATCACTACAATCTATTTCTTTCTGTGCTCATTTCTGAACACCACAATATTTATTTCCTTAGAATAAATTTTTGCTAGCAGAATCGCTAGGTCATTGACAAGCTGTCTTGGTTTAATCACACATACTCATACCGTGTCCCCAGGGGGGTTTGTGGAGAGGATGGCAAAGTCAGGGACCAGAAGTCTATGTGGCTCCTGATCTGTCCTTTTGAAGGCCTCGGACAGTTCACGATCATATGCTGACCTTTCCCAGACTTTTTCTTCCCTGGGCGGTCGCAGTGAGTGCGGTCAGAGCTAGTTCAAGACATATCGGAGCCATCCACCCTGCACCCGGTCCTTCAGCAGGGCCTTCAGCGGCCCTCCCAAGCCCCTAGGAATTCATCCCCAGCTCCCCCTCCCCCAGCAGCGGGAGGGCGTGTTAGGGAGCAGCTTAGGCAGGCAATGATTGCACCATCCACGGTTTGAAAAGGAAGTCTAGGAAGCGCAAGGAGGAAAGTCGTTTGTCCCGAAGGCGGAGTCCCAGCAGCCAGACCCGGCCCCTGCAGCGCTGCTTGCACCATTACTTACTGGGCTCGGATCTCTTCGCTTCCACCCACTCCCCAGCCCAACCCTATACTGAATACCGGCCCTTTAAGAAGCTGTCACAGAGGCGCCGCTGGCCCCGCCTGGCGGGGAGGGCTGAGAGGGAGGGGAGGGGTTGGTGGCTGCTGAAGCTGGGGCGGGTGTGGGGGGGTCTGGATCTATTTTTAGCTCGGGGTCGGGTCACGTGACAGGAGTGACGTCTCCTAATGTTGTTGTTGGTGGCGGCGGCGAGCGGAGCCGGAGGAGCCGCCGCAAAGATGGAGGAACCGTCGAGGAGGCGCTGTCGCTGCTGCCGCCGCCGCTGCTGCCGCCGCCGCCCGCGAAGCCGGAGCTCGAGCCGCAGGGGGTGAGCCTGCCGCACCACCCAGATCCCATCTCCCCCGGCCCCCAGGAAGCCAGGCGGCGCCGGTTCCTCCTGCCGTCGCTGCCCGCGGGCTCCCCGCGCGCGCTCCACTCTCCGCGCCCCCCTTCCTTCCTCCCGGAGCCCGGCTGCCAGCCAGCGCCCCCCGGGAACATCGCCAGCCCGGGAGCCAGGCCTCGGGGTTGCTGCGCGTGTCCTTCCCATTCTTCCCATGCAGGGGCGCCTTCCCCGCAGGTAAGGGAGGGGCCAGCATTCCGCGCCCCCAAATGGCTTGGAGACCCGCCGGGGCTGTCTGACTCGCCCCCTCCTCGGCGGCGCACGTTGCGTTGCAGAGCGATTTGAGCCCTGCACTCGGATTCCGTGCAGACCCCTCTTGTCTGGACACCTCTTTCTTGGTAACCTGAGGTGAGGGGCGCTGCCCACTCAGCGCTTCTCCCGACAGCTGAGACGCATCCTTGATTTTGTGTCCTTGACTTTTGTGCATGAGGAAGGGTCTGCGGAGCCCCCCTCACTTCCCTCTCCCTTTATTCTCACCCCCACCCTGGCGAGGCTGCTGCGTTTGTTCCCACCCTCTTCTCCTGTCTGACACCCTGGAGCTAGGGAGAGACAGCTAGGACATGAAATGGAGTCCCCCCCCTTCTTATCTGGGGTGGATGCTCCCCATTTTTATCCGGGGGTCTGTATCTCATGGAGGCAGGAGGAGGCCAGTTAACTTGGGGGGAGGATCGGTTACCCTACTCCACCCTTCTCTGGGACCCTGGGGAAAATGAGCCTGACTGGATGATAAGTAATTAATCTGGGAACCTGAAGTAGGGGCAGAGAGAAGAGGTGGGGGTGCTTCATTTGGGGAGGAGGTGGCCACTTGATACCCCTGTCTTTGGGGTATCACTCTGAGATGGGATGTATCACTAAAGAGGAAGAGTAGCAGCTGCAGTCGCTTTTGGGGTGGGGGTGCAAAAGGGACTCACCACTCTGACAGTGGTGTTCCTGACAGTGACCACCATGGTTCTGGTACCTGGAATTAGCTCTGGTGCTTGGGGGTGAGGGTGGGGGTGGTGTTTGGGTCAGGGTCCAACTGGGAGGGGAAGGATGGATCCAGAACATAGGAACAAAAGGAGGCTGAGGATGAAGAAATCCTGGAGCCTTGGCCAGAAGGACCCCAGGCCAGAATGCCTTGCAGTGTTGGAGCCTGGGCCTGGGTCCTGGCCTGGGCCTCCTTTAAGGTTCAAGGAGATAGGCAGGGTGGGTCTTCAGTCTTCATGGCCCTTGAGCCTATGCTGACATTTGAGAAGCTGGGCCGGGATCGTCCGGACAGGGGATGGTGGGTGCGCCATGTTGGGGGCTGCCTGCTTTTTCATTCCAGTCTTCCCTCCTAAAATGAGAAGCTTGGGGAGATCTTGGTTTGCCTCCTCCTCTTCTTCCATCCCCTTTTGCCCTGTCTCCACTTCGACTTAGATCTGGGCTCAATCTTGACAAGGCAGGTAGGGGTCTCTCTGAGTCGGAGGAGTGGCCCCCGGCAGCCCCACTCTGTCCTGGGAGTGTGTGCACACCAGGGGTAGAGAGACAGGTCCCAGGCGCAGGCTACTTGGAGGCAAGGATGAAGGAAATGTTAGCTCTGTGCCAGCTCCCCGCTTTACCCCACTGTTTTCCTACTTTGGCTGGATCGTGTAATTTAGAGGGGGGGCAGCAGTATTACATGCCCCACCCCACCCCACCCCAAGTAGCTGCAGAGACAAAGGTTTGCTTTCCCTTCCCTAGGGGCGGCATCTTAGCCATGCGTTGAGAAGTGGGGCCTGGGAGTGGGGGGGCGGGTCATTTGTGTTTCTACGTGGAGGGGGAGGGGGAGGGGGATCAGCTCTAGGAGCTGGGGGTAGTGCAGTCGGTGCTGAAGTACCAGCTGCTCTTTAATAATTAATTCTTCCTACTCACATCCCTTTGAGGAGGGATGTCTGGAACACGGCATCAGGCTCAGCCAGCCTGCTAGAGGACGCACTCCTGTTGGGGGGGGGGGTGAGGAAGAGACAGTGGGGGGGGCGGTTCTTGGCATTTTTGGAGCACTGTCGCTTGCTCATGAATGAAAACCTGATGCAGCCTGTGAGGGGGCCTATTGTAGCCGACTTTGGCTAATTAAACTTTCTCTGCCTTTCTTCTTCCCCCCACCTCACCCCAGTCCCAGCCTTTTCTTGAATGGGGACCCTGTCTGGTAGTGCTGGGGAGGGGGTATCATTCTGCCTGAGGTTTTAGGGCAAACAGACCCCGTCTTTTGCCCTCTGCCTCCGCCTCCTTCCTTCCTCCCCTCTCAACCCCCCCCCCCCCCCCCCCCTTTTTTTTTTCTAGAAATAGCAGCCTCCTCCATCTGGCTTGTGCAGATGCCTGGAGCTGCGTCTGAGCAGACAAACAGAAATGGGCCGATTGCAAAAATGAATTTGTCAGCCTGGTGCCTTTTTTCTCCTCTGTTGCCCTCCCTCTTTCCCTAGTTTGGAGCCTGGACATCCAAGTCAGCCATCCTGCAAGGCTCTGATCCCTCCAGGCTTCTGTTGGCCCAGTCGTAAGACAATGGTTGGAAAAAGTGGTCTGCCAGCCACCGCCCAGGGCACCAGGGGGCAGGATAAGTCCTAGGGCCTTTGGGTGACATGTCTGGACTTACGGCTCTTTTGGTTTTTTTGGAGAGGTTTTTGCTATAGGGCACATGTACTCGCCAGAAAGACAGAGAGAGACAGAAAGCAAGAAATCACCCCCAGGGGTGCAACCCCTTCTCCTCCATTCTCCTCTTGGGATCTTGGGCATGCACGCACACGCACCCGGCGTGAGTTTAAGCCACTGGGTCCGGGACTCAAACCGTGGTTGACAACATGGGAGTCCAGCGACATAGCCATTACGCCAACTGCTGGTCCTGACTCATGGCTTTTTAATGGAGTTTTTGGGGTGTTTTTTTTTTTTTTCAAACTGCTCTACCTTGCCACCTGGGAGGTGGCCCTGGCCTGGGTGCTCAAGATTTTGGCCTGGTGCTAGCAAGGCCAGAATGGTGTGTCAGGAAAAGGACTCACCACTCTCAGGGGGGTGCATGGTGGTACTGGAGTCCAGGTGCTGGAGGTGCCCTTTCAGGGACACCCGATGCCCCAGAAATTCAGAGAGAGTAGTTGTTCAGAGGGATGAGATCCCTGCAGGGCAGCATTGTGAACTCGTAGCCTTTGGGGCATTGCCTTGTTGCATGTGTCCCTTGCTCGTGAATGGGGCGGGAGGTGTCCCCCTTCTGTTCTCCAGTTTAGCCCTGAGCTTGTCGGGTGAGAAGCAGCTGGTTTTCCTCATTCTTTCTTGCCCTGAAGTCCTGGCTGGAGGTGGGAGGTGGGTTTGGATCCTGAAGTGGACTGGAGGTCTGTCTGGAAGAGTTGATCACCTAGGTCGGGGGACAGGGCCCTGGGGAGACAGTCTGTCTACCTATGATGTCATGGGAGCTGGGCTGCTCACTGTTTTGGCTCCAAAAGTTCGATCATCCAGGACCCACACAGCTCCTGGTCCCAGCTGCCTGTGAGACCCTCGTGTGATGACGGTCAGCAGTTTCTCTGGCAGAGGCAGGAACAGTCAGCTCAGGTTTTAAACATCGGGCTGCCCTTTTTCGCCTTCATGCCCCACCCCAGACAAGAATCTCTGCGTGTCCTGATCAGGCTGTGAACGCTGCTTTGTTTCCCAGGGAGGCCCCAGCTGGTGGCTCTTGCTCACTCAGGAGACTCAGGGTGTTGGCAGACAGTCTTTATAGGTGGACAGGGACCCAGGAGTCCTCCTGGATTCTATGGGATGGGGAAGTAGAGCATGACTGAGTCCCGAGCCCACCGTGGGTTCCCCGAGCCGCTCCCTTCCTCTTCTCCCCATTGGGTGAGGATCAGAGAGAGGCTGGCTGGGTGAGGATGATGGGGGCTGGGGCTGAGCCTAACCTAGTCGTTATACCACTAGGGTTCTCTCCCTTCTGGGCGCCCTGCTGTGGAGGTGCCTCTCAATAAAGAGATGGGCTGGCTACTCACACAGCTGGGAATCGTGGGAATTTCTGAACCTGTGTTCCCCAGCCCACGGGAAAGGGTGTGAGCGGGACTGGGCGCCAGCCCTGGTGTGGGCAGGGGCTGAGCTGCCTGCCCACGCGGGCCCTGCCAGGGCACCAATAGCCCCACCTGCCGCATTCCTGAGCTTGGCCCCGACCCTGCGCACGCAGCCTCCTTTGTCCTTACCACACACCTGTGCCTGTCGGGAACAGTTCAGCTCTTTCCTCTCTGCCTCCCAGTCTGAGTGCACTGTTCAGCCGAGAGGCCAAGGCCTGGGACCTTGAGCTCTTCTGTGTGTGCGCACACACGTGTGTGCACACGTGCACACGCACTTGCATTTGTACGTGTTCTTGTGATCCTGTGCAACTGACTTCTGGGCTCCAGTTGGACCCCACCCCTGGGAATCCTTGATGAGAATGCAAGGCTTACTGAGAATTAATCCTGCCAGGAGGTGGGGCTGTTCGGGAGGCAGAGCTGACTGCCTGTTAGAGGTGTGGGGAGCAGAGTTAGGGCTTAACCGCCTGGCAGCTCCCCGCCTGCGGATTGCTTCCTACTACCTCGCTTTCCTTCAGCATCGGAGGGCCTTACCTTCATTTGGAAGCAAATGAATGAGATCATGTCTGGGGTGGATCCTGGGCTGTTTAGGGATGGGCCCAGGTGGGTGCGTGCATAGTATCTGAGGCTTGAGGAGTAACTGTGGGATTGGGGCAGAGGAGAAGAGGAGTAGGGACGGCTGGCAAACCCTTGGTCCTGTCATCCACCCTCCATTACTGTATTGGCCTTAGTAGGGCTATTGCTGGGCCTTGGGTGCCTTTGTACAAATGGGAAAAACGTGTCCCCTTTTCTGGGTGGATTGAATGTGTTTGGCCATGGCTTGGCAGGCAGAGCACGGGTTAGGTTTCATACCTCCCTGGGCACAGGGCACAAGCCACGCGGCATACCCAGTGCCCCCCAGGCCGGGAGTGTTGGATCTGAGATGGATATCTCTGACTTTCTCAATTCCCAGGAACGTGCCCTCCTGCTCTGACGTGTAGCTGAGTCGAAGGAGACCAAGACAGAAGTGCATCCATATTTCCAGAGTGGGATGGCACAAAGATCAGAAAGTAGGGACATGATGACTGTCCTCTGGGAGAGCCGTTTAGGCCGCTGGAGCTGGGATATGAGTTTATCCCTTCACTTCTGCCAGGGACTCCAGATGAGCCCTGCTCTCCCCATTGCCACGACAGAGGTCAGGAGCCTCCCTGCACTGCGTTCTTTGGTGTGCACCTGCTATCGTGTCAGCACCCTTGGAAATCTGTACGGTCTCCCACCTGGCAGAGGACACTGTCGCCCCCATAGCCATTTCCTGTCTTTTGGGCACCTGCAGCCCCACCAGTTAGGAAGAGAAGAAACCAGGGTCTGGTCTAGTTTTGCCGATTCCCTCCCCGTGCTCCTAGGCAGGTGTGCGGTCTCCTCCCCAGGTGTGAACCCACAAGCTCCAAGGTCTCCTTGACTCTCAGATTCCTGAGATGGAGGCCTCTAACCCTGCTCCGTCTCTCCTCAGGGATGCCGTTCTGAGTGCCTGACTGCCTCGCCCCGAAGGATGGCCTCGGATGGGCATTAGAGGCACGGCGGCCCCGGGCTCCTGTCCCGTCCGTCTGTCTGTTATCATCGTCTGTCTCTCTTGACATCACCGCAGCTCCACCCCCTCCTGTCCCAGCCCCCAACGCCAGCTTCCTGCAGGCCCAGAGCCGGCATGAACTCTCCCAACGAGTCGGGTAAGAGCTGGGAGGTTGGAGAAGAGCGCCCTTGGGGAGCATCGGATATGATGGGCTGTGCGGGTTTCCAGTCCAGGCCAGCGAACCTGCAGAGCCCAAGCTTAGGGGAATGAGGGGGTCAGGCATGGAGAAGCATGGCAAGAAAAGGACAGAGGCAAACCGCGAGGTAGATCTGGGAGTTGAGGGGTTGATGGTCTCTGGGAGGGCGTGTGTCTAACTCTCCCCAAGCCTGTCCTCTCAGTTGGGGGCTTCTGGTTCTAGCTCTGTCCTGCCCTGTTAGCCAGCGGGGGGGGATGTGCATCCCAGAATCTCTCTGGGTGGTCTGGGATGATGGTGAAAGAATTTCTATACTCCAGCTGAATGCCCAGCTTCCTTTGGTGGTGGTGGCTTCTTTTCTTGGTGGATTGCTCCTTTTTGTTTCTTACTTTTCTTCCTAGTGGGGGTGAATGCATCCGGGGTAGGAGGGGCTGACATGCTTGTAGAGGAGTCTGGGTTCTCCTCTGAGTCCAAGTAGACTATCCCTCTTCCTCCTGGGACTTGGACATGGTGGATTCCTAATTTGGGGGTCTTTTACTCTGAGTTTTTCTTCCTCTCTGCTCTTAGGACCCTGCCCAGTCCTGCCAGAAATAGTCCATGGGTGGGACTCCAGGCAGCTTTACGTGCGGGTGGGTCTGGATGCGTGCCCAGGAGGATGTGTCCGAGTGGCTAAGCTGGACCCTCAGGAGTTTCCCAGGAGGGTCATGGGTCAGTGTGGTCAGAGTAATAACTGCCTTCTCTCCCTGGCTGTCTCCTGCACAGTCTTAAAGGTTCAGAGTCCATCTTGCTTCATTTTAACCCTCCACGGCCTATCATGTCCCCTTGTCATTTTACGCAGAGCTGGATATGTATTCCCTTCTTTCAGAGGTAGGGAGAGTAGTGCCCGGGGTGAAAACCCCCTTGCAGCGGGACCAGCAGTTAGTGTAATAGCTATGTCGCTGGACTCCCATGTAGTTGACCGTGGTTCGAGTCCCGGACCCCGTGGCTTAAACTCACGTCGGGCGCGTGTGCGTGCGTGCCCAAGATCCCGAGAGGAGAATGGAGGAGAAGGGATTGCGGCGTGGCCATCCCCCCTGGGGGGTGATTTCTCGCTTTCTGTCTCTCTGTCTCTCTCTGTCTGTCTGGCGGGCGCACGCGCCCTATAGCAAAAACCTCTTCAATAAATAAATAAAAGTAAAAAGAAAAACCCTTGCAGGGTGGTACAGAGGTGGCAGCAGAAGGTTTGTGGCTTCCCCTTAGGTCCTCCTACCACTGCCCTTGCCTTCAGTCAGTCTGTCGGGGCTATGCCAGGTGGGCAGTGAAGCCCTTACTTCCTGCTCCCTCCTCTGAGGCTGTGTTGGTAAAGAGAGAGAAGTCGGGGGAGGGGGGGCCTTGATCAGTCCCTCGCCCATCTCAGGTAGACACTGCCTCCAGCAGGTCAGTTGTGTCTGGCAGTAGTGCCCTGAGCTGTGACGTGACCTGTCCAGGAACCACCTGCTGTCCCCACTTCATTGGAGGCCAGAGCCTAACCCTCGGCTAAGGAAATGCAGGCATGTGCTGGGGGCTGGGGAAGGACATGTCCAGCTTTGGGGTTTTATTCCGTTGCAGTGAAAGGTTGTAATAGCTAGCCCAGGAGAGATGACGTTATCAGGCTGCCTTTGCCGACGCTGGTGATTCAGGTCCCCTTGCAGAGCTGGGGGAGGGGCTGTGGTAGCTGGCGGTGCCCTCCAGCATAGGCGATGGGCAGTCTGGGGACTGCCACTGAATCCTGGCCAGGATGGGCCTCTGACCAGGACCTATGAGCAGGACCTACGGATTTGTCCCTGCCTCCTGGCTGGCTTTCCAGCTCCCCCCAGTAGGGGGAGGTGCTGTCTTCTCTGTGTTTAGGAGGGAGAGAGCTCGAGGGGGCCAGGGGTTGGGAACCTCATTTAAGAATTGTCAAGAGGCTTCAGAACTGGGGTCATTGCTTCGGGATGTGTCCCTAGGGTGTGTTTCTACAGAGTCCTCCTGAGATCCTGGGGTTGGCTCTCCCAGTTGTGGGGCCATAGCTGCTCTGGGCCAGGGAGACGGCCAGTGTCCACAAGCGCTTACTCTCCGAGGGCCCAGCATCTGCTGATCCCAGAGCTCAGGCTGGCATCTGAGCTGGGGCTGTGGGTGTCCAGGAACTGGCAGAAGCCTGGAAACCACGTGCCTTGGGGCTCCACGAAAGTAAAATGAAACCACAAATTGTAGCCAGAGCACACAAGTGTCCACTTCCCAGTGGACACGAGAGAGAGCCCCAAGAAGGAGAGGTATGGGGCCGTAGGGTGGGGGACAGAGGTGGGGACTATGGGAATGGTTATTCCTAGAGCCTGGGCACCCCAGCCCCGGAGCACCTCCTACCCTCTCCTTACATCCCTGAACACTCGCTGCTCTTTCCCTCCGGCTCAGGATGACAGGGCTGGGCGAGAGGCAGCATTTCTGCTGTTCCCTCTAGCTCCCTTGAATTCCTCTCCGCCCAGGGGCTCTTCTGTTTGGCAAGTCCTTGCCAAGCATCACCAATAGACTCGGCCTTTCGAGAGATGGACAAAAACACAAAACGATCCATCCCTGTCCTCAGAGCAGACAAGTTAGGGAGAGGGTGTGATTCTGGCGACGGGGTTAGACAGAGAATCGGACCCATTTACTTCTGGGCCCACTGCCCTGGGGAGTGGGAGCGGATCCGCTTCCCTCTGGGCTGGGCTAGATGCCAACATTCGACCTTATTTACCTTTTTGCAGTCCTGGGAGTATGGGGAGAGGCCACTGACAGGGTTGCCTGCTTCTCTTGGGTCTCTGCCTTCTCTTCAGGCAAGAGGGGTCTTGAGGATTGAGGCTTTCTGCATTTTTCTGGAACTAATCATTTCTGCACTTTCTCCTCAGCGGGGTTGAAGGGCTGTTAGACTCTCCCCTGGCCTATGCTCAGCCCAGCCAGATTGGAGGAGCTGCCCTGGGACCTGGGACGCAGCCTGCTCTGTCCTGCTCCGTCCTCTATGCCATTGCCGAGAGGAGAGAACGAGAGCCAGGCCTGCCATGCAGGCCAGCCTGGGTGGTGGAACCCAGAGGAGGTGGCCAGGTTCCTTATCCCTGGTGTGGGAGGCTGACAAGCTTCATAACACCTGCCTGCCCTGCACCTCCCAGAACCCTCCACACTTTCTCTCCTTCCCTTTCCCAGGAGAGAGGGCAGCTGCCCCCTCCTTTCTGGGTGACCAGAGAAACTGGGGCACAGGCATGGGGTGGAGCTAGGAACCTCGGCGTCCTGCCTCCCAGCTTCAGCCTCTGCATCTGAGCCCCCAGGGACGGCAGCAGCCAGCCTTGAGGAGGAGAAAGTGGGTCAGTGCTGGCATGGGGAAGGGGTCTGAGGAGTGGACTTCTGGCCTCCGTTCTCCACCTCACTGCCCCCAGGCTCATCTCTGTGCTTTCTCCAGACTGGAATCTGCTCGCCTCTCTTCCCTGTGCCACCATTCCAAAAGGATTCAGGGCTTAGAATGGGATGGCTGCAGGAAGCAGGGTCAACCCTGAGGGAAGTGGAAGGTGCCAGAAAAGGTGTTCACGTTTTTCTTGGCCTTCGTTTCAAATGAGAGGGTTCAGCCAGCACCTAGTATGGGACCTGGCATGTGGCAGCTCCCCGGCCATGCCGACGGGCTCCAGCAGGACTGGGCAGGAAGGAACTGCAGGGCAGGCGGGCCCGATGGCTCCTAGGCCCCAGGGTAACTGGCATCTCTCACTCTCTCCGGGGTGCTCCTGGGCCAGCCCTTGGCCTTGTTACTGTGCACAAAGCAGACCTTGCTTTCTTCCTTTTAGTCAGGGCTCCACCCCAGCTTTTAGAGCCCAGGAAACGGGAGACTGGAAGAGCTCAAGGAGTCAGCATAGGGTTGAGAGGCTTAGGCGGCCAGAGTGTAGCTTCAGAAGGAGGGGACAGTCCCTGTGGTCTGAAAAGGGCGGTGCTGGCTCTGAATGAGGCTTGTGTACCCCATAAACCTGAAGGGCACTCTATAAGGTTTGTGTTATGATACCTGGGAGTGCTGGATGGGCAGGGTTGGAGAAGAGAAATGAACTACAAGGAGGGGGCTATCGTAGGGAGGATTGAGGTTAAACGGTAGGAAGACCTTGTGGCATCACCTAAATCTCAGAGAAAAGACACTTGACCCCACACAGGCCTCCTCTCTCAGTCCCCTGGAGGACTCTGAGAATTACATTGAGGATTGTCTGGCTGATGCTCTGCTGCCCACTTCGCAGAAGCAGTAACGGTGCTGGGAGCTGGCCGGAGACCCTGGGCTGGTCGCCTCTGCATGCCCCCTGCCTGGTGCTGCCGTCTTCCTTCCTTTGTGGGTGTCCAGTTGCCCTGGGTTCTGGGAGCCCTGCTTTTGAGTTGTGGTAACTGATGGCTTCCTCTTCTCCAGAACCGGGCTCTCCTGTGGCACTCTCCCGTGCCTGAGGCAGGCAGAGAGTGCCAGGACAGGGCCAGCCAGCCCTGCTGGTTGCTCCCAGCGTGGGTGGGTGGAGTCCTGGGCCAGGTGAGGCTGTTGCCACGGGCTTTCTGGGTTCCTTTGAGTCTTGCCAGCAACCTGATGGGGACGTTGGCCTGGCCTTGCTTTGCCTTCCTCTCCTTTGCTTTCCCTTCTCTTCCCTTTCTCCTGAAAGGGCCAGGTTGGCCGGGATAAGTTGGGGGAGAGGCAGTTGAAGGAGGTTCACCAGCATCAAGACCCTTAGAGGAATGTAGCTCAATGACTTTTTTCTAGAGCCCGCCCTGGCTGAGATGCTGGGGCTGAAGGCCCCTGTTTTTGTTGTTTATAATTTTTGTTTTAAGGCACGTGTGCTCACTAGAGAGACAGAGAAGAAAAGTGAGAAAGTACTCCCCAGGAGGGGATGGCACCACAATCCCTCCTCCTCCATTCTCCTCTCAGAATTTTGGGCACCTATTCACATGCACCTGGCATGTTTTTCAAGCAACCGGATCCAGGACTCCAACCTCACACAACCATGTGGGATCCAGTGCCTTAACCACCATGCCACCTGCTGGCCCCCAGGCCTGTCATTTCTACTGGGCACCCCTGCCAGCATATACTTCTTGCCAATCTAGGAATGGGAAAAGGCATTTCTGCCATGTCCCCAATATATAGATACACACATATATTTAATTTTATAGACTGTGTGTGCTTACTGGACAGAGACAGAGGCAGAGGGAAAGTGAGAGAGCATTCCCCAGGGAGGATGACGATCTCCTCTCTTCCACTCTCCTCTTAGAATTTTGGGCATGCATGTCCATGTTCCTAGTGTTTTCAAGCCACTGAGTCTGGGACTTGAACTTCAAAGTTGGCCATGTGGGATCCAGCCACCTTAGCCACCGTGCCGTTGGCTGGCCTGCCACTTCCCCTATTCCCATGCTCCCTCTACTACACCTGAGGTCAGGAGGCCCCGATGCCATACCTGGCTGGCAGAAGCTGGCTGGGAAGGTGAGCCTCAGGAGCCACTGCCATTGTGTCCTTGGTTGGCCAGCTCCTCCCGGGCTCCCGACAAGAGAGTGAGGTCATCCAGTCCAGGGAGAGGACAGGTGTCCCTGGCTCCCTGCCTGGAGTAGGGGGGGCAAAGAGAGGCCAGGAGGGGGCTCCAAAATAGCAACTGTGACATCAGGAAGGGGGGAGGGGATACAGACCCAGGAATAACTAGGCTATTAAAAGGCTCCAGTGAGGTCAGGGGGCCAAGTGAGATCTCTGTGCCAGTGGGAGGCACAAGCTGAGGAGGAGAGGCAGACCAGCTGTGGGGAGGGTGGGCTGGTGGCTCCAATCCTCGTGGTGTACTAGCCCTAAGTCCCAGCAGGGCCTGCAGAACAGAGGCTGCTTGGCCGGCCTGAGGCTGGTAGGCAGGACTGGATGCTGATTTTTTTTCCTCAGAGGGACTCCAACCTCCAGTTTGTCACTTCTTGGGCACTAGGTGTCATTACACCTGTTGAGGGAAACTTGGGCAGCTTTGTGCACTCCCTTGCAGGGGAGATAGTAGGGTGTGGAGGTTAGAGGTCAGACTTGAGCCTAGACATCCCAGACCTCCCAGGTAAGCAGATGTCTAACCTAGGGCGAATGCTTTAATCGCTCTGTGCCTCAGTTACTCCATTGGTCCCTATCTCCCAGGGACATCTGCAGAATAAATGTGGTAACGAATGTGATGCTCTTAGCATTGCCCCTGATGCATTGCCAGGGACTAGCTACCTGTGCTCTGAGAATGAGCAAGTGCTACCTGGTCCCCTTCCCAGCACAGAGGCAAGGCCTGCCCAGGAAATGGCTCCTGGCCCCTGGGCCCCCTGGAGAGAAACCAAGCAGTCTCTGGAAGCAACATCCTAGAATAGGTGGGAGGGTGCTGTCATTTAGCTGCTGTTTAGGGGTCTTCCTGCTGGTTGAGGGGGTGTGGGGAGACAGAAGTTAAACAAATCCCATGCGGCTGTTGGAAGGACCCTAGGGAAGGTGCACGGTTAGGCCAGGGGGCCGCCCTCCTCCCCTCCCTATTCCTTTACCTGCTCTGGATGGCGGGAGGGAAGGTAGAGGATTGAATCTGGCTTCTTGGTCCCCAGCCCCTTCCTTGCCAAAGCAGCAGCCAGAGCTGCTCCTAGATGCATGGGTACCCTGGCCTGCTCCCTTCCCCAGCCTCTGGCCACCCAGCTCTGTGGCCTTGGCTCTGAGTGCAGGCCCTCCCCTGTTCCCATCCCCCTAGCCTGGCGCTTCCTCCTGGGGTGGAACGCGCCTCCCCCCATGGGGCCTCCGCCAGGCCTGGGCTCCTGGCAGCCGGCCGGCGGCTCCCTGAGCATGCTCCACCTATTTATAGACAGGGCCCTCCCCCAACTGCTATTTCAGTCTCCTGCCAGCTGCCGGCGGCTCATTCGGGAAGGAGGAGCAGGGAGCCGGGCCCAGAGCTGTCACCCAGGGCTGGGAGGGAACACAGAGAGCCCGCCTGCCGCCCAAGCTCCCCTTCCTGTCCCCTAAGTGCTCAGCCATACCCCAGCTCCTGGGGCGTAGGGGAAGGCTGGTGGTCGATGCCCCTCTGGGAGAGCTAGGTCTGCAGCTCCGGGGCTGCCGGCCCCGCCCGCCCCTCTCGGCGGCCAGCAGGAGCGCCCAGGCCGGATGAGGCACCTCCCCACAGTGCGGGTCCCAGCAGCAGTGGCCTGA
Source organism: Tupaia tana (assembly GCA_026018925.1). Classification (NCBI taxonomy): domain Eukaryota; kingdom Metazoa; phylum Chordata; class Mammalia; order Scandentia; family Tupaiidae; genus Tupaia; species Tupaia tana. Next base: position 50,554,603 of record JAKSZU010000011.1, on the reverse strand, counting down.
GCTGCGCGGCGCCTGATCACCTTCCCTGTGGCCGGCTCCCGCCTCAGGCGGCCCTCCCTGGCATGTTGCTGGTGCCCAAGGCGCAGGGGCTCGTGGAGATGCTGCAGACCATCTATGAGACAGAATCCTGTTTTTCAGCAGATGGGATGTCAGGCCGGGAACCAGCCTTGGAAATCCTGCCTCGAGCTCCTCTGCACAGCATCCCTGTCACAGGTAAGTGCCTTGGTGTCCCCATCTGCCCTCTGCTGTTGGGCACCCTTGCCCTGGGGCTCAGCCTCTGGCTTAGAGCTCTGTTCAGCGAGGGTCCTGCCCAGATCTTTCTTGAGGGCTCTGTGTGAATCCGTGTGGCGGGGGAAGCCGTGCTCACGGAGGTGGGCTTCCCTGCAGTGCCCCTGTCCTCACCCGGGACCTGCCTTTGCTCTGCCTCCCGCTGCTCTCTGTTGCCTCTTTTCCTGTCCCTTTGGCCTCCAGCAGGGTCGCCAGCAGCTGTTGGGGGCTGGGGGTCACTAGAGGATCCTGGCCTAGTTGGCACCGTGGTCAGAGGGGAGGAAGTGGGTCAGTGACCTGCCTCTAGGCCGCCTGTCCCTCAGGTTGGGGAGAAGAGAGAGGCTGGGGCTGGGGTGTCCACAAGAATAAAGGTCATCCCAGCTTCTCTGGCTGGTTCTCGGGGTTAGGGGTTCAGTGTAGTGACTTCCTTGAATCCCTGGTCAGAACTCTTCTGAGAACCAGCCCCCTGGGGAGGAAGCTTGATGCAGTTGTGGTTGAGTCAGGCAGAGGCGGGCAACCGGGTTGTCGGGGCTTCAGCCGGGATGTCGGGGTTTTGGCTGCGATGTTGGGGCTTGGCTGCCTTAGCTCCCAGCTCCTCCGTGTCGCTCTTTTTCTCAGGCCTTGGTTTATTCTCACCTCGTGAGGATAGAGAGAAGTTACTTTGGCTCAAATGGGCTTGGGGACCTCTCTAACCCTGCCACCTTCTCGGCAAGAACTTTTTGGGCCCTTGGCCGGGGGTGGGGTTCCCCCAAGAGCTGAGCCACTCCTTCCCTCACTCCCAGGAACCTGTTGGCAGCATCAAGCCTTTCTGGCACAGCCTCCCCACCAGGCCGGCACCACAAGATGCTTCCTCCAGGGAGGGGCCTGCTGGCCCCATGCCCGCTTGGCCCCTCCTGGCAGTGGCTTGGCACTCGAATGTGGGTGTGTGTGTGGGGGGGAGTCCTTACCTCTGGATACGTGGGTGTGGATCCCAGGCTTTGAAGGTGGGAGCTGTGGGCTTCCATAGGTACTTGTGATTTGGCCATCCAGGGGTAAGGTCGCAGAGGGGTTGGGATGTGCCAGGGATGAATGTTTAGGGAAGGGTCGGAAATCCTTGGAACATGGCCTGCCATCTTCCTGATGGGGTGTCCTGGTCCTGGTGAAGGGACCAGCCCTGCAGGATCCCCACACAGATCCTGGGGTGGGGCATGAGGAGAAGGCATTTCTGGCCTGGGCTAGATGCGTCTATAGCTCTAACTGGGGACCCTCCCTGCCGGCCCTCAGCCCAGGGTCTGGGACTTGAGCCGGTCTCTTGGAAAGTAAAGGAATAGCTGTGCAGAGCAGCTCTCGTGGGGCTGCTGTACCCCACTGTACCCCCTTTGGCATTTTACCCCACCCTCCCCGCCCTGTGTCCCCATCCCTTACCTACTGGTTGCAGCCAGCAGTTGACCCGAAGTCCCCTCCTCGGCGTGTTTCCTCGCCTCCTTTCAGGTTAGACCTCAGAAACCTTGCCAGCTGGACACTGTTCCTCCATCCCTTCCCGAAGCCTGCCTGCCCCTGCACAGACCCCCGGGCAGCCCCTATCTCCAGATCCCTGTCTCCCTCCACCCCCCGACACTGCCTGGCCTTCGAAGCCTTGGTGTGGTCCAGGCTGGCAGGAGGGAGGCGTGAGTCACCTCACCGGCTCGGGGAGAGGGCTAAGAATGTTCCCCCCTGCGCAGCGCTGATGCTGTGTGACGCGGCTGAGGACAGATATAGGCCTGGAGCTCGGCTGCCTTTTTTTTTTCTTGGACTCTGGAATGTAAATAGATGTTTCAAATAGAAACACTTTAACCTTTGGGTTTAAAAAAAAGTCTACCCCTGGATAAACACAGCAGTGAGGGCCCAGGCGGCCTGGTGTTTCCCTCCCTGTCCCCCTGCTCCCCACGCCCATCTCTTGGTCAGTCTCCAAGCAGAATGCAACAGCCTGCGGCTGCAAAAGCAGGTGTCCAGGGATGCGTTCTTGGGCAGTGTGTGTTGCACCTTCCCAGATCAAGGGGCAAAGGACTTTCCAGGAAATGCCCACCTGCCACCTCCTGCAGCAGACCCTGTGCTAGGGGCAGCCTTTGTTCTTGGGGCTGTCTCACGCACTGCCCTTGTCCTGCACCTAGCACAGTGCCTGGCACATGGATGAATGAGTGTGGCATGAGGGGCTGGAGTCCAGAACTGCTGGCAAGACTCCGGGGCTCTATTTTGGGGCTTGGCCCTCTGGGTGACAAGAGATAGTTACAGCAAGCCGCCCAGTGGGTGCTCCAGAGCCTTAGCTGACTGGTGAGGGGTGGAGTTTTCCCTGCTGTTCCTGCCGGAGCTCAGGGACAGATCTCAGCTTCTGCTGGTGGCAATCAGAGATTTCCCTCCATGGATGGGGTTTCTGCCCAGCTAACCTGCCACAGCCCAGGGCATAATGGGCAGCACTATCATCCGGGCCTGGTTCTGGCTTCAGGAGCTTGGGAGTTTGAACTGCGGTGTGGAATTCCCAAGGACACAGAGCTGGGGAATCCCCCGACTCCCCCTGGGCCCCTGGATTCCCCTCCGTCTGTCCTGGTAGAACTGATGCCTGGGCAGTGAGCAGAGCATTGTGAGAAGGCGTGGAGGAGACATCTCCTTTCTCCATTGAGGGAGGTGCACGTCCTGCCTGTGCCAGGAAGGAACACTGGGGATGCTGGGAAGTGCTGTGGGGTGCAGGTTCGGCGTTGGGGCTTTCCCTAGATGTCTTTACTCACGCTCTTTAGGCCATTCTGAGCTTGGCTGTGTGCATAGGTGTATGGGTGTCGGGGTGCCGGGAAAGTAAGAAGGGTGAGACTTGGGGCAGGAAGGGAACTACTATTATCATGTGCTAAATGACAAAGGTGACAGGTACTCACCTTATTTTTCTTAGGAAGGTATGGATAGCCTTATTTTATACTCAAGAAGGATTAGAGAGGTTGAGGAACTTGCCCAAGGTCACAGAGTAAGTGACACAGAATTCGAACTCAGGGTAGATTCTGCGGAGGGTCTTTGCTAATCCACGCCCCTCCGGTCGGGTGCCACAGCCTATGCAACCTTCCATGAACGGCCTATCTGCACCTCCCATGTTTGTGCATCTAGAGAACAGGCCTTTCTGACCTCGGGAACCCCCTAGGGTTTCTCAGACACACCTTTACTTTCTGTAACTACTTGGGACCACTTGATCAACTACCTCTCACCCTGTGGGGATTTGAGCCCAAGAAGAGAAGACTTAGGAACGAAGTTGAATACCCCACCGCCATACAGACAACCACCCCTTCCCCCACCCCCCCACCTCATCCCGTCTTCTTGTTTGTGAGACCCTCAGCTGTCCGTTCCCTGCTGCACAGCTGCCAGACAGGAAATCAGATGAACTGTGTCCGCACGCACAGCTGGAACAGCTGTCAGGTTGGCAGCAGAAATGAATGCAGGCAGCCTGGGGACACTGTGAGGCAGGGATCGGGCGGGCATTGGAATTACCAGGGAATGTATTAAAATGCAGATTCCCCAGGCCCAAGGCTTCAGATTTGTAAGGCAGCCCCAGAACCAACATTAAAAAAAAAGTTTTTAGGGGCCAGAAGGTGGTAGTTAAGTCACTGGACTCCCACATGGCTGGCTGTGGTTTGAGTTCTGGACCTGGTGGCTTACTTTCCTTCTTTCCCTTTCTGTCTCTCTCTAGTCAAATTAAGAGAGAAAAAAAAAGAAATAAATAATTTTTTTTTTTTTTAAAAGAAAAGGTTTTAGGGACCAGCAGGTGGCGTAGTGTTTATATCACTGGACTCCCACAGTTGACTGTGGTTTGAGCCCCAGACCCGTCTGCTTAAAACTCATGCTGGGCGCATGTGTATGCGTGCCCAAAATCCTGAAAAGAGAATGGGGGGAACCAGCAGTTAGCGTAATGGCTATGTCGCTGGACTCCCACGTAGTCGACCGCGGTTCGCGTCTCGGACCCGGTGGCTTACAACTCACGCCGGGCGCGTGTGCGTGCGTGCCCAAGATCCCAAGAGGAGAATGGAGGAGAAGGGATTGCGGCGTGACCATCCCCCCTGGGGGGTGATTTCTCGCTTTCTGTCTCTATGTCTCTGTCTGTCTGTCTGTCTGGCGAGCGCACGCGCCCTATAGCGAGAAACCTCTCTCAAAAAAAAAAAAAAAAAAGAGAATGAGGAAAAAGGGATCGCAGCGTGACCATCCTCCCTGGGAAAGGGGGTGATTTTTTTTGCTTTCTGTCTCTCTGTCTCTCAAGCAAGCACACATGCTCTGTAGCAAAAATCTCTCTAAAAAAACCCCCAAAACAGTTTTTACTTTATTTGTTCTGGGCCAGCCAGTGGGATGGTAGTTAAGGTAGCTGGATCTCACATGGCTGACTGCGTGGTTTGGGTTGCAAACAAACCCAGCTGCTTGAAAAACATGCTGAGTGGGTGTGTATGCATGCCCAAAATCCCGAAAGGAGAAGGGATTGTGCTCTGGTCATCTGTGCCCCCTCCCCCACCCAGAGGGGTGCTTTCTCACTTTTCCTCTCTCTCTCTCTCTCTCTCTCTCTCTCTCTCTCTCTCTCTTTTTTTAAGAATTATTTTATTTATTTATTTATTTTTATTAAAAAATTTTTTTTTTCACATGGGACCAGCAGTTAGCGTAACGGCTATGTCGCTGGACTCCCATGTAGTCGACTGGGGTTTGAGTCCCGGACCCAGTGGCTTAAACTCACACTGGGCGCGTGTGAGTGCATGCCCAAGATCTCAAAAGGAGAATGGAGAAGGAATTGCAGCGTGATTTCTCGCTTTCTGTCTCTCTCTGTCTTTCTGGCGAGCGCACGCGTCCTATAGCAAAAACCTCTCCCCCCCCAAAAAAAATTTTTTTTTTCACATGAGTTTGGCCAGAGAAAGAGAGAGAGGGAGAAAACAGGCTGCCAGATCCAGGACTCTAACCACAGTTGGCCACGTGGGAATTCCAGCGTCTTAACCACCACACCACCTGCTGGCCCTCCTCTCTCTCTATCTTTCTTTAGTGAGTGCATGCATCCTATAGCAAAAAAATAATACTTTGCTTATTTCTTCCATGTGAGAGAGACAGAGAGAAAAGGACAGAGACAGACATCACTAGTAGGGGCTTCGTACCATGATCCACCCCTATCGTCAGCCGGCTTGAATCATGGTTCATGTGCTCGGAGGCCCCAGGATATGAACCTAGGATCTTCCCATGTAGACCCAGTTGCAGTACCTCTATTATCACCATCTGGCCCCCCAGGAATCACTATTTTTTTTAAATAGCAATAAATAAGGAGAAAGTACCCCCCAGTACCCAGTAGGACCTAGGGTCTGATCAAACCATAATTTAAGCACGCACATGCATGCTTTTTTTTTTTTTTTTTTTTTTTTTTTTTTTTACATGCATGCTTTTTAAGCTGCCAAGACCAGGACTTGAACCTTGATTGGCGATGTGGGATCTGGCTTTCTCTATGCAGTGCTTACCTACTGTGCTATGGGCTGGCCATAGGAACTAACATCTTAAAGTCATGTCTCAAGTGATTCTGATATGAATAGACTCAGACTATGACTAGATGAAGGGCTCTGTGGACAAGGGTCATGGGGCCCCGCAGCGTGCCAGTGGGTGTCATCAGCATTCCTGGAAGGCCTCAGTGGGCCATGGAACTCCTGGGAGAAGTGTTATGCAGAGAGAGGGAGGGTGTCTCTCCAGTCAGAGGCGAATCCATCTCCTAGCAGCTTGGCAGTCTGGAGAGAGAGGATGTTTTGAGATGCGGGTAGCAGGTGTCTAAACCCCAGTTGAGTGGGGGATTATGGCAAGTGGCCAGGTGGGCAGGGCGTCCTGCTGGACATGCCAGGCTGGATTGTGCTTGGGGACTGGAGGCAGCTCGCCTGACATCCCACCCTAGGTGTACAGCGAAAAGTCCCAGCAACAGCTGCAGACTTGAACGGTTAGTGTGCTTTTTCACTGCCGCCAGCTTTGTGCCCAAGTAGTTCCTGAAATGTCTGGGAGATGTGAATTCGCTTCTCTTCTAGATAGTTTCCCGAAATCAGCTGTTAGTTCCATCTTCACCAGGGAGAGGCACTTTGTGTCTTCCACCAGGATTTTGTGTGCTCTGAGTGTAAGGTCCTTCAAAGTTAGTCTGCCTCAAGATTTCTAGGGATTCTCTCTACTCGATCCCCTTCTCTCCTGCACTCCTGAGCTCTACATTTCTGGGGGCCAATCAGGTGCCCTTGTCAAGATCCCTTGATCCTTAATGCAGAGTTTGACTCCTCATTCCATCTCATTAAATTTTGGGGCAGTCCTCTGTTTCCCCTTCTGTTTTTCTTTTTTCTTTTTTAAATCGGGAAGGGGCGTAAGGAGAGCCAGAAGAGCCAGGATTAAGTACTAGCTCCTCCACCTCCTTGCCAGGTGACCTTGGGCAAGTCTCTTCCTTCTGTGGCTTCATTTTCCTCCTCTGTCAACAGGGGGAGTTGAGTCGCTGATCTCCTGGCCCTTCCTGCACTGATATTCTGAGGGTCTCCGAGGTCAGTTTCACATCGCTTCTGCCTTGGGAAGAGGGGCGAGGGTCTCCCAAGTCCTTGCCCCAAGAGGATATGGACTAGGACCTGGGAGAGGTACCAACTGCAGTGAGGTACGGTGAGGTTAGAAGCATTTCTTACTGTTTGAGCTGGGGACCTTGAAAGCAAGGACCTGGGGCCGGCAGTTGGCGTGGTGGTTAAGGACATTGGACTCCTGCATGGCTGACTGCAGTTCAAGTCCCGAACCTGCTGGCTTGCTTTCTCACTTTCCCTCTTTCTCTCTCACTCTGTCCCTCTCTGGTCAAAAAAAGGTAAAAATAAATAAAGTTAAATAATTCTCTAAAGAGAGAGAGAGAGAGAGCAAGGAGCCAAGCTGTACTGACTGATGTTTTTGAGAGACAGAAGGGATCCGGCCTCTGTGACCTGAGCCGCAGAGGACAGGGTGACTCTTCTTGGAGGTAGTGAGGCAGGTGAGAGGGCCTGAGAGTGTGGGTTTGGGAGAAGGCTGCCCCCCTTTTCCTCTAGCATTGGAGCTCAGCTGCTGGCCACTGGTGCGTGGGGCTCATGAGAAGGACTTTGAGTGGGACAGGACCACAGGGCCACCTTAGGACGGTCTGAAATGAGGGCTAAGGCTTTCCTCTGGCAGAAGCCCGAACCTGGCATCCTTAGAATCCAGGTGGTGGGAACCAGCAGTTAGCATAATGGCTATGTCGCTGGACTCCCACGTAGTCGACCGCGGTTCGCGTCCCGGACCCGGTGGCTTAAAACTCACGCCGGGCGCGTGTGTGTGCATGCCCAAGATCCCGAGAGGAGAATGGAGGAGAAGGGATTGCGGCGTGACCATCCCCCCCTGGGGGGTGATTTCTCGCTTTCTGTCTCTATGTCTCTCTCTGTCTGTCTGGCGAGCGCACGCGCCCTATAGCGAAAAATCTCTCCCCCCCAAAAAAAAAAAGAATCCAGGTGGTTTGTGAAGCTGATCCCACCTCATTCTAAGTTTATTTTTTAAACTTTATTTATCCATTTATTTTTTTTTAATTTGACCAGAGAGGAGAGAGTGAGAGAGAGAGAGAGAGACCTAGAAAGCAAGCCGCCAGGTCTGAGACTTAAACCACAGTCAGCCATGTGGGAGTCCAGCACCCCAAACCACCATGCCACCTGCCCTAAGTATTTTATTTCATGCATTTTAGAAACATTCTGAGAAGTGGTCCATAGGCTTCACTAGATTGCCAAAGAGGCACACAAAAAACATGTCAGTAGCCACTAATAATAGTACTGACTAGTGTTTCTTAAGGTCATCCCAGGCCCTGCGCCAAGCTCCTCTGCATGTGTTCTCCTGAGTCTCGCGAGGTGGGCAGGCAGGTTCTATTCTTACTCCCATTTTACAGATGCCTGCATGGAGCAGAGGGAGGTGCCAGCGCCCTACACTAGTAAGTGATGCACCTGCCTTGAACCCTAGTGTTTCTCTTCCTCCAGAGCCCTGGCTCCTAACCAGTGCATGGTGCGTGTTCGCTTGCATTACTTGAATTGTGCAAGTCGCCGGTGAGAGTCATACCTGCTACACGTGTGGAAATGCTGTCTGAATTGTGGTAGAACCTGCTGAGCCTAAATTGGCCTCACCAGCCACGTAAGAGCACAGAAATAGATCATGGGAAACTGTCCTGATGGGGAGGGGTTAGTGGCAGAGTCATGGGCTGAGGTGTGTGAAATGCTGTTCCCGCCTCCTTCCAAACTCCCCTGAGGCCAGGACAGAGACAAGGCCTTTCCCCATTCTTCAAGGGATGGAATAAGGTAATTAGACTTTTTTTTTTTTTTTTTTTTTTTTTTAAGAGGTTTTTGCTATAGGGCGTGTACACTCGCTAGAAAGACAGAGAAACAGAAAGCGAGAAATCACCCCCCAGTGGGGATGGTCATGCTGCAATCCCTTCTCCATTCTTCTTTTGGGATCTTGGGCATGCACGCACACGTGCCCGGCGTGAGTTTAAGCCACTGGGTCTGGGACTCGAACCGTGGTTGACTACATGGGAGTTCAGCGACATAGCCATTATGCCAACTGCTGGTCCCAGGCTTTTTTTGTTTTGTTTTGTTTTTTTTGTGTTTTTTTTTTTTTTTTTTAGAATTAAAAAAAAAAAAATTATTTATTCACTCATTTATTTTAATTTGACCAGAGAGAGAGAGAGAGAGGAAGAAAGAAAGTAAGCCACCAGGTCCGGGACTCGAACCATGATTGGACATGTGGGAGTGTCTAACACCTTAACCACCATGCCACCTGCTAGTCCTGAGGTGATTAGATCTTTAAGGAGATTGCTGACACCCCACCTGGGGAGGGAGGGCCACTGAGGGCCTGGGTGCTAGTGGAAGATGCCGCCTTCCAGGGTGGGCTATCAGCCTGTCTCTCAAGGGGCTGGTTTGAACTGAGTGGCCCATGTTGGAACAGGGCACCTGCCTGTGCTGGGAGTTAAGACTTCCTGGATTTGGGTCCCTGCATTGCTTCTGCTCAGCTGGTGGGGTCTTCTGCATGGCCACCTCTCTCAGAGCTAGGTTTCCTCGCCTGTAATGAGGAGATAGAAATGAATGTTCCTAAAGGTCTCATTTACCCTCTCCCTTCTGAAGGCAGCTCCTCAGACCCAGGGATGGCCCTCCCAGCCTCCTATCTGTCCTGTGTAAATGTTCCAAATAGTGTGCTCTTCTGCCTCGTACCCTGCGCCCCCAGGTCTCCTCCTCTAGCCCATGGTTGTTGACTCCTGGCGCAGGCTCTTTGTAGAGCTAGGTGCTAAGGTGCTTGGGTCTGCCAGGTGGGTCTACCCACTGTCACCCCTCCCCCAAGGGCTTCTCCAAGGGGAACTAAAGGTACTAGATGCCTGCTGGCTAGGGTTTGTGTTACGGGATTCTGAGTTGTGACACTGTTTTTAAGACAGCGCTTGGAGCTGGGACACGGTTTATATGTTCAGAGCAGGAGCAAGGTTTGGCCTTGCTGTTAGGCAACTAGGTCTGCTTTTATTTTTGTTTTATTTATTTTTTTAGAGGGATTTTCTGCTATAGGGCACGTGTGCTCGCCGGAGAGACAGAAACAGAGAGACAGAAAGCAAGAAATCACCCCCAGGGAGTATGGACACATTGCAATCCCTTCCTTCTCCTCCCATTCTCCTCTCAGGATTTTGGGCACACACACACATGTGCCCAGTGTGAGTTTTAAGCCGCCAGGTCCAGGACTTGAACCACAGTCAACTACGTGGGAGTTCAGTGATGGAACCATTATGCTATCTGTTGTCCCAGTCTGCTTTTATTTTTCTTCCTATCTTCTATGAGTGAGAGAGATAGAGAGACAGAGACAGGCACCCTCAAATCAGTCTTCATGCAATGATCCACACCGTGTCCCTTCCAGCTTTGTATTGTGGACACATGTGTGCCCACAGATCTCCATGAGGTCTTGGGATGTGAACCTGGAACCTTCCCAGGGGAGTCTGGATCACAGAGCATTGTCATACTGCCACACCACTAACTCCTGCCTTCTTTATTTTATTTTAAAAGAATGATTTTCTTTAGCTTTATGTATTTTAATTTGACCAGAGAGTGAGAGAGAGAGAGAGAGAGAAGGAGGGAAAGTGAGAAAGCAAGCCACCAGTTCAGGGACTATGATTGGCCATGTGGGAGTCCAGCACCCTTAACCACCATATCACCTGCCAGCCCCTCTCCCTTTTTTATTTTACTATTATTATTTTGTTTAGGTTTTTGCCATCACTGGACAGAGACAGAGACAAAGACAAGGACCCATTGAGGGGAAGTGGACAGCCACACTGCAGTCCCTTCTCCATTCTGCTCTCCGGATTTGGGCACACATGCATATGTGCCCAGTGCAATTCTCAAGCCACCTGGTCCAGGACTCATTCGACAGCTGACCGTGTAGGAGTCCTGTGCCTTAACCACCGTGCCACTTGCTGGCCCTAGCCCCAACCCTTTTAAAAAAAATTATTCAGGGGATCAGTGGGGTGTTTGGGGTGCTGAACTCTCACATGGCCAATCATAGTTCAAGTCCTGGACCCGGCGCTTGAAAATTGTGCTAGACACGTGTGTGTATGTGCCCAGAATTCCAAGAGGAGAGTGGAAGAGAAGGGATTGCAGTATGGCTATCCTCCCGAGGGGGATTTCTCACTTTCTGGCTATTTGTCTCTCTCTCTGTGTCTCAAGTGAGCACTGACACCCTATAGCAAAATCTCTCGGAACCAGCAGTTGGCATAATGGTTGTGTTGCTGAACTCACATGTAGTTGACCATGGTTAGGTCCCAGACCCGGTGGCTTAAACTCATACCGGGCGCGTGTATGTGCGTGCCCAAGATGCAAAGAGGAGAATGGAGGAGAAGGGAATGTGGCGTGGCCATCCCCCCGGGGGGTGATTTCTCACTTTTCTGTCTCTTGTCTCTCTCTGTCTTTCTGGCGAGCGCATGTGCCCTATAGCAAAACCACTCAAAAAAAAAAAAAAAATCAAAACAAACAAAAAAAACCACTCTCTCCAAACGAAACAGAACAAAAGTTTATTTGCTTATTACTTCAGAGAGCTGGGGAATGGGCATCCCAGTAGGGTCTCGGAGCTATGATCTTCCCCAAGCCTTAGCCAATCTGCATCGTGTGTGTGTGTGTGTGTGTGTGTGTGTGTGTGTGTGTGTGTGCGTTGAGGGTGGCCTTAGGAAGCAAACCCAGGACTTTCCCAAGTCTAGTTATGTTACTGTTGCGCCACCATCTGGTCCTAGGTATGTTATTTATTTATTTAAAGAGGTTTTTGCCTTAGGGTCCATCTCTGGAGGGAGAGAATCAGTGAGGCAGAAAGTGAGAAATCACCTCCCAGGGGGGATGGCCATGCTGCCATCCCTTCTCCTCCATTTTCCTCTTGGGATCTTGGACACACACGCATAAACGCCAGGCATGAGTTTCAAGCCACCAGATCCAGGACTTGAACCACGGTCAGCCATGTGAGAGTCCAACAACATAACCGCTATGTTATCTGCTGGCCCCTCTGTTTTTATTTCGAATCCTTATTCCCAAAGGTGCTGCTGAAAGCTGTTCCTTGTGGCCTAGGCCTCCCGTCCACTTGGAGGCAGTGTCCCTTTGCTGAAACACCCTTTCATAGGCTGAGGCTGTGCTGGCAGTAGTCCCAGTGGTTGCCCCATCAGCACTTGCGTCATCTCCCTCAGGGGAGCCAGGCTGTCCCTCCTTGTGCTGCCTGGAGAATCTGCCGTGGGACCCCCACTGGGCTGATGGGGTGTGGTGAGGAGGGAGGCTCAGCTGGATGGGAAGGAAGTATCACGAAGGCATTAATTACCCCTGCCCAGCTGTGCCCGTGAGCTGGGCAGGACAGCTCCTCCTGAGCCAGAGCTTGGTATGTGTGGCCACTCGGATGGCACATGCTCCCTGCCCACCCAGCCACCCAGGCAGTGTGATGTGGCTGCTCTTTCCTGGGGCTGCCACTCCCTGGAGTTGGAAGGGTCAGAGTCCTCTGGGAACCGTGAGTCCGGAGGGCCGAGCGGCCGGGCCTACCCTGGCTGCTGTGTCACTGACTGGCTGCTCTCAGTTCCCTATAGCTCTCTGTGAGAGGGAGGCCTGAGGGTGAGGGAAGGGCTCAGGGCCTTGCCCGTCCATGTCACCTTTTCTCTGGCCTTTCATGGAGGCCCTCTGCTAGCCAGAGATCCCACCAGTGCCCGTAGGAACAGTGCTGCCTACTCTCCTCTTTCCAGAGGTTCTCTAACAGTCCTTGGGCCACCAGGAGGCGGCCACGAGCTCTTCCTGTCATGACACACCCACCTCCCCTTCCAGGTGCTTGATTCTGATGGCAGCTGCTGCCACCTGTTCTGCTCATGCCTGGCTGGCACAGGGCACAGATCCTCAAGGGGATGCAAGGCCAGCCTGGCTCTAGGTTCAATTCCCAGGAAACTATGTTCATGCATCCCTCTCCTGACTCTAGCCAAGCAGCCGTGACATGGCCTTTTCTTGCTGGGGCTGGAGCCACATTGCTACCGGGCAGACCTCTCGGATGCTGTCTGTTGCCTGGACCTTGTAAGGCCTGCAAATTAATATTCTCCAGTCGCCCATGCTTCCGGCTTGCCTGGGAACACGGCCATGTGGCAGAGCCCTCTGGCCT